>JAUJYP020001410.1:1371883-2706267 GCA_030674075.2 Linum usitatissimum | reverse complement strand
TTGACTTTTTAGCCATTTTCAACATGCATGTCAAATATTAGACGATTTGAAAATTTTGAAAAATTAAAGTAAAAATGGCTCATTTCTATAGGTTAACCCCTTTGGAAATCGACAAATTTTATGGTCAAACATTAAAAGTTTCTAAATTGGCTAATATTTGGTGCGTATGTTGCGAATGGCTAAAAATTGAGTTTTCACCATGTTGAGCCCTTCAAATAATACCAAAGGGAAGTTAAAAAATAATTCATAACACGCTAAAATTATATCGAATAAAATTGAGTTTTAAATTCATTTCCACATTATTTAATCGAGTTACCATACTGAAACTTGACTTGTTAGTCATATCCAACATGCATGTTATTAGCCGATTTAAAATTTTTGAAATTTTTCTGTCCAAATAGCTCATTTCTATAGGTTAACCCCTTTGGAAATCGACTAATTTTATGGTCAAATATTAGCAGTTTCTAAATTGGCTAATATTTGGCGTGCATATTCCAAATGGCTAAAAATTAAAGTTTCACCATTTTAATCCCTTCAAATAATAACCAAATAAAGTTTAAAAAATATTTATTAACATGCTAAAACAATATCGGGTAAAATTGCTTTTTAACTACGTTTGATCATTATTTACAGGGGTTAACATAATGAAACTTGACTTTTTAGCCATTTTCAACATGCATGTCAAATATTAGACGATTTCAAAATTTTGAAAAATTAAAGTAAAAATGGCTCATTTATATAGGTTAACCCCTTTGGAAATCGACAAATTTTATGGTCAAACATTAAAAGTTTCTAAATTGGCTAATATTTGGTGCGTATGTTGCGAATGGCTAAAAGTTGAGTTTTCACCATGTTGAGCCTTTCAAATAATACCAAAGGGAAGTTAAAAAATAATTCATAACACGCTAAAATTATATCGAATAAAATTGAGTTTTAAATTCATTTCCACATTATTTAATCAGGTTACCATACCGAAACTTGACTTGTTAGTCATATCCAACATGCATGTTATTAGCCGATTTAAAATTTTTGAAATTTTTCTGTCCAAATAGCTCATTTCTATAGGTTAACCCCTTTGGAAATCGACTAATTTTATGGTCAAATATTAGCAGTTTCTAAATTGGCTAATATTAGGCGTGCATATTCCAACTGGCTAAAAATTGAGGTCTCACAATGTTAATCCGTTCAAATAATAGCCAATTGAAGTAAAAATAATATTTGTTAACACGCTAAAACAATATTGAAGTAAAATTTCTTTTTAACTACGTTAGATCATTATTTATAGGGGTTAATATAATGAAACTTTACTTTTTAGCCATTTCCAACATGCATGTCAAATATTAGACGATTTGAAAATTTTGAAAAATTGAAGTAAAAATGGCTCATTTCTATAGGTTAACCCCTTTGGAAATCGACAAATTTTGTGGTCAAACATTAAAAGTTTCAAAATTGGCTAATATTTGATGTGTATGTTGCGAATGGCTAAAATTGAGTTTTCACCATGTTGAGCCCTTCAAATAATGGCAAAGTGAAGTTAAAAAATATTTCATAACACGCTAAAATTATATCGAATAAAATTGAGTTTTATATTCATTTCCACATTATTTAATCGGGTTACCATAATGAAACTTGACTTGTTAACCATATCCAACATGCATATCAAATATTAGCCCAATCGAAAATTTTGAAATTTTTATATCCAAATAGCTCATTTCTATAGGTTAACCCTTTTGGAAATTGACTAATTTTATGGTCAAATATTAGCAGTTTCTAAATTGGCTAATATTTGGCGTGCATATTCCAAATGGCTAAAAATTGAGGTCTCACAATGTTAATCCGTTCAAATAATAGCCAATTGAAGTAAAAATAATATTTCTTAACACGCTAAAACAATATTGAAGTAAAATTTCTTTTTAACTACGTTTGATCATTATTTATAGGGGTTAATATAATGAAACTTGACTTTTTAGCCATTTCTAACATGCATGTCAAATATTAGATGATTTGAAAATTTTGAAAAATTAAAGTAAAATTGGCTCATTTCTATAGGTTAACCCCTTTGGAAATCGACAAATTTTGTGGTCAAACATTAAAAGTTTCTAAATTGGCTAATATTTGGTGTGTATGTTGCGAATGGCTAAAAATTGAGTTTTCACCATGTTGAGCCCTTCAAATAATGGCAAAGTGAAGTTAAGAAATATTTCATAACACGCTAAAATTATATCGAACAAAATTGAGTTTTAAATTCATTTCCACATTATTTAATCGGGTTACCATAATGAAACTTGACTTGTTAGCCATATCCAACATGTATGTTATTAGCCGATTTAAAATTTTTGAAATTTTTCTGTCCAAATAGCTCATTTCTATAGGTTAACCCCTTTGGAAATCGACTAATTTTATGGTCAAATATTAGCGAGTTTCTAAATTGGCTAATATTAGGCGTGCATATTCCAACTGGCTAAAAATTGAGGTCTCACAATGTTAATCCGTTCAAATAATAGCCAATTGAAGTAAAAATAATATTTGTTAACACGCTAAAACAATATTGAAGTAAAATTTCTTTTTAACTACGTTAGATCATTATTTATAGGGGTTAATATAATGAAACTTTACTTTTTAGCCATTTCCAACATGCATGTCAAATATTAGACGATTTGAAAATTTTGAAAAATTGAAGTAAAAATGGCTCATTTCTATAGGTTAACCCCTTTGGAAATCGACAAATTTTGTGGTCAAACATTAAAAGTTTCAAAATTGGCTAATATTTGATGTGTATGTTGCGAATGGCTAAAATTGAGTTTTCACCATGTTGAGCCCTTCAAATAATGGCAAAGTGAAGTTAAAAAATATTTCATAACACGCTAAAATTATATCGAATAAAATTGAGTTTTATATTCATTTCCACATTATTTAATCGGGTTACCATAATGAAACTTGACTTGTTAACCATATCCAACATGCATATCAAATATTAGCCCAATCGAAAATTTTGAAATTTTTCTGTCCAAATAGCTCATTTCTATAGGTTAACCCTTTTGGAAATCGACTAATTTTATGGTCAAATATTAGCGAGTTTCTAAATTGGCTAATATTTGGCGTGCATATTCCAAATGGCTAAAAATTGAGGTCTCACAATGTTAATCCGTTCAAATAATAGCCAATTGAAGTAAAAATAATATTTCTTAACACGCTAAAACAATATTGAAATAAAATTTCTTTTTAACTACGTTTGATCATTATTTATAGGGGTTAATATAATGAAACTTGACTTTTTAGCCATTTCCAACATGCATGTCAAATATTAGATGATTTGAAAATTTTGAAAAATTAAAGTAAAATTGGCTCATTTCTATAGGTTAACCCCTTTGGAAATCGACAAATTTTGTGGTCAAACATTAGAAGTTTCTAAATTGGCTAATATTTGGTGTGTATGTTTCGAATGGCTAAAAATTGAGTTTTCACCATGTTGAGCCCTTCAAATAATGGCAAAGTGAAGTTAAGAAATATTTCATAACACGCTCAAATTATATCGAACAAAATTGAGTTTTAAATTCATTTCCACATTATTTAATCGGGTTACCATAATGAAACTTGACTTGTTAGCCATATCCAACATGCATGTTATTAGCCGATTTAAAATTTTTGAAATTTTTCTGTCCAAATAGCTCATTTCTATAGGTTAACCCCTTTGGAAATCGACTAATTTTATGGTCAAATATTAGCAGTTTCTAAATTGGCTAATATTAGGCGTGCATATTCCAACTGGCTAAAAATTGAGGTCTCACAATGTTAATCCGTTCAAATAATAGCCAATTGAAGTAAAAATAATATTTGTTAACACGCTAAAACAATATTGAAGTAAAATTTCTTTTTAACTACGTTAGATCATTATTTATAGGGGTTAATATAATGAAACTTTACTTTTTAGCCATTTCCAACATGCATGTCAAATATTAGACGATTTGAAAATTTTGAAAAATTAAAGTAAAAATGGCTCATTTCTATAGGTTAACCCCTTTGGAAATCGACAAATTTTGTGGTCAAACATTAAAAGTTTCAAAATTGGCTAATATTTGATGTGTATGTTGCGAATGGCTAAAATTGAGTTTTCACAATGTTGAGCCCTTCAAATAATGCCAAAGTGAAGTTAAAAAATATTTCATAACACGCTAAAATTATATCGAATAAAATTGAGTTTTAAATTCATTTCCACATTATTTAATCGGGTTACCATAATGAAACTTGACTTGTTAACCATATCCAACATGCATATCAAATATTAGCCCAATCGAAAATTTTGAAATTTTTCTGTCCAAATAGCTCATTTCTATAGGTTAACCCTTTTGGAAATCGACTAATTTTATGGTCAAATATTAGCAGTTTCTAAATTGGCTAATATTTGGCGTGCATATTCCAAATGGCTAAAAATTGAGGTCTCACAATGTTAATCCGTTCAAATAATAGCCAATTGAAGTAAAAATAATATTTCTTAACACGCTAAAACAATATTGAAGTAAAATTTCTTTTTAACTACGTTTGATCATTATTTATAGGGGTTAATATAATGAAACTTGACTTTTTAGCCATTTCCAACATGCATGTCAAATATTAGATGATTTGAAAATTTTGAAAAATTAAAGTAAAATTGGCTCATTTCTATAGGTTAACCCCTTTGGAAATCGACAAATTTTGTGGTCAAACATTAAAAGTTTCTAAATTGGCTAATATTTGGTGTGTATGTTGCGAATGGCTAAAAATTGAGTTTTCACCATGTTGAGCCCTTCAAATAATGGCAAAGTGAAGTTAAGAAATATTTCATAACACGCTCAAATTATATCGAACAAAATTGAGTTTTAAATTCATTTCCACATTATTTAATCGGGTTACCATAATGAAACTTGACTTGTTAGCCATATCCAACATGCATATCAAATATTAGCCCAATCGAAAAGTTTGAAATTTTTCTGTCCAAATAGCTCATTTCTATAGGTTAACCCCTATGGAAATCGACTAATTTTATGGTCAAATATTAGCAGTTTCTAAAATGGCTAATATTTGGCGTGCATATTCCAAATGGCTAAAAATTAAAGTTTCACCATTTTAATCCCTTCAAATAATAACCACATAAAGTTTAAAAAATATTTATTAACATGCTAAAACAATATCGGGTAAAATTGCTTTTTGACTACGTTTGATCATTATTTATAGGGGTTAACATAATGAAACTTGACTTTTTAGCCATTTTCAACATGCATGTCAAATATTAGACAATTTGAAAATTTTGAAAAATTAAAGTAAAAATGGCTCATTTCTATAGGTTAACACCTTTGGAAATCGACAAATTTTATGGTCAAACATTAAAAGTTTCTAAATTGGCTAATATTTGGTGCGTATGTTGCGAATGGGTAAAAATTGAGTTTTCACCATGTTGAGCCCTTCAAATAATGGCAAAATGAAGTTAAAAAATATTTCATAACACGCTAAAATTATATCGAACAAAATTGAGTTTTAAATTCATTTCCACATTATTTAATCGGGTTACCATAATGAAACTTGACTTGTTAGCCATATCCAACATGCATATCAAATATTAGCCCAATCGAAAAGTTTGAAATTTTTCTGTCCAAATAGCTCATTTCTATAGGTTAACCCCTTTGGAAATCGACTAATTTTATGGTCAAATATTAGCAGTTTCTAAATTGGCTAATATTTGGCGTGCATATTCCAAATGGCTAAAAATTAAAGTTTCACCTTTTTAATCCCTTCAAATAATAACCACATAAAGTTTAAAAAATATTTATTAACATGCTAAAACAATATCGGGTAAAATTGCTTTTTAACTACGTTTGATCATTATTTATAGGGGTTAACATAATGAAACTTGACTTTTTAGCCATTTTCAACATGCATGTCAAATATTAGACGATTTGAAAATTTTGAAAAATTAAAGTAAAAATGGCTCATTTCTATAGGTTAACCCCTTTGGAAATCGACAAATTTTGTGGTCAAACATTAAAAGTTTCAAAATTGGCTAATATTTGATGTGTATGTTGCGAATGGCTAAAATTTAGTTTTCACCATGTTGAGCCCTTCAAATAATGGCAAAGTGAAGTTAAAAAATATTTCATAACACGCTAAAATTATATCGAATAAAATTGAGTTTTAAATTCATTTCCACATTATTTATTCGGGTTACCATAATGAAACTGGACTTGTTAGCCATATCCAACATGCATATCAAATATTAGCCCAATCGAAAATTTTGAAATATTTCTGTCCAAATAGCTCATTTCTATAGGTTAACCCCTTTGGAAATCGACTAATTTTATGATCAAATATTAGCAGTTTCTAAATTGGCTAATATTTGGCGTGTCTATTCCGAATGGCTAAAAATTGAGGTTTCACCATGTTAATCCCTTCAAATAATAGTCAAATAAAGTTAAAAAAATATTTTTTAACACGCTAAAATAGTATCGAGTAAAATTTCTTTTTAACTACGTTTGATCATTATTTATTGGGGTTAACATAATGAAACTTGACTTTTTAGCCATTTCCAACATATATGTCAAATATTAGCCGATTTGAAAATTTTGAAAAATTCATGTCAAAATGGCTCATTTCTATAGGTTAACCCCTTTGGAAATCGACTAATTTTCGAGTCAAATATTAGCGAGTTTCTAAATTGGCTAATATTTGGTGTGTATGTTGCGAATGGCTAAAAATTGAGTTTTCACCATGTTGAGCCCTTCAAATAATACCAAAGGGAAGTTATAAAATAATTCATAACACGCTAAAATTATATCGAATAAAATTGAGTTTTAAATTCATTTCCACATTATTTAATCAGGTTACCATACTGAAACTTGACTTGTTAGTCATATCCAACATGCATGTTATTAGCCGATTTAAAATTTTTGAAATTTTTCTGTCCAAATAGCTCATTTATATAGGTTAACCCTTTTGGAAATCGACTAATTTTATGGTCAAATATTAGTAATTTCTAAATTGGCTAATATTTGGCGTGCATATTCCAAATGGCTAAAAATTAAAGTTTCATCATTTTAATCCCTTCAAATAATAACCAAATAAAGTTTAAAAAATATTTATTAACACGCTAAAACAATATCGGGTAAAATTGCTTTTTAACTACGTTTGATCATTATTTATAGGGGTTAACATAATTAAACTTGACTTTTTAGCCATTTCCAACATGCATGTCAAATATTAGATGATTTTAAAATTTTGAAAAATTAAAGTAAAATTGGCTCATTTCTATAGGTTAACCCCTTTCGAAATCGACAAATTTTGTGGTCAAACATTAAAAGTTTCTAAATTGGCTAATATTTGGTGTGTATGTTGCGAATGGCTAAAAATTGAGTTTTCACCATGTTGAGCCCTTCAAATAATACCAAAGGGAAGTTAAAAAATAATTCATAACACGCTAAAATTATATCGAATAAAATTTAGTTTTAAATTCATTTCCACATTATTTAATCAGGTTACCATACTGAAACTTGACTTGTTAGTCATATCCAACATGCATGTTATTAGCCGATTTAAAATTTTTGAAATTTTTCAATCCAAATAGCTCATTTCTATAGGTTAACCCCTTTGAAAATCGACTAATTTTATGGTCAAATATTAGCAGTTTCTAAATTGGCTAATATTAGGCGTGCATATTCCAACTGGCTAAAAATTAAGGTCTCACAATGTTAATCCGTTCAAATAATAGCCAATTGAAGTAAAAATAATATTTGTTAACACGCTAAAACAATATTGAAGTAAAATTTCTTTTTAACTACGTTAGATCATTATTTATAGGGGTTAATATAATGAAACTTTACTTTTTAGCCATTTCCAACATGCATGTCAAATATTAGACGATTTGAAAATTTTGAAAAATTAAAGTAAAAATGGCTCATTTCTATAGGTTAACCCCTTTGGAAATCGACAAATTTTGTGGTCAAACATTAAAAGTTTCAAAATTGGCTAATATTTGATGTGTATGTTGCGAATGGCTAAAATTTAGTTTTCACCATGTTGAGCCCTTCAAATAATGGCAAAGTGAAGTTAAAAAATATTTCATAACACGCTAAAATTATATCGAATAAAATTGAGTTTTAAATTCATTTCCACATTATTTAATCGGGTTACCATAATGAAACTTGACTTGTTAGCCATATCCAACATGCATATCAAATATTAGCCCAATCGCAAATTTTGAAATTTTTACATCCAAATAGCTCATTTCTATAGGTTAACCCTTTTGGAAATCGACTAATTTTATGGTCAAATATTAGCAGTTTCTAAATTGGCTAATATTTGGCGTGCATATTCCAAATGGCTAAAAATTGAGGTCTCACAATGTTAATCCGTACAAATAATAGCCAATTGAAGTAAAAATAATATTTCTTAACACGCTAAAACAATATTGAAGTAAAATTTCTTTTTAACTACGTTTGATCATTATTTATAGGGGTTAATATAATGAAACTTGAATTTTTAGCTATTTCCAACATGCATGTCAAATATTAGATGATTTGAAAATTTTGAAAAATTAAAGTAAAATTGGCTCATTTCTATAGGTTAACCCCTTTGGAAATCGACAAATTTTGTGGTCAAACATTAAAAGTTTCTAAATTGGCTAATATTTGGTGTGTATGTTGCGAATGGCTAAAAATTGAGTTTTCACCATGTTGAGCCCTTCAAATAATGGCAAAGTGAAGTTAAAAAATATTTCATAACACGCTAAAATTATATCGAATAAAATTGAGTTTTAAATTCATTTCCACATTATTTATTCGGGTTACCATAATGAAACTTGACTTGTTAGCCATATCCAACATGCATATCAAATATTAGCCCAATCGAAAATTTTGAAATTTTTCTGTCCAAATAGCTCATTTCTATAGGTTAACCCCTTTGGAAATCGACTAATTTTATGATCAAATATTAGCAGTTTCTAAATTGGCTAATATTTGGCGTGTCTATTCCGAATGGCTAAAAATTGAGGTTTCACCATGTTAATCCCTTCAAATAATAGTCAAATAAAGTTAAAAAAATATTTTTTAACACGCTAAAATAGTATCGAGTAAAATTTCTTTTTAACTACGTTTGATCATTATTTATTGGGGTTAACATAATGAAACTTGACTTTTTAGCCATTTCCAACATATATGTCAAATATTAGCCGATTTGAAAATTTTGAAAAATTCATGTCAAAATGGCTCATTTCTATAGGTTAACCCCTTTGGAAATCGACTAATTTTCAGGTCAAATATTAGCAGTTTCTAAATTGGCTAATATTTGGTGTGTATGTTGCGAATGGCTAAAAATTGAGTTTTCACCATGTTGAGCCCTTCAAATAATACCAAAGGGAAGTTAAAAAATAATTCATAACACGCTAAAATTATATCGAATAAAATTGAGTTTTAAATTCATTTCCACATTATTTAATCGAAGTTACCATACTGAAACTTGACTTGTTAGTCATATCCAACATGCATGTTATTAGCCGATTTAAAATTTTTGAAATTTTTCTGTCCAAATAGCTCATTTATATAGGTTAACCCTTTTGGAAATCGACTAATTTTATGGTCAAATATTAGCAATTTCTAAATTGGCTAATATTTGGCGTGCATATTCCAAATGGCTAAAAATTAAAGTTTCACCATTTTAATCCCTTCAAATAATAACCAAATAAAGTTTAAAAAATATTTATTAACACGCTAAAACAATATCGGGTAAAATTGCTTTTTAACTACGTTTGATCATTATTTATAGGGGTTAACATAATTAAACTTGACTTTTTAGCCATTTCCAACATGCATGTCAAATATTAGATGATTTGAAAATTTTGAAAAATTAAAGTAAAAATGGCTCATTTCTATAGGTTAACCCCTTTCGAAATCGACAAATTTTGTGGTCAAACATTAAAAGTTTCTAAATTGGCTAATATTTGGTGTGTATGTTGCGAATGGCTAAAAATTGAGTTTTCACCATGTTGAGCCCTTCAAATAATACCAAAGGGAAGTTAAAAAATAATTCATAACACGCTAAAATTATATCGAATAAAATTTAGTTTTAAATTCATTTCCACATTATTTAATCAGGTTACCATACTGAAACTTGACTTGTTAGTCATATCCAACATGCATGTTATTAGCCGATTTAAAATTTTTGAAATTTTTCTGTCCAAATAGCTCATTTCTATAGGTTAACCCCTTTGGAAATCGACTAATTTTATGGTCAAATATTAGCAGTTTCTAAATTGGCTAATATTAGGCGTGCATATTCCAACTGGCTAAAAATTGAGGTCTCACAATGTTAATCCGTTCAAATAATAGCCAATTGAAGTAAAAATAATATTTGTTAACACGCTAAAACAATATTGAAGTAAAATTTCTTTTTAACTACGTTAGATCATTATTTATAGGGGTTAATATAATGAAACTTTACTTTTTAGCCATTTCCAACATGCATGTCAAATATTAGACGATTTGAAAATTTTGAAAAATTAAAGTAAAAATGGCTCATTTCTATAGGTTAACCCCTTTGGAAATCGACAAATTTTGTGGTCAAACATTAAAAGTTTCAAAATTGGCTAATATTTGATGTGTATGTTGCGAATGGCTAAAATTGAGTTTTCACCATGTTGAGCCCTTCAAATAATGGCAAAGTGAAGTTAAAAAATATTTCATAACACGCTAAAATTATATCGAATAAAATTGAGTTTTAAATTCATTTCCACATTATTTAATCGGGTTACCATAATGAAACTTGACTTGTTAACCATATCCAACATGCATATCAAATATTAGCCCAATCGAAAATTTTGAAATTTTTCTGTCCAAATAGCTCATTTCTATAGGTTAACCCTTTTGGAAATCGACTAATTTTATGGTCAAATATTAGCAGTTTCTAAATTGGCTAATATTTGGCGTGCATATTCCAAATGGCTAAAAATTGAGGTCTCACAATGTTAATCCGTTCAAATAATAGCCAATTGAAGTAAAAATAATATTTCTTAACACGCTAAAACAATATTGAAGTAAAATTTCTTTTTAACTACGTTTGATCATTATTTATAGGGGTTAATATAATGAAACTTGACTTTTTAGCCATTTCCAACATGCATGTCAAATATTAGATGATTTGAAAATTTTGAAAAATTAAAGTAAAATTGGCTCATTTCTATAGGTTAACCCCTTTGGAAATCGACAAATTTTGTGGTCAAACATTAAAAGTTTCTAAATTGGCTAATATTTGGTGTGTATGTTGCGAATGGCTAAAAATTGAGTTTTCACCATGTTGAGCCCTTCAAATAATGGCAAAGTGAAGTTAAAAAATATTTCATAACACGCTAAAATTATATCGAATAAAATTGAGTTTTAAATTCATTTCCACATTATTTAATCGGGTTACCATAATGAAACTTGACTTGTTAGCCATATCCAACATGCATATCAAATATTAGCCCAATCGAAAATTTTGAAATTTTTCTGTCCAAATAGCTCATTTCTATAGGTTAACCCCTTTGGAAATCGACTAATTTTATGATCAAATATTAGCAGTTTCTAAATTGGCTAATATTTGGCGTGTCTATTCCGAATGGCTAAAAATTGAGGTTTCACCATGTTAATCCCTTCAAATAATAGTCAAATAAAGTTAAAAAAATATTTTTTAACACGCTAAAATAGTATCGAGTAAAATTTCTTTTTAACTACGTTTGATCATTATTTATTGGGGTTAACATAATGAAACTTGACTTTTTAGCCATTTCCAACATATATGTCAAATATTAGCCGATTTGAAAATTTTGAAAAATTCATGTCAAAATGGCTCATTTCTATAGGTTAACCCCTTTGGAAATCGACTAATTTTCAGGTCAAATATTAGCAGTTTCTAAATTGGCTAATATTTGGTGTGTATGTTGCGAATGGTCAATAATTTCACCATGTTGAGCCCTTCAAATAATGGCAAAGTGAAGTTAAAAAATATTTCATAACTCTCTAAAATTATATTAAAAAAAATTGAGTTTTACATTCATTTCACCATTATTTCATCGGGTTACCATACTCAGAATTGACTTGTTAGCCACATCCAACATGTATGTCAAATATTAGCCGATTTCAAATTTTTTAAATTTTCCTGTCCAAATGGCTCATTTCCATATGTTAACCCCTTTGGAAATTGACAAATTTTACTGTCAAATATTAGAAGTTTTTAAATTGGCTAATATTTGGCGTGTCTATTCCGAATGGCTAAAAATTGAGGTCTCACAATGTTAATCCGTTCAAATAATAGCCAAATAAAGTTAAAAAAATATTTTTTAACACGCTAAAATAGTATCGAGTAAAATTGCTTTTTAACTACGTTTGATCATTATTTATCGGGGTTAACATAATGAAACTTGTCTTTTTAGCCATTTCCAACATGCATGTTAAATATTAGCCGATTTGAAAAATTTGAAAAATTCATGTCAAAATGGCTCATTTCTATAGGTTAACCCCTTTGGAAATCGACTAATTTTATGGTAAAATATTAGCAGTTTCTAAATTGGCTAATATTTGGTGGGTATGTTGCGAATGGCTAAAAATTTCACCATGTTGAGCCCGTCAAATAATGGCGAAGTGAAGTTAAAACTTTATTCATAACTCTCTAAAATTATATTGAAAGAAATTGAGTTTTAAATTCATTTCACCATTATTTCATCGAGTTACCATACTAAACCTTGACTTGTTAGCCACATCCAACATGCATGTCAAATATTCGCCGATTTAAAAATTTTGAAGTTTTTCTATCCAAATGGCTTATTTCCATAGGTTAACCCCTTTGGAAATTGACAAATTTTATGATCAAATATTAGAAGTTGTGAAATTGGCTAATATTTGACGGGTATATTCTGAATGGCTAAAAATTGAGGTTTCACAATGTTAATCCCTTCAAATAATAGCCAATTGAAGTAAAAGAAATATTGCGTAACACGCTAAAATAATATCGAGTAAATTTGCTTTTTAACTACGTTTGATCATTATTTATAGGCGTTAACTTAATGAAACTTGACTTGTTAGCCATTGCCAACATGCACGTCAAATATTAGCTGATTTCAAATTTTGAAATTTTCCTATCCAAATGGCTGAAATCTATAGGTTAACTCCTTTGGAAATCGATAAATTTTGTGGTCAAATATTAGAAGTTTTTAAATTGGCTAATATTTGAAGTTTATATTCTGAATGGCTAAAAATTGAGGTTTCACAATGTTAATCCCTTCAAATAATAGCCAATTGAAGTAAAAAAGTTATTTCTTAACACGCTAAAACAATATCGAGTAAAATTGTTTTTTAACTACGTTTGATGATTATTTATAGGGGTTAACATAATGAAACTTGACTTTTTAGCCATTTCCAACATGCATGTCAAATATTAGCTTATTTCAAAATTTGAAATTTTCTTGTCCAAATGGCTCATTTCCATAGGTTAACCCCTTTGGAAATCGATAAATTTTTAGGTGAAAATTAAAAATTATAAATTTGCTAATATTTTGTGTGTTTGTTTGGAATGACCAAAAATTGAGTTTTCACCATGTCGAGCCCTTCAAATGATACCTAAATGAAGTTGAAAAGTATTTCTTAATACGTTAAAACAATATCGAGTAAAATTGATTTTTAAATTCA
The DNA here is from genome assembly GCA_030674075.2 of Linum usitatissimum. Taxonomy (NCBI): domain Eukaryota; kingdom Viridiplantae; phylum Streptophyta; class Magnoliopsida; order Malpighiales; family Linaceae; genus Linum; species Linum usitatissimum. The sequence continues at coordinate 2,692,588 of JAUJYP020001410.1, read as the reverse complement.
TTTGACCATTATTTGTAGGGGTTACCATAATGAAACTTAACATTTTAGCCATTTCCAACATGCATCGCAAATATTAACTGATTTAAATGTTTTTAAAATTTCATGTCAAAAAGGCTCATTTCAATAGATTAACCCATTTGGAAATCGATAAATTTTATGGTCAAATATTAGAAGTTTCTAAATTGGCTAATATTAGTTGTGTTTTGTTGGGAATGGCTAAAACTTAAGCTTTCACAATGTTAATCCCTTCAAATAATAGCCAATTGAAGTAAAAAAGTTATTTCTTAACACGCTAAAACAATATCGAGTAAAATTGTTTTTTAACTATGTTTGATGATTATTTATAGGGGTTAACATAATGAAACTTGACTTTTTAGTCATTTCAAACATGCATGTCAAATATTAGCTTATTTCAAAATTTGAAATTTTCTTGTCCAAATGGCTCATTTCCATAGGTTAACCCGTTTGGAAATCGACAAATTTTGAGGTGAAAATTGAAAAATTGAAATTGGCTAATAATTTGTGTGTATGTTGGGAATGAGCCATTCAAATAATAGCCAAATGAAGTTAAAAAGTATTTCTTAAAACACTAAAATTATATCGAGTAAAATTGATTTGACCATTATTTAATGGGGTTACCATAATTAAACTTAGAATTTTAGCCTTTTCCAACATGTATGTAAAAAATTAGCCGAGTTGAAAATTTTGAAATTTCCCCGTCCAAATGGCTCATTTCCATATGTTAACCCCTTTGGAAATCGATAAATTTTGTGGTCAAATATTAAAAGTTTCTAAATTTGTTAATATTAGGCGTGTGTTGGTAGGAATGGTTAAAAATTAAGATTTCACCATATTAAGCTCTTTAAATAATAGTCAAATGAAGTTCAAAAATATTTCTAAACATGCTGTCGAGTAAAATTGATTTTTCAATTCTTTTTAATGGGGTTACTATAATGAAACTTGACTTTTTAACCAATGCCAACATGCATGTCAAATATTAGTCGATTGAAAATTTTGAAATTTTCCTGTCCAAGTGGCTCATTTCCATAGGTTAACCCCTTTGGAAATCGACAAATTTTATGGTCAAACATTAGAAGTTTCTAAATTGGCTAATATTTGGCGTGTATGTTGCGAATGGCTAAAAATTTATGTTTCACCATGTTGAACCCTTCAAATAATAGCAAAGTGAAGTTAAAAAATATTTCATAACACGCTAAAACTATATCGAGTAAAATTGATTTTTAAATTCACATGACCATTATTTAATGGGGTTACTATAATGAAACTTGAGTTTTTAGCCATTTCCAACATGCATGTGAAATATTAGCCGATTTGAAAATTTTGAAATTTTCCTGTCCAAATGGCTCATTTCCATAGGTTAACTCGTTTGGAAATTGATAAATTTTGTGGTCAAATATTAAAAGTTTCCAAATTGACTACTATTTTATGTGTTTGTTGGAAATGAGTAAAAATTTGAGGTTTCACCATATTAATCCTTTCAAATAATAGCCAAATAAAATTAAAAAGTATTTCTTAACTGGCTAAAATAATATTAAATAAAATTAAATTTTAACTACGTTTGATTATTATTTATCAGAATTACCATAATAAAACTTCACATTTTAACCATTTCCAACATTCCTATTAAAAATCTGTCAAATATTTGTTGAACTCTTCTCATCATCAGTAAGAGCTAATAGTTATAGAATTGCACTTTGTTCTTCTTCAACCGTTTCTCCGCCAATCAATTCCCTGATTAGCTAATCGATGGAGTTGGATTGAACAGCAAAGTATTAGTTGGACCAAAAAGAATTGAATTGGATTCTGAGAAATGTTGATTAATTAGAATCTGTGGGCTTGGTATGTGCGGACCCATAAAGGGAAGTGGCCCAAATAGTTTGGACTAGCGCCTGCAGCTTTACGGTCAAATGGCAAAAGGCTTTAAAACGAGATTGACCCATTTTTACTGTTGTTTAAAAATGTTGGAGCTCAGAGCCCATTTTGTGGGCTTTTAAATTAAAGGCCGACCCGACTTCGGTTTGGCCTGGCACTACCTCCACCTTACTGGTCCAGGCCTGGTAGCCGTTTGACCCGACCCGGCAAAAAATGGCCGACCCGACTCGTTTTACGCGTGCTCAACACGCGCGAGTATATGTAACGCGCGATTTTTGCTAGTGGGCTTCGTCCCCCACGCGCAGCATTTCCAATCGCGCGTGCTATACATACTCTTACGCGCATTCACGCGCGAGGTTGGTTCTCACGCGCGGGTCTTCCATTTGTGGTGTTTTTCCGACGATTCGCCTTCTCCGCCGCCGAGGAATCGACTCATCCCTGCATTATCTGATTCCGCCGCTATGGTTGAAGTCCAACAAAGGTTATAGAATTGAGAGTAGAGAAGGAAAAGTAAAGAACGAGATTCATTCATCCATGCTTCATCTGATCCCCGTGTTGTTGGTTTGCTCTGTGAACAAGTTGATTCGAAAAATGGCGATCCACTCCTCAAAATCTGCGGCTGTCAGTGGGTAATAATAGCTCATTCGGTTTGTGCGTAAGCTGCTTTCGTTTGATTTTGATTAAAGGGCGATGATGGCCAGTTCATCAACCGGACATCCTTACTGTCTCCAACTCCGGCTGCTCTTTCTGAACAGCATTGAAACCTAAGAAGCAAGCAAATGGAAAGCTACTTCCAACTGCCACAATCCCAGGTTCCCCCTGTTTGTAATTGTTTCTCCATTTACTTTTATGGGTTACAGTAGCATGCATCACTCATATAGAGGCCTTGAAGCAAACTACATTAATCTGAAACGTCTGGTAGTTTATCTTAATAGTCGAACTATGCTGGGATTAAATGATAGAGCTTGTACCATAAGGGAAGGATCATTAGAAGAACATGGGGCGATAAAGGTGGAATCTTTTTGTTTGCAGTGATACTGCAGGAGTTGATATTTCGCATGGTACTTGATTTAGATGCTTGGTTCATGAGTTCCTTAATTGCATTCTCAGTTATGTTACACGGTAATAACCCATGAAAGAAAGAAGACATTTCTTTGTGATTAGTGGAAAAGGGGGGAAATTGTGAGCCAGCTTAAATTGAAGTAGATAAAGATGCTGCAGGAGATTTATGCTTCAGCAGCTACTCATGCAGCATCAGTACATCTAAAGGTGAAAGAAAGGTGTAAGGTAGCCATTGAGCTTTGTCTACAAAAGGTGAAAGAAAGCAATGTATATATTCGTCAATCATCAATTCATGATACTGCGAATAAAATCACCAAGAAAGTCGTTAATTAATGTCTTCAGACCTCCTATTGGTATAGACTGGTCAGAGTTTCTCTTGGGGAAACAGCTAGAGCGTCGTCAATACTTCCGTTGTTATCTAGAGATTCTTTAGCGGTACGAACAGCCTGCAACGCAAAGATTGGTTTCGGTTAACCAACTGAATCCCATTGGTATAGACTGGTCAGAGTCTCTCTTAGGGAAACAGCTAGAGCGTCGTCAATACTGCCGTTGTTATCTAGAGATTCTTTAGCGGTATGAACAACCTGCAACGCAAAGATTCGTTTCGGTTAACCAACTGATATCAAAATGATTCGGCAGAAACGATGATCACAGTACATTACCTAGACTGGACATAGTTCTCTATGTGTCTAAACGTGAGAGACTTGGCGAATCCGGTGGTGATGTCCAGCCTTACCGGCTCTCTCCAAAATCTTGGCATTCTCTTTCTCATACTCAGCAGAGCTGAGTCTTCCATCAACTTCTTCATCCTAAGGAATCTCGAGAGATGATGGCGTTTAAATGAAAAAGAAAGAACAACCTCTATATGATTATGCAGAGGGGGAAGGTGAAAATAACGTACTTTTGTTCTAGGCTTAGGCTTGCTTGGGGAAGAGATGGTAAGGTTTTTCAGTGCAGAGGAGGAGGGGCAACCTGCTCCTGGATTCGCCTATTGGTGGGAAGTGGGGTTTCAATTGGATTTTTTCTTGAGGTAGTATGCTTGGCTTAATTAATTACTGAAGAAGAAGAAGAAGACGTGGTATAGGGGTAACTGGATGTGGCTTTCTTGTCAGCCAAGGGATTGTGAATCTCTTTAGCAGGCATTCTTTCTGCCTCCTTCAGTTCTCAACAGCTTGTTTGCTGTTCTGCTCATGTTGACTAGGATATCGTTTCTCGAGTACTTTAGTTTTCTCGAGAGTCAACTTCTCAGCGATCTATATAGCATCAGAATGTTGGAGCATCAGAATGTTGCTTCTTCAGTGGAATTCTATCATCAGTGGGCAACTTTTCCAGCACCTTGTTGGGTTTCTCTACCATAGGAGCCTTTAGTATGAGAAACGATGCTCGACAGCAAACTTACAAGCAATATAAGAGAACTTGACGGCATTTCAGCAGGCCTTCCCAAGCTCTTTGGCAGTTATAGTCATCGGGTTCGAATTTGATGCCACTGATGGATAGAGCAAATATGTGAAAATAAAGATGATGATACATCCCAACTCAGGATTCAGGGGAACAAACATGTACCCAGGACGACAGATTTTGTGGTAGGATTTCGGGCAACGTCTACATATGTAGCGAACTTCAAGTCATTGATGTTGATATCTTCCACTTTCTTACATTGATGACACTTATGGGCAGGGCAGATGAATGACTCTCTGGCTCCGATTCTCCTTAGAAGATGGGTTTCTTTAAATTTGTCACGGGGATAGAGTAATGTTGAGACACATACTGCATGGTAGAAATGGCCACAGGAAGCAGATACATATTGATGGACCTGTGTACAAGGCAGAAAAACTTTTTATATGAATCGAAATGTCAGAGTTTGAGATCAAAATTGGTCATAGATCAAGTGGCTTGGTTCAATATGAAACCATTGTACCTCTTGGCTTGGAGATTTGGCAGAAGAACCAAGTCTACCGCACTAATGCATCTTATATAGACAGTTTTTACACAAAGTTTTCAAGTGCCTGCATTGGAAGAAAGAAACAATTTTCATGTACCAAACGTTTACAATTGTAATTCAAAATTTGGTACTTGCATTAATAGTAACTATAATTTAAAGCTATAGAACAATTTTCTGCTTCACTTTTGAAATCTACTAAAATGAGTGATCATATTCAAAAACTATACAGAAAAGAGGAACATATCACAGCAAATCACCGCCTACATCACATATTGCACAAACAGCATCGAAGAAGCTTTCATCTTCATCCTCTTCCTATCCCTCTTCCTTTTGATCATTATTTACAGAGGTTAGCACAGTGAAACATGACTTTTTAGCAATTTTCAACATGCATGTCAAATATTAACCGATTTGAAAATAATCAATTTCCATAGGTTAACCCTTTTGGAAATTGACAATTTTGACATGAAAATTAAAATATTTTAAATTGACTACTAATATTAGACATGCATGTTGGGATTGGCTAAAAATTGAGGTTTCGCGATGTTAAACCCTTCAAACATAGTCAAATGACATTAAAAATTTTGAAAAATTTGAAATTTTCTTGTGAAAATGGTCAATTTCCACATTCGTTCATTTTGGAAATTGACAATTTTGACATAAAAATTAAATTATTTTTAAATTGGATAATATTTTACATGCATGTTAGGAATGGATGAAAATTGAGATGCACCATGTTAAACCCTTCAAATAATAGACAAATGAAGATAAAAATATTTTTCTAACATGCTACAATAAAACCTAGTAAAATTGATTTTTAATAACGTTTGATGATTATTTATATGGGTTATCATAATGAAACTTAATTTTTAACAACGTTTGCATGTAAAATATTAGTCAATTTGAAAATTTGAAAATTTTCTTGTAAAAATGGTTAATTGGGTAGAGAAAAATTTGTGAAGTACGGCGGGATGGGAATGCTTTCGTGGATGAGAAGAGGGAGACAGATAGATGTAGCAATCTTGGTGTGGAAGAGAAGATGTGGTGACATGCTGAAAGATGGAAACGCAGAGTCAGAGAATAGAGGAACAAGTGAAGAAATGCGGTACGAAAAGGACTCTAGGACGCAAACCAACATGCCCAATCTCGCGAGGACACAAGAAAACTAATTAGGTTGGGTCAAGCAAAAAAGCAGAAAAAAAAGTTGACACAAAGATAAAAAGTCGTGTGATTGTGGTTTAATGAACAATAGGTAGTTATAAGGAATTACTTTCTTTTAATAGTGGATGAAGCATCTTACTATTATATAACTAGATCATCATGTACATGTAATGGAATGGAAAAGGAGGATTATTAGTCCATGCAAATGAAATGGAAATCAACCTATTTGACCCCTGGTCAGATTAACCGGTAGCCTGCAACCCCATAAATCCGACTTGATTGAGTAGCATTTTAATATTTTATACAAATTAAAATCGTTATATTCAAGAAATTCACTAAAAATAGTTCATTGTTTGTGCCCACTGAGCACAACCCATGACTCGACCCAACCCAATACATCATCCAAATCAACCAAGAATCAACTTATCAACCCTGCTGAATATAAATCTGTTGAAGGTGCTGAATGCTATATCTGATTACTGGATGATGATTTGATCTAACGGGTGAAAGATAAGTTTGTTACAATTACAACAAAGAAACCTTACAGTCACAGATACAGCAAGATTCAGAGAGTACAAGTAGCAAACACAGCTACAACCCTTCCAAGTTCAATATGATTTACACATCACGAAACAAATGCTACTTCTGAAACCAACCTCATAGATTATAATCGAATCTGGTTTCAGAATCTGAGAACACCCTTCTCCTTGAAACATTCTATGGTGTCCTTAAGACTCACCTCCAGAGGAGTGAAGTTGACGCCCAGACTCTTGGCCTTCTCTTGAGAAATCTTGCATGTTGGCTGAGATGTCTTGCCACTTTCCCATCTGCCATTCACAGAACATTGTGATCAATCCTTTAGACTTCAGTGTTAAATAATAATATGGAAATCTGAAATCCAATGTAACCAAACCAGACTTACTTTGCAGCTATTTGTAAATTGGGGTAATGTTCATGCAAAATTTCCAGAACCTCAGTATAGTGAGCCATTCTTCCAACTACGCAATATCTCCCACTGGCTGATGAGATCTCAAGTGCAAGAATATGTGAATTAGCCACATCTCGTACATCAACAAATCTATAGCTTTCGCCTGGGAATTCTCGCGTTCCTGCATTTAAGAACAGTACTTGCTCAATTTTTTGTCACTTTAGTAGCTCGATTAAGTGATTGAAAAGTAGCAATTTTATATTAACAAAAAAACAACTTTGATTTCACTATATCATTCTATAACACCAATCAACTTTAGTAATGGTATGAATGAACCACAGTCAATCTCTTACCGTTTACAATCCTGAGAACCTCCTCCACTGTGAAATTAAGAGATTTCTGTAGGTAAGGACCGATTACGAATCCCGGGTTAATCGTTACAAGATCAATCCCATTCTCTTTGGCAAATTTCCAGGCAGCCTCTTCAGCCAAAGTTTTCGAAAGCATGTACCAATGCTGGGGATAGAACAAAGAGCAAAAGGAAGTTGTAAGACTGGACGTTTAACTAGGACTTTCGAGTTCACAGAACTAGCAATCTTGACCTAACCAACAATCTTCTCTAACAATTCAGGATTGTAGGATTGGTCCACAGAAGTAACAATATGTCAATATGGAGGATAGAACTAGTGCATACCTCGTTCTTCTCGCAAAATTCAGGATCAGAGAACCAAGTCTCATCGACCACAACACCAGGGGAAAGAGGCCTCCCATTACAGATTACTGAAGCCATAGAAGCAGTCAGAACAACTCTCTTGATTGAGGGAACTTTTGCACATGATTTCAGAACGCTGAGTGTGCCCTTCACTGCGGGCTCAATTAAATCTGCCTGAACCATAGAAAAATCTTACTACTCAATTCCTCATTTCTCCAAATTATAGAAACTGCAGCTCTTAGAGTGGAAGAAGTAAGCTAACCTGCGGGTTGGTAGTTTGAAAGAAACAAGGGGAAGCAGTATGGAAGACGCCTTCGCATCCGTCGACGGTAGAATCAAAACAGCCATCTTCATTAAGATCTGCTTTGTACAGCGTCAGCCTCTCACTCGCTCCATCAAGGGAAAGTAAGTGTTGGGTCTTGCTTTTATCAGCTGCAGCATACAAATTGATCTTCCTAAGAGCTAAAGACTCGAAATTGATAGCAAGAAACTGCTGAAAGAAGCAAAAGCAACTAACTTGGATCGCGAACAGTGGTTTTGACAGTATAGCCGCGTTCCAAGAGAAGCTTGATGATCCACGATGCTATGTAACCCGACCCGCCCGTCACACATACTACTCTTCCTTCGCCGATCATATCGTTTCTGTTCGTCGTCTGTGTATAGTCTCTGTACTGTGTGCTCCCACTGCCAAGCTACTCTAATGGAGGCTCAGGATATCACCGCACAGCATCATAATTTTAATCGTATCTTGCTGGCCGCAATTTTTTGTTTTGTTTAAAACATTTATTTAACGAATATTATTTTTTAAGATAAAAAAAAAAGTCTTTATTTTAAAGTATATCGAATTTGAATTTAATTTTTTTGGATAACCAGATACGTGCTTTATTACAGGAGCAATTTTATCTAGACAACTGATAATTATATTTGTAAGGTCAAATCCTAATTTTTTAAGATTGTTTTAACGGGACAATTTGAAGTTACATTATTATGAATTATCACATATCTCTTGACCGTTTCAAAATGTTAATCGAGTTGAGCCATCTTGGTGAAAGCTAGCTTATGGGATTAACTGGATGATAAATTAGTTAAGATGAGAATTGGTTGTGAGTTTGATGGATTGAATTGGTTGTGAGTTTGATAGTATTGCTTCTCATCCCTAACAAGTAAATGAACTACGTAACCCTGAATTGGTAATCAACAAAGCTAAACTCTAATTCCAAGCATTAGGATCCACGAAAGACAGAATAGTTGTCAAAACTGGGAAAGGAATCAACATGTTCAATATGAAATTTGGACAGCTCAACTCAATTATATCAACAATCAGAAGGATTTTCGGGTCACGTTGATGTGGGCAACCATGGCAGAAGAAAACACCTCACCGTTCAACTTCCAGATTTGAATGCAATTGGCAGTTCAATGCCAAGGCTCTGCTGTTCTATATAAGAGCTGATCGTGTCGACCTATCAAACTCACAAACCAATACTTCATCATCCAGCATCAATCTCACAAAATGGAGACAATGAGTAGCAAATTCATTCTCCTGGCTTCCATCTTTGTATTGGGAGCTTTGGCTTCTCATGCCATGGCACGATATACTCTTCCCGAAGCTGCCGTACGCCTCAGGTATGAACAGTGGATGACTCGTTATGGCCGAGTCTACGATAGTCCTAGTGAAAAGGAGGCTCGCTACCAGATCTTCAAACACAACGTAGCCTTCATCGACTCTTTTAATGCTGATGAAAACAAGTCTTACAAGCTTGGAGTCAATCAGTTTGCTGATTTGACTAACGATGAGTTCAGAGCCTCTAGAAACGGGTTCAAGGGACACATGTGTTCTCCACAACATGGACCTTTTAGGTATGACAATGTTAGCGCGGTTCCAACGACCATGGACTGGAGGAAGAAGGGAGCTGTCACTCCTATCAAAGATCAAGGTCAATGCGGAAGCTGCTGGGCATTTTCGGCTGTGGGAGCAATGGAAGGAATCCACCAGCTCCGTGCGGGGAAATTGGTGTCCCTTTCAGAACAAGAATTAGTCGACTGTGACACCAAGGGAGATGACCAAGGATGCAGCGGGGGGTTGATGGATGACGCGTTCAAGTTCATCATTCAAAACAAGGGATTGACCACCGAGACCAACTACCCTTATGACGCTGCTGATGGAACCTGCAATGCTAACAAAGAAGGCAGCAGTGCAGCCACGATTAAGGGCTACGAAGATGTGCCAGCCAACGACGAGGCCGCACTGATGAAGGCTGTAGCAAGCCAACCGATCGCAGTAGCAATTGATGCTGGTGATTCATCGTTCCAATTCTACTCGAGTGGAGTATTCACTGGAGAATGCGGGACTGAGCTAGACCATGGAGTGACAGCAGTTGGGTATGGAGAGAGCGGTGGGATGAAATACTGGTTGGTGAAGAATTCATGGGGAGCTCAGTGGGGTGAAGCCGGATATATTCGCATGCAGAAAGATGTCAGCGCTAAAGAAGGTCTCTGCGGAATTGCAATGCAGGCTTCCTATCCTACCGCTTGATTGTTATTTGCTTATGTTGCAGCATAAGCAACGTATATAAGTATCCACTTGTGGCTGAATATTACTGCATCTACATGTCTCATTCGTATCAAAAAGTAATTATGTCATTGTACATTATCCATCTTTCTACTGCAAAATATAAAGTTGCCATATTTCATTTTGCTGCAAAGTTTGGCTGCCATTAGGTGCATTTGGGACAGATTGGACCCTAAAAGTTCAACAAGATATGCATATCTCAAAAGAGAAGACAGTCCTGAAACCAAACTTCACACAGTATAATCAAAGGCTCTTTCAAAATGTGAGAAAACCTTTGTCCTTCAAACATTCTATGGTGTCCCTAAGAGTAACCTCCAGAGGAGTAAAGGTGACACCCAAAGCCTTTGCCTTCTCTTGAGAAACCTTACATGTTGGCTGAGATACCTTCTCATTTTCCCATCTGCCATAAACACAACAGAGAGACAATTCACCTTAGAATACTATGATCAAAACGCATGTAATCATAGGTCAAAGATGCCAAAACCAGACTCACTTTGCAGCTATTTGTAAATTCGGGTACTGTTCATGCAAAACTTCCAGAACCTCAGTATAGTGAGCCATTCTTCCAACTACGCAGTATCTGCCGCTGGCTGATGGGATCTCGAATGCTAGAATATGTGAAGTCGCAACATCTCGGACATCAACAAATCTAAAGCTATCACCTGGAAATGATCGAGTTCCTGCATTCGAGAAACAGTACCTTCTATGTTAGCTCGAATCTGTGACCAAAAAGTAACAATCCTATATCAACACCTTCAAGAGCATCAATATTATATCTGACTGCATCAATCTACATGATTTTACTAAATCGTTCTATACCGCCAAGCAACTTAAGTGAAAGAATACCACAATCAATCTATTACCTTTTATCATCCTCAGGAGCTCCTCAACAGTCAAACTAGGAGATTTCTGTAGGAAAGGACCAATTGTGAATCCAGGGTTAATGGTTACAAGATCAATTGCGTTCTCTTCCGCAAATTTCCAGGCAGCCTGTTCTGCCAAAGTTTTTGACAGCATGTACCATTGCTGTGGAAAATAAAAAAGAGCAGACGGAAATTTAACAACATGCCCTCAAATTGCATAGAGAACAAGCGATCGAGCTAACCAACAATCTGGTCCATAGGAGTAACAATGTGGAGGATAGAGCTTGAGCATACCTGGTTCTTCTCACAAAATTCAGGATCAGAGAACCAAGTCTCATCGATCACAACATCAGGGGAAACAGGCCTCCCGTTACAGATTACAGAAGCCATAGCAGAAGTCAGAACAACTCTCTTGACAGAAGGAACTTTTGCACATGATTTCAGAACGCTGAGTGTGCCTTTGACTGCAGGTTCAATCAAATCTGCCTGAAGCAAAAAGAAACGGACTTTAGATGGTCAACTAGTCCATCAAGTTGGTTACTTGTTCATAGCTCATTTCATTCATTTCACAATTTTCTCTATACAAGAAGAAAGAGTTTCGCTTTTTCAACTCATAAGTCAAACTAACCAGTGGGTTGGTAGAATGAAAGAAACAAGGGGAGGCAGTATGGAAGACTCCTTCGCATCCGTCGACAGCAGCATCAAAACAACCATCTTCACTAAGGTCTGCTTTGTACAATTGAAGCCTCTCTCCCGCTCCATCAAGCGAAAGCAAGTGTTGAATCTTGGTTTTATCAGCTGCACCAAACAAATTGATCTTCTGCTAAAGACTCGAAATTGAAAGCAAGAAGTGGTAAAAGAAGCAAAAAGCAACTAACTTGGGTCGCGAACAGTGGTATTGACAGTATAGCCGCGTTCCAACAAGAGCTTGATTATCCATGAGGCTATGTAACCCGACCCGCCCGTCACACATACTACTCTTCCTTCGCCGCTCATCTTTCTCTCTCTCCCAAAGAAGAGATAGCCGTCAGCTGTGGATTGGTCGCACCAACTTCTCGATCATAATCATATATAGCTCTTTAAAATTAGTTTATTATCAGTCCTCTTCTCATAAACTACACGTGATACATGGACCAACATTGGGAGCTTGAAATAAACAAATAAATATGGATATGGATTTGGCTTATCGTAAAGGAATATCATCAATCTCTATGTAATATTAATTCTGAACCAACTAATAATATTAATTCTGAACAAAGGAATCCTCCGCCGTTGGTTTGGGAAGTGGGCTGATTACGGAGGAGAAGAGGCTATCGGAGGCGCCGGATTCCGGCCATGGCGCGGGGGAAGGTTGGAGAGAGGAGATTAGGGCGTATTAACATTTTGGTACATCACCTATTATTTGTAATCAATCGAAAAAGTACATTTTGATATTTTTATCTATTGTTTATAACCGACTGATACCTTACCTATTAAAATATAATGATATGATATTTCCATCCAATTTTAGCCCATAAATTTGTTAAGTTACTCAAAATAACCATTAACCCAAAACCAAATTCTTTCATTTCAGGAAATTATAATCCAGACCCAGTAAGCTTAGCTACATTGCTATAATCAATTAAGGAAGTGACATCTGGAAAAGACTGGACCTCCTGATCGCCACTCCATCCTCCATTAGTAGAGAGAGCATCATAGACTTGGAGCAATTCTTATGCTACAATTCTGTGACGCAAGCATCTGAATCTTTCATCAAGTTATACGAATTGGGGGCTCGCAAAATAGGCGTGTTCAGCACATTAGTATCGGGATGCTTACAAAATCTTGGTGTCGATGATTAAGGAATATATAGACAAGTGGCCTTTGTGAAGTCAAAGTGTTTATGTCATCCAAATTTAAGCTACATCACTTCGTGAATGATTAGCCGCTATCAGATTCAACATAACTTCCATTATGTGTTTTTTACACCAAATTAACCACAACCATTAGATTTTTAGACTATAATTGTTTTTTTTACACCAAATTAACCACTACCATTAGATTTTTAGACTATAACTTTTTTTACGAAGGGAGGCAATAGCCTGACTCAACAGGTTACAAGTGGTTCACCGCATTAGCAAGTTTAAATAGGAGGTGTAGCCTCATAAATGGGGATACATGGAGCCGATGTCGCAATTAGGAGGATGACATAATTTTTTTCTTACTCTCATGTCAAATTAATACTAAAACCATCTAATATAGACACTTGACACAAATAAGTGACCCAAACAGCAAAAAGAAATGCAGAAAAAAACAAAGCCGAAAAAAATCAAAGTGGGGCACCGTTCACTAAATCGAAGCGAACACGGAAAAACGAGAAAATAGCTCACGGCCTCAGTTGCGCGAGTTAGCCGACCACCGCAAAGGCCAGGACACCTCACGCCAATGGGCAGGCAGCCTGTACTCCGGAGATTTCATCCTTAGTGATCTTCTTTGGCGACTTCGACGGTGTGGAACGAACAGCCTCATCTGTGTCCATTAGGTCCGGATGCTTGTTTTGATGTCGTCTAACAACACAAAACTCATATTCGCTATCCTCCACGAGGGGGAGGCGCCGACACTAGCTGGGCCATGGCTAGCTCTTCATCGTCGCTATCCTCCAAGGTCAAAACTTCGGCCTCCTCCTTCACTGTGACGACAACCGGCGTTATTGTCAGTGAATAGGCCATGATGGTTTGGTGTTGCGATAAAGGCGGGTACGGAAAGAAACTTAGAGAACTCCCAATATCGAAAGAAAACAAACTCTCATGCGAGAGAAGAGTTTACAATGGAAGATGGATGGTGAGTGCGATTGGAATCGTGGGATCGGTGGGGGAGGTCGGGACAAGGCGGAATTTGCTTGGTGGGTTGCCGTGTGCGGCGGCGAGGCTTAGAGTTTTTCCTTACGTACTCTCATTCGGCTGTAACTTTTAAGACTATAAGGTTTAATTAATTACGCATATAACTATATGGCCCATAATTATATATTTTCTACATAAATTCAACTAATTTAGGCAAAGGAAGAGATATGATTCAACATTACCGGCGGATCTAGAATGAGTTTAGACATTAAACCATTTTCAAAAAGAAGAAATTAAGTTTATATAAACTTAATTAGAGATGAATATTCGGTTATAATTATCGATAATTAAATAAGTTAATCGGTTAATATTTTGAGAAATATTTTGACAACTAACCTACTTTTGTGATATTTAATCAACCGAGCTTCACATATCGGCTAATCAATCACAATTAGCATATCTATTTATAAAATCTTCACTAACCCAGAACTACTTTCACCCCAAACTTAATTACATAACTTCATGTACCTTGTCAATTATTTAATAATTACCGTAAAATAATAACATTTATCCGTAAATTTTGAAAAATAATATATTTTATCTTACGATAAGACAACGAACTTCTCTTTACGTTTTAAACCGGATTGGGACTGTATTTCAAGTAACAATAAGTGGAGCTGAGGTCAGCTTGCGTAGCATTTTTGCAATTCGTCCCAACGTAATCCACAAGCCCATTAAGACAAGAGGTGCAAGACTTCCCCGGCCAATAACAATAAGCGTAGCCGTAGGCGGTGACGCCGTCAGTGACGGCGTGCGTCCGAAGCAGGAACTCGGGATGGGAAGGCGTGTTGTGGACCAGATAATCGTTGACCTCCGTTATACTGGACGCCAGATTGCTGTCGGTTATTGTGTTCGGAATACACGTTGATGCTACAAATCCATCAAATACTGATCTGGCCATGGTGGCGGAAGGACGACGAAACTTGCCGGCGACGAGGAACACGGTCAGCATCATCCCAGCGATTACTGCCGTTATGTTTCTACGAGAAAAATATGCCATCTTTGTTACGTTCGAGCTCATTATAAGTGTAAGGATGTCGTTGAAATAAATGAAATTTGTGCCTCGGTTTTTATATATTCATTAGGCCGCCGTTTGAGTATCGGAATTAAGACGTTAAGCCAACAAAAAAGAGACGACCATCGGAACTTGGTAGCGAGAGCAGATTATTCACCATTATTGCTCTTTTGCTAAAATCCGTGAATGAGTATTTTTAGGATTCTAAATGGGAAGACTCGATCGTCTACTCACTTCTCTGACCGCTGATATTCGGGTGGGGGGTTTGATTCTTCAGAAATGTTGTTCGATGCTTCGTTCTTTTATAAAGACTAGTTTGGGTGGTCGCACGATGTCGCGAAATTCAAATTCGATTATTAATAGATATTGTGCACCCGTAATAATTGTATGTAATTGTAAAATACCATACAAAGAACATAAAAATTGGGTACAAACAACTTGAATACAATATCCATCGGACAATATAATTATTACACGAGAAAATGGCGATGAAATATCAGCCCACATGTGCATTGCATATAAACTTGTAAAACAACTTTTAAATTGGTGGGGAGGGGAATGAGCCACATACTGGTTATCAATCTGATCATGCTTTGCTTAATCATTAATCAATCAACTCTCCTCTTAATTAATAGTTGTGGTAAATACATACGTAAGTACATATTGAAAGAGTTACAATACCTCTGAATACACTCTTTCCTGCCGTGCTAAATTTGACCCCAAAAAACACGAACACCCCAACTTATTTTAACCAAACAAACCAATTGACTGGAACTCACCCAAAAATCATTTACTTCAAAAATACAATTTTAAGCATACATTACTATAAGAGCAATGGTAACTCACCTCTCTTGCTACCTTGTGATGCCCTATCTGAAAATAAGAGCACACCAGCAATAAGAGCACAGCAACTAAAAACTTAGAACCTGCAGATAAATAAAACCACAAAATAGTAAAGAGCACAAATCTAACCCCTACGCCATTTTGAAATTATTTTCAAATGATCTGTCCAGGTTTCTCTAGAAGTTGAATATATTCTTACTTCTAGTATCCAAATCTGCATGATACAAACATTTCCACTTCTTATTATTAAAGATCAAAACTTAAGATACTTCTGGAACTTCCATTTTCTTTTATTTATTATCAGAAATCCATGTCTTAGGGTCCTATAACCAACCTTGGTAACTGGTCTAAAGACACACCCGGTTGTATTTGAGCCAACCAAAAATTGAAAAAAAGCATCAGACAACAATTATAGCCTCTCATTCCCCCTAATTTGCATAGATTATTCAGAATTGATTAAGTCTTCTTATTATCACACGTACAATCCAAAGTTGAATGATAGAATATGGTTATACAGGTGATGATGCAGCAACTGACGTGGACAATTGCCAACACAAAGATGAATATATGCAGCCAGCGTCTACCATATGACGAAGCAAATGCAATTATCCTTTGGGACAGATTAATAAACAACTTGGTTTGTGTTAGATGTATGAGAATAAGATCACGACCTACCCTTCCTAAACGTTACATCACCCTGATGCCATGACTCAAACCATTCAAACTTCAAAAACATATATAATCAGATTCTATAGTCTTCAAGAAATTGTTTAATATAGGGATAAAGCTTATCATTACTGATTACACCAAGTTGGTTATATGATTCATCTTCATTAGAATATATGACCAAGATGAAGGCAAAAAACTGAAAACAGAACTTGAGATTATTAGTAGTCAAAGCCTCAAACTGGTAAACACCAAAGAACAAATCAAAAGCTTTCACCTGGTCAGAACCCTATTATGGCAGCAAACTAAAATATAGAGAATAGACGAAAAAACCCATCACAGGAAAGGGGCAGCAATCTGGAAAAACCTCATAAAACTAAGTATGAATAACTGGAGAGAGGAGGAAATCTTACCTCTGCGTCTGGCCAGATGTATGGTCCCTTATGCAAAAAATTTGATCTGGCCTCGTAGGAGCAGAAGAGAAATTTGGGCTAATGTCCTCACACCGATCACAACCAAGAGGGGCGAAAGGCCGAGCTTTTGGATCTTGAATTGATCATAGGAATTGGATTTCCACACCATGGATCAAGTTCAGGGCGTCTTTCTCGACAGGAACTGGCGACTAAGTCGGCATCTCAATTGGGAGGGATTTGAAATCAAGGAACTTACTTGGAGTTGTGGTTGAATGGGTGGATAGCACAAAATACAGCAAGGAGCAGTGAGAGGCCGACCAACAACCTAGAAAACAGACAAAGAAGACAACTTGGACTCGTAGAGAAGGATGAGCACTCGGGAACTGTCACAATGGGGGAAGCTGAAATAGCAAGGAAGAAGTCGCGTTGTCCTTCTACCTAGGAAGGGTGCCGAATCTGAGAGTATGATTCTTGGGAGGAGCAGCTGCTGAAATCGCTGAGGAAGCACAGCTGAGCTTGTTAGATTTCAAGGTAGGAATTTCGCTGGGGGTGCTACATCTGCGATGATGGTTGAGAACTTGAGATCGACAAAGGTGTTCGTGGAGGTAAGGAAGTTAGAGTAGTTGCAAAGAGGAAACGGTGAAAGAAATTGGGCAAATCTTATAGAAGGAGATGAACAAAAGAGTTTTGGAATTGCAGTTGGGATGAAACCAGATGGAAGGAAGGACTAAGAAATTAGGAAAGATCACGTTGGGATGGAACTGAATTAAGAAACAGGACTACTGTTCCTAAGCTACAGTGGCACCTTCTGGTTGGGCCCTAGCTTTCTATATCTTAACTAAGATCTTTCACATTTCTCGTCATGATAACAGTGATGATCATTTAGTAATTGGGCGAGCACTAACAGTGAAACTGGAGGCAAACATAGCCAAATAGAGACAACGGTAAGAGCACCAGGAAGCAAGGGAGCGTACATGATAAGAGGAAAAGGAAAAAGGACTAACAGTTGGCGTAGAGCATGTGCAATAGGGACATCGGGGTCGACAAAAATTCGGCTTACAGCACTACTCCATGCTGTGGTTCTATCTGGTAGGTCAAGGGAGCACAGGTAAGCCAAACATAAGGAAAAATACAGGAAGAGAGAGAGTGTGACGTATGACAGGCTGCAACCTTTGAAAGGGGCTGGTGACGCCGTCGAGGACCACGGTGTCAGCGTCGATGATAGTAGACAGTTCAGACCACAGCGACACTTCATCCTCCAAAGAACTGCGAAAAGGTGAAACGGGGGTACAAACGTAAGGACAATAATAAAGGATGAACGGGAGAGGGCAAAGAAGGCAGCGCAAGACCTGGCGTCGGCGATGACGAAAGTATGGACAGCATACAAACCCCATACTAGAATCGAAGAACAAGAATGCTGTCTCCGAGATCCTTCACTAACTCCATTTGCATCCCCTCTGTATCGATCCTAGAAACTCTTGCATCCATAACATCATGAAGGTAATCATACGAAATCCTCTCGAAACACAAAAGCTCGCCGCATGATTCTACGAAGGTTCCACTCACCACTGAACTCTCCTGTGCGTTCGAGCTTATGACCACCCTCAAACCCTTCAATTTTTCTAACATCATAATGTCTTTGGTGTAGTTCTATCTCAATGAAGCTAAACCAATAACCTTCCCTCGGTATGCCATATATCTTATCTTGGTAACTAATAACTTCTTTTACTACAATCTCTCCCGTGCACTGCACTGACTCCCATATTATCTTCTTCATGTGCGAGCTTCCTCCACCCTGCATGCATCCACCAATCGAGCGGCACAATTAAATAACTACACGAATTATCTTAGCAAAATAATAAATAAATAAATATAGTAATTTGATGGACGGTATGAAATAAAATTCAAACTACATATAACAATCCGTATATATGTACGTTATTAAACCGGAGTGGGGCCGTACGCCAAGTAACAATAGTCAGTGTAGACTTGAGCTTGGTTAGCATTAAGGCACTAGATTTGCAATTCAGATAGGAGCCGTAGAAGACAACTGTAGCAATATTCATTTACCGTCGAATAACAATAAGCGTAGCCGTAGGAGGTAGCGTCTCCGGTCTTCACTTGGTGGCGTAACGTATAGCTGGGTACAGTAGACGTGTACCGCACCAGATAATCTACCACTTTGGCCACGCTTACCGCCATATCAGCGCTGGATATCGAATTCTTGCTGCACGGTGGCGATACAACATCAACTCTTGCCGCCGGGACACGACCAAACTGTCCGGCCACGGCCAGAAACATGCCGATGAACATCGCAGCTATGACCAGAACAATGATTTGTTTCTGACAAAATATTGCCATTATTCTTCTTAAGATTATTGAAAAAGAACTCGTTGATTTATATGGTATTTGGATTAGTGAAAGTTATGGCACTCTTCATATAGTGCTCTATGGCCTGCCTTTGATTCCAATTTTGCCGATCGACGGAGGGGTGGTTTTTATTCTAGTTAAATATCCTTAGTATCACTAAATTTTAATTTACCATCATACTAATCCAAAATTAAGTTATATTAACCAAATATCACAAAATTAGAATTTCGTTTTTAGTTATTATTCCGTTACTTTTTTAACTCAATATTGATGACATGGCCCAACACAATCAGTATTTAAGGGTTGGATAAGCTACTAACTCATCATTGTAAAATCCCAACTTAGCAAAATACTTTGATTTTCTTGGTATCATTATAATTGAACCATAACAGTCAGTGATTAATCATTGAATATATTTTGATACCCTTCTTCAAAGTAAAAAAAATCCGAATATATCTAAACGATACGTTTTGCAATAAATGATGAGTTGGCAACTGACACATCCCCTAAATACTGATTGTGTTGGGCTACATCAGTATTCCATCACAAAACTTAACGAAATGATAATTAAGGAAACAGAACTATAATTTGATAATATTTGGTGAACATAACTTAATTAATTCGGTGGTTAATCTAAACTAAAATTTAGTGATAAATAAGATATTGAACTCTTTTTATCTTAACGACAAAATAAATGATTGTAGTAATAGTTACGTGATCACTTCATAGATTAATTTTGTGGTTGGCTGACCTGTGGATGCTGCCGATCCATCGCCGCATGCAGACAACGTAACTACGTACGTACGTACGTACCTTTTCTTTTCATTCCAAAGGAATTGGGAAGATAATTAACAACGCTGTTGACAGAGTTAAGGACATGCAATCTTCTTTTACAGAACAAGGACATCCAATCTTATGATCGGATCCAACAGAAACTCATTGATAATCAAGCTATTTTGGCCTCTCAGCCACCGACATTCAATGAATGGATGGGTGTGACAACGCACCCACCTAATAATGAAATTCCAAAACTACCCACAAAATTTCAAGGGACGGTTGTGTTTCAGTGTTTGCAGACCTACGTTTACGAAAGCTGCGACCACATAATCGAACCACAAACAGGGCAATCAATGACACTAAACCGCATCTGATTATTTCCCACTGTCGTTAAATATCGCTCTCTTACTCAACCTCACCGTCCGTCAGTCAATCTGAGTCGACGACGGGAAAACGAAACGAACAGACGGCTTCAGCAGGCGACTGAGTAAAAACCTTTCCGTTTGAATAGTGAAGTAGAAACTGTTGGGAGTAAAGAATTGAACAAGCGGGAAGCACTAACAGATCGTGAGAGGCAAAGGCATGAAGAAGAAAGGAAAAAGGTAACTGTTGTCAATCATCTTTCTGTGACATGTGTTCAACAAGTTATGTATAAGCAGTTAATGTAATACTTCTAATCTTGGCACTGACATTTCTGCTGGTGCTTTTAGAACGCAGTGGTAAATAAGTCACTGCAATTGGCATCCTTGGAGCAGTAGAAGGCTGATGAGAACCTCTTGAGACTGGCTGAAGTGCATTAGGTGTGTTATTCTGTTATAAGAAGATATTCCTTTTAGTGGACATTTGACACTTATTACTATCTAGTAGTCGTTAGATGCTTTACTCATTAAAGTTTCACAAATGAGCAGAAAGAGAAGGAGGAAGCCTACAATAAGATCATTCAGCTGGAAAAACAATTGGAGGTCAAGCAGAAGCTGGAAATGGAAATTCAAGAGTTGAAAGGGAAACTGAAAGTGCTGAAGCATCTGGAGGACCAAGATGATGAAGCAGTTAAGAAAGTTATGAAAGAGATGGACGATGAGTTGGAGGAAAAAATAGACAAGCTTACTGATGAGGAAACTGTAATGAACGTTCTCATGATCAAAGACCGTCAGAGTAATGAAGAGGTTCAGGAATCACGGAAAGCAATGCTACAGGTATAATCCTCCTACCCTTTCAGTATTTTCCAGTTTTCTCATTGAATCAATAAAAGTCGATCATGCCCGATGTGACTGAGATATCATGAAGATACGTTGGCAATAAGACACTCGAAAGGATTCGTTTGATGTTTCCACATGCCTAATTGTTTAGTTATAAAATACTACATATTTGTATATTCTGTGTGTAGGGTTTGAAGAATTTGTCATCTGGCAGCAAATCTAAGGCAGACATTGGAATAAAGAGGATGGGCGAACTGATCAGGAGCCATCCATTAAACTATGCAAACAAAGATTTTCGTCGGAGGAAGCAGGAATGGAGGCTTTAAAGCTCTGTAGCTTATGGCAGGATAATGTGACAAATTCCCAGTGGTACCCGTTCAAAGTCATTGCCACTACTGATGGGGTGGAAAAGGTGAATATCTCTAATTACCTACCTGATGATCCAATGTATATAGAACATGAAACCTCAAACACTATTTTTCCGTGTCCACCTCCTGTTGTGTTGGTACAGCTAATTGTTAATGAACAAGACGAAAAGCTGGGAACTCTGAGGAAGGAGCTGAACGAGGAGATAGTGAAAGCAGTGCTTAAGGCTTTGGAGGAGCCGGATGAGTACAACCCAAGTGGGAGATACATCGTAGAAGAGCTCTGGAACTTCAAAGAAGATAGGAAGGTAACGTCAAAGGAGGTAATTGCTTACATCATGAAGCAAATCAAGAATTGCAAACGTAGGCGTGTCTGAGTGAGCATAGCTGCTGCAGGTTAGTATGAAAGTTGGCTCCTTGGTTGGTTGATCTTGAAGTCATTTCTCTCACATCTTGCATCTAATCAGGAATTTGAACTTGCAGGGTGAGGAAGTGAAAGATGAAGCTCAGGGGAAGTAGTGTGTAGATATTTTGGTAATCGTAAGAAAGAACTAACGAAGCGGAAAGGAAAGGAAAGGCAACGGTGTTTTGGTGGGAGCGAAGGTCTGGAGCTGTTTCCTCGTGAATACAGTGTCGCCTTGCTTAAGATTTTGGTGGTGGTGGTGGTTTGTTGCAATGCTTTTGTTGACATTGTTGGCTGGGAGATGCCATTAAAGATTGACCAGGTAGTGCAGGGTCACTGTCAGGGATAATCCGTCAAACTCGATGAAATTATGATTTATCGGTCAAGAACGCTAAATTTAAAATATGTAAACATGTGTTTATCAGGTATTTTAAGGTTATGGTGATAATTAATAACTATTAGAAATGAGTAATGTTAAGTTATGGGTTTGTAATAATAGCACCATAACTATATCCATAATCATTTTTTACCTTTTATATAATCAATATTTACCCGTCAATATATGAATCCAATAAATCCACTACCTAACCCGAATGTACTTGAAGTCTATTATGAAAACTAAACTGAATCTATTTACTCATTCCTTTTTCGAAAAAATCACATAGAACGCGACTTTTTGACTTTAATGATATTCTTTGGTTTCTTGGTCTTCTACAAAATTAAACCATTATTATTTTTTTAAAGTATCCCATCCATCTTTTTTATAGTTATATTTTTATATATGATTCATCATTCAAATATTGATTTAAAAATTAAAATTATCATAATTATATCATCATATGTACATGCTTATATATAATAATAGAATTAGTATAACAAAATTTAAAAATACACAATATTAGTTAACATACTTTTATTTTTAATCACGGGTCTAGGTTCCGCCAACAAGCTATGGCTAATGGTATAAAAACACGTACTAGTAAAAGTATACTATTGGGCGAAAGTATATAGTGCAAAACCATTTTTAAGCTGGATATGTCAAATATAAAACCATTGTAAGTCTATTCAACTTCCATCATATTAAGATCCTGAAGGATTTACAAGCTAACATGTCTAATGGCACGATAATACACGGGCTACTCATATTTTAGGATTCTACCTAAAATATATATTATTAGGATAGTACACTGCTTATGACCAAACAAACAGTGTTTTTGTTCATTAGACTTTCGGCCAACCTGTCAGGCACGATCTAGTATGAATTAAAATAGATATATTTTTGTTTTCATTTTAGACTTTTTGTGTTCAATTTGTTTTTAAAAAATGGGAAGCGGTTATAATCATTGCGAATAATTATGATTGTTAACCGTATGAGTAATAAATAGGATTATATTACTAAATTTATTATCGAAATAAAAATAAAAATAATTATGATTAATAACTGTCAAATGAGCCATCTTCAAACCTCTCCATTACCACCTGATTTACTATTTTGTAGCCTTGTGTAATTTTCTCTGAGGTGTGGCCATTCGATTCGATTCGATTCCGTGTCACAATTGATTAAAATAAATCATCAAACCTGTATCGGTTGGCTAGTTAATGATTTGAGATGCTTTTAACTCATTCAACTGGACAGATTTCATAAAGTTTGTATTGGAAATGGCATCCAATCAATCACCAAAATCAAGCTTATTACTACTACGATAGAGGCATGACAGAGACGACAAACACAACGTGAATAGACGGCCAATCACTTTGGAAGCAGATGACTATGTCTTCTTGCAAGTCTGGACGACATGGTTGCCAACGACTTTGGCAATGAGCTCAAGTAGGTCAGTTGAAACGTAGGAGACCAGTTCAGATTTCGAGTCATCCAGCTCGTACTCCACCGTGGATTTGACGATGCTGGACTCTGCCCCCGTCTCGATGATTTCGAGTCGAATTCGGTAAAGGTCGAACCCCAAGGCTCTCAACCCTCCCTCTATGGTTTCAGTCTCCTTGAGACGCTTCTCCTCATCCACCTTTGTGAATATCTCCTTCATGTAACCCACTCCAGGAGTCCCTGCACTTTCGGGATAAACTTGATAAGAGTAGTTGAATGCTGGGCGGGCAGTGAAAAACAGAGCAAAAACTTCCAAGGGGCAGAGCATTAACATCAATTTTGTTTTGTCTTTTTGTATTGGAGGAAGAGAATTTTGCATACCAGGAGGGAAAGTGAGGTTGACGATGGTGCCAACGCCGCCGTCGCCTTCAAGGACCTCGGCTCTGCCAATGGTGTCTCCCATCAACTCAGTCACTAGCCTCCCCAGTTCCTTGCCTCTGTAAGCCGCCCACACTGCGCTCGCCGGCGCTTCCACCGCCGTCTCGCTCGACAACTCACCTTTCATGTTGATTCTTCTTCTTCTTCTTGTCTCCCTAATTTTCCAAGTTGTGGGTGGGGTTTGATCTTTCTTCTTTCTCCTCAACCAGTTAACTCTTCTCTTTATATAAATAAAATAAACAGAGATGAGATGAGAATATGAGATGCTGCCTACCATGGTTTGGTTTCAGACAAGTCATTAATTGTTCTTTTATTACTTGGCCTGACGGACGGCAGATGTTTGTTTGTTTGTGTTGTTTGCTTGGGAGTCGTTTTCACCCAAGCTAAGCTACATAGTAAATAGTGAACGGTTGGTGCTTAGTTTGGTTTTTTTATCCTATTTTCTGTTTCACAACTCGTCCGTATTAGATTCTCTTTTCATAATTTTCGTAAAGTAATGTAGTTGATTGTATTTTTTGATTAAAAATTTAAAGTTAGTGATGTGATAATTAAAAATTGTTAAATAATTTATGAGAAGAAGATGATTTAATAATACACAATATTTTCTTTCGTTTCTATGTTTTTTTTGAAAGAAGATACTCCTTATATTAATGATCAAAAATACAAATAGGAATAACGAGCTTAGAGAGCCATTCAGGAATAACTTCACCTGTAAAAGTTGATGTTATGAAACACGAGTGATGAGATAACTCGTGAATCGCTCAATTTCTACTTCTCCTAACAAAAGCTACCTTACAAGATGGGTGATCGGAAAAAAACAAAAAACACAACTTAACTACGACCTTTCTATATAGCGTCCGAACTACAATGCTCAATTGTACGATAAACCGAAAGGCTGTGTGTCTCGAAAGTAACATGTGAGAGAGCAAGAGCCGAAATCCAATCCATGGCGACAAGGATTGCTGTCAATATTCTTCCATTTCTATGTTATTTATCCAAATTCTAGATATTTCAAATGCTTTCTCCATTTCCCCCTACCAAACGACTCCTAAACATCATTTGAAAAGTTAAGCCGGTCCAATTTTCCATATTTGACCCGGAGTTTTAATGGTTAGCAAATTTCATGCTAACAAATCCACAGTGTGACGTGGCACCTGACATTATCCAGTACCCCAAGCAAGAATGGACTTATTTACGAAAACTGGAGGCTACCTGGTAAAACCCACAACAGATTCTTGTCCTCATTCGAGACCAGTCAGCATACAGAAAAGCAAACCATCAGGGACAATCTCGTCTTTTCATCCGTCTGACCAGCGCCACATCAGCTCTCGCTTATGGTAAATATCGCCAATTTCTACATACAGTCCAAATTTTACTTCGGACAATATGTAAAATAATTACTATACTATTAATAAAACACATATTTATTATGTTGCTAAAATAACTAGTATCTGCAACTCTGCCCTTGCTACAAAATATCGTGCTATTCTAGAAGTTGCCCGGTACGCTACCTGCCTACCTGGGCCAATTTGTATCCGTTCTGATTGCCAATTTGCTGTCTCAGTGCTGCTTGCCTAGCCGGCCCTTTGGCCTTGGGAAGCTTATGGTACAATTGGCCTCATCTCCCTTCTCCTCTACTCCGCCCCGGCCATTTCGGTGGAGTGGGCATCCCGCAGGTCGCTCTTGAAGGTGGACAGGTTAGCCAAGGAAGCTCGTCATGGGTCCCTGCCTCTCGAATGGCTTAACTCTCTCAAGGACGTCGGTTAATAATATAGAGTGACAACCTCACTATAAATATAAATTAATGGTGGCTACAAAATCCTCCCAGTTTTCGGAAAAGCTATGAGTATAGTAATAGCGTATTCAAAAATCTTTCTTTTTGTTGATTCGCTTTTCATAAACTCTAATCATGTTTATAACTAATACAATAACAATTATTTTAGTAAAATAATAAATAAATCTATTTATTAAGGACATATTAGTCCATTTAAAATTAAATACGGACCGTATGAAATAAAATAAGGACGATATATATCGTCTCCAGAAAATATTATCTCTTTCTCTTCCTGTGTCACTCTGTTTTGCCCATTTGGGCGAATACCTGAGGAGCCAATCGGATTCCAACAACTGAACAGCAAAAGCAGAGTAGCAGACTACCGGCTCTTCCTTTTACCCGTCAGGTTTTCGCATCTAATCACTACTAAGGAAACAAAATTCCTCGGGTATCCGTTTCAGAATCAAAACAGAATCCCTTCTCTGAAAACCCAGCAATAAATGGTTTTGTTGCTTTTCACCATTGTTGATTTCAAAGTGTTTCAGAAAATTTTGTGCTTTGTGCTCTCTTCACTGCAACCCTTTTTTCTTTTTGCTTTGTGCACTCGTTCTGAAGTGTGTTTTGGTAATGGTGGAGCTTCAGCAGCTGCTTCAGGAAGTTGGGGCTTTGCTTATAAACCCTTGTTCATCCTCCTTAGATAATCTTCCTACTCTTCTCGACGTACGGGCATTCTCTGTGTGTGATTCTATTTTGTGGAAAAATTTGTGCTTTCTGGCCAGAATATCCCTGAAACTTCTGTTAAGAACTTTTTTGGAACTTTAAATTTGTGATTTCCTTGCAGAGAGTTGAAAAGTTGCTCATGAGAGTGGAACAAACACCTTCAGGTAGTATGAAGGACGCGGTGATATCAGTAATGAAGGGACTAATCTCTACTGTGCTTTTAAGACACTCAAATCCGGATGTGAGGGTTTCACTTGCCTTTTGCTATACTCAGTTCACAAGAATCACTGCACCTGATGCTCCTTACGATGATCATGGCATGAAGGTATTTTTAGCTGAACATTCATTTGGTATTCCATTAGGTTCCTTTATTGACTTCATAGTTTGTTGATTCGGACTCATTGTTGTTGTAACAGAAACTTTATCAGTTAACCGTAGAAGCTTTCCAGTACCTGTCTCATTCGTCAAGTCGATATTATAGCAAGGCAGTTTCAATTCTTAGTACTTTTGCATTGATCAATTCATGCTTGGTGATGCTGGATTTGAAGTTGGATCAACTCATTCTAGACATGTTCCAACACTTCCTGGCAATTGATAGGTCAGAAAACTTCTCCATATATGAGATACCACTGTTCTATAATGTTATCAAGTAAACACTGCTACATCTGCTACATTACTTGACCCACCATTACATTGGTTAATCAAGAACTAGTTATTTTACCAACTTATGTTTCTGTTGCATCAGTTTTCTCAATGGATACTTTAGTACCAATGTAGTGTTAATGTTTCTTTGAAAGTATGGAAGAAAGTGTGTAAAATGCTTCACCAGTTCCATGAAGTACAAAATATCAGAGTCGTCCCTATCTCATCTCTAAAGTTATAACGTGTTTCGTTCATTCCTGATGTCGTTATTAGGTAAGCTTTCATCTTTATAGCAGAAAGGTTCATGTGGACAAGTATGAAACAGTGGAAACCTTGTCACAAAAAATTTGGTATGTAATGATTCACCACTTCAATGCAGTACTTATGTATGGTATGTTCTGCTTGAAAAATTAGGTCCAACTGTTCACCTGATACAATTCTGGCCATGGAAACCATAATGAGCATGGTCTTAGATGAAACGGAAGATGTATCTGTAGCTATTCTCACTCCTTTACTAGCTAGCGTAAGAAAGGACAATCAGGCAAGTCTGTTGTGTTGATCATGTGTTAGTTTCCTGTATGATTTGTTCTCTATATTTAATATTTTCTTGCATGATTGCCTAAATTTTTGTTACAGACGGTTTCTCCAATTGCATGGAAGCTTGGGGAAAAAGTTATGACTAATTGTGCTGCTAAACTCAAACCTCGTCTCAATGAAGCAGTGCACTCTATAGACATAGCATTGGATGAGTACTCTTCTATTGTTGCTGAGATCTGCCAGGATAGTGAGCATCAACCTCTCCCGGATTCTCGAAATCGTTCGGTATGATTCTCCATTGCTATTAGCCTATTACTCCCTTTTATGTGAACAGTTTTTCTACTTTTTCTGCATTCTTTCATCATCTTTCCTTTTGTGGCTCTCTCCAGCAGAAGCCTACTGTTCCAAGGAAAAGAGGGAGGAAACGTAAATCATTGATGAAAATAGAGGAACTTTATCATCATCCAACGGTCCAAACAAAAACAGGCCGTAGAAGAGGCACCCCAAGAGAAAATGGAACCAAGGCAGATACCATCTCTGCATCACCAGTTAAAGATGAAGTCTTGAGTTCTCAACTTAAGGTATTCAAGCTCATTCCACTTGTTTTGGTTTTAGTGGTGTTTGATATTCATATGTGGTTTAAATAGTAGCGACTTGATATAATGTTCTGGATACAGGCTAGTAACGCCGATAACCTTGCTAAGCTACTCGTTGGGAAGATAATCAGAGTTTGGTGGCCTAAAGACAAGGAGTGAGACAATATTAGAAGTTGCGCATTATTTCTTCTCAAATAGAACATGCTAGATTAGAATCCTTAATTCTTTTTTGTTTTTGCTTCCGCAGGTTTTATAAAGGAACAGTTCATAGCTACGATCCAACTTCCAAAAAGCACAAGGTTCGTCACTTGTTCATGCTTTTGTTTCAGATGCGTTTTGTTTTTGTGTCTATATCTATTTAGTTATACGTTTTATATAGTATATTAGAGAATAATACAAAATGGTTCATACATGATATCCGAACTTTTAAAGTCTGAGAGGTCTGCATTTCGGATCTCAGTAGCTCCAAATCTGACCACATGACTTACTGAGGTTGTGCAAACCCCAACTCTTCTTAGAGCTTCCGTTTGAGGTTGAGGGGGTGTTAGTGAGTATTATGAAAACTTGAGTTATTGGGACGCGACAGTTCATAAAATACTAACATCTGGGCTGATATAAATCAAAATTCAGAAACAATCAGGGAAATACTTCTCAGCGATTAGTTGTGCTAATGGCTTGTGTAGATTCTGTATGTTGATGGAGATGTGGAGATACTGAATCTAGAGAAGGAAAGATGGGAGCTTTCTACAGATGATGAAGTGAGTCCTTTCTTTTTGCTCCCTTTTTGCACTGTTAAAATGTACATCATTCATTATGTTGAGTTCATTGGCACTTCTTTTTAATGGGCTACAGCTACAGAAGGAACTAGGATCCATGAAGTATTCGTGTATTATCGTGTCGAAAGAGAATGTTCCGAACAGTGTAGCCGGTAGCTGCGGGGAGGAGACTGCAGCATGAAATCAACAAGAGTTTCAATTTTGTGTACATATCCAGTATGGATGAGAAGCAACAGAGTGAAGGTTTCAGCATCAAAGCTGTAAGGGTCACCTAACTTTTTTTTGGATGGTTCAATACTGAATAGAGAGAGTGCAGTAAGAGGAGTGCAGTAACTTAAAAAAACTGCATTTTGTTAAATACTGATTGCTCATCTTCTCTGTTCTTTCTTATTTGATTCCTCTGATTTTAAGCACCGAAATGTTAAAAATATAATACAAAGTACTGAATATCTGCATGTATCGAAACGTTACTTGTATGGTTGTATTAAAATATATCTTAATACAGTAATATGGGTAATTTTTTATATGTTTTAATTTAGTGTGTAGAGTTTAGGATATTATACGAAGAATTCAAGATTTATTAATCTGGACTTTAACTCATATAATAATTTATATCTGACCTGGCATGAAAAACTGTTGGCCATTCCAGTGCAGTTAAAATGCTAGTTTTAAAAATCGTACGATTTTATGACTTTACTTATAGAAAAATATCCTAATTATATTACAAATTCGATTGACATTAAAGTACGTACATGTGTGCACAAATAAGCATTTAGCCATGTAGTACCGTAATACTTCCCAGCCAAGCTGCTCGTTCGGCTCGGGAAAGATTGTTCGTGATTCGGCTTGATTTAAAATGAGTCAAACTTGAGCAGGGTATTTTTGACGCGAGAGCCAATTCGAATATTAGCTCGAGTATATGGGTCGCTGGTAGACTCAATAGTGTGTACATGCTAATGAAAATGCAAGTGGTGTATACATTTTTTTTGTTAATTAGCATAACTCGTCGATGTTTTATAGTGTACAAACTTCAAATTCAACTCAAATTGAACGGATGAGGAGGTTTCACCGAGCGAAATTTGAGTTGATGAGCTCGAGTTGAATTTGGCTTGTCAAGTCTAGTTAACGAGCCAGTTCAAGAGCGACACGAACTTAAATTTTTTCTAGCTCGAACAAACTTAAAAAGTAACAAGCCAAACTTGAACACGATAAAGTTTGGCTCGAGCAGGCCAAAATGAGATAGAATAGAATCAACCAACCTGTCCACCAAGGATTAAACCCATCATGGCAAATGAAGTATGAATCAAGTTGGACGACGGACCTTCGAGAGAGACGTACTCCTATAAATAATATCATCAATCCAATTAAAGTAACTAAATTAAATTAATTAAGAGGAAAGTGCAGTTGAAATTGGGGGAAAATAAGCACATACATGTGAAGCAATTAACATAAATTTGAACCTTTGTAGGGCATGAGAGGTAGCTTTCTCCCCATCCTCCATCTTGTCTTTGCGTTTTAAGAAGGAAAGTGACTGCGTTTCGGATTCCAACGCAGTTATCATCCCTGCAGCAACTAACCCTCCCAGACCAAACCATGTTCCACACATGAAGCATATTCCCCACTTCCCGTACCTACAAAATTGATCAGACCGTTGACGAGGCAAGCCGCCCACATAACAAGTTTAAATTAGGGTATGTTCAACTCGGTAGGCTCGAGAGCCAACTGAAATACTAACTCGAGTACATGACTCGTTAGTACTAGACTTAATAATACAACATGTGGGTTGCTTTGAAAATTATATAAAAACTTGTATATTTTACGTCTTCTTCTTTTTTAGATTTGATTCGGTGATACTTTTTAATATGTACAAGCTTCAAGATCAATTTAAAATAGACTAATTAGAGAATTCTTCTGAGTGAAGTTTGAGTTAGTTCGTCAAGGATAGTTAACTAGAACAAGTACAATTATATACCTCCAGTTGTCCTCAATCATCTTGAAAAGGCATTTTGCAGGAAGTTTGCATATATACGACATCTCAGATATATAGAAATGGAATTTCATTGCACATAAGAGAAAGGCCTGGAAGACATTCAATCTGACAACTGGTGCTGAGTTGATATTCGAATCGGAGAACAACGTGTGACACTTTGGTCTCATGTAAGCACGCAACGCAGCTTTTTCTTCAAATGGCAACTGGGCCCTTTCTCCCAGCTGATCGTAAGACGTGAACCCAAATGGTTCTTCAGATACCTGAAGTGAACTAAGAAGGTTCAAATTTGAATCTAATAGTATCAGCATATTCAAAGTTCAGAGTAGCTCAATGTAGAATAATACAAGAAACCACAGGAAAACCAATAAACCTGACCTTGTGTAGTCTGCTTGAATTTCTAAAGTGCAAGACTTCAAAAGCAACCCACTCCATGGAAGAAATGAAGTACCATCATTGCTGCAGTAGCTCCTGTTTGACGGGAGCTTTGATTCGCGTCCGATATCAAAATTAAAACAATATTTGTCCTGATTCATGTAGCAGTTGTAGTCCCCAAATCCTCTTTTCAACTTTGAGACAAAGCTCGCAGCATGGTCCTTTGAAGTTGTTATAAGGAGGAAATCATCAATAAATCTCATAAGTACGTAACTTGAATATGGGATTTCTTGAAAATCTGCTTCATTTCCAGAACGGTCTAACTGAAGACCTATGGATACATCTTTGATGTTTGGTTTGCTTGTTTCCTTGACTTAAATTTGTAATCAATAATATTTGCATTGATAAAAATAATCAGGCTATTATCTTTCCCTCATAAAAAAAATTAATTTTGCCCTCACCCTTTGTCTAATTTGATTTTACTGTCTGAACCATAGCCAGTAGGGTGAGGCCATTTAATGGGCTCTGGTTATTCAAAAAGGCTCGCCATAGCCAAAAAGCAGGCCCGACCGGCTGACAGCTCAAAGTGGTTTCGCCCAGCACCAAAGTGTAATGTAATAACTTATGAGATAGATATTGGGCTTGGCCCAGAAACAACCACACCTTCACTTCACGGAATCATTTTGACGGGCCGTCGGGCTTCCCAAGTTCGGTTTCACCGTGCGGGGATTTCCAATCCCAATTAAAGTAGTAAAATTGACGATTCTGATTAAATCAATAATAACTTGTGAAATTAGGTAAAATTTAAATTTAAATTTTAAAATATTATGAAATCAGTAATTTTTCATATATTTTATGATTTTATTTTCTAAGTAAAAGTAGCTCATTTATCATTTTTCTCATTCGGTTTGGTTTAGAAAAAAAAATATTATTATTAATAATTTATTTATCGTATTGATAAATTTTAATTATTTTAATAATAAGTAAAAAATTAAAATAATAATAATAATTTACAATCATAGTATTTTCTTCTTTAAATTTACTATTATAAAAACTATAAAACCTTACGATTTTATAATTCTATTTTACGATTACAATTGGTCAAACAAATTTGATGTCCGAATCAACCATTCCTCTTAATTACACGATGTCAATTGTCCATTTGGGACTCGGGAGCAATGAAAGTTTTGCCACTTTACAACTAGGGGTGGCAATTATCTATCTATGGATATTTTCGTCCATATCCAATCCGAACTATATAGTTTGGATCTTAATTTAAATCTGATCCATATGAATCAGATCGGATATGGATGTATTGGATACGGATATGGATTTATTAATTAAAAATAGTCGGATATGGGTTGGATTTGGATTTATTAATTAAAAATAGTCGGATATGGGTTGGATTTGGATTATCCATATTATAAAAACTTGATTCAACACTCTAATTTAAAAAGAGTATTATTTAACGCCCTATAATTTTTTAAAAAAATTGTCATAACTATTATAAATGGCGTAATTTCCCTCGCCAAACACACAAACTCTAAAACGTAACTTTTCAACTTCTTTGCCTGCTAATTACCGACAAAACTTCGACGAGCTCCCAACGATCATGTATCGATCCAAACCTTCGTCGCCGATTATCAACGATCAAATTAAAATCAACAAAACTAAAACTAACTATATACATATACGTGAACTAGTTATAATTGATATTATAACTAGTTATATATAAAAATGACTAGTTAAAGTGTCAAATAACTAGTTATACAACTAAATAATATAAATAATCAATCCAAGCGCTCTCATAATTCGTAATTTAGACCTCAATAATATTTATACGTTTCGAAATAAAAAATTTACTTGTTGAATGGAAAAGAGGATAGACTAACTAAACATTGGAAGGTTAGAAGTTTCTCATTTCATCCACTTTCACTTGTAATATTTGACACCCGCGGATTATCCATTCCAAACGGATTATAATCCAATCCAATCTCATTTAGATAAATTTGGATTTGTATCCATCCATTTAAATCGGATAAAATTTTAAATTCGATATCCATAAATAGGTCAAATAAATATCCACAAATTTAAATAAAATTACCACCTCTACTCACACCAAAAAATGCCTTCACTTTTTAAAGAAAGGAAAAGAGAACCTTCATTAGAGTCTCGTTAGTCAATTTCAACGTGGAGACGTCAATCGCAACACCGACGGATAATTGACTAATTGTGTTATTTGGCTTTACTTGTTCAATTCTGAGAAACTACTATTCCAATTCCGGCTCCCCTTTTAAGGCACAAAAATCATTGACATTTGATTTAACGTCGTAATATTCACGGGAACTTGAATTTAAACAACAATGTCCCAGTAGAGTTAGTCTGTCACAAAGTTAATGATGTATTGGCGATCTGTAAGTACGTGAGACTTTGACCATCTTTTATAAGCATAATATCGGTTAGATTAATCGAATTGTGACCAAGTGGTCTCGTGTGCTGATCAATAAACGTGCCGATGACGTCGAAGACTTGTGATCAATCGCTGTTTGGCGAAAATGTATAGCAGAAAATGCTAGTAATTATACAAGATAAATTCTGTCGAATTTACTTGCTCACAAACAATTTTATTTTGTATGGAAGTTGCTTAATTTGTATATATTTTAATAATAGCGTTGGAGACAGAGTCGTTCAGATGATTTCATGGGTGACGTAATTTGCATGGAAAATTATTTATTCTTTCTTTTCACTTTAGTCTATAAATAAGAAGTCGATGTATGTACGTCCATTTCAAGCTAAGTTGACCGTCACACAGTACTCGGTTCGATTCCACTCAGTTTACATATTCATTATTCACTACACCAACCAAGAAGAGTCAGCTTAGATAATAATAAACGCAATAAAAAATGCTTATACGACGAGCTAGCTCATGAGCAACACCGTTTTTATTTCTTCTAACTCACCCAACCATGTATTATATTATAGTATTGGGCCTGCACTTCGTGAAGTCCCTATGCCACGACATTATATATCAATCTTCCGAATTATGTTGTATCAAGGGCATGGGTTTGATTCTCCGTGCCTCGAACACAACATGCCATTGATCGCAACCAAATGGCTCGTGGCCGGTTGTGGTTTTTTTCTTGTCGAAAAATATATATATAAAGTTACATTAATCAAAAATTATAGTTAGGTTACTTAAAAAAAAAGTAATATCCAACCCAATCGACGCATATGTAGCTAGTTGTGATCTTGATCAGATATGCTTATTATGAACTAAAATAAACCTTTATGTTTTGGTTGATCAACCAGCACAAATCATAAAAATAAAGACTTCACGTTATAACGAATTTTCTTCCGACATTAATCACTATTAGCCACTAGGAGCAGTCAATGAACCAAATTTTCAGTCGTCGGAAGCAAGTGGGGAAACTGAAGACCCAAAATACAACATATATATGTATGCATGCATGAACCAATGAAGAATGTAGTGGAAAAATTGAAGAGAATTTCGTCAAATTCAGTGGATTGACCCACTTGAATTCCTGGTTTCCTACTTGCTTTCATTAATTTTTAATTACTAACCATTAATTTGTGATAATGAGTTTGTTAATTTTTTATTTAAATTAATTTTTGGGGTTTAGCTTAATTTCCCGGGTCTATATAATATCCAGTCCTCGACGTCAAGAATTGGGTCAATTTAATTTCTCTCCTCATGTGACGAAGAGAATGACCTCATGCCCTTGCGTTACCTACCCTTTCCCGTCATCGTTTGAAGACCAATATTTAACGGCGCGGATCAACTTGTTAATTTTGTTTATGTACAGTGATTGTTTTGTAATTTACTACAGCTGGTAGTATTTTTATAATTAAGCATACAAGCGGATCTAGATAGTTGGAGACCCTGATAAAAAGATTTAAACTCGGAAAAAAATCAATTGTGTATATGAATTTAATTTAATGTTTATGCAAATTCAAAAATACTCTAGTTTGTTCTTTTATCAAGCAGTATATATATTATTTTAAAAAAGTTGAATCAGAAGTTCGGAACATATACAAAAAGAAAAAAGAGAAAGGAGAGTTCAACCGTATTGTAATACATTTCGATTTTATTGTCACTTCTAACCACAATTTAAATAAATTACAAAAAAGACGAGCACCATCTGTATTTTAATTTGTCGACCCAAAAGAAAAGAAAAGTTAAAAGCCGCACAAACAAGCATATCAATGAGAGGAAAGAAAGCTCAAAAAAATTCCCTGGTAGGAAAACTAAAATTCATCTTCTACAATCTAAAGACGACATGAGATCATGTAAGACGAATCATTTCTCAATTGTATAACATATATGATTGACGATCTCACACAGATTAGAAGCCGTCTTGTCTCTTTGAAAATTCGATTGTTACGTTCAATTCAAATGGTCTAAAAATGGCATAAGGAACCGACAATATCCTAGTTAGAATTTAAGAACACTTACATAGAGTAGCATAATTTTGAACCAACAAACTATAATAGCTTAATCATAACAAGCACAAAACTCAATGTTTAGGCAGACCGGTCACTTTTACTCGTCGTAACTGTTGCAAGACAACGACTCTCAAACCTCGCGCATTCACTTCGTATTTACGAAACTAATCATGAGTGGAATCTTCTGCAAAAATCTCGACACTTCACTCCTTTAACGAATTTGATTGAACCACAAATTTAACCCATTCAATAGAATAAAAAAATCGTGTAACGTTGAAAACCATTCACCAATCACCATCCTCCTATCTAGACTTGTATTGACGACTTTGGCGCTTTTAAAACACCATAAAAGTCAGCATAGTAACCGCAGCCGGAAAACAGCGGCGGTGGGATGGCTAGAAGTTTGACGACGTACGTTTTTCTCTCCTCCAAGTCCAACAAGTTGAATTCACAATGACATCACCAGCTACGTCATTCCCCCAGAAAAATATTATTTAAAACTGTGTGCTATCTCCACAAATTATTATTATTTCCTTTAATTAAGACGATCCGCTTACTGTTTTATACAGTAGAAAGTCAACGATATAATTTTCAATTTTACGTTTTCTTCGAGAAGGCTCCCTTTAAACTAAGGGTTTTAACGCGACGCAGCACCCTTGCCGCCGCTCCATAGTAAACACTAATAATCGTTGTCAGCTTATCATCGCCTTTTCCTTCATCTCCGCCTAGCTACCGCCATGCCATCAAGAAGCAATCGCCACCGCTCTATGCCACCGAAACAGGGGGGACTCATCGTCGCAACTCCCATCGAATCAAGGAGGTCATCGGCGCAGCTCCTGTCGAAACAAGGGGAGTTAACCGCGTCGGCCCCAATCCCACGTCTATCCGAGCCAGCAACGCTGTTATCTGGAGGTAGGGGCGATGAAGACCTATCGTCGACTGAGCTGGTCACGATAGAAGTACGTGATCTATCGCTTGTGGATAGTGACGATGAAGAAATCTCGGTGAAGCATGATGTTCCTACACCACCCGCCAATCGGTATTCGTTGACGCTGGTAGGCAAATTTTGTGGCGACAAGAATGCCAACTTCAAAGCACTCCAGCGAAGGTTGACGATGGCCTGGAAATCTCAAAGAAGATCGATACTTGTTCCGATTCCACCATTGTCAGGGGTGGAACTTTAATTTGTCAGTTATAGTCTGATGAGATTAAGCCAGCTGTTGGCGGTCGATCTGGTTGGGTAGAGTGCAAGAATGTGATGTAGTTAACTGATATGTGGTTAGGTACATCTTCATGATATTACTCTCTGAGTTGCAACTTCTCAAAAATCGATTATATTGTGTTAGTATTTATTGATTGATGATGAAATAAAAATATTGTATGCAATTTGTTTGTAAAAAAATAAAAAGTCAACGACATTTATATATAAATTCAAATAAAATGTTTTCAACCTCACATTAACAGTCCTTCCTAAAGAAACAAACGGGATTTTGGTCATTGAGAGTTTGACCATTTTTTTGCATTATACGTCGTTAAAATAGGGTGGTTGAGTAACCAAACCGCTCGTGAATGTAATTTGGTGTTAGGTTTGGTAAAAATTCGTTTGTAATTCAAGTTTGAGATTCAATTCAAATATTAATTCGAGTATATAGTTCACGAGTAGATTTAGTAATGCAACATGCATGTTACCGCAAAAACTATATACACAATAAATTATATGTAATTTGTGATCATGTTGTAATGAAAATGTAATTGACACTATTTAGGTTTAACCATTTTAATCACGAAAAATAAAAACTTATAACTTTAGTTATATTTTCCATTTTAACTTGACTTGTCGATATTTTTTAATGTACAATTTTTAAAATCAATTCAAACTAGATCCATTAATAGTCTTTACTAACCCAAAGTTATATTTGAATTCGAGTTTGGCTCGTCAAAAATTGTTGACAAGCCAAGCTCAAATAACTAGACTCGATCCCTCAAAACAAACTACATTTTTTAACTCGAATTCGCCTGAAACGTAACAAGGTAAAATAAGTCAATAAGACAATGTACCAAGTTAATACGTCTTCGGGAAAACGAAATGAGATTGATAAACAACCCAGTTGACTTACCCACTAATTGGACGCTTTTGTTGTTGTTTCTGCACATCTTTTTTGTTTATTATTTAAAGTCAACTTCAACACAATATTTACATTAATCTTACCACCTCAATCACATCGGGTAAACTAAACTAGTACGTTTAGTCGATTGCTTCTATGAAAAAGTCTTTACTTCTATTCTTTCCATGCTAGTCAAATTAACCTCGGCTCGACCTGCCCGGTTAGCCCGCGTTACTCATTTACACATCTGGGTCGGGTGATAAACATCGACCCTTGAAAGAATAATTCCGATCTTTTAACGAAAAACCGTTGATATAATATAGTTGCTGAATTACAGTTTCATTATATTAATTAGATAGATTTAAAATTTATTAATTATGAAAACTAAGTCATCCAAAGTTGAAATTATATCTACACCTGTACTGGTTATATATATATATTCTAACGGTTCATCTCTGATTAATCTTCAACCCTCGGGCCGTTAATTAATCCGAAATTTTTTCCATAGTTTCTAGAATAGATATAAAATTTAATAATATATTGAAAGAAAATCACATAGCCAAGCCAACTTCTCCGCCAGTCCAGCTACACGTGAGCTTGCAAGTACAAATTTGCGCACAAAATATAACTCTCAACCACTGGCCGATTTTTAAATAATAATAATATTTAATTAATTAATTGCAGTACGTCTTGCTTTTCTCGGTGGCTTGACTTTGACCATTCTGCCTTTTCTTTCAATTCAAACAAAACAAAGTCAGACTGCCGACCGTGGGAAATCAAATTTCAATTCAACGCGACCCACGTCTGCCGTTTTTCTTTTCTTCCTAAATAACTACTCTCTCTCCTTATCAAATTATTTTCAGCCATTAATTTTGGTTTTGAATTGTAATTAGTAGGTCGGGTTTAATTAGAAATCCTAATATGTCTCAATTTGTTCTAAAATTATGTGTTATCGTGTTAATAATCTTATTATTTGTTAATAACCTGAAAGGTTAACCTTACTTATAAGTTTGTTGATTTTTTCAACTTCGATGACCTTCTTAAGATTGATGTTATTACTCTAGTTAGCTTCTTCGCTCTGATTTGTCGCACTGGCTTGTCACTCTTGTTATCTTGGTGTTCTGGCTAAGCGGGGATGATCTCTCAAGGCAACTTTCCCTTACTAATTCGTATAATAAAGTGTAGAAATAGGTAAGGACAGTCTCTACGTCCTTCCTAAAATCAAATTCTATTTGCGGTAATGCACAAAGAAAGTGTTCATGGCTCTGATCCGGCCACTTTGATTCATGATGATAATTAGATTATTAAATTTTCAATATGTACTGAACACATATCGATATCGGTATAAAAATGTAGACTTTGGTGGTCGTCGAGCCTTGAAGGTATAGATGATCCGGCTAACCAAGAGATCAACTCAACCTAAACCCGAATAATACAAGATTAAGAGACTACCAATATGGTCTCGAATTTATATATATCAGTCACCAGACGTCTCAAAACTAGGCAAAAGCACGACCCGACCCGAAACCCACCAAAATAGTTAATTTTAACAGCTAATGGCAAACAGCATCCAATATTTGTTCTTTTGAAGTCTCTTCTGTAGTCATTCTTTCTTTCTTATATGGTAATAATTTTACAGAGACACGTGACCATAAAAACTATTATCGATATTATTATCCCTTTCAAACGAAAGATCCGTCAAATGTTTCCTTTCCTTGCAAAAAGCTTCATCCTTTATATTAATGAAATGAACTTTCCCCCATTTCCCATCTTTCCACCAAGCTTCCTTCCCTGTTCATAAACGAGTCCACGATAGCTGTCAATCCATCCTTCTCCCCTTCCTATATATATATACCCTTCATCCCTTTCTCTTCAGTCCTTCATCTGAAGAAACGGAAAACAAAAGACCCACAAGTAAACTCAGCTCGCCGGAAGTCACTCATCTACTAATCATCTCCGGTCGATGGATTATTCTTCTTCATCGATGGTCGACATTTCTCTCGGTCTCAATCTCAACCCTCGGCCGCGGAAAGACGACCGATCCCCGGCGGCCGCCGCAGTCGTTTCAGTAAAAAACGAGTGGCTGAGCTGCGGTGTACCGTCTGCTCCTTCTAATTTCATGGAATTGGGGACGAGGGTGGCTTCTCCTGTCAAGGAAGAAGTGGTGAGTTTTCTCTAGCTTTTTTTGATTTGGGTTTCTGAATCTACGGATCGACGAATTGGAAAGTTGACTTTTTTTCCCTTTCGTATTTTGCAGATGACGGTGAGGGAGGCGGGAGCGTTGGTGGAGGAACTGAACAGGGTGAGCGCGGAGAACAAGAAGCTGACGGAAATGCTGACGGTGATGTGCGAGAATTACAACGCGATGAGGAATCAGTTGATGGAATATATGGCGAGGAGTAATAATAACACTACTAACAACCCTCTGGAAGAGGCGGCGGCGACGGCGGCGGAAGTGAAGGAACAGAGTCCTTCTTCGCTTTCCTCCCGGAAGAGGAAATCCGACGCCGAGGAGAGCAGCTCCACCGACGACGACGACGAATCGCGCAAGCGGCCGCGGGAAGAAGAAGTTGTCAAGTCTAAGATTTCTAATGTTTATGTCAGGACTGAGCCATCCGATACAGGACTTGTAAGTTTGACCAAACCCTAAGCCCTAATTCGTGTCCAATTTTGATCTGGGAAATTGGGAACCAAACCCTAAGCCCTGATTCATCTATGTATTGCAGATTGTGAAGGATGGATATCAATGGAGGAAATATGGACAGAAGGTCACCCGTGATAATCCTTGCCCCAGAGCTTACTTCAAATGCTCTTTTGCTCCCAGTTGCCCTGTTAAGAAGAAGGTATATCCTTTCGAAATCCTCAAATCCATTACATAGTCAAGAATCCTTGTATCCCAATAATTCGAGTTGTTGGGAGAGAGGGTTCAAATTTACGCTTATATCATTCCTCAAACACACCCCTTAAGTCAAAACTTTTAAAAGAATCGGGATTTGCACAATTTCAATAAGTCATGTGTACGAATCGTGAGGTTATCAGAATTTGATAGGCCGCCTCTCGGTCGGTAAAGATTCTGATACCATGTTAACAGTCGTTCCGTAGCAATAAGTCACTTGTTTGATTGTATAATGTGTGTAGCTTATAATGGTATCTTTTTAACTGGTTGTTCAGGTTCAAAGAAGTGTTGAGGATCAATCAGTAGTAGTTGCAACATATGAAGGAGAACACAACCACCCATCATCAGCAGCACCAGAGGCAGCATCAACATCAATCTCCAGTGGCCGAAACCTAACCATTACTGCTGCTGCTTCCGGATCGACAACCACAGTGAAGAGTAGTAGCCCGAGCAGCACGGTCAGGAATGGATCAGGTAGTGGTGTTGCAGTGAAGAACAGTGTTCCTGTAGCTCCATCTCCGAAACAAGGAGTTGATGGTCCGGAAGTAAGGCAGTTCTTGGTGGAACAGATGGCCACTTCATTAACCAAAGATCCCAACTTCACAGCAGCTCTGGCTGCAGCCATCTCGGGTAGAATGCTTCAACAGAACCATAGTGAAAGGTGGTGAAGTACCGATCCAGAATGTAATTTTAGCTTTTTTCTAGGATTCTTCTGGAAACTCTGTTTTTGTGATCAATGTGTAGATATATATTATATATTCATGAGTTGTACAACACAGAGAAGAAAGAGCAGAGAAATGGTGTTATAGATCAGTAGATTAGGTGGGAAGGAAAGGGTTATAAAACTGCATCATTTTGGAGCAGATTTCGTATCAGAACAGCCAAGCTTCATAGCAAATTTCTTATCTGATGAACAATTCGTGGTTGTTTGCTTGCTGCAACTTGTTTCCACCTAAACATCAGCTGCCGTGCTAGTTGTTTCATAAGAAAAATAAAATCAGCTGTCGTAAATTGACTGCCTAGCTGCAAACTTGTGGTCAAAGTCGGTCCTTTTTTGTTTTAACGTTTGTATCTTCATTCCAGCTCAAAGACTTATCGCCAGTCAACATCATGTAAGTCTTTGTCTTTGATTAATACAAATTAAAAATGACTTTGGCTCTCGGTCATTTTATTTTATTAATTCACTATTTTCTTTTTTACGAGTTAAAGAATACACATGATGACATAATGTGGCATATGTCATAAGTAGAATTTTCACTTCTTCAAAAGAGTTACTTTTAACTAAAAAAACACAGTAATTTCTCCAAATTACTGCAAATCCAGGGACATTATGACCATGATCCTTATCTTTAAACAGTTCGATCAGACCAAACTTGTGGGATGAAGTTACTTGGTGATGGTGGAAATGACCGAAGGAGGATGTGAAAGGGCAATAACATTAACAGAGCCCCTAAAGACAGAATACAGAACCGTCAATGTTGACTTTAAGAATGTGAGTGAGTTAGTTCCAAGGTCTATGGTTTCTGTCTTGTCTGGTGAGTGTCATTTGCAGGGAAGGGGAAGGGGAAGGAAGAGCAATCGCATTTTGCTTTGTTTTCTGTCGTCTTTACTCCAACTAAAAGTCGCAATCATGGCTTCCTATTCTTGACTCTTCTTCCTCTTTTTCTTCCATGAAAATGAAATTCACTGGTAAGAGAGACCAATTTCCATTGCAATGACAGGAGGAAGACCTGCAGCCATCTTTGGTCTTTGATATCAACTTGACATTATATAAAGAGGTGAATGGAACTCTAGATAACAATGACATTTCCAAGAGACACGTCGACCTTATGACATGGTTGGTCCCACATATGCTGTTAACGAATTAAACCGTTCGTGAGTAATTTGGTGTTTGGTTTGATAAAAATTCGTTTGTGACTCGATTTGATTTTTAAGTTTAATTATTTTAGTTTTAATTGTGAAAAGTAAAAATTTATAAATTTTAGGATATCTTTTTTTTAAAACTTGACTCATCGATATTTTTTAGTGTACAAAATTCAAAATCAGTTCAAAGTAGACACATAGACGGTTTTTAATGACTCAAAGTTTAAGTTGAGGTCGAGTTAGACTCGTCAAGAGTAGCAAACAAGCCATGCTCGAATAGGCTCGAGCTTGTAACAAGCTAAAATTTTCTAACTCGAGTTCGAGCTCAACCTCGCCTAAATTGGAGCCAAACTTGAATATAGTGAAGTTCGGTTTGTGAACCCTAAAATGATTTGTATTATAGTTTTTTGTTCGGTTTTTATTTTTCGGTTATGAGTTTGGTGTTACCGAAACCGAACCCATTTTCACCCTAGGTAGAATAGTAGAATATTCATGCTCATCCACTGCGAACACAGAATACGAACACTGAACACAGAGTCAACCAGTCAAAATGGATCGACTCTGAAGAATATTTTGACAGCAGTCCTACTTTATTCTCCTCCTGTTTTATACCATTCAATTCCTCCTTCACAGCCCTTTGTAATTGTAGCTAATAACGTTCATTGAACTTACTGCTTAAATATTCTTCTTCTGGAGAACACGTTTACTCTTATTAAGCTCGCAGTTTGCTTTCCTCAGTTTGAAAAATTGCAGCTCCATTGAAGAAATCTCAGACTAAACATCCATGTTTGACCCAACGGTCGAATGGAAAAAGAATCAAAGTTCCCCTCTTTCCGCAAAGGTTGTGTTATGCTTGCCGAAACAAAAGCAGAGCAGAAAGAATCAAATGAACAAAGAACAACTGTAAATCTTGGATTCTTAAAGACTCTGAACATTGACATACAACAAACAATTACGACATATATATCTAGTTATATACACAAGCTGCCGTGTCACCTTTATTCTTAACTACTTTTACAACAGTAGAAAAATATGCAGATGCCATGACAATTCGATCCGGATTCATCCTACATTCTATTCTGCAAATGGTTGTTCGGCTTCTTTCTTGGACTTGAGAATATGAATGTCTGCAATAGTTTCCTTGGCCTCTGCTA
This sequence comes from Linum usitatissimum, assembly GCA_030674075.2. Taxonomy (NCBI): domain Eukaryota; kingdom Viridiplantae; phylum Streptophyta; class Magnoliopsida; order Malpighiales; family Linaceae; genus Linum; species Linum usitatissimum. The sequence continues at coordinate 2,648,379 of JAUJYP020001410.1, read as the reverse complement.
CGATGTATTCATGGTGTCTGTAGCAGCTGATGAGATGGTCGTTCGTTAAACCGGCTACTTGCATGAATGAGTATATAACCGTCGGTCCAATACATCGGAACCCTCTCCTCACGAGATCTTTGCTTATCACTTCTGCTTTTGATGTCTTGACCGGAACTTGGCGGGAGTACCTGAATGAGTTTGTGGTAGCCTTTTGGTTCATGAAATTCCAGATGTACTTGTCGAATGATCCGAACTCCGCCCTAATCTGTATAGTCCAAGTCAGTTAAACAACAACGCGAAATCTCGTATTTCCCATTTTAGTTCCTCTTTACTGTATTCCACCTGTCATGAACCGTTGCATCCCAATAACTCGAGTTGTTGGGAGAGGGTTCAGATTGACCGACTTTTATATTATTCATCAACACTGCTCCCTCAATTGGAAGCTCTCAAAAGAGATGATGTTTGCACAAAGGGATGGGGGTTACTAGGATCGAAACGGTAACCTATGATACCATGTCATGAACAATTGCATCCCAATAACTCGAGTGAGTTGTTGGGGGAGGGTTCCAATTAGTTTTTATATTATTCATCAACACCACCAAGTACCTTGCAAATTTGGCGTGCATTTTCGAGGATTGAGCGTAGCTTCTGTTCCGAGAGAAGAGAGCGAGCTGGGCTTCCAGCCATGACAAACTTCTTCTCGTTCAGCTTCGACACAGCCATTGGGTCAAAATCTAGAAAGATTTCTCTGCATCCACAATGACAGTTAAGGAATCCATAAGAGCATCAAAGAAAACATCTTCCAAGAGATGATTTACAAAGTACCTAAACATCTGTCGTTTGTCAAGAATGGCAGGCCATGCTAGTTCTGCCAGGGCTCCAGAAAAACTTAGCAGTTCGAAAAGTTTCCTGCAAGTTACATACGAAAAAGAGCCAATCAGAGACTGATAACGCTATAGCATAGTTGTGAATGCACTAAGTTGGTAAGGTACCTGTCATCATGGACTGGCACTCCCCATTCTTCATCATGAAATGCTGCGTACGATGGTTCTTCAGAACATACAACAAAAGGGTAAGCAACTCAAAATCTATTTCTTAAATTGCTAACACACTTTAAGGAAGGAAAAAGTCAAGAAATTGACTCTCTGCAGCAAGAAACATCACTCGTTACAAGTATTATACAATTATTGCCAATTTTAAGCCTTTCACACTATATGGATCCACTCATTTGCGTCTATGCACTGACGTTTATCATCCATTTTCACTACCATAATCAAGCAACCAATAGCCGACTCAGAATTGGTCGGAAACCCTGGGCAGAAGTTTAAGTTTACAGCAAGGTTGAAAGAACACTTGGCCAAATTCGAAAACACATAGGCAAAAACTTGAATTTTGAAAATTTTACATAGGATTTCATCATTTTACATATGGGAAACCCTGGACCGTGAACTAGATTCGCCCATTCCTAATTTTGCCAGTAACCAGATCCACAAAAGGAAAGTGAGAAAAGCATTTTCGAATTCCAGCTCTAATCAAGCTCCACCAAACTACCAAAGCAGCTAAATTTTTACATGAACTGAGAAAAAATGCCATTCTTACAATGATTCTCATAAACCCTATGAGCTACTCATACTAAAACCAAATATGCGCTGCCATTTATCTTTCACTAGTTCAACAAAATGTCAAAAGACTAAGCCTTCTCCTCCAATCCAAACTTAAAGCGGAAAGTAAAAAAAAAAAAAGAGCGAAATCAGACAAAGGACTAACCAGTTGTCGGAGTAACCCAAGGGCACCTTTTCGTACTCTGATTTGAAGCGCATTCCACTTCACCAACTAACTGAACATCGCCGCCACTCTCCTCTGCCGCCGCATTTCGACGTCTCCCTGCCTCGTCTTTGTCAATTCTCAACCTACATTGCTGCCTCCTCTTAACCACCACCGCGACGGTTCCGTTGCTCCGCCCCAGCATTCCACCCGTCGTCGCCGACGAGAAGGAGGAAGATGCCCGGCTGCTGCTGGTCGTGGAATCGGACGACGCATCCGAGGAGCACGAAGCATTCATGGACTTCTGCCGCAGAACCGCCGCCACTTGTTGCTTCCTTGCTGGCTTTTGCTGCAGCCCCTTATTCTCCGGCTCCGCGATTTTCAACGACCGCAATCTCGCCGGGCCGCCGGACATTACCCGATTCCTTCCCTTGTTCTCCGGATCCATGGTTTCTGCTGGCCGAATTTTTCACTTGCTCTTCGGGAGAGAAAGTTAGGGTCTTGGTGGGTGTTTGGGAGGAAGTGTTGACCTTTTCTTTCTTTGAGCGATAACAAAAAGGAATAGAAGGGAAGCCAATTAAAACTCGCCACGTAGGAAAAGGAAATGAGCCACGTAACACGCTTTTAGTTAAAACAATACTTTAATGAATCCCCTGGACATAACATAACGATAACACACAGCTGTCCAGGACAGGAATGTAAAATGTTCTTTTCTGCTGAAGCTTGAGCTTAAGAAGTCTGCTGTCACTAATTATTTAATAATTAGGTCACTAATCTCTCTTTTTTAACTAATTAGGTCACTAAACTATGAGCTTGCTGTTAGTTTGTTACAGCTGGTTTCTGTACTCCTACTGCAAGAAAGCCAATTACTGGGAGCCAAAACAGCGGTGGATTCATGATGGATTGATGCACCGAATTGAATTGCACAAAGAATATTATATATAAAAATTTTAGACATAGAGGTGGACCGGACCGTAAACTAGAAGATCTCCCCTAAATCCGCAACTAGAGCTAAGGAAGCCGGAGGAAAATTAAGGCATATAACTGGATACAGCTGCATTCTGCTACTAATGAATCTCAGTAGGAATTAGGTTTGGTTAGTAGAAGGCAATCATTTGAGAATATTAGGTGTGTATTTTCAAAGTAAAAAACAAATTAAAATGGGTGGATGGATAGTATTAAGAAGTCTGGTTATAAGATTTTATTTCAAATTTAAGAGTTAGGTTATGAACTGCTACAATTGAATGGTGTTAGATTTGGCCAGAAACATAGATTGGGTCAACGAAGTTAGCAAGTGAGAATCAACTTGACCGAATTACTACAGATTACTTCATCCTCTTTATTTGGCCATCCGTTATGAGTATTTTACTACAAAACTTCAATTTACGAGGTGAGTACGGAAAATACTAAAAAGGACAACATAATTAGACGGAGCGGAGAACTTGTCCGTTGCGCTTGACCGACCGACCTATTTTCGTCTTATAAACAAGCTTCCTACTGCTGTCAAAGTTACTCATACAAAATAAGGATGGATTTATATATCCGCGATTCCCCTCATCCCTCTACAATTTGATTTGTTAGCACTCTGTTACAACCCCAAAACCCAACTCCACATGAAATTATATATCACCTGATGAAGAGACACATCACACATAGATGTTGTATAAGCTCCGTCATTTGATGAAGCATCAGTTCCATGTCTGGCAATAGCAATCGAGACATCTCCTCATTGGATGGATAGGTCGAGAAATAGCAGGTTCCCCATCACTGGACAACTTCCCCAGTTCCTCGTAGGATACCGGAGCCACAAGAGGATTATCGTATCCAGTTGAGGCCATCAACAGCAGGCTAATGTAGTCAGCTTCCAGCTCCATCCTGTTTATAAAAGAGTGGGGGAAAACAAGAACTTCATAGATATTTATATACCTATGAAGTAGTTAAATGGACTTCTACTATTACCAATTCAGTACCAACCCACAAAAAAAGATGCATGAACATCGACAATCTTAAAAGCCACTAATGGCACAGCAGTTGATGGTGATGAAAGTTTATATGATGCATCTTAAATTTTCTGTTTGCAGGTATCGTGGAGAACTGTTGCATTTCAGTAACTAGCTTTGCTTTTAATACTGTTTTACAATCACACTATCTTCTTACACGAAACTTAAGAAAATTGTACTCCAGAATGGGATTTTTCATTATATCAATTATTACAATCATTCTCCAATCTTAGCTTACATTACAGAATCACACGTTCCCCCATCACTACTGGAGGGCATGGAGGATGACCTGAACTCCATGCTGTGGGTGGGTCGTTATAATTTGAGTCGGAGAGTGAATGTAAGTCGGAGAAAGAGTGAACATATAACGCTGAAGGATCATCGAAAGTGCGATCTTCGCTTCATTTGCTGAAAAGCTTGATCCCTCACAAACTCTCACCCCTATCCCAAATGGAAGAAACGCGGATGGATTGTTGTTCGTTGCTTTGGCAACTCCTTCAGAAAACCTTTCCGGATTGAACTCATGCGCGTCTTCTCCCCAAATTTTAGGGTCTTGATGAGGCGATATTGCATCGATGATGATGTGTGTTGTTTTAGGGAGAGCCAGCTTCCCCAGTTGAACATCTTTCACAACTTCTAGAGTAATCCCGCTCGCTGGAGGATATAACCGCAGTGTCTCGTTGATAATCATGTTCAGAACCTTGAGCCTTGCAATCCCATCCGCGTTAGGAGCTCGGCTCCCGAATTGGCTCAGAACTTCTGCTCTTGCTTTCTCCTGCCAATCTGTATGGATAGATATAAGTAAGATAACCCATGCCAAGGGAGTGTTGGTTGTTTCTTGTCCAGCAAGATAGAACGTCTTGCACTCATCCACCACGTCATCCACCGTAATTCGCTTCGATTCATCACTTTCGTGATTAGCTTTCAGTAGTGATCCGAGGAAATCGTCCCCAAAGCCATCTGCCTCTCCCGCTGCGATCATCTCTTCTCTTTTTCGAAGCATTCCCAATATAGACGCTCTTATTCCTTCCTCAAGCTTCTTTGATTCAATTTCAGCACTGGTTTTGTAAATCTTGCTGCACAAGATAGTCAAAATGGTAAACTAACCAATAATTAGCAGTAGAATTTCACAGAAGCGGTCAGTACTATATACCTGATTCCAGGGATCCGAATTTTGAAGAAACTCGCAGCGGCGAGCTCAGTAAGCTTACTCAACTTGTAAAAGAGCTGCTGTCCTTCCAAGTAGCTACTCCCAAAAGCAGTCCTGGAAATGACTTCAGCTGATAAGAACCTGAATTCTTCAAACACCTCAACCTCTTTCCCTATATGAACCTTTCACCTCTCTAGCATCATATCTGTGCTAGCAATCATCGCCGGAATCATATTCTGCCAAATACACCCAAGCTCATCAATAAACACGCAGTAGCTCACTAGCCGAACCAGAATTGTCGAAGACCCTCGACAGAATTTTCGAATTTACAGTGAGTTTAAAAACGACACTGGCGAAATTCAAAAACACGCTAGTAGGCAATAACATCGATTTATAAATTTTACATAGGGTTTTGAATGTAGAGATGAAACCAACCTTTAAGCTCTCACCGAAGAAGGCGAAATTAGCAAGCTTTCTCAACTTGGTCCACTTTTCGCCCTCCGAAGTGACCAGTCCATCTCCGAGTAACTGCTTTATTATACCTCTCGGAGGTATTTTCCCATAAGCTTTGTCTCGATCTTTGGCGACTTGCTTCACCATCTCCGGCTCCGACACAGCCACAAAAGGGCGATTGCCGATCCAGAACACGAAATTCGGGCCTTATCGATAACCACCGACCAATCATGAATCAACACTTGAAAAATTTATAATTGGCCGATGGAGGAAAAACAAAGACTTGATTTGACAAATAAAAGTTAGATGGAATGTAGACACAAAATCACTTCGTCATGATCTAATCTTCCGTCCGAACAGAAAAATGTTCAAAATTTCATAAGGCTGCCAAACCAAGCCAAAAGGAAAATACAAAATACTCACCGTATGTCTTGGACCAGGCGGACAAGTGAGGCTGCAACCTGGGATAAACATCATGAGAAGGACCCGGCATGGTCCAGAGTGTTTCCATAGAAGAATCTATACGATGGGCCTCTGATTCCGAGGGAATTCAGACGGCGCTGAAGCAGGATTGGCTTTACCATCAGATTGTAAAGCAATATCGAAATCAAAGCCAGAGGCAATCCGAGAAAGAGAGCTGTTTGTGGAAGAAGCAGCAATCATCGGTAAGGCTAATTTGAGATCGGCCATCATCATCATCATCATCATCGTCGTCGTCGTCGTCGTTGTGGAGTGGATTCACAAGAATATATGAAGGGAGTTCTTGCAAAGATATAGAGTGGAGCTGCTGAAATATTTTGTGGCTAAAAGATTATCCCAAGTGTCGGCTGGGGATTAGATGCCCGTGAGCCTTTCTTCTAATTACCAAAATTTCAACACCCGTCAGTCATTATCACTATTGCAAACAGAAGAATACCAATTTCATGATTTCTTTCTCTTAATAAGTTTAATTTCAGACGCGCTCTCCATTAACTCGTGCACAAACGAACCCACCTTGGTATCCGATGTAACAATGGCCGGGGACTGGTGCCAATATCCGAATCCAGTACTGGCATGTCACGTAATAATCAGATCCAGACATTGTATCAGTAAGCTAAAAAGGCTCGAAATTATAGCAGAACTAAGTAGTAACCAAGCATTCTACCATTTTCGAGCAAAAATAATTTCCACGTCACTCGAGGTGGGACCTTTCTTTATCCAGCTATCTTCCACACAATGCCGAACATTTCAATCCTCAGCAACAATAAACACTTGGCCCATACATACCAAAACACTCTATCGAAATAACTGAAGAACAGAGCACTCCAGCAATGGCATCAACTTGCCTCCTTCCCAAACCCATCACTCACCTTTTCCTGAAAACCCCACCATCACATTCCTCTCCTTCCTCAGAATTCACCACCAACAACCACCAATCATGCACTTCACGTAGGCCAAATCAAAGGCAAACAACCAGAGTGAATCTGAAGAAGAAGAACCCCTGGCTCGACCCGTTTGACGATGGACCCGACCCGGATATGGAGTACGGGTCGCTCTTCTCTGATGGCAAGCAAGATGAAGACGACAGGCCGCCTGAGAACCCAGACAATCCTTATGGATTCCTCAAGTTCCCGGCTGGATACAGCGTCGAAATCGCCTCTATAGGGTTGAAAGTCAGAGGTGATGTGAGGGTGTGTTGCTGTGTCGTCGCTGGTGGTGTCTATGAGAACTTGCTCTTCTTCCCCACCATTCAGCTCCTCAAGGACAGGTTAATAATTATAACTGGTTATTGTCACTGGTTTAATTGTAACTGGTTATAACAGGGTTTTGTGTTTAGGTACCCTGGGGTTCAGATTGATGTAATAACATCAGACAGAGGGAAGCAGGCTTATGAGCTGAATAAGAATGTGAGGTGGGCAAATGTCTGGGACATTGATGATGATTTCCCTTACCCTGCTGAGTATATGGATATGCTTGGAATTATCAGGGTTTGTGCTCCTAACTCTCATCTTACTATCTAGTACATGATATATAGGGTTGGGAAACCAGCTACGATTATTCGGCTTGATCGAATCTTTAACCAACCAAGACAGCTTTCAAACCTATTCAGTAACCGCCGTGGTCATAGATGTGGATCCATGTGGGGCTTTCGGTTAGTTCGGTTCAACTTCAGACCGAATTTGGTTGAAAACCACAAACCATAGTCAACACCCATGAATTGAATGTCCAAATTGAATCAAATGTCTTACCAACCAATGATTAAATGTCCAAACCATGAAACCAAACCTATGAAGTAAATGTCCAAACTCGTAAAATGTTGCCCAATTTTTTCTCTCGAAAGTAGTGACAGATGAATTTCAAGAGTCTTAGTGGTCGTGTCCTAGTGATAGAAAATGTTATTTGTGTTTGACAAAGTTTTATATTCGAATCCTAGTACTTCTACAAGTAGACATCTAGTTAAAGTTTCTCCTGACGTGTGCTCCTATTTTTGTAAGACAAAAGATAAAATCGAATTTCAAGTGTGTTATCAACCCGGATCGAGTCGGTCATTGATCCAGTCCTATGGTTGAACTCAATTCGGTCATCGTTAGCAGAACTGGAACAGGTTTGGGTCAATTTCTACACGGTCAACAAACCAAATCCCATGTTAGTACTTAGTACGACAATGACCTAAATTGCTAGAGATTTCCGGACTGTTGATGCAGGGGAGGTACTACGACATGATACTATCAACAAAAATAGCAGGGCTAGGCCACGCCACATTCCTCTTTTTGTCCACTGCTAGAGACAGAGTCAGCTACGTGTATCCAAATGTAAATGCAGCAGGAGCAGGTCTAATGCTATCGGAGACCTTCACTCCGGACACTCTGAACCTCTCCGAGAAAGGATACAACATGTGAGCGCGCGAGAGATCGAGTTTGGATTCCGTAAAACAACCTCAATCCTTGTCATCATCACCAATGTTTGATTTTGTCGACACAGGTACGAGGAGATGCTCGACTGGTTGGGGAAGCCATTTCGGAGCGTTCCCAGGACGCCAGTTCCTCCTCTGAGAGTGTCCATTTCTAAGAAGGTTAAGGCGGCTGTGGAGGCCAAATATAAGGCTGCTGGTGCTGAGATGGGCAAGTATATAGTGATTCATGGGATTGAATCGGATTCCAAGGCGTCCATGCAGTCCAGAGGAGACACGGATAGCTTGCTGTCGATTGATCAATGGGCTGACATTGCCGACTCTATAAGGTACTGACACTATTGGGGTTATTTACGAGCCGAGCCGCTCGTTAGTCGTTAGGCTCGAAAAAAGCTCGTCACTAACTCGACTAGATTTTAAATTAGCCAAATTTGAGCCAGGATATACTCAACTCGATAGGTTCGAGAGCTAGCTGACTGGCTCGAGTCAGGATTTGCTCGACTTGATAGGCTCGCGAACTAGCTCGAGCTCGAGAGCCAACTTGTACGCTTGCTCCAGTATATGGCTCGTTACTCATTAGTAGATTGCAAAATGCAACATATATTTGGCCTCACAATAAATCATATGCAACTTGTGATCGTGTTAATGATAACAATAAGTGATATATTATTTAGGTTTAACTATTTTAAATAACTTGTGAATTTTGGAATAGCTTGTTATTGAACTCGACTCGTAGATGTTTTTCAGTGTACAAGCTTCGAATTCAGCTAAAATTGTTAGATTCATTAGGGAGTTTCAATTAGAGGAGTTCAAGTTGCACTCAAGTTTGGATCATTAAGGGCAGTTAAACTCACCTAAAAAGTATCGAACCAACCTTGAACATAGTGAAGTTCGACTCCACTTAGTGAAACTATAAGCCAATTTACCTTACAACTTGAGAAAGAACGGAACTGCTAAGTACACATGTATACTTTGCTTGGAAGCAGTGAATTGAAGCCAGTTTTCGTGATTCCACATGAGAAAGAAAGGGAAAATATAGAAGAAATTTTGGAGGAACCCAGTATAGTCTTCATCACCACTCCCGGCCAGGTGACCAAACCTCTCTGCAAAACAGTTGATTTTGACAAAACTTACAAATTCATGTAAAGGTAACATCTTAGGGGTGGTTTGGTTTCAGCTGGCTGCTCTGATTAACGACTCTGCTGGAGTGATAGCTACAAACACAGCAGCAATCCAACTCGCAAATGCCCGCGGGAAACCCAGGTAACCAACTTCACAGAAAACAAGGGTTGTTTGGTGCTACTAATCAATGTCCTTTCTAAGGATTGTTTTTATTGCATATGTTCTTCTGCAGCATTGCCCTGTTTTCCTCTGAAGAGAAGGCGAGACTGTTTGTTCCAAATGCAGAGGAGAAAAGATGCACTATTGTAGCATCGAAGACCGGCATACTCAAAGACATAGACGTTGGAGCTGTCATAGTTGAAGTCAAGAAAGCTTTCGAACGCTCCTTTGCTCTGGTCTAGAATACATCAGCTGTGTTTACTCAAATCTTGTCTCTCATTGACCCACATGTATATGCATTACTATTAAGATATAGTTCCAGGGAAGAGGTAAAGAGTGAAGAGCCTCATGTAGTCGAAATCAGATATCCACAGTTCAGGTGCCTCGAAAACCAACAATAGCATTGTTGAGGCCCGTGATCCGGTTATGATTACGCATCCATATAGTGGAAATGTGAAAGAATCTAGTATTTCGAGATCACCCTCCATAATCCAAGTAGCTCGTGACTATGTATATGTATTAACATCTTCATGAACTCGCAACTGGTCTAGGAAAAGAAGAACCCATGATCGAGTTAAAGTTACGAATAATGAACTAATTAAATTAATACTGTCTAGCATTGTATAACCAGCTCGAACCCCACTAATACGATGTCGAATAATAAACATCAAATCAATTAATTAATAATAGTACTCTAGAATATTAACTCGATTTTATATTTTATATATATTTAGGATCCCTCTCAGCCGCCCAACACGTGTCACTTTCCTTGATCACATGAAAGATAATAAAAGTTGTAGTTACTTCGGCGATTGATTATAAAGACGACTTTAAAGTAAATGATGTGTTAGTTTCCTCTTGGTTTTTTTAAGTGGATATTCGTACCGATTAGGTATTTAGGATATATGGTATTTTGAATTAAAATATTGAGTTATTTGAGAATATTATATTTGTATGGTACAAAAGATCGCGTGATATGAAAATTATCTTGTTTGGAAAATTTAAAATAATGTATTAATTCATATGTGGTATTTGATGAATAAAAATGTTTATTACTACATTACCCGTGTGTAGTCGATAAAGTCATCGAAACTCGATCAGAACATTAAATCCTTACAAAGTTGGGCGGGTCAGTGCTCAAACCCTATAGGAATACCTTTTTACCTCGTAGACCTAGATGGCTTACTATTGATACTCAATTCGACGGAAAAATAGGTATAATCTAATTTAGACTTTGAAATTTCTATTTAAACAAGACGTTTTCTATATACAGTTTATCTTTTGTTTCGCGCAATCCATGAATAGACTAAAATACTCTTAATTAAAAAAATCATTAACGCAGTTCGTATTTACTTCGTGCAGTCCGTTTTTACTTCACGCAATCCGTTATTATGAATAAATATTCCAAATATAAATATGAAAACTATTGTTCATAGGATATTTTGAACACAATGTGTAGGAATGAAAAGTTGAGAAGTAATGAATTGAAACGCTATGAATAGAAGACGATATTGAAAAGTAAATCGGCAATTGACTTACCAAAAAACGAAGAACCTGATAAATCCCAGAAAAAATTAATCGTGGATTGATGGAATGAAGAATTTAATTTTGAATTATTTAGTTGATGAATGATTTGTATTTATTAACATGTTGCTAATCCTTTTCTTTTTAGATTTAAGACTTATATCTTCATTTTCTATTTAGAATTTGTGGTAGTTTTGATTTTTTAATACAATTTAAATTATTTTTTATTTAAAGAAATTAATATTTTACTAATGCAGTCTGTATATAACAGTATTTTTAAGTAGGGGTATATTAATCCAATTATAATAAAATACGAACCGCATGAAGTAAAATACGAATTGTATATAACATCACCCGTTATAATAAATGTAAGACGACAATTTTCAAGGCCGAGTACTGAATGAATGAATGAATACACATGTTGTTATTTATGTGAATAAAACATGTTATCCCCTTAATTAAGCTATATAGCTATATGATGATTATAAGGGGAAAAAATACCCAGTAAAGGAAACGTGGGCGTGCTGAGTACTTACTGACCAGTGTTAGGCATTACGCATGAACTGAACATCCTTAATTATTTAACTGCACCCAATTATTGGTCTGGTCGCATAGTGATCCACTTGTGTCCCTATTATTACTATTATTATTATTTCAATTTTAATCCATTAATCTATTTACAAACACTTTATTAAAAGGATGGTTAGCTTTTCAAACAGCCTTTCCCTTTCTTTATGATAAAATTCTTGTCCAGTTTTCGACTATACATTGGCTACTGGCAAATATTTCTAAGCGGCGGAAAGCTTGTTTTAACGGCTGGCACGGATAGTCGTTATGTTCGTTGGATCAGCATTCTACTTGATCTAACGGTTGAAAAAAATGTAGGTTCTGGAAACTTTGAGAATGTAATCCCCCAAATTTAATTGGGCAGCAAGTTACAAATTGTGGGGAATGGAAATGATGAGAGAGAGGCCGGGGAGATTTTTTTTTAATATTCCTTAGTTTTATTTAATCTCAATTACTATTTACAGATTTATTAAAATATATTATTTATTTTAATTTTTCAAATTTAATGCTATTAATATTGATATATTTTTATTTATTTTTTCAAGAAAAAGTTCAAAGCATTAGGTATGTGTTATTTACGTTTTATGACGGAAATACAATTTCGTGATGGTGACGATCTTGTTTTTAAATGGATGTTGATTTGTATGTTTGTGTAAATGAAGTTCCCAACGATTAGTTGGAATTATAATTATTTTTTGTCATTATGGTATATATCACTATTATACGAATATATCTATATTATATAATTGTTATGTAACTATTTTAACATATTTTTAGAGATTCGATAAATTAACCCACAAGTAACTAGTTGATTGTTGTATCTTATTTTATGAGATAGAATTATATATTACTATTTTATATATATATATATATATATATATATATATCACATAATGATTATATTAATACTGTTACCTTTATACCATTATTATGTTAAATTCGGTTATGTCTAATTTACAGTTCAGTTATATCGAAATTATATCTACTTTACAAATTTATTATACAAGTATTATTGTAGTGTTCACGTACTGTGATAATCAACCGTGGATTAGAACTCGATCGCTGCATAGAAACGAGAAAGAGAATGAGAGAGATGATCGAGAGATTAATGGGATATAGGGTGTAAAATAATTTATTATATTTGAAGTTTTTTCTTATTAATTTATATTTGGAGTTGAACGTTTTACAATTGGAAATCAAATTAAAAGAGTGAAATTTGCTCCAAATATCTTAGAAATCCTTATTTTAATTTGGCAAAATGTCCCAGAATGTTACGAATTCTGAGCATATACTTATTTTTGTCACCATCATTTTGATATAGATTTTCTGTCACGAACTATCAAGTTTCACGTTAATAATGTCATGTCGTTAAATTGTGTTGCACTCCGTCAATTGATTTCCCCTCAATCGATACACGTCAGCTTTTGATCGACGACGTGGATAATACTTATTTAGAATTAGTTGTCCACATGGATAATCCGTAATCCACATCTCCCTGGTATAAAAAGCAGCCATACATCGCTATTAGAGTTTATCCTTTCTGCTTCGTCTTTCTAGGTTCCAAATACAGAGCGTTAAATAAAAACGGAAGATGACGATACATTGTCGTCCGTGTTCGGTAGGGTAAATCGACTGGGTTTTGCTTGAATTTCGTCGCCGACGAACTGAGTGACTTTGGGTGTTGTTGGTGTTAAACTTTCGAGTGTTTCAAGGTGTTTTGGATCCATTAACGGCGATGGGTCTGCAACTTCAGATAAGGTAAGGTTAGAAGCAAAGTGAAATACTATTCAATTGCTGGGTTTTTGTGGTCCTTCAATGATTTACCTTCAACCCTTTTTGTTTCCATTTGAAGGCCTCACCATTATTGGTAGGGTCATATACCGCTTTTAGGATTTCGATTTTGAGTATTTAATCATCTTTTCGTCGTGACAATGCCGGATAGGTGACATTATGGAGTTCGTCATACACATATGAAATCATTTTATTGAATTCTATAACATTTTACTGGTTTTATTCATAAAGTATCGTTATTAATCGCCATGAATTCCACTTAACAATTTTTTGGTTATGCACGCTACTACTATTGATCTAATATCCCACAAAATATAAAAAAAAATGACATGGGTACTAATATGTGACGTCACTCTAAACGTCAAAATGTACGCTGCCGCCGCTGCTGCAACCCTAGCAAGAGCAAAACCGAGTTCTTGTCGCTACAACCCAAGATCCGATAGCCTCGATTCCGTCGACGCGCATGAAACCCCTTACCTCGCTCTCCCCTAGCCAGTAGTGTAAGAAGTTGTTGTTAGTTGTTATTTCTCTAGTTTTAGAACCAAAAGAATCCACCCAGGCCGACCTCTTACACTCTCGAGGACCGCTGCCGCCAACAAATCGACAACCGCCGCCGCCAACAAATTGCCAACCGCCGGTACGACCTCCTATCCGATGGCGACCCCATCAGCTGCTGCCGCAACCACCGTGGAGCAACAAGTCAAGGGTCTCTCCCTCAACGACATTGAAGAAGAGGAGATGCATCTTGCTCAATTGGTGTCGACTCCCCGACCATGGGAGTATGAACTCTGCGCCGTCGGCTCCTTCCACACGAAGAGGAAGATCAACCTCAAAGATATGTCCGAGAAACGGTCCGGACTTTGGAAACCAGGACGCAGAGTGAAAATCGATGACCTAAGTAACCACTAAATCCTCTTTCAATTTTTCACGAGCATGGCATTAGCAATATGATTGATTTTGGTACCTGGGATTACAACGGCCTACTCTCTGTCATACACGAGCTCCGTCGTGGTGAAAATTCATGGCAAGTGCCTCTCAATAAAGAAGGATCATGATCTGCGATTCAGATACTTTTCCGAGGCCGTCAGAAAGGACCTCCAGGCGTGTAAGAGGAGGTGACAAGTAGAGCAACTGAACCTGATGAAACGGGCGAAAATGGGAACCGTAAACCATCAAAACCGCCAAAAAAGCTCACATTGCATGGAGCAAGTGAAACATTGGTAGGCCAGCTATCAGCGGTCTACCATCGATGTGAACGGGGCCGTCCCCGCGGAGCTTCGGCAACTCGCACGGACGATGGCACAGCCTGGTCTAGTGGAGTCTTCTATATATATTCGTCTTTCCGTTTCGAACTTCAGATCGTCTTTTATTCTTATTTCTTTTCCTTTCTCGAGTTTTCTTAGTTTGGGGTCTCGTTTCTGTGTCTTTGGGTCATTTTGTGGTGTCGGTTGGTTTTTTTTTTCTTAATTAGTTTTGTCAGGAGAATTCGGAGATTAGTTGACTCATCACCCTGGTGCCCACTACCTTTTCTTGTAGTCCGGTTTGTGAGTTCTACACCTCCCATTCAGACTTGTTAATGACAGTGTTAACATTAATAAGATTGATCAGACTATTGTCTTTTCTCGTTAAAAAAATATAATGTCCCTCTGTACGAGTTAAATTCGGGATAAGGTGGCATGATGTAGGCATGCTAGAGATAGATTCTTTCATTGTCGTTTTTGTAACTTTAGTTTTGTCACATCTTTCTCAATATTGAGGGAAAGGATAATAGTCATTTTCTTCTAGTCAAGAATAGTAATTTCAGTTGGACTAAGAAGTCTAAGAATATATATCAAGCTCTAAATTGGAATGTGAAGTGACTTAAATACCCTTTTAAATCGAACAATAATAATAGCGACCATATCATATCCATCCTCCAAATAATTGATAATTTTAATTTCTAAATGAAAATAAATAAAACCAAAAAGAAATAAAGCATCTGTTATATAATATATATTGATTGTTCATGCATCCTGTGGTCATCCACTCTCATGAAGGAATATGAATCAAATAAAATTAACATACTTAATTTTATTGAGATTAATGTATTTAATTAGCATAGCCCTCTTTGGAATCCCAACTTGGATTAGTTTCAACTCGATATAGACAGTTCAATCAGTTGAATCATATATCTTTACATTAACCGATAAATATATTAGAGAAAGAAACAAAGCGTTATTAAAAAGGAAGAGAAAAATATAAAATAACGAATTTAGACGAACTCGAACACAAATTACAAAATGGACAATAAGTATCCTTCACTACATCGCTTATTCAGAATGTGACACCGTGTAAATTACGATATCGTCTATCTTCCATATTCGAATTAAATCGTGCCCACAACCATAAAAACCCAAAAGAGAAAGCCCACTATCTAGTTGATTAACGTGCTAAACTGCTAATACAACTTTTTAATATTTATTTAAGGGCCCTTAAATTCCACATATAAAAAGCTGGTTAAGTGCCCCCAAAATCTTGCTGACAGTTACATCTCTACCCATAAGCACGGTTTACTGATGAGTACGTCGACGAGAGTAGCGGCGGTGGATGAGTTTCCGGCCGACGTCGAAGAGAGGAAGAGGTCGGCGGCGGAACGGGTGGTGGTGAGAGAGTTCGACGGCGAGAGAGACACGGCGGAGGTGGAGGAGATGGAGCGGCGGTGCGAAGTTGGGCAACTTGTCACTGACCACATGGGCGACCCTATTTGTCGGGTTCGCTACTTCCCTTTGCATGTCATGATGGTAATTTGACTCAATCTCCATCTCAGTTCAATTAGGATTTGGTGTTAAGAGTTCGATTAATTAATTAGTTTGTAATCATGGTGTTAATTCTGATATATTTATTTGCAGGTGGCTGAGTTTGGGGAAGGAAGGGAAATAGTAGGAGTGATAAGAGCATGTATTAAAACGGTATCGAGAGGGAACTCATCGAATATGAATGATTATATCAAGTTGGTTTATATTCTCGGACTCCGAGTTTCTACTATTCACAGGTAATTATTTTTATACGATGGCAAACAAAAATCTTAAAAATTTCGTTAAAAATTTATTATAAATTCGTTAAAGTCAAATTTCACCTAACCGTAAATTATCCAAACCCGGTGCAAAAAAAAGATGGATAATGATTTTATACCCATCCGTAACCATTCTACGATTTCTCTATTTTAACTGTTTGATTGATATTTCTTGTTATTTTCATCATACCTTTCGTTCAAAAATGATAACATTAAATTGACTTTGTTGTCATTCAATATTGTACATAACGATTTATTTGAGTTGTAATACTGGACGGAAAAGATGACGTAAGTTGACATAAATGTTATTATATTACGCCGATCAAAGTTAGACGATGGAGTAACTATCATATATTGTTACAAAATGAAAGTTAACTAGTCAAATTGTTAGAAAGCTAAAAATATGTGACCACATGTATGTTTAAAGTAGTGTATAATTAAAGGGCTTTCTTGAAGGTTTTGTGTTTTTGCTTTTGTTGGGCTAAGAAGTTTGGCAAAACCCCACTGACCTCCCACAGAATATTAATTAATTAATTAATTCCACGTATCATGGAAATGAAAAAAATTGATATATACGACCTAACAAAATCAAAATTAATACATATAAAATTACATCCCCTTTCTTTATCTTTTTGGAACAATAATCTATTTACTTAAAAGTTGTTAACTTTATAATTAAAATACTATCCTTAATACCTTATTAGTTATTACTTTGAAACAAATTAATATAAAAAAAAATGGGGACAACAAAGCACAAAAGTATTTGTGATGCAACATTGCTTAGGCATAATTTGGCAAGCTTACCAAATTTCAATGGGACATATGGGTTACCATTGCTTCCTCACCTTTTCATTATTCTCCAATCCACCAATACCACATTATACACATATTCTTCTGTTTAGTGCTTTGAAAATAAAATAACCCCCCCACTAAAAATCTTGCTTAATAATATATTTTTCATTATTAAAATTAGATATTTACTCATTGATAATAAAAAATTTAGATATTTACTCGAATTAGTGGATGAGCCACTTGAAGAACAGCTAGTTTTCGACGGCCTCATTGAATCTCTGCTTAAAATATTCGCTTATAAGAAATCACGATTCTAATATAGTTATTATTTATTGGTTAGATGTAACTAATATGCGTTGAATTATTATTTGGTTATTGTGATCTTAGTTTTTATATTAATTTCCAGATTTGTGTAGGGTGGATTTTTTTATTATATAATTAAGGCTCTGCCATTAAATGGAGTTATTTGGACAATGCAGGAGACTCGGCATAGGCGCAAAGCTGGTGTCCAAAGTAGAAGAATGGAGCAGGCAAAACGGCGCCGTATACGCATACATGGCAACAGATTGCACCAACCAACCTTCCATCAATCTCTTCACCGGCAAATGCTCCTACAAAAAATTCCGTACTCCGGCAATGCTAGTCCAGCCAGTCCACGCGCACCGCAAGTCCATTCCATCCTCCACATCAATCATACAACTAACCCCACGCGCCGCCTCTCTAATCTACCGCAAAGTCTTCGAAACCGCGGAATTCGTCCCGAACGACATCGACTCAATCCTCTCCAGCAAGCTAAATCTCGGGACATTCATCGCCGTGTCGGAAAAACACGCGGACAGTACTAAAATTAACAACAACACTCTACCGGCGAGCTTTGCAATCATGAGCATTTGGAACGCGAAGGAAGTGTTTCAAATGCAAGTGAAGAGCGCGTCGAGGGTGAGTCGGGCGTGTTGTGCCGGGTCGTGGCTGATGGACACGTGGCTGCCGTGTCTGAAGCTGCCGTCGATCAACCCAAAAGTGTTCGGGGGGTTTGGAGTCCGGGTGATGTACGGATTGCACATGGAAGGTAAAGGTGCGGGCAGGCTCATGAGAGCTTTGTGTGGGTACGCACACAATATGGCGATGAGTGACAAAGGGTGCGGCGGATTGGTCGTCGAGGTGGGCCCGAGGGACCCGGTGAGAAAGGTGGTCCCACATTGGAGGAGGTTTTCTTGGGAGCAAGATATTTGGTGCATAAAAAAACTTGATCAAGAAGGAGAAGTGGGCGATCGTGATCCGTCAGATTGGGTGACATCTTCCCGGTCGACGCCGGTGATTTTCGTTGACCCTAGAGATTTCTGATTTTGTGTAGGGAAATGAGAGAATTTGGTCTAGTTATTGTAAAAAGAACCAGGCAAACCAAGTTCATGGAGTCTTCTTACCCGGTAATCAAAAGGGTAACGGGGAAAGTAGAAGACGATTTCATATTTCTTTTTAATTCGGTGCGGGAAAAAGATTTTTCGCGGTTTGTAAATAGTATTTTTAAATTTTCATGGTTCGTTTCGTCGTTGAAATGAGGAATGGAATCGTGAGTACTTTTCAATTTAAGTTTAAAATTTAGATTCCAACAAAGTGTATTTTTAGAACTAACTTTTCCATTCACATCTAAATTCTGTTCTACATTCCTACTTACAAATGGAATATAAGTATGTATAACAATTTAGTCAAAAAAACAATTGGCTAAGGAGTTGTTTGGCATTGGTGATAATGATATGGAGAGGGTTATTACAAGACAATCATAATTACAAAAAAAAAATTAAACTCTTTACTCCTAACACTCTCCTTCCAAGCTTGAACAACGATAAAAGAAAAGTCTTTGTATTCGGGATGGCAAACTATACTTATATCATCTTCCTCATAAAAATAATTCAGTAATTTATAATAAAAATCTTATCACCACATCATCAACTTTGACAACTAACTTTTCAGTAATTTCTAATCATTTACATTCTTGCCATTTTTGGGAACACCCTTCTCCATTGTATAAGACTTCTCTATGTTTTGAGCCATATTTGGAAGGAGCGTTGTTAATGACGTTCATAAAGGTCCGTCACACTTACTTAATTGATTATATTCGTCTCCATCTTGAGTTTATGTGGAGTTATTTTAGTACTCTTCATTGAACTTCTTTGTTGGTATGTGTGAAATATAATAGGTCGTTTTAGATTGTTTTAGATATATATAGCTTTCGGTTTAATGAAAAAATGAAGTGTTTTAACAGAAAAAAGAATTATATCTCAAAACAATATATATTATTGAATACATTATATACACAAGATGGACAAATTTAATTACCTTAATCCTTCACTAAATCCCAAATTTTAAAGTTATTAAACTCGTATTAACCAAAGTTATAATTTTTCAAAAAATAAATATAATTAGTACAAAATATAAATCAACAACATTCATACATATTACTAACTATGGGCAAAATTATCAAATGCAACAAAACCCCTAAAATTTTAAATTAGGGTTCATATTTCTTAATCCTACTCAAAAAAATTTGTAAATAAACCTACAATTAAGAGTTTGTACAACAAGAATACACTTTAACTTAAGAAAATTTGCATTCAATTGGTTCAATTAACCCTAAATCTTAAAATCCCAAATTTCGAAATAACAAATTGCACTACAATGAAAATGATGTAGAATCGGATTGTTGCACGTCAAAGAGTGGCGGACAGAGGTGACGACGACCGGACGGAGCGGTTCGACTCCCCGGAGATGACATGAGAGGATGAGGATGAAGAAATCTCGGGTTGCGCTGCTGCTGTGTTTTTGTGTGTGATGTTGAGAATGCAAATCGCGATTCTGGAAGTAGGATATATCTGGGTTTCTAATGAATCCTAACAGCGCCCACGTGATCGTTGTTAGGATGCTCCATTTAACAGCGGCTGCACGGGCCGCTGTTAGAATATCCTAACAGTGGCTACACGGGCCGCTGCCAAACCAACAACCTGATTTCTTGTAGTGTCTTTGTCGCATCCCGTAGGCAACCCAACGATCAAGCCATCTAAATTTCGAAGAAAGGGCGGTGTTCATCCTGGTTTTCAGCAACATGCGGGTCATCCAAGTGCGACCCGCCCATCTACGTAAGAAATGGTGATCCAGATGGAGTTTTCGGCGACTTCATCAAGATCTTCCGTCTTGCCTGCTACCCCCTAGTGGCTCGTATTTTAGGAGTGTCAATTTCATACTCTGGTTGTTGTGTCTGCGTTCGTAGCTGTCGGTTTTGTTGAGTCTTTGTTTCTTTGTACTTGCTTTCGAGCTTGCAGCTCTTAATTTCCTCGGGAATAGGGAGTCAGTATACATCATGTTAGGGTCTGTTTTTTCGAGAGAAGAATTTGTATTGTTATGAGGAGTTTAAGGACGCAAAGGATGATAACTTAGTAGTTATGTGGAAGTAACTCCCAGTTTATACCTGCTCTATGCTATAGCGATCGGATTAAAAAAAAACCAATAAATATATTGATTGACAAAAAGCCACTAAATATATTAATACTTTTATATGTCTATATATAGTCATACCTTATGAAGCAACTCAAAACGCAAGTAACAAACTTTGGCGCCGGCTGAGGGATGTGAGATCATCGGCTGTGTAGTATCAATCACGGCAGCAAATGCCCCAAGTCGTGCATTTCGGTTTAGTGTCTGTAACCAACAGTAAATTGAAAGTCGTTATATATAATTAACGGCATAAGTAGCGAAATGAAAAAACTGCAGATCGAAACGACGAATACCATCACATTCAGCGGGGCGATAGATTGGCACGGTAACAGTTGCATTCGCAGCTTCCTTGTCGGTCGCCAGTAGCTCTGAAGGAGCATCCAGTGGCATGGCTGGCCTTGCAGCTGATGTTGCAGAAATCAGCAGCAAGATGAACCAGAATACAGTCACTACAGCTCCCACCTTTTCCCCCCATCACCATCATCATTTTATAACTAGTTATTCATCTGAAAATATGGGTACGTTGTGGTTTCTGAAAAGTACGATACTGATTAATTTATACCGCCTAGCAAGTTTGTGTCTTGGTTCCTCTGCGCAAATTAAACTATATAATTTCTTCTTTTTCAATAGACTAATTTGATCCCTTTTTGTTCCGGCTGGTGTTCCTCCGGCCGGTGTAACTTTTTATACTCGATAAACGCTAAGTGCAATGACCAATAACGTTTCGTCAACCGGTGGGACTCGATTTGTCAAAATTCAGCCACGTGTCACGTAATCCACAACTCCACCACCGCCGCACGTTCAAGTCAGAAAGCAAGACGGGCAGAGCTGAGCTGAGCAGAGCTTACTGAAGCGACCATGGCGCTTCCTCAAATGGCTTCCTCATCGAACTCCGTCTCTTCAAGTCATTCCGGCCTCTCGATCTTCCCCTCACCTCTCCGCCACTCAACTCCTCTCTCACTTGCGCCGTCGACATCTGCCGCTCCGTGGCGCACGCGAAGCGGTGGTGGCATTGGAGCACTCCTCCGGCACTCTAACAATCGGCAATGGCGGAAATCAATTAGAGCTCAAGCTGCTGTCACTCAGAGTAGCGGTAACGATCCGAAGAGCGGCGTGGCCGTCTACAAGCCTAAGTCCTACGAGGTTCTCGCCGCTGATGCCGCCAATTCTCTGGCCTTCGCAATTCAGGACGGCAAGCAAAGAATGGAAATCGATTTTCCGTAAGTCTGCCGTTTCGCAATTCTTGTGTTCTGACATAAACTAAAGAGATTGTAATTTGAATTTCTCGATTTCTCTGCTATTTCAGGCCCTTACCTAGCGACATTTCTTCATACAAGGTACCTTCCTGCTTACACACTTGCTTCCAATTATCCTTACAATGCTTAACCTGTGTTGATTCCTTCATAATGCTTTTCTTAATTGTCATTTAATTTTCCGATATGGTTATTATTATCCCATTCGCCCTTTAGTGAGAACCATGTGGATGAGCTTAAACTTTGAGAAACAAACAAGTGTTTTAATGTAGAGTACCTGACCATGTGAAGGGGTCTTCAGATGAGTTCATCGACGCCAACATTCAACTAGCATTGGCTGTTATCAGGAACCTGAAAGAGAGAGTCGAAACAAGAGCCTGCATTGTAAGGCGACCAATAGCTTGCATTATTCAAACAATAAAAGTTCATTGTTTTATGTTGAATGTTCATTCGCAATTAGAATTAAAAAGATGTCTTTTATGTATTTGTGTATGCTCGATCTTAGGTGTTCCCTGATACGCCAGAAAAACGCAGGGCATCTAAGCGTTTCGGAACCGCCATTGACTCGGTAAAACCTCTTTCACTCGTTGGACTATTCATTTTATGCAGCACATATTATTGTGTCGCTAAATCTCCTTTAATCTGCCCTGGTGATACTTTTTGCTTTGTTTTTTGAATTCTTCTAGCGGCATTTCCATGGATGTTTTCCCCCAGAAACGTTTAAATTTCTGCATCACGTATGTATGACATGTACTTGCTGAAACTGTCTGCAGGTCGAAGGAATAACTGTTGGTTCACTTGATGATCTCCCTAGTGGTCCTGTCGACAATTTCTTCAAGTCTATCAGGAGCACCTTAGATTTCGATTTTGAAGAAGATAATGAAGGTTAGTCCCACAAAGTAATGTACTGGGAAAAATTGTTCATCATTACCAACTTTTCCTGCTTAAATTGTATACTTGGAGCAGTGGAGCTGTTTTACGTTCAATTTTATTATACAGCTGTTTCTTAGTTCATGATTCCACTTCCATTCTCAGGTCGTTGGCAGTCAGATGAGGCACCATCACTTTATCTGTTTCTTAACTGCAGCACACGTGAATTATCTGGCATAGAGAAGTATGTGGTGAGTCTCTTTAGCGCTTGATATCTCTTGAACCAGTTTTCTTGTAGCATCTTGCTTCACTTGATCGGTTCCTCCCTTTGGGTACCTTGAGCTTGATTTATTTTCTCTGAAGGCACAGACATGTTCTATGGTATTTAACAACTGAATCATCTGTTATGATATACAATATAGTTCCCTTTTTTTCCTTGACCCCCTGTTAAATTCTCTACTCCCGGATGCATGAAATTTGCAGGAGAAATTTGCTTCAGCAACCCCAACAGTTCTGTTCAATCTTGAACTTGATACACTACGGTATATAACTTTTTATCTTGTTTTCATTGATATAGGTTGCGGCTTTGTTTATTTTCTTAATCTGTGCTGATGTACTAGTGATCAAATAAGTAAATGCTTCCCTCTTTGTAGGGCTGACTTGGGTCTCTTTGGGTTTCCCACAAAAGATTTGCATTATCGGTTTCTGTCTCAATATATCCCAGTTTTCTATATTCGAATTAGAGATTACTCAAAGGTAACTAACTAATCTTTGTTAAGTCATCCTTCCATTGTTTTATGACTTGAAATGTCAATAACACGATGCTCTTACTCATCTAAGACAGTAGCAATAGCACCTTACATTGTCAACTACAGTGGCGCTTTATTTCGTCAATATCCAGGTATGAGATGAAGCTTGTTTAGTTTATCAGCCATTCTAACCTTCATCTTTATTATTTGGGTATTCTAGCTCTGAAACGCTCTTTTGAAATGCTCTTTTCGTTGATTAACAATTGTGTCTTCACTCTTCAGGACCTTGGCAGGTTATGCTTAAACAGGCAGATGGTTCTTATGCTTGTGTAGCAGAGAGTAGTACACGCTTCACACTCGGCGAGGTATACATCTCTTCCAGCCAAAATGCATCAGTTGAAGCACTTGAATACCATGTATGATAATGTGTTTTTGGACAATTCTTCTCCAGACAAAAGAAGAACTGTTGAGGGTTCTCGGGCTTCAGGAGGAGCAGGGTAGCAATTTGCAGTTTCTTCGTAGAGGTTACAGGGTAATCTCAGTATTCATAATTGGTTTGTTCATATTGCTCTTTTAAAGCTTGTGAAGGAAATGACTTCAAGATGCTCATTCCCATATTGCAGGCTGCTACTTGGTGGGAAGAAGACGTTGACTTGGAAGAATCTCAAGCATGGCGTAGCTGACTAGCAACAGCAGCACATGAGATTCACTGGACCAAACTGTAACAGGTTTCCAGAAGTACAAAATGGGTAGTTGGAGATTCCTTTCTTGTTCTAGAAGTACTCCATCCAGGTGGCTGTTTTCCATTTTTGTTCATATGATTTCGTTTTCTTGTTCGTATGTTCTGTTGAAAATTTAAAGCTCATTTGAATTCTGGAGAATTTGTTTGAAGAAATATATCTAGAGAGTTAACCTTTTTTGTTCTCGTGTTGTGCAAACTAAAAAGTAGGATTTTGTTCCATAATGAAAGTATGTAACCCAGAACGAAACGATAGATCATACAAGAGGAGTTCTCTAATGTTCAAAATCCGGCGCCGGGGGTCCAGATGAAAACGTCATAGGGTCGGAATCCGAGGGTACTTCTGGCACCAGAGGAGGAGCCGGAACTGGTAGTGTGACGTCAGGCACCGGTGGCAATGGATCACTTTCATCATTCGGCGGTGGTGATAGTATAACTGGAAAATCTGGAGCCTCCGGTGTGAAGAAGTCGTCGGCAGACGGTGGCGGAGAAGAGAAAATCGGTACAAGTGGAGTTGGAGTTACCCCTTCTGGCGGAGCTTGATCTTGCTCTGGCGGTGATTCGAACATTGGCACCAACGGCGGAGCGGGTGTTGTAAAGCCACCGCCTTGATCCGGCTGCTGATCATCACCACCATCATCCGGTGGTGGAGAAAAGAAAACCAGCGGTGGAACCGGCGTAAAGCCGCCTTGACCATCCGGATCCTGATCATTACCGCCATCATCCGGTGGCGGGGACAAGAAAACCAGCGGCGGAGGAGTGAAATCCTGATCAGTCGGCGGCGGCTCGAATTCGTCCGGCGGGTCAGGTGGCGGATTAAAATCAGGCACCAGCGGCGGTGACATCGTGTAATCATCGTCTGCCGGGGGAGCGAATATGGGCACCAGCGGCGGGGGTGGCGCCAGGGTGACGTCAGCAGGAGGAGGTGATAACAACCACGGGAAAATCGACGGTGGTGGAGGGGATGCAACCAGAGGAGGTGGAAGGAACACAGGCGGTGGCGGAGAAGGGACAAGCGGCGGAGGAGGAGGCAGCATGGGTGGCGGTGGAGAAGGAACCAAAGGGGGAGGAGGAGGAGATGCCAGCGGGGGTGGAGATGGAGATGGAGGAGGCGAAGAAGGCGGTGGAGCTACCACCGGAGTTGGCGGGGGCGACGGGACCACCACGGGTGCAGGTGGAGGAGATGGTACAATCGGAATGGGAGGAAGGCGAGGAGCAATAGGCGCCGGCGGAGGGAGAACCGGGGCCGGGGGAGGAATGGCTGTTCCGGGGGGATTGCGGCGGCGAGGAGCAGGGTTGAAAGGGTTATCAGGAGATGGAGAAGTAGGGAAAGGCCATTGGCCACAGGTTCCAAATAGGAATTGGAAGAATGGGTCGCAGTTACTTCTTCCTCTTCCTCTAGTTCCTCCTCTGCCTCTGCTAACTCTGCCGCCTCTTCCTCCTCCGATTTGCTTCTCTGTTTCCACCCAGTTGGCTTGCAATTGTGTTGCCAAGAGCAGGAAAGCTAAAAAAACTAAGCTTGCTTTCATTTTGTGTGTTCCCTTTCTTGGATCACTTGATATTCATTGGGACTGTGTATGGGAAAACATGGGAGTTACTAGCTGCAGCCATTTCAGTGATATAGAGTAGTATTGAGGGGGTTCGGTGTAGAAGATCAGTGGAGTCCAGTGGGCGAGCATTGATGGTACGTACAGAGCAGTGCAGTAAATGAACCAACTGTTTACACTTCATAGACGATGCCGTATATGGATGGAAAGGGCGAGGTTGGTTCGTCGGGAATGAAAGATCGGAGTAGTGTAGTAATTGTTAGCTTGATTTTTGAAACGTGTGTGTGTGTGTGCATCCTCGACTGTCTAAGGGGTGTTAATGGTGCCTAGTTGTACGTGCCATTTCTGGGTAAGAGTAGAGTAGAGCATGAAGTTAGAAGGATGAGACTGAGAAGCTTATCAATTCCGTCTGATCTGGTCTCCATTGCATGCCTATCTCTTCACTGCTCCGCCACTCCACCTCGATTCCATGTCAATTCGCCACATGTCATCGTCGAATCTCCCGTTTGAGTTAGATGGACAAGCTTTTTACTACAAACATTTGTCAAAACTACAGTATTATTAGGGGTAACGAGGGTGCACTCACGCTGTGTTTGAGGACTGTGATGTGCCGAAATTGAGCGGGGTAACGAGCGTGCTCGATCCTAGGCGTTGATGATGGATGAAGTGTCGGGATTCTTCTGAGCCTACCATGCCGTCGCCAACTTATGTGATGGGATACCTTGTCATGTCGATGTGACCGGATATGGAAATCAACCAAACCGATTAGGTTGGCGATGGCCGATTCACCTATAGTCGTAAGTTAAGCAACATGGGATCCCCTATAAGTACCATCTCCATTGTCTTTTCATCCTTGGTAATAAGACATTCAAATCACCAATTCACTCACAAAAAAA
Source organism: Linum usitatissimum (assembly GCA_030674075.2). NCBI lineage: Eukaryota > Viridiplantae > Streptophyta > Magnoliopsida > Malpighiales > Linaceae > Linum > Linum usitatissimum. The sequence continues at coordinate 2,621,590 of JAUJYP020001410.1, read as the reverse complement.
TAAAATTTCAACTCTCGTTTTTCATTAAAAGTTGCCCCACAATTACTCGTGGCCCACAATAATGATGTATACAAAAATTATCAATTTTGAACCAATTTTTTTAATGCAAATTTATTTTAAATACGTTTATTATAAATTATCGAATTCACGTAATTTTTTTTATTAAAAGTTGTCCCATATGGTGACCTACGCGTGGCAAGTAATATTAATGTGAAAACAAAATTCCAATTTTTAACAAAAATAACTTCTATTCACTATCGATGTAAATTTGTTATAGATACACTTAACATGAATTACCACACACCCGTTTTTCATTAAAAAGTTGTCCAACATGCCACACTACTTGCGGCGAGCAACAATAATATGAAAACAAAATTTCAATTCTGAATTTCATCCACCATCAATGCAAATTCATTATCGATACGCTTATCATCAATTACCGAATCCACACAATCGTTTTTAAACAAAATTTGTCGCACGAGCCAAACTACGTGTGGCGAGCAACAATAATGTGAAAACAAAATTTCAATTCAGAATTTCATCCACCATCAATGCAAATTCATTATAGATACGCTTACCATAAATTATCGAATCCACACAACCGTTTTTCATTAAAAGTTGACTCGCATGTCGAACCAACAATAATGTGAAATCAAAATTTCAATTCTAATTTTCATTCACCATGAATGCAAATTCATTATAGATACGCTTATCATAAATTACCGAATCTACACAACCGCTTTTCATTAAAAATTGTCCACATGCCGAACACGCGTGTCGAACAACAATAATATATACAAAATTTACCAATTACGAACAAAAAATAACGTTTATTCACCATTAATACAAATTCATTATAATTACACTTACCAATAACTACTAAAAACCACACCAATTTTGCCTATATAAACAAACCCACCATCACAATCCAAAACCCACCAAACCAAAAATCATGTTGATAGCATATCATTAGCTTTTAAAGTTCTCTCCTCCCAATATTTCAAGGGCAAACCTCTCAACTTTTCAAGTTGGTTTCTTCCAAGTTTTGTTTTTTTTGTAAATATATTAGTAGTCATTTACCCTTTGTCCTATTTGTCTATTTATGCAGCTAGATCATTAAAGAAAGATGATGCACTCCAGTTATTGCTCAATTTATGTTATATTTATAACAATAAATTTGTATCGAAAGTGACACAAGATATATCAAATTATTGATATGCGCAGTCGAGTGATGATTAGGAAGCCATGGTTATAAACAGATAAAGGTATTTGTTTTTCTTTTTCGTGAATATGAAGATAAGAAGGTTGTGGATCTCCATTTATATAGATCTCTATATTCGATAAAAGTGGTGTGATGAAAATTAAAAAGGTCAACTACTATGAAATCATCAGGTAAATATTTTTCTATTGTTATACAATTTAATTTATCCTTCTACCATCTAAAATTTACAACACCACTTCTTTGTTAAATTTTGAACCCGTTCAGCTTCCAAAACTCTACTAGTTTTAACAAACATACCTTTCCATCGGATTTTTCATTTGAACTCCATTAACTATGCTGACTGTTCACGCCCTCCAAAAACAAAATATTTGACTACTGGGTTTTGCACAGATAGCTCACTTAACGGAGTTCGAACGGAAAATCTAACGGAAAAGTTTGTTATTAAAACCGTAAAAGTGTTGGTAGCTGAACCGGGTTAAAAATTAAGAAAGAGGTCTTTTGTAAATTTTGCATGGATTAATTATTACCTGCGGGGAAAAGGTCACCATATATAGGGTATAAGTCCAAACTAAAAGATGTCCAATGGACGATCCACACTTCAGCGGAACTTGGGCCAAGCCCAACTATATGGGCCGGAGCAGGGCAGGTCAGATTCAAAAACTAGCGCGGGAACTAAAGGCCACATCCCCAAGAACACCCTTGTAAGTCTCATTAATTACGAAAACTGCCAGTCCCCCCACCGCCATATTGCCAGGTTAGCAGCAGAGGTGGAGAGGAAGATCACACTTTTCACGCGGGCCCCTTGGGGATGACGTGGTAAAGAAAAGCGAACGCCAAGTGGGACCCAAAACCAAACCGTTTAAATGACCTCTCTCCTTCTTCTTCTTCTTCTTCCCCCATAGCCCTAACTCAAAACGCAAACGGAAGAGCTCTCTAGTAGGCAAAAGAGGCGATCACTCTATCCGGCACCGGCTCCGGTGAGCTTTCCCTTTGTCTTATCTCTCTTGAGAACTCGATTTTGCTTTGGATGGATGATCATGTGTGAAAATCGATATGCACTTTGTCTTTTTCTTTTTCCATTTCATCCTGGTGTTTGTTGTTGTTAAGAGCACTTGAGCGGCGGATGTTTATTTCTGATTTTCTTCTTGAACTTTCTTTGCTGTGGAATTTTGATCCTTTTACAGTTTTCTTTCTTGGCGGTTCTGAGTTGTGCAAATTTTTTGAATGGGGGTTGTATCTGTAGTTTTTCCTCCTCAATTTGTTCCAGGAGTAGGAGCATTTGGAGATGATTTTAGTGTAGTGTAGTACCAGACGAAACATTGGCTGACCTATCTGCTTAACTCTTAGGTTATCATCATCTTTCGTTCTTTGAATCCCTCGTTTTTGTTTTGCAATCTTTGATCATTTCTAAGGGTTTTGGGTTTCTTGATTCTCTATGCGTAAAAGAGTTCACGCACGGAACTCTTTGTTCAGATGATACTGTTTCAATGTTGTATGCAGTCTTGGTAGAGTATGATGCCTTAGGATGGCTTTGTGTTGTTTCATATTGTGTTGCAAAGTATTTTCTGGTTATAGATTGTTGTGGTAAAAGATGTTGCTGAACCAAAACATACTTGTGCTGATGTGCATCTGTGTCAATCTAAACGGAGTTGTTCTTTGCTGTAGATATAAACCGGGTCATGCAATGGCGAGTGAGAAAGTGAAACAAGAACAAGATGTGGAATTTCCTAGTTCTGCTCCCGATCTAAATGAAGAAATTGGATCCATTGATCTTAATCATTCAACCAGCTTTACTGGTACGCCCTGGAATACGTTGCCTTTATTTCCTAATGACCCTGCATCAGATACACTGCCAATGCGTCAAAATCATGTTGAAGGGACTCAGACACCTTTCTTCAGAATGATCTCTCCGTATCAACAGACGGATGGTAGGCATTTGATGGCTCAAGATCCTCATCAGGAGGTGCCGCTGACTGCCACACCTACAGCTGCTCAGTTTTCTCTTACTTCATTGCCTTCAAATGGGAACCGGTTCTATCAGAACCATTACCTACGGGATACCATGATTCCGGAGGACAGGGGAATGAATTTTATACAGAGCAATGATCTTGAGAAGGCCCAAGTTTATAGAAATCTGGCCACAGCAGGCCTCATGGATGGAGGTTCTCTAGTACACAATGTCAGAAATGAATCAAATTCGGACATAGAGACTATGCTGAGATTAAGCTCTTTCAAAGAAAATCAGCCTGAGGTACACTCTGTGAACGTTCCAACTCATGGATTTGGAGCAGCATATAATGTGGAGACTAGACCTAACTATGGCATTTCCAGTATAGGCAGCACTGGGGTGGACTCGATGGATGTTGATAAAAGCTTTTTCAGTCCTTCAGATACGACTACTGGTTTCACTGACTCGGGAAATAATGCGGAGATCTTCAACCGTTCACAGCCAAACCGAGATGGTGTCACATTTTCAAGGGGATTATCCAATCGTCAGAATGAAGTTCCTTTTACCCCTATAAATGATGAACTTTCCTGGCTAATACAGGATGTCAGTGGGTTTCCTCAACCTATTGAAAATAGAATGCTTGGAGCACAAAACATAGGTGCATTTCCTGCCAATTTACAGAATGTAGGCCCTGCCCGATTGTCACAAAACAGTGATGCTGGCACAAGTTCAGCGTTCGTACATGCTCAACATGCTTATCAGATTCCAAGCAATAGGAACTTGGATATCCAAGGAAATCGAGCTGCATCATCAGTAGCTAGTTATGCTACCTCTGGCCTTTGGGGATCTTCAGCTGAACTTTCAGGACTGCAAAACAATAACCATGTTAGTTTTCCTGGTTACAGGCAGTATGGGTTGGCTACATTTCCACCATCAAATTCAATATTGCAGGGAGGCATTCAACCTGCTTCCTTCCAAATGACAAATCCTTTCTTCGGGAATCATAATAACTTCTCTTTGGGGTCTTATCCCGTCTCTCCTCCTATGGGGGATACAAGAAGTATCAACATGCAGGATTTCACAGGTGACTTGTGTATCCTTTGAACTCCATGTCTGATTCATAACGCTATTCTTCCATAGGCTCTACTTGCAGAGGTGCATGTTTTTTCTTTTCGTAGGATCACTTGCACAACTGTTCTGTTGGTGATTAATAAGCTCTAGCTAACTGGGTATGCAGGTTCTTGCTTGTTATGCTAAACATTCTTTTTATTGTTTATCTTTGATTCTCTGTTTGGTTGCGTGTTGAGCTTGGTAAATCATGATGGGTGCTTACAGAAGCATTTATCTAATGCCTGTATGAAATCCAAGTGCAGTTTCCAGGATTCCAGTGCAATTTCTATGTGTGCGGATATTGGTCCTGGTCATTGTGTTGCCGTGAATGTTGAAGTTTAAGCTCTCATTCTGCTTCAACTAATATGTTACAAGTGTTTCGATGTATATAACTGACAATCTGTCTTACTTAGATAATGTTGGATTATCTCAAGCCATTGCTCCAGTACAGCCATCAACAGATGTACCGGCAACAACTCACAGAGCCGGTATTTAGAATTTAGCTTCTTCATTTCTATAATTGATCGTGTCTTCTTAATGTTCATTTCTATTTGTTTGGAGTTCTGTCCAGAAAATGTTAAATCTCGTAAGAGGGGCATGCCCAAACCTCTATCTGAGCGCAAACGGACGAGAACAGTTAAAAATTCTGGTCAAACATCTCAATCTCCGGAGGCGCCGCAGAGTTCTACTTCAATCTCATCTCCTGGTTTGAATGCCACCCCATTGAGCACAATTCCCAATATGTCAACAACTTTTTTGCAGCAGACACCGTTCGTTCCAAACGCCCCCTTGTATCATCATCCTCAACCTTCAATGGTTGCATTACGCCAACCTCTACCTCCAACTGCCAACTTCCTTCCACCACAAGCTCGAACTATAATCAGACGTCCACCTAGAGTTCCAACAGTAGCGTTACCTTCTCGACCCCGACCTCCAATTGCTGCTGCTTCACGGCCACCTCGAGCTGCACTCGGAATAGCTAATCATATCACCCAGTATATCAAATGGGAAGGTAGTCATCATCGAATCCGCCTCTTTTTCATACTTTCCGATTTGAAATGGCTGATATCTTTTGTATATTCATTGATTTTGGATTGCAGGTCTTAGTGGAGCGCCGAAACCAAGTGGAATGCAGTGCATGATATGCAAGAGGGATCTTGCATTTACACCAGAAGGACCCATCTCTGTGGAGAGGAACCTGCCGCCGGTATCGGTGCTGGCGTGCCACCACCATTTCCATAGTTTCTGCTTGGAACGAATAACTCCAAAGGAACAAGCTGGGGAGCCTCCATGCATACCCTGTGCGATGGGTGGTGTGAAGTAGTGGTGTTTTGTAGTGTGACAAGTTTTTGTAGCAGAAAGTAGAGTCTGCCGTATATGACTGTCTAGATGAGATGAGAGAGATACATAGAGAGAAAAGAGTAGGGGAAATTGATTTGGAAAGGGAAGTGTTAGAACTTAGAAGGTGAACAAAATCCTGTGTGGTATGAACTGTAGATAGGTTGATGATAGCAGCCGAGTAGCAGATTGAAACCAGCCATTGATTTTGATGAACTCATTATAATGAGAAGCTAATCCTTTTGTTCTGCTATATTTCTTTGTCCTGTCCAATATAGATTTTTTTTGGCTTTGGCCCTCTTGGAGGCTATGATGTGGCATGAGATGTTGTTCGAGGTGGAGTCCGAGGTTGACGAGCCAAGAGGAAGGTTCGACAGAGTTTGGCTGCGTAGGCCTTGAAAAGCCAAGAGGAAGATTGGACACAGTTTCGTTGTGTAATGCATCGTATGAGGTTGCTCCGAGCTCTTTTTCTTTAGCATCAAGTTTTGTTGGACATGCTTCTCTTGTTTGGCATCAAGTTTTTTTTTTTTGCTTTGGCTCTCTTGGAGGCTATGATGTGGGTGCCGACATCATGAGATGGTGTTCCAGGTTGACTCTTTGCAGGTGGTGAAGGCCTCGACGAGCCAAGAGGAAGATTCGACAGAGTTTGTTTGCGTAGGCCTTGACGAGCCAAGAGCAAGATTCGACAAAGTTTTGTTCTGTGATGGATCGTTGTTGTGCTGTGTTGCATTTTCTTTGTTCAATATGAGAGGAATTAGAAGGAATAGGAATCAGGTGGCGTACGAGGTTGCTCAGAGCTCTTTTTCTATACCATCAACGTTTGTTGGGCATGCTTCTCTTGTTTGGCTCGGTTTTGCATTTTTTGAGATGTACAATGTTTTGAATCATTAATGGTACGAGTATAACATCACTAAAAAAAATTATAATTTTATTATTCAAAGAAATATAGACCATCGAGCCACATACCACTACTCTTATCCGTAACACAGGGATAAGATAAATGTCATATTCCGAAGAAGGAAAAAGACCAAATCACTCATTATTTTTGAAATCTCTTAACTAAAAAGACATTCATTTTGATGTCAAAATCACCCGAACTAACGACCCTCAAAGATTTCAATCCCTTAAAATTTCTTTCATTTTTTCTAGTCCAAACGTATTTTAAACCAATTTTCCAAATTCAAAATTTAAATCTCGAATTACCCAAAATTTATCACTCAATTTTGCTAGACTACACAAACGATCCCATCAGAAAATTGCCATTTCTAGAATTGACTCTCCCATTCCAAACCAAAAAATTAATTCTCTTTTTTTTACGATAATCTCAAAATCTCATTAAATTCAATGCTCCAACGAACGGCAACTAATATCTAATACATCGTAAGAGCCAAGTGGCAGGTACACTCCCCACATGCAGGGAGGTATGGATAATAGAATTTTGTGCTAACGCATTACAATAATCGAAAGAAAATCGGAACTTCCATTATGAAAAGTTTTGCTACAATCCTTTCCTTGCAGAAGCTCTTCAGCTCAAATAGCCACCTCAATATCCACACATGTACATACATTTTGAAGAAGTACTGGGTCAGTTTGGCTTGACTGTATGGTCTGTATCCAAGAGTGTCTGCAAATCACAGAGCAAGCTGCTGCTATATATCATAATTATCAGAGAAGGACCTACCGAATCCAAAGTCATGCAACAACACAATCACTAATCAGAAGTAACCTACGGCTTCAAAACACACTACCATGAAGGAAGGGAAGTTGAGGCATTTTACCTCGAAAGCTCGGGCTCAGCTCAAAAATCTTGCAGTTTCTTGCCAACGGGCAAAAGAGTTTCTACCAGAGGTGCACAGGTAGTTATGCAGTCTTCCGGAACAGAGGAAATTCCATGCAATGCAAACTAGGAGATTCATAAACAAATAATTAAAACTCCTTATTTTCATTGCAGGATCACAGAAACTGAAGTACATTCAAACTCATAATTATTACATGATTAGCCTGCTTAGCCTGCTTAGCTAGCTGGTTATTCCGCGTTATCAAATAGGATAAGACAGAACACAAGGAAAACATAATAATATATAATTAGATACGTTGATCACTTCAACTGATCATGATCAGTATAACTAGCTACACATCATAAGTACTAAGCAACGTCGACCGAGCTGATGATTTGACGGCGGCAGAAGGAGAAGCCCTTTCCCTCGGAGCAATGTAATGGGTAGGTGAATCTGGCTTCGGAGCCGGTGGTGGTGTTAATTTCTTCCTTCCTTCTCCATCGTCAAACGGAGTTACTGCTTCTCCGGCGCCGGTAATATGGTCAGAAGTGAGCTCAGCTATTGGGGTATCGGGTTTTGGAGATGGTGGTGTAGGCTTAGGGATGGGCCCCACATGTCTTGATACTCTCCCCTCCATCTCCTTACCAATATCATCATCATTTGAGTATGGATGGGCATCGTATTTAGTAAGAGCTGAAAGTACTGCGGATAGATCAAGTGGCTGCAGGAGGCTTGATGATGAGCTCGTCTCGTAAATTATCACTATAGTTTTCCGGTCATCACCTGGTTCAACAATAACACTTTTGAGAGTTTTTCGTTCTGAACTCGACATATATAACTTGTTTGATACCGAAACTTATAAAATTCGTGGTATTTCGGATCATGACATAAAAATTAAATAACTTATCACTTTCGAGTTGTTTCAAAATACACCGTCAAGTTAACTCGTTTGAGACGAAATTTGTGGCATCTTGAGCGCGTAGTACTATTTCAAATTATGTTAAACACCTGTTGATCTTTCCGTTTATCATGAAATACCGCATTGAATAACTTAATTTAACCAAATATATATAAGATAATCCTCAAACCATTATAAGCTCTACGCACCGCACAAAGCTCCATCAAATGTATAATTTTGCACGAAAATACTACACATGCAGAAGAATACACCCAACACAACGTAATTACCTGGGAAAGTTCTGGCGTCAGCTGGAAACAGGGCAAGAAGCAGGAGGACTGAAAGTGAAGTGAAGGAGGTAATCAGTCCCATTATTCTCCTTGGCCTTTGGTGTTTTGGTTATTGGGTTGGTAGAATAGATGGGAGTATTTATAGGCACTGAAGAAGCAAGGAATTATGTAGGATTCTAGGCGAGCTGAGTCCATCAAATTTTACTGGGTTTGCTTCTTGGTCACTCCCAGTTCCATGCCCCTTGGGTACATGTTGTAATGGGGAATTCGAACATGTGTTTTTATGTATTATCAATTGAGTTATCTAAACTTTGAATAACGTACGAAGAATCCTTTCGACGGGCATCACAATTAGTGATGTCGCCTTCATCAGGCGCATACTGGGGCTGGCTCTTTAACCCAAATGAATGGTATGGTTGCATCCTAGAAACAAAGTCGAATGCTGTAACCATTTAATTACAATTTGTTTGGCTAGGATGAATTGTTTTTGAAATTGATTCGTCCATGGATGTTCATGTTCTTTAGTATTTACAAAGATATTCATTAGCCAGACTCGAATTGGATCCAACTTGATATAAGCTCCGATCGAAGTTTATAATGTGGAGGATGTAGTGGATTTCTCTTTAATTTATTGCCACTCTGCATGCGTACGTCTTGCTATGAGTAGAATAAGAGTGTATGGGTAGTGGGAATGTATGAATATGACGAGGAAGCATATGACTGGTCTTCATCCTTTGGCAATTTGCACCAACCAACTTTTTAACTCAAGATCCAAGCTAGCTAGTGCTCCCCCCATATCATTTCGTTTACAATAACTCGAGTCGTTGAGATGTAAAGGCCGAGAACACGAGGTTGTTAGGAGTTAGCAAGAGGAAGCTTGATTCCTATATAATAGTCCATAGTTTCCGGTCCGATATATATCTCGGACGCTGGATCATAGCTAGTTCAGCTTTCTCAAGATTAAGCCTTATCACGCTCGATTGATTACCCTATATATGTCGTTGTTACTTGCCACTCACCAAGCCAACCACTGAAGAAGGACGCCCACTATTTGTGGTTGCAGAGAAGAAAACGTGAACACCCGCCTCAACTTGACACTACTATCAAAACCAGGGCCACAAACGCAAGAAAAACACTCTCTGAAACCTGCATTTATCTTATGTGTTCTATAGGCATGGTGGTGGTGAGGAACGTGACATTACAAAAATCCATCTACAATGACACGAGATGGTATTGCTGTGAATGCTCATGCTCATGCTCATGATCACTCAAACCAAAAAGATGAAAGATGTACTAACAACCATGAATGGGGAAAAGATGTACTAACAACGTCAGCAATGAATATCCAGGCGGGTTCAAGTCTATGGCATTGAGTACCGATGTCACAATGAGCTATTGGAATACTGGAGATAACACCATGAACTAACAACACGAGTCACATTGTGGCACGCGGCGGACAGAGACATAGAGGTTAGGGAGTGATGGAGATCATATATACACAATAATAAAATGGTACTGGGATTGTTCATTCGAGTAACTCGAACCAAAAGGCATGTATATGACATCAGGGTACTGTTTCTACTGGGATCATTTCATTACTGATCTACATACCACGTCTTATGAGCTCGAGGTCGCCACACTAATAGACAGCCTGCATCCACATTTCAAGTTGTTGCACCAGCAAGATCTGCATAGTACTTTGAAATTAGCGCGAAGAAAATTGTTTATATGTTTGTCTACGGATCATGAATGCGAGTGTTCATCTTCAACTACGAAATAGTTATGATTCCTCAGTCCTATCTGCACCTACACCTTAACTTGTCTGGATATATCAAAATGAACTTACTCTCAATCAGCAACCATTATTATGTAGAATCTCGACCTCACATTCTCAGCACAACATAGAACCAAGAGATTTCAGAAGGTCTGTAATTGCTGCGACTCACAGGTAGCCAGCTTTAGAAGAACAAGAGATTCAGTTACACGAACATACAATAATGCACTGGTCAGTTCCTGATATCTGGCCAGACCATGATCGTTATTCATAATGATGAATCATATCGGAAATTAGAACGTCGGGACAAACAAGAAATCCGCATTCGATGTTAATCCCTCTAAAGAAGTAATCAAGGAATGCTCCAATATCCCCACAACACTGATGTATTAGCTAGCTCAAGTAAATGTCTGAGCTCTAGTGTTTCAGTGGTACAACGGTTGCTCTACTATGAACAAGTTCTTAGCAAATACATTCAGTCCATCACAGTTATCACACGGGTTTCTACAATTGATTGAAGTGTTCACATCAATCGAATTAAGCTGAAAAAAAACGAAGCAGATAATGAAGTACCTAGATGAACTGATATGATTTTACTTCTTGGAGGCAGATATTTCCACCGGCGTCTTGGCAACGATCGAAAGGGCATGGAGGCCAGATTGGAGCTCCTCCGACAGCGCATCGTAAATGAGGCGGTGCCGATTGACAAGGCTGAGCCCATCGAATTTAGGAGACACGATCTTCACATCGAAATGCGTCTCCCCGGCGGTATCTCCCTTCATGGCGGCGTGGCCTGCGTGCTGACGAGAGACATCCTCCACCTCCAGAACGGTCGCTTGCAACGTAGACTGAAGCTTGGTGGTAATCCTCTGTGCTCTCGACATAATCGCGGCCGCTGCTCGAGAACCCATTCTCCTCAAGAATACAGAAGGATTGCGGCGATATCACGCCTGAAAGGCCATCATACATCGTCGGCTGATCGGGAAATCTCAATTGGGCTAATCTGCTACACTTGGGCTTTAATTTTCGGGCCTGAAAATGGTAGGAGTTTCTTTCAGCCCTTTCTGTTTCTTTGTGGAGGTCGGGCCTTTGCTTACTATCGTTCGTCTCTGGCTTATCTTTTAGTATTTCCCATCTGGGAATTTTCTCAACACAAGTTCAAAATTAAAGAACTCCATTAATGGAACATATACTGCTTAATACACAAACACTACAGTTTATCCTGGGAACTGAAAACTATAAACTCTGATTATTACATATTTCACATTACTCTGTATCTAGCTACGAACCAACGAAATGATACATATCAAACACACTCGCAAGTCACGAACTCGACGCTCAAACTGACTACCAATTCAAATCCATCATCATCATCATTGATCATCCATTTCAATCAACTTCTTCGATCTTCGGACCTGCACCGCCACCGCCACTAGAGGTATCAGCACCACCGGCGCCGCCCATCGGCACATCTCCGGCACCGCCATCCTGATACATCTTCGAAATAATAGGATTGCACAGTGCTTCCAGCTCCTTCAACTTATCCTCAAACTCCTCAACCTCAGCCAGCTGGTTCCCGTCGATCCACTGCACCGTCTCTTCAACCGCCTTCTCGATTTTCTCCTTGTCCGCCGGATCCAACTTCGCTGCAAACTTCTCGTCTTTAATCGTATTCCTCATGTTATAAGCGTAATTCTCCAGCGAGTTCTTCGCTTCCACTTTCTTCTTCACCTCCTCGTCCTCCGCCTTGTACCTCTCCGCCTCCTGAACCAGCCTCTCTATCTCCTCCTTGCTCAGCCTCCCCTTATCGTTCGTGATCGTGATTTTGTTCTTCACTCCAGCAGTCTTGTCCTCCGCGGACACATTAAGAATCCCGTTCGCGTCGATGTCAAAGCAGACGTTGATCTGTGGAACACCTCTCGGAGCCGGCGGAATTCCAGAAAGTTCGAATTTCCCCAGCAGATTGTTATCCTTAGTCCTCGCCCTTTCCCCTTCGTAAACCTGAATCAGAACTCCCGGCTGATTATCCGAATAGGTCGAGAAGATCTGCTCCTTCTTCGTTGGAATCGTCGTGTTCCTCGGGATCAGAACCGTCATCACCCCGCCGGCTGTTTCCAGACCTAGACTGAGGGGAGTGACATCGAGCAGCAGCAGATCTTGAACCTTCTCGTTCCCTTCCCCGCTTAAAATCGCGGCCTGTACGGCGGCTCCGTACGCCACAGCCTCATCCGGGTTAATACTCTTGCAGAGTTCTTTCCCGTTGAAGAAGTCCTGGAGGAGCTGCTGGACTTTCGGAATCCTCGTCGAACCGCCGACCAAAACCACGTCGTCGATTGCCCCCTTGTCAATCTTCGCATCCCTTAGGCACTTCTCCACCGGCTCCATACACCTCCTGAACAGATCCATGTTCAATTCCTCGAACCTCGCCCTGGTAATCGACGAGTAGAAATCGATTCCTTCATACAACGAATCGATTTCAATCGTCGTCTGAGAGGTAGAAGAAAGAGTCCTCTTTGCCCTCTCGCAGGCCGTTCTCAACCGCCTCAAAGCCCTAGCGTTACTGCTGATATCCTTCTTGTTCTTCCTCTTGAACTCCGATACAAAATGATTCACCAGACGATTGTCGAAATCCTCACCTCCCAGATGCGTATCTCCCGCCGTAGCCTTTACTTCGAAAATCCCTTCCTCAATCGTCAACAGAGAAACATCAAAAGTCCCTCCGCCGAGATCGAAGATCAGAACGTTCTTCTCCCCGCTTCTCGACGCTTTCTTGTCGAGTCCGTAAGCAATCGCAGCAGCAGTCGGCTCGTTGATGATCCTCAGAACATTCAGACCAGCAATCGAACCAGCATCTTTCGTCGCCTGCCTCTGGGAGTCGTTGAAATAAGCCGGAACTGTGACCACGGCGTTATTAATGCTCTGACCCAAGAAGGCCTCAGCAATCTCCCTCATCTTGATCAAAACCATGGAGGAAATCTCTTCAGGAGCAAACTGCTTGTCCTCGCCTTTGTAATTGACCACGATCATCGGCTTGTCTCCGGCGCCGGAGATGACCTTAAACGGCCAGTGCTTCATGTCTCCTTGCACGGAAGGGTCGGTGAATTTCCGGCCGATGAGACGCTTGGCGTCGAAGACTGTGTTGTGAGGGTTCATCGCCACCTGGTTCTTGGCTGCATCTCCGATGAGCCGCTCGGTGTCGGTGAAGGCCACGTAGGATGGAGTAGTGCGGTTGCCTTGATCGTTGGCAATGATCTCCACCCTGTCGTTCTGCCATACGCCGACGCAGCTGTAGGTCGTTCCCAGGTCGATTCCGATCGCCTTTCCCTCTGATTTCGTCGCCATTGCAGGGAATTAGTAGGAAAGAAAGCTAGATTTGTGCTTGGTGTGTGAAAATAAGTGTTTGTGTGGCTGTTTCAGTGGTCTATCGCTTCTGAGTTTTGACTGTGATTGTGAGGTTGGGGGAATGATTATATAGGATGGAGAATTGGAGCGGTGGAAGAAAGCTCGAGAAAGGGGTTTGATTCCATTCATTCAACCGAGGGGGTGCTGGATCGTTCTGGAGAAGGAGTGAGGTGTTCATTTTTCCCTGTCCAGAAACTTGGTTGTGTGTCGAGAAGAAACTAGAGCAGACAAAGTGAAGCACCTAGCTGACGCCATTTTGTACGGCAAGGTGAGTTAGTTGTTGGGCTTTAATGGGCCTACCTAACTGAAAGGCCTGGACACGTTGTCACCGCCCGTACCCGAACATTTCAAAGGACAATGGGCTGGAAATAGTGAAGCGTTGGGCCTGTTTGGGCCAGCAGTTACGAAAAGAAGTTAAAAAAGAAACAAATATTTGATTTAGCTAGGGGATAAAATGCCTTATCCAAAATATGGCAGCAGCTAAAGAGGAATACAAAAAAGAAAATCAACAATGGCTGCCATATGTACGGCCTCCATCGGCGCCGGAGCCACCGTCTGCCGGATCAATTGCAGCATGCCGCGAAGGAAACGCTCAGTTTCTTACATGTTGCGATTCCATCCGAAGAAATCAAAACCTTTCGCAGCAGCCAGAAGGAAGGACGATGGCGACGGCGACGACAGCGATTCATCACCGCAGCCTATGAAGCTTCCGATCGCAAAGCTTGCGGCGAGCTCTGCCACGGTTGTGTTCGCGTTGGGATTCGTGGACGCGGGATACAGCGGGGATTGGTCGAGGATTGGCGCCATATCGAATGAGACCGAAGAATTGCTAAAGGTCGCCTCGTTTCTGGTTATTCCTTTCTGCTTTTTGCTCGTCATCTCCATCTTCAAGACCGAGGTGGAGTCTTGAAAATTTGGAGTTTATTAGATAGAAAAAAAAATCGAGTTAGAGAAGCGTGTTTCAGGTAGTTAGAAACAGTGTTTTGTACTGTAATTGTTGCATTCCATATCCTTATTTTCCAGAAATCAATCGAACTAATGATAACCCAGTTTCCCTTCTGAATATTATTTCCAGATTGAAATTACCAGTTGCAGAAGCGAGTCCAAGAGATCTCAAAACGAAACCATTTAGAATTTCGCATAAAAAGAAACCAGAGTTCCAGATGTCCATATATGCCAAACTTACCCAGCATCTTAGAGAAACAAACCACCAAACGAAAATACTACAAATTAGATCTCATAAATGAACTTTTCAAACAATTTCATATGCTCCACCTGCAACGATATCGCCACAGACATACTCCCGTCCTTGTTAGAGCTCGGCAGTATAAACGACAACCCTTCGAACGGAATCCCACCGGGGCCCATGAATATGGGCCTACCCCACCCGAAATCCGCTTCATGGATCGGAAGCCTAGCCCAACTCGTTATCCCCAAGTTCGGACACTTGAAAGTGTGCGCCCCTCTCACCAGCGCCGAAAGATCCGGCTGCACTTCCAGGTAATCCAGCGCCGATCTCAAGTACTCATCGTCCATCCGCCCCAAAGCGTCGTGGATCCGACCCGCTGCGAACCACGTCGGGTTTGTCGCCAGATCCCCAGCGGAAGCGACCGGGGTAGTCGTGAATATTACGTTCCCGAAGTACCCCTCCGGGAGCGGAGGGCGGAGGCGGGACCTTCCGTCGGTGGCGATGTACAGTTTAGTGTCCTGGTCGTCGGCGAGTCCCCTGGCTTTGCAGGCGCACCGCCATACGTGGCCAGCGAGCATTTCATAGGAGCTGTAGCTAATTGTATTACCTGCCTCTTTCGATTTGGCTTTCAGGGCGTTGAGCTCGTCCCGGGTCAGCTTGAATATCGACACAGCTGCTGGCGGCGTGACGCCGGCGTCGGAGGCTTTCACTGCAGCGGAATCGGAGGCAGCGGTGGCGGAGGAGGTGCTTTTCAAGGAGGGAGGGGGCTGGTATTCTATGTGTTGGAAAGCGGGTCGGGGCGGGTCCCGAGCACGGAGGAGGGTCCGGTCGATGAATGGAGGGAGGGTGAGGTCGAGTCCTCTGGACATGTCGGACCATGTGTTGACGAAATGGAGGCCGGAGAAGCCGTCGGCGGCGTGGTGTTGCATCCCGACTCCCAGTGAGACTCCACCGCACTTGAAGTATGTCACCTGAAATTTTTAGCATTAAGTAGAATTAGAGATCGCTCGACTGTAAGTCAATACTCGAACTCGAACATCATGGTTGTATACCAAACTTCCAGACTTAATATCCAATAATTAAATGCAAATTGAACATTAAAAATCAAAGAGAAGGAGACTAACCGGACCAAGATGTTAATTAATAATTACCTGGAGAACCAAGAGAGGATAGGTAGAGATGCCGCCGGAGTAATCCACAGCCGGAATAAGCTGCCGGAGTTCCAAAGTGGGAGCAAAGTCCCCAAAATCATCGATCACAGAGGTGGTCTCAGCAACCACAAACAGAACACCCTCCGCATTACAATTTATCTCAATCCGACCGTCTTCGTCACGCCTCAACCGGCCGGCCATCGGATAAAATGGAACCAGGGCCTTAGCAAGGCCCAGCTTCAAAGCGGCCGGATCAAAGAAATCGGCCGCTCCAGTCGGCCGGTAGAAGTAAACGCTAGGGGTGTGAAACCTGGGGACCACAAGGTCAACGTTGGCGTTCCAGAGTCCCACGTTGGGGGTCTCCTCCGCCGGCTGGACCATCGTCGATTCTTTCACCGAGATTTTCATTTTCAGATTTGTTATTTTGGCCTGCGGGGAAGTAAAAGTATATATAGACTCGTATTAGAGAGAAAGAACAAGTTGGCCTGATTTACAAAAATTTAAAAATGAAGAAGACACGTGGCAGGCAGCTGTATTTTCCTGCCAACCTTCGTCTGGAATTATTCTCAGACGAGGGCCCAAATGTTTGTCCTCATTACTTTTTCCCATGACAAAGCCAAAAACCTCTATCGATTTAAATGGTTGAATGTATTAAATCGAATTGTATAAATTTTTTTTTTACACTCTATTACCTGGCAAGTGCTGATAAAGAACAAAATGACCCACCTTGACATATTAATAATGGAACTTTCACCTACCTAACGAGTTAATAAATTATTTTTTAGATGAGAATAATTAAAATAGCGCATCATTCATTTTAATTTATAGACTCGAAATAAATGAGAAGACTAAAGGGTTAGGGGTGGAAGAATTAATCGTTTCGATTTAATTTCAAAAACCAACTGGAAAGGTTAAGTTATAATCCGTTGGGAAGAACAAATTATGAATAAAAATTATGTATATGATCACCCCTTTTTTTGTCTATTTTCCTTTTTATGAACAGGGAAAATACAATGAACACAAGTAACCTTGTTGGATCGTCTATTTTCAAATTTAGTTATTCGTACGCATCATCCTTATTTCGTATATATTGATTCATTCAAAGATTCAGATGTTTTTCCTTTCTCGAGCCGTAAAAAGTTGATGAACAAAGAGGGAGATAGCTAGGCTTTGAGAGAGAGAGAGAAGAAATGCAGAAGTAATTACCTGAAGTTGATAGGAACAAGCGATGGCGTGATGAGCAGCAAGCTAGCTATCAGATTGAGAGGTTTGAGTTGCAGAGTTACTCGTAGAATTGTCCCTCCAACAAACTTATACGATGGTGGGGGGGAGTAGGAGAAATACGGTGGGAAATTTGGTTCGAGGTTGGTGTTCCTTTGGCTCTGTGTTAGCTTAGCTTTCTAATTTTATAGGGGGCAGAGAAAATGGACGGTCCACCAAAGGGAATATGGCAGGCAATTAATTACCTTGTGTAAACTCCAAAAATTATACATAATTGACCAAAGAAAGTATTTTCTTTTTCAAATATTTTAATTATTAATACTGGGGAATATTATTTTCGAAAAAAAATTATAGTTGTGGGGAAGATTGGAGGGTGGAGTGGAGTGGTTATTAACAATTTATCATTCTTTTTTTTAATTGGGTTAATATACATTTTGACCCTCTTATTATGTAAAGTTAACAGATGACCCCTCCCACTATATTTTGGTCGAATTAAGTACCTCCGCCATGAAAAGTTTAATAAACAAGCTCATCCGTTGGTTTTTTTCTACACCCGTCCACCTTGACCGATCATTATGGTCTTTCAAACCCAAAAGAAAAAGGACCAGAAACCCCCATAAAAAGTGTGCTTTACGGTTAGTCTTAGAGAAGTGCAGAGTCATCAAATAAAAATTTTGAGCCATTAACCCCTCGTAAATGAGCATCGAGACTTGAGCCAGTGGCCTCCTGTATACAAACTCACTCTCAATGTAGTAAGATCATCTAATTACTCACCATTGAACCTTACCATCACTGTACACACTACCTCTTTTGGATATCTCACTGAACTTCTCTATTTCGTAAGATCCTTAGTTCGCACAAGACTACACACGCGGCATACTGTCTAACCTTCTCGACAACTTTGGACGGGCCTGCAGGTGGTATCCAAACCCCCGAGAGGGGATCATCATCAAGTGCTTACATGATTTTGCAAGGATTTTTTTCCATAACTTCACCGGCCAACGAAAAAGAAGAAAAAAAATAGCGTATGTGCTCTACTGAACTTGCGATAGAAGTTGAGTGAGTTGTTACAAAGCTACTAGGATTGTTAGTCTAAAGAGATGCTTGAACTTGTGGTATGTAACCATTTTTCTTTTTTTATTATTACAATTTTAATTAGGATTAAGTACAAGCAATTCATATTCAAGTAGAAAAAGTTCAATGCAATTCAAAAATGTTTTACTAAACATGTTATGTCATCAAATTTAACGATGAATGGACGAAAAACTAATTATTGGACCTTTTTGTAAATATTTACCGAATAAATCGACATAATTTTATTTTATCAAAACAAATATAGTAGAGGTGGTTGTTTGTTATCTTTGCAATATTCCTTTTATTATTATTGGCGGGATGGAGTGCTGTTGGTGTCCCTCACCTACTCCCGCCTGCTGAGATTGACCATTTAGAGAGTGCCACGTAGGACATGATGAGGTCCCACAGTTTTGGTATAGTGTGTGAGTCTCCACCACCACCAACCTTCATGTGTTTTCCATTGGCTATCCAATCCCAAAGATTGACCGGCGGAGATGGGATTGCCACCGTGCCCTGCCCCGCCACTTTCCTTCCTACCTTCCCCCAAATCCAACAGAGGAGGAAGTTGGTGAGATGTTGACTTCTTCTTCCTTCTTCTTTTTTCAATCTTTTTTGCTCATTTTTTTTCATGTTTTTAAAATATCGAGCACTATATCAGAAAGTTTAGTGGTAGGAGTTTTGATAGTTTAACCGCAATTTCATAATTTATAATATTAAATAAAATTATAATATATAAATTAATAATAAAATATCATACCGTATAAGATTGTAATAAATCCGGTAGTACAAAGAGTTTAATATCGAAATCTAACTTGTTAAACATATTTGACAACACGTTCAAAATATTAAGAACCAATCTTGTTGTTCTTTTTTTAAAATAATACATGTTGTTTATGCCTTAAGTACCAAATTAAGAACCAAACAGAGTTAATCCAGTGGTAGAGCATGTGTTTGGTTACCCGAAGGTCTCGGGTTTAAATCCAGTATACTCCAAATAATGGACACCTGTTTATTTTCTGTCTTCTATTTTGTATTGACCGATAATCTCGATTTACTCTAAGAAAAAAAAATTATCAATAAACCTAACCAAATATTTGATAATAAGATAACACCTAGTGCGCCGTTAACCTATTCTTCTTCATCATTATTATGCATGGACTCTTCTTCTTTTTCTTCATGATCAACATCGTTGCCTAGCCATTTTTTTACGGCATAGAAGGAATAGAGTCCCCGCACACTTGATAAACATTTGAGGTCAAACCAAACATGGTAAGAAAAATTTTATATTCTGATACTGATTTAGCACAACATCTTGCTTCGCTGTTCAAAGCATGCCAGGAAGTCAATCCACAAATCAACGTCCATCGGATTGGATCTTATCTTTAGTTTCAACTTTGAACAATTCCAAGCTTTACGGAATCAAAGACATGATCCACCATTTCCAAGTTGCTTCTGACCTAAGCATGACACACCACCCAAAATTTTCCCTCCAGGTTTACCTACATTCACATCGAACCACCGATCTTGATTCTTGGCCTCAGGATTTACAGGACTTCAGTTTAGGAAACCAGAAGCTTGCTCCTTTTTCCTTGGATGAACACAGTTTGCTCCAAAAGCTTCGCGCCAGTTTACTTGGCTTCAAGAGCATTTTCGACTTACTCGGAAGGTGTTCCTGACTGGGTTTTTGAAACGTGTTGATCTTCATTAGTGATACCTCTCTTTTTATCAACCACAATTTCCTTGACAGCGACTTCTAGTTGCTCCAATCTCGTTTTCATCTCCGATAGAGCAGCATTGGACCTCTCTTCTAATTCATTCGCTTTCTGCTCCTCTTCTTTTGCTTTCATCTCTTCTTCTTTCTTCTTATTTTGCTGGAAATCCTGATATTGTTCATATAGCAACACACAATGAGGAAAGATTGAATGCTTAACGCTTCTATAGATATGACACTTGATAAATCATTAGTTAGTTGGTCTCTACAGAAGACAGGATTCACAGAAAAACTGGCGGAGAAGAAAATTGGTTATCACCGCAACATAAGGTTCTTAAGTTACCGTTTCAAATTTCTCCATTTCACGACGAGCATACATGGCCACCAAATAGACAGCTGTATGCAGAGAAACGCAGTCATTTGACATCAGAAAACTAAGCAGACACAGAATTCAAGTAAAGAAAGAGCCAATGTGCAGAAGTTTGTGGATTGATACATACCCAATGATGGCAAGCAGACGAAGAATAGTTGTACCAGGTGGAAATCAAGCCTGAAACAAGATGGATGAAAGTAAGCAGATGTTCCTGAAACCGAGATAAAGTGATGAAACTTATCCATCATGCCCATAGAGATACTAGAAACTTTTCCTCTTGTTGAATTCCAAAACCAAAGGGATTAGTCTAAGAAAGAACTCTACTTGTGCGGGCTATGAACTAACTCTACATTCAACACAAAACCAAATGAAGGAAGCTGGATCAATGGCCAAAAACCTCTCTTCATTTAATAAGACATGGAAGAACTAACGAAACCAGAGGAACTGGTGAAAATTACAATTAAAGTTCAAGAGCAGAGTGTGATAGTAAAGTCCTCTGTGAGCTGAAGATAGTTACAAGCTCTCTATGATACTTTTGAATCAGGGTCAAGAACATTTGCACAAAGTCCTGTGATACAGATGAATATTCCAGATCAAACAAAGTGATAACTGAAGTCTTTATAGGACTCAAAAGACAACGTAGCTAAGGAGATATTGAGAGCTGATATGCATGCTCTCATGCATATAACTAATAACAAAGCAGAAATTGCTATAATTCAAACGGGAACGCCATTCGCTATGCTGACTTAAATACTAGTCTACTACCAATAATCATCAAAAGCTCTAGCAACTCAAGCCCATGCCTCTAATAGCATGTATTTACAAGAAGCAGGAACCATTCTCAGATCAGTAGATTCAAGCGGGCCATATTCTTAATGCAGAGATAAAACCTACTAAGCTATAAGTCGGAACAAATTGATCCATCACTAGGAAGCATCACCAAGAGAAACAATATGAAATGATAGCTGAATCAAACCAATATCTAATGCAGCAATGTACTATGTTCTCAACGGGAAACAATCAACACATTTGAAAATTTTACCAGTAGTCACGAGCACAGAACGTGTTGGACAAAATGTCTCAAAGTTACCCAAACAACACCAACAAGGAAACCAACAACTTCTGATTAACCATAAGAAGAGAGCAGTAAAGTTACCCAAACTTCTTCTTTGGAGGCTCGGTGAAGAGGATCTTGGCGGCTGCCATAAAGTCGAGCTTTCCCAGCTGGCTGTACGTTTCATTGTATCTGGTAATACTCGACGGTTGCTTGCTACCATCACCGCCACTGTCACCACCGATTCCTTTCTTGTTGTTGCTGGGCTTAACTGTGCCGGTGCAGAGTTGACGGTGCTTCAATCGCGCCAAGGCAAGCCTGGCGCGAAACATCGTACTTGCCAAGTTTTCCCAATCAGGCCATGACTTCTCGAAGGGAATTCTAAAGGATCATCACCATAGGTGGTCAAACTTCGGAGTCTGTTCCAGCAGGGGAGCAAGTACAGGATGTTCCTTTCAATACAGAAAGAACAAGTATTTAAAGTCTAAGGCGGGTCTCGTAGTCGTCGCCGTCGCCGGCGCGCCTCTTCTTCGATTTGTTTTCGGAATAGACTCGAATTTCAGAAAGCTTCGAAGTTGTTTCAAAGAGGCAAGCAAATGGCAATGGAAAGCAGACTGGGCGGAGGCCCAAATAAAATCAAATAGGTTTGGTTTGAATGGGCTGTCTCTGTTGCTCTTGCCGTTAGGCCCACCTTCTGAAGGAGGAGTCGCGTTTGCTGCAAGTCGGACGTTAACGGTACGCGAGTGAAACAATGTCGACTTTAACTGTACGTGTATGTGTTATATATTTGCCGTTAACAGCATCTTCTCGATACTCATTCCCGATTTCCCTCCCTTTATTTTCCCAAACTCGATTAAGCTTCGTTGATTCTTGCCATCTTCTTGGGACTCCCCTGCCGTCTCTAATGGCTACCTTCGGTGCAGCCTCCGCCGGAAACACTAATCCGAACAAATCCTTTGAGGTGAACTCCTCGTTCCTATCTCTTCTTGACTTCGGCATTTCTATCCGCTGCTTAAGTATCGACATAATGTGAATTCGGTTAAGCTTTCACCCATTCTCTTACCTAGTATACGTCTTTCTGTGATCAATGAGCTTGATAGTACTTTTTTTGTTGTTGCTGTTAGCTTTGAACTAGGTTTTGTTGCCTGTTTGTATCTGAGCTGGCGCGTTTTCAAGTTCTGCAAAATGTGACATTCTTGTTTTAGGGTTTAAGAGATGTTCGCTATATGTTTAGGGTTGTTTGCCTTATTCCTTATAATAATCCGTCTTCTTTGGATGTTGTTTTAGGTGATTCAACCCCCGACGGACTCCGTTTCCAGTCTCTGCTTCAGTCCTAAGGCAAACCACTTGGTGGCTACATCGTGGGATAATCAGGTTTCTCGAGAGCTCAAATACGTTTTTGTTACAAATTTTCTGGTTTATATTACTCTGATTCCGCCTTGTGGAGCTCCTGGAAATTTACTGATGGAGTAACTAATGAAAGGAACAATGTGCCTGATTGGGAAGCCCTATTGTTTCTGCTGTCGTTTCCGTATACCTGTGTACCCTTTCATGTACCTGTTGTTCAACTTTAATATAGCTTCATCTTTCATCAACGGAGAAACAATGTGCCTAAAACTTATTAATCAATTTCCAAGCATTTAACCAATTGCAACAAACGTTTTCTTTCTAGTTTTTGTATGCAAAAGTTACAGCATTCTCAAATCTAGAATAATGATGCAGGTGCGATGTTGGGAAATCTCAAGGAATGCAAGCACTGTAACTAGTGCGCCCAAGGCATCAATGTCACATGACCAGCCGGTAATATCTTGATGTCAAACCACTGTCTAAACCTATTGCTTGAATTTGGGAATACTAATGAAATTTCTTCTTCTTGCTGCCTTTTGTTGTGTTTTAGGTGTTGTGCTCTGCCTGGAAGGATGATGGAACAGCTGTTTTCTCCGGCGGATGTGACAAACAAGTTAAGATGTGGCCGTTGCTCTCAGGAGGCCAAGCTGTGACTGTAGCCATGCATGACGCACCAGTTAAAGAAGTAGCTTGGATTCCTGAGATGAGCCTCTTAGTGTCAGGCAGTTGGGATAAGACCTTGAAGTAAGGCTCTCTTTGATCTTATTCTTTGTTGCTAAGTAGTTTATCTTCTGTCATAATACATTTGTTAGTAGTTAATATATGAATCTAATGGCTAGATTTATCTCATGATAATATAAACAGATACTGGGATACCAGGCAGTCAAATCCAGTTCATACTCAGCAGCTTCCTGATCGTTGTTATTCTATGTCGGTGCGCCACCCACTTATGGTTGTGGGCACTGCAGACAGGAACCTCGTAGTCTTCAACCTGCAAAATCCTCAGGTAACTTGTCCTTTTCTTTAGTTGCACTAGCTCTCAAAAGATAAGTGGGTAAAGGTGGTTTTATGCACTCACTACTAACGGGTAACGCAGCAGGAGTTCTATTATTTGCTTTACCATTATTGGTGTACTTTGTTCTTATTTATGTATTTGCAATCTTGACAGACCGAATTCAAGAGAATTCCTTCGCCACTGAAGTATCAGACAAGATGTGTAGCTGCATTCCCTGACCAACAAGGATTTTTGGTACGCATTTAAGTTTCTCATGTCATTTCTATTCTTACTGGGATGTCCTTGGAACATCAAAATTTGCCAATGTTAGTCTTTGAGGTTTGATTCGAACCATTTAAATCGTATCTATGTGATGGGCCAATGATTGTTCAAATCGGAACCTCAACTGTTATTATGACTGCTTTCTTCTCGTTATTTAATTATTTCAAGAGCAAAGTATATTATGTTCAACCGTGTAATTGATACCCATTCAGGTTGGTTCGATAGAAGGAAGAGTTGGTGTACATCATCTTGATGATGCTCAGCAGGGTAAAAACTTCACTTTTAAGTGCCACAGAGAATCAAATGATATCTACTCAGTGAACTCCTTGAACTTCCATCCGGTAAGATGTTTCTTTCACATCTAATTCTCGTACTCTTTACCTCTCTACTCATGCGTTTCAAATTGTAGTTTCAACGAAGTTGTAAGTCATTTAGTATATGCTGTCAGCTTTTCTTTTCTGACATTTGTTGGAAATCTTATTTATCCATATCCAGATGCACCATACGTTTGCAACAGCAGGATCTGATGGTGCTTTTAATTTCTGGGATAAGGACAGCAAACAGAGGCTGAAGGTTTGTGCTAGTTTTCCACAAGTCCCTAAGACTCGATAGCTAGATAGTGTTCTCTGTTTTCGTCTTTTCTGGTACTAGGAAATCACCAATGCTATATCCTTTTAACCCTGATTTGAGGAAATACACTTATTTTGGATGTGACTTATCTATCTAGTCGGACGAACCTTGATGAATGTGATGCTTCATTTTAAGATTCTGGGGTTTGGTTGAACAGTATCATAATATCTAATTTGTTGTGTTTATCATGTATGTAGGCCATGTCAAGGTGCAACCAGCCAATAACATGCAGTGCATTTAACAGTGATGGCTCTATATACGCGTATGCGGTATGTATCTGATATCTTTGACCAGTCAGCATCGTAATCTAAGAGGAGTAAATTCGGTGTGTTGATGCCTTTGTGATTATTTGTGTTTCAGGTTTGTTATGACTGGAGCAAAGGTGCTGAAAACCACAATCCAGCAGCGGCAAAAACCAGCATCTTTCTCCATTTACCACAGGTGGGTGGTGCAATATTTCCTTTTCACTCTTTTGCTAAACCTTTCAACTCCTTGCTTGCTCAGACTGGAGATGTCGACTGCGATGACATGTTTTTGTTGTTGCTAAAAATGGTGCAGGAGTCGGAGGTGAAAGCAAAGCCCCGTGCTGCAACAGGTGGCAGAAGGTGAAGAAGGTTCTTCTTCTGCTCTACTTTGGGGGAAGAGATTTTACTGAAGCTCACCATTTCGCAGAGATAGGAGAAATGAATCGTTACATTGGATTTTTTTGTGCGTATGCATGCGCTTTTTTGTTCGTCGGTTGTCCATAGAGATCAGTTTCGGTTTAGAGTTGTAAGGAGTATAACACTTGAACCGTACGTGTTAAATTTGCACGAATCTTAGAAGCTGGATTCGACAAAGTTTCTCATATCGCCATTGAAACAGAGAGCATCTGATAGTTTATTCCAATACACAGAAAGAAACGAAGCATAGAGATCGAAAACAGTAGTAGTAGGATGGCTAGCCAGCAGCTGCAGCTACTGTGAATCTAAAGGCTGGTAACATTCACCATAACAGTCCCTTTGTCGCACCCAAATCCCACCCTGCCAAGAAAAGAGATGTCAATTTCAAAACCAAAGAATATCTGATGCAAAGATTACAGTAATGATTAGTTGAGAGTTGAGACACTTACTGCTTCGAGCCTTGCTTGTACCCAACAGCCCACACTCTTTCTAGCCCGTAGTTCAAAGTTTCGATAACCCTGCAAAGGAAAAGATGATTCATTCATACATCAGTACCAGAAGAATAAATTCCCAGATTAGCTGTTGAGAAGTTGAATGATTGATTACTTGAAAGTGGCGGCGTCCCAGATGTTAATGGTCCCATCTTCAGATCCGGAAATGAAGATTGGGAGCTCCGGATGGGAAGCCACTATCGAAACGTTGTTCGTGTGGCCTTCCAGAGTCTGGACGCAATGTTTTGTTTCCATGTCCCAAACCTTGACTGAGAAATCATCAGAGCCACTCAGAAGGTGCAGTTTGTGATCATCTTTGGAGACCAGATAATCCACACTGTTCACTCCTTTCAGGTGTCCGTCCAATGAGCCAACTGCAGCAGGGGATCCAAGATTCCATATCTGCAGCACAAAACAACCCTTGATAAGAGCTCTGAAGTTAAATGCGCTTAGGCTGAGCAAATCAGTGAGTTCCCTAGGTCCGAAGCGGACAATATATATCTTGTCGGGATGTTACAATGTATGTACCTTAACAGAGTTGTCAAGTGATGCAGTTGCGAACGAATTGGCATCCAGTGGATTGAACACAACCTGCATCACATAATGCGAGTGTCCATCGTAGACTTGAGTGCATTCCCAGTCTTTCTCCCAATCCCACTGCTTCACAGCCTTATCGTCAGAAGCTGAGATCAAGATCGGAAGCGTGGGGTGGACAGCCACGCTTCTGATGAAATCCTGGTGAGCATCAAACTCCTTAACAAGCTCAAAGGAACCTTCATCATAGACCCGGATCTTTCCATCGTCGGATCCTGTCACAATCCACAGCTTCCTTGGAATGAACTTGGCTGTTCTTACTGGGGAATCCGTGGCCTTGAAGGCCTTAACCAGTGCCTGAGTCTGGAAGTTCCAAATGCAGACTTGTCCTGAATGCAAACTCAACAAAATCCTACAACAAATAAGAAACCCCATATATAGGAGTCGTGTAAGTTGGTGGCATAAATGAACTCAACTATATAGTTATGGCTAGAAAGTATAGTACGTACCATGGCTGAGATGTATGGAAATCTACAGACTTAACCCTCTCTGAAGCTTGGAAAAACGTTTTCTGCACCATATATATACACACACTTATTAGAATCATGTTTACTAAGATTGAAACAGGTAGATGGAGGGAAATAATGGAAGTTTAACTACCTCAATTTGGAAGGCCTGGTATTTGTCCAAATATGTTTGGGAACAAGCAAGACAGAGTAAGTTAGAACAAAGCAAAGAGAGGCAAAATGGAAACAAGCACCCCATATTGAAAATAACTCCATTTTATCAAAGACCCAGACCGGTCCGACTATGTATGTACCCTTAGTTCATGTAACATTACATCTTGTATGTATTGTCGAATCATCATATCGTGGTTGTATCGAGGGCCAGAAGTTGAATAATAAAAAGCTAAGAGCAAGAATTATCGAAGTGATGGAAATAGTATCTCACCATTTCTCTTCTCCTTTGACAGAAGCTGATGATCGATGGATAGAAATGTTTGGGAAGAAGTAAAGTAATATGGTGATGGAATGAGTCATTAGGAAACTTGGGTAGATATATAGGCCAACAAAGAATCCTTGGTCACTAAGGAAATGAGAAAGAAGCTCACTGGAAACTTCAGAAATAATTTGGAATGTTGTTATCTCCATTGGACAATGTCAATCTCTTTGCTCTTAAGACTTGAAGACTTTGTCCATGGATGTATCGATCATGACAAGTTAGTTAGTAAATTTTATGAGTCAATTCGACAGCCCACGGAGGTAATTTTATCATTTCAAAATGGACGGTCCAAATTCTTCTTTGATGGCAGCAAATATTATTTTAGCATGGCCGCGGACCTTATATCGAGTCAATTCTTCAAACCTGCAGACGTGTAGAGTCCCTTTCTTACATGGTTTCTTGTGTTCTTCTCCAAAGGTGGCTGTATATATATCCTATACATCCTATAATCCAAAACTGGGGCAGTAATTATTAATATGATCATCAATTGAGTGGAGCACATATACTCTCGCATGTCACACGAAGGTGCTTGAGGGTATTAAAGAACACTACAAAGTTTTGGAACCGGTTAGTCTAAGTATCAGGTTTTGTCCCGGAGAGTATTTCGGTGGAATGAAATCGAACGGGAAATGGCCACCCCGTGCAATTGATGTTTTGGGTCGTCTCACCAGTCTTTTTTCACTTTTTGCTATTTTTTTAGTTCGGGGTGTAAATTTTCATTTAAGGTTTTCTATATTTAAAATGATTAGAAATATGAACGTGTCGGCATTTGTTAATTGTTTGTATGTGCATGTCTCATTCGTTATGAGTGATAGTCCTTTAAGAATTCGTTTGATAGAATTAATAAGCATAAATTTTAATAATATAAGTAGCCTATTTTGAGGGAAAAAACTAATATTAAGTTACCAAAATGTCCATATCTGGTATTTACTTCTTTTACTTATCCTATTCAATCAATTGAGTTAAAAGATATTCAAGTTTATGCACTAGTTGATTACTTTAGTTAATTTCTTTTGGATTATTATTTTTAGATAATTTTTTTGATGTTCTTCGTACAAGCGTAGTCAGGATTTAAGTTAAGGGAGTGTCAATCGTTGTTTTGAAACATTAACATATAAATAATGTAACTTAAATATACTTAAATTTATCCTTTTAAATTGATATGTAATTTAACGTGCCATCGATAACTTTTTTTTCTAAACTTCAAATTGTTCTAAATGAATTTTATGACTATTGCTTATTAATATGTGGATTATAGTCTTAATTAAATTTAAAATCATTTAACCGTGAAACATAGAAATGGGGAAGTCGATTTTCAAATATCACATAGTAAGACTATAAATATGTCAAAATTTACATGCAACTTGATGTTCAATACCGATAGAGGAGAACTGATCTTCAAATACCAATCGAACTAAAACTACGTTAAAATTTATATACGGTTTAGTGCTTAATCGACAGGAGCCCCTGATCTACCTAGACAGAAAGCTACACGACTTCTAGCCAATTAAATGTGAACAAGTGGTTGTTTAATGTTTGGTTTACTTAATGGATGGAAACCCCAATCATCTTGAGTTGGCTCCACTATCGTTCGTACACAACTTATTGTATAACTCAACCAACTAGCCGAAAAATTGTTATAAAAAGTAAAATTTGAATTCGAAGACAACTAGTAAACACCGTGGCCAACTGACTCTAGCAGCAAGCAGCCAGACATCTGTATGGTAAAAAAAAAATCAAACGCAAACAGTAATAACGTGTCGGATAGTAACAAAATTAAGAACAAGAGAGATGGAGAGTAAACGTAGAGTTACCACAAAACAGTAAAAAATTGAAAATATGCGTCATAAATAGAAAAAAACCAATAAATAGTAAAAAAGAACGAGTGAAAAAGAGTAAAAAACGGGGAGTTAAATGATAATCCACAAAGAACTGCAAGTAGTTCGCATGGTTGGGAAGACTGAGTTGGATGAAAAATTTACCATGGTTAAACTTAGTTACTGTTTGAGTTATAAAAAAGGACAACAGAATACAAACAGCTTCACCACATCTCAAGTGCTTTTATTTACCCTTTTCTCTCTTCTGTAGTTAAATAAGCAGAGTTTACTCTTCATTATTCACCCCAGTAATAAAGTAACTTTTTTTTAATAAAAATTTACAGAGCACTGGTTCAGATAAAAGTGAAAAAACGCAAAGATGGCAATCGGCCTGGAAGAAATAAAAAATGAGAATGTCGACCTTGTGAGTTCTCCCATCAATCTACATTTGGTGTCTTTTTTGTTCTAAAATGGTGTTTGATGGATTTTTACTGTGTATTCTTTTTTATATATAGGAGCGCATTCCGGTGGAGGAAGTGTTCCAGCAGCTGCAATGCTCGAGGAGCGGCCTGACGGCCGATGAAGGACAGAAAAGGCTGGCGATCTTCGGGCCAAACAAGCTCGAAGAGAAGAAAGAGAACAAATTTCTCAAATTTCTTGGATTCATGTGGAATCCTCTGTCATGGGTCATGGAGATTGCAGCAATCATGGCCATTGCTTTGGCCAACGGAGGAGTAATTGATTGACACCATAGTACTATTTCTACTGTTGATTTGTTTCGTTTCTCTGTGACTGAATGTGTTTGATTTTCAGGGCCAACCGCCGGATTGGCAAGATTTCGTCGGAATCGTGACGCTCCTTGTGATCAACTCGACTATCAGTTTCATCGAAGAAAACAACGCGGGAAATGCCGCAGCTGCTCTCATGGCGGGACTGGCTCCCAAGACGAAAGTGTTGAGAGATGGGAAATGGTCTGAACAAGATGCTGCACTTTTAGTTCCTGGAGATATGATCAGCATCAAATTGGGTGATATCGTCCCAGCTGATGCTCGTCTCCTTGAAGGTGATCCTTTAAAGATCGACCAGTCTGCTCTCACCGGAGAGTCCTTGCCCGTCACGAAAAACTCCGGCGACGAAGTTTTCTCCGGCTCCACCTGTAAACAGGGTGAGCTCGAAGCCGTTGTTATAGCCACCGGAGTTCACACCTTCTTCGGCAAGGCAGCTCACCTCGTGGATAGCACCAACAACGAAGGACATTTCCAAAAGGTAGGCTGAAAATTAATTAATTGTGAAAAAACCAGCTGCCAACCACTGTTTGATAAATTGCGTAAATGATTTTTTTTTGTTAATTACACAGGTTTTGGCAGCAATTGGAAACTTTTGTATATGCTCAATTGCTGCGGGTATGCTTGTTGAGATCATAGTGATGTACCCGATCCAACACAGGAGGTACAGAGATGGAATCGACAATCTCTTGGTGCTTCTCATTGGAGGAATCCCCATTGCCATGCCAACTGTTTTGTCAGTGACCATGGCTATTGGATCCCATCGCCTTTCCCAGCAAGGTGCAATCACTAAGAGGATGACAGCCATTGAGGAAATGGCTGGAATGGATGTATTGTGCAGTGACAAAACCGGAACTCTCACTCTTAACAAGCTTACGGTCGACAAAACCTTGGTCGAGGTGTTTGTTAAAGATTGCGACAAGGATCAGTTGCTGTTGCTTGGTGCTAGAGCATCCAGAGTTGAAAATCAAGATGCCATTGATGCTTGCATCGTTGGGATGTTGGGTGACCCCAAAGAGGCTAGAGCTGGAATTGAAGAGGTTCATTTCTTGCCATTCAATCCAGTTGAAAAGCGTACCGCTATCACCTACATTGACGGGCAAGGAAACTGGCATAGAGCTAGCAAAGGTGCTCCAGAGCAAATTATTGAGCTTTGCAATCTTTCTCCTGATGTCAAGAAGAAAGCTCTTTCCATCATTGACAAGTTTGCTGATCGTGGCTTACGTTCATTGGCTGTCGGTCGCCAAGTGAGTTCCTTTCTCTACATCTTACTTGGTTTGTAATACTAATTGTCACACATATTAAGATATCCCATTGTTCAAATTTCCAGACTGTGCCAGAGAAGACAAAAGAAAGCGCTGGAGGACCATGGCAATTCGTTGGTCTCTTGCCTCTCTTTGATCCACCAAGACATGATAGTGCTGAGACAATCAGACGTGCTCTCCATCTTGGTGTGAATGTCAAGATGATCACTGGTGATCAGCTGGCCATCGGAAAAGAGACTGGACGAAGGCTTGGTATGGGAACCAATATGTACCCATCCTCTGCTCTTTTGGGCCAACACAAGGACGAGTCAATTGCAAGCATCCCGGTTGACGAGTTGATCGAGAAGGCCGACGGATTCGCTGGAGTCTTCCCGGAACACAAGTATGAAATCGTGAAGAGGCTTCAGGACAAGAAACATATATGTGGTATGACTGGAGATGGTGTGAATGATGCTCCAGCGTTAAAGAAAGCCGACATTGGAATTGCAGTGGCAGATGCTACTGATGCAGCCAGGGGTGCCTCCGACATCGTCCTCACCGAGCCTGGACTCAGTGTGATTGTCAGCGCTGTGCTAACCAGCAGAGCTATCTTCCAGAGGATGAAGAACTACACAATCTATGCAGTCTCCATCACGATCCGTATCGTGCTTGGATTCATGTTGATTGCACTCATCTGGAAGTTTGACTTCTCCCCTTTCATGGTTCTCATCATTGCCATCCTTAATGACGGCACAATCATGACTATCTCCAAGGATAGGGTAAAGCCGTCTCCAATGCCAGATTCGTGGAAGCTTAAGGAGATCTTCGCTACTGGTGTTGTGTTGGGTACTTATATGGCTGTAATGACAGTCATCTTCTTCTATGGTGCTTATGGCTCTGATTTTTTCTCGGAGAAGTTCCATGTGAGGTCGATTAGGCACAACCCAGATGAGTTGACTTCAGCTTTGTACTTGCAAGTTAGCATTGTGAGCCAAGCACTCATCTTTGTCACCCGATCTCGAAGCTGGTCCTTTGTCGAACGCCCTGGACTAATGCTTCTATTCGCATTCCTTGTCGCCCAATTGGTAAGTTTCATGACTTTGTAGCGACTTTTTCTCGATAGGCTCGTCGACTAACATTTACAATTTTGTTTGCAAGGTTGCAACACTTATTGCAGTATATGCCAACTGGGAATTCGCAAGGGTGAAAGGAATCGGGTGGGGATGGGCAGGAGTCATCTGGGTTTACAGCATCGTATTCTACATTCCACTCGACATCCTTAAGTTCATCATCCGATATGCATTGAGCGGCAAAGCCTGGGACAATGTTACTCAAAGAAGGGTAAGTATCTTTTAACAAATGTTTTACTTGATGAACAAGTAAACCATTGATGGAAGAACTAACATGTGAAAACATCAGACTGCTTTCAACAACAAGAACGACTTCGGAAAAGGCGAGAGGGAGGCTCAATGGGCAGCGGATCAGCGCACCCTCCACGGACTTCAGCCACCGGAAAACGCAGATCAGCTCTTCAATGACAAGACCAACTACAGGGAACTGTCGGAGATCGCAGAGCAAGCTAAGAGGCGTGCCGAGGTTGCTAGGCTAAGGGAGCTCCACACTTTGAAGGGACATGTTGAGTCTGTGGTGAAGCTGAAGGGATTGGACATCGAGACAATCCAACAGCATTACACAGTTTGATTTGGGGACATCGTCAGAACTAAGCTGATTGATTGAGAGGTTTCAGATTGCCGTTGAGTGGGGAGCTTTGAAGTTCCTAAGAAGTTTTGAGTGCATTCGACTCATTGATCAACCAGAGGTTATTAGGAGTGGTTTAGAATAAAAGAATACATTTGTTTCTAATTCTTTAATGATTGATGTTATGAGTGTTTTTAAGGAATAATCCAATCGTGTATGAGATTGGACATATTTGTAACAATCGTTGGTGATTGAGAAAATGTATTATTTTTCATTCATGGTAGTAAGCATTATTCTATTTCCCCCTTTTTAATTTATAATCTCTAGCGAAAAACCTTGATCCACAATCATTTTATTCTCTGAAACACCAAGTATATCGTAACAACACCAACCGTTAAAGCTGCAGAAAAACACAGCAGAACACAGTAGTTTACTACTCCCACCAACAGTGTTGTCATTTCCTTTTTACCATTACTTTCTAATTGAGTCTTAACTATTATTTGATTTCCAGTTATAATGCTTTTCATTTGAGCCAAGAGCAAATACAAACAAAAAAACAAAAATAATAGTATTTTTAACCCTTCGACTTTACTAAGTTAACAACTAAACCATTGTACTATTTAAAGTTGTTTTCCCCCTCTTACTCTATTAACTTGTTGAGTATCTCATTCTATTATTTTTTCCGTTTATATTCTGTTATATTTTGTCTAATCAACAATGCCACGTTATCTAGATGAGACGTAATTGTCTTTTCAGAATTTTCCCTCTCTTTTTATACTCTCTCTTGGTTTGATATTTTGTTTATAATGATTTTTAGAAGCTTTAAAATAAATTATTTTCATCATTACTGTTGTGTATTTTATTTTTTCAAATTTAATTAGATTAATATTTGATATGTATTATTTTATGTTTGCATTATGAATTATAATATTTATAATTTATGAGTTACCTCTTTCATTTGTAGTGTCTCAATATTTTTCACTAATTTATAAAATCAATATAACTCTTAATTTGAAGTATAGAAATGGAAAATATGGTAAAGAGTACAGATTTAAAATGTACATATTTTCAAAACATTATTAAACCAAAATCGAAAATACGTGGTCTAAAACAGTCGCCCAACATTCGCCCCCGAGTATAATGTGCATAGAAACAAACATGTAATCCACATAATGCATTGTGTATGGACACATTGATAAAGCTAATGTTGGATGAATGCAACTTTTCTCCTTGATCATGCCTATACAAGTAACATAATAGAATGGCATAATTAAACACATGTCAGAATAAAAATAAAAATTAAAAGCTTGAGAAAAGTTGCTTAGGAAAGCTCTCGAAATTGAGGGAACCGTAGCTGCGCAGCCACCATGGCCTCGTCACCAACCTCCAACTGCACCGGCGATTTCGCCAACAACACGAAGGTCACGACACCAAGGACTGCAACACCACCACCGTCAACTACTCAACTCGCCATTGCAGATGGTACGGGTCGGGACAAACCGACCAGAAGCAACTCGTCAATGTAGAATCTCCGCGCCGGATTGTCGGCGGCAAACTCTTCTGGATCGCTGGACGGCGACGAGTTGAGATCCAGGCAGCCAAGCGCCGCCAGTCAGAATCAAGGACCGGCTGTTATCGTCCGACATTCAACACCAACAACCAGTCAGTTTGCAGCAGTTTCGAGCGACTGGTATATGCCACACTGACGCCCGATGCCCGGCTAGCTGAGGTTCTAACCTCCCTCTAAGGTAGCTTAATTAGGATGAGTCTCATTCATATTCATTAGGTTTTTTATTTATGCTTTGGATTGTCGTTTTGTGAGTAGGTTTTTTAAAATTGATGTTACTTTTGAATTGATTGTTCGTTAGGTTACAAAAAAAATATTGAGGTCATTTACCTATAAAGATTCGCCATTCATATAATCTTGTTAGCAGAATTTACACCTTCGATGAGGTGTTTTTTCGGAAATATAAGAATTGAAGAGTTGTTTGTCAAAAAATAAAATAGCATAATTGTATATAATAACTCCATCAAAATGTACATTTAGCCACATTTTAACAAAAGATATTTTCTATTATGGTTTAATGGAATGTTTTATTATTATGGAATTAGCAAACTAATTTCATGGATTATGAGATTACAGAGTGAGGAAATTCTATCTAAAATAGAATTAAATAGAAAATTTATACTTAAGTCTATTTAATTAAATTTTAGACTTAAAATTTAGCCCCGAATATTCGATCATCCTGATTTCATTATAGCTCGTTTATTAGCAAAAATCGCATCCCTATACCATATAGCTAGCTGGTTTATTCAGTGATGCTCTCGAGATTTGGTGTCCAGTAATAATCCATATGCATCCCTTTCTTCGGCGACGACGCCGGCGATCTCTTCCCGACCGGAGACCCGAAACTCCCGCTGCTACCGCCGGAGCTACGATCCCCATTATAAACAATCCGCACCATACGATGATCATCATTAATATCGCGATTACGATGATGACCGAAACCAGTCATCATTGTAATCATGTTGCTTAAGCAACCAACTCTCCTGTTACTACTACTATTATCATAAGCATAATTACGATAATGACCTTCAGCTGATGATAATGGGTTACGCTTAATGTACTTCCTCTGAAGCTTCCTGATGGTGCTCGCCGGCACCGCGTAGAATTTCTGGCCCAGCATCAGTGTGGTCTCCGGCGAAACCACCGCTGATAACGGCAGCCGGAACACTTCTGGTTGGGCCACCACGAATTTGGGGTGTTTGGCCATGATCTCTCCGGCAAGGATAGGATTGTCGTGGAGCTCGATGTGACCGCCCGGGTATACGATCCGGACTACCTTGCTTTTTTTGTTGTAGAAACAACTGTCGGAATTGACCATTTGATTTTCGGAAAAGAGGGAGAATGGTTTGTATCACATGAGTTTATTTAGGTATGTGTCTGAACAAATGGAAACGTGACTTGTTGTTATATAGGGTTAAGACAGTAAGCACCATATTATGCAGAATTAACAAACAACCCCCTATATTATGTTTTACTTGAATTAAGCTCTTTTATGATGCAAATTTTAACAAACAAGTCTCACATTAAGTATTACCAAGAATTCATATTTATTCTTAAGCTAAATCATTTTAGATGAAGTATTATCAAGACAAGAAATGAAGAAAAAGTACAAAATACAAAATTTTAGCTAAAAAAATATGTAAACGAGACTCAACATTAACAACAACAATTGATATTTTTTTTTCTTTATCAGCTGTTCTCGTATATATCGTACTCAGTGGCCACTTTAGATAAAATACTAAATGAGACTTGTTTGTTAAAAAGTTATATAGTAAAGGGGCTTAATTCGAGTAAAATATAATATCGGGTCATTTTTTAATTTTTATTTTATGGGGCATGAATGGATAAACCCTTACATATAAACTTGATGGATTGGTGATCGCTTGGAGGCATGGATTTCGAAAGGTGAAAATCAAAACAGACTCGAGATCTGTGGTTGAACTGTTTCTCAAGCCTTAAGGTGGAAATCATAACCATGCTAGCTTGGTACACCGTACACCATTTCTGGAAACTTCGAGAGAGAGACTGGAAGATTCCACTTATCCACATTTACCGCGAAATATATTACTTTGATGATGCTATGGCTACGTTTGGATATGATCTTCCGCTTGGCGGTCGTTTTGAAAGACATGATGGGGAGTTTATTAGACGTTGGGATACTTATGATAGGAGAGGCAATGGGCGAATTCTCACTGTTCGGATAAATTAGATTGTAGTTTTATTTTTATCATAAAACAAAAAAAATGTTGAAGGACTACTCAGTAAATTGGACTGGATGGAGTTCTCTTGTAACTTTATTGTACACATTAATCACTATATTTTTTATTGTCATTACATAATACTCAAGTCGTGCTTTTGTTGCACATTACTTATTCGGTTCACCAATTATCACTTAACTGTTATCTTTGTTGTACCAATTATTATTCTCTAGCCAAATTATCGTAATTGTCGATTGGGTTTTTTAATATGACCAACTATTATCTCGAAAAAACTTACATAGTATTTCTCTACTCAATAACGTGAAGAAAAAACTGATAAGATTGGTGCATTCTGAGTTTAACTTAGTCTAACAAACGTACACATCGTCAAGCATAGTCACGATCTACGACCAGTTGATAGGTGAACTAGCCAAAAAAAAAATTAAAATAGAACACAACGAAGATCAATTTATATCATCGAAAAGAAAAGGGGAAAAAAATGGAGTAGTATACAGTGTAAGAAACAATATTTTGTGATTAATTTGCAAGAGAAGAAAAAATAACAGTAAAACGTCAACCTGAATAGTGAATAGAGGGAAAGCTAAGCCAGCCTGCAGTTTCCCGGAAGGAGGCGATGTTTTCAGTAGTAGAAACCTTGTTGAGAGGTAGTATTAATAGAACACAGGCAAACAAGGTGCCAAGAGGTCTTTGGACGCTTCGTTAATTCTTGTCGTTGTAATCTAGGCATTACATCTGTGCTACTTAATTTAAGAGCAAGGAAAATTGAAGGACTTTATTAGTCGGCATCATCATCTCTGTAAATGATCCTGAGAGATCCTCCAAGCTCAAGAGGTACTAATGGAATGAGGGAGTGAAGAACATCTGTGATCAATGGCCTATAACTTGGTTCTTGTTGCACACACAACACAGCCACTGCTGCCACCTGCAGTATTACACCATATTATTAATGACATCCGTTAATTCTCAAACTGTTGTTGCATTGAATTAATTACTTGATTATTTGTCAGTCACCTGGTATAGATGTTTGAGATCCATGCTGTGCTTCATGGTGGAGTCCACGATGTCTGGAAGCTTTGTTCTGTCTGTGAGTTGGGGCATTGCCTGCAACTCCAAAAAGCTTGGTTTTCAGTAGGAAAAAAGATTGTTACTTTACACAAGTAATTGAATAGATGTAGTTAGTTTACCCATGACACTAATGATTGGCACTGTTCTGATGACAACTCCTCCACTGGCTTTCTTCCAGTCAGGAGCTCAAGAAGAACCACCCCATACGCATATACATCACTTTTCTCTGTCAGTTCGCCTGCCCAAAAAGGGTTCATAAACCGCGTCAAATCCAAAATAGTTCAATGCACTTATAAAATTTAGAAAACATTTAGCTGCATATAAAAATATCCTAATATATCTGATATAGGAAAATTATGTAGTCTTAGAATCCTAAATTCATAAATGGGCTGGACTGTGGCCTCATAGAGACTCCCCTTCCAAGATGGTTTACATATTAACGCCAAACAAACCAGGTAACTGATCCGGTTACCGGTCTACTATATTGTTACACTACAAAAATTCACAATATTTCTAGTAAGGAAATCTCATAAAAGGAGATTGAAGTTTGCATCGGTCTATGGCTACCAAGCGTTGTACAAGTGAAATGGTCATAATGAAGACTAATGGGATTTGATATTACGATCTTTTAGTCAAAGACTCTAATACCATGCCGAGAAATCGTTGTATTCAATATCTTAAGATGTTGAGAGAGGTTCAAAATTGGTTTATATAATCAAGTTCATTAGCAAATAACGGTTTCATGTACCGGAATCTGAACTTGGGCTTACCGTGGAGAAGGTACTCCGGGGCGACGTAGCCTAGTGTTCCTTTAAGTGTTATGTTCTTGTTTTGGTTCCCAGATGTTACTGCTAACCCAAAGTCTGAAAGCTGAGATGATTGCAAAGAAAACAGTTCAAGCCTCCTCAAGAATTCAAAACTTTAGAAGATTGAAACTTGATTGTTGATGATATGAAAGTTTACTTTGGCATTGAAGTCAGAATCCAGAAGAATGTTAGATGATTTGATGTCTCTATGTACAACTGGAGGGTTGCAATGCTCATGAAGATACTCTAGCCCCCTAGGTTTTCAGCATTATACACAAGCTATCAGTTAAAAGGCAAATCCCTCAAAGAAAGAAAAGAAAAGAAGGAAAAGACTGAAGCTTTTTAAGCAGTTACCTGGCAATATCCACTGCAATTTTTAGCCTAACATGCCAAGTCAATGCTGCTCCATTTGTAGCTCCTGAATTTGCAATATAACAGCATAAGGTCAAAGGAGTGGTAAAGCTAAGAACTTGACTGCATTAATTCAGTGACAGAATATATACCATGCAATTGACTCTCCAAAGACCCATTTTGCATCATTTCATACACTAAAAACCTGGTTCCATCATGACAGCAGTGGCCTAGAACAGAAATTACGTTCTGATGCTCAAACTTAGTCAGCCACTTCACCTCATTCTGCATAAACACAATCATCACCAAACATAGGTGGTAAAATTCAGAATCCATCTGCAACAAAGATACGTTGTTTTTGCAGTCGAAGTGATTGATTCACCTCGAACTCTCTGGCAACATCCTGCCCTCTACCTTCCAATCTCTTAACAGCAGCAGAGAGCTTCTTGTCAAAATAAGCACCATAGACACGCCCATGACAACCTTCCCCAAGCACATTGCTTTCGTTGAAAGAGTTGGTTGCAGCTTCCAACAACTTATACTCCATAGCCACAATTGAGTTCTTCTTCTTCCCAGCCAGTCTCAAGGCATCCGAAATCGGATCCAAGGAAGGGCCTTTGGCACCACCACCATCTGTTTGAAGATACAGCATTAAAACTGAGGAACCAGAAACAAGAATTGGAATGGACATGGTTAGATAAGAACAAAAACCTGATAAGTTATGTTTTGGAGGCCTGTTTTTGGTCTTGGTGGTAATAAGCCAGTAGATCCAAATAATTGATAGGGTTAGCAAGATCACACCCAGCAAAGTAGAAGCTACAATTAGCGCTATGAGGATTTTCTTGTTCAAGTCTTGGCTGTGCACTACTCTGACCACACCCATTTCTGGGGAGAAGAAAAAAGACTTAAACTTTTGACAGAAGAAACAACAAATTGAAAGCTGCATTGCAAAAACCCAGAATTATAGTAAGTGGAAGGGAATGAAGAAGAAAACCTGGAGATGGAGCTGCAGTTACTGGGGAGAGCAGAGGAGCTAGTTGGTCAAAAACAGCGTCGGGCCTGGCATGAATGGAGAGAAAGAAAAACAATGACGAGAAGAAGAGAGGAGGAAGAAGGTTCATCATGTGTTCCTCTGTTGTTGTTGTTGAAGGGGGGAAGAGCAGAAGAGAGATTTGGGGGGGAGTAAAGGGAGAAAGTGGGATGGAAGAGGAGGGAAAATGGAAGCTGGGATGATGAATAGAAAGGGGAAGTTTCTTTTGAATTTGAACTTTGTTGTTGTGGGCTTGGGGAAAAGGAAACTGAATCCCTATTTGACGCCCTAACTTTCGAATTAAACAACGCCCTAATCTAAGTGAATTACAAGATTATCCTTTCGTAAAATCGAAATCCTTATAAGTTGTTGTGTGTATTCACTATTCCGAACACAATCGAACGGTAGCAAACACTCCCAAACACTCTCAAACGTCTAACGGAAGAAGAAATCGAAGCTCGAAGACCGAAGATCGATCTCCGAAATCGTTGAAGGTACGATTTTTGAAAAAAAAAAAGGGGGCCGGCCGCCGTTTCGGCCGGGAGGGCTCCGGCCGCCGCCCGTTCCGGCCCCGCCTAGTCCCGGCGGAAATTAATTCGGCCGAGCTACCGGGGCGGAACGGCGGCCGGCGAGCCCTCCCGGCCGAAACGGCGGCCGGCCCAACCATTTTTTTTTTTTTTTTTTAAATTATGAAATTAATTAGGGTTTAGGGTGATTAGGGTTTTAGAGAATTTTTAGGGTTTGATTAGAGAATGTTAGAGAATTATTAGGGTTTAGGTAGTGAATAATAATTAGTGTTTTGTTAGTGAATAATAATTAGGGTTTAGGTAGTTAGTGAATAAAAATTAGGATTTTGTTAGTGAACCATAATTAGGGTTTAGGGTTTTGTTAGTGAATCATAATTAGGGTTTAGGGTTTAGTTAGTGAATATTTACTAAAATTAGGGTTTTGGATTAGGGTATTAGGGTTTAGTTAGGATTAATTAGATTTTAACCTAGTTTAGTAGAATCCGAATTTTATTAGAACCATTTATTTGTTTAAATGCAGTTTAGTGAGAATTATGGCGAAAACGAAAGGCGGAGGTAAATCGCACGATCGGGATCCGGTAGAGGAAGAAACCGATGGGATCCGGAAGATGAGAGGGAAAGGAAAACAAGTTGGTGTTTTGGATCGGATGAAGGAGCGGGTGGTCACCGCTTCTCGACGGAAAGAGGGAGAGGCGGCGAAGAAGAACAAGAAGTTGCGCATCTACGACTCCCCGACCGGTACCCTCCCCGTTACGTACCCGCGAGGTCGTATCCGGAGGATGATGACGAGGATGTGGGTCCACCGCCGGGGTTTGAGTACGACGACACACAGATTTCCCCGCCGATGGCTTCTCCACACATGCCTCCTCTGCACACGAGCTCTCCGCACTTGGCTTCTACGGGCTCGTCACATGCCTCCGCCAGTGTCGGCGTGAGAGGAGGGAAGCCTAGCCGTCTCGCGCGGGTCGGGAGGAGGATCCCGCCGGTCGTAGACTTTTTCGGGCTTAGTCGTACATGGGAGCTCACAGTGGGATTCCCGAGGGGGGACCGAGGACGCCGACGGTGATCCCGAGCTTCGGGGGTCACATTGCCCACTACTTGTGGGAGTCGGGCGAGGGGTACGGGGACCCGAAGGTATTCGGGTTCCTTAAGCGCCCTAAGCGGTGGGACACCGTGAGCGAGTTCGACATCCGGACTCGGACCATTTGGCCGATCATGCGAGAGTCCGGACTTCTTCACTTGGGCCGATGCATGTCGACCCACTTTGACGAGCCTCTGCCGGAGGCATTTGTTGAGAGGTGGCGGCGGATACTAACACCTTTCACATGCCGTGGGGAGAGATGACGATCACTTTGCACGACGTCTTCCACATTCTCCGTGTGCCGGTCACTGGACGACCGCTTCATAAGCCCCGATCTCTGGTTGACTTGAGAGCGGGTGTAGCGGAGTCCCTTGGCTTCACCTCGCCGCCGCGTTGGAGTACGCGGTCGGGGGGAGACGGTTGGGCCACCCTTGTATGATCACGGTGCCATGCACGAGAGGGACATGATCTCTCTCGGTAAGCATATGGGGGACGATATTGCTTACGGGGTATTCCTCTTCGTCTTCTTGGAGGTACCTCGTTCCGGGATAGGTCGGGCGATCGATCACGGCTTCTCGGTTGGGAGTACTTCATGGGTCCGATCACCGATGTGCGGAGTATGCTTGGGGTCTTGGTGCGCTAGCCTGGTTGTATCGGGAGTTGGGGAAGGCTAGCGGGGCGGATGCCGGGGCGATGTCGGGGTGTGTGACGTTGCTCCGATCCCCGGATCTACGAGTACTTCCGGGTGTCGTGGCCTCCGAGGACGCTTAGACGGGAGCGTAGGGCCGGAGAGGCTTTAGCTGGTAGGTGGGACAGTGCAGAGTCACCTAGTCGGGGTGCGGGCTTCCTACGAGAGAGGTTGGACTACTACCGTCGCCTCCTCGATAACATGGATTCCCGTGATGTTTGTTGGCTTCCTTTTGGACCTCATCCCGGCATTGAGGTCCCCGCCACGACCTACCGTGGTCTCCTACGTTGCGCCGATGTTGGGGAGTTCTATGATTCTTATCGTGTGCTCCGACAGTTTGGCTACACACAGGTCGTCCCCCCTCGATCCCCGTGCCGCTACGGGCCGTTAGGCCCAAATCTATC
The DNA here is from genome assembly GCA_030674075.2 of Linum usitatissimum. Classification (NCBI taxonomy): domain Eukaryota; kingdom Viridiplantae; phylum Streptophyta; class Magnoliopsida; order Malpighiales; family Linaceae; genus Linum; species Linum usitatissimum. The sequence goes on along the minus strand of JAUJYP020001410.1, from coordinate 2,578,833 downwards.
GGGACATATGCCGTTCGGTGGGCCCCGCAGATGATAGGATGTGGTTGGAGCGAGACTTCATCGGGTTTCACCGGCTCCACCTTATGTTCGAGAGGGCGTCGGCTGGTGGGGATGTTGGTCCAGGATACTTGGAGTGGTTCCGGGAGCATAGTCATCCACGCATCGTGGCTCGGCTAACCCCGGTGTTGGAGTTCCGGCCGAGCCGGTAAGTTCGATACCTAGTCCACATTTTAAAAGTTTCAAATGTGTACATGTTCATTATCTAATTTCTCCTTTATGTTTTTTCGTAGATTACACGGCGAGTGTTCGATGGTATGGCCTCCTACTTCGATGGTACGCTTGGGCGGCAGCACGCAGACTCTCTTCAGGAGTACTACGATCACATGGAGGGGCTTCGGGTGCAGTTTGAGGATCTGTATACCGGATATCGGAGCCAGAGAGAGGGTTGAGGTTGTGTGGATTGTTTGATGTACTTTCCTTTTTTCGAACTATGTATGAAAAACATGTTTTATTATGCTTATGTTTGATGGACATACAGTCACTATCATTTCGTATTATCTATGTTTTATTTAAATATTTATATGCTTGTTCATACTTACGAACCCAAATTAGGGCTTCGATGTCGTTATGAAAATAGGGTTTCCGATTTACTCGATCCCTTTCGAATCGGTAGGCCTCGAGTCCTTCCGATTTTTAGGGTTTCGGAACCCTCGTGTGAAAATTACGGTTTCGGAACTCTAATCCGAAATATGCGGGGTTCGGATTTGTTTCCGAAATTAGGGTTTCCGAACTCCCTTCCGAATTTAGGGTTTCGGAAGTCTCGTGTGGATATGCGGGTTAGGGATTTGTTTCCGAAATTAGGGTTTCGGAAATCTCTTCCGAAATTAGGGTTTCGGAAGTCTCGTGTGGATATGCGGGTTAGGGATTTGTTTCCGAAATTAGGGTTTCGGAAATCTCTTCCGAAATTAGGGTTTCGGAAGTCTCGTGTGGATATGCGGGTTAGGGATTTGTTTCCGAAATTAGGGTTTCGGAAATCTCTTCCGAAATTAGGGTTTCGGAAGTCTCGTGTGGATATGCGGGTTAGGGATTTGTTTCCGAAATTAGGGTTTCGGAAATCTCTTCCGAAATTAGGGTTTCGGAAGTCTCGTGTGGATATGCGGGTTAGGGATTTGTTTCCGAAATTAGGGTTTCGGAAATCTCTTCCGAAATTAGGGTTTCGGAAGTCTCGTGTGGATATGCGGGTTAGGGATTTGTTTCCGAAATTAGGGTTTCGGAAATCTCTTCCGAATTTAGGGTTTCAGAAGTCTCGTGTGGATATGCGGGTTTCTGTTTTTTTTCCGAAATTAGGGTTTCGGAACTCCCTTCCGAAATTAGGGTTTCCGGGAAATTAGGGTTCCCGGCCGGAACGAAATTCCAGCCCAACCCCCCCAGCCGGAACCATCGGCCGGCCCTCCCCCCTCCCAGCCGGAACCATTGGCCGGCCCACCACCCCTCCCGGCCGGAATTGGTCGCCGGCCCAACCCCCCTGGGCAGAAACCATTTTCAGCCCCCCCCCTTTCCTTTTCGAATTTCGTTTTCGGAAGACACGGAGGTCTTCCGATACCTAATTTTCAGCCACCGATCACCCCAGATATGTTATTTTGAACGTTATGGGACGTCACAAACACATGGAATAATATTATGTCACAATCACCGTACGCTCGAGTCACATAAAGTTTACACATATTAAGTAAATGACCTATTGAATCAACCGTTCATACTCTACATGCTCTTCACGGTATAAGTCATGTTCCCACATTTCTTTGGCTCGGTCATGCGCCCGGTACCTCCAATACATAGACTTCGCGGGATAGGTAACACCGGAATAGCATCATCCAACGTGAGTACAACCCAATGATTCCCTGTGCAAACGATATACGACACGCCTAGTGGCGCCGTTGTGCCTTCTTCTACTATCAACGGTAGATACGTCTCCCCATAAGGTACCCCGCGAATTCCGGGTCCGAAGACAACGAAAGTCCAGTTAAACATGGTGGCATACCCCAAAAGATCCACATTCCAAAACCACCATGTTTCATCACATGGAGTTTCCCATAACCAACCCAACCGGTGAATGACGCCGTTTAGGTCAGTGGAATAGACATTAGTGTAGAGTTCATACCAGTTCATTGTGACATGTTCCATTAGACGCCTCCGCATGTCCACATACTGGCTATCGTCACCGCCCGATACTATGTATGAAATGCACCGAAATCCGCAATGTCCATCCCCACGTGGGTTAAACACGTCCCCAAGTACCGGGTGCATACCCGCCGGTATGTACCTCCCAAACTGACGAACTGTGAAGAAATTATATCACACATGAGTAAAAAAACTTGTTGTTGAGAAACGGGAAGGACCGGGAACATCGATAAGTGAACATACCCGTCTTCGAAGTAGTAGCCTTCGAGGAAGGTGTAGCCTTCGAATTAGGTGTAAATCTAGTTGAGCTACCTCTACTCTTCGGAGGAGTACACTGTGCACTAGCATGCTCATGCCAAGACGGATTTCGACGGTCGGTCTTCCTCGCACGCGGTCGGCCTTTAGGAGCATCGGCAACCTTCGGTTCTTTCAAACCTTCGGACTCGGGTTGAAACGCTGACCGAACTAATCGACTCAAGGCTCGGACGGATGGCCCTCCTCTAGAGCATATAGTCTTAACCATCCCGTCAAGAATATTGCGATCAGCAACATCGTGCTCGGCCCAAACGTCGTGCTGCCGGGGTCGTGTAAGACAATGAACGCCAAAATTTGTGTAAGTGGTATGGTTTCGGCTCCTCGTCGGCGGCCTCCTTAGAGTGTAAACTACAATAACACGGGATTCCATGTGTTGTCTCCACTACACAATCACAAGTTGTGTCCTTCGAGAGCTCTTCGGTCAAAAGCTCAATCGCCCATGCGGAAACCGCATTATTGAGATAAACAAAAGGCGGTCTTTGGGCGTAACGGTAGACCTACACCGAATTACCAACAACCATTAATGACCTAGTATCAACAATCACATGTCAAATATGTAACTAAATAGGGAAAGAGGATGTGAATACCTTTGCACTCGAGTCATCTAACGCCTTCTGAACTTCGATCACTTGTCCTTCGATGGATGCATGGTAGCCCTCGAAGAGTGAATCCACAGCTTGATTGGAAGAGTTGTACCAAGTCTTAAGCGACGAGTGTTGGGACTCCACTCTATTAGTGCTTGTGTTTCCGATGTGAAAAACCTTATTGGTATCGCAATGAGCCCACCGAGTTTTGCACGGCGACCACTCACCGGTTAGGTACTCCATCAACCCTCCAATCCTGGCCCAATCACTATCGACCATGCGTTCCCACTCTTCCTTGAAGTCTTCGTCGGAAAATGCGTACAACACTTTGTTCCATCTCCCGTGCACAAAAGCCTCGGCACTTTCCTCGTTCCTTGTGACAAATTTTATCTTAGCAGGCTATGTTCCTCTTCATATGCCACACGCAAAGTAAGTGTGGTGTTTCCGGGAAGACACTCCGCAAAGCAACGGCCAATCCGCGCTCCTTATCGGTGACAAACGCGGTTGGCTTTCGCTCTCCCAACAACGAGCGCAATTGGTTCAACAACCAAATATACGTCTCGGCCTTCTCGTTCTCAACGAGGGCAAAGCCGATAGTGAAGTTCTTCCGCACCGGTGTCACACCTATCAACTGGATCACTCGGCTTCCTATACTTGTTGGTGTTGTAGGTTGAATCAATTAGAATGACGTAATACCAAGCCCCCAACATCCGTGCACTCTCCGGGTGACGAGAGAAAAGGTTGGCCAAATTTTTGTTGTCATCTTTTGTAGATCGAACAAAATATCCATGTCGTGTAGCGGCTCTCAATGTCCAATCCGTCGAACTCATGCCGCCTAATTTTTCTTTCCTCACCTTGTAGGACTCGTTGTATATCGATTTATATTATGGTGAGAATTGAACTTCTTGTTGAGAGCGTACCTAATCTTGTTCGGCCGTGTGTGCGTCGCAAGCATGTCCCGAATTTCGCTCTTCTCTTCACTCGTAAGTGCATTACTTTCGGTGCTAGCTTCGGGGTATGGCACGAAAAAATGGTTGTGGAAGCCTTTAGATATTGTACGATCGCCGGTTTGGCCAACCCCGTCGATGAAGAACTTCCACTCCCCACGCACGACCCGACACCTCACCGCCAGTTTGAAGGGGCGATTACACTTTTTGGTTTTGGTAACCCGTTTCGGAGGAGTGGAAGCCGATGATTTACGCATCGGTCCTCGAGAGCGATATAGATACACACGGTAGTCTCGCTCCGCCGAATTGATTTTGTTCGATCCTTTAGTCGGCGTGAAATTAAACGTCCGGGCAATTCGTTTGGCGGCTTCAAATGCTTCATCAACCGTATCGTAAACATCGTCGGATAGAAAGTGTTCGTGTAATTGATGCCGTCACCCTTACGAGCGATGAATCTCCCCGCATTATAAACACGGAACACATAATTATCAACTATATGCTTCGTAATGATTCCCGGGTAAAGAAATTTCGGGTTTAATTTCGCTTACCGAAGTGCTCATGCGGAATCGGTGCATCGACGGAACGTTAATATCGTGTTTCCAATGTGATAACTCGAAAAAATTAGTACGATATAACGTTACAAATTTCGGAAAAAAATTTGGGATAAAAGTTGGAATGGAACGAAAATTAGCTTCACGGGGGGTCGGGCCGGAACCAAATTCCGGCCGTGAGGGGCCGGGCCGGCCGGCCGTTTCGGCCGGCCACTAGTGCGGGCCGAAACGGCCGGCCGGCCCGGGCCCCTCGGCCGGAATTTGGTTCCGGCCCGGACTGTGAAGCTAATTTTCGTTCCATCCCGAATTGGGATCATCGAAATGTAAGGAAAAACGTACCGTGAAAGATTTCCCGAAATAAATATTTTGATACATTCGTCGGTACAAAGTTTCCCAAATTGGATATATCCGGGTAATCTGTAGATGAACGATGAACCGATGCAGAAAATAGTTGACCGGTAAAATATTAAGGATTGATTGAGGGTTTAGGGTTTGATTATCTAGGATACTAAAGTTAGGGTACAACGTATAGGGTTTAAGGATAAGCGCTTTATTGTTTAGAGTTTAGAGTTCTAGGGTTAAGGGTTTAGGGCATTTAAAATTTAGGGTTTAGGGTTTGATAAGTAGTTATCGAAGGGCTCGGTCCTTTCGAAAATTTGGTTTCGGATGCCTTGATCCATCCGAAAATTAGATATCGGGTGGCCTCGATCCCTTCCGAAATTAGGGTTTCGGAGGTCTCGGTCCGTCCGGAAATTAGGTTTCGGAGGCCTCGATCCTTCCGAAAATTAGATTTCGGAGGCCTCGGTCCTTCCGAAAATTAGATTTCGGAGGCCTCGGTCCTTCCGAAAATTAGGTTTCGGAGGCCTCGGTCCTTCCGAAAATTAGGTTTCGGAGGCCTCGGTCCTTCCGAAAGTTAGGTTTCGGAGGCCTCGATCCTTCCGAATATACGGTTTCGGAGGCCTCGGTCCTTCCGAATATACGGTTTCGGAGGCCTCGGTCCTTCCGAAAATTTGGTTTCGGAGGCCTCGATCCTTACGAAAATTAGGGTTTAGGGTTTGCTTTTTTAGGATTCTAGGGTTTAGGGTTTAGCGTTTCATAGTTTACATATTTAGGATCAAGGGTGTGGGATTTAAGAATTTAGGGTTTAGGGTTTGATAATTTAGGGTTTAGGGTTTGATAATTTAGGGTTTAGGGTTCTAAAGTACGGGTTTAGCGTTTTAGAATTTAGGGTTTAGGGTTTGCAGGTTAAGGATTTTAAGGATCTAGGGTTTTGAGTTTTAAAATTTAGGGTTTACAGTTTATGGGTTTAGGGTTATATGATTTTCGTGTTTACGTGAAATTTAGGGTTTAAAGGGCCCGCCGGAAGCTCGTTCCGCCGGAGGGGGTCCCGGCCGGCCGGCCATTCCGGCCCGCGATGTAGCCGGCCGGAATGGCCGGCCGGCGGGGCCCCCTCCGGCCGGAACGAGCTTCCGGCCGGGGCCTTTTGTACTGATTTTTTCGATTCATCCGACTTCTGTTCATCGATTTTTAACGAAATACGTACCGTTAGAGGTTGTCGAAATAAGTATTTTGATAGTTTCGTCGGTACAAAGTTTCTCGAATTATACGTTTTGATAGTTTTGTCGAAACTAAGTTTTTCGAATTAGTAAATTTGGATAGTTTCGTCATTACGAAGTTTAGGGCGTCGTTTAATTCGAAAGTTAGGGCGTCATATAGTAATCCCCAAAGGAAATAAAGTGGATTGGTCGTTTTTCTTTTTGGCAGCAAATCTGAAATCTGGCTGGCTGGGGGGGTGTGAAAAGACTAAAAGGTACTGTTTCAGAGGAACAGACAAGTACGTCTTTTTTGGCTTTTCCTGGGTTTTTTTGTCTTTATATTATGTTAATATTGTAATTAGCTTACACTTAATTTCAGGCTAATATAGGGGGAGGGAGCAACTTGACAAACTATCATGTGGCGGTTAGCCAAACTGCTTACCTTTTTCTATAAAGGTTGACCTTTGTTGTGTTCTCGGTGCTCGAACCAAGATGAACATGGACATTCATTTATTAATACATTTGTATGCAAATTGTCATATCCATTTCCACGTTAAAAAGTGTATTTGTGCAAGTTAGAACCATGTCATATAGGAATCTAACGATACACAAGCCAGAGTTCGTCCAACTTATCAATCGACGGCTCTATTATCTCGAGATATTTTGGGATATGTGGTATTTTGAAACAAAATAGTGGGTTATTTGAGAATGTTGTATTTGTGTGGTCTAAAAGACTTGTTGTATGAAAATGATTTTGTTTGGCTAATTGAAAACAATGTGTTAATTCACGTGTGGTATTTGATGAATAAAAAGGTCTTTTACTATATTATACGTTCATAAAGTTCAATCCCTAATGTAGATAAATCTAGTTGTGAAAAGGAAGAACAAACCAAGGCAGTATTTCAGATGTCAAACGTGATATTTTGGCCAAAATACCATGGCCAAGATACCACATAATGTGGTATTTTGACCAAAATACCACTTCTAAATACTCAATCCAAATGATCTATAGGAGATCTGGGACATTTTTGCCCCACTAAAATTTGTAATACAGACAGTTCGACGGTCAGATTACAGAAGTCGCTCATTGTATGGCACTTGAGACTCTTAAATATCGTCGGGTAATGTTACCGGTAATTCTCACTTTTTAAATTAATTTTAGTTAATATACTATTTTTTTTATCCTTATCTAAAAAAAGTGGAGATCATCATGGTGATAATGGGTGTCATGTGAATTTGGTACATGATAGAAAATGCTGGATTTTCAAGATATACATGAGTTTTATTAGTAGCTAGTTGTTCCAAGAAACCGGAGCTCGGGGCCGAGGTGATGCTACTGTTGGAGCTTTGGGTGGGGCGTCCAATTCTACTTCGACGCGCTTCAAACCGATCGAGGTATCTCAATTGTCGGTCGGTGATTCCAACTCGACGGAAGAAACCCAATTGAAAAGGAAAGCGAAGAGAACAAACTCGCCGGAGACGGTGCCGGAGAGAGTGATCGCCTTTTGCAGACAAGACTAGAGAGCTCTTCCTTTTGCATTTTAATTCGCCCCAGCAAACAAAAATCAAAGGAACATAGAAACAGTAAAGGTCGCGTAGAACAGCGATGGGACTGGCAGTTTTCGTAATTAATGAGACTTACAAGGGTGTTCTTAGTGATGTGGCCTTTAGTTCCCGCGCTAGTTTTTGAATCTGACCTGCCCTGCTCCGGCCCATATAGTTGGGCTTTTTCCCGGGAAGTAAAAATTAATCCATACAAAATTTACAAAACACCTCTTTATTAATTTTTAACCCGGTTCAGCTCCCAACACTTTGACGGTTTTAATATCAAACTCTTCCGTTAGATTTTCCGTTCAAACTCCGTTAAGTGAGCTATCTGTGCAGACCCAGTAGTCAAGTATTTTTTTTTTTCGGAGGGTGTGAACAGTCAGCATAGTTAATGGAGTTCAAATGAAAATCCTGATGGAAAGGTGTGTTTGTTAAAACTAGTAGAGTGTTGGAAGCTGAACGGATTCAAAATTTAATAGAGGATAAATTAAATTGTATAACAATAGAAAAATATTTACTTGATAATTTTATAGTAGTTGACCTTTTTAATTTTCATCACATCATTTTTATCGAATATAGAAATCTACATAATTGGGGATCCACAACCTTCTTATCTTCATATTCACGAAAAAGAAAAGCAAATAAATACCTTTGTCTGTTTATAACAATGGCTTCATAATTACCACTCGACTGCGCACATCAATAATTCGATATACTTGTATCACTTTTGATAAAATATTCATTGAAGAATTTCAATTGAGATACTAATTAATTGTTATAAATTAATGACTACTGGTATAAAAAAACAAAACTTGGAAGAAACCAACTTGAAAAGTTGAGAGGTTTGCCCTTGAAATATTGGGAGGAGAGAACTTTATAAGCTAATGATATGCTATCAACATGATTTTTGGTTTGGTGGGTTTTGGATTGGGATTATGGGTTTGTTTATATAGGTAAAATTGGTGGTTTGTTTCAATAATTTATGGTAAATATATCTAAAATAATTTTGTATTAGTGGTGAATAAATGTCATGTTTCGTTCATAATTGGAAATGTATGTATACTCGCCATGTGTAGTTCCGCATGTGAGACAACTTTTAATGAAAAATGGTTATGTGGATTCGGTAATTTATGGTAAACGTATTTATAATGAATTTGCATTGATGATGAATGAAATTCATAATTGAAATTTTGTTTTCACATTATTGTTTCTCGCCACGCGTAGTTCGGCGTGTGGAGAAAATTTTGTTGAAAAACGATTGTGTGGATTTGGTAATTTATAGTAAGCGTATTTACAATGAATTTGCATTGAGGATGAAAACAAAATTTGGTTCAAAATTGATAATTTTTGTGTACATTATTATTGCGTGCCACGCGTAGTTGTGGACAACTTTTAATGAAAAACGAGAGTTAAAATTTTATTTTTCACATTATTGTTGCTCGTCATGCATAGTTCGAAAAGATAATGATTTTAGATAACTTGCCTTTTCTAGTGAGTGAATTGGTGTTTGAATGTTTTATTACGAAGGATGACAAGATAATGGAGATGGTACTTATATGGGACTAGTATCACTTCATTGAGAAGAGATAGAGAGATATCACATGTTCCTTGGTGTTGGTTTTTTTTCAAAATAAAAAATAATAAATAAATTAATATTCAATTCTGTGGAATATATCGGATTCGAACATAAAACTATTAAGTAACCAAATGCACGCTTTATCAATGGAGCAATTCCATTGAACTCTTTTTGTGTTCCTCAATTCTCATGACCTTCAGAAGATTTCTATTATTTTTTTCAATTTCTTCTCATGTTTAACTTGATTATAAATACCCTCGGGATCCCATGTTGCTTTTTTTTTACCCAAATATGCTAAAATATTATTAATCGATCTGGGAAGTCACATTCTCGATCACAAGCTGATCGATAAAAAAAAACAGGAAAACGCTCCATCCAAACAATAGGGCTATTCCAATGAGCATTATGTTTGAGTGAAAAAAACAACCATGTATCGCAACATTTGCAGATTCGAGTTCGAAAAATCTAATTCAATTCAGCACCATCACACCAACATTATCATTATACATTTATTAGAAATTGGTGAAAAACATAAATAATGCTAAAATTTGATAATCAACGGTCCAGGGAATTGCAGAGTAGGGGTAAGTGAAGATTGCTGCGGCTCCCATTCATTGCTGCAGTAACTCAGTTGCTAAGGGGAAACTGGGAGCTATGTCCACCGGCACCTACACAGAAACAAACAAATAAAACAAGTTATAGATTCATCGTATCAACTTGTTACACCATTGTAACACAGCTCGTGTTTTCGTACCTGAATACTCTCCAGTTTTGACAATGCAAGTTTCAGTGGAGGGGTCATTTCACAGTACTTCTGGAGGAGTAAGCTTGCAGCGCTTTTGTCACCCTTTGCCTGGATCGTAAGGATCTCAGAGCTCAAGCTTTTCACCGCCTCGTCAACCTTCCAAAACACACAGAAAAGTTACTCATCTTGATACGAACAATGTATATGTGCATGTATGACCATTTATTAACTTGTTTACCTTTGCAAAATCGACAGAGAAAGTCTCGTCCGGATGCAACTTGAAGGCTCCTTTCTCGAACAGCCAGTTGAACTGCAACGCTTCTCCTTTTCTGGGAGTGTCCAACAAATTATATGTGAGATTAATGAAGAAAGATGAGAGAGCGAATAAAGGCAGGTGCTTTGATCGGATTATACCCATGAGCTTCCTCCAAGCCGAATCGAACCGAGCGGAAGCATCCTGCTAGGAAAGAGACATACATTGATTCTTCCAAACTCTTTGGCAGCAAGCCCTGCCAAAATGCCAGATAGACGATAAGGAGACATCTCAGTGTTATCGTTAGGCTATTTTCGCAAAGATAGACGATAAGAAGCAAGTTCCAGAGTCGTTGGCTGATGGTTCTGCTGCCTAACTTTGCAACAGAATTTTAGCTTCCTACTCATCATCGACTAAATTATAAAAAGCGGATTCGCAATTATAGGAAATACCACACCAGGAGCTGGAATGAAGACAGATTTAAGCATACACGAACCTGACAGATCATAAACTTGAGTGCCCAGAGTCCAACTATATCAGCTTTAGCTTCTTCCAAAGCAGAGTGGAGTTCTTGAAGCTCCTACATCGAAACAAAATAGCAAACTTACATCCATTAAATAGATCATATGACTACCTGAGACTGCAGAGAATAGGAAAAGGGAATAGGAGAAGGGGGAGGAAGTAATAAATTAGGTTACCCTCTGTTTTAAAGGAGCAAACTGATTTGTAAACAACAAACAGTGAAGTGAAAAGGATTGATTAGACTAACCTTTCTTACTGTGGACTTCTGCCCATCTGGAAGAACTATAGTGTGAGGTCCAATACCATGGCAGCACTCATGACAGATGGTATGAGTAAAGAATGAATCAAAATCTACGAGGTGGTTTTGCTCCTTAGAAATGCATACATCAGCTATAGGTCGAAGAATGTGTTTGAACCTGGCCAAGAAATATAATCAAGTTAAATAAAATACCAAACATCCAGAAACTGTTTTAACCATGAATCTTACAATGTGAAAGCTAGGGTGTAATAGTTTAAAGGGAGATAGATTATACTTTGCGTCGGAAACATTCTTAAGCATAACCATTGAAGTTCCTCGATCGTTCACTATTCGCTCATCATTCGGTAGATTGAAAGCAACAGTTTGAGGACCTTTAACATCCTATCATGAATTAGAAACTGTGAGCCATAACTTTCACAGTATGTGTACAAAGGATGAAAAAGCATTTCACAGAACAGGAGAAGGATGGAGATGAGAACAAAAGCTTTTAACTTCTACTCAGCTAGAACTCACCCCAGCATTATAAAGCAGTTTTATGACACGAATAGGAGCAACATTAATATCTGTTGATTTGTAAATGTTATCCATTGGAAGATTTTCCTCCAAAACCTGGCCGGATAGAATCAGGCATTAGAAAGCATCACTGAAACGGACACTAATGGAAGGTGGGAGGGAAATGGTGAACAAATTCCAGCTATTATTAGTACATAACAGACCTGTAAATTATCACCAAACATTTTTAGTTGAGCTGTAGCCTCGTCATCTCGAATCCCAACAAATGCTTCAAATGTAGCCTGAGAAAAGCACAAGACATTGATGAGACAACAGAGAAGGGGCAGAGTGAAAGAACCAGCAAGAAAAATGGTGCACTATAACAACACAAACTTTTGGTAATCATAAAGGAGGCTCCAGGTGAAGAATTTTAAAAATTCAATTTAATTCATACCTTGTATCCAAAAAGTGAATCTTCATATGTCTCGTATGGACCTATTGTAACATCAAGCTTAGAGTCCTGAACCGGCAAACCAAGAAACAGGTCAAAATTATGTTAATTATATTATGCATACCAAGACCCCTCAAACTTGCATGCATTATACATTTATACTAATACTAAGGAAACGATGTTCTGATCCTCACAGGACAGGACACTCAAGCCGGCATCGAACTAACCAATTCCATCCAGGCAATGTCAGAATCATAATAGTCATTTGACAGGAACGCATCAGCCTTGCTATGAAGAAACCTCTTCAAACTGTAAAGCAGGATGAAACAATCAGTAGAGTTATTGAAAGAGGCTAACCAAAGTGAGAAAACTGCAACAAATGCTATACCTTGGCAAGCTGGCTAAGTCACCTGCTTTATGCAAAAGGTCAGAAGCATTAGTGAGGAAAGCTTTGTATTCTGCAGAGTATGGAACAGCATACAGATCCCCATATCCTGCCAAGTGACTTTTGTTGCTCGTTGTATGATCCAAAGAAGAGGAGCCTTCACTGTGCCTTTTTATAACTGTGAAAAAGCTCGTTGCCTCATCTTCTTGTGACAAGTTGTTCTTCCATGATTCAAATTCCTGAAAGTTGGTGATCAAAATCATCACGTATCAGGATCAAATTCATTCATGCATGATCTGATTACCAAGAGACCAATGTATGATCAAGATCCTCCACTAACAATCTCAGTTCACAATTAACATCATGTTTCATACCATTTTGTCCATGTCTGGAGGGTAGAAGTTTGCACCGGATGGTTTCAGAGTAGGAAATGCCGCTTTATACCCTAGACCCTTCCATCCACTCACTGGTTTTGTGGCTTCGGGAATCAACTTCCGGGCTGAGTCTTTGGTTGTCAAAAAAGGCTGATTCTCATCAAGACAGGACCTTTCAATGAAAAATGAATTATAAGCAACAGAAATCTCTTTCCTAATGCACACTGAGATGTGTAATTGTATCAACTAATAATAATAGAAAGCAGGACTACATAAGCAGAACATTTACCATGGGCCCTTGTTGATCATATAGTATTTGCATTTTAGTCTGTCGAGTTCTGAAACATCAGCATGTTTAATCAACCAATCTCTTAAAACCGGATTGCTCTCCCAAACCTTAACAGATTGAGAACGGTCAATACTCTGGTAGCGCTTAGAAAAATATTATCAACAACAACACGAAAAGATTACACTCTGATTATCAAACAGCTAAAATCCAAATGTATATGAAAATCAAGGCAGGTATTCCAAACTAATCCAAAAAAATGGAAGGGAAGACGGAAATGGAATGCTGAAGGGAAAAGGGTAAATGGCAAGAAAAGAGCAATTACTAAGTACAAATATGAAACAAGAGACAATTTAATTAGACATTATCTGCAAAGCCAAACATTGCAGAACGCATCACACAGACTACCTTGTCAAAAACCTGACCGGGATACTGTAACCCTGTCTCTACACTATAAGTTTATAACTGAGTAGGATATCCATTATTATTATTATTATTTAAACTGATTCTCGGACTATTTAGGTTTCGGGTCAACACCTAGTTGAACCTCTATCCCTTTAACCTCTCTTTCATCCAGGTCGACATTTGGTCCAGACTGACAGGGAAGAAGTGTAAATGAATGTAAAAATTTGCATCATAAGGAACCTGGAGGTAGAAGATATCATCCATGATCTTTGCAGCCTTCATTATCAAAATTAACGCCTCCTTGTCTGATTCTGTTAGCCCTGTCAGCTTAGAAAATGAAACACAGCAAAAAAAAAATGAATTGTGTAAGTTTTATCGTTCTTCTGTCTGATATCATTAAGCGGAATTAGATGAAGTGTGATTGGTACACTGTATTTCAATCCTTTTGTCACATCTATGTTCACTAACAAATACGTGTATAAAATTGACAAAAGAAACTATCATCTAATTCGTAACTTGAGCTACATTTGATTTGGCTTGCAGCAATAAGGTAAATGTAACTAAATCAGAAACAGCACTAGTATATAGAATTCTGACATGGACAAGAAAGCTGAAAGTTATACAAATTAAGATATTCAAGAGATGACCGGGGTTTACTAATGCGAGAAGCCTTCTCGATTGCAATCAGGAATTGAGTTAGTTTACCCTTGTTCTAAAAAAGAAAAGGTAAGCAAGAGATGAAAAAGGTACCTCGGCACTGAGAGACACAGGAGCATAACGCTGCAGTTGCTTTTGTAGTGACACCTTCTGTGCTTCGGCATCTTCATTGTACCTTGAGCACATGACAACAGTGCAAGTTATGGAATAGATTAAATCAACAAATTAAATAAATCAACCACTTCATCCTTGACTAGTCCCAAGGGGAAATATTTAGAGCCAGATGATTATGCTTTCTGAGAAGCGTTCAAGCATGTAAGAGATGCTTGAGACGACATGCACCTACAGTCTACAAGCAGAGAGACTTTCTTGATAACCTTTCTTCTTATGGTTGAATGTTGATGATGAAAATCAAATATATAACAAAAGGGTCACATAGTGTCTACTGTAATTGCTTAGGATGAAAACCAATTTCTGCTACTGAAATCAACCACAATATATCTCCAACCCCTACTTTCCACCATCCATATTTATCTTCGCATGAGAAAGAAACAAGGATCTATTCTTTCTGATCATTCATATTTATTTTCAAGAATCCGTTTTGAATTAAAATGATAAAAAGTTGTTAACAATGTCAATGTACTTCATATAAAAGAATTGGAAGAACATGAGAAGGGATGCAGGCTGACAAATGACCTCTATCCAGAACTGTTAACTAGTATCTTGAGGACCATATCAGGCCCAAACCAATCCATGCAACAACTTTCACCATTCTCAAATAAGATACCATAGCTAGCACACACTATTTCCAAACACCAGGTACAATATTACATACCTTTTGGAAATTATTTGAAAGAGCTGACCATACTGCCCATTCACATCATACGGGACATAATCGGGATCTTCTTTAGCTAATAAACTTTTGTACTCCTCATAAGAAATATACTTAACGGCAGAAACTTCTGATTCCTAGAACAAATGAAGCCATAAGTTCAACAAACTAGTATAAAATGAGAATCATCCACAGGAAATTTATTAGCGGTGCTCAATACTTAACGCAAGCTATTCGAAGATAGTCTAACAATGATTATGGCCGGTCCAGTGTTTACCAAAGATGTACAATACTAATCAGTAATCACGTTGACCGATTCAATCATCCATTAACAAAGTAGTAGTACCTCAAGTTAAGAACATAGTTTAAAAGCTAAGTGATGTAGATCTTTCTTTAAAAATGGATATTTTCATCCTTCTGAAACGGACAGTAGCAAGCTCACCTGAAGAGTAAAGGCTTCCAAAGGAATAGGATCTGTAGTTGTCACAAGATACACATCGTTAAATTCATTATTGATGAATTTCCCACCATTTGTCACACTGCAGTTTCAAATGTAAAACTACAGCAGTCAATTGAAGTACTAAATTAACAAAATCCAAGAGCATTTAATTAATGAACCATCACAAAATCCTTTTATCTATAGCAAACATTTAATGGGAAAGGTTACGTGCAAGAGAAAATTAAGCTGAAGTGTTCTCCTGCAGTGTTCATGATTTAATCAAGTGTCTTCAGAATTTCTCAAATGGATGAGAAATAAACATGTCATTATCAGGACTGAACAACCATACCAAACATGTCATTATCGAGACTGAACAACCATGCCAAACAAATCAAGATATTCCGTAATAACAAAAGACCTCTTCTTTTACAGTCAGAAAATGTAAGAAAAGTACAGATCAAATTAGCCTTCACAAGTAACATGAGCAGATGAAGAAACTACAGGAGGTCTGAGAAACTAGGCCTACAACCATTCAAAATTCAAATTTCAGCAGAGAATTGCTCCATTGGGAACTAATTCCACTACGTAGAGATGCAAACTCTATTAGAAACATAAATCATGAATACACAATGAAAAGCTAACACAAGGAAGTGAACAGGTTTAGTAAAAGCAAATAGATCATGGCAGTAAATTGGGAATCTAAGGTTCTTTAAGCAAGAAAGGGGCTGCTTTTACAAACCACTCCTGAAGGAAAACGAACAACAACTCAAATGAATCTCTTGGAAGGCGGATGCCTAGCTCCTCTTCAAGCTCCCGCCTGAATCCAACAAGAAACAAAAAGTGTTTCATCGAGAAGCACAATGGAGAACTGAGTTCAACGAGATAGATTATTTAAGCCTCACCTAGCTGATACAAGCGACGAATCACCAGCAGATATATGACCAGCACTGGATATATCCCACTGCCCAGGCCATGAATCCTTACAGTCTGAACGCTTCTGGAGAAGAAGTTGTTGGGTGCTTTCAGCAAAAATCCAAACGTGAACTGCCCTGTGGTAGTCTCCATCCCGATGAACAGCTCCTCTGCAAATCAAAATTTCAAAATCAAAGATAGGGAGGATGGGACTCGACGGCGAGTGAAAGAAAAAAGGGAAGTATAAGTGAAGAGTGAGGCATGTGCCTAGGTTTCGAGACGCCTGTTTTCTCTCCAGTCTTGGTGAGAACGTCGAAGTGCTCTTCCATCGTCGCCGCCTGAACGTCCGCCATTTTTCTTCTGATTCTCCGTAATATTCGTTGCTGCCAAAAAGATGAGAATTTGTGGAAACCTGGTAACTGCTTGCCTAGCAGCACTGGTTGGTAAAACAATTGCAAGAGTCAACGTCGACTCTCTTGGCTTCCTGGTAGTCGTGAACTCGTAATCTGAATCGTTGTCTTTCCGGTGAATAATAGCAGGTAATGGCGGATTCGGAAATTCCAGTATGAATATTTTGTATTAATATATTATCATATATTATTATGGATGTTCTCTTTATATCATTAATTTTTATGAGAGCCCGACCCATTAGTGTCCAATACAATCACGAACTCACCATCCGCCAGCTAGTCCAATACCAAACCTTCCATTAGGCTTGGCAGCGGTTCGGATTAAAAAATGAATGTATATTTATCATCTAATTAATTTATTAATGATTCAATAATTTAAGAGACAGGAATATCCTAAAATGAGTGGCTATATTAACTAACCGTCGAACAATCGACAAGTGAAAGCCGGAGGAGACGTAGAAGAGCGCAATGATCTCACAGACATATATCCCTAAAACCAAGAAACACACGGCTTTCGTGGACATGAGTGGCGACAAATTGAACATCCCCTCTAAGATCAACCTACAAAAAACCAGAACAATAGCACCTCAGACAAATATCTAGAACAACAAACAACTTAAAGAGTAGTGGATCATATTTACCTAATAGGGTGTGCCGACATCATGAAGTACAACTCTCGAAGGACCCATCTAATGAAACAGGCCAATAAAAGAAAATGGTTATTTTGATCGTTTAAGATTTGATTTTGATATCATCACTACATTTTATTCAATTACGATTTTAATTATCGGTTATTATAATAACCGCATAAACCCACCAAATGCTATCCATACACACACAATCTCCTTAATTTAGAAATTTCTGACAAAACATCGTACAATCATGAAACTTGGATTACAATTTCAACTACAGAAGGGAGAACGCTGACTTTCTACAGACGGAAATGTCAATTTGAGGATGAAAAGCGATTCCTTTATGAAGAACCGGTTTTGTTTACCACTCTGAAGATTTCGTCCACCTGCAATTTGAAATATCTACTAGACATCTTTCAAATCTTCATCTTCTCACTCTTTACTGGGCTGAGACTCTGGTTCTGCAACTCCCTCCTCTCTGCATAAAACGGTGATGAATTATGATCACAGCTAAACCAAGTAGCTAAAAAAGCTTCCATGCACATACCCATCTGAAGAACATCCAACCGATGAGCTTGATTTTGAAGGGGAATTGCATTCCCCAGTTTCTATCTTCTCTTCAAACCCTTTCTTTCCATCCTCAGCAGCAGCAGCATTTCCATCAAGAATGCTTTTGATTCGATTCTTGAAGAACTGCTCTTGGAAATCCATCTGTGTACAAACCCCAAACAGCAAAACAGCAATTTGTAACCCAAATGTATAATCATCGCATTGCCATTAGGAATCGGATCTTACCGCTTCAGTACTATCTCGGTGCTGCAATTGGATTTTATCCATAAGTACTCGGATTTCCTCTTTTGCAGTCTTCAGCTTCTCCTTTATGACCTCCACCGATTCTTGCTCCTCCTCCCCAACTTCTTCCACGTCACCGCTACTTCTTGCTCTCCTGCTTCAATTTCCTCCAAGATTAGATCGTACATTTCCCAAATGAATCCGAATCTCTAAACCCCCAAAACAAAAAAGAAACATTCACCGGCGGTTAACACCATCCTTGGCAATCCATCTCGAATTCCCGCCGGCCTGACTCGATTTCTTCCTGTAATGCTGCTTCTTCGTGGCCTTGCCCTTATTCCCAGAAGTAGCGCTGCTGTTTATGCAGCAAAAGCAAACGCAGGTGTTGTTTTCGTACACGTTCCTCACCACCTGATGATCCTCTTTCCTCTCCTTGCAAATCTCGCAGAATCTAAGCGACGATTCCCCAGCTTCCCACTTAACCTCCACCGGCGGATCGGGCAGGGAGGAGGGGGGCGAAGACGACTCCACCGTCGCCGACGTTTGAGGAGGATCGTTAACGGCGATCAGTGATGCGCGGAGAGCCTCCTGGAACTGCAACTCCTGAGCGAGCTCGGCGTCCAGGGCTTCCAATAGGAGCTGCTCTTCTTCTTCTTGGTCGAAGAAGGTGGTGAATTCGCTGCCGTAGCCTTCGTCGGTGTCGTAGTGGAGGTGGTTGTAGTGGTCGATGATTGTGGCGACCATCGCTGTTTCCATCGCCATTGTTGGTCTTTTTGGGTATAGTGATCTGGGCGATGGAGATGGATGGATGGGGGCAATTGCAAATGAGGAAAGCAGCCCCCAATTTAAGGAAGTGGAGAACTTTCTAGTGAAGTAGTTGCAGAGCGATGCATTTGAATTCCATTATTATTGGCTGAGATGGATGCAGAATCGAACTCAGTCAACGACAGATGAAAAGCCAGAGGGCTTCACCACTTAACAGAGAAGTTAGTTTCCAAATTCCAAAAAGGTGCAGAGAAGCAACAACTTCCCTCTTAAGTTGCTTCGTATTCGTTGAGTGGAATCGAACTTCAACTGTGAGTTGTCTCCCCCTTCACTCCTAAGTAGTAAGTACTAGAATTCATGGTTCGGAGTAATTTCGACCATATCGATATTGATCGCATAAAGTGATAAATGACCGACTACAAAGCGAAGTCCATTTACATGGATAAGGATCGAACTCTCGACCTCATACATAATAATTAAAGGACAACGTAAACAACCAACAATGCCACAACTTATAGTGAATAGTGGCCAATTCGACATTCGGAAACCGGACTGATTCTGTTCAAGTTAGTAAAGTTATAGGCCCACACCACAGCCACAGCCACAGCAGTTAATTTGTTCTTGGAAGTCTACAGGTTCTTCGTCTTCTACAGTAATTTAAAAATGATATTTAATTTAATGAATTGATTTCCCCGCTTTGCATTCTGCTTTAATTCTCAAAATAAAAATTAAATTAAATTCCATACTTATGAGTTATTATAAACCACGCCTCAAAGTCCTTTCCTTTCCTCTCAGTAGTTCGCTCTCTTCGTCTCTCCCAAAATCAATATATTCAGTTATAAAAAATGTCCCAGTCACAGCAGATTCTACTCCAGACGGAGGAATCTCTCCCTCAGCCCACCTTCTCCGATCTCAATTTCGTCGACGATTCCTACTTCGTTTCACTCTTCAACGACGATGAACAAGACGGCGCCGCATTGGTGATTCATCAACCACTACAACAAGTCGAGGAAGACGACGAACTGCGGAAGATCGTCTTCCCTGTCTCCGACGCCAAATACGCCGAGGGATTGCAGGTCCAAGAGGCTCTAGTCGGTTCATTCGCTCTCTCCCACGCCACTCCCGAAATCGATTTTCTTCCTGTAGGCTCCATGGTCATGGAGTCAGAGGCGATTGAGATCCATGGGAAGCGGATGAAGGTTGTGGACGCCGAAAAAGACGATCAAGAGGAAGGAGAATCTTCGCTGAGCTTCTGCGAGATTTGCGCGGAGAGGAAAGAGCCCGAACACATGCTGAAAATCGGCGGCGGGTGCTCGCACGCTTCCTACTGCTCCGATTGCATATCCCGCCACGTGACGACTAAAGTCAGTGACAGCGTCGTCACGGTGACCTGCCCTGCGGCGGGGTGCGGGACGGTGCTGGAGCTTGAAACCTGCCGGCCGGTGCTCCCGAAGCGAGTGATCGAACAGTGGGAGGAGGTTCTCTGTCGGGAGCTGATTGGAGAATCGCAGAGGTATTACTGCCCGTTCAGGGACTGCTCTACAATGCTGCTAGTGGAAGCCGAGGAGGAAATGATTCGTGAATCGGAGTGCCCGTACTGCCACAGGCTGTTCTGCGCACAGTGCGGGGTGCCGTGGCATTCAGGAGTTGATTGCGAGGCGTTCCAGAATCTGGGGCAAGACGAGAGAGGGAGGGAAGATATAATGGTGATGGAAATGGCCAAGAGCAACAAGTGGAGTCGATGCCCTCGCTGTATGTTCTATGTTGAGAGAACTGAAGGCTGCCCTCACATCACTTGCAGGTCAGTGTTTTCTGCAATACCATTGATCCTTCCTTCATTGCTCAATAACTACTACTAGCTCTGAGAATTGCGAGAGGTTAAAAGAATTCATCTTGAGTGCACTATAGTTTGAATAAGTAACGATGTTAGGTTCAATCTTGACAAAACATAGTCAAATAGTGGAACTAGGATGGTCCAAGACCCCATTTCACGTTTAAAGGTCTAATTCATCGAAATTTACATCAAATTTCATCACTCTCGGATCAGGAGCTTAGATTTGCCACCTGAGTTCCGCCATTATGCATTGTCAACGGAGTCATTCATCTCCAGATTGGTGATCCTGGGAGAGTAACTAGCAATAGCATGATGATCTATGTTGATCGCGATGTAATGATTGTTTGTGTGTTTGGAAATTTTGTAGGTGCAAGTATGAGTTCTGCTATGGATGTGGAGCTGAGTGGAACAAGAATCATGGTGGGTGTACCAGAGAGTAACTAGCAAGGAAGTGACTCAAGGAAGGATTGGGAGGATCGTGTATTTGTTAGAAAGGGTTCATTTTTTATCTGCTTCTTAGGGTCGTTTTTTACGAATGTTTGATATGGGTGTATCTGATATGATATTATCCAATATCACGGTATTCGAAATATTTTCGTATTTCGTAACGTGAATACTACTAAAATATTCAAAAATATCAATATCACAAAATGAGAGTTTCTAATATCACCTAAATATCATTCAATTCAAACTAAATTGTCCCAATAATCATTGTGTTTTCATGCCACGTGGCCATCACTTTTCTTTTTTAAATGGAATGAAATGGACTTTTTCTCTTTCCTTCTCCGCGATCAACTTCCTCTGCTTTCTTCCATTGTTTCTTCTCCCGTCCAGCAATGGCTACATCTCTTTCTTCTTCCTTTTCACTCTCATTATTCTCTTATTCAAGAACAAAGTCCAGCCTTTTCTCTCACCCAAACCAACATTTTCTTCAAATAAGCTTCTGATGAGATTTACAGGGGTGTCTACTTAACAAAATTGGGAGTCGGTTGTAAATTTAACAAAATCAGAGGAAGGTATCTGGGTTTTGAATATAAAGAATTGAAGAAGGAAGTTGGGGAAGAAAGTGAGTAGTGTAATGAGGACACATGTAATTAGACACAAGTCACCAAATATCACCATACTAAACAATGGTTTTCTATTTTACCTAAATTAAATTAATATCGTTTAATATCATGATATTTGAAATATCGTGTATCAAACGAACCTTTACAAAGCTTCTGCCCTGGTTTCCTTTTTTTTACTGTAAATTGTTTGGTAAGGTTTCTGTGAACGCTTTGGCAAATTGGTATCAAGTGTTCTGATGTCAATGGGTATTTTTGGTTAGTGGGAAGTGTTTGGTATCTGACGTTGCTTCTCTTCTCAGAAATGATTATGCAGTTAAGGGGAATCTTTGTAGGGGTGAATTTAGGTTAAGTTTGGCAATAAAAATCACGATTCAGTTAAATATCACTCGTTAAGTAATGCCAAAATAAGCCGATCAAGGGACTACATCAGATTTTAGGAATAGGCAATGTTTACGAGACCCATTGAATCTAACCGAATTTGGATTGAATTCAAATTCAAGGGACCCAATGGAATCAGATTTCGGCTGCATTTTACGAGTTTCCTCTGAATTCGAATACAGCCAAGCACAAATAAACTTTAATCGAATGACTGATTTCGACTGAATTGCCGGCCCTATTTCTGGGGGCTAAAAGTATTAAGTTGGTCTTAACAAAATCAAACGTTGAACTACAAGGAAACTTACACTAATCATGTCCAATTATACAAATGGTTGCAAAATCTTTTCAAATACCAAAGAAAAAGGAATTGGCATCTCCATTTTCGGCTGTACTCCTGGGAAGATCGATCTTACTCTGACATCTATGGGAGATCATTTGCGTTGTTGTGCATATCTTGTCGAAAATGGCCCGATAAGATGCGAGCTAGTACGTTGGAACAGAGGGGTCGACTTTGGTGGCATATGCATGTATCCCTCCTGACAAGTTGTATACTCTCTTGAAACCCTGCCCACGGAAAACATCATCCAAAATATTAATCATCACCAATGACTACATCAGCTATTATTACTTGACAGTTTAACAGTGCCACACGATGACCGTAAGCTTCACGAGACTCGTACCTGCATCTGCAGAAACTTCGCCACCTGTAGTGATCGCACTCCATGATGACACTGTAACATGGAAACCGATCTATTAGCTGTCTATTGTATGGAATTGCTTCCATTACTAATTGTATCGGGACACATTCTCGGCAAGTATACACATCCCCACAAACGATGTAGAAATAGCTCGAACCAGTGCTCATGCAAAACTGTGCCGACTTAGAGCCATAGCTCTAAACAAGACCGTAATCTCAAGGATGTGATGGGTAACTTTTCGACCTCCATATTACATCAGGAGCCAGATTCTAAATGGCTACAAAGTTAGCAAACCAGCTCACCTACCATACCTCTATATCTTTTCACTACTTCACGAAATGTAGAACTTAGCATTAATTCAGAACTTCCATCATTTTAATGCAAATATCAGGAAATTATAGTGAATACAACTAGAAAAGATATCAGAAAACCATATATTAACCAGATATGAACAATTTCAGATGTAGCCTGTTTTGCATCATAAAACTTCCAGATTTTTCTCGTTGTCGGCAAAGAGAGGATGTTAAGTTGTACTTAGAAGAACTAATGAGAAGTACCATAACATATGTATCCTTCCCAGGATCGAGCTTCGTTGTAATTTCTGGACCCCAAGTTCCAAACTGACGCAGTGGAAGAACTTCAAAACCAGGCAATGACGCTTTGTCCCTACAACAACAAAATAAGTAACCAGTTCAAGTACTTGTTATCACCAAGCAATGACTCAAAAAAATTTGTTGCAAATGGAGGTTCAAAATGTTCCACAGATTGCCGTTTGAGAACAGTAATGTGTACTACATCATGCAAGGTATTCATTGATGACAATGTAGCAAATATTATATGCTGAATAAAACTCGTGCAAGTGATATTGGAACAAAGAACTCAATTCAGAGCAATAAGAAGTCATACACTTCATCAGGTTCCCGGACATCAATCAACTGAGCCTCCTGAAGAAAGTCAGGATCTTGGAATTTGACATGAAACTCATCTGGTTGAATTTCTCGAAGAGCGCATGCGTCTCTGATAGTAAAAGAACACAAACAGAAGAAAATGTCGTGACATACAAATTTGAAATGACAAAAGCCGGTTCACGAATGACCCAAGTCCGAATCAAAATCAGGGGTTTACCTTTGGGAGAGAACTTGCAGCAAATGCCATCCAAACTGAGTTTTACACCGCACAACTTTATTTAGAGGGGCAGTAAAGGCCGCTTCCTCAAATTCAGGTACCTATCGCACACTAATCATCGTAAGTGGGGACTTGGAAGTAAGAAGTTTGGACTCTTATATGTTTTCAACATCGTTTAGACCAGGATGCATCATCATTTATGGAGAATTTGCGTACCATTTGCCCCTTTCTGACCCATCCAAGCATTCCACCCTCTTCTTTGGACGGACAAATGGAGTACTCAACAGCAAGGTCACTCAAATCCTCTCCTTCATGAAACAATAGGAAGCGTATAGCAATTACAGCTAGTTAAAACATCCAAATATTGAGAGACAAGCAACTGTTTAAACCCTAAAGGAGATTAGAGCAGCATAAATATAAATGTGCGAGGACTACACTAACCTGCGAAAACTCTCTTTTGTAGGTCCACTATAAGCATAGGATCATCTGCTTTGACAAGCAAGTGCTGTACCAAGAGTTCCTTATCAGCAGCGGAGTCACTCTGAGAGCTGAATGACGCTGAAAAAGAAGCAGGAAATATTTCGTTGGAAATTTTAAAATCTTAAGCATGTTCAGGGGGGGAAACAGTGATGAATTCAATTCATTACCTCTGGGGCATATATGACGATTGAGCATAGAGAAAGGGCGGCGATTGAATGAAAGCGAAGGCAGAGATGTGAGGGTTCTTGTGGAGAGAGGGTTTATGAGTGAAGAAGAAGAAGAAGAAGAAGGGTAAGGAAGAGAAACAGAAAGTTTACAAAGATGAGAAGAAGGATGGATTTGAATCAGAGAAGGCATCAGAGCAGAGAAAGATAGACGCGATGCTCTGAGCATTTTTGCTTCTGAATCCAAAATGTTGAGTTCTGGGAAAATGAGAAATGTTTAGATATGAACTCGACTCAATAGCTGGTTCGACCGTTTCCAACTCACCGGTCTACAGAGAAGGTCAAAACCGCCATTTGATCAGGTTTGAGTGGTAAAAACCAGATGGTTCAACCGGTTTATTTATTGTGACTACAAACAATTAGTCGTTTAAGATCGAGCCAAATCACTGACGCCGAGCTGGCTTCAAACAGGGGCTACCCTTCCAGCGGCATAAACTCTGCTGGGGAACTGAGGAGAATGTCAAGGCATCTCCCGTAGCTCGCTTACCCCTTGCAATGCCCTTTCCGGCACCACACCGTCTTCCTTGTCTTTTATATATTCTTGAACATTGGTTTTCAGTCGGGTCGGTTTTATTTGTGTCGTTTTTCCTTTTGTTTCAAATGGGCGCAAGTTGTTCCTGGTCTTTATATTCCTAATTGTCCGAGTCTCCGATGTTGAAGGTTAATAATCGTGTTGAGTGGGTTGTGACGAGGGCTAGGGTGTATCGCTCGATCAAAACTTGACAAACTCACCCGATTAACACAGGCAGGACACAAATTAAGTTGTTGTCTTTAAAAAGGGAATTCCTTGGCTTTAACGATTGTCGTTACACACAGTTGGATCAAACCCCAATCAAGATAATAAAGGTCAGTAATCATTCTTTCCCCTTTTTGTTTCTGTTTTCAATGGGTCCCTTACAGCAACTGTATTTAGTGCCAACTCAGTCTCTCGTAGTTTCATATGCTCAAACATTCAGCAACTTACATGGACCCTACTGGATTGATGACCTTCGAAAGTTACTTCAACAGTCCA
Organism: Linum usitatissimum; assembly: GCA_030674075.2. Classification (NCBI taxonomy): domain Eukaryota; kingdom Viridiplantae; phylum Streptophyta; class Magnoliopsida; order Malpighiales; family Linaceae; genus Linum; species Linum usitatissimum. Next base: position 2,553,167 of record JAUJYP020001410.1, on the reverse strand, counting down.
CTAACCAGTATTGATCTGTTCTTCCAAACTAGAGCCACCAGCAATGATCTGTTCTTCCATCGGAATCTAGTTCTCACAGTAAAAGCAGCACCCTGTCAAGAGTTCAAAATTGTCAGGTTTTGGGTGTTTGGTTGAGATATTTGGGTAAAAGATATTTTGAGCAAAATAACTCATTTTGGGTCAAAATAACTCATTTCACATCCAACACAAAATATGTGGTATTTGATTTCACACCATGGTATTTCAAATAACTCATTCTTGAGTTATTTGAAATACCTCGTCAAAATAACTCGTTTGTCAACCAGAACAAGATCTTTGGCATTTCGGCTGTGATATTTGAATAACTTATTAACCAAACAAGATAATTTTCAGGCCCTTTGCACCTTATAAATACCATATTCTCAAATAACGATCATTTTGCTCCAAAATATGATGTATCTACAATATCTCATTCAAATGAAACTTCCTTTTGCATTTATGTGTAACTCAACGTGTAATGTGAATATTTGTTTCACCAATACTGAAAATAACACTGAATTGGTGATGATTACCTGTAGAAAATAATGGGGAGGATGCTGAAATTTCTAGCTTTGACGAAGCACCTTCCGTGGATCGAGTTGTCCGCTGCAGTAGCTAGAGGGAACAACAGAAAGCTCCTGTCTTCCTTTCCATTCTTCTCCTGGTTTCAAAGTTATAGGCTTCTCCACGCAAGCAGCTCCTATTAACAGCATATGTTTGTACTCCTCGTCACCTAGATCAACCATTGCCTTTGCTCTTTTATCCCATGGATTCCAAACAACTACAAAGTCAAAGTTACGGCTATGAATACTGCCGTAAAAGCAAAGCAAAACTAGCAAAAGTATGGATAAATGAATGTTACTAGGGTCACTCACTGGCATCCGGAAGTCCATCTTTCCGCAACACGAACGTTCTCTTCCTCTCGTGGTCCAAAATAGCTATCTTAGTTGGAGTACTCAGATAGAGTTTGTCCACCTGTCGTATCAAAAGATAATCATCTAACCATCACAAGACTATTATCACACAAGGGCAATGAAAAATGACCAAATACAACAACGATACTGACTTCTGATTCGAATGTAATTGCATCGCCTTGTTCAGTTACTCGATCCCTGTCCTTAAGGTTATCCAGATAGTCCAATGTCTCTAATCCTTCTACGCGTACTTCACTATATTGAAGCAAACAAGTGGCCTTGATCAGCAAGGAAAGTCAGGAGAGACGTTGACAGAGATTATTTTGTCAATTAGAGAAACAAAACATACTTAGTCAGAACCTAAGGCCTTATACACAGAGATGCTAAAACTATTAAAGAAGGTATCATAAGCGAACCTGATATCAGTGACAGAGAAATAGATGTTATAGGCAAAGGTAAATGTAAAAGGTTTCCCGTCAGTCTCTGTATTCCGGATTCGGGAGGTCAACATCAGATCTCCACCTGGCCCCAGAGCTATCCCTATCCGGAATTCAAATCTGCAAGCAGTTGGCATGGGTTATGCCAGTTTCGTGACAAACTGATACAAAATTTGACAGTGACAGAAGTTTTTCTCTACATCAGAAACACAAATGTAATGGCCTCTTTCAGAGTCGCAAAGATTAAATAAAAGATGTTAGGGACAAACCAGACATGCACCTGTGAGGCCAGCTCTTTGGATCATCCTCAGATGGTTTAAGTATTAAATCCACAAAAGCCCTATTGGAACTAACTGTTGGAAAAGGAGGGGGATCTTTATCAACCGTCCACACTGTGTTTCTTGCAAATCCGTGTTGTTGAAGGGAACCATGAGTTCCGAACTGCATGTTTTTAAAATGGTAAATTTGAAAGACAAATCACGAAATAAAAATAGTCAGCAAAATGAAAAAGAATCACCTACTTGAGGAAAGCTAATTGGGATACCTCCTCTTATTGCCTTTGAAGGATTGAAAACAGCCTGCACAAACCATAAGCATACTTCAAATTTTAATGGAACGCAAGACATATGCAAACAGCAAGCAAAATGCTGATTGTCAATTAACGTTGTTGGTTGGCTACAGTAAATGGCATATTAAGCCAAGAGCTTTAGGGCCATAATGATTCCTTTTAGCGGATGCAATGCAAAACAGGACTGATTTAGAAAAATATCCAGCACCACAAGTCACAAATTGCAACAATGAATGTTGCGCAAAGAGGTTAGCAAATGGACACGATTCAGGTTGTAAATAAATGGGCTTCCGGAAGCATTTAGTATTATCAGAAAACCGAATTTGAACCAACATTCTTTCATCTATATTAAGAAACTGATTTCCCAGTATTTATTCCGCAGAGAGAGAGAGGAAGTTGAATTGAGTTTCAAAAAGAAGAAGAATTTACAGAGTTTCTTGCTGCTGTAAACATTCTCAAGTTACCAAGGATTTTCGTTGATATCAAATTTCACAGTTGAAGTTGAAAGGAGCATACCTTGCTACTAAGAAATAGTAATTCTTCTCTATATTCATTCTTCCAAGATGTAACTTGACCTCCATTCAGGTAAACCTGTCCACAAATGAAGAAACAAGCAAGGTAATGTTTCTTCAATCAAATGCATCCACTTGCTGTTTAATTTCCAAGATTTACATGAAGGATTAGATGGAGAGCAAAAACTGAAGGTCTGAACCTATTTCCAGAAGATAACTACTTAACGATCTCTTCTTTCAATTCCATGAAAACTGAGTTTGTTGTTTCCCTTGTCCCTTGAATTCGATTTCAACTTTCAAACAACAAACAAGGAGCTCATTAATGAATAATCCTTCAGAAACTAGTACTTCCTATCAACCAATCCCCTGTCCTCAGCCGTCGACAATTAACTCGGCAGTAACTAGAAACTCATCAGCTAGGCAATCATTCACGTTAAGATTCTCATCAGCAAGAACAAATCAGAACAGAGTTTAACATAATGAGGCAAACGGAACATCTGGCGGATCAGCTGGACATAGTTTCTCTACTTAATAATCTCTCCATTCACGTCAAAGATATCAAGAGAGCCGTAAAAGAACGACAGTCACTCTGAATCTGCATAACTAGACATCGATCAGAATTTCGACGATCGTAGTAACAACATGGAATCCGTCCGTGATAGTCGCAACATGCTACATTCAAAATCGAAGGAATGTGCATCTGATCGATTGTTGGAAAAATAAGCGGTGAAAGCGAGAACAACAGATGTTCTTACCTCGGCGGAATGGCCACGAACCTCGCGGAGGATGACCTTATCGAGTCCATTAACGCCCTTACAGAACTCAACGAATTTGTTTTCCTCGCCTCCGCCGCCGCCGCCGCCAACAATCGACATTTCTTCTCCTTTCTCTTTCAGCTATATATCACTGTTCTCCTTCTTCTTCTTTCTTGTCTACCTTGAGATTGAGAGAGACAGAGGGAGGGGGGAAAGCGATCAAGAAATCTAAGGCAGTGGTTAAGAGGTGAGAGTAGGCGATCTGTGAAGATTGCGTTTACTGTTTGTTATTTGAATTTTGGCGTGTCAATGACTCGGAGGATCATCACAAACAAACATGGGTTTCTTCAGTTCTGATTTTGAAGAACACTTGCTGGGGCGTTGCGTACAATCCAATTTCTGTTGCACATGGAAATAAGCCAGTGTTTGCTAAAAGTTAAAACCGGACTGGGAAATCGAGTCTGACTTAAACCAAATCTACCATCAAATTAGTTCGGTTATCATATGTTCCGCCACTTAGCTATTGGACTAATGAATAATTCGATTTGAATAGATTGATGATCCTTTCTTTATGAGAGTCTTGGTGTATGAAATAAAGAATGGTATGTGGGTGGTGATATAAGGAAAATAAGACGTGTGAGAGTGTCTGAAAGGTAAAAGAATATTAGGGATGTACACGATAGTATAACCAGCGGTAAGCTTACAACTTCGATTAGTTTATAGTTTAGATGTATGAGGTGATAGCGTATAAAGTGTTATAGTTATATGGGTCACTTTTTTTATATAATTTTTTTGAGATATGAATCACAGTGAAAGTTGATAGGTGATCTCTTAAGTAAGATCTTAATCGTTAACGATGAATAATCAAAATTGAATTAAATTTGTGTTCGATGGGAGACCGAAGTCCTATTACTAGGACAAGAAGTCTAAGTCCTATTGGCGGCTTGAGCCGAGACTAAAGTGGTCCTGTCTTAGGCTAAGGATCTTTTGGATCTTCTGGGCTTGTTGGCGGCTAGTTGTAGGCCTAGGACCTATGGCCCATCATTTTTTTTCCTCAAAAGCTAACGTGACGAAGAATTTCAACAATTATTTTTATGTACAGTTTGGTATCAAATAAATTATAAATTTATTTTATTTCAAAATAAATTATTATGTTTGGAATATCAAGTTTAATTCTTAAAAATAAATAAAATTGAATTTTCAAATTGGTATATGATTAAGAATTAAATTAAATCAAAAGTTTCCACATATACTTTTTTAAGAGATAAAATATTATTATTACTCATTGGGTGGAAGAGTTTATTGAATTAGTAATTATATCACCTTAACCGATATAAAAAAAATAACAATTAACAAAGAACAAATGTATACAAATTGGTGTTATCATATGCGTATATGATGGTAGTCATAACAATTAATAATTAAAAAATACGATGGTTTTTTAATGAAGAATAAGAAAGAAGATATCTAACCTCTTTCAAATTGGTATTTTGTTACCGGTAGCAAGAATGAAAAGGTTCGAGCAAACAGACAGTCGACTCTAGGTATATATATTAGGTTTGAGGTATGATGTTAATTTAATTATTAGTTGAGGGTAAATAAATCATTTTAATGTAATTAGTAAATTTGTGTGAAATTCATTTCAAAATAACTACTCAATTCCATAAAATTGTTAACACTACACTCAGTTCCACATGATTCAAATTTTAAAAATAAAAATAAATTATTTTACATACCAAACACAAAAACATTCATTTCGAAATAAATTCCATGAATTTTTTAAAAATTCATTTATACCCATAAAAATATTAACATTAATTCTAATATATTTATTAACTAGAAGAACACAATAGTGATTAGTAACAAAATTGAAAGGAGGGAAGTGTTATTGCATAATCTTTGCTTGCTCCAACCGTTTATTACATCAGTTTAGAGAGCAAACAATTATATGAAAATAAATTTTTATTACACAGTAAATATGCTTTGTGGTCAAAATATTTCAATGCCCTACCGCCGCCGTGGAAGGAGCAATATCACCGGAGCGCTCGTTTAATCCGATGAGCCCCGGTGAGCCTCCATTAAAAATTATTTCCTATCCGCTCTTTTCTTTTTCTCCTTTTCTTAATCCTATGTACTTTCTTATTCCTAAAAAAAGAAAAGTATTAACCATGGTCCAAAACGACGCCGTTTGGATATTCTAGGCGGCCAAGGCCCACAAAGCCATAACCATCATCAAGATCCCAACGCTGGAGGAGACTGTTCTCGGAGCGGCCCCCGCAGCTGGTGCCTCAGCCGCCGGCCCATCTGCGGACGGGGCATCAGCGTCGGCCGAATCCGACTCCTCCGATGGTGGGGCTGGAGGAGACTTTGACGTGGAATCGTCGGACGGTGACGACGCCGAAGAGTCGCTAGACGGCGAGTCGGAAGACGGAGCCGGGGACTTTGACTTGGACGGCGCCGATGTGTCTTCCGATGAGTCGGACGGTGAAGGCGCCGATGAGTCGGACGGTGAAGGCGCTGAGGACTTGGCTCTCCTGGGCGATTTCGAAGGCGCGTCCTTAGACTCCGCCGGTGACGGACCGTCGCTCTTCTTTTTGGACGGCGCCGGAGCAGAAGAGTCATCGGACGATGGTGAAGGAGAGGGAGATTTGGCGCCCTTCTTGCTGCCGGAAGTGGAATTCGACGATTTCGGCGAAGATGGAGCCTTGGCGGGAGATTTCTTCGGAGAGGAGGCGGACTTACCCTTGGACGGCGATTTCGCTGGAGCTTCCTCCTCCCCGCTGTAGTCTTTCGATTCAGCCTTCTCACCGGATTTCAAATCGTAATCGAATAATGACTCGTCCTCTCCCACCTGCAATTTCTTTCCGCCTTTGATATTTTCCTTCGTCTTCGGGACGAAAGAGCGTCGCACCATCATTTTTTCCGACGAAGCGACCCTGTCGGCGGCCTCGACGTCGCTAGCAACGCTGACGACAGGAGGCGGAGTAACGATCAAGCCGCTGACGTAGAACACAGAGATGTTCCGAGACAAAACGACGACGGATTTGACGACATTGACACCGGGCTTAGATTTAGGGAGGATAGCGCTCGAGAAGCTAAACCTTCCCATTTTACCCTTCTTGGTCACAACCAACATTCCATCTTTACCCCTGGCCAATTTGGTCTGAGCATAGACGGTGCGGATCAATCCGGTGCCATTCTGAAGGGCGTTCAAGCGATACAAGTCATAGTACTCGGGAATGACGTGCATGGTCATGATCCTCTGGATCTCGGCAAGGGACTTGCCCGAGATGGGAGCCATGTTGGCGTTATCAACAGCGAGGATGGTGACATTCTTGAGGTTTGTCATCATTCCGACGACTCCAGCCTGAGCCAGGTAGTTGGAGAAAGTGCTGAACTCAGACAGTGGGCCCAAAACATTGGTGACATTGAATGCTGATGAGGAAGCGGTAAGGGCGAGGACGAGGAGGATGAGGAGATGTGTGGATGTGGAAGCCATGGTAATTAGTTAATTAATGATGTTTTGTGTGTGTTTGATTAAGTGAGTAATTCGAGTGATTAGTTTATATAAGAAGAGAAGGAGGTAGAAGCGGGGATGAAGAATGGAGTAGGAGGTATTGTCGGATCATCATTGCTAATTGTGTTCTTGAGGCTGTAGAAAAGGGTCACCAAGTGTCAATATCTAATTAAATTTTGTAATTTTTTAAAGTGTGTTTGGATAGATATATTTATATTTAAAATTTGTATTTTTAGAGTCTTTATTGGTTTCTCCATTTTTAGTGTTTAGGGATGGTTTGGCAAGAGATCGAAAATGTGGAGATAGACAAATAAATGATGAAAAATGTCTTTGTTGTGATATATATCAAAATAGATGGACTGAATTTTTTTTTTCCAAACTGGATTGTCGATATATTATTAATACATTAAATCAGAACAAAGATGGTTTATAAATAAATTATATTAATAAGGAGGTGTTACATTAAAAATCGGACTGTAAATTCTAGATTATGAAATATATATATTTCGATTGGACTAGTGTCTAAATAATTAGTGTTAAACTACATATATTTTTTTGGAAATATAGTGTTTTTATTGTCTTCTTTTTTGTCTTTCTTTTACCGTGATGAAATTTTTTCAACTCTTACCAAATAATAAAAATAATGTTTGATGACCAAACATAGAATTTCCGAGAGTTATGACTTGAGACTCGAAAATTTATGATTTGATGGAGGAAATTCGCTACTAACTTTTAATTATTCACTTTATTAAATTAATGAAAAAAATTTCTAACTGCATAAAAAAATTTAATATCATATTTTAATTATTTTATAATGATTTTATAGTTACTGTGGGAGAGATGTATCAAATTGATCAAAAGAAACAGTAGCGCGAGAGCTTGTGCTCTCTAGGATTTCGGCGCCCCCATTTTTTTTTCTGTAAATCAGTATTTAATATTCCTTGGATTGAGAGGTTTGTGATATTATTGTTGATTGTTTTTTTTTTATCATTTATTCTTTTATTTTTTGACGGACTTTTCTTCGGTGTAAAAAATGATTAAGAACTTTTGAAACAAAAGTCAATTAGGGTTTTTTTTAAAGCAAATAGAGGGTTAAATATTTTACTTCCTCCCCTCCCTCCCCTCCGCGACAAATCGAAGATGGCAATGGTGTCGCCAGGGCGAAACGATAATGAAGAGGAACAAGAAAAAGACGCACTGTAGTTGAGCGAAGAAGAACTAACGGTTGCGTTTGAGAATATTCAGGAACACTAAAAAAACCTAGCACCGGCAGGATTGAATAATAGGTCCTGCCACGAGAAGTGATTCGCTGGAAAGAACTCACTCGAGGTATCGAATTCTTTGAGTGTTTGATGTTTTGGGTGTCCCCGATTTGGGCTCCACTGGTCGTCTATTATTTTCTTAATTTCAGATGTTTCTTTTTGTTTGAACAATTATTTCTTTCTTGTTTTTGCTATCTGGTAGAGTTTAGCGCCTGAGTTGTCAGCCTCTGTTCAAGGTTTTTTGTTTTTGGGATGATTGGAAGTATAAATGTTGTAGCTTTTGCTACACATTTGTAGACCCGTGCTTTACTCGTTAAAGTAGTAATCTTTCTTGGAGATCGAGTGATAAATTGAATATTTTGATCACGAATTTAATAATATAAATAGATTATTTTCGAAAAGAAAAAAAGATCATCTCCAATGTATGATGTTGAAATCTATAACTCATGTTTATATTTGGTTGTTTAGGATTGCAAAAGGTAATTTGCTTCGATGGCTCAAATTTTAAATTTAGGAATGACATTTTAATTTTTTTTTCAACTCAAGATTGAATCATGCTAGATCCGTCGTTGAATGTAACAAACTTAATAACCGCCACAATATAATCACAACGCTCGTACAATATACGGGTGAGTGTGTCATTAAAGGTTAAAACCAACAACTGAAATACAAAGATTGTGAACCATCCTACCTAAATACTATAAATTATGCAACAAGAAAGAGCTAGGTACAAACTCTAATGAAAACTTAACAAGTCTATCAGCTGGTTTATCTCGATTCATGATTCATCCTTATGCAGCGGCCATACTAATTTTTCTGTAGCGTTTCAATTTTATTGAATGTCCCCAAAACGACCCATGAGCTGTGTTGTCATTTTGACGTTGAACCCGACTACAAAGAAAAGGCATCTCTTGAACCACAGTACTTCGAATTTCCGAAATAATTGCTCCTCTCATATGGTAAAGATTGAACTTAAATCAAATCATTGTTAAAATAATCTCCAGTGTCTCTTTTGGAAGGTGCACAGAAATATTGAACCTTGATACGCTATAACATGGCCTCACGAAGTGCCAAGGCTTCAATCCTTTTAAAGGCATTTTATGTTATATCATAGATGGCTCCCAACAAGAAATATTAACATCTATATAAACCACGAGATCGGTCTGATCTCCCATTTTCTGACAGGTTTTTGTACAAGCAAGTTCTCTGCAAATTCTCAACTGAAGGGCTTGTAACATAACTAGTATTTACATCTTCTGTAATAAGGAAGAAAACAAAATAACAATTGGGGATTTTAAAAACGATAAAACTCCAATTATTGCTACTAGCCAGCTTTACCTCTGGCTAATGAATCAATCAGTGTAAGGAAATACATGTACACCATTTAAAATTATGTGCGTACATGCACTATGAGAAGCAACAAGCCTCCTTCTACTTCATACTCACAACCCTACTCAACATGTTAGGCTTCTTCGCTGATGATGCTGTGGTGGTAGCAGGAATGCTACCGTTCTCTGTTCTCTGATTCCCAGTAACTTCTCCATTGACCCCATTGACATGGTTCCGCATTTGCAGCGCTGGTTCTCCCTCCGTCCGGCTGCTACTCGACACCTGGAGGGAAAGAAAAGCCACGTACATGTTGAGTAGGAAAAAGAAAACACATTATGAACCTCTCCTAACAACTCGCGAGTTATTGAGATGCAACGGTTCTCACGTGGGGATCATAGCCTTCTCACTGTCTAATTTAACTAAGAGGCCGTGAGATCGTATCCCTACAGCTCTCGATACTACAATTTTCTATGCATAAGGCTTGGTAGACCCCGTGCAAACTTTCTCTCCTAACAACTCAAATTATTGGGATGAAATGGTTCGATTCTCACATAGAGAATCAAATGAGGTTTACCTGTGCAGTTTCTGTTTTGTACTTCTGGAGTTCTTCCTGAGCACATATCAGCCTGTGTATTCATTCCCACAGGACGAGACAGAATGTTAAACACGGGTTCAGTTTTACAGATCCCGAGTGATTTCATTCTTTACATAAAGCCATGAACTTGTAAATATATAGTACCTGTATCTTAGGTCTGTTACTTCAAGAACTAACTCCTTCTCCTTATCTTGCATTGCTTCCATCTATAATCATCAGTTTCAAAAACTCAATTCTTCCATCACCTAAAACGCAGAAGAAAAAAAACACTAAGGCATGTTGTTGTGTACCAAGGATTTCTCCATGGAAGCAAGTTGTAGTATTGATCCTCCGTCGGGGGCACGAAGGCCTAGAGAACAGGATAAAAGAGTTAGGTAAGAGCAGCTGTCGAAATCGTACTAAGAACAATAAAGAAAGCATTGAACCTGCAGAGTCAGAGTTGGACAGCAGCTTCATTATGCCAAGGATAGCATCCTATTACGACAAAACCAAGAGATGAAAATGTGTCCTCTGCTAAGAGATAAAAAGAAATATAATTTACACGATACGTACTCGTTGAAGGATGTTTGTCTGTAAGACAGACTGTACAAGTGGAAGCACAGAGTTGAGTAGGTGACTTGAGGAAGTGGCTTCAGGTGTTGGCGATAGAGGAATTCCAGGTTGCTGAGTGATCACCTGCATAACAATGACAAAATCTCCTCAAGATCATCAAAATGTAACCTTCTACTTGTCAGAGATCTTTCTCCAGTTCCAACATTAACGCTCTTATCGCAATCTATGAACACCAAACTTGTGTTCTTTAATGCTTTATAAATCCCTCCAACCTCCTCCGATCCCCGTGTCTTTACTCCCCCGAAGGAAGGACCCGCAAGAAAGAAAGAAAAAAAAACGAGATTTTGGATTGCTTGTGATTCTCATTGAATATATAGGTTTTCCCTTTAGCCAATCCAACAAGATATATTAAGTGAGTTTGTGTGATAGAGATGTTGTATATGTTCTAATCCAGAACTTGGTGACCAGAGTGTATGAGGCTCTCACAGCCTTACCCTTGGTTTCACAGAGAGGCTGGTTTCATCAGTTGAACCCCTTACCTGTAAGGTCACAATGGAGCAACCTTAGAATCACACAAATGGCTCCTCTAGATAATAATAATAAAAAAACCGAAATTTCTGCAGTAGAGAGATGCTAAGAAAGTGGTGGGAAGGAGGAGGGTGGAACAGAGCTTTATGGACCCTTTTCTTCAAAAACTACTACAGAGTTAACGGGCTAATCCGGACTACAAATTATTTCATCCGAGGGATTTGAGTAAGATATTCAAAAGCTTTACTGGCAAAACAACAAACCTGCATGCTGTAACTCTTTTGCAGCGAGGGGGACGGTGCTACCTGGCAATTGAGAAGAGTTACATACAACTATTCACGTCGAATTAACCGAGAAGATCCAAGACAGAAGCCCGAGAACTCACTTTTTCTATGTCAACACTCTCTGAAGTGACTTTGAAACGTCCTCTTTGTTGAACAACTGGTGGCTTTGATTTGTCATCGATCTCCTCATTAGAGCCTGCAACATTAAGTGGTTACTTAGAGTTGACAATAAACACTCACGTCCTTTTAAACAAGTTGAAATAAGATAACTTGTTGCATACGAAACTTAGGAAACTCACCATCTAGTGCTACTGTGGCACCATTGTTGGATGGGATTCTTGGCAGTGGGGTGGCTGATCTATCTATGTTGGTGTCAAAGCTGTTGGTAAAAATGATATGAAAAATTATGTATAGTTGAAGAGACGCTGAAGCATGTATAAAGCTTTAAATGTAAGACGCATTCTAGGTTTACAATTTGAGCCCTAACCTGTTGCTTTGCGAAACAACAGGTTCGCAGAAATTGAAGCTGAGGCTACCTGGTCCTACCAATTTGGATTCGGAATAATTAGGCATGCCATTAGGAATTTTAGTATCTATCTCAAAAGTAGGCCTTTCAGCAACGTTGGTGTTAAATCGAGGTGAGCAGAGCTGTGAAACAGAATCAGATGGACTTGGAAGGCTGCACTCATCATCAGATCTCTCGCAGCTGATTCTGGAAATAATACATTATAACTTGCATCATCAACATTTGTTACTGCCGGTTAAGTAGGTTCTAAAACCACCATTGAAGCAGAGATAATACAAATGAACTAAGAGAATATATATAGGTCAGAAATATACTTGGTAATGCTAAGAGACGAGTTCACTGAAAGAAGAGGCACTGGCCGATTTTGCACCAGATAACCAGCCGTGATCTCAGTCTGTTAAAGTAGGATGATTAGGAAGAAAATCTTCCAAGTAATCTATCATTCACAACAAGGCAATAGAAACAGGATGTAAGTAGTACCGTTTCCGTAGGCTGTTTGGCAGAAGAGGTTTGACATTCATATTGTTTATCATTTCCATCAAGTGCTGATAAACAACTGGAGCTTCCAACTTCAAAATTATCACCTATAATCTCGTCGTATGGTATCTGACAGTAAACATAGATGATTTGGTAATCAGATTGGGAAAACTGGACAGACAACTGGTAAATTTTACTGAACTGACACTCAGACACAGAAGTCAATGATCATACCAGAGAAGCCTGAGCTTTCATGTCGTCAAGGTTGAAGTTCCAACCACTAATTCCTCGTTTGTATTCATTCTGTAACCAGTCATGATGGCATGCAAAAGCAAAGTAGCATCAATAAAACATATCACATATTCATAGATATTTACCAGCTTTTCTCAAGGTAACTGTAACCTGTGATATTTCCTCCATCTGACCATCAGGCATTTTCTTTTCGGCAAGCATATCTTCTTCCTTTCTCTATATACCAAAATAAATAAAAAATCCCCGTCAATGTGAATATGGTAGCAAGTCATAACAAAATAAATAAGTTATACACCAGAATAGCTTTTTCATCATATATGATTGGTCCCAAGGTTCAAACCCAAGATGTGGCGAATGTCACTAACCTTCAATGCCTCAATACGAACACCGAGAGCAGGTAATCCCTCTAGAATCGTCCGTGAAAGATAGTCACTGGACCTGGCTTGCTTGAAAAATGAATGCTTCAACAACCTCTTTGCTGAAGGACGTTTTGAAGGATCTTTTACTAAGCAACTGGCAATCATCTGTTTGAATGACTGACGAACAAAAAAGAAAATAAACGCTCATGATAGATTACTGGTAAGTAAAGGAAATTTCTAAGTAATTACAGAAATGGGGCATACTTTAGAGAATTTCTTATCTCTTTCATAGTCCAAACCCGGGGGTGCATTTTGCAAAGTCATGAGCAACACCTTACCACAATGGAAAATGCATTTCAGACTACAACATATCTTGACCCTTTTCCAAACAAGGGAACATTATAGTTAAAGAGTAAACCTTCATGGGAGGATATTTAGAGAAAGGAGCATGCCCATGGGCAAGCTCTAAAGCAGTTATTCCGAAAGACCAAATATCAGCCCTGTGGGATCCAACAAATCATTATGTATGTGAATGGTACATCAAAAGAGACTTCAAAATAGAGAGTACAATCATAACCTAATGTCATATCCATGTAATTGTTCCATAACTTCAGGCGCCATCCTGAAAGATCAAAATATGACATCAATACATATGCGGCATTAGAAAAGTACACTACTTGGACATCTCTCAGGGAACCGAGGTACACCACTGTACAATGTTAAAACAACAAAGAGAATTCAACTACGAAGTATTTAAGAGTAAGATTTTCAAACCAAACCCTCTAAAGGTTCGATCGCCAATGTTTTTAGTTGTTTGGTTTTACTTGAAACACCAATATTCCATAGTGAAAAATGAAGCTCTTTTAGGACAAAAAATTGCAAGTTCTTGGAAGCATACCAGCAAGGAGTCCCAACAAATGTATTCCTCATGCGTTGTCGATCGCCTGAGCCGAAGAGGTAAGCAGAAACACCCAAATCTCCCAACTTTACTAAGCCACGCTCATCTATAAGAATGTTCCCAGCCTGTGAAAAAGTGATAGGATCATTACCATTACAAATTACGTCGACTGAATTAATACTTCCTCAAATCCCGCAAGCAACATGAGCTCTGTCTAATCCTTCATTTGGAGAAAGCAAGTAACTTTTTAAGCATTGTTAGCTAGTGCTCGAATCCAAGGCGTTGCTAGAGCATGACAGATAGACAGAGTCCTAATGAACTTGTATGTACACAGCAAAATCTTCAATCTATAAGATAAGTTAGAAGAGCAGAACATGCAAAACTCACTTTAACATCACGATGAATGCAGCCATGATGGTGAAGATACTCCAAACCCTTTAACACTTCTTTCAATATGGTGGCAATGACTGCCTCCTCGAACCCTTCCGGGAAAGCCGCCTTCAATATGTGAAGACAAGAACCTCCTGCCATGAACGGCATCACAACCCACAGATTGTGGTCGCTCACAAAGGAGCAATGCGATTTCAGAACATTAGGATGGTCCACCAATATCATCGTTTGCACCTCCCTGGAAATATTCGCCTGTTTGAAAACAACATACAGATTCAAAAAAGCCCACATTACATTTTAGGGATCTGTGAAACAACCAAACACAGAAAAAAAATGATACGATTAGCCCTACCAAGTCGACGTTGTCGCGCTCGAAATCGAGGATCTTGATGGCGACGATTTCATCGAAGGGGACACAGAGAGCTCTACGGACGGTGGCGCTGACGCCCTGGCCGATCTCCTCGTACAAGACATAGTTTTCAGGGCCGATTGGGTACTTCTTCCTGTCCATTATTCTTACTGATTCAACATAAAACAAACAAATTTAATCAATCTAGGTAGCTGAAAGAATTCTCCAGATGCTAAAACTTGGGAGAAAGAGCTTTAGCATGTGGGATTCGGATGATTTGAGAAATGAAAAGGGGAAAAGGTTTGATTGAGATGAAAGGGAAAAGGAGGGAAAAGGGAAAGGTGAGGAAAAAGGGGAAGGAACGAGGGATATGGCTATGAGAACGGATCTCCGCTGGATTTGCTCTCATTCTTTCATCTTCTTCATTTGGTTGTTGTTGTTGGTAAAGTTGCTGTATTTGGGTAATTGGGTATTTATAGGTTCTTGGTAATTCTCATTTCCCCGCCAAATCTTTCCTTTCATATGATTATTTTCAGGTTGCGGACGTTTCGTCACCAGAAAATGGAAAATGCTGAACCAGAAAAGGGAGAAGAGTACTACCAGGCAGTATGGTATTTTTTCAAAATCATTTTTTTCGGAATAAATTGAGACTTTCAGTTAATAAAAATGGAAGACAGTAAATAAATATTAAGTTGGTGTTCATTACGTGAATTATATCGAATTCAAACCGAAATCTCAAAATCATCAAACATATAACTTTACCACAAAATCAACTCTTAATGTTCCATTAATAATTACATGGTTTTCTAAACGGATTTTAAATAGTTTACTCCATTTTCTGGAAATTTCTGCAAAATTTCAATGAAATTTTTATCAAATGACTCATCAATAATGATTTATAATAATTATTATTCATAAATATACTTCTTACTTCTTTCGAAGGAGGTAATTCAAACTTCAAATATACTTTAAATATCGAGATGTGATTGGATCGAAATTCCAATCAAAATATTTATGGACCCAATTCTTTCCAACACATCAACCCAAAACGATAATCTTCATAACTTTTTCTAAGCAAAATTAAAATATTTAATTTCTCTGTAAAATATGATACGGTCAACAGACCGGTTAGTAAAAAAACTTGATTAGGAAATGGACTCAAAATCTAAGTTACCAGTATTTATAAAGTTTGAAATTAGGTGACCGCTTTGTTACTATACTATAATAAAGTGACCATGTTTGTAATTGGTCTTTTCAGTTTAAATTCAGTAATTCACACAAATGCTGAACTTGAAAATGGCGGGTGGTGGGGATTGGGGAAGGAATCCGTTCGTATGTATTGCCTCAATCTCTCCATTCATCCATTGATCATGGAAACCATATCTCTCAACTAAAGATCGTTTTTTGTTCCAGGTCTTGCGTTCTCTATAACTACGGAAGTCTGAGCAGCTATCGTAGGAAAGAATGGCGACAATACTGTTTGATTTCTTTCAATCGTACAAGGTGTAGAAGCTCCTGAAGGCGGAAGTGGTAAGTCTCTTCAATATCCATTTGATTGTCTAGGGTTTTTGAGTCCCCAATCCTCTAGATTTTGAAGTCATGCTGTATGTATGGTTTTCAACACGAAGGTCAGGGTTGATACTCATATGCCTTCATTTCACACTTCTACTGTAGCTTTTTTGTTTCTTCCCGCATTTAGGTTTAACCATAGATTCTTTTGTGTTTTTTTTGCTTGGCGATTCACTACCGTATTTGGTCTTCAGTGTTTACTGACCACAATTTTGCTACTGATAATGATGGAAGCTGCCAAAATAGTCAATTCTGCCGACTCAAAGGGTCATTATTGGCAGCTTCTAGGAAATTTCTGTGGTAGTGGCTAATGATCACCAGAGCAAACCAAGGCCGCTCGATCTAATCAGACATGAAAGCTGAGAAGTGAGGACTTAGCTTTTATTTTCTCTGTTCACCAATCTTTCATGTTCACAAGGTACCTCACTCAAGCTTCTTCATTCTTTCAGTTCCTCTCACTGTTGTGCTCCAACAGTACACAATTTTACAGGATGGAAGTTGTGGCTACTGTCGGTGGTGCTTTGCTTTCTGAATCTTTGAAGCTGCTGATTCAAAAGCTGGGTACCCATGAATTCCTCTTGTATTTTCGTCAAGGAGGAGAAATCCTGGCTGAGCTCAAGATGTGGGAGAATATACTAAGGAAGATCTACGCTGCGCTTGATGATGCTGAGAAGAAACAAATGACTAGCAGGTTGGTGAGCATATGGGTAAGCGAGCTTCGAGACTTGGCTTATGATGCCGAGGATGTGCTTGATTCGTTTTCTACTGAGCAATTGAGGAGGAAGCTTACGGAAGAAGCTGTTTCTTCAAGTACAAGTAAGATTCAGGGCCTGATCCCTGCTTGTTTCTCTGGCATCAGTCCTTAGCAGAACTATGCCATCATCCTCTTCCTCACCTCACAGATCTATCAATTGAAGAAAGTCCAGAATTAGAGAGGTTCCCGGACATTGCATTGCCTAACCTCCATATCATCAAATCGCTCAGGATTCAGGACTGCAGTAATTTGGGGTCTCTTCCCATCCAGTTGCCAGAGCTCACCTCTCTTCTGCATTTGGAGGTATCTGGCTGCGGGAGTTTAAAGTCTTTCCCAAAAGGTGGATTTCCTCCGAACCTGATCGCGCTTATGATCATAGATTGCGAGAGTCTCGTGCAACCAATATCTGAATGGGGGATTAACAGACTTACGTCACTGAAAAGGCTTGAGATCAGAGGCGAATGTCCTCATTTCAAAATTCAGTGAGCTTAAGTCTGTATCCAGAGGCCTCAGATGTCTCACCTCTCTGGAGAAGTTGTTGATAATGTACTGCTCAAAGCTTCAGTCTTTACCAAAGCAGGGACTTCCCCCATCACTTGGAAGCTTAGAGCTGCACGCATATCCTGGTTTGAAGAAAGTCAAGAAACAGTGTCTGAAACAGAAAGGAGAATATTGGCGAGCGATGCAACAGATTCCTTGTGGCAATTGATTCTGATAAATTGTTAGAATTTTTCATATTCATGTCAGAATCCTTAAATCGACTGAGTTGATTAGACGCTCTCTACCGCTGCTCATTGTTACATGATTACACATTTTTTCGTATATGCTAGAAGATGTGCAGTACTAGCGGCATACTTGAAGCATGTGGTGATAGAAGATTTCGAGGATTGCTGCAACGGCATTGCCAAAATGTCTGCACATTGTAACGGTTCTGGCACTATCATCATCGGTGGTTGCCTTCTTGAGCTTTATCATACTGTGATTGCTGGCTCACTAAATCATTGTTACAGATGCTGGATTTCAGTTTGGCAATGCATCATTCCATTTTTACAGATGTATCTGGATTGGGTTTCACATTTTTATGAATATGAGCATAGAAGAATCACAGTTCATTGCGAATTGAATGAACACCATTCCCAGAATTGATACGAGAAACGCAGTTATATTCGACAGTTGTTACAGGTAACTCATCCAAGGCATATATATTACTACCAGATCCAATGTAAATGATAGCAGAAAGGACACTGTTCGACCAAACCCTTTAGAAATCGTCAAAGTTAGAACAAAAAAAAACTAATGATCAAAACCCAATCTCCATTGTACTAGACTTTCGCCCAACGGACCAAGCAATCAATCTTCGAAATCTCCTGCATGCTCCAGAAGGTAATTCGCTGCCAATTCCTCGTTCCGATCGCAAGCCAGAAACGCTTCAATCACTAGGGGTCTATCGAATCCCATGGCTTCGAGCTGCAATTCAAAATTCAAATCGAATTAACAAACATAACCCCAAAAAGAAGATAAGAACACATGAAATACACAATTAGTAAATCAACAACTTAGACAATACCCGTTCAATGGCCGCTTGCTCAGCAGGTGTTACGTTGATTGCATGGGGCATTTCTTGATCAGGTTGTTCAAACATCTCCCTGAAACAATCATGTTAGTATTTGTCAGGGTTATTCGTTCCAACTAAAGATTCCTGCAAACTCCATTTCTTCAAATAAATGTTACAATCCTCACTCTTCTGAACCATCCTGAGGTTCATTTATTAGCTGCAAAAATTCTTCATGATGCTCCTGAATCATTCTCAAAAGGTTGGGGTTTTGCTTCCCAAGCTCCTGAAGCATGGGCTGCAACAGAAATAGATGTTATCAATCTTATGTGTGCATCAATCCAAACCATTAACATATAAGATTGAACAACACATACCTGTAAGATCTGAGGATTTGTCTGAACCATCGATCGCAATGTTTGGAACTATGAAGCATTCAAACAAGTTAGGGTTCTGTCTTAAGCCGTATTTCATCTTGATGAATCAAACTCTTATGTGTACCTCACACACCATTTAGTCATTTAACACATTTTGTCGTGACGGGTCCATATGTTACTTTCTAATGCTTTTCAAATAAAAAATTCCAAGAAAATGTCTTGAGATGTTGAGATGAGATGTAATCCACTTGTTGGCAGGACAGAAAATACTGCATAAAAGTATACCTGTTGGTTGTTTCTAAGGAAGTCCAAAGAAGCAAGCCCACCACCAG
Organism: Linum usitatissimum; assembly: GCA_030674075.2. Lineage (NCBI taxonomy): Eukaryota > Viridiplantae > Streptophyta > Magnoliopsida > Malpighiales > Linaceae > Linum > Linum usitatissimum. Next base: position 2,534,061 of record JAUJYP020001410.1, on the reverse strand, counting down.
CTCCAGCACCAGCAAGAGACTCCTGCATGACAATATTTTAGTAAGTAAGAAGGTTAAAATGACATCTTTGAACAACTGGAATTACGAGAAAGGTTAAAGCTCAGGATCTACCTGAGGAAACATATTTAAGGGAGAGGCATTTGGCGGTCCAGATACATGAGCTCCAGGGGCTGCTCCTGATTCTGCAGCCTGACCAGTAGGCACACGAGCGACAGGAACATTCACTTCAACCGTTTCAGGAATGCCCTGTCAAGGAAGATCATGATCAGTAGCTAAACCAAGGTGTGTATGGAGTTTTACATTTTAACCAATACTCACGGAGTATAAGTAATCTATTGCTCGTTCTGGATTGTTATAGGCAGCTCTAAGAGCACGAGTAACAGCTTCTTTGCCCCAGTTCCCACCGCCAATATCCATTATTTGCTGAATAGTCTGCTCTAGGCTGCTACCACCAACTAAATTTGAAGCAGCTTCACTGTACGTGTCAGTTGGTGGACTGCAAGAAAGAACGGCGTATCTTAAGTTGTTTCTTAATAACAGCAACATACAAGATTCGCAGAAACAAAGATCTTACTTGGCTGTTGCTGCATCAGAAACAGACGCCGTGCTCTGTGAAACCCTGCAAACAATAGACTAATGATTCGCACACAAAATCCTAGCCAACCCCAACAAACAAAAACATTAAAGTAAAAAGAAACAATGAAAAACTTTACGTTGCTTGTGCAGGTGCTGGAGTTGAATTTGAGGTTTGCGCAGCTGTAGGTGGAGTTGCAGATGCAGGCTTTCATGCATAAACGGACCGACTATTCAATTATTGAAGAGATCGAATAAGAGCCAAAGAGCATAAGAAGCTGAAAGGACTAAAGCATAATACCTGACTGGACAGCCCCGCAGCAGAACCAGATGTTTTGCTCTATAGAAAACATACAGTAAGAATAACAATTAGAACAATGAAACGTATCAATCTGTAAAGAAAAGCTTTGAAATAGATCAGCACCGCACAATTTTCCAAAATGTGTTTGCATACAGGACTCATCAGAGAATCGATATTCTTTCTTTTTTCTAACAAACATAGTCCAAATCAGTTATTCTCAGATGGAGTGCGTAAGAATGCACCACAAGTCCAGAAGAAATACCTTACTAAGCATAACAACGAGAAAGCCATCTTCAGAGACTTCGTTGGCGGCCAAAGTAGTCTCATCTTTCAAGACTTTGCCATTGTGGATCAACAGCTGCTGAGCACAAGGGTAATTGTCTTTGCCTTGCACGTCCTCAATTTGCTTCTTCACAGCCATTACCTATCCACCGTCAACAATGAAAATAAGAAGAATCAGTGAATCCAGAAATAAGAAATTGATTGCATCAAATATCCAGAAATAAGAGATTAAACTTACGGTGTCTGTGGGCTGAACCCTAATTTCGAAACGGGTGCCTTTGAGAGTTTTAACGGAGAGCTTCATGGTGGAAGTCCGGATTCAGACGGAGAGCGAGAGAGAGAGAGAGGACTGTTTAACCCTAAGAATGGATGAATGCCAGCAAGCTCAGCGAGGAGAGAGAGAGAGAGAGATTGGAAGCTGCTGTTTGCTGGATTGGGCCTGCCTTACTTTGGGCCAACGGTGGCTAATCGATCTAATGAATGCCAACCCGGCCCTTTTTGATTAATTTTGATTCGGGTTGAATGCAGCCGATATCCGACACACGGGTTGAGAAACTTTGTATCATATAATCAAATCCAATACCCACCTACTTGAATTTAGGTCGAGACTCGAATTAAATAATATCCAATATTATTAAAATTTAATTTACAGTTATTCTAACTTTCGTCTCCTTAGTTATTATTTTGTTATTTTTTAGAGTAAATGCTAACTTTTTGAACCATACCAATTTAGGACATTTTAGGAATTAGTCAACTGTCAATTTATCATTTTAAAATCCCAACTTAGTAAATTACTTAGATTCTTTTGGTATCAATATGATTGAACTATAAATTTTGAGATTGTTAATTAAATATATTTTTATAGCCTTTGAAAAAGTATAAAAATATAAAGCATTTAAACGATAAATTTTGATAAAATGATGAGTTAGAAATCTTGTGCAATGTCAGTATTCCATCCAAAAAAATAACGAAATGGTAACTAAGGAAAGGAGAACTATCACGGCATGATATACGATCTAGATAAACACACTTCAATGCAGAGGAAATAGTCATTATCGAAAACATTTAATCCCAGAAATTCCAACGCTAAACACAGAACAAGCAACAGTTGGATAGACTCTTCATAGTGAGAAATTCAGAGTGATATATATACATACACACAAGAGGAGGGAGGGCACTTAGAACTCCCTATCTGGGAACATAATTGGAGCGACGACGGACCAAATGTAGAGACCTGCAGTTGCCCAGCTCGTAAGGATACGGACCCAGACCGATGGCCACCCAACATCGACCAACTTTCCACTCTCCCCGACAGAGCCGGACCACCCAGTCAAAAGCATTGCAGAGTACATGCTAGCAAGAGAGAAGATGATGTGGAAGAAAGCGTACGAGTAAGTGACAGGCTTAGCATGCTCCTTCTCTTCCTGGTCTTCCGCCTTGCTGTCCATAGGCAGCAATGGCTTACCTGCAGTACGTATGGTAAGGAAATATCCGGTTTCGTTAAGACTCAACTAAGAAACCTGGACAGGAAAACTGTTGCATGTGATTTTGGGATTTTTTACCTGCTCGGGGTGAGCTTGGAGGAGAAAGCAGTGTCGTGGAAGATCCAGCACGGACGGCGGAGTAAACAACTGATAGAACAGTTGTGAGGAGACCTAGAGTAAGAGTACCGGTCGAGACAGCCTTCGAATGCTTGTGAAGACCATTGCATGCGTAGTCCCTTGGCTCGCTGGATAATCCGCTATAGCACAGATACATGCAGTACAGCGATATAACTGAAGCAGGCAAAATGCTTCCATTCACCTGTTCCATGAAATAACAACTTAGAAATATCTACTCTGTTAGGTATGGATCAGCTAAATTGCAGTATTTTCTATTTTTCTTGGTCAGATATCTACTTCGCCAGTACTGAAACAGGCTTTGCTCTGTTCTACAATGCTTTCAGATGCATCATATACACAAACGAGAGTGAAAAAGACGGATCCCAGCTGTGATTCACGGGAATAGATGTAAGGAAGGAACTTACAGCAGGGTGAAGTGCAACAACAGCGAAAACAAACGCAAAAATCAGAACCATGACAATGAAGAAGGTGTTCAATCCACAATCCTGACGGGAAGGTGTGAACCAGTGGAAGAGAAACCCTGAGAACACGAATGTTGCTACATAGCATACAAGTGAAACGACAAGAAGTGCTATGTACCTGCAGTTGCAAACGCAAATTTAGTACGGGCAAGTTCTTTATGGAGAAGAGTATGAAAGGAATCGCCAAAAAGCAAACAGATTTCTACTTAGTACATACCAAAACTGTTCATCATATCCAACCCATTTGTCATTCCATCCATGAACAAAATCCAACAAAAGCACCACTTGAACAAGAAGAAACAGCCCTGAACCAAATTTGGATGTGGACTCTGCAGCAAATAGATTCAAGCAATGAGATCAGCAAAAGGTAATGATGCTCCATGAAAAGATTTCATATACGATACATAAACAAATAATGCATCAAACTGTCTTACAGATCATCCAAAAACTTCATACCAGTATGGATGTCAGAAACCCACATGTAAATATGTGATGCACATCAAGATAGACACCATAACACAGAGCTGCTTACCATAAAAGCTGATGATCTCATTTGGAAGGAAGAACATAAAGATGACCAGAAGGAACCAGCAGATGACCTTCATCATCCAGCCACCATGGTGCAAACTGTCACGAGGATCCTTCTGACTCTTAACGCCAACCATCATAACTGCCAGAATGGTAAAGAAGATAAAATTTCCCAGACTAACGCGCAGCACAGCATCAGTTTCGAACCACTCCCTATCAGGTGTCTTATGGAAATGATTGATCCCTGCATAATTAACAACCATTACAAAAAAAATTCAATTGAACCAAAAGCTCAGCTGGAAAAAAGCAACCAAACAGTAAGCATCTCACATGGAATACTCTCCAGGAGCGGTGCAGCGACCTCACGAAGAATCCAGGAGACAATCAGAGAAAGGCCAAAGAGACCGCAGTAGGCGATTCTAGCAGACCTCCGGCTTATCCCGGAGACGACGGTGCGACAAGCATCGCAAGCGCAGGCCGCACAGCACGACGCGAGACAGGAAGCCGCCCACATCTTCAGGCGTCGATGATCGGACCAACTAGATTTCTCTGAAACCTAAAAAGACTCTGAAAGAAAAAGGAAACACGACAATCAGAATCAAATTGACAATCGTCATCCATCATAACCCAAAAACAGAAATTTGAAGCAGCTTGCCTTGAGAACCAAGCGAGGCCGGTTGATCGAAGAAGCTTTTGAGGGGATGTAGCGGAGAGCAATCGTCAAAAATCGAACTTTCCTTGTGGTTTTAGCCGTGAAAAGCAAGGCTCTGGCAGGAGCAAGGTTTTGTTCTCTACGGTTGACTCCTTCATTAGGCAAGCATCGAAGAAGCCAGCATTGCCGTCTGATTATTTGCCGGTAAGATGATATGATGAGACGAACCTTTCGGGCCTAGAATTCCTCTTGATGGGCCCTAGATTGTGGTTTCTTCTTGTTGCTAAACAGTTCCTTTGGGCCCTAGATGGGCTTCAGTCCGTCTGCCCCGTCCACTATGCCCAAAATAGAGAGCAGGCTCTTCCATTTTTACCCCCTTCAACTCGTTGTAGACTGAAAGTGATACGCATTTTGATTTCCGGTACGGTGATAGTGTCTATTTTTCACATCGATTTGATTACAATTATTAATTTCGAAAATATGATGATCGGACTCATTCTATTTTCAAAATAAAGACGGTGATGATTGATAACCGTAAAAGATTTGAATCTCCTCATTGTCAAACCTACGAAAAATAGATTGAACTTAAAAGTAAGAGTGAGAGACAGAAGTATCGAGAATTAATTATCAAAAAAAAGACATATACTTCTTATTTGCTGATGTCTTTGGAAACTGTTTGTGGAATCTCCAACACATTACGGCTTTGTGGGAACACATCAAATTTGTCCTCCATGTCTACCACCACACACGGCCACTATAATTTGGACTCTCAATGTCATATGGATATGAATAAAATGCCTAATTTTGACATCATTTCATTTCCCTCTCACTATAATTGAGAAATCAGTTCATGAAAAGAAATCAAGATAGAAATATATAGCCGAACTATTATAGCCGAATCACGTAAGAAATCATCAAAATTTTACATAAAATTTAGCACTCGAGACCAGAAAATAAGAGAGTCAGGACTCTCCTTGGTTGTCTCTATTTCCGACACGACCAAGCACTCGACCGAACTTAATTGTACCCTTTGTCGAACTAAAACAAATTGTAAATATATACTCGAGTTCAATGCTCCGTACCGAAACTGGGTTGGGCCGCAACTCACCCATTGAATCCGCCCGTGCTTTTAGGCCGTCCATATTTAAATGTCCAGACAGTTACACATGTTCTTGGTGTATATACTTTGTCTGCAACGATGATCGACGGATCCAAGATAGCTCGATGAATATGGTGTCAAAATTTTGTGTGGTTAAATTTGGAAGAGGGATGGGAATGGGCCAACAAAGGGATGACGAATGAATCTGATTGTGGGATGATTAGATCCCCATAGTAGTAGTAGTGCTCAGTGGGATGGTGGAACGGATCCATAGATCGTACGCTAGCTACCTGCATGCCCACTTGTAACTTCATTTAATAATCGGTCATCACAACTCACAAGAGAAGTCTCATAACATTAATATAATAATTATTATATTACGTAAAATCTTAATTTTTTAATAATTGTTAAGTGACGTGAAGAGTAATATTTATAATAAGAAGATTAATTAGTGGTAGAAAATGAGATTTAGATACACGACATCTACTTCAAACTAAACACGTTAGCTTGATGAACGGTCGTGTATATATATGCATTCATCGGAGTCGAACAAAAAGTTTCATGACCAACGGGCAGAAAGTAGAAACACCGATGATCAAAATATCGATGAAGATCACAAACTTGCACCAAAAAGATGGGAACAAAAGAGAACTACATCCAAGATTCGTAGGCTAAGGACAGTTGAGAGGGAGCCGACATGGAATCTGAATAGGATCATTTCCATATATCAATCACAAAATAGCTAGCTTTAGAAGCTAGTACTTGTGAGAAGTTGACTAATTATATACTGAAAAATACAGTAAGAATGATGGGTAGAAGTTACAAAATCAATCGAGGTTAAGGCTTGTGTTGGACATAGTTTTCTTACGATAGATTCATCGTGCTTATCTTTCAGATTATGATACTTATGTTCCAACTCCTCTTGACTGAATTGGATTTTCACGAGCTTGACAAATTCATCTCGATTTGCAAGACGTGATAATTCCGACACCATACAAGACGTGGCAAATTTACCCCGATTTGCAAGACGCATGCCTTAATGGTCTCGAACCCAACATATATTGTATACACATATTGAGTCTGAAATCCGATTAGATCTGTATGTAGCTTATTTACCGGGATAGCTCAGCTCGCTTGACTTTAGTCCGACTCTGTGAAATGACTTGGGAGGTGTAATATAAGTGGGAGCTCCGACAAAATTGAAATGTCACTACTTTTATCGTTATTTTACTTATTCCGTGAATCGGAGGCAGGGCACTATCCCTCCTTTTGGACCAAAGACCGTTCGGCGGGTCAATCCGGACGAAAAACATTGTCAGATGGAGAGTTTGGCTGAGCCGCCACATCTGTTAAAAAATAACGCAGTTGCCCTATTGTGTTCTTACACATTGCCATGAACTTTTGTCTTTTCATTTTTGTATTACCTGTTACTTATTTGTTCTGAAGTAAATGCTCGTTGTTCATTTCATGTTTCATTGCACTTGCGATTGAAAACTTCGAGCGGATCTTTCTCATGTTGTTAGCATGTTGTCATCGCATTCATGCTTCATCTAAATGAATTTCTTAACAGCATTGTAGCGATGCGACCTTAGTGCAACCCAGCAAGTGAACTCGCAATCAGTGCCAGACCTACCACCACAATCTTCATTTCAAGAACACTCCATCAATCAACCTCGAGGGTCATTCACTGGAAGGTAGTAGTTTGAAGATGATCTTAAACTACTGTGATTAAAAAACTCACGTCTCCCCACTGTTTACCTCTTATCGATCTGATTTTTGAAGGAGATATCTGAACTACCAAGCCTTAGTTCTGAGATGGTAGTTTGTCATGGTGGAAGAGGTTGTTATCGAACACCAAATGTTACTGTATGGACAGAGACGTACGTAAGTCTCAGTGCATACTTTGCTGACAAAAAAATGAACTACAAGTTCGAAGAGAGAATATATGCAGATTAGTGCATGGTTAAATCGCCCCTAATGAATATTATATTACCTCAGATTCTGATCCGTTGCTTAATTATGTAATAATATTGAAAAGATTCACAAGTTAATGAGTTTCCACGTTGTTGTGTTGTGTGTGTTGTGTGCTGATTAATATTTGATTAAATATTAACTTTAAAGAGATTGATTTGGGGTTAGGAGAATATATGGTTGGGATTGATGCCCTCCAACAACAAGTAAAGATGTTCAGAATGTTGTCCAAACTGAATCGAGTTAAGATAACAATCCAAGTGCCATTTTTATATTAAAAAAAAATAGATTAAATACGACATTTAATAGTTTGCCACTAACTAAATTAATGTGAGGCATTTTGGGAAAAATCCCAAACAAAAATCTATACAAGTTTGATTTAAAGGGAATAATATCATTTTAATATTTGAAAATTCATTGAAAGAACCCATTACAATATTGCTATATGAAAATAAAATATTAGATAAGCACATTTGCAGCCATCAATAATCAAAATAGAATATGATAACAAATTAAATATAGCAGTTCAAAATTAATTGTTCGGCTCAAAATTCGTATTCACAGGTCATACAACGAATCAACACTTTACTATGAGTTGAATTTAGTGAACCATAAAAACCGATATGAAAGTAGAGCTGTCAAACGGGCGGGTCACGGGTCGGGTTAGACAGGTCACTGGTTTGCGGGCCACGGGTTTGTCGGGCCAAGGGTTGTCAGGTTGCAGGTTCATCGGATTACGGGTTCATCGGAGCACGGGTTCACCAGATCACAGGTTCATCGGGTTTAGGGGCGGGCACATCATGTGTTGACTAGGGTTGCCCATTAGGCCTCAATATACAATCAATTTACAAAATATAACACATAAATTTTATTTAGATAATAAAGAATTTAAATTCAATAATCATTTTCACATTTTGTTTTATTTAAATTTGTAAAAAATTGAGATTAAAATTTTAATTCTAATATAGTAATAAAATTGTATAAACTAAATTACAAGTTGAAATTTTAATTTTAGGATTACCAAATTGATGATGAAAAAAGTGAAAAAAACCCCTCCAAAGATTATGAAATAAATTGTACTTGAGTCACGGGTTAGTCGGGTTACGGGATGTCGGGTTACAGATTAATCGAAATATGAATTAATCGGGTCACGGGTTAATTAGTCACGAATTCGTTGGATTACGAATTCATCGAATCACGAGCTGGGCGATCATCGAGTTAAAATGAGGTTGGTTATATGATTTTAACAAAGAATTAGAGAGATAGAGAGAGAAGAGATTCCCAATCCATTGAATGTGGAATCTAATGATTTAAGTGGCTAAATCATCTATTTTATTTGCAGACATATAAATAATTATATTATTCTAAAGATGACGTAAGTGACATTATCCATCATTCACGAACATTTTTTTTTATTTTTATAATATTCTCTTTTATGATTCGGTAGGCAAATCCCCAATATCTAACATCACGTTAATGGATTCCTTTCATCATCCTCTCTACTTTATTTTTACCAATTTATTTATTCAAAGAAATTATTGTTACAAATTTCTTTTGCCAAAATATTTAACTACCCTGGTGACGTGTGGCCTGTCAGTTGATGTTACGAGACATTCTATCGTCGCAGTTTTATTACATTTACGTGACATCCGTCAAGAGTCAACAAAACAATTTGATTGATAGAGGCTTGTAACTAAATTTCTATCGTGCAAGGATGAATAGAAAATCACCTGGAAGAAAGAAGGGATAAATGGATACCATGAATGGAAGAAAAGTCAGTGTCATGAGTAGCTGACATCAGTGTATCTGAGTCAGATGTTCACTACCTTGTATTTCCCCTCCATCCACCACCCAAATAAATTCATTCATTAATACTCGACTCTCGTAAAATCGTATCCTACCACGGCAACACATCACTAAATGTGGCATGTCGAAGAGGTTCTTCGATATAAACAAAAAAGAAACGAAAACACGTCTGGATGAGTCCGAACTTCCCAGATTAATCATGCAAAGTATTTTATATGTTAATGGAGGAGAAAGTAAACATAAGCATTTGCTATAAGAATGGAATTACATGCACGTGTTGTTCTTCTTCCTTCAGTTATCAAATCCTAACTAATATATTCTTCTGCCCACCATTACTTGTTAAATATATATATATATTTTTTTATGGGAAGAATGGAATTTTTATCGATTGTGTATAACAGAATCATATTTTGGAAGTAAGTAGTTGGTATATTATTTAATTTATAAGTATTTTCCAAACATTTTTTGTTTATTGCTAAACTCAAGTTAATTAAAGTATTAAACAAAACTACAAAAGATACAGTCGTCATACTAGCTCCAGCATGTTTTTCTTGCAAAAAAATATAAATTTAGATTGGCAGGTAAAAATTAAATGGAAATTAAAAAATTAAATTAAATTTTAGAAAAATGATTAATAAACTTTTTCATTATCATCGTCTAAATATAAAATTTTCACAAGCCAAAAAAAACATATAAATATGATATTATAATGGTCATTTTAATACATTTTTCTATTATACTGGTCACAGCCGCCACATTATCATTTCCTATTTTACGGCAAATCAAATGACTTGACAACCAGGTAATTTAAAAATGTCTTCAACCAGTACAATAAAAGAAAATAAATATTACATTGTCACATTAATATTAATGTTTTATTTAATTCATTTTCTTTCTCTCGTAATGAATGCATCCTGCCTTGTTGGAAAAATAAACATTACATAGTTTTTCATTTGTGAAATATAACGAGATTCAAACCCGATGCTTGCTAATCATCGGCACACAATACCACTAACGGCACTATTCCACGGAGAGACGGGATTAAACCGTACATGTGCAAAGAAAGGCGTAGTGGACAACAAAAACAAAGCAAGATTCTTACTAGATACTTAGCAGCCCTTGTAATGAAGATGTGTGGAATATTGCAAGACACACATACATGCATGGCTAGCTTTTCACCCCCCACTTCCTTCTTGTCTCCACCACTATAAATGCAAGAGTGGATTGCAAACATATCTCTCAAGGAGCAACACCAAGAACCCTTGAGCTAGCCTTTAAGGATTTTTGAGTCTCTCCTTCTTCTTGATCACCATCCACTACTTCTTCACTTAAAGCAAAAACAAAAACAAAAAATGGAGAAGCTTGGGTGCCTTGAGACATCCAAACCATACTTTGCAATGATAGCATTGCAATTTGGGTATGCTGGGATGAACATCATCACCAAGGTCTCCCTCAACCAGGGCATGAGCCACTATATCCTTGTTGTCTATCGTCACGCCATTGCAACTGCGGTAATCGCTCCATTCGCTCTCTTCTTCGAAAGGAAAGGCCAGCCTAAGATCACCTTCCGTGTCTTCCTCCAACTTTTCGCCCTTGGTCTTCTCGGGTAAACTACTCACCTAGCTACCTATGCCATTTAATTACCTCGGTATTAATGATGTTTATATTTACTGTTTTCATGGTCTGAAAAAGGCTAATCTCGTAATTTGCACTCTTTGAATATTTGTGTAGACCTGTGATAGACCAGAACTTCTACTACGCCGGGCTGAAGTACACGTCGCCAACGTTCTCATGTGCAATGAGCAACATGCTCCCCGCCATGACGTTTGTGATGGCCGTCATCTGCAGGTAACTACCGATTTCTTCCGACTTCAAATTTTCGGTGAAAAGTGATTTGAAATAAAATAAATTTCAAATGTGTGAACTTTACGTAAATAGCTCGTCTATCTAGTAAATATTTCGAAATTAGAAGATGAATTCTCATTCATGCGAGTAAACTCTTAACATTATTTCTTCCATGTAAGTCCGATTGTAAGAACAATCCCAATCTCCTAACTTCATATACCACCAGATCAGTACTCACCAAATTACCAAATCACCCTCAAACTCAAAATCAAGCCTAACCCTAAATCCAACATGTTCAATTGTGCACCATTTGTTTTCTTCCGGTTCTGATCAGCTCTTTTGTCATTTACTGATTTATTATTTAATCATTCTGGTGGGCTACAGAATGGAGATCCTAGACATGAAGAAAGTGAGGTGTCAAGCCAAGTTGATAGGGACAATAGTAACTGTAGTAGGAGCCATGCTAATGACTCTGTACAAAGGACCAATCGTCAATCTGGTTTGGTCCAAAAATGCACACCAATCTTCAGGAACTGAAACCACCGATGCCAACAGTGACAAAGATTGGTTAAAGGGTTCCATTCTCCTCATCCTCGCCACTCTTGCTTGGGCCACACTCTTTGTCTTACAAGTAAGTATCGGTATATTCGCGAATATATAAGTTTGGTGTGGTAGGGGAAGGTAAGATTTGACGATCTGAACTGGGTTTTGATCAAAATTTGATTTTTGTTTTTGTTTTTTTTGAAAAATTAGACCAAGGCATTGAAGACCTACAAGAACCATCAGCTGTCCTTGACAACACTGGTGTGCTTTATTGGGACAGTCCAAGCAGTTGCTGTCACTTTAGTGATGGAACATAAACCTTCTGCCTGGAGGATTGGCTTCGACATGAACCTCCTTGCCGCTGCCTATGCTGTATGTTCCTCTGCTATGTTTCCCGTGTTTCGAGATTCGCCTTTTTAATGATTGGTTTGACGGGTGAAAAGTTGCTGACTAGTTTGATAAATTTAATTTCAGGGGATTGTGACATCAAGCATATCATACTATGTTCAAGGAATTGTGATCAAGAAGAAAGGTCCGGTTTTCGCCACGGCTTTCAGCCCTTTGATGATGATCGTTGTGGCAATCATGGGATCTTTCATTTTGGCTGAAAAGATTTTCCTAGGAGGGTACGAAAATAATAACTAGTTATTTATGCTTTAAAGTATGCTGCTTGGAACAAGTTCTTTAAAGTTTGTGGATTGTGCAGGATCATTGGATCTGTGTTGATAGTGATAGGGCTGTATGCAGTCCTGTGGGGGAAACAGAAGGAGAAAATGGACATGGATGCTGCTGATGAAATCCCTGAACCGGTGAAGGAAAATGGGAACTCAATTGCAGCCATTGTTGAAGATATTGAAGCAAATCAGGTGGAGAAAACAGAAGCTAAGCAGATTGCTATGATAGCACCAATTAGCATGCCTTTTGCAGATGAAGTTTCAATGGAGAAACTGAGCCAGGAGACTAACAGAAGTTAGGAACAGAACAGAGCAAGTTGTTTTTTTTTTGTGTGTGTTTTGTCTGGAACTTCTAAATTTCCATATCCAGAAATGCTATTGTGAGCTCTTTCTTCTTTTTCCAACATATAAATTAAGGGCATTTTTATATGCCTCTGCTTCATTTTTGTGCTAAATGTAGTGGTGGTGGTGGTGATGTTCTATGTAAGGAGAAGTTCTAGGAAATGAGAGGCACTGTAAGAGATCAGCTCAGTCTCTCTTTTGCAATGTTTTAGTTGGAGCTAGATTGAGCCATAAAACCTCTGTAGATGACAATGTTTTGTCTTTAGTGATGACAACATGACTCTTATCAAACGGCTCAAAGTGCAATTAGATGTACTTATTCGATGAACGATCCAGGATTATTGTACGTAGCATGCATGCTCTTTGTGTTCGCTGTTGGCCGTTAATCACGACAGCAGAGTCCAAACCACTGGCACCCTACACCATCATCTGAAATCATAGGTAAATTAAACGTCAATATGTAATCAAAACTATCGAGTAAATATTAGAATTTGTATTAATTAGTAGAAGAGCAAAATACAATACTCATACTAAGAAGTGAGTAATTGGTAAGAACTGAAAACATGTGGCATGCATGGAGATGGAAGAACTGGAAATTTACCATTGCAGTCCTCAGGACGATAGGCTTCCGTGGCATTCGTGGCGTCCTTGCTGGCCGCCAGCAGTGAATTAGCATCCAGTGACGTGGCTGCTAGCCTTGCAGCTGATGATGTTGCAGAAATCAACATGATAAACCAGAGTAATATCATTATTATAGCTCCAGCAGCTGTTTTCCCCGTCGTCATTTTTTTCAGTTGAAAGCTTTGGAATGGCTACGTACGTACGTCAACGGTACGTGCTTAAAGTCCTTAGATTGTTCTAGTTATGATGCAGATTGCCGAGGTATTATGCAGCATTTAACAATGATGACACACACTCATGACTCATCTCAAATGGAAAGACCGAAAACGAATAGTTATTGACATGGTATATTTAGACGCACTCATGACTCATCTCAAATGGAAAGAACGAGAACGAATAGTTATTGACATGGTATATCATCGTTAGTAGGTTTGGTATTTGGGTAAGCCACGTGGGTTATTTGTGGGTTTCACCCGAAAATTGGGCTTTTTGAATTGTTGACCGGCCTCGTTGATAGTTCGCGGGCCGCCCAAAATTCGTCGGTTACCGGGCATGGATGGTGACGGATCCAGCGTTATTCGCCCCGAAACCCGCTCGCTGGTTAGTCTGCTGCCAATACTACAACATTTTGAAGATGGTATATAAGGAAGCGACGACCTCAGCGACCTCGCACTGCAAACCCTAGCCGCTCGTTGCCTCATTCCACAATTTTCTTTCTCAAGATTCAGAGAATTTCTCTAAATGATTCACCTCCCCGGCGAAAAATCCGACGATTTCCCATGAAAGGTCCCAAACTTTTTTCATATTTTAGTAAATTCCTTCTTCTCTTTCTTGATTCCAACCTATTAGATCGAACAAGCAAGCACCAAAGTCGACGAATTTATCGATTACAGCTCTCAAAATGATTTTTCTGTCGATTAGGGTTCATATCTCCCCTTATTTTTTTATTACTATCACAAATAAGTTCATGCACTAATTCGTTCCTTTCCCTTTTCAAATTCCAATTCTTTTATTCGTATATTCTGACTCTTTGTAATCTATATATGATCTCAGAATATATGGTCCCTTTCTGGGATTATAGGCAGTATCATATTCATAACATAAAGTAAGTCTTAGAAAAACAAAAACTCAGAGAGTAAGTTGATTACGAGATTCTGTATTTTCTTTTACCGAGACTTTCTAACAATCACCTATCTACCTTAATTGAGAGAGTATATCTGCTAATTATCAAGCAAAGAACCACACCACACTACAGAACAAAGAGAGAACGAGTACAGAGAATGAGAAGTGAGGGATGAGTGGGATGCATTTTCAATACATCCATCTGCTTCTTTTATAGCACAAATGGGCAGGAGAACATAATTACTTCAATTTGTTGGGGAGATCATTAGAAATGGAGCTGTACCATTTATTAGTGACGAGGTGATCTCGTTTCATTTCCTTATTATTTTGTCGGGACCTCCATAGGAGACGAGGAGTAGCATTTGTGAGCTCTTTTAGAACTTACATAAGTGTAATAATAAATAGCGTAGATAGCTATCATAAACATCAAATCTCCTCGCTCAAATTAATTCACTTTTAAGAAGTTAAAGAAAGTATTTACTGTGCTCAAACACGAAATCGTTTTCACTAGAGACAGATGTGAAGATCACAAGGTCAATTGATAAGAGTATGCCCCTGATCATACAGTGACATCGATTATATTGCTTGATTATTTGTGGAAATGGTCATTGATACCTTAATCATACAACACGATGTACATAAGCTAGGTTGTTAAAAAGAAAATATATATTCATTGATTAATTAGAGATTGGGAAAGGGATTTTTTATTTTGATAAACACGATTTAATATGAAATAATCTAGAAAGACAGATCAAAACTTAAAATAATACAAAATATCCATTATATTAATACTTGACACCTCATGAATATTTTAATTTGTTGCTCAGCTGTAATTTGATCAGAAAGGTTGCGTACGTGGGCATCTCTTTTGCGTAGGAAACCCACTTACTTTTGCTGCATGCATATGTAATGTAACCCGTGTAGCCTCGATTCGCCGCATAAATATATATGTTCCAAACTCCAATTTAACCGCACGCGAAAATTAGAAACGGTCGTAACCATTAATCGTGTGGGTATGGTGATGGTATTAATTTTATCATCGAAATGGATGATTATGGTTAATAACAGTCAAAAAATAGATGAGTAATAAGTATTGTCATAACCATTTGATGAATGGATTTTACTCGTTATTAAAATAATCCGGTTGATGAATTAACCGAGTCGAATCTCCCTAAAGTCTCTTTGTCGTGACTACTCAAAGTTATGAAAAGTGCTAATCAATTAAACAGGTTTTGTGGTGTAGGTTCCATGAATTTCTAAGTCTATCAATAACAGGAAAAATAACACAAGACCTGCAAGTCATCGTCATCCTCAAACCTCCTCATTGCCAAGTCTATTCCAACTAGAAGAGTAGCTCCATGTCATAATGTTTTCAATTTTGTAGACAGCTCGAAAACATTAGATTTGAATTCAATACTATTTTACAAATGAACACCTATGTATATTTTTTTCAATTGTGAACAAATAAAAGGTGGAGATTAATTAAGTTTTTACCTACTTTTCGGGGTCACATCTTCATTTTAATTTTGTTTTCCTAATTTGTATATAAATTTTGTATAGAAATTTTGTTCTTTTAAAGACAAATATAATCATATCCATTTTTAGTTGAGATGATTTTTATTCATGCGTCTGGCATCTTATTCCTACTTTTGAAACTCTTATTTTTTTTTTTCAAAACACATCGTCCTCGGGGGGTGATTCACCTATTCACAGCAAAAGGACGATCATCCTACAAAATATAAGATTCCGTACGACAACTGCAACTGAACTGACTGGGCAAGTAAAGAAAACCAAAAAAATAGCTATCGATCTAACCGAAATAAAACCAAAGAAAAAAAAAGAAAAAAAATCGAGTCTAGAAATCCGAAAGACAAGAAAAACAAGAACAAAAGTGAAATAGAAAATCTAGCAGTTTGAATGTGTCATCCTTATTGGCCCGCTAAGAGAGACTAGGGTCATAGCGGTCTTGGGTTCCTTGATCAGCCGGTGCGTCCGATCACGACTTCTCGCCCTATCAGCCATACGTGTGACAAATATGCAACATCAGCCGCCATTGTTGTAGGAGTTCTTAGTTGATCGTCTATAGGGTTTCGAGCAAAACCCCAATAGAAAATTTTGGAAATAATAGAAATCCTCTCAAGATAGAGATCAAACCTCAATTTTCGTGTGAGTAATATGAGTCGTTAGAAGAAACAGAAGAGCCGGTGAGAATTCAAGGTAAAGATGAAAGAAAAATTAGAGAAGTAAGAGAGATCTCAACGAAAATAACCTTATAACCAAGAACGCTCTATCATAAGAAGAAAACACAACCTCTTACGAGAATAAACATGTGGCCATTGTCGAAAAATGCTAACTCTCAAATTGAGAGGAAACCTTAATTACAAAGCTTGAGCTTTTATTACTTTTTTATACGTTTGTTTTTATTCTTTCAACATGTAGGAATACTTGAGTCCAAAAAATATGTTCTTATTTATTTTTAAAAGTTGCCATGACTGATTTTGTTAGATTTGTTTTTGAAAAATAAGAATATTTTTTATGTGAAATTATTTGAAATAAAATATAAATGAAAAATAAATAAAATACTAAAAATGTATACAACCTCACTTTTCTTTTATTTGGCAAAAAGTTCATTTATTGTTTGCAATTTTTACTAAGCAAAGTTGATTCCATGTCAGAATTTCGTGACTTCAACTACAAGATCGATCTTCCACAAAATCATTATATGTCACTTTATATTGAAAGGTCGATGAATATCCATTTGAATATGAAAAGTGCACGGAAGCCTAGTTAGTAAAAATCCGTTTGATACTCGTATAATACACGTATGTGAATTATATCCGTTTAAAACTTCTGTTTTTGTATTATTGTAGGGCCATTTATTTTTCAACGTTTGATTGATGCTTCATGTACTAAACACATATAAAAGACGTATTACATGTTTAATTCACATATTTGAAGGAATTGATCAGACATTTTAATAATTTTTAATTTATATTCACTTTTAAAATTATAAATTCTTCATATTTTATCATTAATGCCGAACTTTTAAACGTACTACTATAATAAAATAGCATACATAACTTCAAACGTATTAATACCGTACTATACCCATACCGTATTTTACTAACTAAGTATAGAAGTAGTTCACTAGAAAAAAAAGTACATATACCAGAAAAGTCATTTGTAACAAGAAAAAAAACGAGAAATGTCATCGGAAAAAAGTATGTATAACAAGTCATTAGAAAAGTTATAGGAAGGATTGATTTGTCCAAGACCAAAAGTTTATGTGGTTGTTTGATTTTTGGATTTGGATAAAAATTTGGTGGATCTACGAAATTATTATCAACTTGATAAAAATTTTAGAATGATTTGGACACAAAATGATATATTAATATAATTAAAATATAAATACAGCAAATGCCTCTTGAAGTATGGAAAATAAAAAGATTAATATTAGAACTATATGATAATCTAGTATTTTTTTAAATAAGTTCTTTTAATTTATTTTTTGAAATATTAGAATCATTTTCAATTTTGAAAAATAAATAAAGTATTTATAAAATCATTAACTATTTCAAATCACTTCCTTCCAAATTTCAAATTCGAACAAGGTGTATATTATCTTGAATATTGAATTTATAGGACTTGAAATATTTCTCTTTCATGATTATTACTAATTAAATTAGATCATTTCCATCCCAAAAGTTATTTAGCAATTTTTAATTGTCAAATAATCAACTTTAGCAATTAACCTAATGAGTAATTTTCAACTTATTCCATACCTAAATTTTTTTACCAATTTTTATTTATCATTTATATGTATTTTCTCATGATTACATATTCTAGACGTTGAATTCAAGATTTTTGAAAATAAAATCAGACACTATAGCCACTCGACTATAATTACAAATTGTCTATCGTAATGTTAATTGAGCTGCTCATACAATAGTAAAATTCCATCTCACCACTAAAATATATACTTAAGTTTGCTTGGGTTGCTATCTCGATTATTTCCATTAAAAATGATGTATGACAAAAAAACCATTAATAAAACACATGCATGGCTTTTCCCCCACTTGCTTCCTTTCTCCCCATATCAACTCCACCACTATAAATACACAAGTGATTGCAAACATATCTCTCAAGGAGAAGCACAATAACCTTAAAATTCTTTTAAGGATTTTGGGTCTCTCCTTCTCTTCTTTTCTCCCCCCTCCATCCAACACCAAGAGAATCATCAACAAAATACTACAAAACAAAATATCATACATAAGCATAATGGAGAAGGTTGGATTTCTTGAGACTTCAAAGCCATACTTTGCAATGGTAGCATTGCAGTTTGGGTATGCTGGGATGAACATCATCACCAAAGTGTCCCTCAACCATGGCATGAGCCACTATGTCCTCGTCGTCTACCGTCACGCCATTGCAACTATAGTTATTGCTCCTTTCGCTCTTTTCTTCGAAAGAAAAGGCCAGCCCAAGATCACCTTCGGTGTCTTCCTCCAACTTTTCGTCCTTGGCCTACTTGGGTAAATTATATTTGCCTTGTTGGACCTTTTAACTTTCTACAAGTGATGTTGGTCCCAAAATCCGAACATAAACTTGCACCTTTCCTATAATTATTATCGGTGTTATAATTCGATATATATTATGTTTTGCAGACCTGTGATAGACCAAAATTTCTACTACGCCGGGCTGAAGTACACATCCCCAACATTCTCATGCGCAATGAGCAACATGCTCCCCGCCATGACATTTGTGATGGCAGTCATCTGCCGGTAACGCATAACATTACTTTTATATCATTTACTAACATACCCGTAAAATCGCAGTCGGCTAATTTGGCCTCCCTAACTCTGTTTCTTTTATAGGATGGAAATCCTAGACCTGAAGAAAGTGAGGTGCCACGCCAAGTTGATAGGGACACTAGTGACGGTAGCAGGAGCAATGCTAATGACTTTGTACAAAGGACCAATCGTCAATCTGGTTTGGTCTAAAAATGCACACCAATCTACAGGAACTGAAACCAGCACTGCCAACAGTGACAAAGATTGGTTCAAGGGTTCCATTCTGCTCATCCTAGCCACTCTTGCTTGGGCCACTCTCTTTGTCTTGCAAGTACGTATCCGCAGATCTACAAATTTATAGGTTTGGTTTGACAAATGGAAAGCACGATTAAATTTTGAACATATTTTGGTCATACGGAAAAAATATATTCCAATGAACTGATTTTGAAGAACGAACTTGTCATCTGAATTTCATCCAATTTTCAACCTGCCAAACTAAACGATAATGTAATGATATCTGAACTGGGTTCGGATAAAAATTTGATCTTTGTTTCCTTTATGTTTGGAATTAGACCAAGGCATTGAAGACCTATAAGAACCATCAGCTGTCATTAACAACACTAGTGTGCTTCATGGGGACTGTCCAAGCAATTGCTGTCACTCTTGTGGTGGAACACAATCCTTCTGCCTGGAGGATTGGCTTTGACATGAACCTCCTTGCTGCTGCCTATGCTGTATGTTCTCCTCTGCTTTTGGAGTTCCAAGATTCAGCTTTTTATGGCTTGGTTTGGCAGGAGAAAAGTTGAATGGATTTCGAATATTTCCTGGCCATACATGAAAAATAGATCCCGACAAAGTGATTTTGGGAGCAAACTTTGCCATTACCATCTAAATTCTACTCACTTCCACCTGCCAAACCAAAGCTCGGTCTATATCTAGCAAAATTCCGGCTTGTGTATGCATATAATTGTTCATTTTTCAGGGGATTTTTGCATCAAGCCTTTCATACTATGTTCAAGGAATTGTGATCAAGAAGAAAGGACCGGTTTTCGCCACCGCATTCAGCCCCTTGATGATGATCGTTGTAGCAATCATGGGATCTTTCATCTTGGCTGAAAAGATATTCCTTGGAGGGTATATATATGTGAAAAAAAACATGGATTTGAAGCAAAAAGATCTCTATGTCTATAAAGGCTATAATACAATTGCGTCCCAATAACTCGAATTTTGTGGATTTTGCAGGATCATAGGATCTGTGTTGATAGTAATAGGACTGTACTCAGTTCTGTGGGGCAAGCAGAAGGAGAAAATGGACATGGATGCTGGTGATAGAATTCCTGATCCTGCGAAGGGATCAGGATTAGTTAACAACGGGAACTCAGTGTCGACAGACATCGAAGCTAATAACGAAGCCAACGGTAGCAAACAGATGGCTGCTATGGTTGCACCCATTTGCATGCCTTTGGCAGATGAAGTTCACCTAAGCCAAGAAACCAATGCAACTTGATAAAAGAAAAGGAGGGAAGAGATGAAGTACTAAATAAAGAAATAAGTAATTATGTATGGAAATTTGGGATTTTTGTTTACTTCTTTAGCTGATGGATGGAAAGGATGAGAGTGTACCCTGCAATTTTTGTGTGTTTATGCACGTACCGGTTATGTACAAATAATCCGTTATGGGAAGCTATAACCGATTATACGTAGGTCCTCTAAACTGATTATCGACTCGTTGGACAATTCGTCACGAGAGTCATTGGTTTTTCAAGAATGCATTTGTGCCAACCCACTTGCACGCCTAAAACCACTTACTTGCCTATTTCTAGGCATTGGTGCTGAGTGAGAGTCCTGGAGGGATTCTAAACGTATCAAAGATTCAAAAGAAAGAAGAGGGGCTGCACTCTTCTCAGAGACATGAAAGGGCAACAGAAGTGTCACCTTTCATATGGCATCATAACATTCGTTGAGATTCCCACTAATAATAAGCTTTTGAGTTCATGGATCTGACATATACCACACTTCCAAAGTTTTAACTCTAAACTAATGTTTTGCCTCTTTTCACCAAACATTCTCTACTATTGATGACAAGAATCAAAGGTCAAATTGATATCCTCATCCACTAAACAAACTGAACAGAAAAGATGTTCACTTTGGTTGTTGAACTATATAGAAAAGATCATTTACAGTTTCGGAGACAGCTAGTTAGTTACCCACGAGAAGCAGGGTGGTCGTCCTTTGGGAGCGCTACATAGTTGATAGGAGTCACGTTATGGTACCTGCTCTCTCTACGTTCCTTCGCACTTGATGCTGCCTGACGCCCCAATGATCGTCCCATAGGCGTTCCGAACATGGTATTGGCGGTGCTGGTGTTTTGACCGAGGACTTTCTTCGGCCGTGAGCCATAAATAGACTCTTTCTCCGCAGCCATTTGCTCCTGCAGACGTTTCTGCTCCTGCAAAATTGGACAAATAGGCATGCAGTGGGTATTAAACTTTGAATAGTTGTGCATTTAAGTGGGCAAGAAGTACATTATGTAATGAAACAGTCCCAATAACCCGAATTGTTAAAAAAAACGTTAATTGTGGATCTTAAATCATTCCTTTACACATTCATCTAGCAACAAGAACCATAAATAACGTTTCTTTATGAGGTTAAGAATAAAAGCATACCTTCATTCGACGCTTCTCGCCTTCCCTTTCCTGCCTCATCGCCATATATTCCTCCAACGTCCGTAACAGAGGAGCCTGGAGTTTTATAATTAGGGAAATGCACCAAACTGTATACAATTACTGATGAAAAACAACAATAACGAATTTCTTAGGGTTACCTTATCATACTGGAATGTAAGGCCTCTCTCCGATTCCCAGGCTTTAACTTTTGAAGTCAGATTTTCAACCATAGCTGGGATACACATTACAACGAGAGCTAGATCAGTTATTGAGGAACTAGTTAAAATCTATGAATAGAGCTTAGATAGCAGATGGACGGTTGCTCACATGGTAATTTTCCCACCAAAATTCTTGCCTTCTCTGCACGTTTCAAATTTTTATGCGCACCTCTCCCGGCATTGTACCGATTTTGGTCCTGACAACATAAGGAATACACTGATCATTCGTCTACAGTGGGCAATTTCAGACATACTTCAGTGCACTTTCCTCTCCATAATCTTGACAAAGTTCAGTCAAAGCTTTTCCATTTTCTTAGCAAATTAATCATTTTAGTTCAATTGAAAGTCTACTGGATAGCACTGAGACAACTGACAAATAAAATTTAGACAAATTAAATCAATGAAACAGTAAAAGACTCTAGATTGAAAATTCAGTGCAAACCTATCCTGAGATTAACAGTTGAGAAAACTAAACAGAGTAGTTGTAATCCCGATTTGCTAATGTTACTGACTGAAGAAACTTCGGTTTATTTTAATATAATGTTTCTAAAGCTTATATATTTTCCAGAAAGAGTTTTACCTTTTCATAGTCTTCAAGCCACTTTTCTTCCTCAGATGCATGTTTCCATTTCTCCATCTTGTCTAAAACCTCCTTCCGGCTTACTGCTAGCTCTTTGGCATTTGTTATCTGGTCGTCTATACTTGAAAGCAGGTCAGAGAGCTCGACGTTACCTGTGAAAACACAATATTTAAGTACGGAACTGTGATACGCAAGTCTTGAGTGCAAGTGTTTCACTCTAAAACGTTACAACATAATAACTAGAGGTTACATAAATGGCCATTGTCATTTAATTCCTTGGGTCATGAATCAATGTTTGAGAGGTGTGCACAAAGAAAGCAACAAGCAAAAGAGAACATTCTGGTTACCAGATTCAATGAGACTGATAAGCATCTCCCTTGCTGCATCACTATCTATATCCACATGAACATCTCTGTATAGTGCTTCCAGCTCAATCTGTCTCTTCAACACCAACTCCTTCATCTTGCTGGCTTTGAGAACATTCAGTCTTTCAAGTTCAACCTCAGCCTAATTGCAGCAGTATTGTTGTAAGTCTTAGGTGAGAAAAGATCAGACGCCAATTCATCACAAAGTACACTAAAAACCATAGTTTTTGCACCTGCTCAATGACTTCAAGGGCAAGGCAACCCTGTTTTGATGCCTCATCCACTGAGGAAGAAATTAATGAAGTAACATGATCAAATTTTTGTTGTTCCTCTATATCTGTGTCCATCAGATCCCAAAGCTCTACCAGTTTCTTCCCAAGATGTTGGAGCTTCAAAAATGAATAAGTAATGCCAGAAACACATCAATAATAACCGTCAGAAGCAAGCTCTTAAAACAAAAACCGCAAAGCTATTAGTTACATTTTTGGGCACTAAAAACAAATGACTGGTGAAGAAATTCATCTGCTGCTTGGTTGCATCACTATAAGATTATAAATTCAGAATGCATCCAAGCAAGAACAGTAGCATCTAGCTTTCATTTGGGCCACAGTCATGGGAATACTATAAGTACTTAAATTACAAAAAGCCACGTATACAGAAACAACCAGAAGAACCAGAATGCAACGATGCATAAATTAACAGGCATAAAAAGATATCACCTTATGTAGTCTGTCCTGCTTCTCCCGCTTTAATGATTGAATCACCCTAGTTAATCGAGCTAGTGTGTCATTGCTTATGCTCTTTGGCTGAGCATGATCATTTAAGGAGGGATGGATATCAGCAACAGTTTTGGAGTAATCGACAGACATTATGACTGAGAGCTCTTGAATTTTAGCAATAGAGCTGCTAACTTTATGCAGACGTAAGTTCTGAAAATCAAACACAAAGAATTATGAAGCAACACAAGAGAATATAAAAACTATGACAGTCCAGGGACATGGTTACTTTCTAACACCTTTTCTGTCTGAAGTTCCTTGAGGTGTGACTTAAGCTCCCCCAATCTCTTCACGGTCAAATCGCACTCATCAATTTGAAGATCACCGGAGTAGCTAGAAATATCTTTCCCAGCTATTTCAGCGCAGATTTGAGCAATCTGCGACTGAATTTCATAAAACTCACTCATCCGTGCTTGTTTCCTCTGTCTCAAGTCTTGCAAAACCGGTTTCACAGCAGATAATTGCTGCTTTAAAGTACCTTTCACCCTCTTCAATTGACCAAAGGCAAACACTACGAATTAGAACATGAAACTGTAAAGGGTAGTAAGGACATACCAGCAAATCAGACTGCATGTACCTGGGAAAACGAGGCAGTTTCCCCAAGAGCAGAAACAAGGTCTGCGATTTCAGTTTCTCCCTCAGCCAATGACTGAGCCAATTCAGCTTTGTGTTTTCTAGTGAGATCAACCTTTCTACGGTAGATGTCAAGGCACTCTTGTTCAAGTTGCTCAAGCATCCTGTCCATTTCACCTTCTTGCTCCCCAATTTCACTCCATATTACCTGCACCACAACAACACATCTCACACTGAGCAAGAATCAAGGTGAGGGCAATACGTTCTGTTTGGACACTGATTAGAGCACTGAAACGAATTGACGATCTATCTTTCCGGAGAAGAACGATTGGCACTTCCTTCGTCTCGCCCTAACTCCCACAATACTGACAGCAACAAACTTTCAGCCTCGAATCAGAAGGAAGAAACTAAAAGTAGCCGCTGATAAAGAAAGCAAGGCCAAGAAAGAAACCACAACTGTGGCAATTGGCTATGGTAAACTGCTAGAAGACGATAAAGAGAGAAAGACCTGTAGTTCTTGGAGGAGTGAGTGGCAAGCGGTCCGAGAGGGAGATATGAGAGCCGGTGATTTCGCCGACATTATCTGATTTTTTTAGGCCGACTGCGGTGGTCGGAGGAAGAGAGGAAAACGCGAAACCCTAGAAATTCGATTATGGGAGGTGTGAGTTTTTAGTTTTACAATGCGAAGATGAAGGTGGTGATCATGCAGCAAATGTACTGTATCCAGTTCGGAGAAGAGGGAAGATTCCCCCGTCATTACTTTCTTTCCTATTTATTATGACAGTATCTTCTTGCAGAATGAAACGGACGGATTTTCAGTCTTGATTTTCGCGCCAAAACTATGTCAGTCCAAATCAAAAAAAAAATGCAGGTCAACTACGTCAGCACTCACTACGTTTTGAGTGTGTGACGTTATATGATCATTCAACTTCGAAATTTTATGATGCGGTCATTGTAGTTTGGATTTTGTGAATGTAAAAGAATTCTGCATCCGTTTCCGTCACATTTTTTGTCAAATGTAATGTGACATACTTTCGGACTGACTGTATTGTGCAAATCAACATTTAAGCAAAACCGAACCAATGAACATACAATTATTATGAATTTTGATAGATGAATTGTACTCTTTCATAGTCTTTTTTTGTAATGAGAAAAGAATGGGCGTTCTTTGATATATTTCTAATTATGACTATTGAAAATAATTAGAAATGACTAGATATGAAATGCACCTAAATTTACAATGTTTATTACCTTTCGGATCAAACACGTTTTTAAGCACGTTACGTAATTCGTTAGGGATGTACGCGCAAACTGTCTAACTGTAAAAGGGAAAAAATTTAGGTTAGACCGTTACATTAAATGAAGGTCGGTTAAACCTGACAACTGCTTAATATACCTCTAGTGGAAAGTGCCTTTGCGGGAGTCGAGCTAATATTCAAAGGTGTATCCTTCGAAGGTGTTGACCGTGTCGAGTTAGTTTTACTATTGGGAGGAGTACACTGCACACTGCATGCTCATACCAATAAGGATTTCAACCTTCTGTCTTTTTGGTACGAGGTATACCTTTAAGAGCATCAACAACTTTAGACTCTTTCAAGCCCTCAGACTCGACTAGAATTGCGACCGAACTAATCTACTTAGTACCCGAACGGACGGACCCCTGTATCACAAATCGTCTAAACCATCCTTCTTAAGAGTTTACAGTCCGTAGCATCATGATCGTCAAAGATCTCGCGATAACGTAGCCACGCACTCTCTAGGACGACATCAATCCTCCGATGTTGGCCCAGTCACTGTAAATCATGCTTTCCACTGTTTGTGGAACTCTTCGTCCGAAAGTGCATTCAACATTGTATTCCACGTCTCGTGCAAGAAGCCTCAACAACTTCTTCCTTCTTCGTGATCAACTTAATTTTGGCAGCGATATTCCTTTTCATATACCATACACAAAGTAAGTATGGCGCTTCTGGGAAGACAGTGCGTAATCCGACAGTCAATTCACGCTCCTTGTCAGTCACAAATGCCTTCGGTTGTCGCTCGCTCAACAACATTCTCAACTGATTCAAGACCCAAACATAAGTCTCGGTCTTTTTGTTCTCAACGAGTGCGAACCCGATGCTAAAGTTCTTCTGCACCGGAGTCACGCCAGTCAACTGGATCACTGGCTTCCTATACTTGTTGGTGTTGAAGGTCGAGTCAATTAGAATCACATAATACCAAGCTCTCAACATCTGAACACATTCGTGGTGACTGAGAAAAAAGTTGCCTAGATTTCCACTCTCATCCTCTGTAGACTGAGAAAAATGATTGTGGTATCCTTTCGATTGTGTAGGATTTTTGGGTGGCCTACACCGTCAATTCAGAACTTCCACATACCTCCTACAACAAGGCACCTCACTGCCAATTTGAATGGGCACTCACACTTCTTGGTCTTCGACATCCGTTTTGGTGGGTCGAAACCCAAGAATTTACGAGCAGGCCCACAAGAGAAATACATATACACCTGGTACTCTCGCTTTACCTTGTTTATTTTGTTGGATCCTTTAGTCAACTTGAAATTAAGCGACTGGAAATTCGCTTTGTAGCGTCACAAGTTTCGTCCGAAGTATCGTAAACATCGTAGGATAAAAATCTATCAGTGTAATTGATTCGGTCACCCTTATTCACCGATGACTCTTCCTACACACAAAACGTACGCTACATTTATCAATTATGTACACATCTTCGTATTCATTCACTTATTTCTCCAACAAAATTAACGATCACTTACCGAATTACTCATGATGAGTTAGTGCATCCAACGAACGTTAAAACCATCCGACGAATGTGATTACCTGGAAAAAAAAATTAAATAAGATCATTTAAAAATTATAAAAAATAAAACCGGCCTGATCGAAATTCCAGCCGAAAGTGGCCGGCAGAGGATTCCGACCGCTGAGAATACTCAGTCGCCCAGATGGTTTTTCGGCCAGAATTTTGGTCGGGCCAAGAAAATTTATCGAAATATAGAGAGAAATGTACCGTAAGATAATTTTTCAACATAATAAATTTGAAACAATATCATTTTTATAATGTATAAAATATCGTTTTATTCAAAAGGCAGGCGTCAAATAATAATCGGAAATCATCTAATTGGATTATTGGCGCTCAACAAGGCCCGTGAAAAAAACCTGCCACGCTGAGATCACGAAAGTGGAGTACTTCTTCCTCTAGGAAATCAGTACATGCGAACCCTCCTCCTCATTCTCGGATTCGCTGCTGCACAACCGCGGTCTAATGGATCCACCGGAAGAGTGCTCCAACAGTGATGATGTCGTCTCTCAAGACGGATCTGCGTTAGGTCGGGACTGGGCGCAACTGTTGCCGGAGCTTCTCACCGAAATCGTGAGCCGTTTAGGGTTGGTGGATCGGCTGAAAACTTTCCAGAAAGTGTGCTCGTCGTGGCGGAAGGTTTGCCGGGACCCGTACCTGTGGAGATGTATCGACATCAAGGGAGATTTCTGGGATTCAGAGTTTGATTTTGAATCTTTAGAGTCTAATTGGGAGCGATATTGGGCGGAGGTTGTAGACATGAGCTGTGGGGGATTGCTTTCTCTCAGTATGGAGGAATCCGGCTCTGATAAACTGCTGAATGATATCGCTGATAAGTAAGCTCAGTTATCTACATTGAGTTGCTTCTTAGGCTTTAGCTAAGGTTTTTCCTCTTTTGATTTGCTAGCTCTTCATTTAGATTGAATTGCTTGTTAAGGCTTTGTGATTTTTGAGCTTGTGCGAAAGCTCGATGTGCTACTGAATTGATCTTTTCTCTTGTCTTCCTGTACCAATTTGCCAGATCAAGCCAGCTTAAAAGTCTTCGACTCGTAGATGTCCTGGCATTTTCGGACCTAGGGCTCAGCACAGCAGTCCCGAAATTTCATTTCCTTGAAGAGCTGGAAATTTCTTACTGCACCTTTTCGTGTCATTCATTGCTTGCTGCTGGGCGCTGTTGGCCTTTCTTGAAGACACTAAAACTGAACCATACAGGGTTCAGGGGGGCTGGCTGGGAAGATGACTCGGAGGCAACAGCTATTGCAGACAACATGCCGGGTTTGCACCACCTTCAGATATTCGGGAACAAGCTAACGAATCATGGTTTGCAAGCCATTCTTGATCGTTGCAGACACTTGGAGTCGCTCGACCTTCGACAGTGTTTCAATTTGAAGTTGGAAGGGGATCTGGAGAAGAGATGCCGGCAGCAGATCAAGGGTCTGCGATGTCCTGAAGATTCAGTTGATGACTATCCCTACAGCGCAGCTTATGATGGATCATCTGAAGAGGATTATCCATCAGGATCCTCTGACTATGAGTTTGAAGAGGATTATCTATCAGAAGAATCCTCTGACTACGTGTTTTCCTCCGATGATGAGGAGCTCTCTGATGCAGAGTTTGATTAACTATGTTGGAGCTGGGCGGGAATGCAGGTAATGTATCTGTTACTAACAGGTCGAATCAGTTAGTTAACTTTTGAACCCATTACTGCTCTATGTTTATGAATTAGTACGTATGTTTTAGATGAAAAAGAAATGTATGAATGGCATTAGAATCTCAGATTGGTACATTTTCCGACTCTACAAAGTACAAAGATGATTAGATGAGTTCTTCACTGAAATTATTTATCTTTGCTCTTTCCTGCACTTCTCCAATACCTGCGTGCTGGTTTCCTTTTCCTCGAGTGGATGCTTGTGATCTCGCGGAGTTCATCTCGTCATTGTTCGACTCTGAGGCTTCATTTCGCGCTCAAAGAACTCCGGTTCCGGCCGGAATTTCCAAATTCGTTGGAATTCAAAATCTCAAGGGAAAACTCGGCGGAATTGAAGATGTCGCTTATCCAACTGATAGCCCAAATGTATTAGGATGGCCCATTTTGAATGGATCAAAAGCCACGAAGCCCATATAAGTATATAACTACTGAATGAGAAACATACGACGGCGTTTTGAATTCAGGTTCCTGCAAATGACACGTCAGCTTCTCCCCCTTCATAAACCCTGGAATTCATTGACGCCCGCCAATGTGAACCCTCGTAAACCTCTCTCTCTATTCCTCTACCTCTCCGAAGAGTCTGCCATGGAGGAGCAGCCGTCACCGGGTCTCGGGGCTCCAACAGAGCAAAGCCCTAAACAAAATCAGCTCCAAGAAGCTCGATCCACTGTAGTATTTTGCGTTGAGTGCCAGGAGAAGCAATCGAAATACAAGTGCCCGGGCTGCTCATTACGAACCTGCAGCCTCCCTTGCGTCAAATCACATAAGCTCCGTACTGGCTGCTCGGGAAAACGGGAAGTCGCGCCATTTCTCCCTATCTCTCAGTTCGACGATAATACACTTCTTTCAGGTAATCTCTTCATTTGTGCCTTGAGTACACCCTCGCTTGCTTCCAATTTCATTGAGTTGATGATACATCCGTCGTTGTTTGGTTACTTTTTTGTTAGGTATTAATAATAGTTTCATAGTTGCATTTAGTCTCACAGACCTGCTGTAGGTTTCTCAAAGATTATCCTATTTACTAATTTCGCTTGTAGGAAATGCTATGGCCTTGAGTTTCTGGTGTTGGATTCTGGCTGTGTTTCTCTTTGCATTTCACTGATTTGAGCTTTTTTCAAGTGTCTTGAATTTTCAGGATGAACTTGACAATACGTTGTTGATATGTGATTGTAGATTATAACTTTCTGGAGGACGTGAAGAGAGTTGCGGATTCAGGTCAAAGGATGAGGTCTCAAATGCGTGTATACTCTCGTTATCGGTTACCGCCGAACCTTAAAACCCTTAAGAGTGTTGCATCAAGTCGCAGGACAAATGTAATGATTCTTCCGAGTGGGATGTGGAGGAGGGAAAATAACCAGACTCGATACGACAATAGGTAATCACTAGTACGTTCCGACAATGTACCCTTTGCCAACAATGTGTTGCACTTGAAATTGCTGCATCTGTTAATTCTGTTTCATCTGTTACTAGTCTTGCATTAGCAACTCTTTGGTCCTTATGAGGACTAGTTCCCATCTGGTTCATCTCTTCCAATTAGATTCATTTAATTTGGCCGAACATTTGAAAACTTACTAAATCCATAGACAAGTAAAAGAAGTCGGTCCAAACAAGCATTGATCATCTGACTAGTCCTTTGCATCACATGTTTCAGGAAAAAAGTGATCTTCTGGACAATAGAATGGAGATTTCACTCAACTGGTGTTGTTACACTAGACCATGGGTAAGCTATAATAAAACAATCTTTATATACAAGTCTTTCATTTTTGCAACTTATGCTTCGAATCCGGTTATTTTGTTGCTAAAACGCGTTTATAAAATCATGGAATTCTTTGCACTGCAGAGTAAATGAAAATGCATCAATTTTCTCTGAAATCCAGAAGCATCTGCAGCCTGGACCGTGGAAAAACCAGTTGCAGCAGTTCTGTGAAGTTGATTTGGAATCTCTCAAGTGCTTCATACGCAAATATCCCAAGGTACATGCTATACTCGCTGTAGTTCTTCAATGTGTCGGAAGAGCTTTGCTTCGAGCATTCTATAATGCACCTTAGAATTTGATTATCCAACTGTCTGAATACCTGAGACATCTTCCCGCAATGTTACTGCAGGGAAAATCACCTTTCCGCGAATTGGACATAAAGGCCCCTCTAAGGCAACAAATAGCTCATCTAAGCATCTTAGAGTACCCTGTCATCCATGTTTATCTCCCTTCACACAGTTACGAGTTCGAAGTTGTGAAGGACCTCCGCCCAGTGGCTTCTCATCGGCACGAAACCAAGAGTTCCATCAGCCATGATCAACAGAGCCCCAAAGGAGTTCCCTTCAAGGTGGAGGAGATTCAAGAGGAAGAAGAAGAAAATGGCTCTTCGGAAGTTCAGGTTTATGATCTGGCAAAAAAGTCTATGATTACTACAAGTCCAGGAAATAAGACTGGTCCTCAGAAAGCCACCACGGATTGCTCAACTGTTGTCGACAGTTCAGTCGCAAACGACTCTGAAACAGAGGACAAACGAGCTAGCATATTTGACGGAATGGATTTCAATTTCGACCCGAGCCTGCTGGATTCTTATTCGGATATACTTGCTGAGATAGATACAACAGACTTCCTGGATTTTGAAGGTGAATTGCCGATGGAGATGGAAGGAGACGAGGAGAGGGTTTTTGGGTCAAATCTGTCAGTGGAAGAGTTAGAAGAAGGGGAAATTGCCTAGTAAAGTAGCCTCTTCATCGAAGATTGAATCAACTGGTGAGTTGAATATAAAAAGATGATGGTTTGTTTCAGTTCAGTTCAACTTAAATTGCAAGAGTGAAGCTGCTTGTAAGTTTATGGCATACGTTCAGTTCAATAGATTAATAGAAAGATGGAAGCTTGCTGCTTGCATCTTTCTGAAACCTGTCATCTCAGAAATGAATATTCTTGAAAAAATCTAATTATTTCTTTCTCGGCAGGTTTGCATAGCCTCATTGAAATTGATTGATTTTTGGGTTCAGTTCAGCCTTCGATTCTTCCTCTTCAATCAAATTCTTTATACTTTCTGCTGGCGTCCAGCCCCTCCAGTCCGGCTGCCATTGCCGTCCGTGGAGGTTCCTCTCTCTGTACACGTCTTGCCGCCACTCGAGCTTTCGACGGAGAATCATCGAACATCGAGAATCGAAGAGCTTCATCTTAGCCTCCCTCCGTTCTTACCACTGCCATCCCGACAACTACTAATTATCATCAATGAATCATCAACAACAAATCATTATCAAGGAATTATCAACAACGAATTATCATCAAGCAATCATCAACAACAAATCATCATCAAGGAATCATCATCAAGGAAGATTAAAACTACTCAATCAAGTTAGGTGCATTATAAATCATGGTATCATTGTCCTTGTAACTTGTAATATCCTAATCATCTTGTTCATGGAAGTCATATACATCACTTAATTCTTGTATTATTCTTATCCTTATGTAAGGAAACTTATTTCTTGTGCGGCGTCCCCCAACTCAACTGGTTAACCCACCGCCCTAGCACTAAAATCATGAAGGTCTGGGAGTATGTATCCATCAGATGGTATCATAAATCATAAAGGGCAAACTGTGGCCCGTAAATCATGGGGACAAAACTCAGTCCATAAATCATAGTGGGCAAAACTGTTTCCCGAATCATAAGGAGCGATGGTCTAGCTAGTGAGTTTCATGTTTTAAATTCCCCTATTACACATCTAAATGGGGCGTTCTTATTTCTTATCACTGGTCACGTCTAATTTAATCATCATCTGACATTAATGTTAGTTTAACCTTATCATAGTGTTAACATTACCATTAGTCTAACCTTATAGTTATATGGGAGGCATAACTTGCACAACATCAGAGTAATAACATGTCACAAATAAACACTCAATTATGGAATCATGACATAAATTAAATACATCAAGTCTCTCTAACTTGCTCAACTCAACAGTCAACTCCTCGAATAAAACAATTAATTCAACATCAAACCTTATATTCCATTCTTCGAGTAGGATTTCTATCGAATCGAGAATTCTAACCAGTAGCCTACAACTGATTTATCCAATTTAATTTACCATGTACTAATGAGTTGGACATTTCTAATAATTCACAATTTGACTAACATTAATCTATAAATAGGATCATATGTAAACATAGAATAATAATAGTACACACATTAATACTAGTAACTTGTGACGATTTCTATTGGACTTTTTAAGGGGTACTCTAGGGATTGTTAAATCAAATTTATATTGCTAGGATCGGGGTGTAATATTCTGACGGGTCCGTTATTCCGGAGATCGAACGAGTAGCTGCAGGAGGCTTGTTCTGTGGTGCTGATGGTCGCTGTTTGGCGGCTTATAGCATGAACCTAGGGATTTTCTCAATCACCAGGCCTGAATTAAAAACTACTGTGAGAGAGTTGCAAATAGTTTGGGAGAGAGGAGACTGGAAGGTATGGGTGCAGCTGGATGAGAAAACTACGATTCCGCTCTTGTTGGGGGACGGTGAACTCACACACCGACACTCTTCTGAGGTTGCAATTTTCATGAGCTTTTGGATTGGGACTGGATGATCACGGTTAAGCATATTTATCGGGAAGGCAATCGGGATGCTGACTACTTAGCTAGCCATGGTCATAGTTTACTTATTGGTGTTCATTTTATTCCTATTAGTGATCCGTCATTAGCTCTACATTTGTTGTATGATATTTTTGATATTTCCCTACCTCGTTTGATTTTGAATGAAAGATAGACGTTGATGTATCTGAGCTTAAAAAATGGTTCTAAAATGTAATGCAAGTAGTAAATTCTCTAATTTTTTACGAGAAAATTGGTTTAGTATTTATATAAATTAGAGCGTCGAATAATTCGAATTAAATAGCAATAGAATTCTAAAACAAACCAAATAAAAAGAAAAAGGTAAATTCGAAGTCGGTGAAGACTCAATAAATATCCTATTATTGGATGGGCCCAACCAAGTAAAGCAAGCTTACAGACTAAGCGTGGACAAAGCGCTAAATTCTTTTTGGTCCACGCGTCCCCACCACGCGTCGCCATTGTAGCAATACACAACCGCAGCAGTGCGGTTTGGGTGCGGACGGATAAATCGTCCGCCGCGGCGGACACTTAATCCGACGGTCGGTGATGGATCTGGCTGGATTCAACGGTCAGATATTTTCAACTTTTGTTTTATTTTATTAGAAGATATTTTTCGGTTTTAGTTGGTTTTAGATTGAGTTTTGGGTTATGATTTTGAATTTTGGGTTTTTTATTTTGGTTTTAAATTTTAGGTTTGGTTTAGAGTAAAAAAATTATGTTTATGTTCGGTTAAGTTTTAATTTTAGATATTCGGTTTTAATTTTGGGTGTTTGGTTTTACTTTTGAGTGTTGAGTATTAGGTGAAATTCAAAATTTAAATTTAAATTGAAAATTTGATATTTTAAATTTTAAATCTTAAACTCTAAACTAAATTCAAAATTTAAAATCTAAATTAAAAATCAAATACTTTAAACTCTAAACTAAACCCAAAATCTCAAAATCGTAACCCAAATTCAATCTAAAACCAATTTAAATCGATAAAATAAGTTTAGAAATATCCGACCGTTGCATTCGGCCGGATTCAAGAACGAGCGTTGGATAAGTGTCCGCCTCGGCGGACGATTTATCCATCCTGACGAATAAAAACGCGGTAAACAACATTTAGTTTGATCCACCTTCTATAAAAATCCCCGGTTTCCATGGATCTCCCAACCTTCACTTCCTTCACTCTCACTCTTCTCCTCTTTGCTTCATCTTCTCCCGCGATCGCCTTCAACTCCGGTCTTTCTCAAGTCTCCGATCATCAAATGGCCACCCCTCACGTCCTCGGAGGCATTCACGATTCCCCCGCCGCCGACTCCAATAGCGCTCACATTGAGGGGCTCGCTCGGTTCGCCGTCGACGAGCACAACAAGAAGGAGGTGAGTTTATGAAAGATCATTGTTCGAATCCGATCCTGTTCTTCTTTTACTGCGACTTATGGGATTTTTTTGTGTTGCTGTTTGGTGGAAAATGACTGAAGAATGCTGTGGTGGAGTTTCTGAGGGTTGTGGAAGCGAAAGAGCAAGTGGTGGCTGGGACGATGCATCATCTGGTTATAGAGGCGGCTGATGCTGGTAAGAAGAAACTTTACCAGGCTAAAGTGTGGGTGAAGCCATGGATGAACTTCAAGGAACTGCAGGAGTTCAAGCATCATTCTGAGGATTCTCCTCAGCTCACCTCTTCTGATCTTGGTGCTAAGAAAGGTAGCCCTTAATTCGTGTTTGTAGGATGTCCATGATGGATGGATTTGCTTTGATTGATTGTAGAAATTATGGCTACAACTTTCTGGTGTTGTACAATAGCCGAAGCAGGATGGTGGCGGAGTTTTAAGTTTAGGGTGAGTTTGAAAGTATACTAAGCTAAATTCGAAACCCACTCGGTAAAAACTTCAAATTTGATAATTGTACATAGGTTTCCTCCCTTTTGAAACCGGATTTTCTGGCCGGTGGCCTAGATTCGCCCAGTTCCGCCATTGGTATACATCGTCATCTTATTATGCTCTGTGCTGACTGATATATTTGTGTGGTCTTGGTTCTTCAGGATGCCATGGATCTGGGCTGAAGGAGGTAGCAAATCATGACCCTGCAGTACAAGATGCAGCCAATCATGCTCTGAAGACAATTCAGCAGAGGTCCAACTCGCTGTTCCCTTATGAACTTCAAGAAGTTTCTGATGCCAAAGCTGAGGTCTCTTCATACACATCCATTTCTCCCCTCCTTTTTCCTCCCCACAATTTCATTGTTATAAAGGAGCTATCTAACCTGTTGTGTTGTTTATGTGGGTTCGTTCCTGCATTGGAAATACAGGTGGTAGATGATTTTGCAAAATTCCATTTGGTTCTCAAGGTGAAGAGGGGAAGCACCGAAGAGAAGCTGAAGGTTGAGGTGCACAAGAACAATGAAGGCACTTTCCATCTGAATCATATGGAGCCAGCTCATTGAGCAAAGACCATCAAAGTTTCTTGCGTTGGAGTGTGTTTGCACCCCCTGTAGGCTGTAGAAAACAAAAAAGGAACGATCTTTGCAACTTTCATGCAGCTTTCACGGTTTAGTTGTGGGTGTGTAATGTAACATGCTATACAGTGTTCCTGGTGTTGTACTTGCTGAAAGATATTCCTAATTTCTTTTGTAACTGGGATGAATTTGCTGCCTTGATAAGACTTTGAGTTACACTTGAATTGAAATCGCCAATGACGTTTAAATTTTTACTTGAAATGACACTAAAAGTAGATATTCATATCTGTGGAACATCTTGGCCGCTACCTGCTTCTACATTAAGACTATTACACTACACAGATTGTCAGCCAATACTAGCAAATTGTACTGAAAAGGATATGCAAAACGAATTGGACGCTACCGATAAAATTAAGAAGAACAAATTCTTCCCTTCTCAATCCATGCATGAGAAATCCTGAGATGCAAGCTTATTGGATTCTCATAGTCGGACCGAAACTCGAAAGATAGATCATTCTTCTTCGTCATAGTCTTCCGCCTCCTCGTCAATCCTTGTGGTTAATCTTGCAAGCTGAACAGGATCGATGGCCATCTTATCGACCTCTGAAAGTGACCAGCCTGGGTATTCTTCATGGATCGCCATGGCTGTATCGCCTTGGCCTGGTGCTGGAGCTGATGCAGAGAAAGGTGCTGCTGCAGGTTTTGTAACTTCATTCTCTTTGACTTCGGCGTTTAGATCGATTTTTGTTTCGGGTTCAGTAGCGCCATCGGTTACTTGCATTGGCTCTTTAATCACTTCCTTCGATTCTGCCTTTTCGTCTATCGGAAACGCAGGAATTGAGCTGGTTCTCGTGCCCTGTGGAGTTGTGCAAGATTCAGATTCGACCTCGTGATGAGGATACTCTCTTTCTGTGTTTCGAACGCTTCTTCCTCTTCCCCTTCCTCGGCCACGACCTCGACCACGACCAGTACCAACTGGATGGCTCGGGTCATGCTACAATGCAAGCAAGGCAAAAACCAGATTAGTAAAAGCTCGGAAATTTTGTATTCTAGGAGGACCAAAGTGATTAGCAAAGTCCAAAAGGAAGGGGAATGATAGTCAGCGATCGATGAATCTAGGGTATAGTTCAAACGACAAACACTGATTCGCTTTTCAGACCGAGGTCTTACCATCATCCTGCTTTTCTTCGATTCTTCGTCACTCTCATTGCCTTCATCTAGAGTCGGCTTTCTGTTGAGATGCAAGTAGGAAAGTTCAGGGATACTATGCTTCGGCGATATGAGCCATATGATCATAGAAACAAAAGACTATGTAACGTGAGCTAGTTGACCTCTTGTGAATGGTTTTATGGTCCGAGGATCCATCAGAGTGCCCCTGACCATTGCCGTAATCCGGTACCTTACTGACGATTTCTCGCAGAAAATCAAATACATTATAGCGCTGTACACAATGTTTTCTGCATCGGAATAGAAAAATAAAATTAGTGAGGTTCCGAGTACAGAAATGCTTCAGCTAAACAAAAAAACCATAGCAAATGCTTGAGTTGACACAATTCAGCATTATATATTTGGAATACACAGAAGACAACTTGAGGTGAAAGGGAAATCTGGTGGCTTACAGATGCAGTGAATTCATGGTCTTTGCTCCTCTTTGGAGGGTAACTTCATATGTACGGTCACAAAGATCTTGCAAAAACAATTCCAATGCTTTAGCTGCATTGATACCCTGAGAGTGTGAGTACAACAGTTGAAATACAAAACTCTGAAGGCACAACACAAATGTGGGAGTGGGACAACTTACAAACTAAAACAGGTACTGCTAAAGCTATCTTCCCAACATCTTCATCAGCTTGCATGATCTTTTTTATCCGAGCCTGCAAAAATAGATGAACGGCTCCCCTTAGATTACTATACCTTCTTAAAAGAAATGCTTAGATCAGTATATTTACGGAGAAAATTTAATGGAAGCAGACAACACTATATAAGTTCAGATGAGAATAGACGTGAATTAGGAAGTGACTGAGTGAGCTCCTAAGTTGCCGCTTTACTCTCTTGGATCACTTGAGAACCATTACGACACTGTTAAACCAAATTATCAGAATTTGTTGGCACTGATCAGGTCATTATTAACAGAGAAATTTTGAATACATCAACAGAAGTGCACAAGTGAGAGCCGAAGATGAAAGATACCATCTAAACTGCACAATATCTGGAAACCAGTCATCAAAAGGAAGCATTTGGCCTAAAACTGAAGCAGCAATGGAAAAGAAGAGAGGAAACAAAAGAAGTGACAAAAGATATCCATGATACCTACCTAACTTAAACCTCACCTAATTGGACCGGCCTAAATATACTATGTCCAACTACACATACTATATGAGCATTGTTTGTACTCGGGAGAAATGAGACTACTAGTAGCTAGTAGAGATGAGCTCCGAAACGTGCAAGCTACATGTAAGCACTTCATATTAAGCATGATGAAAGGGGACGGAACCAGAAGTTGGAAGAGAACCACAAAGCTATGAAACAAAGCTTTTTTATCAGCTTAAGGTAAACTATAAAGACAATTAGGAAACTGATGACTTTCAAAGATGACGGGTGGCCACTAAGTAACAAAGAGATGCATCCTATCCTTTCTCTAATGTTGAATCAAAAGCATACTAATATCATTCATAACCAGAGAACCCCATTCAATGGACAAGCAAGCAAGCCAACCTACTGTCCAAGGAAACGAAATCCAGAGGGATTAAGTGAGAGGAACAGTGAATCCCTAACTTTCAGCTAACTAGCATTTCACTTCTCATGAAAGGAGTGTCAGCTTCACATCAGCCTTTCCAGGGTACACACACCCAGCTAAGAGGATTCTAAATCAGCAATTCTCTGTAAGTTTTTACTTTCCAGGTCGATCAAATCAGTAAATATTTCCTTCACTGAAGCAACACAGAAACCGATTCCAATATGCAAAATAAAGAATCCAGAAATAGGTACCACAGATCAACAACGCAACGGCAACTAGTCGATAAAAGCTACATTTATTTTCACTGGACGAACCAAACAGAATCAAAAACCCAGCCAACACGGGAGACTTACAGCCGGAAATCGGGTATCTAGCTTCTTCCTCATACTGCAAGTTTCAAAGCATAAAATCGGACGGAGAACCCCCAATTTGCACGGCCGGACAGAATAAGAATTCCTCCCTCGCTGTAGATTGTTCGAAAGAGAAATTATTGATCAAATGATGAATCTTCTAACATCAGTCGGACCAACCAAGATGGTGTGGATGGATCAGACACAGAATTTCAACTAAACAACAACAAAATTTCCCCAGGAATCAGATCTGCAGAAAAATGGAGTAAATTTACCGAGCTTTGATTTCATCGAATATTCGTTCATACATGTATGACAAAAAAAATTAAAAGAAATAAAAATTGGAAAATGTGTGATATCGTGACGTTGGTTCTGCGGTCATGCGCGTGACATTCCAATAGTGAAACAACAAATTTGCCGGCCTTCCCTATAGAGCAAAATGATGTGTTAAATAATCTAATTTAATTTAGTACTATATTTGTTAAATGGAAAGCTTAAATAATTTAAAATATTGGGATACACCCTAAACGAGTTATTTGAGATATTACAATTTTGAAATATTAAATTTTGTTGTAATATCAAACGAAATATTTTGAAACAAATAACTCATAATAAATGTCAAACGAAGCATTTAGGCAAAAATATTTCATTCAAATATATCAAATAGACAAACTCCAAACCCTGATAGTAGCAAACATATGTTAACAGTGAGATCTAATCAACTTGATCTAACGAATTAGGGCAGAAATGGATGTGCACACAACCTATCAACTACGTTTACACGAAGTTATAATTAACCTACGCAATTTGCGATTCTAATCCAAAATCACAACTTCTCAACTCCATTATGGTTTCAATGTTTTATTTAAATGCCAAGTCATGCAATAATGAAACTAGAAACATACGAACTTAGATCAATACGCAAAGTTCTCAACGTAAAGTGACGAAATTCTATGTAAAATTTTAAACTAAATAAGAGTAAAATTTTCAAAGTAAGTAAGAATATACACGTAGCTAGATCCTAATTCAGCAATTCTTTACCCTGTACAAAAACCTTCCTTTTTCCATCCGTTGGTTTACTTTCTTGTTTCACTAGGCTGTATATTGTTATAATCACTACCTACAGTCTTTCCCAGGTTCCATTGCGTGAGCTGAAACTCCCACCACCATTCTGCATCGCATACTCAGTCATGACTTCTCTTACGCAATCACACCATCTCTCAGCTATGTCCTTCAAACTCAACGGCTGAATCAGACTTCTGAGGCGCAGCTCCAGCCTCGACTTTCCCTTCACCGAAAACTCGCCATCTTCCGGCCTCCTTTTGAGTATTACACTCGGGGAGCACTCTGGATAGTTCCCCGGTACAACCAAACGCAACGGCTCTATCGATTGGTGCAATATCTAAGATCAATATCAAACTTAGAGACATACGCATTCAAACCAACTGTAACATCCCAAAAATACATTGCCAGAAAACATCAAAACATAACCGATCGAGTAAGATTTACCTTTGGAGAAATTGTGACTGGATTGAAAGAGCACTCCACCATCGTCCCAAAATAACTACCATCTGGAATAACTCTCACCACAATGTCTAGTAATCTCTGGTTTATCTCTCTTATTTCTTCCTCAAGAGCTTGATTAGTCTATAAGATGTATGAAAGTTCCACTGTAGAGTTAGTGACTGTATTGAAGGTTCCTCAAGAACTAGTTGGCTGAATTATTTCACAGTAACTAAAAGCAGCCATTTACCTTAATCCTAGCTCTAGACAAGTCCGGATCGGTGGGAATGATAAACGGATTTGAAATGGACCCTTTTCCTACAGGAACTGGAGCTTCTTCTGCTACACAATCACTTTCGTGGACAACAGACCAAATGTCATTGACAGAATTACGTAGTGCTTTCCTGGATACATGTTGAACCTGTAAGATTGGAACAGTTTAGAATTGTCCGTTAACTTCATTTGTGTAGGAAAATGAACAGAGAGAGATAAAAGTAAGATTTGTGAGTAAGCAAAGGCATTATATAATACCATATGAACCAAACGCCTAAAGGGTGACTCTGCCTCATTCATGACTTCACCAGGCTTCCCCAGCTCCAAGTTAAAGGCGACCAAAAGATATGTACCCTGTCATGATCTGCGGGAAGCTTTCGTTGAAATAACAACAGATGTGGCTGCATAACTTCTTCAATATGAAAGCAAATTAAGTGTTCTACGTTCGTTCCCAGAAACAATTTCCCGTAAGACAGTTGAATCTGTTCACAAGCCCTATTGATTATTTGATTCAGATTGCCAAGGGACTTTATACAAATTTTTTCATAAACCCTAACAGAATTAAGAATGTCAAAGCTATAGTTCACTAGTGCAAAAGCTGCACAAACAGGTCTCCCCATGGAGCATTCAGATCAGTACAGAATCTGTATTCTACCAGAAACAAATCTACGAGAGCAGCACCCTAACGAGTTGATTTCAAGATGCGAGATCAAGTTTCAGTATCTGAAATGACAAGATGCAAGTTTCCCGTTGCTAAATCCAATGCATCGAATCGGAAATCCTTAAAGGAGACAATCGCAAGAATCAGATCACAATCAGTCGAGAGGAAGTAATGAGAGAAACAATGGCACAGTTCCTTCTACTGCTTGGCTGTTCGAGGAGCTCAATCTCATAATGGTTAAAAAAAATCCTTCATAATTCTTTCTCGCATTTAGATAAGAGATCATTTTTTGTACCAGGCTTCGGAATGCTTCCTGAGTCAGCAGCCGTTGATGAAGTTGGAGACCATTATGGCTGATTCCGTCGTCGTTCTCCTTATTCCTCCGGCCAATAACGACGATGATTGTACGGGCACTGACTGAACGAAGCTCAAAAGGTTTTGCAGCACAATATATACCGAAGACGGAAGAATGGCGTCTAGTTCCAGAGCAGGTGGGGGAAGAGCTCAGTCGGCTCCTTAAATTGAAATTCAAGACGCTTTGGCAGGCCATTGTTGACCTCTGCTCGGGTTCTTAAAGGTGAAATCCAAGAAGATTGGATTAGAGCATTCTTGACTTGCTACTAGCAGACTACCAAACTCATCATCAGTTGTGCATTCCACAAAGCCGTTATCCATTACGAACGGTAACTTCCCCTGCTCCTTCATTCCCGGCCTTCCTTGCTACCTCGCAAACACAAGGTTTTGTGTACATTATCAAATATTTTAACGCAATAAATCTTATTAATTATTCACGTACATAATTTAGTTATTCACGTCATGCACAAATGCATAAATGCGATATTTCTCTTTTATTAATTAGCCAATCAAATTTATTATGATTTTTCTAAAGATGAAATTTGTGAGTGATAAAAACAAATTGGTGAGATAAGAGTTCTTTTTTTAAAGTAAAACGTGCAATACTTTCAAAATTCCAAGCATAAAAAGATAGAGATAATCTAGAGGTTGTTTATGTACGGGAATTCGTATTTTTATAGGAGTAAAATTTAAATAGGTAGAGAATTGAAATATTTAGGAAATTTGAGTGTATATACTATTTAAATAATATGTTGTTTTAATGAGTGATTTAGAGAAATTTTAGTTTAGATGATTAGAACAACAAAATATTTATTTTAAAAATTCAAAATAGAAAATGAAATAAAATGTTCAAGACAAATAAAGTATTGAAATTCACTATAATTTTTAACCTGAGATAAAGGCCTATTATAAAAGAAAAATTAAATAGTATAAAATCTCTTATATTTGAGAGGAAATTTATTCTATGAGATATTTTAATTCCCACAAAATTATTCTCATTTATTACAATCCAAACATTTTATTTTGAACTAATTCTTTAAGGAAGATTTGAGACTTAAATCACTCAAAATCTCCTACTCAATTCTCCTATCCAAACAACACGTATACTAAAATTAAAACACAAAATACAATGAACACAAATATATAAATTATATCTAAAATCATTTTAAAAAATCGACGACTTGATTGTCCTTCCGATAAATATGAGCTTACTCGTGAAAATGAACCTCCCTCGGCTCTCGGTTTTCATCAAGGAAAATGAACGTCCTTAGTTTCCTTAGTGATGGGATTAAACTGATCGATCACCACCGAAACAAGTCCGTCCACCTCATCCTCGCTCTCCACCACCACCACATTCCCCGACACGTTCGTCGCCGGCGCATGAATCGGAGACCTAGGCCCACCCCAGCCCACACTATTCTTCTTCTCCTTCTCCTTATTGAGTACGGCAAACGAGTACTGGAAATGATCAATCTTGTCGGGAAATAGCAGCACGTCGTTGAAATCGGCCACCCATTTGGTCCCTTTCCCGGCCACCGTCATCTTCGCCGCAATCGACCGCACCGTCACGCCACTGCCTTGGTTCTGCTCGACCACCACGTCATGGATGAAGCTAAATTAAACTCCCCGGCCAAATCCACCGCGAGGGCCATCCAGAACCCGTTGAAGTAATTGTTGGTGATGGTCAACGCCGTGGCCCTCCCGTTGACCGACTTCAGCAGGATGCCGCCGTGTCCCAGGAAGAAGTTGTCGGTGACGAGGATGAAGGGTCCTCCAGCACTATCTGGGTTTTTTAACTCAGGGTGAAGTAAGAAAATACACCAAACTAAAAAAAAATTGCACTGAATGCTACTCATGTTTGATCTTTGGTGTATATTAGTCACTGATGTTTTATTTGAATACCTAATATCGCTTAAATTTTAATTTAATAACATCGATTAATTTTTAATCATCCTCATCGCCGAAATTAAATTTTAATTTTATTGTCACGTCAAATGACACAATGTATTTTATGCTTCGTAAGAATGCCAATGTGACAGCTGATTGTGTTCATAAAAAGGTTATGTGCAACACTAATTAAAACTCTGTTTATTTGAGATTTTAATAAATTGAAGTGGAAGAAGAATTAAGAAATGAAATTATGTTTAACAGCTGTTATATTTCGCTGTTGAATGTGCAGGTTTTAATAGGGGTTTTAGAATTATATTAAATTTTTTGTTTATTAATCAAAAATAAATTAGAAAAATTATTTTTATAAGATAGAAATGAAATAAATATATTTATGTTCCTTTATAGTGTCAATGGTGGTAGGTATGTGTGTACCCATGAGTGTGGGAGGGCTCACTTATACCCAATCGGTACCCAACTCAATCCCCACCCGTATAAGTTGAGTAGAAGAAGCATCAAGTTGTAACAATCGGTTATCTCGTTGGTAATTGATGATATTCGATTTATCGTATTTATTGTTCTTATTTAAGTGACACTATTTTATGTATATAGGAATACTTTTGGGTAGAAATTTAGGGTATTTTGCACATTTCTATCTTCTATATCGATTTAGTGTCTCTTATTTGTTCGAGGTCCTTTTGATGTCGTTTAGGAGTGTTCTTGTAAGATTTTAGGCACATGACTATATCGGGACACTATTTGGAGCAATATAGACATGTATGGACGAGTTGGGACAGGTCGAGAAGTGGAGAAATTACAAGGACCACCTGCGGAGGCGGCCAGGACCGGAGCCGGCGGGGGGGGGGGCGGACGGGACGCAAGTTTGTCGATGTTGGCTGCAAATTCCCGTAGCTTGGGAGAAGGATGGTCGAATTTGGTTGAACTTGTTGCAATTATCATACAGCTCCATGCAACTAACGTTCTCCACATTCTTCTTCCCAGTTCACTACTGATCTGGTAAAAAAAGCAGACGTGAGTCCTAATTATTATTAATCGTAACTAAACAGTTTTATTTTTTTACTTTTTCTCCTCCTCCTTTGTTATTTTTTTTACAGTTTTTAGAAGAATTTAACGTTTGATTTGGCATAACAATAAAACATTTATTTTATTTAAAGGTTGAAGGTTCAAAATCATTGGGTTTTTTTTTCTCTCAACGGA
This sequence comes from Linum usitatissimum, assembly GCA_030674075.2. Classification (NCBI taxonomy): domain Eukaryota; kingdom Viridiplantae; phylum Streptophyta; class Magnoliopsida; order Malpighiales; family Linaceae; genus Linum; species Linum usitatissimum. The sequence goes on along the minus strand of JAUJYP020001410.1, from coordinate 2,489,118 downwards.
AAAGAAAAACAACTCTCCCGGGGTTGGATGTTGTCGCATGAACATTAACTACTTCATCCGATCAAGAGATCGAATTCGAATTAAAAAATTAATTTTAACTTGTCTAAAGTTTAAGCGTATTTATGAATTATCTTTGACGAGGCAAACTCGAGTTTATAAACTCTAATTTCACTTATTAAAATCATCTGATGGGTTTATTTTTGAATTGATTTTGAAATTTGGACACTAAAAAATTCGACAAATCGTCAAAGTTAAAAGAGAAAAATCCTAAAATATACATATTCTTACTTTTCTCAATTTAAAAAGTTTAACCTATTGAATTATGTGGCACCGACATTTTCATTCGTACCATCACAAATATTATACATGATTTATTGGATCTCAGGGTCACCATTCATATAAACGGTTACGGGCTTCCCGATACTTTTCAATTTTCTAGTTCTCTTATATATATCTCTTAGTCTTGACTCTCTTTTCTTTTTGATAAAAAAGCGAACATTATATTCTAATTATTATAAAAAATGAAGCGGGAGAGTGTCACTTTCAAAAAAATTCTCAAATATTTTATACGAATACAATCAACAACCATAACTAAGAAATTAAGAATAACGTGTAAACCAAATTAAAAGAGACTCTCTATCTTACCGATGCCACACTAACTCCGTTTCTCTTTTTGGTGAGGTTTGCTATTCGAAAATCTCGATCCAGGCTCATCAGTAAGGATTTCAACATCACAATTCTCCATTGTCGAACCAATATTGTCCCACCCAACTCGGAGAACAAAATTTGAACCTCGTAACCTTTTATTGCCATTCAAAACACAGATTTCAAATTATTTTAAAATGTCATCATCGTCATCTTAAATATTACTAAATAACGTCACTTAACCTAATAGATCATATTAATTCCATTTATGCATGTGCATAATCATAGCAAAACAAGTAAAAACAAACAATACAGTTTCGAATTTCCTTTCAAAAATGATTAAAATCCCGTTCTGTAAACATTAATTTATAGAACTTTTTCAGAATAATTACCGAAACCATAAGATCAATTTCATGTAAAATAAAATCTTAGCATATCATATATAATTTGCTTCATACTTATAATATATCAAATATATATTCAAAACCAGCTTATAAAAAGAATATCTATTCAAACCCAATGTCTATCATTTGCATTTCCGTCCGCTTGCTTCGATTAAACTTGATCGTGTTATCAAACAATTAAATGCGTATGTACGGAAAACTTCCAAACTACCATTCTACAATCTCGAGATTAAAGACGAACGAATTCCGTAATTAGTAATTGTTCATGTTGATATAACATACTTAAACTCGCGACAGTCAAGTGAGTAGGTTCGTCGAGAATGATATCAATCTTGTGGGTTTTATGTAGTTACCTTATTTTACCTTGTTTGTAGTAGTATCAAAAAAAAAGAGTATATCTTGACTCATAATATGGGAAAAGAATTGATAAACATAGTTGAAACATAATTATTTGGATATTATTGCTGTAAATTAACCATATACATGAATATAATAAAAAAGGAAAGTGGTGATAAGACAATATTTTATTTGCTTCTATAAATAAATGAAAACAACCGTGTGTACTTTGTAAGTTAAACAATGGTTAGATCGAAAATTCAGATAGTATACAAAATTTTATTAGTAGTTGGTTTCTTAGTTGTTTGCGAGAAAAAAAATTTATAAGCTTTTGAGATAAATCAGTTATTATGTTTCAAATAGAGAACCTGATTAATTTTGAAAGTGGGGTTTTTTGCTCGGTTTGTGAACTATTTGGTCGGATGGCTTGTTTTAAGTCTTGGCGTTTTGACGTGAGATTGTTAAGTTTTTGGTGGTTACCGAACCTCTGTTTGTACATATTTTTTTGTTTGACACGTGGCTTATAAAAAAAACATATCTTAAGACATTCATTTCGGGTATCCTAGAATCATTACCTGGCTTACTTTAATAATAAAGTGTGATCATAAATAATAAATTATGTTCTTATGGAAATTCTGGTTGTTAATTGATATTTTTGTTGGAAGTATTATCCCTAATGTAGTTTGTCCACTCAAAATTAATTGAATCTTTTTTAGCAACCACAATGATGGTAAAATAATTAATGTAAATGACTCCAATTATGGGATTTCTTCTAATTTTCCCCATTAATTTCCAAAGATAATTTCCCACTTAACTTACGTTTTTATTTATTTATCTCCCCTATATATGCATGTCCATTGTGCACTGCTCTACTCATCCATCCCTCTCTTAATCCTCTGCATTTCGAATTTTGAAAGTTAAAAAAAAAGTATGGAGCCGATTGCAAAATCAGAGAATCAATCTCCTTCCAATGCATCCAGCATCTCGGCGACAGCCTCGTCGGAAGGCGCGATCCGAGATAAGAAGGCGGCTGGGGAGTTGGTCAACAGCTTGAAGATGAAGGAGAAAGTTTCGCAACTTTCTCAATCATCATCTTCTTCTCCCGCGGCCCAGCCTCCTTCCGGCACTACTAGTTCGAGAGTCGTGCTCGACCTGAAGCTCTCCAACGACCACCATCCAAACCGCGAGACTGATAAATCTTTACAGCTAACCCTCTTCAATAACAGATTTAATAACAAGGAGGAAGAAGGAGATTCGTCGGGCCACCCCCACCATTATGATTTCCTCCACAACACGAGCCGTGTTGTGGAGGTGGCGGAAGAAGAGGAGGGGAGAATTACGGAGTCGTTAGACCAGTCTAGGGTTTTCTCGTGCAATTTTTGCAAGAGGGAATTCTCAACGTCTCAAGCGTTGGGGGGCCACCAGAATGCCCACAAGACTGAAAGGGCTATAGCCAAGAAGCGACAAGGGGTTGAGATCGGAGGTGGTATTGGTCATTTCCCATATCACCCTTACTCAACCCTGTCGTCGCTTCCCTTCTATGGCTCCTCCTCTTTCAGTAGGTCGTCTTCGTCGATTCTTGGTCTCAAGGCCGACTCCTTCATCCACAAGCCACCGTCTTCTTACCCGTGGAGCTCTCCAATCACAGCCGCGTCTCTGGCCTACCGCAGCCGTTATGGTGCCGCCCCGTGGCCTAGGGTGGGACCCTTGCAGTCTCACCTTGACCGGCTCAGGTTGGAAAGCCTTGGTGCCCTACACAACAACAATTCGACCAACAACAAGGTTGAGACAATTAGCTTGCTGAAGAACTTTGGTCCGTCTAATAATAATTGTTCATCGAATATTATTACAATCGGGAGTGGATCAAGTCAGACTCCTCTTGCTTCTCCATCCTCCACTTCCGGCGGCGGCGGAATTGTCCCGGCGGCTGAGGGCTCCGATCTGGATTTATCGCTTAAGCTTTGATTACTTAATTTCTTATGTAGCATTCAAATTGTTTAGTCTTTTGATTTGGTATTACCAAAATTTCCTTGCTTTGGAGATTTTTGTTGTATACTTTAATTGGTTAAATGATTTGTTATACACCTTTTTTTAATGGGATTTTGATAAGTTAATGGACTTAAATCAGTGATTAAAATTGATGATGAGCAGAGGAATTTGAAATCATGCTGATTTCCGTTAACGACGAGGAAATAATTGTAGTCCTTGATTGTAAAATCATGTTGCTTGCTACAACTGTATCCATATGTTCTTCAAAGAGGGTGCAATATTAATTGATTTTTTTATTATCGATTTCACTGAATTTGGGGTCATTCTTACCGCGAGTGTGAGGCGAGGTTGGTGTCTCAACTGGATTCTTCAATTGTGTTTGTTAGGAGAAATGAATCAATGATAATGGTGTTGCTCACGTGTATGTTGAGCAAGTCATTATCTCGACCGATATCATTGTCGGAGGAACCCTTCTTGATTGATTGTCGATTTGATAAATACTTTATTTTGTTGATGATCATTAATAAGAAGTTTGATTTTGATGTGAAGAAAAAAAGATTAAGATATCACATCAGATTTTCATTCTGCATCTTTCATAGCTATGGAAAATATTTAATGTGGTACGTGCTCGAATGTCGTTTAGTAATTTATCAGTGGTACGAGGAAAATATGAACGATACGTTTTGAGAGAACTGTTATTAAGAAGAAGATTTTTTTGGATAGATAAGTACTTTTAGGTTGTAGAGTAGAACTCTAGATGTATTTACTGGAAATAAACGTTGTGATTAATGCTACGGTGCCTTCACTAAAGTGGGATAAACACTACCCCAATACTAAATAACAAAGATATTGTTTCATTGAATTTGGGGTCTTTTTATCGAGGTTGATATCTCAATTAGGTTCTTCAGTTATGTTTGTTATGAAAAATGATAATGTTGTCGCTTACATGCATACTAATTTTTAGGTAAGTCATTATATGAGCCGTTTTTTTGGTTAGACGGGCTCTTCTTGATTGGTTGATTGATGATACAGTAAACACTTGATTTGTTGCCGGTTATTAATAAGGAGTTTGATTTTGATGTAAAAACTAAGATATTATAAAATTACAATTCTATATCTTTCATAATTATGGAAAAGAGTTAATTCGGTGTTCGAATATCGTTTATTAATTTACAAGTAGCACGAGGAAAAAATGAACGATACGTTTTTCGAAATGATTGTTATTTTTTTTAGCCATACCCTAATAAGATGTTGTAGAACTCCAGATGCATTTAGTGATTCAGCATTTAGCTGCATGTGTTTAATGTATTTTAGGTGTTGTGTGACATTGAGAGTCGACTAGGGGATCGAATGGGAGTCGATACCATTTGTTGAAACTCAGAAATATCTTATCATTGAGCTCACTGGGGGAAGCAGTAACTCAGTAAGACGTCGTCTCTCACTCTCTCTGTTCAGTCCCGTCGACATGGGCGCCTATTCTTCACCATTGCATTGGTCACTTCCAGTAATTACGTCACAAGAACCTACCAATACCACCTTCTCAAGAGTTTGCTGCTGCTCTTCTTCTTCTTCTTCTTCTTCTTCTTCTCAGCTCGCTTCTTCCCCGGACACCAAAACAATGACCTTATCTTCAATTCAGAATTCCGGCATCATCGCTTGCCTTCGCTCCTCCAGGTTCGCTCAATAAATTTCCCTTCTTTGACATCGGCAACCTGTTTGCTTGCTACTGGGTCTCATTCTAATCCTATCAAGTTGGTTAATTTTTGTGTTCTAGTGCGGAGATTGCATTTGAAGCTGCTTCTGCTGCATTGGATGCTGGCATCTCGGCTGTGAGTACTCTTTACTTTACATTACTGTCTTTTTTCCCTAGATATTGTAATAAGAGGAGTTAGGACTTCTGAGAATCCTTCTAGCATTAATATTTAGGGTAGATCCTTTTGATGGGTTGTTTACATTTTTTAATAGTTTGATTGTCAATTTGCAGCTGGAGATTACAATGTCCACCCCAGGTGTGTTTCAGGTGGTTTTTGCTATCCTTTAAAGTATGGTTTTTTTATCTGATAACTTTGGTTCTTACTCTCTTTAGCTGTTCAATCAAAGTTCCAATCTCTTTCCTTCTTGTATTGTATTGGAATTACTAGGTTCTTCAGCGCTTGGTTGAGGCTTACCCTGCGGCCTGCTTGGGGGTAAGATAGAAACTTTTCCAATAAGATGAATATTTGTGGTGAAAGATAGAAACTTTTCCATGTTCCTTTGATTCACATTTCTATAAGAGCTGGAAACTATTTATTGAACTTCGGTTTGGTATGGAAGGTGGAAAGTTGGATGGAAATTTTTCCGGTCAGATGGGAAAATTAGATGCTGGCAAAGAGATTTCGGGGAGCTAACTTTCCTTTTGCATCCAAATTTCAACTTTCCACCTGCCAAACTAGGCCTTCATTCAGTTTACTTTCTCCTTGTTCTTGGGTGTTTCATACCGCAGTCTAAGAATCACAAAGTGACACCAAAGTTAATACAGATCATGCATATGAGGGCTGGTAGCATGTTTCCCAGTTAACTTCATGGTTCTGATAGTTTTCTCATAGGTTGGCACAGTTTTAAGAGCTGAGGATGCCATAAATGCAATGAACGCTGGAGCCAGATTCATCATGAGTCCTGCCACTGTGAAGGTATGGAGTTTATGGTGCATACGGCCAAGACACTTGATCTCTAGTTAAACTGCATTTTACCCTATGAAAAAAGTGAAAAACAATCTACATTTTCAGCTATAGACTTGATTTCTACTATCAGGATATCATGGTACAAGGTACTGAACTTCTTTACATACCTGGTGTAATGACTCCAACCGAGGTAAGAAACTTAGTTCAATTAAAACTGTCTTGAACTATTGCATTTTCCCAGTGTCTGTGACTGTAAATAAAAGTATGGTTTGGCAGATGTTGTCTGCATACACTGCTGGTGCAAAGATCGTGAAGGTATGCAAGTATACTTTCCGAGTAACAAGTGAAGAACTCTATTGAATTAGTCATCCGCAATTCTAATCACTTTGAAAGGTGGAATCTTTTCTGGACGAGAAATTTTCTCACCATAACTTTACTCTTTTCTTCATTGAATTAGATTTACCCTGTTTCTGCATTGGGGGGAGTCAAGTACATTGCAGCACTGAAGAAGCCTTTCTCCCATATACCGATGGTTGCTTCTCAAGGAGTGACAATAGGTTTCACACTTTGTTCCCGAGTGAATATCGTTCTTGCTGATTTTATCCAGTGCTTTCGTGCATGGTGTATGTTGTTATTTGGGGTGTTTGATTCTTTGCCTTTGCTTTTTGTGCTTGATGCAGATTTGGTAAAGGACTATATAACTCACGGAGCTTCGGCAGTTGTTCTGTCAGATGCCATATTCAGTAAAGAGGCAATGCTGCAAAGAAATTATGATGCAGTATATCAACTTGCAGCCAATGCTTCTTTGCAAGGAAAAGAAGCAGTTGCACTGGTAAAAATATCTTCAACCATTTATTTCTCATTACTCGAGGATGTCAACTTGTAACTTGATTCTGTTTCTTGTGACTCATTTCAGTGTCGAGCATAGAGAGAAGTTGCTTCAACCCGAATTTCATTGAATGAAGGATCAATGTGCTCCAATGAAGAACTCAGTCAAGCGCTAGCACAGAGGTATTCAGAATCATATATAGAACATAGTTCATGTTTGTTCTAGCTAGGAAGATTCTAGCAAAGGCAAGATCTTTCCATCTCTTGGTTTGTTGGCCATGCTTTTATCGTTACTGTCAGTACCTTGAAATCCAAGCTAACTATTACAAATGTGAAATGTCTGAATAGCCTTCATTATAGTCCTTTGAAGAGTCCGATACCAGTTGCAAAGAACATCAGTGACTGCCAAGAAATATTCTCACAAGATTGATGCAAGGCCAGGGATGGAGCCCACTGAGCCCGAGACAAGGCCCAAAACCTCGATGAACAGATTTCTATTGTAGCCCAGTAGCCACCGGCTCATTGCAAGTTTTTTTTGAGAACCAAACTCGAGATTTTATTAATAATTTTCAATCGAGCGAACATTGTTCAAATAAAGCACTCAACAGCTAGGTTGCAGGGTCATTTTCGAAAACAGAAATAATTGAGTAACGAGCTTGCCTAGTCACGACATAGGCCGTTTTGTTACTATTCCTCCGTACCCAAACAACTTTCAAATTAGGATGTAGATGAAGCATGCTCAATGTTCGTTTCATTGGGAATATGATGATATCGCGCCTGTACTAGCCATTGGATCGTCAAGAACAACACTTGTGCTTCCATCTCTTCCCGGAACCAAACCACCAAAGAGAACTTGACATCTACCCAGAAATTTTCAAACGAGAAGTGTGAATTTTCAACTGTAACACTTATGACCCTCCCTTCGACTTGATCGATTGATCAGTTAGGTGCGTTTTCCATCCAAACTTTTAGATTTCGTTACCTCTTTTCGAAACCCTAATGATAGATTGTCCCAACGGTCAAGTTTGTGTCGTCCACCGATAATTTTTCCCTGAAACATTATTACCAGTAAATTGACTAATTGAGATGGTATCATCATTCAATAATTTACTTTTTTATTCATTGGTTCATTACTATTAAGGGGGAGATCAGGAAAACAAAATAAAAAAAATTCCCATACAGGGAATTCATTACTATTCAGTTGATCTTCCCCTTTAATTTATTCTCTTCTATGTAGTTCTGTCAGTTACAGAGTAGGCTTTATATAGACAATAAAGAGGTTGTCCAAACGAGTAAATACAGGCTGCTGCTGCTTCATAACAGGAATTAGCCTGGTCTGACGTCTGTTCTTTGTCCGCATGCTACGTATTCTAAATGCCCGCGATTCACCCAAATCCACTTTGTATGGAAACATGATCTGAAAGCTGCCGAGGAAACTGTTTCTTGGAACTGGTTACAACTGATCACTTCTGAAGAAATTGCTTTCCTCTGTGTTTTATTGAGCTGCTTAAAGCTCTTCACCGCGAATGCAGGTTTGTGGTCACCCCTTATCATTCCTTTTGTCGATCGAGTACTCGTAGAAATTAGAGTTTGTTCTCTGTCGTCGATGAAACTAATACACAATACATGCTGTGTTCTTGAAATTGTAGCAGGAAAATGGTGAGACACTGAACGTGCAATGCTGGAAATTGGATGCCTTTAATCTTCGGATATTGCTAATTAAGGTACCGTTTGGGTTTCCCAGAGAGAGAGAGAAATGAAAGATTTGTTCTTTTAACTTCAAATTTTCTTTTCATAAACAGTGTGACAAGATTTCTATTTAATCTGGGATCTCATCCAAAAATCGAGGGGAGCGATGGAAGAGTTGCAGTCGAGGAGATTTACCACAGTTTGGATTGTGTGTTTCGTAGTCCTCCCAGCATCCATCATATTAGTAATGATGTCTCACAGTTCAATCTTCAATGGCAATGCAGCAGGATTCAGTATAAGGAACATCCTCAGAGGAGGAAGAGGACATATTCCAACAGCACAAGGTTAAAATGACAAAACCCCCATTCTTTTTAGCATCGTTTTCCGTCTTGGAATTCGAATTCCTTGGCGGAAAACGACACCCTGGTTTTCTATTTGGAAATTTCTGATTCCTGATGTTCAAAGTTTCAAGCTTTTCAGGTCCAAGAATTGCTCCTTCCCAACAACCAGCTGCACCAAACCCTTCTCCCAAGTTCAAACCAACATCAGACACTAAAGACAGTAAGTTTCTGAATGGACTTTTACCACCCGGACACGATGAACCATCGTGCCTGAGCAGGCACCAAACTTACCGCAAACATTCACCTCACAACCCATCTCCATATCTGATATCCAAGTTAAGAAAATACGAAGACCTCCACAGCCGATGTGGACCGAGAACTGCACCTTACAAGAGAGCATTGAGAAATCTCAAGTCCAACCGAGTTTTTGATGATCCTGACAGAAGTTACTGCAAGTATGTTGTATGGCTACCGGCAAACGGATTGGGGAACAGAATGATAAGTATGGCTTCCACGTTCCTCTTTGCAATCCTGACAGACAGAGTTCTCCTCGTTCATCAAAGACCTGACATGGAAGATCTCTTCTGCGAGCCCTTTCCGAATTCTTCGTGGATCCTGTCGAAGGATTTCCCCTTGCAGAAACACTTTTGGGATGAAAAGCATAGGCATGAACACAGCATTGGAAGCATGGTGAATAAGCAGCATCGTCACGGGAGTGATGTTCCGTATCTGTTTGTTAGTGTGAATCATGGTCGATACGATGGTGACAATGTGTTCTACTGTGAGAGAGGCCAATCTTCGATCAAGAACGTTACTTGGTTGGTTATGCTGTCGGATCAGTACTATGCGCCATCTTTCTTCACCATGGAGCCCTTCAGGGAAGAGGCAGAGAAGATGTTTCCTGACAAAGAAACTGTCTTTCATCACCTCGGCAGGTAAGTAGCGTCTTTTCGTAGGATGATTATGATCTTAAGAAAACTGTGCCAAAGGTTTTATCTTGCGAATTAGACTTATTTTAATCCGCGTTGATTTTGTCTAGCAGGTATCTGTTCCATCCATCCAATCAGGCTTGGGGGTTGATCAGAAGGTTCTATTTGGCCTACCTTGCCAAGGCGGATCAGAGGATTGGCCTCCAGATCAGAGTCTTCGATCCGAAATCCATTGCTTTCGATACTGTTATGAATCAGATATTGGAATGCTCTTCAAATGAAAGGATATTACCAGAGCTCGATGAAGTAAATAACGTTGCTTCTCTGTCAAGTAACGTGACATCAACCTCCACCAAGGCCATCCTTGTGGTTTCGTTGTCCTCCGAGTACTACGAGCACATCAAGAACATGTACTGGACTAAGCCGACCACAACAGGTGATGTTGTCGCAGTGTACCAGGCGAGCCACGAGGAGTTTCAGAAGTTCGGAGACAATATGCACAACATGAAGGCGTGGGCGGAGATCAGTCTTCTTAGTACCGTTGATGTTATGGTGACGAGTGCTTGGTCGACCTTTGGATATGTGGCTCAAGGGCTAGGAGGGCTAAAGCCGTGGATTCTGTACAAGGTGAGTGACAAGAAGGTTCCGGACCCGGCTTGTGTGAGGGACCTGTCGATGGATCCTTGCTTCCATTTCTCTCCTAGTTATGACTCCAAGACTAATGAGAAGGTTGATGCTGGTGCTCTTGTGCCTTACTTGAGACACTGTAAGGACTTGAACTGGGGAGTTAAACTGGTGGGGAGTGGCCAAAAATCATTGTAACCGTGACTGAAGTTCTAGTGACTTTTTCTGATGTTCATAACTCAATTTAAAGCAAAACAAGTTAATTTTTACGCGTCAAATATTTTGCACCTAAAAAATTACACATTTCAAAATAATATATCATATTATTTGAAAATATCTCATTTCAAAATAACTCATCCAAATGACCCGTTTATGTTCTTGATGTCTGGTCAGTTCAGTTGGGCCCGGATAAAATTAAAATCCTAAAATTTCATTGGGACAAAAATATTTTTGCAGCATCTTAACAATGTGGAGCCAGAGAAATGGCTTGCGAGTTGATCCAGAAAGCTAACATAAATCTTAGCTATCTAAAAATCGTACCTTAGATTTAACGGCTAAAAACATAAAGGTAAAATTAACATTTCACAACCATATAAATGTGTATACTAACAGACATCGATCTTTTGTATAGTATTTAGTATTACACTACGTACAATAGCCATACAAATGTGTATACACAAACAACGGGTCCTTCCAACGAGGATCTGCCGGAGAGTTTTTAGCACTGACCGTTGGCGTCTTAGCGAGGTCCCGTCGAGACTCGATCCTGTGACACTCTGCCAGCGAGTTTACGCGCATGTATATCGGTTACAAGGGTTTCAAATATTATTATAGGGGATAAATTTCGTTTTATGAATTAGATAAAGGGGATTAATCATTAATTAACACTGGATTATTTAAAGGAAGGCTAAACTAATGAAAAGGTAAGAAAGAAAATACCCAATCTCTATTAACTTTTGTGCTTCTCCTTTCTTTCATTAAAAAACATTTTAATTTTTTTTTTATTTGTTGGGTTATCTCACATCGGAAAGTGAAAGGAGTTGGATGCTGTTTATAAGTGTGAGGGAAAGTCTTACTCTTTGAACTAGCTTTTGGGGTGAGAAGATCCAATAGCATCCAACAGTGGTATCAGAGCCCAATTTGACAACACCTCCTGGAATCCGATCAGAGCCGATATATGGGTAATGCCTACCGAAAGACCAATATGTGAGGAGAGATTGTTAGGTTATCCCACATCGAAAAATGGAAAAAAAAACTATCCAATAACACCCAACATTATATTTTCCTCAATTTCTTGTAATGTTCTTCTAATCATCATCATCATCCAAATTATCACCATAATATCATCATCATCATCGATATGATCAACATGTCAAAATGGGCACGTTACATGACGAGGTTGCCCCTGACTTTCAACGCGTTGTGTGCCACCCACTAGAGGCCGTTGGCTTTGATCTGTCCAAGCACTGGCCATTAAAACACAAGTCTGTCCGTAAGTCTTTCTTTATTTATGCAGCTGACTGCACTTGGTCTTCTGTAAGTCTTTATTTATTTATTTAATTTCCATGTCTTTCTTTATCAATTAGCCTTACCCTAATTGTATAATTTGTACGATGTTTTTCTATTGTTAATTGAACTAACACGAAGTCCTTCTCTTCATAGTTACAGATTGATTAACATATTTTTTTTGGTATGAAACCCATTATATCTTAATATTTAAACAATTCGATCTAATATCGGAACTAGGCTTTAAAAACAAGTCTGTCCGCAAACAATAGCAGAATATATGGTCCCTACTGTTAGGGGAAATAATTAAGAATATTATAAAGTAGAGAAAGAAGGATAATATTAAAGAAATATTAATTATTCACCTTAAACTATGACCTAGGTGAAGGTGACATTCCATCGCCACCCCAAATGACATATAAATGACCTTATAAAAGATGTATTATAATAAGGATAATTGATCAACTAGATAGACTAATAGTCTTTTTTTAAAAGATGTTGATATGTCATCACAATTGCAAAATGAAATATATTTCAACTTGTGAACATGGGTAGATGTGGGGTTGACTGTCCCAGGTCAGGCCTTTATCACTCATATGAGTATAGTTTTTTATAATTAATTATATTTAAATAGTTTTGATATATTTTTAAATTTATTTTAATAGAATTTTGTCTAAAAAAGACTAATATGCAAACTAAGGACATTTTTCATCTCTATTTTTTTTAACAATTATTAAATGATGCGAAGGATGATGTGATATCCAATAAATAATTGTTAAGGATGGATAAGTGCTTTCTGAATTATTATTGTTAATTTAGAAAGTCAATTAGCAATGCCATATAGGCAAATTGCTACATTTTTTCAAAAAATACATTCATGAATGGAAAATAAATTGAAGATAAATAATATCTAATGATTTTGATTGGTTCATTTTTATTGTGTTTGTTTGTAAAAATGATTGATTAGAAATTGCTAAGCAATTACTGGGATGGAGAATGTTAGAAATTGCAGAATTAAAGTTGCTAATATGGCGATAAAATTCTGAATTAAAAATTGATAATCAATTTACGCAATGGAGATAATTAAAAAACAATTATTTATCATCGTTATTAGTGAAATGCACTTTTTAAAATTGGGCCTCCAAAATTTAAAACCCAATACTCTAAACACTAAACCTTAAAATCCAAAATCTAAAATCGAAACAAAAATTCTAATACTAAACCCAAAACCCAAACAATAAACTAAAAATTAAATTGAAATAAATTAAAAATAAATATAATTAAAAAATAAAATATTAATTTTATCCTTGATTAAAATAAATATATTAACTATCAGATTAAAAACAAAAAATACACGGTCCAAATCTTTTCTTACTGCCAATAAAAAATAATTTTTTCCTTACTTTTAATCCGGATTTCGTATACTCTAAGTTCCAGGCGCCTATAAAAATGGAGGACCAAATTCCCATTGTCATTAGTTTTTCTCTTCCAACCCCCAAAGTCCTACGAAATGAAGATATACCCTCTATATGGAAACAAAAGCCTTTTCCTGTGTGCCGGCGGTGATCTTAACACCATCGAAGTCCGCAATTCCGGTGGCCAGCACGATACTCGAAACAGTATGTACCCTTACACAGACTGGGGGGTGGTCGAAAAGATCCACCCTGATGGTGTGGGGACCCAGTACACTGCGGTGGATGTCAACGGCCTGGTCATCCAAGGACCCATTTTGGTGAAGCTGTACATATCCCTGGAGAAAGGTAACCGGCTGGCAAACTTCGCTGGTGTCCAGATCGTTTGTGAACGCAACCAATCTGGACAGCTACAGGGCAAAAAGAACGCCAGCTCATTCGGATGGCAGTGGTTCAAAGACGACGGTAGCTCTACAGGTTCTTCCACGAGCCTCGAAAAGCAGGTCGATGATCTAACAGAGCAGCTGAAGAAGGAGCAGGTGGAGAAGGATGGGATCATAAAGAAAAAAGATGAGGACCTCAAAGAGAAAGACCGTAAGTTGAAGGAGCTAAACGCAGTTGTCAAGGAAGAGGCGGACAAGAGAAAACGGGAGCTGGATGCGAAGAACAAAAAGATAACGGAGTTGGACGGAATTGTCAAGAAGAAAGACGATGAGATTGCAACAATCACAAGTCAGCATTCGTCGTTAGAAAGTGAAATCAAGAGGCTTAATGAAACGATCAGGAAAGGAGAAGTAGCCGCCGAGACGAATCAGGACGAATTTATCAAGGAGTTTGAGAAAAAAGTAGCGGAAAGAAACGAGGAGCTGAATTCAAAAAACGAAAAAATCAAGGAGCTAGAATCATTTATTGACGAGATGGATGGTAAGAGAAAGCAAGACTTGGATGCAAAGAACGACAAAATAAAGGAGCTAGAAGCAATTATTGAAGAGATGGATGGCAAGAAAAAGCAGGACTTGGATGCAATGAACGACAAAATAAAGGAGCTAGAAGCAATAATTCGGCAGAAAGATGATGAGATTGCAACAATGAAAGTTCAGATCACGGCTCCCGGAGGAATTAAAGTGGAGGAAATCGTCACAGATTCTAAGAAGGGCAAAATAACCATTTCCTTCACAATTGGTGAGTACTCCATTTATTATTCACACGTTCATGATTTTTACAAATACATGAAACCCACTAATTAAATCATCACAGTGATGAAAGTTTAAATTTTGAAATAAAATAAATGAATTGTTAAAAATAAAATATAAATAACATGTTATCTTCGACAAAAAAAACAGTGATGAAAGATAAAACTTTGAAATAAATAAATGAATTGTTATAAATAAAATATAAATAACCATTTCACACTGTTAGCAAGTTGATAATATTTATATATATTTAGCAAGTTGATGATATTTATATTGAGTCATTCTTTATTAGCAAGTTGATGATATTTTTATATGGAACAAGTTGAAATATTTTATTCAAGATGGGAATATGATCATTTTGGTTCCATATTTATTAATTAGTTTCACTATTTTCAACTAAACCTATCCTATCATTAGCTTTATTGGTTTGCTTTAGTTTTCTATATTAGTTTAATTGGTTAGATAAAGTAATATATGTGGGTGATGGATGAGTTTAGGGGTGGAAATTGAGTTGAATTTCGATTGAAATTTATTGGTCCGCTTAAACAGGTTTAGGGTAATCAAAAAAGTCGAATTAAATAGGATAGGGTCGAGCTCAAGTTTACATAGTTCAAAGGTTTGAGTTTTCGGATTTTTTGGTAAAGCTCGGCTCAACCTAGATATGAAGCGGAAAAGTTATATTAAAACAACAGATTATCATTACAGAGTTACTCCCTTGTATGAAGATTATAATTTTATTGAATTGGCTCTTCATTAGTTTGGTAATTAAGAAAATTAAGGACTTAAGGTGATATACAAAACAACAACTAACAAGGTATAGTCGTATTGTATGTAAAATTAATTTTGAAGTAATACATGAATTTGATGTATATATAGAAAGTTGACAACATAATCTACTTCAATTTAACCCAAAAAAAAACCTACTTAATGATGCATTTTAGTCATTATTAGTGGAAAATCAAATTTTACGTAATCCAAAAATTCGTATTAAATAGGATCAGGCTTGCAACATATAGTATTTAAAATTTTATATATCGTTGACAAATGAACAAATACATGTGCATTCTAATCAACCAAACGAATAAACGGCATTGCACGCTGTTACAACCTAGCTAGTACGAAGTTTAAATGTAATATAATGAACGTTCTCTTATATTTATCATGAGGACCATGCCTGCAGATGGGTTGAACGACGAGAATCTAAGTGATCAGAAAGCGAAGATAGATTCGTTGGAGGAAGAATTGAAAAAGAAAGAGATGGAGATTGAAGAGATGAAGAAGACGATAGCCGACAAGAACGATATGGTTACACTTGATGACATAGTTGCTACCTTGCTCAAGGAAAAAGTAGAGATGACCAAACAACTACAGGGCAAAGACCAAGAGCTGCAACAAAAGGCAGAGGAATTGAAGGCTAAAGATGACGAGATTGCTAAACAAGAAGCGGAATTGGAGAAGATGAAGAAAACTACGGCTCAGGTTGAAGAGGAGATGAAAACGAATTTGGTGGAGGAGATTGGTAAGTTGAAGGAGGAAATCAAGGAAAAGACGGAGAAATTGAAGGTTAAGGATGACGAAATTGCGGAATTGGAGAAGATGATGAAAACTGCGGCTCAAGCGGAAGAGGAGATGAAAACGAATTTGGTGGAGGAGATTGGTAAGTTGAAGGAGGAAATCAAAGAAAAGACAGAGAAATTGAAGGTTAAAGATGACGAAATTGCGGAATTGGAGAAGATGATGAAAACTAGGGCTCAAGCGGAAGAGGAGATGAAAACGAATTTGGAGGAGGAGATTGGTAAGTTGAAGGAAGAAATAAAAGACAAAGACGAGCAGATTACAAGGATGGAGGAACAGAAAATGGAGGAAGTTAAGATGATGAATGAGGAGATGGATAAGAAAGATGCCGAATTCGAGGCGAAGAAGAAGGAGATGATTGAAGCCGAAGAGGCGACGAAGAAGAAATTGGAGGAAGAGGTTGGCAAGTTGAAGGAGGCAATCAAGGCGGATAAGAAATTAATAAACCAGAAGGAGAGGGCTATCAAGACAAAGGACAAGCAGATTAAGAAACAGATCGATAAGCTGGCGATAAGGATGAAGAAGTTGGAAGCAGCACAAGGTAGGATACTTGATTTGAAGAAAGCTCTTAGAGTATTTACTGCGGTGGACGACGATGATGACGACGACGATGAGGAAGATGACGAGGATGACGAGGATGAAGACGAATGATCGATGTTTGAATTATCTCTGGTTGATGTGTAACCATATTGTTCTTGTCCTGGATCAGGGGATGGACTGTTATTAATGTTTTTTTTTATGAATGATGAAGATCAATTAAAAACCCCCAGGTTTATAGAGATCAACCCGGCTATGGTTTCGAGAGTCGGAGAGAGATGGTTCGGACAAACTCTGGGCTGTTGGATCATGTTATTTTTTGAGTTATTGTTCATCCGACGGTTGAAAATGAATCAAACGAATTGACTTAAATGAAGATAGTTTCGGAATAAAAAAATGGAAAATAGCACATGAGTGTGGTCATTGTACGAGCATGTTATGTCGCTAATACGGTCATTTTATGGGCTCGTTATGTCGTTGTTACGTCCGTCTTACGAGTAGTTGAATTTATCATTGTTATGTCCAGTTTACAACTCTTTTATGTCAGTGATAGATACACTTTAAGAGTCTATTATGCGTTTTTTATCATGTCCTTTTAATAGGTTCATTATGCCGACTTCTTATGTAAATTGTTATATCCTCGTTACATCATTGTTATTTCATTATTATATCAAGTTTACGTGAAAAGAGTAGAGAGATGAGAGAGAAAAAAGACTTGAAAGAGTGAGAATATTTTTTTAATTTCTTTTTATTCCTGGTAAAACAACCATTATATTGAAAGTGATGAAAATAATTTATGACCGTTGAATCGATTATCGGAAGCATCTCAGAGAATTGGCCTCGGAGCCATAGCAATTTCGCATAGAGATATATAACAAGGTATTAATGTTAACTGCAGGGTTGTTGGATTGTTTTTCACTAAAGAACAACTTGTATGGTTTATTTATTTGGTAATAGACTAATAGTTTGAAAATTAGCAATTACAAATACAATTTGTATGGTGCAAAATTTGCAAATTATACCATTCTATTTGTAATTGCAAATGTGGTTATGTAGGGTAGATTTTTTAATCAATTTTAAAATTTTAAAGTGATAAAAATAATATGAAAAAATATCATATGAAAGTGAGATTGAATTATATGGATGAGGTGAAATGAAATTGAAGAGTGGTAGAATTGCAAAGTGAATGGTGTGGCCAATTTGTGCAGACTTGATCGATCATAATCTGATCGAGTTTGACGGTTATTAATCGTATTGATGGGGTATTTTGAGGTTACGGTTATAATCGTTAACCGCTAGGAACGGGTAAGGTTTGGTTATGGGTCTTGTAGTAATCGCACCATTCACCCATAACCATCACCAAACCGCTATATAACCAACATTTACCCGTCAATACATGTGCCCAATAAGCCCACTACATAACCTAAATGTAAATGAAATATATCGAGAAAACTAAATCTAATCCATTTACTCATTCATTCCTCAAAAAATATATTATTAGTCGTCTTCGACTTCGAAGATATCTTTTCGTCTCCTCATTTTCTATAAAACCCAATCATTGTTCTTTGATTGAAAATATCTCATCCACCACTTTAGAAATGAATTAAAGTGGATGCATTTTGATTTTGACTCTTTTATTTTTCATGACGGAGAGTGATTATAACCGTTGGAAGTGGTTGTAACCGTTAACCACATGAGTATGGTGATGGAATTAATTTTGTCACCGAAATTGAAACAAGATGATTATAATTAATAACTACCAAAAAAGCGAATGGGTATGCTATAACCATCCCCGAACCTCTCCTTATGGACGAGGATGAACTATCTTCGATTTACTTTTTTGGCGACTCCGAACTTTGTTGGCAAAAATTCCTTCATCAATGTAGTCATCATTCTTAGCTCTACCGGAGAATATCTGGCAGCCGATCGTACACCTTGTACAATGGGGCGTACAGATAAAGTAAAAGTGGGTACTCATTTGAATGACTTTGTATAAAGCGTATATTGTATTACACTTTGTGTGAAATTGTGTATAACTAAGAGATTTGTAACATATTTTGAACACGAATGCATCTGAGACTAGTTCTGAAATAGGAAAATACCTAGATGAATTCCTGAGTCCACCATTTTCGAGTCTTGTTAGATACCTTTTAAACGAAATGTCACGTAGATGAATTCCTGAGTCCGCCGTTATTTGAGATTCTGGACAAAAATTTAAATTTCGGAACACGAATTCATAAAAGTACTTTTAATTTTGAAAATTTATATAAAGTTTCATCACTATTAACTTAGGTTAGTCCATCCCAATTCCGCCATTACTCCTGCTACGAAGCAACTTGCTAAAAAATAATTAAAATCACGTACAACTAACAGGCTAACAAACACCATATTTATTTTATTAATATCCCATATCAATCTTTATTATCTCCTCTGCTAACTCAGCATAGGTCATTTCATATTCTAATTTATGGTCAAGTAGCCATTTATTTTATTTTAAGAGTCTATTATTGTATGAGGATACACTTGACTAAGAATAATTTGAATAATATCGTATTAATAAATGAGTCCGATTTTGGAGTCAGGGACATTGTTTTCTAGCAACGATTCAAGAATAATTTGAACCTTTGGATCTTCATATAATTTAAGGGTCAATATTAACTAGACATCTCCGATTGTCGTACCACTGTCGTCTCTGGTTACCGGAAAGTTTCCTGATCAATTTCACGGCGATTCCTACCTCCTTTAACGAAATTTTTTACATCAACACGAGTCGGCTCTACGTTTTTGGAACATTTTCTTTTTTAAAAAAAAAAAATTTTGATGGTCAATCGTATAACCTTGTACTAAGTGCAAAAATGTATACACATTTATATGACTTTTGTACAAAGTGTTATATTATCTATCGTACTAAGTATCATACTACTACTTTGTCAAAAAAAAAATATCATACTGCTTAATATGATACTTCATATAATACTCAACATAAATATTTGTATGGTTGCAAAATATCAATTTTGTAATCATGTTTTCAGCCATTAGATATAAAACACAATTTCTGAATGGTTGAATTCAACTATTCGTAAGGTGGACGTAACAACGACATAACAAACCCGTAAAGTAGTCGTATTAGCGACATAACATGGTCGTACAATAACCACGCCCATGTTATTTTTTCCAATTTTTTTGTTCCGAAACTGCCCTCATTCAAGTCAATTCGTTTGACTCATGTTCAGCCGTTGGAGGTAAAGTCATCCAAAAGTAGTCTGATCCAACGACCCACGATCTTTCGGGACAATCTCTCTGATCTGACTATCGAAACGATAACCTGGTTGAAACATTTGTATAATCGTGAAATATCAATTTTGCAATCATATTATCAGCCTTAGTTTTAAAACATAATTTCTGAATAGTTGAGATTTGTAGAAGTTTTCTAGATCGGATCCAAAAACCATACACACGTCAACTTGCATTTTTATTCAAAGAACAATTTACACAACTCTCCAGAGCACACATGAACAGATCACAAAAGCAAAACCAGGTACCTGGAACCGACTAACAGATCAGAAAAAAACCTTAATGTTGATGTCCAGGTGGTGGGCCTGGAAATGCAAAACGTCTGGCCATATTTCTTCGTCTTCTCCTGTCGACACGTTCAACTTCAGCGGCGGCGGCGGCTGCTCTAGCGGCGGGAGTATTGGCAGCAATAAAGGTGGCTATCTCACTGGCCTTCTTTTTACCTGCGGTTCCAAAGGCGTTTAAAACGGTTCCTATGCCCGTCGCAGTGTACTTAGCGGCGTCAAGCACTGCAGCACCGCCGTTATAAACCGGCGGTATATAGCTTTTGGCATAGTCAATCCACTCTTTCTTGTATTCCTCTGCTTGTTCCTTCTCCTTCTCAAGCCTCTCTATTTCACTCTCCTTCTGCTTCATCAGTTCTTCGTTCTCGGCGAGTTGTTTCGAAATCTGTGCCCATTTCTTCACTTCCTCGTCCTTCTTTTTTAACTCGGTTGCGAATATTTTCTCCTTCTCTTCGAGTATCTTTCGCTGCTCCTCGTTGGCCTTCTTTGCGGCCAACAGTTTTTCCTTCTGCTCGTTGTCCTCGTCCTTTGAGATCACCTGCAGGAGCGGATTTAGGATGTGAATAAAAGTTTTCAATACGGGGTCGATTTTTGAAAATAAGTCAAATAACAATTTTTATATATACGAAGAACTTATTCTGACTGTCATCACTAAATATTTAGTAATTTTTGGAGTTGTCAGTCATCATCCCAGGTGAGATTGATGATGTCATAAATGGTCGCCGAAATGATTGCGCAAATTATAGCTGGGGTTGAAAAGATCTAGACACACCTTGTAACGTGTTATGGGAATCTCGCTAGCCGGTGCTCGATGGTTCAGCTTGGACCGGTCATCATGGGTAGTGCTCGTCTTCCTCGTTATGGAGGCTGTCCGGACCCCGTAGGTGGACCAACAAAACAGATCGTTGAGTCGAAGGTAGTGGATTTGGTAGTTGGTATACACACGAAGCTGGACCATGTCCTGGAGACAGTAGCCGTAAGGGTTGACCAGCAAGCGCAGCTGGGAAAGGTGATGTGCCAGCGTGGTCAACGCTTCCTTTCCCTCAATTTTCCCACGGCCGTCGGGGAACTGAAGACCGTTGCAGGTCATCCTCGTCTCCTTGGTGGCCGTGGAACGAGGATCTTGTGGGTGGATGTTGGCGACTTGTGTCAAATTGGTCTTCTGGATGGATGAAGGAGGGATCATCTTGGTCAGCTCGTAGACTTGGAGGGTAGTTCCGTCAGAGGAAGCAACGAAGTGGGTCTGGGACTTGAACTTGAAGGGAGCTATTCTGGGTTTAGAGAAGAAACCAGCCATTGATTGCTGTTGATTTTTTCCCTTTTTGAATAACAATTGACTGCAAATGAAGTGACAAGCTTAGTGTTAATTAGTTATATATATAGGGGCCAGGTTGCAGTAATATTACTTAAACAAAGACCTGCCACAGTTGGTTTGAAGGTTGACCAGGACACACGGCTTTGGTTGTTTAAAGTAATAAAACATCTAACGAGACGTAGTTGGTGGCTATTATTAACACCCATTAGCTTCTTTCCTGGCAATAACGACTCGGCAGTGTTGAAACCATGCCAAAATTTGAGTTCAATGGACTTTGTACTTTAGTTAATAATTTTACGTTAAAGTTTTTATATTATGAAAGTATTGTATAATTTAGTTTTTGTTTATTTTGAATGATATGTTTTTGATATATTATTTTTTGTATTTGGTATTATGACTTTTTTTTCCTTCTCTCAATGGAGATTGGCGATGAAGATGGTTGTGCCAGGACGAGAAGATGATGTGGTAAAACGAGTAGCGAACGTGTTGCAGTTAGACGAAGAAGACGTATTGCTGCTGGCGCTCGAGAGTATCTAGAAACACCCAAAAAAACCTTTCAACGTCACCGTCGTTGGTAGGACCCTGTCGTCGTTGCCTAACCCGTAAACCGCGGCTATCACCGCTGCTTAGGGCCGCCGCCGCTCAAACTCCTTTTAGTAGCGTCGCTTTTGTCTTAGGGTTTGAGAGCTTTTTTTTCTTTGATTTTTTTTACGTATGTTTGATCTTGGTTTCGCCACTCAATCTCATTCTTTATACCTAATTAGTTACTGGGCATGATAGGCAGACAAGTCGGAAATGTACGGTCGCGGAACGAACTGTGCCTCGTGGGTCCTCTGGCGTCGTGAAGATCTGGTAGGGGTACATCCGCTTGGCTCAGTGGCTCAACGGCGTACGGGTTGTAAGCAGTGTAGATTTGCCCAGTGGGGCCATCTGTGGGTGATGCCCCGAGTTATCAAGCCTACGCTCCATGCCTCCGCTCGCGTACATCATAGAACGCAAACATAGTCGAACCGCCTCGGTGTCCTCTCGGCCGATCTGCTTCTGTGAACCTATCCTAATAGATAGGTTCTCCAACCCGTCAATTTGCAAAATGACAAAAAAAACATGTTATCGTTGCATGATGTGGAAACCTACTAATTTGAGGGGTGCTAAAGTACATATGATGGACTGTTGTATTGTCCTACGACTCAAAGTCCACCGACGAGTAACATCATGCAATGGAGGAAGAGGGAGGCATTATTTATAGCAGCCAAAGGAGGCCAACTACAATGCGTGGCGCATCCTTGGATGTGCGGCACGCTGTAAGTGCTGGTAATGGAAAAATCGTGTAATTTACGTTTCGACTCGATTATTTACGTAATTTCCCATTTACTCAGCTTTTGACAATTTGGATCCAATGTAATTAATTTACCACGACAATTTAGGATAGGGACGATTTATTAAAAATGACCATTTTTTTATTCAATATTGCATAACGAATACATAAATATCACATAATTTAAAACCTTCTCCGCTTAAACTTAAGTTTTACATCTTTCAACTCTTAAGTAAGACCATCTATATACGTATCCTTACACGTTATGATGCCTGCCTTCTCAACTACCCATTCAGCACAAGCAGCTTCCATCTCAGCACGAGCAGCTTCCATATCAACATCCTTCTCAACAAGGTTCGCATCCATTGTAGCTCATATCTCACGCCTCACCAAGTTCTCAGCCAACACCACTTCCAACTTCTTCTCGAACTTACACTTATAGAAAGGACAATTGAAGTATTTCTCGAACTTCAACGTCATTAGTCTCGCCGCACTAAATCCGCAATCGCACTTCACTTATTCTCCAAAGTAGGTGAACAAATCCTTTGACATATCGGGGCGGCGAAACTTGTTCGTAACATTCTCGTTGGATTTGCTTGAAGACATTTTGACGAGGAGTAGGAGGAAGCGAGGAGTAATGGTAGGAGGGGTGATTTGTTTCACCACAAGATGCACGATTTATATAGGACTGAACAATAGCCGTTGGAGGCCAGCTACAATGTGCGGAGCATCCTACGGTGCACGCCGCGCCGTAAGTGCTGGTAATGGCCAAATCGTGTAATTTACGTTTCGACTTGATTATCTACGTAATTTCCGATTTAATCTTGCCTATAAATTCTTTTATTCCTAAGTAAAAGTACTCATTAATTTTTTTTTAAATGTGTTGCCCAAATGGATAATGTGCACTCACTTGGACTCCATTACTCCGCCTCGGGAAACAACAATGATTGTCTTGGTTAGTGACGGATATAGGGACATTCTCCACCCATCGTCCTGCCCATTTTGGATTTAAAATTTAGATATTATGTAATTTTTTATAAATTGATTTTTTATATGTAGATAATTGCATTTTAATTTTTATACAAATCGATCTAATATATTAAATTATTTTCTATATGTATTGTTCGTTCTAGCTAGGGCAGCAAAGCATGGCCATATAGTTGTAGTTGGCTTGGTTTAATCTGTTCTGGTTCATATGGCCTAAAGAAAATCGAATCATGTGGATCAGAAAAAATTGAACCATGCCAACTACAACTATAAGTGGTTGACAATGAACCAGAGAAGACGCTAGAAAAAGAGTTTGAATTTTTGACTTTATGACTAACAATCATACGCTCTAACTAACTGAACTATTTCAACAACTGATGTTCCAAATTTCACACACTCGATACATAAAAGAAAACAAAGTTGACCTCTGGAATAGGGGAAGATTCACTTGATTAGTTGGGAGTCCTTATGCCAGCCGATGCAGATCTGAACCATATTCTCAGAATCTGTCCACTCGCTAAGCAGGTTTGGGTGTTCATCCTGAGACAGCAGCGTAATGGTTTCCTCAGCCTGGATATTCGAACCTGGTAGAAACGAACCCCCAGGAAATCATGACCGAAACCTTGTTATCGTCTCTTGGCTGATGTGGAGAGCTCGCAATGAGCGATTTTTTGCTGGAAAAGCTTGGGGCTTGTCACTAGGGCCGAACTCCGGGGGATCATTATAGGGATCTTCAGGTCGACCACATCTTCCAAAACGCTAATTACGCAGATAATTAACTTGCTAACCTTGATCATACCAAGATTATGGATGCCATTTCTTGCTAGCCGACCGCTTGGCTATATCAGGATCAGCAAACCCAAACCGAATAAACCACATCAATTACGACCAGTGTTTTCGAAACCATACCATCGGTACAAATGGTTCATATGTTACAGTTCTGATATAAGCACGGGTTAATCAAGCTTCAAAAATCTATTGGTATATACGAATGTGCCGGAGAATCTCTTTGTCCCATCCGTCAACTCCGATGCTTTGTTCAAGTCTCCGTCGGTATCTACGAATATGTCCCCGGAGAATCTCTTTGGTTCATCCGTCAAAACCCACAAGAAAAAAATCGGCTATAAAAAGAAATCTATTACCACCATCACATCAAAATTATCGATCTTTCTTCCAAGTTTCCAGCTAACCTTTCTTCCCACTGTACCCATCGACGAGCTTCAGTCCCCACGGCACGTCTTCACACCGTCCGACATTCTTCGCATCATTCCCAGGCTGATCAGGATAAGCAAACCACGGCGGGAAATGGAAGCACGGCTCTGTATTCCAACCTCTCTCGCAAGACGGCACGGGAGTCCCACCGCCGTGATCAGGATCAGGGGTCATCACAATCCACGGCCTCAACGCGCCGAGACCCGCCGCCACATATCCGAACGTCGACATTCTGCTAGTCACCAACTTATTACTCATACTCAACAGATAGATATCCACCCAAGCTTTCATATTATGGGTGAGATCGCCGGAATGCTGCTTCTCTTCGTGACTCGCCTGATACACTCCGATCCCACTTCCGGTTCGACCGTAGATCGAATTGATCTCCTCGTAGAATTTCTTCGACAATGATGCAATCAGGACGGATTTCGTTGTTGTTTGGTTGGAGGAAGGTGCAGAAATGGGAAGGATTTTCTGCTTCTGTGTACAGTTTAGGATCTGATTCATTACGACTGAATGCGAGACTTGCTTCGGCTTGAAAACCCTAATTTGAATCCCTATTTTCTCCTCCGATTTCGCCAGGTATGAATCATAGAACCTGGTGATGAGTTCCCAAGCTTGATTGGAAGGGCTGAACAAGTATCTCCCCAAATGGTGAAACACTTTCCCTTCGTCCGGGAACAATTTGGTCAATTCGGATTGAAACGACTTCATCTGAAACAGGCAAGGGATGGAATATCCATCTCCCATTACAATCAGCCAGGGGACTCTCTGTAGAAACGCTTGATTCTCGTCTTTGAAGAAGAGCTTGTCGTAATCGTTGTACTTATCGTGGAGGAAGATCTGGACCATGGACGGCGCCGGCGACGAATCCGGCGGCGGCTTCTTATCGTTCTTCCTCAGTATGCTCCCGTAGCTGTAGCTTTCTCTGAATCCGTATGTGTAGAATTTAAATCGGAAAGGAAAAGTTTCAGGTAAATACCAGGTCGAGTTCAGAAACGGCTCGCAGAATAGGTCCACCATGTCCGACCCGAACTCCACCAGGACGACCCGATCGGTTAACAGACCGTAGAGGAAAGTCGACGACAGGCCGAGGATTCTGTTCCCCAGCCCTTGCGATGGCGTGTAGACGATGTATTTGCAGTCGCTGTTGTCAACGCTGCCGCCACCGCCGGCGTCTCCATCGGGGTGGTAACCGTTGAGCTGTCGATTGAGATTCGGATTGAAGGATTGGGAGAGCGGGCCACAGCGGCGGTGGAGGTCTTCGTAGCGGCGGAGCTTGGAGAGGAAGTAGGGGGACGGCTTAGGGAAGCTTCTCTGCTGTCGCTGGTGGAGTAATTGGGGGCGGCTGTTGCAGGAAGGATCGTAGACTCGCGGGGTGTGGAAGAAGAAGAGTCTGAGTTTAAGGCTGAAGAAGGGGCTCTCTGGGAAAAGGAGGAGGAAGATTAAGAAGAATGATACAGCGGCGAAAGAGGCGACCGCCGATAATCTGACCTTACTGACGGCGGTGACGAATTCCGTTAGTCTTCTGGGCATCTTCGCTCTCACTGTTGTTCTTCTCATTTTTCTGCTGAGAGAGAGAGAGAGAGAGAGAGAGAGATCTCAAAACTGTGAGGGAAATGGCTAAGGTTGGGGGATTCTTTTTGCGAGTTACAGTGAGTCAAAGGTAATTTGTCGGTTTGTGTTTGGTGATAGTGGACGGTTTTGTCCTCATTTCGGAATTTATTAGTGTGCAAAGTACACTAACTTGCCAAGTATGGTAGCCTATTAAATTTCAAACGTTTTCTAGGGGACAGTTTGGTAAATTACTAACCCTTCATAATTATGTTTAGAATTTGAATATGTGAAAACTTAAGAATGAGACTTAGAATTTCTAAACGACCCTATGAATTTGAATTATTTGACATTTTAGGTAGAGTGAATTACATAATCGTTATTTTATAAAATTTGAAAATTTTAATTTTTGACCAACTCAAACAATGTCACACTCAAAGTTTAAAAGTCTAACGAGAAAGCAAAGATCTGACAAATCTGCAGTCATGTATGATTTGAAAGAAAAAATAGAGAGACAATTTGATTTTATGGTGAGGAGAATAATAAGTGAGGTTAAGTCACTCAGCGTTGGAGTGAATGTAAGTAGCTCTAAGAGTTGAGTGTTCTCGGTGATTGAAATCGGTTTTGTTGCTGTTGTTGTCGTCCGACGATGAATTTGGAAATTTTGTCATTTCGGTCGCTAAGAGCGGAATCAGGAATTTGGTCTGGATAGGGTGAGAATTTACGAATTATAATAAAACAAATCAAAATAACCAAATATATATATACGAATTTTCCTTTTTTGTAACGAAATATATATATATATATATATTCTGTTAATGTCAACCTTCCTTAATCAGCAAATTATACTGAGCATACGAAGGTACAGTTGAGATAATAAATGGTGACTAATCAAGGATTAATACAGTTTAATACTAAAATTTGAGTAATTAACAATGCCATCATCTCTCCCTCCTGCATTGTTCCTCATCTTTATCTTAACATCGCAATCCCATTGCTTGAAGATCACAACTCCACTCATCCACAGCGGCTCGGTGCTCTCTCCGATCTACAACGATGCCACCGAAACGTCTGATGAGGAGCGTGCCCATAAAGGCAGCGAGGCGTCGATCCGTCGACATGACTATCTATCATCGGTGTCAAAAGGTTGTATAATAACGTCTTCTTCGTCAACTTCTCGGTGGGTGATCCACCAGTCCGGCAATTCGGTATGATGGACACCGGCAACAGTTTCCTTTGGATAAAGTGCCTGCCTTGCACTCCCTGCTCGTCCAGTTCTGAAATCCCCATGTTCGATCCGGCCAAGTCCAAGACTAATTCTGCTAGGCCGTGTTCAAAATACTGGTTAATTCGATATAACTAAACTAGTTACGTAACGTTTACGCGTCCATATGTGCATACAGTGAACACTTAAAACGTATATTTATTACATAAGGGCGTATAAGTATTGTTACATTTGGTGCATACTTATTCTAGTCCGTCACGGGATTTCCGTAGCAAAAAAGCTAATTTCTTGTAGTGAGTAGAGTTCTAGTGAACCGTTTGGAAATTTATGGTGAATACTCCGGTACAATTTTGATATTTGCGGTGCTAATTGCTATGTTTATTGGTTTGGTTTATGATAAATATTACCTTAATAATTTGAACTGATTAATGAACAAACAACATTACTGCATTCCAAAAAGCAATAAACGATGTCGTTCTATTCAAACCCAACTGCATGGATCCGAACAACAACGAAAAGAAAACCATTGCAAGTACTTATTGAAATGAACATAAACCAAAAGACCAAACAACCAGACACGACGACGATGATTCGTCTTGTTGTTGATGATCTTGTTCACTTGAGAGGAATGAACCTGGAAGAGTGAGTTGCACCCATACCAGGTCTCCCGTGACTCACTGGCTTGTACGTGATAGCAAACTCGGCCAAGTAGTGACCAATCATCTCTGGCTTCACCTCGTACTGAACAAACGTCCTCCCGTTGTACACCCCGACCACGCTTCCGATCATCTCCGGCACGATTATCATGTCCCTCAGGTGGGTCCTCACCATCGCCGGCTTCTCACCTACAATCACCGGACCATAATGATTAGACTCTATTGCATATCTTATAGCATTAATACTGTAAACCCTAAAGAACAAATACAGTTTTGCAAATCTAAAAAAATGCTTCTGGCCAATCGGATATTTTAATTACCTGGAGGAGCTTCTCGCTTGGCGGTGCGAAGCTTCTTGATGAAGGCCATGGGCTTCCTGGTGAGACCTCTCTGGAACCTTCTCCTAGCTCGGGCAGGGAACAGCTTGACGAGGTCGTCGGTCGACATGTCGAGGAGGGCATCCAAATCCTTTCCCCTGTAGCTGAACTGCTTGAAAGTTCTGCTCTTCTTCGCCTGGAGGGGAACCTCTACTGCTGCAACCTGATCTGCTTCCGCCATGATTATTGCTCCGAGATCTCCAAACGCAAAAAACAAAACCCTAACTATTAATTCTGTGCGGCTATGGCGTGTTTAGGGTTTTTCTTTATGGGAGATTGGTCTATTTATAGGAGAGTGTAATTGTAGTTTGAGGTTCCTACTTTATAGGAATTATTTTTCAGCTAAAACCGACTGCTGGATAATAAGTTAAATAACCCTAATTCAGTAATTGTCCATTTAATTTTTTTATTTTTTTTATTTATGTTTTTTATACTTCGTACCCCGATCGTCGACAACACTGCCGCCGCTCAGTTGCTCTCGGTCGAGTCTTTGCTTGGTGGTGATCTTTTGATCTTTATCTGGAACTTTCGATCTGTCGGATTTAGTTTGTGCCGGATACTATCGCGACTTTAGTCTTTTCGAGTCTATTTTTTTCTACTTCCTAAAGAATGGTCCTGTTGTGTCTCGCTGCTTCGTGTTTTTTAGGTAATTGACTTTTTGGTATTAACGTGGTATATATGACGTAATATACCTCCTTAGTTACCACTCATATAATGTATGCATCAACTACATGATGAAATAAAAATAAGTATGTTGTAAAAAAATAGATTTTTTATTAGTGTGGATGGTGTTGGCCCGACTATAATAAGTACTTAGCTCTTATACTTTGTTAAGATAAGAGACAACTCTCGTTGGGCCAAAGCCTCCGCAAGGGATTTTCGATTCGAAAGCGAAGAGAATTCTATGCAAAATCCTCAAACTTGTCAGATTTAAAAAATTCTCAATTCTATATAATAGCATAGTTGGGGTGGGCCAACCTAGGTCATTGCCTTGGATCTTCAATTAGGGAGTGGTAGAATTTTATAAAAAATTCACACAATTAAAGTTTGTCTATATAGAGATTTTTTAATGAGTTAGATTTTTAAAACTTGAAATTCCGTCCAGAGTCTTAGACCATTTTAGTTTCGCGCGCTCTATACTACCTAATGCTCGATTTACTCGCCCTCCAATGATAACCTAACAATCAAGCGTTTCCTTTCAAGCTCACGTTAAATGATTAACTCGCGAATATAAATCAGTCGAAACCGACATTACCTTACCACAATAACAATTTTTATCCATATTTTCTACTCACTCGACTAAACTTTAAAGAAACCAAAAATGAAGACATGAACACAAAATTTCAAACGGTTCATAAAGTTGTCACCTAAGCCCAGGGCGAATCTTATTAGTCATCGTTTCGTAGATAATATTTCGAATAATTAACTATTCAAGATATTATGATATTGATTTTCGAATTCCGAGTGATTTAAGCTACCAGGAGCCATGTTTCCATTATATTCTTCAGCTTCTGATTTCTCATTTCACCCCATTTTCTACACTGTCAAAACATTAGGTACAAAAAACAAGAACACAACTCTGTACTCTACTCTAGTTATCCACAATATTTACAACCTTCAAACCTAAATTCACATCTTCACACTGCATAACAAACCCATCAGAATCCTTCCTTACCCTATCAGGAGGGAAATGAAAGCAAGGCTCCATCGAAACCGCCCGTCTACAAGCTTGTCCCCATAATCGAATATCGGGAATCTACAGAATCCACGACTTCCTCCAAGACCCTGACTCACGTACCCGAACGTCGACCAACCGCTCGTGACCAAAACATCACACATACTCAACAAATACGTATCAACCCATGCTTTCATATTGTGGGGCCCATCACCGGACCGTTGCTTCACTCCATGACTCGCCTGGTAAACTGACGCGGTTGGAGTTTCCCAGAACAAGTCCTTCGAATTTGTATAAAATTCGCTAGATAACGACGCGACTAGAACTGCTTTCGATGATGATGATTCTGTCTTTATTATGGCGGTCTTGTTCTGCTGGAACTCCGGCAGGATTCGTGCTTCCATTTGTGTGCACCTGAGAATCTGCTTCAGGACGAGAGGATTCGGGCTGATTTCCGGGTTCATGACTCGAATCTGGAGACCGATTCTCTGGTCAGCGTTTGCAAGATAGGATTCGTGGAATCTGGTGATGAGTCCCCACGCTTGGTTCGATGGGTTGAAGAGGTAGATAGCTACGTGATGGAAAACGGTTTCCCTGTCAGGAAATAACCTGTCGAGTTATTTCCTGAAGGAGGGCATCAGGAAAAGCAAAGGAATGAAATACTGATCAGATTCCAGAATCAGCCAGGGGATATTATTGATTCTTTCCTGATTCTCGTCTCTCTAGAAAAGCTTGTCGTATCCGTTGTAGCCGTATCCGAGATTCAGATAGAGGAACGACAAAACATCGAGATCGGTCGTCTGATTGCTCTTCAGGAATTCTCCAAAGTCGTCGACTTTCCTTGACTCGGAACCGTAGAATTGGTCCCTGAAATGGAAGTCTTCGGGTAACAACCAGGTGGAAATTCGAACCGGTTCACAGAAGAGATCGACCATGTCAGGGCCGAAATCCACGAGAAGGACTCGATTCGTCAGGAGCGCGTAGACGAATGCAGCCTAAAAACTCAGCATCCTGTTCCCCA
Source organism: Linum usitatissimum (assembly GCA_030674075.2). Taxonomy (NCBI): domain Eukaryota; kingdom Viridiplantae; phylum Streptophyta; class Magnoliopsida; order Malpighiales; family Linaceae; genus Linum; species Linum usitatissimum. The sequence continues at coordinate 2,457,535 of JAUJYP020001410.1, read as the reverse complement.
ACCCGTTCGTTGTCCGCGTGAAGATAACGTACCTGCAATGATCATCCGGGCCAGTGTAGATCGAATTGTTATTATTCTTCTTCCTGACCGATTCTCGGAAAGTTGTGTTGAACGGTTCAGAGAATGGCTCACAACACTTGTGATGCTGCTCGTATTCTCGAAGCCTGGTAAGGAGATGGAAGTTTGTGATACGATGAGCCATGACGATTTCTGCTGGCGCAGGATTGTTCGTCCAATTGCTATCAAAATTTAGTTTAACTTTCCACCTGATAAGTTAGAACTCCTGAGTTTTTATTCCAAATAGTTTTATCCAAAATAATAGTAATCTATCGCAATTGAACTATTAAACGATTTTTATTGGATTTGTAATGATTAGACGGACTTTCGATGGAAATGGATGCATCTTTTATTCGTTACCTACCTGAAACTTGGTTCATGAGTTTGTTTTAAAAACAAAGTTTAGTGACCGGAATGTTACCTGCCCCAAACTAGAGTGACCAAAATATTAAATATTCTAAACTTAAGCGACTAAAATGTTATTCAGCACTAAACTTTTATTGGTTTGTAGTGAATTTGTTAGCCACTAGGATTTTGACTGATTGTTGCCGAAATGGACCGAGTCACCAATTCGTTACTTATTTGAAATTTAAGTCATGAATTTGTTAAAGAAAAATCGATTGACAGAGATGTTACGTATAAAAGAACAAACTTTAGTGTCTAGAATGTTACTTACCTTAAACATTGAGGGTCCGAACCCAAACCTGAGCGACTGCTCTTGGTGTTGATTTAAACCATTTCAATCTCACGGTTCGACCAGTCCGGTTTAGAAAACCATGCACATTTGACATTACACTCAAACTCGTCTCCCTGATTCCCTGACACGACTTCTGAATCACAAAATCAGAAACAGAGTAAACGAAGAAAAGTCTCGACCGCCGATCGAAGGAAGCAAAACAATGTCGCCGCCACCCGCGGGCCCATCGTCGTCGCCGTCGCCGGTAATCCAACAGTTCCTCTCCTCGGTACTCTCGCAGCGCGGCCCATCAGCCCTCCCATACAGCGAAGACACCAAGTGGCTAATCCGACAGCAGCTCCTCGCTCTCGCCGGCTCTTACCCTTCTCTCGAGCCCAAAACGGCGACGTTCACCCACAACGACGGCCGCTCCGCCAACCTGCTGCAGGCCGAAGGCACAATTCCGATGGTGTTCAAAGGAGTGACCTACAACATCCCGGTCATCATCTGGCTCATGGATTCTTACCCTCGGCACCCTCCCTGCGTCTTCGTCAATCCGACTCGCGACATGGTCATCAAGCGCCCCCACGCCCACGTCAATCCTTCTGGGTTAGTCTCCGTTCCGTATCTCCAGAATTGGATCTACCCTAGCTCTAATTTGCTCGATCTCGTTCGTGAATTGAGCGACGTCTTTGGACGTGATCCTCCTTTGTATTCCCAGCGACACCCTAGCTCAAACCCTAATCCTAATCCCAATCCCAATCTTACGCATATTCCTACCCATGGTTTTGCCACTAATCCTTCCAATTTGTCGAATTCGTCAAACTTTGAATCCATATCAGGTCCTTACCAGCGGCCTTATCCTCCATCACCTTATGGCAGTGGAAATGCTAGTGCTACCCCTGCACGGCAGCACCAGACCGATGATTCAGCAGAGATTTTCAGAAGGAACTCCATTAATAAGATAGTGGAAATGGCGCATGGGGATATCTCTCAGCTGAGGACAACGAGGGACGCAGAGATGGAGGGGTTATTCAGTGCTCAGGCTGTTCTGAGGATGAGAGAGGAGGAGGTTCACTGGGGATTGAAGGAGTTGCAGGATGAGAAAGAAGGATTAGAGTCAGAATTACAAACCGTGCTGATGAATTCTGATTTTTTGGAAGGGTGGGTTAGGGAGAATGAAGGGAAGGTGAAGGGGAATCTCGGAGATGATGTGGATGGTGCTTTCGAAGGCATCGATTCTCTCTCGAAGCAGATGTTGGATTGCACCGCAGCAGATTTGGCAATTGAGGATGTAGTGTATTCATTGGACAAGGCAGTGCAGGAAGGAGCAATGCTCTTTGATCAGTACTTGAGGAATGTGAGGTTATTGTCAAGAGAGCAATTCTTTCATCGAGCGACCACTGCTAAAGTTAGGGCAATGCAGATGCAATCTCAGGTAGCTAATATGGCCGCTAGGATACAACAATTTTCCTCGTGAAGATATGTTTCTTTGATATACATTTATAGATCGTATCCGAGTTCCATGATCTTATTTTTGTCAAGAACTGCTCGGTTTTTCTCCCCTTGTGTGTAGCTGGCCGTCATCGAATTGTGTATCATATGAACATAATACGATCTTTTCCATGATGTATATACTGTCACACTGCATAAGCCATATCTGTGAGTTGCATATGGTTTCATATCGTCCATATCGGTTGTAGTTGATCATGGTTTATGTTCTTGTTGAGATATCTTGATGCTTTGAGGAAACCTCAGGAAAATTAATGGAGCTTTTGCAGCAGAGATTGCTTTGTAAGTTTCTGAGTTTTATTTTTTTTTCTGCTAATAGATCCCTGGTTTAATGGAGCTCCAAGTTCCTTCCTTTTTCAGTTTCCAGGAATTTCCCTGTACTGTATTGTTGCTGGGAAGGCGTTTCAGATAAATAATGATTCAATATAATTTCGTAAAGCTAGAATGACAGGTTTTCAAGGATAGAACAATATTTCAGAAAGAAAAGCCAGAAACAGAGAAGCAAGAATCTACAATGAAATGATTTCACGAAGAGGAAGTTAGAGCTGAAGAGGCAGCCTGATCAGCACCATTTTTATCAACTCTCTTCTGTTGTTGAGCATCCACGTAATACTGATAAACGAACGAAACGAATCCCCAAAGAGCCAAAGCCATTGAGACACCTTTGATCCCGTTCATCTTATCGTGGAAACAAAACACGGCCATCATCGGGACGATAGGCAATCCGACGACAGTGATCGAGTTTGAGAACAGAGAAGAAACCTCAAAGATCAACCCCACAACTCCGATCGAGAAGAGCTGCCAGAAGACTGCAATCCAAATCAAAGTCATCAAGTACGACACCGCACCCAACCGGAACGAGTCCATCTCCTTGGTCAGCACCTTCCACTCCCCGCTGGCGAAAAGACCCACCAGAGTAACGAGGGTGGCCACCATGTTCTCGTAGATGATCATGTCCATCATGTTCTTGAACGTCTGTCGCTTGATCACTCTGGTGAACACGAACTGCGCGGTTGAAAGGACCAGGCCGTAGAGTGCTGAGCCGGAGATCGTGCATATGAACCCGATTATGAAGTTAGAAGCTTTCGCGGAAGAAGAGGAAGAGGAAGGAGAAGGGTCGTCGTTGTTGAAGACTAAGAGGACGGACGAAATGGTGAGGAGGACTAGAGCATTCACGACGAAAGGGGTGAACTTTTGTGAGTTGATGAAGTAGGAGAAGAATGAGTTGAAGGCGAGCTGCGAAGCGCAAAGGAGCGTGTAGGTCGAGACAGGGAGGTACTGCAGGCCGACAGAGTACAGAAAGCAAATGAGTCCTATGATTAGGCCGAGGGCCGTGTAGATGGACACCAGAGTCGTTCTCGACGTTGGTTTCGTGTCGAATTCGACATCATCATCGTTTTTTGGTTGGTTGTGTTGTTTGAGTGTGGTGAAGAGGTAGTAAGGGATGAGGATGGGAAAGCCGGCGACTTGGACGAACGACGACATCCACTTGCTGTTGCCTCCTTTGAGGAAGTAGAGGCGTCCTAGGAGGAGAGCCACGGCTTGGCCTAGCAGTACGAACAAAGTGTAGAGTGTGACTTTCACCCACCACATGTAATTCTCCTTTCTCTTGCTGCCGCTTATCAAACCGACTTCATGCTTAACCCATTCCTCATTTTCCAGAACGTGAAGCTGGGTTTGCTGAGGTTGGTGTTCCATTGTCAGTTTGGTATGAGATTGTTTTGATTTCTTGATGTTTGAGAAGCTAGCTAGCTTAGGTGGTATTATATAGGGATTGGTTTTGTATTTGGAATAGTGAGTTGATTGCTGGAATGGGATGCTGTGCATATAGAGTTCCATTTGGGGAATTTTCTGAGAAGTCTGCGGCAGCAGTTATCCCTTGGAATCAAGATTTCAGTTTGGAATGATGAATGGGAATTGAGAAGTCAGTCTATAAGGACAACATAGTGGTGAGCTTGAAACCCTTCCTTGTCGCCGGGACGTTAATTTATTTTCCGGCCGGCGGCAGATATGCTATGCCAGTTTCACAGTTTGTTTGCCGTCGTTCCGCAGCGTATAGCTTGCCAACCGGGGTATCCATAAATAATATTTTAATGATTAATCTCCAACCCATATCGTTCAAGTAGAGTTATTCCAATAATAAAGCAATGTATTTATGTGACATGAAGTTTTTAGTTTTGAATCTAATATACCTTACGAAAACGAACATCATTATTGCTCATGAGCAATTCGATTTCGACCCCTCTAACAAACGAACAGAAAAGCTTATATTATGCAATATCCCATTTGCACCTTCGAATGATATCTCCACATTCTGTATGCATTTTTAATTATTTTGAGAGAGGTACGTAATTTTAGTTATATAAGGTTAAATAGTAAATTTTCCGTATGCATTTTTGAATTCCATACCGTTCGATTTAGTGGCTTAAATCATTTAAGATTCATCGCTACTCGATATACCAATAATTTGATGCAAAATCATCTGTTCGAAACACGCAATCATCCGTTTGAGACCCGTGTTGTCCGTAATCGGATTTAATCTTGATGCATAACATAAAGTCTCATCAATGACGATATAACCCTATCATATTCGGTTTGATTACGCTGATAAAAAACTCACACTCATAAGCATATGAGAGATTAAGGCATGAGAAAGATTATGAGGTGTTTTTCTTATGACACTATTATGCCGATATTATAGCGTATCATCTACTTTCGTAACGATGTTATAACATAATAATATAAGATCATCCACGACACAAAAGCTATACTTTGAAAATATTCCAAAAGTTCCACTCGGTTTGTTTGGTACTCGAAAATGAATCATAAAATAAACCGTTTCGGTTTGATCAGTTTACTGGAAATCAAAATGAACGCCGCCGCCGCCGAGGGAAACCTTTCCAGTTTCCTCTTCTTCCCCCGCGTATTTCCTCGCTATTTTCATCTCCCGCCGCTGCAGCACTTAGAAAATGGCGACTGTACTGTTCAGGGCCATTCTCTATGCAATTCCAAGGAGATTCCATTCAACCGCCGCCGGACCTCCTCCCTCCCCTTCATCTTCATTCACCGTCGATTACCTGGTGAAGTCATGCGGTCTCCCCTTGAAATCGGCTATCGCCGCCTCCGCCAAGCTCCAACTCGACGCCGACGACAACGAAAAGCCCGATTCCGTACTCCGATTCCTCAAGTCTCACGGCTTCACCGACGGCCACATCTCCACGCTGGTCCAGAAGCGCCCCTCGGTGCTCCATTGCAAGATCAATAGCAACCTGGAGCCCAAATTCGAGTTCTTCAACAAAGTCGGATTCGTCGGTAAGAACCTTCCCGATCTCTTCGTCACAAACCCTTTACTTCTGAAGAGTTCTTTGGATTTTTTCATCAAGCCGTCCGTTGAGTACCTGCTCTTGATTCTGGGTAGCTCTGAGCAAATCATGAACACGATTAAGCGTTCTTCATGGCTGCTCAGCTACGATTTGAAAGGAAACATGCAGCCAAACATAGAGTTTCTGATAGGGGAAGGAGTTCCCAAAGTTAACATTGTGAATATGGTTGCTGCACATCCTAGATTGATACTGATTAGGCATGACAGGATGGTTGAAGCTGTGAATTATGTGAAGAAGTTAGGGTTGGAACCGAAAACTCGGATGTTCATGCACGGCCTGAGATCTGCGGTTTCGATGAGTAAAGAGACTATCAAGAAGAAGATGGATGTGATGAAGAGTCTTGGATGGAGTGAGAGAGAGATTCTGTATGCTTTCAAGCGTTACCCGCTGTATTTGTCGTGTTCGGAGGAGAAGATGAGGAAGGCTATGGATTTTTATGTTAACACTGTGAAGTTGAAACCTGAGGTTATCATTAAGTATCCCAAGTTCATAATGCATTCGATTGAGAAGAGGATGCAGCCTAGGTTTACTGTTCTTCAGATTTTGACTTCCAAGAAGCTGGTGTCTGATAAGGCCAAGCCTTGCGGGCTGCTCATGATTTCCGAGGAGAAATTTGTCGAGAATTATGTGGCCAAGTTCGATGCTCAAGTTCCTGGACTTTTGGAGAGCTATACAGTTTCCAAGAAGGCGAAGAAGAAGAAGGGTCATTGATTGCAACAGTTGCTTGATTGCTTCCAGCTACCATTTACTTTCAAGTAGGCTATTGCTTCTTTCAAGTTGTTATCATATATTGACTGAAATGTTGATTGCTAGTGTAGAGAACTGCTGCATCCCAATAACTTGAGTTACCGTTACTCCGTAAGAGGTTCAAATTCTGTTTATATTACATCCTTAATAGCTAGATCCCTTATAATGTCTTTAGGTCGATCATTTGTAACTTTTTGGTTCTGCTGCATTCACTTGGGAACTCCGTGTATGAATGAAATTCGCAGAGTTAGGTGTACTGGTTTGCATCTATTATAGCTCATCTCCTATTTATTATATGATTGTATTTTAGGTTCTGTTTAAAGAACTCTCTATGCCACGAATATGCAATCAAGTTGAGACGATTTCTCGCCACCAAAATTCTTCTCTCGAAATCATATGGTATCAAAGCTTCGATTCTGGCCTTCAAGGTTGTCAGATTCTAAATCATGAACAAACTCTACTGAAACTTCAGAAGTCACCTCTGCCAACATTGGTGGTGCTCCTCGGGCTTCACCCTCTGATACTCTCGATCTCGAAGGCTGCTTGTTGATTCAGTGTTCCAATTTCATTACCTATTGTACCTCTAGATCGGTAGTGATTGTTAAGTTTTATATTCTTGATCAACCAAACAATAATCTGCTTGATACTTGTCTGTTTTCATTGATATTTTATTATGAACCGAAAGGATTGTACCACATTGCAGGACTACAGGTACTCCAAGGTATCGGAACGCTCACTGTAACTGTATATTATTCCGTGGTAGTGGTGACTCCGTACCTAAATTTCATGGCGATCAAGGACTCTAAATCCTTATACATCTAAATACCATATGAATAATCCTGCCTATGCAAAGAGACCTTACTTAACTCTGAAGACATATAAAGCAACTCCTGCAAGTCTGCTACAGCTGCTGCAGGAACAACAACTTCATATCACTCCGACTTCTTGGAGCTGTTCTTTCAGTTCTCTGTTCTGGAAACGCACACCCCAGCTCGCAATCCCAATCATGAGACTCTCGCAGTCTGTGATCATAAGCACAATCAGATTCGGAGGAAATCCACCTTTTGGGAAAGACTTTAAACTCCAGCAGCCAGATACCTCCAAACGCAGAAGAGAGGTGAGCTCTGGCAACTGGTTGGGAAGAGACCTCAAATTACCGCAGTCCTGAATCCAGAGCTGTTTGATGATATGGAGGTTAGGCAATGCAATGTCCGGGAGCCTCTCCAACTCCGGACTTCCTTCAATTGATAGATTTGTGAGGTGAGGAGGAGCATGATGGCATAGTTCTTCTAAGGAATGTGTTGTAAGGTTGCAGATGGTTAGCTTCTTCAATGATTCAATAAACACGCGCCCGTGGGGAAGATGGTGAGAGAGGAACGTTCGATTGCTATCATCAATTGTGTTCATATCTCTTATAACCAAAGATAATTTTCGATACGCACATCAGCAATGCTGGATGGCAAGCCATGTTCTCCAAAGGACACAAGCTTTGAGCAATGCTGAACCAACAAGACCACTCTACCCACTCCGGCATATCCTCTATTCTAAGAGTCTCCAATGCTGGAAATGGACAGGTCAAATCTGAATTATAACCAATACTTACACCATAAAATTCTGCTCCAACTTCTTTCACACCATGCTTGGGTGAGAAGGTGTTCCATGTCGAGATACAAGGTAGTATTTCGATTGGTTTTCGTTCCTCTTCTGTGTTCGTTTTATGTAGCAAATAGCAGTAGGTTCCTCCTTCAATTCTAGTTGGTGAGATTTGATGTGTATTGATGAGCTGCAACCTTCCTTCTTTTCTCTTGATGGTTTTGGGCATCGAGCCTCCAATTCAAAATCTGGAACAAAAGGAAGAGAAAGGATATGATGTTTAAACTTGACATGAGAAAGGCCTATGATCTAGTTGATTGGGAGGCATTGAATCTTTTGCTTCGGGCATATGGCTTTTCAGAAACCTGATTAGCTTGGACCAGAGAGTGCATCCGAACAGTGGACTTCTCCATTCTCTTCAACGGGCATCCTACGGCTTTCTTTGTCCCGGAAACGGGCATCCGACAGGGAGACCCTCTCTTTCCTTTCCTGTTCATCCTTGTTTCTAATGCTTTATCTTTTCGTGTTGATCAGAGCATTTCCCGAAAACATATTACCGGGATTAAGCTTCGCCGTAACGGCCCGACTCTTTTGCATTGTCTCTTTGCAGATGATACCATTATCTTCGATAAAGCAACAGAGGAAAAGGCGGAAAGGATAATTAGCATCATTCGTCGATACGGCTCCTCGACTGGACAAGAAGTTAACCTAGAGAAGTCGTCAGTCTTTTTTAGTGCCAATGTGGATGACCTTTCTCGGAGCAATATCATTAGCACCATTGGTTTCTCTCCCACCAATTTCCACACAAAGTACCTCGGTGTACCCACAAAATGGGGTAACTCCAAGAAAGAGAGTTTTTCTTTCCTCATAGATAGGATGGTAAAGAAGAGCCAGTCATGGAAAAGTAGCCTGCTCTCACAGGCTAGGAAAGATACCCTGATCAAACCGGTGCTTCAAGCTATCCCGGCCTTCTTGATGAACTCCTTTCTGCTTCTTAAGACACTCACAAAGAAGATGGATAGCCTTATGCTTCAAAGATTCAGAAAGCAAAGCACCACCGACAGTAGCCACAACTTCCATCCTGTAAAATTTTGTACTGTTGGAGCAAAACAGTAAGAGGAACTCGAAGAAAGAAGAAGCCCGAGTGAGCTACGTTCTGAAAATGAAAACGATCAGCGAACACAGAAAATAAGGGTAACTCCTCACTTCTCAGTTCTCATGTCTAATTAGATCGAGCGGCCTTGGTTTGCTCTGGTGGTCATCAGGCATTGCCACAGAAATTTCCTAGAAGCTGCCAGTAGTGACTTTTGGGGTCGGCAGAGTTGACAGTTTTGGCAGCTTCCATCTTTATCAGTAGCAAAATTGGTTAAGCTCAATTACGGTCAGTAAACACTGAAGACCAAATAGGATAATGAATCGCCAAGTAACAAAACGCACAAAAGAATCCATTGTTAAACTAGTAGTAGAAGTGTGAAACGAAGGCATATAAGTATAAACTCTTGACCTTCGTGTTGAACACCATTACATACACTATGACTTCAAATCTAGAGCATTGTGGACTCGAAAACCCCAGATAAACAAATGGGTATTGAAGAGGCTTACCATTTCCGACCTCGGGAGCTTCCAGAACTTGTACGATTGAAAGAAATCAAACAGTATTGTCGCCATCTTTCCTATGATAGCTGCTGAGACTTCCATAGTTATAGACAACGCAGGACCTGGAACGAATAACGATCTTTTGTTGAGAGATATGGTTACGATGAATTCTTCAATGGTAATGGAGAGATTGGGGCAATACAGACGAACGGCTTCCTCCCCACCACCCGCGCCATTTTCAAGTTCAGATTTTTACTAGTTGAAAGGACCAGCATTTTTTTCATTCAAAAATCAAAACAAAGTATAGTATATTAACAAAGCGGTCACCTAATTTCAAACTTTGTAACTACTGGTAACTTATATTTGAGTCAATTGCTATATTGCTATACGTACTCCATATTTTGGCACGAACGGACTAATATATTTCTAGTTCAAAAAATTATTAATTATTTATTTTGTGTAGTCCGTTTTCGCTCACATAATCCGTTTCTACTTTAATCCGTTTTACTCGCACAGCCCATCTTGTGCAGCTCTTTCTTTGTTTATTTTTTAAATTAAATTAATGCGCCATCTTACATTCAAACTCAAAATTATTGGTTTACTAGACACAACTCTACCACCAGAGTAACTCCACTTGGACGGACGCATTAAAAATGAATCGAAATTGATCAATTTCAATTAAGAATGAAGTGAACTTGATCTTTTATTATGAACCAAAAGGATTGCACCACGCTCACCGAATATTATTAGGTGGTAATGGTGGTATATATATAATGGAAGGCATCACCATTACCACTCCGTACCTAAATTTCATGGCGATCAGAAAATCTAAATCCTTATACATCTAATATCATATGAATAATCCTAACTTAACTCTGAATCATGAAGATAAATAAAACAACTCCTGCCAGTCTGCAATAGCAGCAGCACCCAGTATCTCTAGCTTCAAGCTGCATGAATGACGTATCACTCTGACTTCTGGTTGTCCCCGCCAACCTCTTGGAGCTTTTCTTTCAGCTCTCCATTCTACAAAGCACACCCCAAAAGCATGAATGGTATACAGATTGGGGATAAACTAGACAAAAAGAATTATACCAGGACGAAACGAAAAGGAACCATCGGATTCCTCCAGGGACAAACCTGGTGTAGATTGAGGACTATATCCGACCCGCCAATGAACTCCCCTTTAATGAAAACCTGCGGAAATGTTGGCCAGTTGCTGCAATGGGAACGTGACGGATTAGGGGCTTGTTTGTGTTTAGTTTTACCTGGGGAAGGAACTAAGCAGGGAAACAAGGTGGTGGTTGATATGTTTTGAAATTTCATAAGGAATGCACAATTTTAACAAAGACGAATTCAAGAGTGTACAGTAATTCACTATCTTTTTACCATTAAGACACTGCATGTTTACCTGAATCCTTTCACTGCGCCTTTGAGCTCTGGATTCTCCAAAATGTTTCTTGCACTTATGGGAACATCTGCAATCAGACCATATAATGTTAAGAAACCGAAAAATTTGAACGCATATTTGGTATATACAATGAAAAGAAGCAATCACAGGATACATACAACAGGTACAAATTGATCAGTCACACAGCAACGCGGTCAACAGATGTTTAATGCAAAAAATAATTCCAACCCAATTCTTCCCTCGGAATCTTCCTCCACATACTTAATGCAAAGTTCCCACAAGTATGATGTAAAACGAAAACAGCTAGCTTTAGGTCATCTTCGCACTAGTACACTACTTTTAAACATTCACGATTTGTTCAAACACCTAAGCAAGATGAGCAAATAATTCGCATCGCTCAAGAAAAGGAACAACGATTTGAAAAATTTACTAACAAAGAGTAACTTACTGTACAGTTTCAGTACTCTCACAGCCAATGCACTAAATCCACATTGAGGAAACTCAGGGACTCCTTTCATGTATATCATCACAGGGTTGTCCCTTACATCCTATACATGAGAAGTCAAATCATATAGAGTTGAAAAATTCCAATAACTAACAGTAACAATTAGTAACTAAATAAAGCACTCTAGAGATTCGCATCTGTTCTTTGCCCTGGATTTATTTCACATTAGCTAGTACCTGCTCAACAATGTCTTTTAAAGCTACGTCAGACTTTTCGATCTTATTACTAGGGCGGAAATCTTCATGAGTGTCAGGATCACTGGGGACTGTAGTGGAGTATTTCATTTCTGCTTGATGAACCCATCGAGGAACCTACAAAAGTTTAAACACGAGAAAGATGAGTACAATTCTTCTAACTATATCAATCAAGAACAAGTAAAGAACATGATGCAAATATACTCAAGTATAGTTTTTAGGTTCTTGTTGGTACACATTAAAAAACATTATTACCCAGACACAGGCTACACTGCATAATAATAAAACCATATTGGTATACCCGAAAACCAATTCAAGGCTTTGCAGTCAATATCAACCTACTAGTAGCCCACATCTCGTATGTAGTCAATACACCTAACCAGGCATTTAACACACCATCTTTAGAAGAGTACATTAGCAAAGTGATAATTGAAATACGGAAATCAACATAAACAGCCAAGAAGAAAGATAAAATAACATTTACAACACATTAAATTACTGTTGGATCCCAAAGCACTCCAAATCGCTGAGAAAGCTATACAACCGTTCAGCAAGTAATACACTACAAAGAAATGAACTTTTCGCTCCTGCACAACTGGGAGCACCATCAGCATTAAACTGCTAGCGTTCTCTAATTTAAGCTTCATACATGGTCTATGAAACCTAGTGCCACTACCCTCCCAGACCAACTAGCATGTTACTTCTTGGCTCCAGCCTCCAATAACTACAGAATCATAACATTCAGCTAAAAGTCAAGAGCAAGCAGGATTTCAGTTTCATACAAGTAGACTAGACCGCATTGCTGATGGACCAACAGCACCCTTCAGCAACATATTTGATAGCAACCTGGCCATTGAGATCTGCATCATTCAAGCAAACGACACAACAGCAACATAAGAACCCTATGTGGGGGAAGGCGAGATATCATGGATAGTTGATAAAAAAAAAAGACATCCCTCTTGATATCATGGTCACAAAATGTCTCAATGCAAAGCTAAATCCCATTTTGGACATTGAAAGGATTGAGTCGCCATGGGCAACAATTTTCACCAAGCAAGCTCAACAGTAACATAATCACAAACAAGCAAGCACAATAGGATGTGAAGCCTACTGGAATACAGTAGACTGACGAGCTGGATGCCTTAGTGCAATAATCACAAATATTCTCCAAATACAGCTAGATGTGATTAACAATACAGCTATTGCATCTGGTGTAATTAACAAACCTGGCCATCAACCAATCAGTATGCAGTATGCTACATGGGTTTAAGAATGCTTTGTATCTTTAATAAGAATGCTTTTATTGGAATAGATGTCCCAATATATATGAGAATAAAAGAGTTACTGAAACAGAGCCAAAACCAATCAAGGTACGATATTGCTTTTATCTCGAACTAGTCATCTTTCTGTCCCAGTTTATCTAACCCGATAAATGCTTGCATACCATAATACCAATGTTGCGTCATCAGACTCCATCTATCTATTTTAAGAGACTTATCAATGCATAATCGTCCATTTTTCTTGGGGATGGTTGGTTTCGGCTCTAAGATCTTTAAGAATACTTTTTAGGTGAAGAAGGGATTCAAGAAGAAGATGACCTAATAGACAAATGATGAAGAAGAAGACCCATAAACAAAAAAGATGTAAACAAAAAAGAAGGGACAGAAAATTAACAGCCCAGCAAAAAATTGAAGAAGAAGATGACCTAATCAAGAAATTGAAAGGAGACGAGAAGAGAATATTTTACCTTGGTGATTGAGTTTGACGAACGGAGGAGAGCTGTTGATTCCTACGGCGATTGTTGAAGAAAGAGGCGATTTATTCAGCTGGCGAAGAATCCCCTGATTTGTTCAGTTGGGAGATGGAGCTGCAGACCTTCCTTCTCGATTAGACCAGTCCAACAGGGCAATGACGGGTTTATTTTTGGCCAGGTTCAGAAAAATTGAAGAGAGTTTACTAGTTCCGGCCCGTTGGAACGGGAATTCAAAATCCGGATCACAGGTGGAATCAGGCTTTGTCGGAAATTCAACTCGATTGGATGGATATTTATCGTTGACGAGGAAAGCCGTTTGTGAGTAGTTTGAAAAAATTCATTTGTAGTTACTTTCGATTTTAAATGACTCAAGTTTAATTAGGGTATACTCAACCTGATAGGTTGGTTAACTGGCTTGAGCTCAAGTTTGAGAGCTAACTCAAATACTACTTACTATCTTTGATATATGGTTCGTTAGTCGACTCAATAATACAACATGTGTTGTATTATCATATAAAAAATATTTTATATGACTTGTGACAATACAAGTAGTACATCTTTTAGGTGTAACTATGTTAAACGGGGAAATGTGCAAACTTTGAAAATTTTAAAATTTGGTGTTTTTTCGTCGATGATTTTTATGTTTTAGTGTTCAAACTTCTGATTCAATTCAAATTGGATACATTATAAGGTTTTAATGAAAGAAGTTTAAGTTAACCTAGAACTCGACATGAGTTAAAATTTGCTAATTCAAGTTTGAGGTTACCTAAAATTTACGAGCTAAGTTTAAGCACGATAAAATTCGGCCTTACTTAGTGCAGCTTATCTGTAGCGGGAAACAAAGAATTATCCAATTTCGCCGGAATTGGTCAATTCCATCTTCCAATTCCATGGCGGAAAACATGGCTTTAGTTGTCATTCCTTTTCCGGAGCTTGAAAATTCATATGTTCAACCCCAAAAAGCAACACAAGCATGCTTTTAACCTTCCCAGTCTTCATTAATAACCTTCCACTTCAACCAAACACAAAGTTGCCATCAAGACAAGTTCTTCCGTAATACACAACAAGAGTACCACAGATTTTGCTTAAAGAGGGAAGATCAGGAAACATTCAAGACTTCAATCCATACATGGATCATGGTATAACTAAAGGACATGCTATTTCATAACTTTCAAGCGTTCAGATAAGGTTTTCAAAACTTTCCACTCAGGTGGTAAGTTCCATGATTGCAGATACAATGTCCCCATCTGCAGCCTTGAGAGCCCTCACGGCTTTAGGCCTAGAGACTCCCGCCTGTGTCATAACCAATTCAACGTCCTTTGGTTCTACTCCAGTTTCATCCACCTCCTCATCGTCCTGAGCCATGCCAGATGTCTCCGGTTTCGAGATCATGTGGCTTAGATCAGGGGCCTTGAACTGCTCTGCTGCTTGGCTTTGTAGCTGCGAGCTGATGTCTTCGATCTTGGCCTCTCCGAAGATGATGTATGTGTCCGATGTTGGGCTCTTGAACACGTCCGGTTTCGAGATCACGAACAAGATCTGGTTTATACCAAAAAAATGGTTATACTGATAATAATTCCAAAGAAATGTAACATAAAAGCAGATGACCGGTAAAACTGCATACATTCTTGCTCTTCTTGACAGTAACTCGACTAACACCGGTCATGGGCTTCATTCCCAACTTCAACATTGCTTTACGACTCTTTTTTTCGCTTCTGGTTTGCTTCGATCTACCACTTGCATCCCCATGTCCTGTAAGTGTAAAGAGAGGAGAGGAAGTAGTTGCTATTAATTAGAAAGGAAAGCTGATACCTCAACGCATTAGAAGATCACAAATTAAACAAGATAAGACCAAGGGGAAAAGAAATTCCATATAAAGGTGTATGCAATGGCAATGATAAGAGAATGGAAAACAAGCCTTTTATACTCTAGACAGGTCAAAATTGAGAAGAGGACTACCTAACCAAGACATAGAAAACCTTAACAAGGAACAAAGCACAGAAGACGAACAAAGTCGAGTTTCATGCAGACAGTTTATAGTGCTTTTGCCAAGTTTCATGCATATGCACAAATAAAAATAAAACCAAGAAATATGGATGAACCATATAAGGGTTCAGTCTTTACCTTCCAACTCATCATCATCATCATCCTTGTCATCATCATCATCTTCATCTTCATCCTCCTCATCCTCAACAACAGGTTGCTCAGGCTGTATAAAATAACATATAATTAGAAGAAAGGCATATCTCAGATTCCATACCAGACCGGTATAGTAAGGACACATAACAACACCATACAACTATAGAGTCTCTACAATACATAGCCACGACTGTAAATCCCAATACATTGCTTATGCTATACAGAATCGCCGAACACAAAACAATTCTACTTTCTCCATCAAATAGATCCCATTTCGCAAAAGAAAAGATATCAAATACACCAACACAGTTCATTTTACAATCAGACGATTACAAATCTCAATTAGCAGCAAACAAAAAGCAACGACTTTTGATTGAGTTTATAGAGAAATAGGCATATTCATCATAATGTACAGCAGAAGAAACTATCACTTCTTATCAACGATGAACTCAAAGCTCCAAACAAATAAGGTCTACCAATGACATATCAAGTGCTTCAGCTGGTTGATCAAGTCAAAAGCAACAGCCTTCTCTAAATTCTCTCACCAAGTTCAGCCTCGTCACAGCTGCTAGGGGAAAGATCTAAGACTAACGAAAATCCCCATTTCCCCTATTTTCCCAAGCATGATTGAAAAGCCATAACGAACAAAAAACGACCAGCTGAGCAAACATATATCACCATGGGGATTAGCGATTAGGGTGAAAGAGAAAGAGCAAAGGAAGTTACTACATCTTGAAACTTCTGAGCTTCCAGCTCAGAGGCGAGTAGCTGCTCCTGTGTCTCGGCAGTCATGTCTTCCTACTCTCAGTTGTTTCTCTACCTTCTGCGTGAAGAAAGAATGGAGACGACGCGAATTGACGAGTGAATGAGTGATACTGAACTGTGAAGTGTGAAGAAGACGAACAAAACCCTAATAATAATAAGAAATTAAAAGAAAAAGGTAAAGTAAAACAAACCTCTTTTCTAAAACTGGGCTTCTCGACTGGGCTTCTTTTTGGGCCCAACGACGAATAACCCACAAAATCAATTGTGGAAAAAATATATATAAACCGAGCAACTTGCTGAAACCAGAGAGCTTCAACGATCATAAAATCTCTTCACTTCCGTTTAGCTTTCTCCTAGCTGACCTGAATACGAGGGAAACTCAACAAGGAAGGAAGGGAGAAAGGATGACGATCGATCTTGTTCTGAAGCCGTCTTGTAGGTGCGGATCCACCTCGAATTTGTATGGAAGCAATT
Source organism: Linum usitatissimum (assembly GCA_030674075.2). NCBI lineage: Eukaryota > Viridiplantae > Streptophyta > Magnoliopsida > Malpighiales > Linaceae > Linum > Linum usitatissimum. The sequence goes on along the minus strand of JAUJYP020001410.1, from coordinate 2,440,730 downwards.
GCAAGCACATGACTTTGTGCTTGGACTGCGGCAAAAAGATGGCCGAATCAGGCGCCAAATGCTACGACTGTGGCGCCCCTGTCACTCGATTGATTCGAGTATGAATCCCTTTTATTTTCTCCGAGTTCGACTACTTTTTCAATCTGGTTGATGATCTGATGCGGCTATAATTCAGTATGCAGAAATTAGGTTGCTTGGTATAGTCACTTTTTCCATCTTGCCTGGATGTTTCTACTGGAGTGTGTATAAGAGAGTGATCCATGAAAACTGATTTTGTTTCTGCTCCTGTGGCTGTACACTTTCCACGGGGGGCTGTGTTTCAGTTTAATGATTGATTGTTCCTCTTATTTTCTACAGGAATATAACGTTCGGGCTAGTCCTAGCAGTGACAAGAACTATTTTATTGGTAGGTTCATGGGTGGTCTGCCAAGTTTTTCGAAGAAGAAAAGTGCTGAGAATAAATGGTCTATTCATAAAGAAGGGCTGCAAGGCCGCATGCTGTCTGAAAATTTGAGGGTGTGTAACAACCTTCCATAGTGTATCTTCTTGGGCTATGGAAGATTCTTACTTTGTGGTTTATCCATACTCTCGTTGTGCAGGAGAGGTACAAGAATAAACCCTGGCTGTTGGAGGATGAAACTGGCCAGCATCGTTTTCACGGCCAAATGGAAGGCTCACAGTCTGTAACCTATTATCTGTTAATGGTACAAGGAAAAGAGTTTGCTGCTATTCCTGCTGGTTCCTGGTATGTGTTTCTTCATGCATGTTTTGATGACTTTGGATTTAGAACTGATTTGCAACCACCAAATATCATGACTTGGCTGGTGCATTTGGAATCTACCCTTTTCGGTGTTCTTGTCTTGCTATTCCTGTAACGACCTCTTCTGAATTGAATAGGTACAACTTCAACAAGGTTGCACAATATAAGCAACTGACGCTGGAGGAAGCAGAAGAGAAGATGAAGAACAGGAGAAAGACGGCAGAAGGATATGAAAGATGGATGATGAAAGCAGCAGCTGATGGACCTGCTGCATTTGGTGTTAAGGATAGTCTTGATGACGCAGATGCTGGTACAGGTGGTACCAGGGGACGCAAAAAAGCATCGGGTGACAATGACGATGGCAATGTATCTGACAAGGGAGAGGAAGATGAGGATGATGAAGCTTCTCGGAAGAGCAGACTTGGACTAGCCAAAAGAGGTGGAGATGATGATGAAGAAGGAAAGAGAGGAGGTGACCATGATGATGATGATGATATTGAGAAGGGTGAGAACTTCCATGACAATTGTCTGAAAGATTATGGGGTTTCTTAATAGTATTTGTCCGTCTTGGTTTTTAAAATTAGGAGTTTTAGTAAATTCTGTCTTGACAGTGTATATAATTGATTCTAGGTGATGATTGGGAGCATGAAGAAATATTTACTGATGATGACGAAGCAGTTGGAAGTGATCATGAGTTACCGGAAGAGTTGGCTCCTGCTCCTCCAGAAATAAAGCAGGTTTGTCTCGAAATCTCCTTGTTGGATTGATATTTATACATACTGCAATGAAGCCAGTTTTGCGAATGATATGAGACTGTCTATGTTCGTCTTTTCTCATCTTATTATTTGGAGGGGATCAGAGATGAATCTTCTTTTGTATTTTCTTTAATGGGTATCGATTGATTCCTAATATACTACTGACAGCACTGAGATATTTTGTTTTCCTTTGTACACTACAAGCCTATCGCTATTCCCAATTACTTAATTTTATAATGGCGAGCACTTTCATATTTCAGTTTGTCCATCCCTCAGTTTATCTTTATCCTGGGTCCAGTGCTGTGCACTGTTGCACCGGTTGTTGTGTTCCTCCTCACTTCCTTCCTTTACTAATGACAAAGGGTTCTATGACCTGAACATTTCGCATATGAGTTGAAGTTACATAGGGTTCCAACAACTCAGAGTTGAAAATTTTGGACCAACTAACAATTGCTAGCTGTATTGGATTGGAAATTTGCACTTAATTGAGTTTATTCCTTAGTTATCGGAATAGTTGTGCAGTGGCATTCATGATGACCACACTTCTTTGAATTGGAATTTGTGGTTTGGTTGTCTCTTAACTCTTGGATTATATTTATACCTGACTTAGTGGTTAAAATACGTTTAATATCAGGATGATGAAGACGAGGATGAAGAGAATGAGGAAGGAAAGTTGAGTTCGTCTGGAAAGGAGTTGAAGAAGTTACTCGGGAAAGCTGCCGGGCTCAGTGATTCTGATGGTGAAGATGACGACGATGATGATGTAAGTTTTTGTTCTTAAATACTATCCTTTTGAACAGACTCTGTACTGGTATGCTTTTGCCTTTCTGTTTGCAATGAGGTAAACTGTTAGAATGGATAAATATGCTGTTACTTTCTTTGTCTCATCCATGACGAAGCAGTAGATTGTTAGATTTTTGTGGAAGTTATCTGTAGTTTTTTTCTGTTTTATTTATTTGTACAAGGATGAAGGTATCTTTGACGTGAATTTCTAGTTTGCTATGCTTCTTTCTCTCCTATTAAATTTCGTCCTTTGTTGGAATTTGCGCTGATAACACCTCATGCACTCTAGTTACTCCGACCATTGCTTAGCTTCAACAAATTACAAATGTATGGCAACAAGTTCTCTATTTTATAGGGTTTACTTGTTTCTTTATGTATTTTGATTTGGTTTGCCTATGACAGGCGGAGGATGAGATTTCTCCTGTACTGGCTCCCAAGAAAAAAGAGGCTGTTAAGGAGGAGCCAAGTGACAATAATACTCCATCAAAAACAACAGCTGCTGGTTCGACAAAGGGAAATGCAACAACTTCAAAGTCAGGAAAGGGAAAGAGAAAAGCCGATGATTCCAAAGCCTCTAATTCTGCAACTCCCAAGAAGACCAAGGCAGACGTAAGTTATCTGTATTTAGAAACAACACATGCTCTATATGAAGGTATGGTTTGTTTATGAATCTGCCTTTCTACTTTCTTGTTTGTTGGCGTACAGGAATCGAATTTAAAGAAGGTAAAGACGGAAGTTGTAAGTCTTTATTCTCCCTTAGCTTGATCTATATCCGGACTATGATCTACTTTATGTTTTAACTTTGAGCTTTGCCTATTTGTTGTAGGAATCGAAACCTAGTGTAAAAGAAGAAGGCACACCTAATAGTAAGGGTAATTCGTCCAGCAAAGTAGCACCTCCATTAGCAAAAGCTAGTTCAGCGCCTGCTTCTGGCCCTGTCACTGAAGAGGAGATAAAGGCTGTTCTATTGGAGGGTGGGCCTATCACTACGCAGGAACTTGTTGGCAGGTTTAAGTCACGTCTAAAATGCTCTGAGGTATGCTTTTATCTTCTACATAAACAAGATTTTGCACATACGCTGCCTGAGAAATTTATATTTGAATTGTGATTCTTGAACTATATCACTTTGTGATTGTACTTTCAATTAACATAAGTTCAACCCAACAACAGTAGGCTTCTGTATTTTCGAGTCAACAATAGGAACTTATTTCATTCCCATCATTTTGGATTACGAGTCGGGTTGATGAGGTTGCACAATGTTTATTTTTGTTGGGTTCTCTCTACGGTTATGGTTATACTGATGTTGTAATGCTTATGCTGTTTTTGGAAGATTCATTGCACTGCTAGAATCTTGCATAAAACCATGGTCCTTGCAGCTAATAGTTTCAGTCAGTAATAGTATATAAATTGATGTTGATTCAGTTGGTGATGGAATTGCCATATTTGCAGGATAAGAGAGCGTTTGCGGATGTATTGAAGAAAATTTCAAAGATTCAGAAGAATGCTGGCGGTGGAGCCAGCTATGTTGTGTTGAGAGGCAAATAAAATCCAACACGGCTCTGTAAACCTGGTGTTCTAACTAAAAAACATTTTACAGTGGCTGCTAGGCTTTTGCCACACGAAAAGGCCTCTGAACACACTTACTTGCAGCTAAAGAAATGTAGTGTGGTGGCTTTGTTTTCGCAGCTTATCGATGATGCTTCCTCAACAAACAAACCAAAAATGGAGTGAAGTCAAGTTGTTCTTCCACAAGCTGCAACTCTTTGGCATCTTTGAGCCTTCCAACTCTGGACTTGCCCAATGAATGCCATCAGTCGCAATGGGGAGATAGCAGATCACCATTGTACCTTGTTATAAAAAAGCTTGTCTTTTTTATTTATTTATTTTTGTCAGCGACAGCAAAGTTTCTAAGCAAAAGTTTATGGATTCGTTATAAGCCAACTTAAATGAATGTTGTGACACGATTGTGACCACCTGTGGTTGAATTGAATTTATACGGGCTTCAACATGTAATCGTAGGTCTCGACACTTTAATTCATGAAATGATAATATATAATTCATTCATTTCGATTCTATTTAGATGTCAATTCATGAGTTTTGTCCTATGTGAAGTTTCGGTCGAACTTGGTCATTGATCAAAGTATACGAATTGGCCAAAAACTTGCACGAGTCCAAACCCCCAAACAGGTTGTAGTTGAATTGTTGTAGCACCTCACTTTGTTCACAAAGATTTTGGGTTTAAAACTCGGCATACGCAATTATTTCGGCCCTCATTTGATGGCATCACCAATTTCACCTGTAGGGATGAGTATTGGGTGGGATGGGTTGGGTTCGACGACAAAGCTAACACCCACTACTTTGTGTGTCATTCTTTACATGACCCACACCCACCCACTTAGTAATGGTGAGTGGTTACGGGTGAATAAAGCGGGTAGTGGGTGGATTTGGATGGGTTAGGCGGATTGGTATAAACTCTATTAAAACATGAAACTATATTAAACTTCGACAAAAAAAGAACAAAAATAAAGTAGATGTACATCATCTTTCATCACTCATTGAACTTCATACTCATTCTTAAATCTAAACAATACAAATCATTAAAGCAAAAGTCCTATTGTCCAAAAGATCCGAGAAAGGAGATGCTTTTTTTTATATATTTACACCGAAATATATTTTGATAATTTTATATAAAATGCTTATCAATTTGGAACCAAAATACTCTGAACGATTACCCGAATTAGCCTACAGCTGGTTTCGCCATTGGAATTTGGTAGTGGGAATTCAAATTCCCGACCATTTTGTGAAAGTAGGAACGCGTTATTGCTTTAGTTAAGAGATATCATAATCCCGTTTGGCTTCCGTCACATTCATCCATCTTTTTTATCTCTCTCTTATCTTATTGCCTTTACTACGTCATAAAAAGAAAGCATACAGAACTGTGACAATGTCCATAAATGGCAATTACAATCCCACCCTTCCAAGTTGAACTTGATCCATCAGTAAGCAGCAGCAGATCCATCGTCATCATGCTGGCATGGACTCAAGGGTGTTATATCGGTGATTCTTGGCGACCCTTCTGACGACTTTTGCCATCTTTCATGTATTCTTAAAGCAAGCAAGTTTCTTTAGTGAGATTGGGATGTTTGTGTTTCCCACACTTTTAGAGAAGACAATTTTCTTGTGGATGTCATTCCTATGGACACTCTTTTTTATTTGGTTATCATACCCTCCTTTTTTTTCCAAGTGCGGTTGTTTATTGCATTCGTTCAGACTTTATAAGCGTTTCACTTCCTCATGTTATTTCCGTTAATGATTAATACTTAACGTTTGCTTTTTCTATCCAAAAGAATTCAGGCTAGTAAAAAGAAATTTATAAGACGATCTACCGTTGAAACCTTGGCCACTTGTTATTGGACGATTTATCAATTGACATTTTGAATACGATGACCATCCAACGGCGGGATTAGAATGGTCTGAGACCCTAAAAAAAATTTAAGTTTAAAATGAACTTTAAAGCACACCAAAAGAAATATATAGTGCAATGGAGTATTAGTTTTAACAAATTTACATGCAATTTTGTCAATCCGGAACATAATAAATCCTCAACAAAATTGTCAAACCTTAAACTCTCCAGCAAGCTTCCGCTTATCATCTTCGAGCTCAACAATTCATCAATTGACATTTTGAATACTTCTAACATCCAACGGCAAAATCAAAATAGTATGAGATCGTGGGTAAAATTTAAAGTTTAGGATGAATGAATATTAAACCATATTAAACGAACCATTGGGCAGAATCTTAGTTTTGAAAAATTTACATAAAAATCTTGTCAATTTTAAGCAAAGTGATTCTGAACAATAAATCGAATTCGTCCACTCCTAATTTCGCCATCGTTAACCTCTAGTGTGTGTGGTCCACCAGTTTAGTGGAGAACCATATATTATTATGTATATAATAATATAGAGAGAGATGACATTATTGCTTACGTGATTTGCATGCAAATTGGGCAACGTGACATTTCCGTCTGCTCTCAGTGTTTCTTACGATTTGGCAAAATATATAATTCCCCAATGACTGCGCACTTTGCGTTTCCTTCTCCTTTTCATCTTTCTTTTTTTTTAATTCTGGTATTCGATCCAATAGTCTACTAATCCAATTTAAAATAGTTTCGGAAATATAATTTTACTCCTCTCCCAATATTATTGTGAAGATTAAATTTTATTTTGTCATTTCAAATGTGGCCCTAACACCACTATACCAACAGTTTAGTGGTCATCTTTCTTTCAGTTACGAATCCAAAATGATTTGGTACACTAGACTAAATTGTATAGAATTTGAAATATACTGGGCCACATATGAAAAATTTACTAACTCTTCTCGAAATATAAAAAAAGAATTATATAATATTAGAACTCAAAATTCGAAAATACACTAAACCGTGGTCTTCACCGTGATCTGGAAGAGACTCTCCTAAATCCGCCACCGCTTTACGTTCTCTCATTAATTCCTTTATTAGTTTTACAGGAAAGGTGTTGGGCCAACTTTGTTAGATCGTATGTTATTGTCCAGGTGAACATTTTTAAATCTGAAGAAACTTCTCTTAATTTACCGATGGTGTACTTGAGTTTGTGTTATTCTACACTGGGTTCAAACATCGCGTAGGAACATTGCTCGAGTGACTGGGGATGCATGCATGGTAGTCGATTGGGTAGGAATCTGTAGTTGGTGTGTTGCCTGGAGCTTGTCGTTTCATGCGGATCCTTCCCTTGCACTGTTATGAGATCGAGTCACCCTCCCAAGCAATGCATGTGCAGAGAGATATGCTCCAATCCTTCATGAAGCCATCTGCTTGGACTGATAACGCCCATGCCACCGATGTGCTTTAGTGGTGTTATTTCTTCATTCACTCACCTCTCCATCAGCATGAGGTTGTCCACTGAGATCTCGTCATGAGTTAATTAGCTAAGTCGGTTTGATGGTGGTTTCTGGACTCGATTGCTCAAAAATCTCTAAGCGAATAATTTACATCCGAGATTAGGACCAGACGGTCAATCCTGAACGGGCAAATGTATTGACGGTCAACCAATAACATCGACCCTTATCTGGCTTCAACCCCCCGCAAAAACTAGTTCAATCCATCAGTTTTTTGTTGATATGAATTATATAAAGCTAATCTAAACTTTCTCCCAACAACTCGATTTATTTATTAGTATATAATGATAAATGACATGATATATCAGACTATCAAAGACTTCGTTTCAAATTCTGGTAATCCCTAATTTATATGTGCACATGATCACTAAAGTTACGAAAAACCTCAGCTTGTCTCGCAACTTCTGTTTGAAGCGAAAGTGTGTTATAAACTAATCTTTAAACCCTTTTTCAACAATTTAAATTATTAAAATACAATAATTCATAACATGTTAATAGATAAAAATTCAATTTACATACAATAACAAACCCTAAAACAATAAGCGCTTCACATCCAAGATTACAGAGGATCATTATTGTCTTCGGACTATATCTACATGCCCCAAAGAACTTTTCAATCGTTGGATCAGGGATAGTTAAGGATTTGCACGGCTCGACCATATCGCCTTTTTCGATGAACCTTAGCCATTATCCTTACCGAATATGATAAAATAAAATAAAGTCAAACAAACAATTATTCATGCAAACCTCACACCTGAAAATTGTCCCTTTTATCTATATTGGACTATTTCTCAGGCAACCCATCCTTGTGTGTATGTCACGTTTGTGGGTTCTTTCCTTGCCATTATTGGCTTACACAAAAATGTTTTTGGGTGACGGTTTACAATTAATGTATGTATGTAGTGGACAATTGGCCAGCTAGCTAGCTAGAGGTTTCTTGTGAACACCATTGGATTGGTTCTCACTCCCCTATCCAAGTGAGGTATAGTCCTCTTGTCGAGAAGTTCGATCAATCTCGATTCTTCCATAATTCGATCATGACCCGGTTCATGAAATTTGGCCTTGATCGACTAGTTTTTCAATCCCATCTTCGTTTTTGAAAATTAATCTCGATTTAATTTTTGAAATTTCTGTCACGACCCAATTTTTGAAATTTAGTGCAAACCCAACGCTTGAAATTCACTTTCATTTGAGTTCTCACAATTTGGTCATAACCCAGTTCCTAAATTTCGAATCTAACACAACGAACAGACTATTCAATTTTGTAATAAAAGGGGAAAAAACTTTGTGAGAACATTGCTATTTAAAGGAAGGAAGAAACATAACATGTGAAGGCAAGACACATAATTTCCAAATAATCAAATTAAAAAAAAACCAATTAAAAATGACACAAAGTAATAATTAAAACATATGATCACGTTTGAATAACTAAATTATCCCTTCATTAAAATGTCAACAAAGATCTGATACATGCATGTTAATTCTTTTTGTCAATGTTGTTCTAAACTAAATATTAAATTTCTCTTTATTCTAATTTAAAAAATCTATATTGACAAATCTATTAAAGAAATGATACTTGATAATTTATGAAAATAATATTTCATATGATAAATCATCAGCACAAGATAAACTCAAAAAACTTTTTTAAAAAAGGTAAAATATTACTTATTTATTCAGAGAATTATAAAGAAATATAAAATATAAAATCCCCAAATTTATTATTTATCTCGAAACTTTTTGGGTCCCTTCTCTGAAACTTTTCAGTTTAAACTTGCTAACATTTTTCAATTTGCTATTTGTGGGAATCCCCCCTTTTTCAGTTCCCCCACCAGATTCTCTGATTTTTTGCACTCTCTTGTTGTTGTTGTTGTTCTTCTTCTTCTTCTTCTTCTTCTGTGTGTTGTTCTTCTGAAAGGAGCTGGCTTTGGATGTTTTGTTAATTCCATACTCAGATCTCATCTGTACTTCCTCCAGAATTTCAGGTTAGCGAAAACAAAACTCCATTGCCGTCTCTCTTCCTCTCCAGCTTCTCTGTTCTTCATATTCCATCTCTCCAGTTTTTTTTTGGCATTTGGATTATTGATCTAGCTAGGGTAGTTGGGGTCTGTTTTCTACTAGATCGGACACACTTCTTAGCTCACTTACTCTCAGAAAGGCTTCTCTTTTTTTTTTGTGGAAACCTAGGGTTTTGATTTTGTGATTTTGAGCACTTCCGGCGCCATGTTCATCCGGATTGTGAGCTGAATTACACTGTTTCTTCATTTGTTCTCTCTGATTCACAGGTATTCCGGGTTTCCCCTTTTACCCAATTCCTTGGGCGAACGTGGCTGAGAATTTTGGCGAAGAGGATCCGAATTTCGGCTTAGTAAAGCTGGGGGCTTTTCATCATCTTGGCATCCTGGTTTGATTCAGGTACTCTGTTTGGCATAAATTTGTGTTCTTTTTTCAATCATAACTTTCATTTTCATAGGGTGGTATCGTGGGTACAATCGCTTTTCTTGTCTGTGGCATATGGATTTGTGTTAAGTGGCCTACTGAATCATGCAAATTATTTATCGGTAATTAATTTCATATCAGACAGTTTAATTGCACTTTTGCCTCTTCAATATGCCTCTGCAATTAATGTGTATGCTTTTGTCAAAAAAATAATAATTAATGTGTGTGTTGCAATAAATGATACCGTGTTTCCCCACTTAAGAGTTAAGGAGATGGAGATGCTGTTTGGTGAAAACAAGAAGCTGTGTACATAGGCTTAGTCCTTTCCTCTGCTCGTGGAGTCACTTTCAATTAGTTTTAATTTTGGTTGATTAGGGAGGGGATGCTGAATATCTAGTTTATCTGGCTTATTTTGACATGTTTTTATCAATATGATACCATCTTTATTCAGATTGATTATGGTCTTATTTGTTAAATTATGTTATTCTTCCAGGCTTTCCATTTCTTTCCACTTCACGGGCTGTTCATCTGTTCAAGCGAGATATCAGAACATTTGATCATCAAAGTTCCTGAGTCTGATCAATTAACGCCATCCGCTTCCCATTTTGGCATCTTGGTCTGATTCAGGTATGCAAAATCCCTTACTGGACCTTCACCAATAGAAAAAATGTATTGCTGAAATGTGGTGTTTGACGGATTGAATGATATTTGAAAAAAAAATCTCAATTCGGCCAAGTCTGCGATTGTCATATCAGCTATAAGAGACTGAAAAATGTTTTCTTCTGTTCTATCATTCTAATTGAATCTGTGGTGTAAGCAGGACATCAGTTGTTAGTTATTAGCATTTCAACGAATCAATTTTAGGTTGTTAACTCTAGTCATTTCTTTGTGAGATTTTGGTTGGTCATTTGTATGGCAGTTTGTAGTTAGCCCATTTGTCAAGTCTTGTAAGGGGACTGTTGTTTGTTTCTTGTTTCCTCTTTGGCATATTAGTCAGTTTATTGGTGTTGCAACAAACGCCTCCTAGATAAGCATTTTGTACTTTGTCCCATCCATGTCTTGCCAGAGAGCTTCTTGTAATTTCTTACTCTTTATTTATGTTTTGTCCCAGCTTTTGTTTTTATCTTTGACTCGAATATATGTCTTCCCTGTTCATACTTGACATCTGCGTGCTTAATATTTCTTTCCTATGATGTATGTGTACTGCTATCGACTTTTGCTTTGTTATGTTTCATGGATACATTTACGGGACTTCTAGTTCGTGATGTGCTCTAGATAAGTTTTGCTAAAATATTGAACTCGTGAGAGATTGAGTGTTAGTACTGAAAACAAGAGAAAAAGGTAGTGCCTTCACGTTTATTTAGTGTTTCCTTTTGCTTTCCTCATTATTTTTCTGTCCTCCTGATTGAATTATTCCATCTGTTTGATAGGCTATCCCTTTTCTACTAGGAGATGAGTCACATGACAAATGAAAGCAAAGACCGTTTCCTTGCCAACGACCAAATTGAATCTCCGTTGGCCGATGAAGGAAATTCCAGTAGGAAGGGAAATGGGGAAACGAATCTCAAGAAAGGCCCATGGACAGCTGCTGAAGATGCAATCTTGATAGAGTACGTAAAGAAGAACGGGGAAGGTAACTGGAATGCTGTTCAGAAGCATTCTGGTCTTTCTCGTTGTGGAAAAAGCTGCCGATTGCGATGGGCCAATCACCTCAGGCCAAACTTGAAAAAAGGAGCATTTACCCAGGAAGAAGAACAGCTAATTATTGAACTTCATGCCAAAATGGGGAACAAATGGGCTCGCATGGCTGCTCATGTAAGTACAATTTATGCCAGTTTGATTTCCCTTCCTTTACTAGAAGCATTTTTGTTTTCTATCTGCTTTGTAAAACTACGTCTGACAGGTGAAAAACCTTAACTAGCTATATTGAAAGACTAACCTGAAAGAAAGTATCCATGATTAGATTTGGAAGTATGGATTTATGACCATACTTAAATAATGTGTACTGTTACTTGATGCACTGTTATCTGATATATGTTGTCTTTAATTGGTGATATGAGTAGAAGCGTGAAATCGAGCTGAGTTCTCTAGGAAATGGGGTGAAGTGTTGTTTTGAAAATTAAGTGGCCTGCTTGCTTAGAGAAGGGTTTGTCTCTGAACTGTAGTTTGATCTAATTGAACCATTATTATAGCTTCGTTGATGAAAAGAACTATAATATCTCAGATAAGTAACACATGTTATGTTGGCTTGCAGTTGCCTGGACGTACAGACAATGAAATAAAGAACTACTGGAACACCAGAATCAAGCGACGTCTAAGGGCTGGTTTACCTCTTTATCCCCCCGACTTATCTTCGCACTCGTATCGGGATAATCAATGGGATCTAAACATAGGTGGTATCAATTGCGGGCGCAAAGGGCATCATGAGCTCTTGCACAACTGCCATGAGATTCCTGATGCTACATTTGACAGCTTAAAAGCTAGTCAGATCAGGGTATCGAATTCTCTCCCTGAACTAGCTGATATTAATTCAAGTCAGATGTTGATAAAAGGGCTGGGTTCTTCTCAATACGGAAGCTTCATTTCTCCATTGATGCAAGGCAAAAAACGGCTTCGAGAATCAACATCTTCTCAGTTATCTGGATTCAACGTCAATGGAAGAAATGACTTTTCACTGTTTGGCTTTCAGAATGATCTCCGTGAGAAGGCTACTCAGTCCTTTGGATTGTCTTATCCATTTGATTCTGATCCCAACACCAAGATCCAGCATCGACACGGTGTTGGCGACGATCAGGACCGCCATACCCAGTCGTACGGCATTTTCTCTGCTTCTAAGCCCAATTCCGGGGCTGTGAAGTCGGAGCTCCCTTCACTCCAATATACCGAAAACGATGCAAGCAGCTGCTGGGGAATATCTTCTCCGCCACCTCTGCTTGAGTCGTACGATAACTTTATCCAGTCTCTACCTACGGGTACGGTTGGATCAAGCTATCTTTCGCCGCGTAACAGTGGCCTACTTGATGCTTTACTCCACGAGGCGAAAACTCTTAGTACTGCAAAGAAGCATTCCTCTGAGAAGAGTTCGAATTCTTCAACCGTCACCCCTGGAGATATTGCAGACAGTTTGAGTCCTAACGGCCATGATCCAGAGTGGGTTAACTACGGTGACCCCCTTTCTCCCACTGCGACATCGTATTTCAGTAAACGCAGCACCCCTATCAGTGCCAGTGGAAGTTCGTTAGATGAACAACCACCTATTGAGACCTTTACTGGTGAGACTTCTTGTGAGTTGTGGTCACAAGCTTTGGTTTGTTATCATCAGTCTCATGTATTGAACTTGTTGCAGGTTGTGATTCATCAGTCTCATGTATTGAACTTGTTGCAGGTTGTGATTCATCAGTCTCACGTATTGAACTTGTTGCAGGTTGTGACATAAAAACGGAAGCTTTGACACCGGAAAGAGAGAGGGATGCCGTTAAGCGTCAACCCGACGCTTTACTCGATTCGGACTGGCTCGAGCAGGGTTCGGGTGGTAGCTACGTCAAGGATCAAGTCGTGATGACGGATGCCATAGCAGCGCTGCTTGGTGATGATTTGAGCAGTGAATATAAGCAGATGGCTGGAGCAGGTACGTCGTCGGGGGCTAGTCAAGGATGGGTACTGGGTTCTTGTACTTGGAACAACATGCCTCCTGTGCGTCAAATGTCTGAACTTCCCTGAAAGATAATGAATTGGTTCATCTATCTATCCATAGTGTGTTGGTTTTTCTGCAGAAAAAGTTAAACCTTTGAACTCATTGTTGTTATGGTGGTCATGACAGTTGATTCGGCCTGTTATATTGTTTGCTTAGCGTGGGTTCTGGTTGTGGTTTGTTTAGTCAAAGCTGATGATCCGGTTTCGGTTTGGTTTGGAAATGGAACAATCAAATGTATTGAAAAATGTTGGAACTGAGTTACCTCAAGGCATTTATATCAACTGCACTTAAGGATTGATTTGAATCTTGTTTGGATGTAGTAGTTATCTCCTACTTCTTACTTCTTTGTTGTAGTTTGACTTGTCAATTTTTTACCCATCTTGTTTATTAGACGTAAAAGTATCTTTGTGCATGAGGAAGACCCATGTCCGCATTGTGGGTCGAGCATTATTTGCCCAAACAGGTCGAGCAAAATACATCGAATCGAAATTGCCTATCCCAAACCAGAATTAACAAACCTGGGGTATGTCTCCTCCCACTGGTTTGTCAGTAAATCACCCCAAACACGAACTGCATGACGCTTGTTGAACTCTAAAAAGGCGGGTTTTGCAGAGACATTTGTTCTTCGATAGTTTCTAGTTACAGGCTTGTTGAACTCTAAAAAGGCGGGTTTTGCAATTTCTGCCTTCCTGCAGATTTTTATTATTCATCGAAAAGAAATAACTCCAAACGCGTTCGAAATCAAATTCCCATCAGTAATTCAAATTCCTGAGAATTTCGCTCAGTCTTAGCGTCTCCAAACACAAGATCACTCCCCCGAAATCCCACTAACCGAAAAGTCCGTAAGACAGTCGATCGAAGAGCCGAGCGTACCCCACTGTTGCTTGTTGTGACACAAAAGTACTCATAGACACACTACAGATGTGAAAGCTCAAACCAGAAACAACTTGCGCATTATCCAAACCATCATTAAGTGGTTAGTATAACTAGTTACTTGTCCTCGAAGAAGTCGTAAATGTGCTTGGTGACCTCGTCGGGGCTCTCTTGGTTGAGGAAGTGAGCCACGTCCTTCAACACCACCACTTCTTCGAGCAATGGCACGTCTCGTTTCATTCCGCCCTTGACGACATACTCGTCCATCCTAGGAAACTTCAATGTCAGGTCGAGCTCCCCTACTATGAACTTAGTCGGCACCAGAACTTTCGCCCCGGTCCATGGCCCCATCAGCTCCCATGTCCTGCACCCAAAAACAGTACTGGTTGTGGGTTCGGCTAATCGGAGTTTTTGGCCGTGAGTCAAATTAGTTATAGGTTGATTGGTTATGAATTGATTGGATTACGAGTTGATATTCATGACATCATAGTTGTTGAAATGATCAAGCTTAGTAACCACTAGCTTCAGATCAAGCCAACAAGCCACCAAAACATTAAATCAGTGGATGATAATTGCCTAACTGGACAATTTATTCGATCACATTAATTTACATATTTTTAGGTTAAATGCTCAAAATCGTCTCGTAAGTTTGGAGCGGGTTACCAATCACTCCCGTAACTTTCAAAAAATATGAAACAATCACGTTTTTTTTGCCCGTTACGACATGGAACCATTCAAGTCGACGGGAGAATTTCTTGCTGATTTTCCACCTAGGCAAAGTTTGCATTAAATAATGCAAGTTAAGTTAAGTAGGTTGAGTTATTGAGATGTAATAATTATTTTCATATGGTTATTAATATTTTTTGACCATGAGGTTTTTAATCCGTCATAATATAACAACTTCATTTGCACGGAATTAGACATGTGCAAACTTCAAACACGATGAGAGATTTTCGACTTGACTTAGACAGTTATTTTTAATACATGGAGGTAGTCACGAAACGATGCCAAAAATTATGAAACTAAAAAATGACCAGTCAACTCGTGCGTTGACCCCAAAATGGTTTAGACCCATTTCATGGGCCTCCATTTTCAATGGGAACTGTGTTAGGCAAGGTTCATAATATAAACAGATAATAAATCTCTTCCAACAATCCGAATAATTGAAATGTAATAATTTTCGTCACGAAACTACTTACAGATCAATAGCGCGGTAGTAGTTGAGAGCGCCGGTGAAGGAGGTCTTATCGAATTTGGAGGCAAAGTATTGGATGTCTTGTTCGGAGAGCCAGTTCGGGAGAGACGGGGGATCGGGTATCGCTCTCCAACCTATCTCTTTGGGCAAGCACGGCGGGTCCGAGTTCCTCGACGACAGTATTTTGGCCATTAGCTTCTCTGTCTCCACAGCCCCGAAGTCTTCTTCCGCCTCTCCGGGATCCTTCGGTTCATTTCCAAACCAAACCGAATCAATCATTAATGTAAACAACATCAATCAATATAGAACTATATGAAAACTCAAAACAAAATATCTAATGGATAAAGTGATGAACAAATAATTTAGCAAATGCAATAATTGTGAGTGGAGATTAACGTACAACCATATGTTAAATCACTTTTGACTAAGATGGCAAATGGACAGAAACATCTACCATATATATAATGTATTTTCAGATTTTAGAATTTGACACATAAGCATAACTACCCATTTAGGCTTCAATCCATATTTTTAGGGATTCCACCAATCAAATCTTTCCCTCTTACATCTAATATATATTATGTATATTTTTTTGCCTGATTGCCACCTCTGCTATTTTTGGAGTTTCCGGTCTTCTTCTTCACTTTCGCAAAGTAAATAATTACCCTCATATTTTCTTTTTTTTTTGACAAAACAAATAACCTCTCTTTTTCCCATTTCTCTAAAACTGTAAAATTATCACATCATTTTCTTGAACCGTTAATTTCTTCATTTTCTGGCTACTTTTTCTCTTTTTTCCCATTTTTAACTCTTCTATTTTTTCACATCAGCTCTTCATTCTATTGTTTCGTACTTTCATCATCGAAATACTGTGCTACAATTTATTATTATAAATTCATGGGTTAATGGGTAAAATATTTTTATTTTGTAAATAAGTAAAGTATTTTTTATTAATATGAGTAATATTCATTCTGATGAAATGAGTGGATGTGATTCATATTAATTCTGCTATGAATGAATATATTCATTAAAACATTTATGAAACAAAGGTATAATGAAGCATCGTACATATATGGTGATGTATATTAATTGTTTAAATAATAATTCTTGAGCTTATAAGTTCGAGCATTAAGGTTCATAATTTTAAAATTATATCTTGACATAAGAATTATAAAGTCATCGGAATTAACCGCCAATTATATTCAAACAAGAGTAATTCTTTATATAAACTTTTCTTATATAAGACTATCGGGTCTAAGTGTTATATCAATCATACTTGAAAATTATTGAATGACATAAAATAACTTGATCATCAGAATTAACCATTATTTATATCCTATTAAAATTATTAATTATATTTAGTTTTCATATATAAGACTATTAAATATAAGTGATACATCAACTCAATATTTTTTATAGATTTAAATAATAATAACAAGACTATTTAGATTAACAATTAATTATGTAAAATTAACTTTATTATATTGCACCATAAACACTAAAGATTAATACTAAAGTTCTAAATATTAAAACTTAATTTGCAAATACTGCATTGTAAACCAATCCTAAATTATATTTTCAATTTTAACTTTTGACCATATATTCAAAATAAAAAATCACAAACCTCAAAAATTAAATTTTAAACCCTTAACTCTTTATCCTAAACCCATGATAAAGTAAAACCTAAAAACTCTTAATTTTATTCACACCATACAATAAAATGTAATATAGGGTACTTAGTACCAACAAGCCGCGAGTACACAAATTGTTACCCATATAAGCTTATCTGAGAGTCTAGATCCTACGCCAACTTAATATTTAATATTATGATTTTACATACACCAACTAAAAATTAAGTATTTTCATACATTTATATTTTTATTATTTTTAATTTAAGCACTACAATTTATTTTCATAATTTAATGGCAGTAGTGACCTATAAAAAATACAACTCATCGCCATCCAATTACAAACAAAAACATGGTAGAAAGTGCTTCAACTAAAATTTAGCAACATTGATATTTTTCTGTTTATTTACAAAATAATTATATATTACACCATTCACAAGATACACTTTTAATTTTAAAAACATTTTAAGAATTATTTTGTTCAAATTACATGGCATGTCTTCCTCTTATTATTTGTAAGACTACCTTTAACTCAAATTATTTTTAACTAATTCTAGATTCATTTTTAGCTAATTTTCATGCATTGACAATAATAAATTGCATGTTATTAGAAAGAATCCGATAATAGAACACACATATGCAAAATATCTACGTAAAAAATAGTATTGGGAAACTAATCCAATAAACAAAATGAGACGGAAAAAATTAACCGGCCAATGGGCCGGGTGACAAACTAGTATGAATTATGCATGTATCGACAAATATGGCAAATGGATTCCAAATCTAGGTCAATCTTGTTGGGGGTGTTAGTGTTTATTGCCTTTGTTGGATTATCATCGGAAAGTGAAAGAGACGAGATATACTCTTATAAGAATGAGAGAGTTATATTTTTTCAACATTTTAATAAAAACATCATAACGTTCATCAATCATATCAGTATCTCTACGAATTAATTTAAATAATAGCATAATCAACATATAAAAATACACAATATTTACATATAATTAGGCCCGTCAACGGACGGAAAAAAAACTAATTCTTAGAAAGGGAAGTGAAAAAGACTCGATATGTACTTATGTGAGAGAATTATATATTCGTCAACTGTTCTTTTAGCATTAAAGTTTCAAGAACATTCGACAATGATATTAAAACAATTTAAACAATGGTATCAGAGTCCGTTGGTTTGTAAAAGTTTTTAAAAATTCAGTGAAAGCTCACAATGTAAGAGAAATATAAAATTGTTAGATTATTCCATATCGAAAAGTAAGAAATTTCATTGGATTCTCGAAAACTTTCATACTAAATTATTGATCGTGGACATCCAAAATGAGTTTTATATGCATTAAGTCGAATTATGTGTAAACTTTTAATTTCACTAGACCGCATATAGAAAATAATCAAATTTATCTCAAATGTGTATATATATATATATATATAAATCATTTATTTATCGAAATTTTAGATTCGGAAATAAATTGAGCCGTGATCTCACTAAAAAAGATTCTCCTAAATTCGCCGGTAATCTGATTTAGAAATTTTAAGCATCCTATAAAATAATAAAACTACTAATTAACTCGTTATCGTAATCAATTTTTTATATATGCTAATTAATTTTTTTATTAAAAAAATGCCAATTAATAAAGTTACCTGAAACCGGCACATATAGAAGTCGTCGCCGAACACCGCCCTCAACCCGCCGAGAAGCGAGATCTTCGGGTGACGTGGCATGAACGGCACGCTGGTATTAACCAGCGCCTTGATTCTGTCCGGCCTGAACAGACAGAAGTGCCAGGCGATGATGGCGCCCCAATCATGCCCAACAAGCAGCACCCGCTCTATCCCCAGCGCGTCCAGAAGCCCGACCAGATCACCGACCACGTGGAATGACGTGTACTTTTCGGCGCCGCCAGAAGGGACGTCGGTGTCGCCGTAGCCGCGCAGGTCGGGAGCGATGCAGCGGAAGCCCTGGGATGACAAGGACAGCATCTGGTGGCGCCACGTGTACCATAGCTCCGGGAAGCCGTGGAGGAACAGGATGGTGGCCGGGCCGGTTCCGATGGACGCCACGTGCATGTTTATGCCGTTCGTCGCCACCGTCGTGTGCTCTATCTTCTCCATCGTTGATTTTGTTTGTTTTCTTTGGTGGTTCTGTACCAGAATGACAGTCTTCGGATTGATGATTACTATATATATATATAAAGAAAGTGGAAGTTTCCTATATTGAATTTATCGTTGTTTTTGAATTTATCGTTGAGTGTCACGGGTAGATGACATATATCGGCGGTTCCACCAATCTCTCTTACGTTTCGATTGTGGCTCTACGGTTATTTACGTAACCTAATATGATTGATTGCGTTATGTGGTTAGAGACTTAGAAATGTCGAATTCGAATTCAATCACACACCTCACATATAAATATTATATGTTATATTTATTTTATTTTTTTAAAGACTTTTTCATCCCATCTATATTTGTCTAAAATAATAAAATGATGACTCTATGGTTCTCTTTGTATGTTAATTTCACACATCTATATACAAATCAATGGGTCAATTGAATAGGAATATGAGGGTGATTTGGATTTTTGTAAAGATTTAGTTTTATAGTATTTGTTCCGATACTTAAATTGAAAAAAATTTAGAATAATTTGAAATCTTATAAATTCATAGAGAATTTTGTGGATGATTTAAGATAATAATTTTAGAGAAAAGAAGAGAAATTTGAGAATTGTAATAAAAAAAATAGTATTGTTATAAATAAATTTGGGTTTCTTTTTATTGGTCTTGAAAAGGACTGTTCACTAACAATGCTTTGTAAAGAAGTCATTAACTTGTTTGCGTCAATGAGGGGTTGACTTGTTTTTTGTTGTTAGAGGTAGAACGATATTTTCGATCAATATTAGATAGAAGATAGAAAATAAATAGGTGTTTATTATTCGGAATATATTAAAATAGAATCTGAAACCTTCGAATAACCAAATACATGCTCTACCACTAGAGCAACTCCACTTAAATATGGAGATCGACATGTTATGTTAGAGGACTTTCTATACACAACGGACTTTGGATCATACGTCCATAATGGCACTAATCTGCTAACCTATGTTCCTTAATCCAGCAGAGTGAACGTACGTTCATGTTCCTTAGTGGGTCACGCCATTGGGGGGGAAGAGAGTTTGGCACGGCTCCATCAATAATTCAAACCAATGGTAAGAAGTTGGTAATGGTACAGAGTACTGCTCCTTCGTCCTTACTCCTAACTTAGACAGCTTTTTATTAAGTGGCCAGAGCACCCCTGGTTTATTCTACTTTCCTTATACTAATCGACATCGGATAATCCTCTAAAGGGAAATTAAAATAACAGCAACCCAATAAAAGAGGCTAAATATCGACCTAGGCAGTGAGATCGATTTCCGCATTGTTTGGGAAACGTAAAAAAGTCTGTTTAGTTACCGAATGGGCAGCTTCATTAACAGATCGTCTAACAACATGTAGCTGAAGTCGAGGGTATGCCGTCAAGTAGGCAATGATCTCTGCAATGATGGCCCTGCCAATCACACATCAGGTACTCCGCTGTCGCAGTCTGATAAGGACCAACTCCGCATCCCCTTCAATGTCAACCTGCCAAACGCCATGACGAAAATATCAATCACGGATTTCCTGAATATGTCCGCACAACACCCTGAATGGACTACGCCTTATGCCCCGAATTGCCAACCCAACCGCAGCCCCTCAATGGGCCAAGGCTGCCCATCCACATTTATCTTACGAGGCGGAATATTATGCCTTGTTATGTTTTAAGGTTTCGGATTTGAATCCACCACACCCTACAAAATGAATACTTTTTGTAATTTTTACTTACGCTTGCTTTCTATATTGGACGGGTCGAAGGGTCTCTGCCCGAGAAATTATGAATTACAGTAGCTCGTCCAAGAGCCTTTTATTGTATATATTTTAGCCATACATTCTTGATTATATGTTGTGACCATTGATTATACGATGATCCGATATTAATGAAGAGGACACTGGTGCATAAATCCATGCAGATGAAAAGTAAGATTTCTGCAGGGTTTCAGATACCAACTTGAAACAAAGCAGCAAGTGTTACAGTTTTCTAGTAATTTGGCCATCAGAAAACAGAGCATTCCAGAAAATTAGGTTAGAACTTGTTGAAGAAATCGTAAATGTGCTTGGTGATTTCCTCTGGGCTCTCTTCAATGAGAAAGTGACCCACATCTTTCAGCAAAACTACCTCCTCCAGCAACGGCACGTATTCTTTAAACCCTCCGCCATTAATGTATTCCTCTGTTCCTGGGAACTTCAGCGTCAGGTCTAGCTCCCCTGCGATGAACTTCGTCGGCACCGTCACTTTCGCCCCCGCCCAGGCCGCCATCATCTCCCATGTCCTGCAACCATTGCAAGAAAAATGAGAAAAATGTGCTGAGGCGAAACATTTTTTTCCATACGTGGTTGCCACCTAGCTAGGCGCCAACGAGGTGCAACGTCATTGTAAACTCATATTCAAAAGCAAGCTTTTGCCTATAAATTTAAATTAATAAATAACAAATCTCAAATATAAGCTCTAAATATCCGTAACTATATCGTATACTCTTAACTCAAAATTAAAACTTAAAAACTCATAATTTTAAATACATAATATATATATATATATATATATATATATATATATATATAATGCAATAAGGGTATTGTATACCTGCAAATACCGCGTTACCCTTATAACTAATATATATATATATATATATATATATATACCATATACATCTATATACCGGAGTTTCCGCCTTATTTATATATATATATATATATATAAATAAGGCGGAAACTCCGGTATATAGATGTATATGGTATATTCAACATTAAAAACATTCATTCCAAAAATTTAAAACGAAACAATAAGTCGTATACACCTCACATGCAACCGTAAATACGAAAGAATAATGTTAAACCCCTAAACACTAAATTCTAATCCTCAAACATCATATCATTAAAATCAGATTTTTAATCGTACTCCAAACTCTTTTGATCATAAATTTAATTAAAATAACCAATCATAAAACTCTTAATTAAACTCTAAATACTTACCAATATGTCCTAGATCTAAATACTAAACAAGAACCTCAAAACTCTTAAATTTAAGCATAATATATAGCAAAAATATGATAGAATGTTCCATATATATATATATGTTTGTTTCAAATTTCTAAAACTATATAGCCAAAGGTGATCACGAGAGAATGGTACGTAGATCGTATGTATTTGTATACGTATACGTACAGATCAATAGCTCGGTAGTAATTGAGTGCACCGGTGAACCCGGTCTTGTCGAACTTGCCGGCATAATAGTCAACGTCCTCCTTGGTCAGCCACGACGGCAAGCAGGGAGGATCCGGCCACCCTCCGAACCCGAGCTCCTTAGGAACGCAAGGCGGGTCGGGGCTCCGGTACCCGAGAAACTTCACAAGGAGCTTCCCCGTATCGACCTTGGCGAACTCAGCCTCGACCTCCCCGGGTTGCTGGAATCTACACATGTAGAAGTCGTCTCCCAGCACGGCTCTCGCGCCCTGCATCGGCGTCACCGGCGAGTTGGACCTGGTGATAAAAGGGTATAATAGTCTTACATTTTATCCAGATGGTAACGGCTATGTAAATTTGCTTTACACTAAATGAATTATGTTTCTCTCTTTCCGAATTTAGAATTACGATATTATGTAGTTTTTTATATTTATAAGTTGTGCAGTATTTTTTTTTATATTGTCAAATCAAATGTATTTTAACTTTTATACGAATCTAACTAATGATCGGATCATGTTGTTAACTCACATGGGGCGAAACGGAACACTGGTATTGACCAAAGCCTTGACCCTGTCGGGCCTGAAAAGACAGAAATGCCATGCGATGATAGCCCCGAAGTCGTGGCCCACGAGGAAGACCTGTTCGATTTTAAGAGCATCGAGGAGGGCGATGAGGTCTCCGATGACGTGGAACGAAGTGTAGGCAGCGGTGGAAGGAGAAGTGACCGTCGTATCGCCATAGCCGCGGAGGTCGGGAGCGATGCATCGGTAGCCAAGGGAGGAGAGGGAGATGAGCTGGTGTCGCCACACGTACCATAGCTGTGGGAATCCGTGGACGAAAAGGATTGTCCGGGTTCCGGCGCCGACGGATGCCACGTGGATGTTTACACCGTTTACCGATACCGTTGTGTGCTCTATTTTCTCCATTGTTATGTTGTGTTTGGTTTGTTTTCTATGACATGCACGATTTATACGGAAGCTATCCGGTGGAAGGTGTTAGAAATCCCGGATTGTTTTTTGTTTCAGGATGTTCAAAACGATCTTATATCGTTAAATATTAAGATTTTGACCCTTTAACTAATCTCAAGGTCTATATGAAAAAGGGTATTACAGTCTCTTTGCCGAAACTATATTAATCCGGTCCTTGGGTTCTATCTTCTTGAGCTTTCCGACTGATTTTGTTAGTTATGATATTCTGAAATTATTCAGTTTAAAAATTAATTGATGAATTTTGGACTTATTTCGTTAACTCTTTTGCCTCTTTCTTGTTTCACTTTTGTTAGCTGGGAAACAGAGATGTCAACTAACGAACGAAATACAATACAATGAAAATGATCAACCAATGAACAAAGTAAACGAAAGAACAAACATTGAGATCGTTGAAGATTAATTTATATGGTCTTTGAAGCTAGTTCTTCTCTACTAAGGATCGACAAAAAAGGTTTTTTAAGGTAATCATAATCGGTAGAACTGTTGATGAATGATATAAATATTTAAATGTTTTTTCAACAATTTAAATTAATGGGATGTAATATTTTATCATTGAAAATTTTTCGAGAATCAACGACAGAAATCCTTTTTTTCTCAAGCGAATGGGATAAAACTAAAATAAACTAATAGTAATTTTATTATTAAAAATATATTAAAATCATAGGAAGACATTACTGTTGTAGTTTCGACGGTTCGGCTGACTTTGATGGATGGTTGAATGTTTTTTAATTTTATTTTTTTATTATGTGAAGGGTTTAATATGGTGAAATATTAATTTTTAGCCATTCCCAACATGTATGTCAACTATTAGTCAATTTGAAATTTTTCATGTTAAAATTGTCAATTTTCGTATGTTATATATACTAAGGGAAATTGATCATTTTCAGAATAAAATTTCAAAATTTTCAAATCGGCTAATATTTAACATGCACGTTGCAAATAGCTAAAAAATCAAGTTTCACTACGATAACCTCTGTAAATAATGGTAAAATGAAGTTAAAAATTAGTTATACTTGGTGTTATATTAGTGTTGAAAATTTTCAAATTGGCTTACATTCTGCGTGTTGAGCCTTCGTTACATAAATTACGTTTTGTTAACTTCGACCATACACAATTCTGCGAGAACCAAATCGTTTTACCATATATTTCAACACATGCAAACAGTAATAAACAGACAATAAACTCCATAGCAAAATACGGACAAACAACCTAGTAATTTATTATAGTAAGACACTTGATTTTATCTCATTGTGGGCTACAGAGACGGTGGCCAGGCTGGAAGAAACTGAAGCTTTGGAAGCCTTAGCTCTAGATGAGTTGAAGTTGAAGATGTGGTTTGGATGCCAAGAGAATGGTTGCAATCTCATTTATTTGTTTATTTTCCACTATGGTGAGCTTGATATTTATGTTACAACTTGAAATACCTTAGTGGCCGCGGGTCACGCTGTATCGATCATAGTTAAAAACATAGTTGCGTACTCATATTTGGTAGCAAAAAATGACACAGGAGTTGATTACGGAGCGAATTTCTGGTCCATTCCGATCGAATCTATATTAAAACTTGTTGAAGAAATCGTAGATGTGTTTGGTGACTTCATCGAGGCTCTCTTTTGATGCGAAAGTGACCCACATCTTTCAGCAGAATAACCTCCTCCAGCAGCGGCACATATTCCTTGAACCCTCCGCCATTGATGTATTCCTCCGTCCCGGGAAACTTCAGCGTCAAGTCTAACTCCCCTGCAACGAACTTCGCCGGCACCATCACTTTCGCCCCCGTCCAGGCCGCCATCGTCTCCCATGTCCTGCAACCCAGGCAAAAACATAATGTATGTATGGCAACCAATGCACGAAAAATGAAATATTAGATCGAAAGCGAGAAAAAAATGACGGAAAACCCCTTTCGAAAAAAGAACTATCGGCGTATAATGGCGACAATTGCTTCATTGTATACGTAGACGTACAGATCAATAGCTCGGTAGTAGTTGAGTCCGCCGGTGAACCCGGTCTTGTCAAACTTGCCAGCATAATATTCAACATCCTCCTGGGTCAACCACGACGGCAAACAGGGAGGATCCGGCGACCCTCCGAACCCGACCTCCTTAGGAAAACACGGCGCGTCGGGGCTCGGTACCCAAAAACTTCAGAAGAAGCTTCCCCGTGTCAACCTCGGCAAACTCAGCCTCATGGAGAATCGAGACAGATGATATGATCGGATGAAATGAAGACATAGAAAGAGTTTCGTTGATCGAGACAGATGATTGGGAGATTCATGGAGAATCGACGAAACAAGATCGAAGATAGTGAGCTAGCTATTTCCGAAGGAGAACCCTGTACAGGGAGAGCATTTAGAGTATAGGCTTAGAGAATTCGAGAGAAACAAACTATGACAGCTAGGGTTTATGATTAGAACCCAAACTCTGAAAGTGTAGGTATTATATATGGAGGCGAATACTACGTAGTTTTAGTATGGATTATCCAACAGGTGGGGATCGAAACGGATAGTAATGGATTTGACCCCATCCACGATTTTCAATAGCGCATTTCGGAGCCCCCATTGTCCATTGACGGACCAAGTTGACCGATAGAAAAACCCATATTTCGGGCGGGCCCAACCAAATATTTGAGCGAGTTTTCTAAAATGGCAAGCTTTAAAATATCCCTTATATTAAAAGTTACAAAATAATTTTGAGGGTAATATGATAAAAAATTATAAATTTTCCTTCTTTTTTTAAATCTCTACCTTTTCGAAAGATAATTTGAAATTATCCTCAAAAAAATTTCCGAACGCATAAAAAGATTTAAAATCACCCAAAATGCTCGCATAAAAATTCAAGCTTATACTATAACAAATTGTTGGGATGACACTTCCTTTTTTCGTACTTGCTAATTTGAACAGATATGTATTTTGAGATTGAACATTAATATAAGAGTAGAACTTTGCTTTAAAAAAAGCTAAAGATCACAGCTGAAATAGTTTAGTGCTATAAATGTTGTTTTCAATAGGTTGATGACCACAGAGTTAAAACCCTAAAAGTGTAGGGACCTCAATGGATATCACGCCAACGTTAAATTAATCTTCATCTCTTCCCCAAAATATGAACACATACAGTTAATCACGGAAGTTTAATCCAAGTGGCGGGCACTAATCTCCACGTGTTGTGAATCAGATCCGATGACGATGAGCTATGGCAATGACCCGTCGGAATAAGAGAAACCCATCATTCACATTGGAGAGAGATAGAGAGAGAGAGACATCGGAAGTCCGATCCCCAAAAGCTCTAAAGGTGTCGTTTTTATATATATCCTACTTGATAGCAATCGCTTCTTCATTTCTCACTTTCACGCGCATTCCCTTTCGTCTCCACGAAGCCCGTCGAGACCGGTAAATCTACTCTCGGACTTCTTAACGATCTTGTAGCTTTCTAGCTGTTAGTGCGTCTTTGAAGATGCTGAACCAAATTCGATCTGTTCCCTTGTCGTTTTGTTTTGCAGGAAGGGCTAGTTGCCAAAAGGAAGGATTGGTTTGTTGCCTTTCAACTGTTTGTGAAAAAGGCGAGGTGGGTTCTGTCTCTGATCTCCGAGCTTTTGATTTCGTCTCTGAATTTTGCGTTATTTCCTGGTTGGAGTTGTTTTGAATTTTTTTTCTTGGTTTTCCTGATCTAGTTCTGGTAATGGAAGGAGTTTCAACAGCAGCCTTCAATTCTGCTCGTAGTAGTACAGTTTCCTTGGATAAATCAAGGGTTTTGGATGTGAAACCCCTCCGTACTCTGGTTCCCGTGTTTCCATCAAGTCCTCAAGGCCCTCCATTTGTCTCTTCACCTCCATTTGGTCCATACCCACCAGGGTTTGCTCCATTTTATCCCTTTTCTCCACAGGACACCAACCAGGAACCCCAAACTCCAACACCACTTCGTTCATTCCGAGCTCCTGAACCCATCTCGGTCGCTAATGGAGGAGGTGGTCACTCCGATCCACCTACAAAGCGTCGGCCGGGACGACCTGCCAAGGCTTCCCCAACTCAGAAGAAGGTAAAGAGCGCCCCGGATGACTTTTTGCTGCCTGCTCCAAGTAGTAGTTTTGTGTTGGGGATCAGTCCTGCTCAAAAAGAGGATGGTGATAGGAGCATTGTTGTTAGTCTTCTGATGAGGTTTGAAGCTCTAAGGAGAAAAATTAGCCAGCTAGAGGATGCGAACGACACGAATCATGGGAGTAGGAAGGGTGCTCACTTAAAAGCTTGCGCTACCTTGATGGGCAACAATGTAAGGACGAACTCTAGGAAGAGAACGGGAGTGGTTCCTGGAGTTGAGGTTGGTGATATCTTTTTTTTACGTATGGAGATGTGTTTGGTTGGGTTGCATACCCAGACCATGGCTGGCATAGATTATATGCTCGTAAGAGGTGATTTAGAGGAAGAACCACTGGCTACAAGCATTGTTTCATCTGGTAGCTATGACAATGCTGCAGATGATGCGGATGTTCTTATCTATAGTGGCCATGGAGGTAACTCCACCAGCAAAAAGGAAGCATCTGATCAGAAACTTGAGAGAGGTAATCTTGCGTTGGAGAGGAGTCTACGCAGGGGAAGCCAGGTCCGTGTCATCCGAGGTGTGAAAGATGGCAACACTATAGCGTCAAAGGTTTATGTGTATGATGGTCTTTACACGATTAAGGAGTCATGGATGGAGAAGGCCAATACGGGCTGCAATATATTCAAATACAAGCTTGTTAGGATGCCTGGTCAAGCTGATGCCTTTTCTGTCTGGAAATCAGTTGAGAGATGGAAAGAGGGAGGAGTTTCTTCCAGAGTGGGGTTGATTCTTCCCGACCTCACTTCGGGGGCCGAAAGTTTACCTGTTTCACTTGTAAATGATGTTGACCAAGAAAAGGGGCCTGCTCACTTCACATATCTTGCTTCTGTGAAGTACTCCAAGTCATTTAAACTATCTCAGCCATCTTTAGGGTGCAACTGCCGTAATGCATGCCGGGCAAATGATGAAAAATGCTCTTGCATGAGATTAAATGGCAACATGAGCCCCTATATTGGTAACGGGACTCTTGTTAGTAGGAAGCCATTAGTCTATGAATGTGGTCCTACATGTCCATGCCTTGCTAACTGCAAAAACCGTGTGTCTCAAACTGGTTTGAAAGTTCACCTAGAAGTTTTCAAGACAAAGGATAGAGGTTGGGGTCTAAGGTCATGGGATCCGATTCGTGCTGGTGGCTTTATATGTGTATATGCCGGTGAAGCGACAGAGAAGATTAAATCGGCGGAAAATGGTGAAGCAAGTGATGGAGATGACTATATCTTTGATACAACCCGTGCATATGGTTCGTTCAGGTGGAATTGCGAACCTGGGTTAGTAGAAGAGGATCTTAACGACAGTGATGAAGAGTATGCTATTCCGTATCCACTCGTGATAAATGCCAAGAATGTTGGCAATGTAGCTCGGTTTATGAATCACAGTTGTGAGCCCAACACATTCTGGCAGGCAGTTATGTACGAGAACAACAACGAAACTCATATCAATATCGCTTTCTTTGCAATGAGACATATTCCGCCAATGACGGAGTTGACCTTCGATTACGGGGTATCCGGTGCTCAGGGAAGGAAGAAGTGTTTATGTGGATCGTCAAGTTGTAAAGGCTATTTTGGCTGATTGTTTTGCATTTTGCGTCCTGGCCATGGTGGTTCTCCTTTCGGAACTAAAGGTTAGTTATCTTGCAGTATGTTATGTTTGATGCCTTATTGGTGACATCTGAAATTCATCTGCTCCATATTTGTATTTCGCCTCTGCTTTGATTTGCATCAATATATTTTCCGGCCACACCCCACACTTTTCTGGTTACCTTCATCAAGTAGAGTTCTTTCTGTGAACCATTTGCATTTGTTTTGTTAGTTATCCTGCAGTTGACAATCTTGACTCTCCGACTCCGAAGCATTACTTGTGTCATGCAACAGTCCAGACATGGGTTTAGAAGCAATTTCCTAGGCAGACAGATTCATATTTATTTACTGGGTTTTTCCATTTTGTGTTGTTTCCTTTTTCCATTTGAGAGTTTGTTTGGAAGATTTGATTTAGGAGTCGAGGTATTTCGTGAAATGTGCTCATTGAAATGTCTGGATTTTAAGGCCATCTATGTGGAAGATGGTTTGAGAACAAGATATCCTCTTAAGCAATCAGTTGAAAATGAGATAAGCTCAACTATTGTCTGAAAATACAATGATACCCTACGTAGTCTATGGATATCTGGTAAATACCATGGGAACGGGGTGATCCGAGTCGAAACCCTGCTGGTAGGCTTCAGTGGCTTGTTCTTTTTTCTGAATGATTGTTGGTTTCAAGGTGATGTTTTTGTTCATCGTCTTATGGGAATTGAATGAACACATGAGCATACCGTTAGTTTACTTTGATATTACTGAGCTTAACGAGCATATTACTTATGCCTTTTGTTTCTTTGATCTGGTTATGTCCACTCTGCATAGAAATAAAGAACGTGAACAAGAAAAAACACTAAAAACTCGTTTGCTTCCTGATGAAAATCCCAACTTCCCTCCTGTATTTCACTTTCTTAATTAGTCTTTTATCTTATAATTTATTGCCTCTTCCATTGCTATGCAGTTGAAGTTACACTCGAGACCTTTTGGGGCGAGTCGCGGCCAATGAGCAGGCACCACAATTGGCCTGTGATACACCAAGGTTACTTGTGGGCATCATTTTGACGTGTCCTTGCGTTACTAGATCTTAACATCGGAGGCATTTGGATCCTACCGTTAGTTATGCTTAGGGGTGAATGTGACTGTGTGTACCTGTAGGGGAAGTGTTTATCAAGGTCGGCGGCACTTCTGCAGCTTGAAGTACTCTTTAGTATTTGACTATTTGTGTGTAAACACTAAAGTAAGTTAGTTACTGGTCATGTTGTATTCTTGTTAGCAAACCTGCCCCCAGGAAGCATACAGTCCATCTTTGAGATGTTTCTGTTAATTGGTACGTGTTATCCTTGTTTGTGATAAGAAAATTCCTGTGACCATTTAGTAAAATGCGACACATACCACTATTGTTACTAGTGAGAGCATTATGTGCTATTTGATCTAGATTATGCATTGGTTATTCATTGGTAGTACCGTTTGTTTTTCTCGACAGTTATTATTGACGGATTCGGTGATTTGCTCAGGTTTGAACATGCATTGATCAATGTAGGTAGCCCATCCTAGATTGTGTAACCTTTTAGGTCTGATTCACTATTCGGTACCCTTGGTCGATCACTTATTTGGTACACGGGTCCTTGTGACCATTGTCAAGTATTAGTACTCCTAGCTTGTATAACCAGGATTATCCGGTTAATATAACTAGTATCATCTAGATAGTTAGTACAGTCTGCATAACCAGGTGTGCTCAATAATAGCAGATGTTTGCTTAAGTTGGTGGGCTTTAATGCTTAATGATCTAGTTTAGTATCTTACTCAGTGATCAGCACTGATACATTGTTTTTTTTGTCCAAGAACTCATGAATGCAAAAACTGGGGCTTGAGGGGAGTTGCGCAATCTACGTTTATAGTCTTCTAGTTTTCATTACGTTTACCGACTTGTAACACTGTGTTTGACCCCCTTTTGAGAAGAAGCGGGTTTATTTAATAGGTTGGTGTGTCGTTCCCAGTGATCTAGTTGTATTTACTCGTGCAGTTTGTTGAATGAGTTCAATTTATGGCTCAACAAGAATTTATTTACGTGGATTGTTACAAATGATATCTCGAACACATTTTTTGCCTGTAATGATACTATATTTTAATAGATGTGTAGGTCGTTTGGATTGAGTATTTGGATGTGGTATTTTGGCCCAAATACCACATAATGTGGTTTTGGGTTAAAATACCACGTTTGGCATCAGAAATAAAATCAGTGGTATTTTGACATGAGATATTTGAAATAGTGGGTTTTTGTGATATTTGAAATACCTGAGTTGGGGGTGTGGTATTTGAATTAGTGGATTTGTATAACACTCTATTATCTTTTAAATCCCAAACTACGATGGATTTGTTCTTCCTTTTTACAATTAGACTTGGCAATGGGGCGGGTTTCAGACTGGGTACCTACACCCATCTTCATACTTATTCATAAAATTCATCCCCATCATCGTCTCCATCCGAATATCAATATTCATACCCATCCCAAATTCGCGAGTTTCGAATACCAGTGGGTATCCCCACCCCGCTTAACTTATTAATTAAAATTTTAAATATAAGATTACCACATAATCCAACTTCAAAATACGTTAAAACATAAAACATCATTTTACAGTAAAACACATAACAAAATAATTTCACAAATACGGTCATTCTCTTCGTTAGAAATTGAGCTTTTGAGGGTAATATAGTAATAGACTTTTTTATTCATCAAATACGTGAATTAACACATTGTTTTGAATTTGTCAAACAAAATAATTTTCATACTATAAATTTTTTATACAACAAAAATATAATATTCTCAAATAACCCAATATTTTATTTCAAAATATCACATATCCAAAATACCTCGTTCAAACGACATGATTGTGTTATTCAATTGATCTCATGGCGGACCATAATGACAATGATTTCACAAAAATAATAATAAATCAGATCCGATGAGCATGATCTGTTGGATTAAGAGAAACCCCGAAGTCGAAGGCGAGAGAAAAGGGGAGACTCGCTACTCAAAATTGCAGCTATCCATCTCTTTTGCCACACGATTTCACTTCGCGATTGTCGAAAGTGAAACAGTTTTAAAAAAGGGTTACTAAACGACGTCTTAGTTTTTGAATTAGACAACGCCATACATTATATAAAGACTTAAACGTCCTATCTTGAAAAAATGAAAAACTTACAACTTGACTAAAACAACTCTCTTGTAGTATGTTTTAATTGCTCGAAAACGCTCCCGACGAACCACGACCCAAGATTTTGAGGTACGAAAGTTAAAAAAATTAGCAGTGAAAAAAATCTGGACGAACCGGTTTTCGACCGGTCAGACAGCTCAGACGGACAAGATTTTCGTCTGGGTGGTCTGACCGAACGGAACACCAGTCTGTCCGGTCTGTTTGGCTGGACCACCAGCTCAGACAGGTATTCCGTCCGGTCAGACCACCCTGACGGAAATCTGGTTCGTCTGGCCTGTCTGACTAGACCGAAAACCGGTCCGTCCAGTTTCTTTTTTTTTTAATTTTATGTCAAATTTAATTAAATCTCTGAATTTCGTTTAGGTCGGTTCGTTAATTTGAATACTTGAAGTATCGGTTGGATGCATGGGATATCGCCATAAGTACTACGATAAGTGTTCGACCAGTGTCTAGAAACGCTCAACCAATAGGTTATATGTAGATAAATGATTAATGTAGTTTGTATTTCGATGTTCATATTTTGTAGGGAGCTGATTCTAGTGAAGGAATTGATTACTTTGACTGGTTCTTATCCGACGATGTGTACAACATTGTCGGTTAAGCGGCGCAAGCTGCAAAACAGATTTCTATAACACTTAATTTCCATCTGATGAATGGGTCCAACAAAAGCAATGACTCGGAAAAGGAGTGTCGGGTGTATCTGTATTGCTCACGTAGACCTGTTTGCAAGTCTGAGGGTTCAGATCCGTCAAAACGAGCGACGAAGTCAAATAAGTGTAATTGCCCATTCAGACTTGTTGTGCGGTCAATGGTGGTAGATTGTGAGTGAAAGTTTTTTATTGACGGATTTGGAGACATCAAGAATCCTGATAAATTGAAGGGGTACCACAATCATCCTTTAGTTTTTTTTTACTGAAATCAGCACGGAAAGCAATCTGTTATCAGATGAGGCGGAAAAAAAAAATTGGGATATGGTGGAGGTTCACACATAACCGAATAAGATCATGTATTGAAGAAGTTCAACATTCGTCACAATATGAATCAAATTTACAACGAGTCATACAAGATTAGGAAAGAGAAATTAGATGGTTTGGATCCGATGAAGTGGATTTTGCGTAAAGCTACAGAATTAGTTTATTTTGTTTAATACTTAAAGGATGATGATGACAATCCTGTTCCTCTGTTTCTTAACCATTCTGAATATGTCCAAATGGTTAGCTCATGGTATTTTGTAATTATGATTGATTCGAAACACCAACACTTATGGGAAGCAATCGACCTGCCAAGGCTTCCCCAAGTCATAAGAAGGTAACAAAGTATCCCCCCCCCCCCCGCGGATGACTTTTAGTAGTTTTGTTTTGGGGATCAGTCCTGCTCAAAAAGAGGATGGTGATCGGAGTGTTGTTGCTAGTCTTCTAATGAGACTCGATGCTCTAAGGAGAAAAATTAGCCAGCTAGAGGATGTAAAGGACACGCAGCATGGCAAAAGTAAGGGTGCTCACTTAAAAGCTTGCGCCATCTTGAATAGCAATAATGTAAGGACGAACTCTAGGAAGAGAACTGGAGTGGTTCCTGGAGCGGAGATTGGTGATATTTTCTTCTTCCGCATGGAGATGTGTTTGGTTGGATTGCATGCCCAGACAATGGCTGGCATAGATTATATGATCGTAAGAGGTGATTTAGAGGAGGAGCCACTGGCTACAAGCATTGTTTCATCTGGCTACTATGACAATGCTGCAAATGATTCAGATGTTCTTATCTACAGTGGCCATGGAGGTAACTCCATCAGCAAAAAGGGAGCAACTGATCAGAAACTTGAGAGGGGTAATCTTGCGCTGGAGAGGAGTCTACGCAGGGGAAGCCAGGTCCGTGTCATCCGAGGTGTGAAAGATGGCAACACTATAGCGTCAAAGGTTTATGTGTATGATGGTCTTTACACGATTAAGGAGTCGTGGATGGAGAAGGCCAATACTGGTTGCAATATATTCAAGTACAAGCTTGTTAGGATGCTTGCTTAACCTGATGCCTTTTCTCTCTGGAAATCAATTGAGAAATGGAAGGAGGGAGTTTCTTTTAGAATGGGGTTGATTCTTCCCGACCTAACTTCGGGGGCTGAAAGTTTGCCTGTGTCACTTGTAAATGAGGTTGACGAAGACAGAGGGCCTGCTTACTTCACATATCTTGCTTCTGTGAAGTACTCCAAGTCATTTAAACTCTCCCAGCCTTATTTAGGGTGCAACTGCCGTAAGGCATGCCAAGCTAATGACGGAAACTGCTCTTGCATGAGATTAAATGGCAACTTGAGTCCATATATCGGTAACGGGACTCTTGTTAGCAGGAAGCCATTGGTCTATGAATGTGGCTCTACATGTGCATGCATTGCTAATTGCAAAAACCGTGTGTCTCAAACAGGTTTGAAACTTCACCTTGAAGTTTTCAAAACAAAGGGTAAAGGCTGGGTTTAAGGTCATGGGAACCCATTCGTGCTGGTGGATTTATATGTGTATATGCCGGTGAAGCGACGGAAAATGTTAGATCAGCACAAAATGGAGAAGAAAGTCACGGAGATGACTATGTCTTTGATTCAACCCGCGTATATGACTCGTTCAGGTGGAATTGTGAACCTGGGTTGATAGAAGAGGATCTTAATGACATTAATGAACAGTATGATATTCCATATCCTCTCGTCATAAGTGCAAAAAGAAGTTGGAAATGTAGCTCGGTTTATGAATCACAGTTGTGAGCCCAACACATTCTGGCAGCCAGTTATGTACGAGAACAACAATGAAACTCATATCAATATCGCTTTCTTTGCAATGAGACATATTCCGCCAATGACGGAGTTGACCTTTGATTATGGGATATCCCAGTCTCGTGATGGTGGCAATAGTAGTGCATCACATGGAAGGAAGAAATGTTTATGTGGATCGTCAGGGTGCAAAGGTTATTTTGGCTGATGATGATATGCATTTTGCGGTCCTCCACCTGGTGGTCGTCACTTAAGGTTAGTTATCTTGCGTATCCTGTTTGATGCCTTATTAGTGTTGTTTTCTGAATTTCATACGCTGCTTGATATATGGATTTTGCCACTGCACTTCTTGCATATTGCCTGCATCAATATTTTTTCAGGCAGGCCTCAAGTAACTCCCCACTCTTTAGTAAAGTAGATTTCTTGTGAACCATTTGTTTTGTTAGTTACCTGCAGAAACAACTCTTCTCTGATCTTGACTTTCTGACTCCTCAGCTGGCTTATCTGATGAATATTCAGGCATAGTTGTAGATGCCATTTCTTTGGCAGACAGATGATGTTAATTTAGTAGCTGAATTTAAATTCATGTATTTGGAATGTGTAGTTTTAAAACAAATATGTGTGGAAGATACGATCTGGAATGTGTAGCTGAAATGAGGTAACCTCAGAACTCTCAGTTCTTGACTGTGTTTTCGAATACACTATCGAGGGATTCTGGAGTTCCTAAATACAAAGATTTGTAATTGAATGCATAGTTTAAAGATACTGGCTTTAACAAGCATCGTACTTGGTTCTGTCTGGGTATAGTCCACCCTGCATAGAAGTATAGAACTTCAACAAATACCATTACTTGGTTTCAACTACCTGGTCAAAATCCAAACTTCCCCCCCTTTATTTCCTACTTAGTTGTTCTAACTTATTGCCCTTTCATTGCAATGCAGTTTAAAGTTACACCCAGGTTACGAGACCTTTTGGGGCGAGCTGCTAACGAGCAGCATGCTTTTGACCTGTGGGCAGCATTTTGATGTAACCTTGCGTTGCTAGATCGTAACATCACAGGTGTTTAGGTTTTATCGTTAGCTACGTTTCGTGGGTTAGTATGATTGTGTCAAATCGTTAGGGGAAGTGTCGGTCATGGTCTGCGGAACTTCTCCAGCTAGCTAGATGCACTGTTTTTCTGTAAACTTATTTCCCTTTTCGTCAGTTGGTGACAGTGTAGTTAGTTACTACTTCCTGCTGCTGTGATTACACCATGGAATAGGATGCCATCTAAATACTAGTCAAACTCTACAAGCCATGGCATGTCTTGGTTTCTGAGATTGAACTTGGATGGTTCTTTTGGTCTCCTCTTCCAGTGAAGCATCGATTGATATGTCGTGTGATTCTGTTAATCGGTATTGTGTTCTCCTTCGTATGTGGTAAGAGAATTCGCGTGATTGGCTATCCCCTCTATGGCATAAACTGATTCCAACGATCGGTACAATCCGATTAAACTAGCCCAAGAGACCTAACAAAGACGTCCATTTCGGCACTTTTGATACGACCCTGAATTCTTAACCTTTCCAAGCTAAGTTAGTTGTCAAGTTGCATCGGGCAAGCACCTTGGCACAATCCCACTGTTTCAACAATCGATAATAATTAGGAGTATGAAGGTTCTCAAGGAAGTTGTTCGCAAAATACCGTATCACCAAGTTGCGAATTGCATTACTTCTTTGATTCTCTCTCATTCTGGCTTCAATTTTTTCCATACGAAAAAATTGATTGATAGTTACAAGAAGGGGGATCGAACCAGCGCCAATAATTTTGGTTTCTAGTTTCGCGGAAAAGTGTAGTTTATTTCTTTCTTTTAACCCCTTTTGTAAGGTGGTCTTTGTCGTGAGAATTTCTAATCAGGCGGCTCACGAGTTAGTTTGACACTCACGTTTCATAACATCGCCGTTACGGATGTTGTTATTCCGGACTGGCTTTCAGAGCTTATTTATCATTTTTTCTCTCTCAATCATGAATGAATGCAGTTTCATTAGTGAAAGCCCGTCTACAAACAATCTGCTCTTCCCGTTTACATCATAAGGCCCTATGTAGCGGACTTTAGCTTACAGTTCCTTGCAAATTGCACGAGTCCTTGGGAGATGGTTGGCTGATAATAGGCAAAGGAGTATGATCAATTCCGTATTTTTAAAGTCGTAAAGGTATATTGTTTGCAAAGTGAGTGGATGAATTATACCATAAAGAATGTGTTGAATATTATGTTACTTGGACTTAAAGTAACATGATTGGGTATTATTTGGACTTAAAGTAACATGGTTCAATCTTACATGGATCAAAAGTAACATAGGGAGATTTCATAACTTTAGTTGCTTAAAATCGGTTTTGGTTGTTTATAACATTATGTTGTAATGTTCGGGGTTTGAGTACTTAATAAGTAGTTCAATGAAGTTTGAATAAGCATGGTGAAGGAACTTGATTATTTGGTACTAACTCAACAAAGCTAGAAGTACATCAAAGTTAGCTCAAAGTAGCTAAAAACATCTCACGTTAGCTAGAGGCAGCTCATGTTGGATTGAAGCGCCTAAGTATAGCTCAAAGCTATGTGATGGTAGCTTTATGATTAT
This sequence comes from Linum usitatissimum, assembly GCA_030674075.2. Taxonomy (NCBI): domain Eukaryota; kingdom Viridiplantae; phylum Streptophyta; class Magnoliopsida; order Malpighiales; family Linaceae; genus Linum; species Linum usitatissimum. Next base: position 2,403,135 of record JAUJYP020001410.1, on the reverse strand, counting down.
TCATTGAAGTTATGAGTAGCTCATGATGACTTAAGGGTTGTTATTACAATCATTAAGTAGCTTTAATTAGGTTTGAGAAGTTTATAATTAGACACGAGTAGTAGTAACACTTACCTTGTAGTCGTGATGGCTCTACCTCAGCAAATCATGGTTTAACTCATGATTATCCTAGCTAACTCTAGTTAATATTAGCTCAAAACACTTTGAGCTAAGTTGAAAATGAGTTAGGAGAGTGTCACTAAAGAATACCAAGTTCAAGTTGAGCTCAGAAGGTGGTGACGCTGTTTCGGGAGCTAAAGTGAGCTAGTGAGCCGTGTGGATGGAAGCTGGTCTTCACACCTTACGTGGCACCATTTCCACTCTTATTTGAGTTCAAATTTGAGCGGATAAGGATGGTTATATCCCTATGGGTCTTCACCCTCTTTTTCCCTCCAAAAAGGGTAGTTATGTTTTTTATTTGAACCAAAATACACCATCCAAAAATAGCCAAACAACACCTTTTGAGGGGGCGTGTTAGTGAATAAATATCAATTAAAATTCTTTCCCAACAGTTCGAGTTATTAAAATGTAAAGGTTCTGGACAAGAAATACTTTGAAATAAACTATAATCTTTGTGCACAACTACGAAAAACAAATAATTAAAACGATCCAACTGCTAACAGGCTAATCCAATGAAACCATTTAAACTCTGAACCTTTAACCAACCTTATTAGTTCAACCATCAGTTTGGTTCGGTTTGGAAAACCATGGTTTAAACCAAAACGGGAAGTTTCAATCTAGAATGTTCGAGGTTGGGCTGCAGCTCCTTGCCCTTAGCCAAGAACCTTTTTTATTTTTCTTACCGACTATAAAGAGAAAGAGCTGCCGCTTGCAATCTAGAACCCAAGTCAGATCCCACTGTCCAGGCAGCCCCTTTCACCTCTCGATTCCCTCTCTACCTAAACCCTAATTTTCTTTCATCGTTATCAGGATGAGGTAATAGCTGCTCGCTTCTGCTCTTCTCTGCCAATCATTTACTTTTCTTGTTGAAACCGATGACCTGAATCGGCCGAGATACTCGTTTTAAACTTGATTTGTATAAGTCGTTTGGAAAGTTATCAATTTTAACTAGACTGATACATCTTTTCTGCGACGGGGTTCATTGTTTTGGTAGCCAGTTCTTGTAGGGTTTTTAGGGTTTTCGCAGCTAAGTTATGTGATAGCCGCACTGTCGGTCCGCTGTTTGCCTATCGCTGGTAGTTTCTGTTTGCCTTGAAGTCTAATTGTTTACGTTATAATAATAGCTGTGGAGGAGGAGGGAGTGGGTGAGCGAAGTTTCTTTGGGTGTTTTATGCAAGGAGACCTAGGAAACCTTGCAGTAGATTAGGTTTCTGGGCACTTTTTGGTGTTATGATTGAAGGATTTGATGATCAGCGTTTATGATTGTGTTGATAAAGTGTGTTTTGCAGTTGGATTAGTGTATTTAAGTTAAACCCAATAAATCTGGAACATCAAAATCCCACCTTGATTTTTGGGGGTGTTTGAGCGGTGATGACCACATCCTGCGAATAGCTGTTAAAATCTTGGGGCAATATTTAGTTTCGAAGGAATGAGGAAAATCTGAAAGTTTTTCTGTGTATAAGGCTGGATATGTAGGCTAGGTCACCAATGTGCAATGATTACCTTGTTTTAGTATTATCCTCCACTGTTCTTCCATGGTACGATGGAGCTGGGAGCTGTGGTATCCAGCCCTTGGAAGGTTGCTTTATTCTGAATTTGATTCATCATGGTATTCTTCATGAGAGAGTGAATTGTGCTTAAGGCATAAGATCCTGCTTCGATATGGTATCCAGCCGTTGGGAGGTTCTTTCATGTACGACAGCTGGAGGAAATAGGAGAGTGTTGTTCCGTATATTTGCACCTAGTGGAGTCTGCTAATGTGTTGAATGCTGTTGTGACATTTTTTGGAGCACATTATTGTTTCAATCCGTTGTGCTCATTTATTTCTATCTGTTGCAGCCGACACCCAATTTTAAAGTGGGCACAGAGAAGTGATAAAATCTTTTTAACTTTGGAGTTGCCAGACGCTAAAGATGCCAAAATCAAGCTTGAACCAGAAGGAAAATTCATATTTTCGGCCAATAAAGATGGGGTTGCATATGATTTGGATCTTGAGCTGTTCGACAAAGTCAATGTGGAGGTAATAGAATATGGGAGGTCTGATGGTTGGAAGGCCTTATTTAGTAAAAACTGGAGCTAATTTTGCCTCTTTAAACAGGAGAGCAAGTACAACGTTGGTGTGAGAAGCATTGTATATGTCATTGAGAAAGCTGAGAGTAAGTGGTGGACTCGGTTGATTAAACAGGAAGGAAAGGCTCCTGCTTTCCTAAAAGTCGACTGGGATAAATGGGTTGACGAAGATGAGGAAAATGGTAAAGCAGCATTTGGTTCCTGTTAGTTTTTATTTTATATCGTGTTTGTTTCATCTTATTAGTGCATGTTCATTGCAAATGAGCAGATGTTGGCGGTGCTGATGCTGGTGGTAGCATGAACTTTGATGGCATGGATTTCTCAGTAAGTTGATACATTGTTAAAAAAGAGGAATACTCTAAGTTCTCTTACATTAATTGCATCATCTGTATTTTATTTATCCATCTTTAATAGTTGATAGTTGAACACTAGAAAGAATGTATCTTTATCCTAAAGTGTTGCTGATTGAAATTGGTTCTGGCTTGCAGAAGTTTGGCATGGGTGGAGGCATGCCCGGTATGGGTGGCATGCCCGGAATGGGAGGCATGCCCGGTATGGGGGGAATGGGAGGCATGATGCCTGGAATGGGTGGTATGCCAGGAATGGGAGGGGATTTCGGTGATTTCAACATGCCGGAAGGTTCGAATTTTATCTTTAGCCGTGTCATTCCTGCATTCTGTTTTCTTATCTGTATCTTATGGTTTGCTGCTGGTTCTTGTCGTCTTTGGGTTTGAGGTGTTTATAATTATCTTTCATTGAACGAACAGATGACGATGAGGACGATGATGAAGAGGAGGTAACAAAACCAGAAGCTAATGAGGCAGAAGGAACCAGTAAATCTGCAGCCCCCGAGGATGTGAAGGATGTGAAGGCTTGATTGCCATGGCAAAGCAACCGCGGGTTGAGCTAGTTCTAGTTGTTTCTCATTCCAAATTGCCCCGTTGTGACTTTGTGAGGAATGTTGTGAACTTGACAGGATGTAGGCCGTTTTTCATTTATGCTTTTTGTCCATTGGGGAAGTTCGATAGAACTATTTGTGTTTGTTCTCCTCCATGGCGACTGAGGCTGTGTTCTTGCTTGTTTTCGAGTTAAGTGGAAATGGCTGATTGTTTCCGGATTGATTTCTTGAGAATCAAGTAAGATCAGAGTGATATCATCTTCGTATTTACTGTTGAAGAGGATTCTATGTAACTCTCTTCATGTCTAATTATTTAGCAGATATGGACGCACTCTTTATATCTTGATCATCAGACACTGCTATTAGTAGTTTGTGTCTTCAATGATGTGGTTCCTTCATGGATTCCTTTCGGTGAGCTCCTATTTGATCCGTTGGATCCAGACTCCGGAGTTACGAAACTACTGATTTTGGTATACACGAACGAATTTGCCCGCAATTAGAAGAACTATTGTTACAAATCTGATTGAAAGTAACAAACATAGTGCAGAATCAATCCAGTATCACCATCTTCTTCTTCAACATCACAATTTCCCCATTTTTCTTCTCGATCATTGTCCTTTGTTCTTCAATGACTCTGTTCTTCTCATCCAGCACTTCCTTCAACAACATAATCAAATCGTCCTTCTCCACAACCTTGCTCTTCTCCTTCATAACTTCTCTGCCTTCCTCCACCAGCCGCTTGTAATGGCTCAAAATCTCCTCCTTATCCGCCAGTTTCAATTCACAATGCTTCAACTCTCCGCTATGTTCTTCCGGCTTCTTCCCCAGTCTCTTAGCCCTGCCATCCAACTCCTCGAAATCAATCGCCACCTTGTTGCTTCCGTTATCATACCGGTTCCATACGGTGGTGATTGACGGCTTCACTCTGTAGCTCGACCAGCCGAACATGTTGTTCAGCTTGGATAGAGAGCTACTCCCGATTGACAGCGACGTCGAGCCGTCGCTGTTGTGGAATTCGACCTGGTAGCCTTCGTGGTTCACTAGGAGCTGAGAATCAAAAAGTTCTCCCGCAATTTTTCCAGCGCCACGCCTGTGATCACCGTTCCGAACACTTGGATCCCGTTCTGAACACTCTGAATCTCGTCCATGTGTTGATGTGTGATTCTAGGATAAACACTGCTGCGATTGTCTATGATGTTGCAGGTTATGGTGGCTACGTTATCCTAAAAACTAAATAAAAATCTCAAAATTCTTAGAGAGTTTTAAGCATAATATATAACAAAACTGTGATAAAGTGTACCGGGTATCTGTACTATCACTCGAGCTGAGTTCTGTACAGCTATTCATGGCTTCCGTCTTGCATGGGACGGTGGATACAGAAAAGTTAACCTCCAGGTGGACTCATCAGTTGTGGTTTCCTTTGCTAATAAGGATCCCCTTAGCGATACCCGACACTCAGCGAACATTTGTGAACTAAGACTTCTTCTCCAGTGAGATTGGGAGGTTCGGGTTACGCACACATTCAGAGAAGGCAATTGAGTTACTGATCTCCTTGCCTATTTGGGCCTTTCTCTACCTCTTGATTTTCATCTGATTACTTCCTTTTCAGCTAAGTTATATGATTGTATCCAAGTCGATTCTATTGGGGTTGCGTTTCTCCGTTTGATTCCTTTTTAATATTATCGGACTCTAATTCATTTTTCTACCCAAAAAAAGCGTAACTATAAAATAGATTGACTGCGGGTAGACTGGAACTTGAAAACCAACAACACAAGCTCTACTACAAAGGTAGCCTCATAAATAAGTGGTCTGTTTGACTTGTAAAATAAAATTTGGATGGAAATGAGAAAATTAACTTCTAAAAATATACTTTATTTGCATTTGAATTTCCCGTTTTAATGAAAAATACTCAGAATTTTTGCCTGCATCACACGAATAACTTGAGCACCGTAGAGAAATGGATGAACAACTACAATGATGTTAATGAATAATGACTTTTCCATACTCTTAATATTAAATTAAGCATTTATTTAGAATACCACCAACATTGATGATATCAACTTTTCCAAAGGTGTTTCTTCTCCTTCGTTAACAAGTCGTCTCCACTATACCAAAATTATCCATTGGAGGCATCTAAAACTTGTCAAATCCATGTTAGGAATCTAGGGTCTGTAAAAGTTAAAGCGCCTGGGAAAGGAACCAAATCTTTTGCTTCCCTCTTTGTTTCACAGGCGTATCTACTTCATCAGCAAGGTGTCTCTGGCCCTATATATTTCCTTCACATTGACATGGAAAACCAGGCAAGAGCGTAAACAGTTGGGTGAAAGGAAACTAGTCAACATTTCTCATCCAGCTCATAGCTTTTAATCTTGAGTACTGCTTGGCTGCCTCAACGATCCAGTTCCATTCCCAGTTCACTAACAAGTTCTCAAAGGTAGTTCTTCTAATTACTCTTAACCTTTCATTTACTTTGTAATCGTTAATTCCTCAGCCGACGTCATTCTTTTTTATCTCTGTTTTGTAGATGCTTGAAACAGACTCGCGGTTTGTGATGGACGCCAACTCCATGTTCATATGCGGCACTCCCACCGGCGCCGTGGTAGTGTTCGACGCCGGTAGCGATCTGAACTCCAAGTCCTACTCCAGAAATGACTGGAAGGTCCTCGCTGCAGCAATCGGCACTAACAAACCAATCACCAAGTGTGAAACCATCCCGTGCGGGACGAAGGTGTACAGAGCGGTAGAAATATTCGGGGTAGTAATCAAAGGGGACAGCTTGGACAGGTTGTCCGAGGAGCTTTTTATGTCGCAGGTTCTGGTCAACCCCGACGGCTACCAGGTAAGCTATTCCGGAGAGGGCGACTATGGTGGGTTCGACGTGTCTAAGAACTGGTTGGTGAAGGCCAACAACATGTTCGGGTGGATGAGATACGGGGTGAAGTCACCAGAGGGTAGGACCGGTACTGTGTGGAACAGGTACGATATGCGCGGTGGGGAAACGGTGGTGGATTACGTGGCGGCGGAGGAGAAGGCGAAGTTGGCTGGGTTAGAGCTGGAGAAACAGAGGAGAGAGTTAAGGGAATGGGAGAGGAAGGCGGCGGAGAAGGAAGAGATTTTGGGGCATTATAAGCTGATTCTTGAGGAGAAAATTGAGATTATGAAGGAGATGGAAAATGGGAAGAATCGACTGAAGGAAGTTTTGGAAGAGAAAGTTAGAGTGAATGAGGAACAGAGAAGGGTTATTAAGGAGAAGGAAGTAGAGATTCAAGGTCTGATGATGGTGAAATTGGTTAATGGTGGTGATGGTCAGTTGAAGGAGAAAGTGATGGTGGAAAACGATGATGATGATTTCAAGGCAGCCATTGTATCCTTTACGAGTTCTTGCAAGGATGATCTCAACAGGGCAATCGGTGCCACTAACAGGGTTTTGTTTGTTAATCTGGTTGTTGCTTTCTTACTTTTAGGCTTACTTTCGTTTCGTCTTGTTTGAGTGATTTGTTTGACTGGAAGTGGTGTGGTTAGTCGTTAACGATCGAACTATGATTAACTACCTCAAACCTTACCACTTTGATTTGTACAGAGATTGGTGATTGTTGGCCTGATGCTCGTCGAATTATAGGTTTATCGGGTAGGTTAATCAACACGCTTGTCACTTCAATTTTTGGTTGTACGTCCATCGGATGACGACTTATCCGAGAACACGTTGTTTTTTTATGGTGAAAGAGCTCGTATATTATTGAGAATTAATGAAACAACTAACAAGTGTTTGTTAGAATCACGTAGGAGGGGCTTGACCAACAACGGTATCAGCTGAGGTAATGGATTGTCTAGCTAACGTGACACCTCAGTAAGTTATGTTAACTTTTATATTATTTATTAACATGTCCCTCAAACAAAAGCTCTTAAAAAAGATGAGGTTGGACACAATTTCGATAAATAATGTGCACGGATTGAGGGCACGATATATCGAAATTCAAGATAGAAACCTCTCGATCTTTTCAAGTTTTGATACCATGAACTATTGCATTTTAATAATTCGAATTGTTAAAAGTAGGTTGATATTGGTTTTTATATTATTCCAAAACAAATACAACTACTCTACTCGTGTTAGGTTTGTATCCAAGCTGAGCTCTTATCAATGGAGAAACACTTGGGAGACCATTCTAATCTTTGGTTAGAAATAATTAATGTTGAAACCACATAAATATATTGGTCTTTTTTTGTATTATTTCAATTATGCAAAACAATAATACATTGCTGTTTTGGGAGAAATTTTGACGCACGGAGCTACATCCGTGGTGGAGCAATTAGTTATTATCTGAAGTCGGTCGAAGAGAGCTATGCAAGCTGGAAATCGGTCTATGGCCAAATCTCCAAAAAAGGGTGGTACCCCGATCGCACACCGAGCAAGTCTGCAGGAGGTATCTCGCCAATGTGAGTGATCCCACAAATTTTTTGGATGGAGTTCCGGTCGCTCTATCAGCAGGTGTCGGCAGGACCGGCTACCCCTTTGTGTTTTCGTTTTTGTTATATTGGTTGGGGTAGACTAAAGTAGGTGTCTGAGTCTGATTTGACCGATACGGACGTGGCTTTAATATGGATATTAGGAGTATAAAGATGCGATGTAAGAAGTTTTGTAGGTTTCTTCTTCTCCCTTATTATCCAGATGTGGGTGGCGACTTTCAAACACCAAATTTGTACGTTAAGAAGAAGTTTTGTCATGAAAAAATAATATATGGATCTGACAGTTCCTCGTATTGTACACAAACAATCCAGTCCTGGCCCTCCTGGTGTATGTATGAGCTTTTGAGAACCAGGAAGGAAAAATGGACACTGCAAAATAAGCAACAAAATGTAACGACGTTCAGTTCTGGAAACCATTTGCCAGTTCAGCTCTCAAGTTCTTCCTCAAAATTTTCCCAGAGGGTGCCTTTGGAATGGTCTCCCTGAAGAACACCCGGCTTAGTCTCTTGTAGAACACCACCTGCATATATACATCATTCAACCATCTAAGAAAATCGAGCTGATCTTTGAGTTTAACTACTAGAACTAAAAATGATCTGCTCTGGGTTTACCTGTCTAGAGATGTACTGCTTGATTCGATCCTCTGTAAGCTCAGAATTTGCCGATTTCACCACGAATGCTACTGGGATTTCCCCGGCTAGCTCGTCTTTTATCCTGTAAGAAGAAAAAGGAAACAGATTTTTTCTAATCCGTTCCAAAAAAAATCAAAAGGCAGGCAGCCTGGAAGAAGGGAAATAGTTCTGTACCCAACAACAGCTGCATCGGAGATCTCAGGGTGAGCAATGAGCAAGGCTTCAAGTTCAGCAGGGGCAACCTGGAATCCTTTGTACTTGATGATCTCCTTCAACCGATCCACGATGAATAGCTCGTCATCGTCGTCGATATAGCCAATGTCCCCTGTGTGTAGCCACCCTTGCTGGTCTATCGTTCTTGATGTGGATTCCGGGTCATTCAGGTATCCTGATGAACACAAACCAAGCTGATCAATACTTTTGATCATTCGTGATTTGAGGAAAAGAGAATGCAAGTGTTGTTTCTTTAATGTTTTAACTAACCCTTCATGATTTGATGGCCTCTGATGCAAATCTCTCCACGCTGGTTTCTGGGAAGGGAGGATCCTGTATCAGGATCGACGATCTTCATTTCTGCATTCCTGACGACGGTACCACAGGAACCTGCTTTGATTTCGAATGGTTCCTTGGCGAATGCCAAGCACATCGACAGCACTGGTCCGGCCTCTGTCATTCCGTATCCCTGGGGACCAAACAAACACCGATGTTGAGTTTGTGGCTCTTGTATGTCCGAGTACATATACATACGTGCACACAGAATGTACACAAGTCTTACAAAGTGCACGACCAGTCAGCTAAAGTTTAACCAACGGTCATGATCCAATGAAAAGAAATCTTCCCAACAAGTTGATGTCACATTTCATACCATGTCTCTTGCGATTGGGAAAAAACAAAAAATGTTATCTCACATCTCATAATGATAGTGTCACTGTCAACCATGTCCTCATTCACCCCCTCTCCCCGTAACCAAATAAGTTAAGGGTCGTTTGTTACGGAGGAAATATTGATGTGTTTGTAAAACAACGTGTTTGTTTAGTAACAGATGGTGTTGAGTTTCTGTATTTTCAAAAGCACAAAATTTTTATTGACTTTGTTTTATGTATTATGTATTGTGAGAATTTATACTTTTTTTAAGAAATTTTGACTTCTCCAAACGAAATAATGGGTCGTGCCACCTTTCTCGGTTCACCTTTTCTATTAACTATACGTACAGAACAAGATAATTTAACACTATTCCACATTTGCTTTATTCTCGTGCATTCTCTAATTCTCAATATTCTATACCAAACGACGCCTAGTTTATAGATTTTTTGATTGGACTTTCACAAATGAGAAATCAAACAAATAGTTAAAGTAAACTACAACACTAATAAAATAATCAACTGCACGATCGAATTCACTATATATATGATAATTAACTCATATATCTAATCCACAACATTGTAATATATTAGTAAATCATGTTGTGAATGAAGGTTACACGCGCGACTGCTACGGTTTTTCTAAGGCCATTGATGCTTGTCAACAACAAGGGAATCCGAGAGAACCGTTGCCGGTCTTTGGAGATGGGTTGTCATATCAAGCGCAAGGACAATGGCGCTTGACCGATCAGATTGTCTATACTGAATAGGTTTTGAACTTTAAAGTGAAGAACACAATGGGCAAGTGGCAACATTGATTGTCCTCCTCAACTTGGTTTGAGGTTGTTAGTAATTAGGTAGAACACTTCACCCAAAATTAATTAACTTGTCTATCGCGTGTGCTGCACTTTACGGGTAAAGTGTCGCAATTTTTTACAAAATTATATTAAAAAAATCGTATAATATATAATTCCGAATATTCATTTCCATTTTCCACTAAAAAGAAACTCTAGCATATTCTGATATATTCAAAGAAATTCCTGATAAAATAATTAAACTAAACCAGAGAAAAAGAAAGAAAAAAGAGCGCGTACCTGGCCGAGTCGCGCGTTCGGGAACTTGTTCCCGACGGCGTCTTCGAGTTCCTTCCCCAACGGCGCCGCACCGGATTTCAACATCCGAATCGACGACAGGTCGTACTTCTCCGTATCTGGCGACTTCGCAATCGACAGCACCACCGGAGGAACCATCGGCGCTATGGTGACCCGGTACCTCTGGATCAGCTCCAGCAGAGGTCCGATCTCGAACTTCGGCATGATCAGGATCGCCGCCCCGACCCGCAACCCGCACAGCATGATCGAGTTCAGCGCGTAGATGTGGAACATCGGCAGAACGCACAGTATCACATCCTCCGAGTTGAAGTACAGATTCGGATTCTCGCCGTCCACCTGCTGCGCCACGCTCGTCACCAGCCCCTTGTGAGTCAGCATCACTCCCTTCGGCAACCCGGTGGTTCCCGATGAGTACGGGAGCGCCACCACGTCATCAGAGCTGATCTCTACCTCCTCCACCGCCGAGTCATCGGATTCGGTCAATTGGGAGAAATGCAAGCACCAATCAGGAGGTGAATCGACGCACATCACCTTAAGCGAATCGTCCGCAGCCAGATCCTTGAGTTTATCCGCGAAGGCTGCCTGAGTGATGACCAATTTCGCGCCGGAGGCCTTGGCCTGCTTGGCGACCTCAGCGGGGGTGAAGAACGGGTTGGCGGCGGTGGCGATTGCTCCCCGGAAGGAAGCGCCAAGGAAGGCGAGGACGAATTGGGGGCAATTAGGGAGCAAGAGCATTATCACACCCCCCTGACGTATCCCCAGCTTGTCAAGCCCGGAAGCGACTCGTCTAGCGGTGAGGTGGACGTCGGCGTAGGTGTAGACTTCTCCGGTGACGGAATTGATGAGGCAGGGGCGGGTGGCGTGGTTGGAGATGTTCTGGAAGATGTAGGAGTGGAGAGGGAGGTGGTTGGGGATGTCGATATCCGGCAATTTCGACCGGAAAATGAATTCCTCACCAACCGACGTCGCCGGAGTTTGGTTATGGTTGGATTCCATTGGTGGCCGGAACCAAGAACTTAATTAGTTGGTCTCTTAAAAGATTGAAAATGAGACGGGGTCCTCCTAGGAGAGGGTGAAGTGAAGAGAGGAATTTAAAACTAGAAACGGAAGGAGGGTATAGTTGTGAATAGTGGAGTTATAAGGGTTAAAATAGGGAATACGGCGAGTTGGAGATGGGGGTTGGTGAGGGTGGGTCAAATCTGGGTGGGTAAGTTTCATGGATCGGAATAAGAAACTTAGGAGAATTGACTTTAGAAAGAACACAAATAGTGGTGTTAGATTTGAATCGTGAGATAACTTTATGTAAGGTTTTGAAAATCGGATTAAAGATTAAATAGGTGAGGTTATGGGTTCAGAGTTTGATGTTTCGATCGGGGTCTGATTGTTTTCAAAACTGAATTGGACCGTTTTAATTATTAATTAAATAAATATAATTAAGCCGGACCGGACGATAATTTGATTGAGCCGGATCAAACAAGTAATATAGACAGTTCAATATCACAATCTAGCTTATAAAAAATATAGTTGTTGCATTATTTTTTAAAAAATTTTAAATTATATAAATAATTTGAATATTAATCAAATAATTAAGATCTAATATGATGATGGAAAGCAACCATTCAATAAGTTTGTTCCATTAAGAATTAGGAAAAGCAGAAGTAATCCTCCTATTGAGAGAGAAGTTTTAGGGTTTTTATAACCCTAGTCTCGGCCACCGCTAACCACCTCTCCGTTGGTCATCATCATCTTCGCCCACCACCAGCAAACAAAACATCACACCCTCTCTACTGTACCCCGCAACGACGCCTCTGCCCTCCAACTACCACCTCCCATCGCTCGTCCTCAACCTCGTCCACCACTAGCAACCCAAGCTTCACATTTCTCTCCCCTACGTCCCCCACCGACACATCCACCCTGACCTTCATCACCATGACAAGTACACCAACCACCGTTGCGGAGAGCGCCATGCAAAGGCAGCTCCATGCGATGAAGCTCGTCGAAGAAGAGAAGGAGCAGCTCCAGTTTGAGACTCCCGCTGCCCCAGTTCGTTCGGCGGACTACACTTTATGTGTAGTCGGATCTGTTCTGACCACCAGGCCATACGACTTCAACTCCATGCTGACCATGATGACGAAGGTGTAGCAACCTTACATGGGTATGATGGCCGAAGACCTCGGAAATTTCCTTATCATGTTCCGATTCTACCATAGCATTGACCTTCGATGGGTTATTGACAACGGACCCTGGCTCTTTGACCGATTTCTCCTAGTTCTCCATGAGTTGAACACCAGAGAGGATCCGACAACAGTCCCTCTGCACATCGCCGAGTTATGGATTCAAATCCTTGAGCTTCCCAAAAGCTTCTTCACCGAGACCGAGACCGTAGGCCGTGGACTCGGAAACTTTGTGGGCGAATTCGTCCAATACGATGAGAACAATATCTATCGCTCCAGCACCTCCTACATGCGGATCTGGATCAAATTAGACACCTCGAAGCCCCTGAAACGAGAGAAGATGATTTGTCATCCTGGAAACCTGGGTTGTTCTTTCAATTAAAGTATGAGAAATTACCAACGTTTTGCTTTATCTATGACCGAATTGGCCATATAAATCGTCTCTGCGGCATTCGGTTCCTCAATTTTGGAGTAGAACCGCCTCGACAATGGAGTGATGCAATTCGAGCTTATGGCAATGGAAACAAAAGTCTCGACGCTGAACACTGGCTCGTTGAGCCTACAAAGACAGAGACCTAGGGGTCAGGGAGTAACCCCACTGCCGAAATCAAAACCATGTATGCCTCCCAATCTACAAGTCTTTCAACATAATTATGCAACTAATCTCTTCTCACCGAAAAAACCCGCAAATGATGTAGTTGCATTGAAGGTTATGGAAGCTGCCAAGCTCGCATTACAATATGAGAGGAAATGGAGAAGGGTTGAGGAGGAAGCAGATATTATTAACGGGATGAAAGGTGTAGTGAAGCATTCGGGAGTCCCTTGAAGCAGCTCAAGGGTATACATGAATACTCAAAAAACCTGGCACATGAATGGTAACTAATCTGATAAGGTAACTTTACATTAGTGTTAAAATAGTAATAGCCGCAAAAATAAATTTTTGATTAAAAATTAAAAATTAACAAGATTAATTATCATACTCATTAGTCACGTGTCATCAGTATGATGTGTGGTAATGTTGATTAGGCGAGAAAAAAATGACAAAACAACGGATGGAGTAACGAAAAGAGCCCTTTAGCAAGTTGGTAAAATAGGATGGGGCAAAAATAATTTTTAATAATAAAGGGGCCTCTTTGTTAATTTGGTAAAGTAAAGGAGGTGGAAATACTATAATCCTTACTTATATAGAATCAACATATAAAAAAAAATACAATATTTACATGACTAGACCCGCCCGAGCCGTCAACGAAAAAACTAGTTAATGGAAGATGTAATTACCACCATGCACATCTCCTTCCACCTTTTTACCTTTTTGTGTCATTACTTTTCCTAAAAACCCACAAATAAGATACAATTTATACAAAAAATATACTAATTGACTCAAGCTATAAGAAATACAAAATGTGACTCAATTTTTAAATGTGATTAGAACCGTTAAATTAGAGTTAACGAATCTTTAATGAAAGGTGAGGTGGCAAACACCACGAACAACGTGAATGGACAAATAGATAGTAAAACGAAAACAGATATAATCAACACAGTTGGAACGAAGAAGAAGAGTCAAGTCTTGATTGAAACCCTTCTTCAAAATTCCACCACCGTTCTTTTCCCGCCACTGCACCTGTCCAATTGAACTAAACTCTAATTGACAGACATTGCGATGGATGTTTACGTGCAGGACGTCCTATGTACAAGCCAGCTATTTTTTTCGATCATAATGCTATAGAAGTTTTTGGTAATTCTAACGGTGAACGATAAAGTTGACCTTAATCCGTTAAATTCGTTTAAAAATTGGGCCACATTCGGTATTTTTGATACCATGAGCCAAATCATTTATTTTTTCTAATAGGTTGTGCCTTATTTGTGAACTTTTCCTCGCTTTCTTAAACCCTTCGCAACGTGTGGATTGTTGTTGGCTTGTTGCATCTTTTAAACCCTAAACTTTGTTTCACCTCCTCCCAAATAGCGACCAACAGCTCCTCCAGTCGCCGCCGCCCCTGCTCCCCACCATAGCGAAATCCCACGACTTTGGTGGTTTCTTATCGCCGGTAAGCAAAGCGGAAACAATGGTATCCCCTCTGGACGCCCAGTTACAGTCAATTAAGTCCGTTGCACAAGTGAGTGACATTGACTCTGGGAAGAGACCCTTTACTCGGCCCTCTATTCTCTATGACGCTAAAGAAGCCGCCGACATCGGTCTCGATGTAATCCACAGTTTGGCAGCTACAGGTTCGTGGGTGCTTTACTTTTTCTTTCTTGTGCTCAAGGTAATTAGGTCGGCCGTCCCAGGCGTTCACAGAGTGGTGCTCAGTTTGTTAACCCGCTTATTTTCAGGTCTCGAAGTGCTTATAGATTTTGATGAACGGTATGCGAGCTATAAGAATGGCTTGTTTAGCATCAAAAGCAAGGATTTGGATAGAGAATTGATGCGGGAAGATGAAAATAGGCAGCTGAATGCATCAATCTCTAGCTATTTACGCTTGCTCTCTGGGCATCTTCATTTACCTGCATCACACTGGACGCTTGAATACTTGATACGCAGATACAAGTAACTATCTCTTCTATCGCATTATGTAAATTTTGCCAGAGGTTCTTATAGTTCTCCGACTCTTGACGTTTTAACTAACTGGGAAAATTTTCAGGATTCATATATACAATGTCGAGGAGTTGATGTTATGTGCCTTGCCATACCATGACACCCATCTTTTTGTTCGACTGGTTCAGTTAGTTGATACAAGGTGAAGAACTCACATCCTCTCTGTGCATTGTTGCGACCGATAGTTTTTCTGGGCTGAGCTTGCATCGTTTTAATTACTTCTGTTTATTGGTGTAGAAATGGTAAGTGGAAGTTTCTGGATGGTGTCAAAAATTCTGGTGCTGCTCCACCTAGGAGCATATTCGTGCAGCAATCATTGCGTGATTTAGGAGTACTTGAGACTATCTGCAACTATGTGAGTGTTATCCTTCCTTGATATTGAGTGATTGCCCAATCTATTGTTGAATTTGCATTTATGACTCCATGTTCCGCAGGCATCCTCTTCGAAGAAGTTTCAGCCTTCAAAGCCTGTTATCTTCTTTTGCACAGCAGTTATCGTTGAAGCTTTGGGTTCTTCAACTGGCATCGGTAATGGCTTTGTGAAGAGAATTCTTCTGTTTGTTTTTTCTGGACTTCAGGTTGGTGGCAATGTGCCGTCTGATCTCAGGGTGAGTTTCAAAATGTTGATGTGGTGGAATTCATTACTATGGTTTATATTTCTCTTCATATTTAAATTTTGATGATAATTTCTACTCTGTGTAGGCTGGCTCCTTGATGATTGTTGGGTTGCTAGCCAGTAAGGTTGCCTTGTCTCCTAAACTGGCTAAAAGCTTGATGCGATCAATTGCTGAAATAGCTCAGGAAGGTGCCATGGAGTCCACTGACCTGCAGTGGTCTCGCTTACCAATATTGACCATAATTAACCTTGTACAGGTAGTCATATATGTGTCCTACCTTCTGGCTGTTATTAGTTAATTGTTTGAGCAATGTATGCATTTTCTATAATCTAATGCTTACTTTCTTCTTACTTTGCATGTAATGTATATTGTCAAGATCTACCTGTTTTTATGTTACTTATAAGTTAATGAAAAATATGTCACTTATAAGTAGAATGAAATATATTATTCGCTCAACTCTTCTAACTGCCTGCTAGCTATGTCTGTAAAAAACTGCTGCTAGATAGACAGACCCGTTGACTTCAAACAAAAAATAAAATGTTTTTTTGGTTCTACGGTCTTATAATTTTTTTATTCCTATCAGTTACTACTGCAAATTCACTGATAGTTTGAAATTCTGAGAATTATGAGACTAATCATTGTATGCGAGATTGCATTGCATTTGTTCTATTCCAGTCTTCTCTTCTGACATCTGTGCAAAATTTTCTACAGTTGCAGTGTGTTGAAGTGATCTCAAAGAATACCTTGGAGATCCTGAAGGGAATTAGGTACCCTTTTATTGCTTTGAATGTTGACAAAATTTGCAAGGTCATAATTTAGCTCTTTAAATTGTGTACTTGCTTATCATCTGCAGGGATATGCCTGCTATTCTTCTGGAATTGTCTAGAGAGTTCAATATAGACAGGTTCCTTGACCTGCTTGTACAATCTCTTCTTGAGTGCAGGTGTGAACTGGACTGTTACCTTGTTATTCCTGCTGCTGATAATTCTCCTTTTACTGACTATTTTCTTCTTTCTAGCTTATCTGATGAGTCATACCATGATGCTCTTGCACTCATACTGGAGAAAGTTCCCATAGGAAAGTCTGTTGACCGTATGGTCTTGACCATTCTTTCGCGCTGCTTGAAACTTTCTCAAAAGAATCATGGCTCCAAGTCATCTGAAGCAGGTATGATATTAGCTGTTTTACACAGTTTTATTGTATAATTTATATTTGTAGTCATTTACCAAAAGTTCTCATTTCTGTAATTTGACTACCTAGCTTCTGCGAGGTCATTTGTAGTAAAAAGTTCCATCAAATGATTTCAGAACCATAATTTTGAGATATTCATTCTACATATTTCTTATTCTTGCTTGTTTGTGCTTCTGGATTTCTTAGGAAGGTGGGCAAAGGATATCTTAATGGTTATTAATAAGAATTATCCAGCTGAACTTCGTCGAGCAGTTTGCATGTATCTAGAGGTTACTCAGACTATGTCTCTCTCTCTCGCTCTCTGCACTCCCCTTTCCTTGCCCTTTTCCATTATTAACTGTTGCTTTTTAACAGGATACTAAAGTACAGGGCAAGAAAGAAGCCACAGTTATTGAGCTTTTGAGTGGAACACTGGAAGGAAATTTGGATTTGCCATCAGTGATCTCAGATTCAAAAATCTTGTTCGGTCTGCATCATCCTAAGGTATTGAGATTATCTATGTTCCTTAAGAAATCAGTTTCATACATCACAAGTTTTTACTCCAGCAATCTGTAAACCCTTCACATGGTTTTGACATGTCATTCAGGCAGCTGTACGACGTGCGACATTGTTTAGTTTAGGCACATCAGGAATTTTGAAAGATGACAATACTGTTTCACAGGTAATATTATTTGGTGATCTTTCATTTTACCCACATTTGTGGCCTTGTATTTGAACCTTGAAATTGGGAAAAATAGTTGTTTGGATAACAAAATTAGGAGGCAAGTCTAGTGTAATTGAAATACAAGTGCTCCAAACCAGTATCAGATATGTTGCTTTCACTCTCATGTATTCTTCTGATGCCTTTGATCCAGAGGCTTGTAAACATTCAGGATGCTGTATTAAACCAGCTAAAGGATGAAGACCTTTCTGTAGTTCAGGCAGCTTTATCCATTGACGGATTGTCGGACATGATTAGTTCTTATGATATTCTCAATGCTTTAGGCCTTGTGCTAGAAAGATGTACTGGGTCTCTAAGGTCAGGTGAGTGTCATAAATGTTTTCCATTGCTGTAGTTTACTTGAGATATTGTTAGACATGGTGCACTCAAACTCAACGAATGTTTTACTTTAATTGACAAATTAAAAAAGTTGTTAGAGAATGGTGCATCCCTTCATGTCCTAGTTTAACTGTTTCTGTATATAGGTCCGTCTGAGGAAAATTCCTTAGCTTGTGATGTTGCTGTTTCGTTTATCACAATTGTCATCTCCGCCTCCCACAACGATGCGTATATGTCGAAGAAACTTGCCTCAATGCTGTTCCCACTGCTTCTGATATCTCCCAAGGTTTTGTTCATATCCCTATTTGTTGGTGTCTTGGTTACAGTCTTGATGCCAAGTGGGTAGTATGGATTATTTATTTGTTCAATATTTACTCTACTAATGCAGACACTGAGGCTGAATTTAAAGGTACTGCAATTAGCCAAAGAGCTAAAATGGGATCTGTATCACAATCTTCCAAATGTCACAGCTGAAGAGGTGGTAAGTTACTTGTGTTCCCGTTTGATTTGCTTCTGGTGTTCTCTGTGTTCACCTGAATTACCATCTTTATCATGTTTAAATGAAAAAACAGGTCAAATTGATCATCAGTTTGTCTATATTGGGTCATAGTTTAATTGTTATTTAGTTACCACTTCTTCCTTTCTATATGGCTCTGGCACCTGCGTTATAATTCTCCTCTTTCATTCTTTGAAAATTGCAGAAACTGGAACATGAGATCATTTCTTCTATTAATCTGAAGATTGTCAGCAACCTGTGTGAAGCTTTTTCAATGGATCCGACTAAGCATATGCCCTGGCTTATTGAGAATTGCTCTAACTCAGATCTTTCAAGGACGCTAACTTTCCTAGTAGTGATGGAGTCATTTTTTAAGTCAAAGAATGGTATGAATTGCATATATGAGTCCGTTTCTCTTATACACACTATTATAATGATTGGAAACACACCGATGTAAATCGAGTTTGATGTTCGGCACTTAAGAATCTTATTCTGCTGTTATGCTGTTGTGTTTTGTTTTCTATTGGTATCACCATGTCATGTTGTAAATCTCTTCACCACATGTTATTTTCAATCAAGATATGCCAGACATGCCTATAAGGATCTTTTCTATTTTTCCCTGCATGTCAGAGATCAATTCTTCCTCGGCACTCTTTGAAGTGTATTTTTCTTTTCTAAGAGCTGAATCGGAGGCGTTGGTGGGCAATGTTTCCATGCTTGAGGTTGGTTGTCATGGGTTCAAATTGCATTTTTGGCCCTTTTGGGGGTTATTTTAGTCCTCTAATCATCTGCTCTTTGCCTTCTGTCTTTTGTCATTGCTGACAGTTCAATAAAGAAGTGCTTCAGTGGGACTGCAGAAAGTTCCTTGATCAGCTGTATGCCATTCCTCTTAGGGAGCTGAATACAAATACTTTGATTTGTGTCTTTTGGAGATTACTAGATGCGCTCCCAGTGGCTGCTTCGGATGTAATAACAGTCTGTGGATCTTTCATTGCGTAGTCCTGTCTGTCATTCAGCTGTTTGTGTTAATGCTAACACAAGTGGATTTCTTTTGCAGGGTTGTAAGGAGGAGGTGACTAGAAAACTCAGGGACTTGTTTGTATTTTTTGCAACTTCTCCGGCAAAAAATGTTTTCAGGGAACATCTTTTCCGCCTTGTTACAAACTGCAGCATGTCTCCTATTGATTTTCTGTTGGGTTTTTTCACGGAAGAAGGTACTCGTGATCTTAGTCTCAGTTTGCAACTTCTTGCTCATTGTATATCAATTACATGGGGAGGTGCCATATTAATACTGAACGCTAGCTTTATCCTGTATCAGAATGTGCTAGCTCCTTTTGCTCTTCTTTTGTATATTGTTGGAGTCCATTGCTAGATTGTGTTTTGCTCTACTAGTACTGATAATAAGTCCAATTGTAACTGATTCAATCAAACTGTTAGATTACCCATCCTTATTTCAATGTTCTTTGTAGTTGGACAAGTAGTTGAAATTTGAAGATTTTCACTTTGACAGATGACTACCAAATTTAAACAGAGTTTCTTTTTTAGAAAAGATGGTTGATTCGTGGTTGTTTTGACTTATAAGTGAAAGAAATATTAAATTTGGCGCTGTATCTTTATACTGTTTGAGTTTTGTTTCTAGAATGAATCAACTAAAGTGTTCTTGAAAGTGTGGTTTGCTGCTGATTTTTGTTTTGTTTATTTTTTGGTCATTTGGCTTAGTGTTAGGTTCTGTTTCATTTTTCTCGTTAGGACAGTTGTACTATCTTCATCACTCCCACTGCCTATATGTGTTATGACAGAAACTGTGGGTTTTGAGAAAAAGATAAAGAGGTATAGTTGGAGTATTTGTCCATCTGAAAGTTGGATATTAAAGTTGGAGAAGTTAAATATGTTTTGTGTTTGAATGGCCAAGTTGCTATAGGAGAACCAGCAGTGGCTATCATAATAGTAACCAACAGACCGGTAGTAAAAACTTGTTTGTCCTGATGTCTCAATACGTGATCTTGCAGATGTTCCTCTTCCTGTTCAAATGGAGATCCTCCACTCGTTTTCACATCTTTGTGTTGAGGCAGATGATAGATTGACATTTCAACTCCTTGCCAACTTCCCTTTGGTCCTTGTTCCACTTTCTTCTGAAGACCAGGTCTGGTGGCAAGAATGTTCCTTCACGAAAATGGCTGTTTCTTCAGTACTTCATCTGTTCTAGCTCGTCATTCCATTACTTGCCTGACACATGTACGCCTGTTCTCAGGAATTGAGAGTTACTGCGGTAGGCTGCATTGAAGCGCTGTCTGGACTGTCTCGTCGCGTTGACCTATTGAGCAAGAAAAATGGTAATAATGATATACATGCTCTTCAAATGGTCGTCTTCTTCAATCTCTTGTGGCGTATATGCTCAATGGGTTTTATGGCAGGAAACAATGGCAATTGGATAAGTTTTGTTGTTGACCTTTTGGGCTTCATCGTCCAGCAGAAGAGGCTCATACTGTCGGACAAAAACTTCTTACCATCGTTCTTTACATCTTTGCTTGGATCATGTTCTGGTGGTCTTCTGGTTCCTCGAAGTGTTGAACAGAGGTATGTTGTTGATTCTTTCATACTGATAATAATAAGTAATCTGTCGCAGTAGTATTTTGGGGTTTATTTTGAAACCAGAAAATTGTAATTGTTTGCTTCCCCATGTCTTGTACAGCTGTGCTGTTATGGATGATGCATGCAATCTCTCAAAAACCATTTATTTGTCCTCTAAATGTGAAGCTTGTTTTGATTTGTGATTAAATAATGCACTTTCAGATTCAACGAATCAACAAAAGAGCAGATCCTTGCATTTATATTGGGTTATGGCCTTCAACTGCCTACATTTGCCAAGGTTTTCCCTGACCCTCACCCAAGTTTTCTGATACTGTACCGTGCTTCTGATATTCTCCTGGAGAACAATAGCACTAATAAAATTTTTTTGGCAGGTGATGATTGTATCTTTGCTCAAAGGTCTGGGCAATAGGATAATGCACAACAAAGATGCTGAAGAACTGTTGTCACAACTTCTAGAGAGGCGCAGACAAATTTATATGCTGCGAAATCAGTCGAGTAAAAAGTTATCCATAAGCGAAATCAAGATCATGTGCCTTCTACTAGAGGTACTTAGAAGATAGTCTCTTCTTTGTACGAGATATTCTGTGTTAATCTTATACTAAAGTAAATTCTCATCCAATTTGTCATTAGATCTGTGCCACAAGAACATCAACCGCAGGGCACCCTTGTGAAGAGTATTTGTTCTATGCTTTGCATGTAAGCAGAAAATTAATTCTTACAGTGAATTAATGGCTCACTAATACACTGTCTTATCCATGTCCAAGTAAATATTTTTTCTCCTTTCTCCAGTTGAATGGGAGTGCTTCAGGGGAACTAGCCATTGTAGAACCTTGCACGACTGTTTTGCAGAGTATAGATTGCCAATATTACTTGGAGATGACACCTGATAAACAGGTTTATATCAGGATACTAGATATTCAGAGCTCCATAATTATATTATTTTTATACATAGAATCCAAAGGACTTGCCTCGAATTTTTTCTCCTAAGTTGATATGATTATATCCTCGGCTGTGTGCAAGCAGATTCTAATGGAATCTTTTTTTATGTTGTACAGCGGCTTCTGTTCCGTGAGCTTTTATGTTTGTCCCGGCATGCTGATGGGCAGTTACAGAATGCTAGCAGGGCGGCATTCCTGCGATTAAATGTCCGTTTTCTACCTCAGCTTGATTAGTTCTTTCAAATTCTGTAATCGTGTGCAGTTAATTTTATTATTTCAATTAGGAACAGAATATATGCCAGGGAGATAATTTTTGTTCTGGGTTTCTTTCTGCTACAGATTTCTCACTCCACCGTGGCCCAGACACTTGATTTCTTCCTGAAGTCAGAAAGTCATAGAACTGGGTCATCACATGGGAAGAAGAAGATGAAGAAAGAAACACACCAAATGTCCATCTCTGATCACGACCTCCTTCGTGAAGAGGGAACATTGTTATCTTCATTAAGCTCGCTCCTTGAGTTTTTAATACTGAAGAAAGATGTGGCTAAGAGGTTTGTCCAGAATTTTCTCATGCTATTAAGGATTTCCGTGTTGTGATGTTGGGTGGCTTTTATGTTTCGAGATAACTCTAGGTCTGCTTTCTGACTACCAACCAATGTACTCTACAGGGAGTTCCTCATAGGCCCTCTTTTTCAGCTTCTTGAGAGTATCTTTTTTGATGAAGAGATGCTAGCTCTAGGTGGTTCATCTAGCATTTCCCAGACAGTGTCGGCCACAATTCTGAACATTCAGCACACTTTGCTAATAGTATTGGAAGATATTATTTCGTCACTTGAATGTGGTGGTGTCTCATCAAAGGTATTCTGGCAATGTTGAAATTTGGAATACTTCTCCTACCAAAAAAAAATAGAATTTCAAAAAATGGAGTTCTGTTTTCTTTATATGTATATATCAATTAATTAGTTAAGTGCAGTATCTATGTGTTCTCCTCATGGACTATCTGTTTCCAGGATTACGGAGCAGTTGAAGTAAAGGTTCTGATAAGATGTGCCCGTTCTGCAAAAGATGGAACTACTCGGAACCTTATTTTCTCGCTTTTGTCTTCTGTTGGAAAAGTCATCCCAGACAAGATTATGCCACATATATTGGATATACTTGTAGTGATTGGGGAATCAACAGTTACACAGGTTTGTTAAAATATCTCTTGGCCTTGGGTTAGCAACTGTTGAGGTTTCGTTTAGTACACATGATCTCTTTGTGATGTTGTTACTTTTTACTTCGTGAAACCTGGATTTTTTTTTATATAAATATAACCTTTCTGGCAAAGATTGTCACGGAAATATGCTGTCTTCCCTTTATTCTTGTAATCACCAGCAAAGTTATCAAATAATTGAAACTAGAAATACAATTTCTTTTGTTATTCCTTGTGTTTTGATCAGTTTGTCTTCTACTCTCTCTTTTTGGGTTGAAATTTGTAGACAGACAGTCACTCGCAGCATGTGTTTGAACAACTTGTATCTGCTATCATTCCCCCCTGGCTCGGCGAGACTGGAAACATTGAAAAATTGCTCCAGGTGAACCTTGTGCTAATTTGTTTTGCAATTTTCAACTTGAGCTCACTCTCACGTTTATATGTGAATATTTTTGTTTTGTTTGATTTTCCTTCAGATTTTCATCAATGTGATGCCTGATATTGCTGAGCACCGGAGGTTGTCACTTGTTGTGTACCTCTTAAGGTATTAAGAATTTGCAAACAACTGGTTTAATTTTTTGTTTTGAGTGGAAGAGCTTCTTTTAACTTTCTTGCTTATTGACAGGGTACTTGGAGAACAAAGTAGCTTGGCTTCCTTACTTCTACTTCTTTTCCAGTCCCTTATTTCTCGGAAAGGATTCTCTTCATCCTGCAGTGGACAAAGTCTTGATGATTGTGAGGGTTCTATTTGGAGAGAATGGGAGTATTCTTTTGCCGTGCGGATATTTGAACAGTACTCGAGTACTATATGGCTTCCATCCCTTGTCATGCTTCTAAAGCGGATAGAAGCAGATGGTTATAATCAAGAACTTCCAGTAAAAGTGCTATTTGCGATGGAATTCATTTTACACAAGTTGCAAGATCCCGAGTTCACTCTGAGGCTTCAGTCAAGTGAGGGATTTAATAACATACAGGTACCAAGCCATATATTTGAGAACACTGCTATTGCTTAGCTTGTAGAATTGTTACCAAGCCATATATTTGAGAACACTGCTATTGCTTAGCTTGTAGAATTGTTTGCAAGTAGAGGTAAAATCTAGCGTCATTAGCTATTCGAGTCATGTATCTGGGTATGGACCTGCATACCATGTCAATAGTGATGACAATATCTGGTTCTTAACGTGACTCGAGAAATTTATTTTGAGCTAAATAACTGTTGGGAAGTCAGTTTCTAAATTTCTCCCTTTTGTCCTGATCTTGTTTCATCTATTTACGTGTAATTATTGGTTAACTTTTTTCTTTCTAGGTTTTACGTCGTCTGCTCTGTCATGGTTTGCTTCTTGCAGAGAAATTACATGTTTCTAGTGATTGGCGATTTGTTAGCCCGTTTTCTTCTCTTTAGTGACATAACATGATAATATTCTTTTGATCTGTCTTTGTTCTGATGGGCAGGGTACACTCCAGGAACTAATGGAACATGCTGTTGCTACTTCACTACTTGTTGACGTAAGAAGAAAGAAATTTCATATTCCCACTGTAATGAAAAAAGAATTGAAAGATCGGGCTCATGCTGTCTTGAGACTTATTAGAACAGCAATGGCGCCTTCTGCATATTTCAGAGGCATGGTCAGTTTATTGGGGAATTCGGATGGGAATGTGCAGAAAACGGTATCATATTCTTTACCGTACTACTAGTGCCACACTAGCGTTCCACACCAGCTTTCTGATTATCCAGTGTTTTTGGAATATATCTAAAACAAGTTTTTTTTGCATGAAATCCAGGCTCTTGGACTTCTCTGTGAGACCCTTAAGGACCGTGACTCTGTCAAAGCAAAGGGTAAGGGGAAAGAACGTCACATAGGTGTGAGTTTGTGGCTTCATATGGACAAGGCATCAGTTAAATCTCTTAACAAAATGTGTTTAGAGATTGTTGGGATGGTTAATGGTACGGCAGAGGAATCAGATGAAACTCTGAAGATCTCAGCAGTTTCTACGCTGGAAGTGTTGGCCCGTAGCTTCCCTTCCAATCAATCCATCTTTAGTGTATGCCTTCCTTTTGTGTCGAAAAGCATTGTGTCATCTAACTTGGGCTTGTCTTCTTGCTCTCTTCGGACTACTGGTGCTTTTATCGAGGTGATCGGGCTAACAGCGTTAGCTGAACTCCCTGCCATAATTGGAAACATGATGGAGAAATCTCGCGAGGTTTCTGCTGGAGTATCCATTTCCGGGGAGGCTTTTATGCATGCAATCCTTGTTACATTGGAGCAAGTAATAGACAAACTTGGCGGTTTCCTGAACCCATATCTCGAAGACATTCTGAGACTATTGGTGATTCATCCAATGTACACATCTGTATCCCATGAAAAATTGAAGCTGAGAGCTGATATAGTACGAGGTCTACTCACTGAAAGAATTCCTGTAAGTTCATCCAGCCTGTTGTGCCTAAAAACTACTCGTGTATTTAACTCATGTTTCAAGCAATATTGATTTTCTCATGTATTTCAGATGCGGCTGGCTCTTCCTCCTTTGCTGAAGATATATGCTGATGCTGTTGAGTCTGGAGATTCAAGCGTGTCTATTGCATTTGAGATTCTAGCTAGACTGGTTCAGGCAATGGATAAACCATCTGTCCGGGGTTACTATGAAAAGATTTTCGACCTTTGCTTGTCTGCTTTGGATCTTCGTCATCAACACCCTGCATCAATTCTGAACGTTGATGCTGTCGAAGAAACTGTGATTAATGCTACCGTTGCCCTGACTATGAAGTTGACAGAGACGATGTTCAAGCCTCTCTTGATACGAAGTATTGAATGGGCAGAACCTGCTGATGACAATAGGTCCAGCACAAATGTGGACAGGGCCATAGCTTTCTATGGATTGATCAACAAACTTACCGATAGCCATCGGTAAGTTATGGTTTCTTCGATATTGACTGTGTGGGCTAATACAATAGTCCATATAACATAATAACAATGATGTCACCCTGCGTTCAATTTCAGGTCTCTTTTTGTTCCCTACTTCAAGTACTTGCTTGACGCCTGTATATGCCATCTCACCGATCTTCCGAGAAATGCCAATATTACTCGAAAGAAGAAGAAAGCAA
Source organism: Linum usitatissimum (assembly GCA_030674075.2). Taxonomy (NCBI): domain Eukaryota; kingdom Viridiplantae; phylum Streptophyta; class Magnoliopsida; order Malpighiales; family Linaceae; genus Linum; species Linum usitatissimum. The sequence continues at coordinate 2,377,002 of JAUJYP020001410.1, read as the reverse complement.
AGAATCTGGACGATGGCAAGGACGGTGAAGTCTCGCTCGAGAGCTGGCAGATCAGGGCATTGGTAATTTCAGCTCTACATAAATGTTTCCGGTATGATACCGGTAACATGAAGTTCCTCGACTCCTCCAACTTCCAGGCAAGTCAAAAAAAGCTATTTGCTTTCATTCTGTTAATTAATTGTCTGTCGATATATATTTGATTCCTCTCGACCGTGTCGAACATTTGTGCTTTGAATCTGCTGTTCTGATAATTTATGCTTGTGTTGGCAGACTCTTTTGAAACCCATCGTATCACAATTCACCATAGATCCGCCAGCTTCACTTCACAAACATCCGAGCGTGCCATCAGTTAACGAAGTTGATGACCTGCTGGTGGGCTGCATTGGCCAAATGGCTGTGACTTCAGGATCTGATCTTCTATGGAAGCCATTGAACCACGAGGTTGGTCTTCTTTCTTCCTGTAACATTTTTGAAAGTTGGAATAGACAATCAGTTAGTTACAGAGACGTTTGAGCATATCATCATCTATTACTGTAACTTGGCAGGTACTGATGCAAACTCAAAGCAGTAAGGTAAGGCCGAAACGTCTAGGACTGAGGACAGTGAAGTACCTGGTTGATAATCTGAAGGAAGAATACATGGTATTGCTGCCGGAGACTGTGCCGTTCCTTGCTCATTTGCTGGAGGATAGTGACGTAAGAAGTCTTGCACAGGAAGTTGCGAAGGAGATGGAGGTGGTGAGTGGCGAAAGCCTGCAGGAATACCTTTCTTGATGATATGGGGTTTAGAGGATTGTTTCATTTTCAATTAGGTGTGTGTTTCTTTGAGCTTTCAGCAGGGAGTAGTAGTTTGGGTGTAAATGGAAAATTTTTGATCAGTAAGGGAAGCTCAAAGCTTTGTAAGGCTACTCTCCATCAAAATCAAATCAATGGTTGAACGTTGTTTCTTCTGGTTGTACACATTAAGCAAGTGATTTTTGTTGTGCTAATCAATTTTTTACTCCTGTTAATTGTTTATTGGTCAACACTACCAAGATCAATTCAAATGGAAATAGCTTTCAACGGAAGAGATTAAAATTGTAGACACGAATAAACCTAAAAATCCAGGCAAAGTAGATCTAAGAATCCATCGGAATTGTGAAATCGTCTCAACACGCAGGCCAAGACATACTGCCATATAAAGGGAGAAGACTTCAAAGATGGGTATATGCTACAGTAAGAACACCTATCATTTGTTCTTATAGGTTCCAGCTATGTCAAATAAGTTTCAACTGCATTTCACCTAGTACCTTTCGATAGAGCCGAAATCTACAGTGAGAGGAACCGCCCGCCTAGAAATGAACCCAAGTGTAACCACTAGGGTGGCTGTCTAATAGGACATGTATATAGGTAGAGAGTGTATCCGTCATTAAGAAAGATGGTATAAATGTGCATATATACATCTCGGAGTACTTACGGGACAGAATGCAAACAGAACTAACAAACGAATAACATACGCAGTACTTAGTATTTTGTTTTCTTGGCTTGGTTTCTGGAAAATATTAAACACGAGGAGTTTTAGCAGCAGCAGCAGCAGCAGCATCCTTAGGATGGTGGTCAGCTGATTTAGTGTGGGAGTGGCTGTTCTTCTAAAACACATTGCTGAACCCCAAATACCGCTTAAACTTCCTGAACACCCCAGCCTGCCCGTGCCTTGGTCGCGATGTTTGTTCCGAAGAAGCCTCCTTTCCAGCTTCCTTACCGGGCGTTGGTTCCGTTCCCATCCAGGATTCCCCGCCTGCCGCTACTTCTTTTCGTTCGTCTTCGCTTTCCGACTCCTTTTCCTGTAGCTCTTCAGCTGAAACAGATGCAGAGAGGATGAGAGGACCTTGGCAACACCGAGAAACCAACTCCATCATTTCATGTGAGGGATAATGGTGCAGTCTATTTTCTCCATTTAGCATAGAATTACACAGCCATACACACCTTTTGTCTTCGTCATGTTGGTATTGGCAGCTTCGGTGGGAGTGGTCGCAGCAACAGTTTCCGTGGAGTGGTCACAACAGCAGTTTCCGGGGCAGTGGTCGCAGCAGCGGCTGCAGGGAGAGTGGTTGTGGGAGTTGCAGTGGTAATGGTTGTTGCGGCCGTGGCAATGGCAGTGGCAGGAGTGACTGCTTCTGTCGAAGTAAAAAGTGTAGATCTTTTTAGCCAGTACTGTTCGAATCGCTGCCTTGCGTAGTCCAAGTAGTCAAAATCTATCTTGTTAACACGTTCCTGTGTGAAAAGAAAGCACCAAGAAAGGGACATATAAAAGTGTGTGTTGGCGCCGTCAAAAACTTAATTGATCTTCAGTATATATATCTCGCAAGCCACACATATCGTCGAAAGAAATTGCCGAGATTATGCCCCACAGGCCCCAAAAGAGATGGCTTCCAAGTGTGTAATTCTTAACATCTTCAAGCAGGTGCTCCACTTCTTTGTCACTAGGGTGTACCGCTGCAAACACAGTATGGAAAGAAAAGAATATGAAGTATAATAATGTACCGGGTAGACTTGAGTTTGAGTTTGGAAACCCACTTACTGTCAACAACGGGGTTAATGTCATCCGGACAGTCTTTGATGTCAACAACGTTCCACTTAGGTTAACATCTAGAGTATGCAATTCATCAATCAATGGACTGTTCCAACGATCATCTTTCACAGCTTCATCATAAGTTTGTGGTTCTCCTATATTGGCTACAATAATGGCGAAGTGCTTGTGGGTAGAACTAAGGTTATCTAAAGTGGTAAAAGAGGTAATGGGATAATGTGAGGTTTTGGTGTTTTCAACTATATAATTTTTTAGGTGAGAGGGAAGTTTGGTTTGCCTAGTAGATGTTCTAGTGGGTAGTGATATTGGATCGGAAATTGGTGATGGTGGGATGGAGGTTGTGGCATTGGATCAGGAATTGGTGAGGGTGATAATTGTAAAGTGGTGGAAGGCGACATTGGATCTGGAGATTGTTGGAGAGGTGAATCCTGAATAGGTAGCAGCTCAGATTCAATAGAGAGTGTTGAGGGTGATTCTGCTATATTAGGTGTACTAGAGGGCCCCCAGATGCTATAATTTCGGGATTGGTACCTGCATGGATTAATGGTATTGGTGCAAACGAATCATGAAGAGATGCATGTGTGGGAGAAGAAGATGTAGATTTGTATGGGAAAATGCTTTCATGATGTGGAAAATTGTAAAAAGAGCCATTGTGAACTTGGGAAAGATGAAGCTTTCCTATCTCTTCAGTCTTCTATGCCAAGGTCTCCTATCGTTCTAAATCGGACACGACATCGAATGCAGGGCTGTGATTTGAATGATAATAATATATCTGCAGCGAGATGCGTAGAGCAGGATCTTCCAGAAAACAGCAAGTTTAATCAGGGTGAAATTCCTCAAAAGATGCAATCTGAGGATGGTCCTTCTTGTACTAGAAGGACCAAAACATCAAAACAAGGGCCTCTTGCTGAAGACAAAAGCATCATCTGGAGGAGGTAAGACTTGCAGCATTGATCATCTTACGGACAATTTCCCGTCCGAAGATAATAGTGCCTATTTCCTTCTTTTTCTTTTGCAGATCCGACTGTTAGAGACCACAAAAAATCAAGACTTTCCAAACCAGGATCAAGCTCTCCTGGTTCTAACATTAGGAACAAATGTCTTCTTGGCCATAAAATAGACTTCAAGAATTTAATATTCCACAGGTTGGAATTCTTGATCACCGGATTCTCTTGTGCGAAGGAGAGAGAGCTTGGGGAAATACTACAGAAATTTGGAGGCATTGTCCTTTCTGATATCCCTTCATATCGAAGTTCAAGCAGCAGGGGGGTTATAAGATCTGTTACCCAGCAGCTTCCTGTTATTATCTGCTCAAGAAAGATTGGTTACTTGTAACAGCCACATGTTTTGTTCTGTTCGTGCACGAAATATCTTATTGATTGTCATCTTTTTTTTTTCCATGCAGCTGCAAACTTCCAAGTTCCTGTACGGTTGTGCAGTGAATGCTTCCATTTTAAAAGCCAAGTGGGTTACTGATTCAATTGGAGGTGGTACCATTGCATCACCAGAGAGGTAACTCCCTTCCATCACTAATTTCTTAAGACTACTGCTTTTCTTCTACTGTGAAATAGAAGCACATATGATGTGACTGCGCGGCTCAGTCAGGCAAGCTTAATATTATTGCTAATTCCGGTTATCTCACTAGCAGGAAAGGGTTCAGAATGAGGCTTGTAAACTCATCATGGGTTATTTTAACTAAATTGCTTTCCCTTCCTCGTTTGCTCTAATGCTTGATTTCGTGGTTCCTTCTTTAACCTGTTTGCAGGTATCTTGTCCTTCCAAATCAAGCAGACAAAAGGCTCACAAGAACGGCGTCAATGAATAAAAAAAATCGTATATTTGACAGAGTGGGGATCATGCTTCACGGAAAGCCCAGCTTTTGCAGGAAATTGTCGTTGATAATCAAGGTTAGTTGTCAGTAATTGTCAAGATTTAGCACCTAATAACTTGCATCCAGTTACGTGGTTTTTTGCAGGTGTGTTCGTATTCTTGCTCTACATGGTTTGATTGACATGGGTTTCTTGTGACTTGTGTAGCACGGAGGTGGAGAAATGTTCAAAACGCTTCAGAATTTACTATGAGGTCTTGATAGAGGAAAGCTAACGCGCGGAGTAATAGTGGCTGAAGATCAGAGCAGGGCGTTGCGACACTTGCAGCATTGTGCTGAGGAGCAGAAAATAGCCTTGATGGCTAGTTCGTGTTTCTTCTTCTTGTTTTCAAGCTTCCTCCACTCTGGAGTTTTTGGTAAACAAACATGACGAATGTTCTACTGCAGTCGGCTAACTGGATTGTGAAAAGCTTGCATTTAGGGAAGCCTCTCCCTCTTCTACAGAAAGAAGATACTCCAGGGGACATTGAAGGTTCGCCAAATTCCTCGGATTGGAGTCGAGAGATCTGACAAGGTGGAGGCCTTCTGGTGTGAAGTGAATCAACATTTTTGAAGATGTGTGTGTTGTAAGTTGTACACCACAATCAGAATCATGCTTGTATATAAAGGGATCTGGTTTTACGTGGAAACTGAATCAAGTTTAGTTATAGGAAAACCACAGTTGTGTGTGTAGTTCAGCAGATCAAACTTCTCGAAAATATTATGTTAGAATCCTCATGATTGGAGAAATTCAGAAATTATTCATGATATTTGTAGAAATCAATCGATTTGTCACATCATTTTTGTATATCGAAAAGGATGTCTCTGAGATGGTCGACATAATTGATTTGCAAACTAGTATAGTGCGGGTGGATTAGTGGGGTGGACATATTTCAGGATCTTAGACACCTATGTCATGATTGTATGTGATGTTTGTGTTTGGTCTTTTGGATGGGGTTTAGTCAGTGGATATTGAAGGAAAAACAGAGTTGGTCCTCTCCCAACTATCTTTGTGAAACATTATTTGTGTGGCAGGTGATGTTATCATTTCAAAGATCTTATTCAGTGTTTCTCGTATTATTTGCCTTATATATATATATATATATGTAGTTACAGATGGTCCGACGTGGTGCTAATAGAGTTGCACTCATTCAATGTCGAGAATTTTTTTTTCATATCTAGATTAATTACTTGAGTTGAATTAATTTCTAAATTTCTCGATAGATAAAATAAAATTGAAGGTTAAAAACCGTAAAATCCCTATAAATTATAACTCCTAAAATTTTGTGAATACATTTTATTATTTCAAGCAAAAAACGTACAACATACACCTTGAATTGAAGGGCTAGGTGGAGGAAACATATCCTCAAAGGCCACACTACTTTACACAATCATTGCATCACATCAACTATAACACATTTATTCCACCAAAAAGGCAACAACAACCCAATTATATAATAATAACTCCAACCTTTTAAAGTTGATCCTTTAGCTTTATGAATTGAAGACCTTGAACTTAAGGCCAGACCCACCCAACTTCTCCTCCATGACATGAGCCAACTTCTCAACCATTTCAGGGGACAAGTAATTCACCCAATCCCCAACCTCCCCTTTCCTGAACAAATGCTTGTTCTCAAAGTTCATTATAGCCTTCCCACTCTTGTTCACTTCCAACTCCTTGAGCTTCTCAAAGCTACAAAGCTTTGCAATCCCTTCCACCAAACCTTCCTCCTCTTCCTCCATTGAAAATGGGCACCCAAGAAACTCAGCCAACTTCCTCAAGTGCAACCCAACATCCTCTTTCATCTCTTCATACTTGAAGAACAACACTTTATCTGGCCTCTCTTGGCTCTCCTTCCAATACCCCAACATGTGATCCCAAAATGGACCAAACCCAACAACCCCTTTGCAATACATCTCAAATGCCTCCTCCAAGGGCAAGAGTGGAGCATTCCCACCCTTGATCTTGTTGGAGTATTGCCATGACGAGATGAATGTGTCAAAAGGGTTCCTACATATGTACACAATCTTGCAACCCGATTCTCTGATCGGTTCCTGGAGCGAGTCAAACGGTATGTGGGTCGCGAACAGTCTCGGATCAGGGAGCCCTGACAGGTCGACTTGGGGAGTAGTAGTACTCGATGTGTAAAGCTTGTACTCGAAGAAAGGCACCAAGTCGTGAGGGTTTGAGACGAGCAACGGGTGTAAGGGTTGTTGTTGTGTTTTGTCGGTAGGGTTCAGAATGGGGAACTGGGTTCGATTCGAGATGGAGAAAATCAAGGCCTTGAGCCATGTGGTGCCCGACTTGGGGATGGAAGCCACAAGGACATCAGTGTCCTTGACTTGGAAGTGGGCTTGGAAGGCTAGGATTGCTTGGATTTGCTTTGGTTGGCACCAAAAGCCTTGGAACTTGTAGAGGTAAGGAGTCCTCCACCCTTTCTCCCTTGGGAGAGAAAGAAGCAACTTTTGGCATTCTAGGCTAACATCTTCTTCTTGTGGTGCCAAGAAATGGTTGGATGATGATGTTGGCATGCTTTCCTTTCTTGGTAATATTTGATGGCCAAAGAAGGAAAATTGCCTAGCTAGCTTGGTGGCTTGTGGGTGGGATGCTTGGATAAGAAAACTACACCGCCCATGCACATATTTATATTGAAATCGCAAGTGTGTAGGACCCCATAAGGCATATAGGCGCCGTTGTTTACACATTAATTTATGTTAGGTCGACGGCGTTGAGTCGATAACAAAAATAAAATCATTCATCCCATGTGTTAATTATGGAACCTAATTAGATTCATCGACAATAATCATTATGGAACCCAAGTATATTACACTTTTTAATAAACGAAACGGTGGAATGATCTAGTTCAGGTTAATTTCATATGTGTTAGATAATATTATCAGTCAATAATATTTTTTGGCGTAACCTTTGATATCTGATTTATTGGCCGACTAATCTAGTTAAGAATGGTTTCAGAAGTAAGATTTTATTCTTCTTATCTTTTCAAGTACAGCCCCTGACACCACTACATCAACGACTTGTTAGTATCGGTTAACAATATGATTTTAATTGTGAGATAAGGCATATATCATCTCTGGTCTGGAGCAGGATTAAAAAAATCCCTCATAAAATAAAAAGTTAACATGCTAAATTTGTAAAAATTGAATATTAAAATATTAAAATGAAGAAATTAGAACACTTACTATAAATGAGATGTTAAAATTTGAGGCCCAACTGCTATAATTGACGAAAGAAAAAGACCTAGATACGGGCGAGGCGAGTGTGGTATACGCCCAAACATAATTAAAGGAATTCTCATTTGTATAGCACACGCGAGTGCTGCGCATGTGATGGAGTTTGAATTTGTTTTTTTGATAAATTTAATTAAGATTATCAATTTGATTAGTAGTTTATCTTTCGTATTAATTTCATCCTGAATTAAGTTGGATTTTATTTGTCTTAAAATTTATTTAAATTTTATCAAAATGTCCGTATCAAATTATCATCAACTAATATACAAAAATAAAAAGTACAAATTATTAATTTAAATTTCATGAGTTTGATTTATTGAAAATAAAACAAAAATTTATAAATTTATCAAGTCTTATGGTTGGAGTAATTACAATTTTCAAGACGACTAAAATGCTAAAGATGACATACATCATTAGCAAATGAATTATAGGTCAAAATTATGCACAAAAATGTCATATTAAGTAGAGCGGCAGGATATGATCAGAACCAAACACATTTAAATTGTTCCTATTTACCCAATTACGTATAAAACGGACCATATCAAATACAATTGGACAGTTTGATCACAATAAAAATTTCGTCACCTAAACATTAAAACAGTACGTACCAACTATAAAATACACTGGTTTATGCACCAATTTAAATACATATCTCCATTTAAAGTTGAAAGTACAACCTGCACCAACGATATTAACTTCAATAATCATAACAAAAAACTATGATAAAAGCCCTAAAAATCATAATCGAAAACAAGTTATAGGACACAAATATTGAGTACTATTAAAACTGTGTTGCCGTGTTTTCAAGTTTACGTTTCAGAGAAATTAAATTAAAATCAACATTGCGTAATCAAATGACAAAAAAGTGCATTTGAAATGTGCGTGCAATCGAAACGAAAAAAAAAAGAGAAAAAGGGTTTTTATGATATAAACGAGAAAAAAGTGGGATTAAATTTCGGGAATCTAATCATTAGATTTATAAAGCTAAATTTAATGACTACTAATAATGGGTTCGGTGGAAGCCAAGTCCATCCTATGATGAATTTAGAAAAAATTCTTAAGTTTAAAGATAAAAGATAACAAACTGATATAAAAAGAATAATGTCAACTTATCTTTTTTTGTACCTGATAAGAATTTAACTCGATTAAACGGTTAAAATTTCATCGAAAAAAATAACTGCATAAAAAAGGAAAACAGTCAAAGAAATTATTGTTGGTCCGACATGAGGACCCAATGCCCACTTGTGGCCACGAGCATGGTGCATGCCCCAAGTTGTATGGTATGACCACCAGACCTACCTATCCTCTCTAATAAATATAAATATAAATATAAATATAAATAAATCAGTTAATTTATAATAAGGATCGGGTTGTTTGCAACTCCCAAGAAGATCGATTAGTTATCGACAACACAGGAGATTCTGCAACTTGGACTTAATAAGGACAAAAATCCACCTTTTTCCCCATGGCGGCTAGCTCAATCACGACCACGCACTTGTGTTCCAATTGCGTCCACTCGCGTTCATTGGACTCACCTACTTAAATGACCTTCAAACAAGTAGCGGCTCGGTCGAGTATCGGGGTTGAGACCATTTCTTTTTAGATTACGAACAAAAATTAAACAATCGGTGTTTGATTTTCGATTCGAATCGTTGGTTTTATTTTTTAATTTTCTATTCGATGAATACTTGGAACCTTTGAGATAACTCTAGGGAACAAGTCAAATGGATTAGAATGATTTGTTTGAGAGACAAAGTACGAAAATCCTTTTTATAACTTATCCAATCATATCAATACGGTTGGAAATCGGTCAAATTAAATTAAAGGTAGCCAAAATGGGTGGGATTCTCACTATAATATGAGTGACACCAGCACCCCATTATTAATGCGTTAGAAAAAATCTGGGGATATGTAGGCCTTGAGTCCGGGTGAGATGCCATCACCGCTACTAAAATAGTTACGAGTTATATTCTAAGCTTTCAACCTAATATCCTTGAGAATAAAGTCAGATACTATAACTACTCGACTATAATATATTTGATTAGGAAGTATGTATTATTCTTTTTTGAGACAATTTTAGTTGTTAAAAAAGATACAATATGAAGGCCTCTACTCCTATATATACATACCAAGTTTTCTATCCCTAAAGGACCGATGAAATTGAGGAAAAACAACTCGAAAGTGTTCTTCGTTGATTAGTTCCATATTTTCACACGAACGAAAAGTATCGAAAGTGAACTACTTTAATTTCGCCTAAAGACGTCCGGTTGATAAGCTAATGTGCGCGATTACAAAGCAGCGCCGCAAACACTATAAGAAAAATCATCCAATAACCCAAAGTTGTTCGGTTCGTAACAAAATTGGCTGATATCCGCGTGGACAAAAATGGTAATCAAGAACAATGAAATGGTAGATTTGATAGAGAAAAGTGTACTACGTACTACACAAGTCGGGTAGCTGGAGTGTCCCGTCGTCATTACACAAAAAGAAGTTGATAGCGAATAGTTACAGTACTGTCGGTATTTGGAAGCATTACTTTGGACACGTTAAGCCAGCCGTAATAATATTAAGACAAGGCCATATGTAGGTTTCCTTTCACTTCAGTTCTTACTTCCAGCCGCGAACCGATCCGGAAAATATGCGGTGTGCTTGTCAGAGCCATGCAATGTTGCAGCCGACTTAAGTTGAAGCTTAATTTGCCGTCTTTTTTTACCGTCGATTCCATTCGTAATACGGCTGCGGTGCCCTGCCTGGCTCCCACCGAAATGAAATCGAACTTTACTGTGAGAAAATCAAATCGGGCATGGCGAGGTTAAATAAAAAGACCAAAGCGGGATGCCGCAACTAACAAGTAACAATGCTGCTGCCGGGCATAAATTTATGACTGAGGTAGGCTGCTGGTACTATTTCCTTACGTTTGTACCACATGAAACCACGTGCAGGCAACAGATGCATGCATGGACACGTTTAATCCACGTGGACGCGTTTAACCCACGTTCGGTCACGGGGTTAGGTCACGAATTCCGACCCGGCTACGGATATGAGAGACGGTCCTGAAGATCGTCCTTACAGATTTTGGTAGTTGATCATATAATTTTTCGGTCAAATTTTATTCAACGGCTAAAAATAAGTAAAACGAATTGAATTGAATGGGGATAGTTTCGGAACAAAAATAAAATTATAATAAAATAACATTAATATTGTCATTATACGAGTATGTTATGTCGCTAATAAAATTATTTTACAGGCTCGTTATGTCGTTGTTACGTCCACCTTACGAGTAGTTGAATACATCATCGTTATGTCCAGTTTACAACTCTTTTATATCGATGATATATACAATTTACGAGTCTATTATGTGTTTATTATTATGTCCTTTTAATAGACTCATCAGTCGTCTTTATATGTAAATTGTTACATCTATATTACATTATTATTATGTCATTGTTAAATCCAGTTTACGTGAGAAGAATATAAAAAAAAAGTTGAAATACATAAAGTATTTTTTTAATTTTTATTATACCCCTAAAAAAATTCCAACCGTCACATTAAAAACCACAAAAATAAATTTTGAAAGTTAAATCAACTATAAAATGCTCCAGATAAATTTTACTCTCAGAATCATAACAATTTCGCACGAATTTACCCGGTTGTGCGTTCATCATCATGCGTAATTTCATTGGATTGCAAGTTGTTACTTGCTTATTAACCACTACAACATTAAATATATGATTAGTAATAACTAATAAGTAAGTTTATATCAATTATTATAATTTATATGGTAGAATTTATTCTCAAAAATTAATTTATCTAAATTAACGATTATGACCGTTTACTCTATTTTTAAATCGCCTTCTTTCCTAAACCGAACAAATTCATGGTCGGATTAGTTTTTTTCCAGCACCAAATTTTTCTTATTTATGAGAATATTTTATCTCTAAGGTTGCTTGAGGGAAAGCAAACATTGATTAGGATTTCAAATATTTTCTTCGTAATTTTTTTTTTAATTCTAATATCTTATTTATTGACGGACTAATCTAAATGATAAATAATTTCAAGATTAAAATTATATTTCTATCTCAACATTATTACAACCTTATAAAAAGTTAAATATTAATTCATTTTTCTAAATGCAGCTTTTGACATTATTACACCAACCGTTCATTAGTATAACTTTATTTTATCATTTTGGGTAAATCGAATTTCTGCTGTTGGATCGTTGGGCCTGCTAGCACAAGTTAGATCGTTAGGTTTAAAACTATTGGCGTAAGCCCATTGGGTTGGATGTAATTTCATTGGCCCTGCTATCGTTCCACCGGCCCTCTAATGTGTTTGTGCGGGGCCTATTATGTCCCAGTGCCATCCAGTGGTGCTGATGTGGCACTAATATGCGGCACCCTGTCAGCGCACATAGTTCCATCCATCCTATAGACGTCCACTTTTCCGTTATCCTTATCAACGGTCAACTTTTTTTTTCTTCAGATAGTTTTTACGGAAATGCTAAGATAACAAAATATAACAATTATAAATTAAACTTGAAAATAAAAACTATCAACGATATTTCGGAAGATATTTAACGGTCAACATTAAATTTTAATCATTTACATTAATAATTTTTTAATTATGTGCCACAAAATATATGTAAAAAACCTCCTAGATATTGCTCACTAAATATTTGATGGTTTTGTTTGTGCAATGAAAGAAATTTCAAATTAATGATATCCAAATGCACACTTTTATATCAAAAAAATTCCTAATTTCATATTTAATCATATTCAAATACAACCTAAAAGATACATAAAAAACAAAACGTACAAAAGTAACTCCCCGATTCACACTAAAGTTTAGCATGCAATCTAAGTCAACCCTTCCGATCATTGGCTCTTGAACGTGGTCACAACTACATTTTCGTAGCCGAATACATGAACGTCTCCTTCGAGTTGCAGTTCAACCCAATTTCGAATCTAAAATTCCAACGTTATGTATTTTTTATATATATTTATAAGTTAATCTATTAATTTTCACCGTGCCACTTAATGTATTTAACTTCGCCGTTGAGAATCATAAAGAAAAAGACCTGCCAAGTGTCAATTTCTCAAACCCTGACAAAGAAAATGCTTAGCTCCGGACCGCTATTTCCATCCGGGTTCATCATATAATAAGTTTCGGAGTCTCTCGACCCGACAACCCGCTCGAAATGCGCTCTCATATACGCCATCTCCCCGTCCGGGTGGATTCCCCCACCGCCGCCGTCGTCCCTCGCCGGAATAACTCCGGCGCCCATCGAAATCACACGGAGCGTCTGCATAACTTGCAGATCCTCATCGTTGGCCTCCCTCCTCACCCCGAACCCGGTCTTTCTCCCGTTACAGAACATTGTCCAGATCGGTTCATCAGCCATCTTCGTCTTGTCCTTAATCCTCTTCTCGCACTCCATCGCGATCCTCACCATCCCGTTCCCCATGCTCTGCAGCAGCTTCCCCGTCGGCATTCCCAGCTCGAGCAGCAACAGCGGGAGCGAACTCGGGCTCTCCTGGATCGCTAAACTCACTCTGGCCTTCTTGTGCCCGAACAGAGTCCCCGTCATCCGGGTCCCGTTTATCTGACCGTCCTGGATCCGAGTCCCGTTCGCCCCCGGGAACTTGCACGCCGCCGGAGCTATGATCGGGAACGACCGGAAGATCGATCGGACTTGGCGGAGCAGCTTCTTCGGCCGGGATGGATTGCTTCTCTTGCTACTGGGTTGCTGCAATAAGATTGCTTGCTGTAGCACTGGAGGAATACCAGCGGTGGTTGATTCAGGGGATTGGATGATCGGAGTCCCACTTCCGCCGGTGCTCGGTGGAGGATTGACTGTGCGCGTACGGACTGGTGGGAGGGTTGGATTGATTGGAGCCACAGCTGCAGCCATGGATATGGAATTTGGGTTTTTTAGTAGTGTCTTGATGGTGTTCGATGAAACGTCAACAAGAAGGAGAGAAATGGGTTGGGGTTTTTAACAAGGTTCAGCAAGTTTGTGGAATGCACGTCTTTGCTTTGTTTAAAGAAGTTGTTGGTTAATTAGGAGTTTGGTAATTACACATTCATCACACTTAACTTTGAAGAGGAAATTGTTAATTAGGCAATTAAAGAGGGGATTAATGATTGGTTATTAACCAAAATGAAGGACAACAACAGAGATGCTCGAGTTAGTTAGATAGTTGTGTAGCGAAAATGCTAATGATGCGAGAGGCCAATCTCTCTTATTGTTTTTATAGCCGATTTAACGGTTCAAAATCAATTTCGTTAATTTTAATTTGAAGGTTGAAATTTTATCAGGGATGTAAAGGGAATTTAAATTATTTTTTTTCGACTTTTCTCTCTCATCTCCCTACTCTTCTCACGTAAACTGGATATAACAATAATGTAATAATGATGTAATGTGGACATAACAATATACATATGAAGTCGACATAATGAGCATATTAAAAAGGACATAATAAAAATGCATAATAGACTCGTAAAGTGTATATACCACCGACATAAAAGAGTGGTAAACTGGACATAACGGTGATGAATTCAACTACTCGTAAGGTGGACTTAACAACGACATAACGAGTCTATAACATGGTCGTATTAGCGACATAACATGCTCGTACAATGACCGCATCTATTTGATATTTTAAATTTTTTTGTTTCGAAACTACCCATTTCGTTTGACTCATTTTTGACCGTTGGATGAAATTTGGCCAAAAAATAGCCTGATTCAACGGTCATGATATATCAAAACCATCTCTCTCAGATCATTAGCCTGGTTGGTTGTTTAGAGAGGTTCCTAGTACTGGTTTTGTGCGCCATTGATGCTGACAAAACTGAAGTTGGTTTTTTTTACTAATTAACTAACAGTTGTTTGTCACGTTTGTAGATTAATTTGTGAAGTTTACGAGGGGTTTAGAATTATGGAATATGAGGTGGAACAGTATTTTTGTGTGTTTAAAAACTAAAACCTCATTGAAAGGACTTGTTGGGACAGATTATAGGTACAAAGAGATGTTACATTTTGGCATTTCGGTTAATATGGATAAATATTCTTTTAAAGTTGATTGGGTCGTGAATAAAGAAAAAATATCATATGAATATTGATGGGCATTATGTTTGGTAAGTCCCGAACTAGCTACGAGGTGTGCACGTCCGAATATGGGCCTTGAGCCTAGCTTGGAGGTGCTCATGGCTTAGCTCAAGTCTAGTTAGAGCCCGATGATCCTTCACCAACAGATAAAATATGTTATAATTAAAACAGATTACTTATGAAAGGCACATGATGGTGATCCGATCAGTATCTCTAACCCTAAATTATGCCTATACGTACGGATATAACCCTAGTACTTCTCTATCTCCTAAATATTTTCATACGCTTTATCTCTTACCGGACCATTGTCTATGCCGGCGTGACGGAAATAAAAGTGTCGTCAAACCCGGACAGGATTCATATATATATTTTCTAGCCGTCGTGGAAGTTGACATTTGTAATCTTTGTGTTTGGCATTTGAGTTGACATTTCTTTAATATGAACCCGGTTGGTTGTTGGTAAACCCTTTTCAAAAGCAACCGGCAAGTAATAGAGTCAGCCACCCCTTTTCCAATATGTTCACAATCCTATTTTTTATGATTAGATCAGTCAATGCCAGCCTCTCTGATCCTTTTAATTTAATCGACAAGTCACTAAGTTTTATTCAAAGATATAAATTAGTACTAACTAGGTAGGGAGAGTTTTATCGTGTTCACTTAGCAGCGAAAAAGTTTCAAGCGATGAGGTGATAGACGATGAACGAAAGCCAAAAAGAAGTCGAATTTACGTGGTTTTCTATCAGAAAGATCGATTTATCCATATGAAAGGATGATGAGATCTTATTGACCTCAATAAAACAGTTTTTTCAAACCATATATATACTGCAACCACAGGTGTATCATAGATTCCACATCTTCACACATTACCCTACAAAAACCAGCTTTGGCTGGTCAAGATTCAGCAGGCCTAAAATCATTATATCCTACCTCTCTCACTATAAGACTATCTTACATACACTCTCCCAAAAAGCTGGACACTGAGACTTTCCTTCAATGATTCTACTCAAAAACCAGCTTTTGAATTCGGAGAGGACAATACTAGTTGTCCACACTTCTTGATATGTCTTCGGATGCTGATCCTCCCATGAAACCTCTGTGCCCGGAAACTGGAACCTCAGCATCACCAGGGGAAGTCGACTCGTCTGAGACATTGGTGAAGTAGCATTGCGGATGGCTCGGTACGAAATCTTGGTCGGAGCAATCTGGTGTCGACATGTGATAGTCCATCACATCTAGCTCCATCTTGTTGAACATCATGTTCGCAATGGCTCGGTCGATCTGGTTTGTTTGTTGTTCCATTCCACTTCCTTCCAACCTGGAATCAATAGTTTCAGCAATGAATAAATACAGTTGGAAACACAAGCATTTTTGCAAGCTGAATGCTACCATATATAGGTTTTTGTCAACTTCAACTTACCAAGAAGGGAAGTCGGTGTCAAGCTCTTCGTATACAACTCCAAGTGGTCTCGAGTTTTTCGCCAAACGGTATAGAGCATCGCGGAAACATATCCGAGTCTTTGTGGTTAGCTGAAGTACAAAAGAAACATCTATTAACATCCCTTACTTTCTTGCTTTGGAAAATAACTAGTTACTGTTCTTTTAATAGCCACTGTACATACCTGTGTCATCACCAAGTCCAGCTCATATAGTGCAGCCTCTTCGCTCGATGGTTCGTCTTGGACTTGCAAATTCGTACAATCATCCTCCTCAGATGGTACCGATACAAAAGCGGGTACCTTGATAATGGACTGGATGGATTAGTATAAGCTGTATCATAAATCACAGCACAAGGGTTCAGTCAAGATGACCAAAGAAAGTTTGTATCTTTATTACTTATTAGCCAAGTAGATACTCATTTGACTTAAAACACAGAAAATGTAATCCAATAAGATACTCAGTAGAGGAAAATATTCAATGATTCATCTGTTACAACATTGGATGAGATGAACAATACTAATTAGCAAAGTTGAAATCTTTTACCTTTAGTTGTTGAAGACCAGTTTTCGTTGTCCCATGATTCATGGACTGAAAATTCGAGCGGGTATAAGAGCTTCCTGTGGTGAAACCATTGCTCGAAACCGAGCCTGAATCTACTGCAGCTTCAGTCCACAGCTCATCGGCGGGAATCATGCAATCTTGAGACTCGGAAGAAAAGCATGGCGAATTTTGATTATCGTCCATGTCTTGTAGATCATCGATCAAAGAACTCCTACAACAAACGAAAGGGACGAAGACAATGAGTAGCTGGAAGACTAGCTCCAATCAACACATATGAACAAATCATACAAATTAACAGAGACGTTTTGATTACCCTGCCTGAATTGGTTTGTTAATCAGTGAATAACACGCAACCAACATTCAGAGACTTATAAAATTTCCATGAGAATAGAAAAGCATGCTCACATATGCAAAGCGTACAAGTATCTTAATCGGAAAAGGTTATGGTTCGTACAAGAAATGATCGTCCATGTGCTCGATCTTTGCAATGCCATTGAGTTGGTAATCCTGCTCCTGACGAGTAGTAGTAGTAGTAGTATACTGAAAGGAGGAGTTCTCAGATCCTGGCCTTCCACCAAAACTCGAACAACTAGATTGATCTTTATCCGGGATGCTAGTACTTTCCATCTCCAGTTGATCGCCAAAAGCTTGGCTATCGAATCTGAGTTGCTCCAAAGTCCGATTTGCATTGGAGATGAAGTATTTCTGAGGGAATTGGAAGCTGTTATGAGAATCTAGCTCCCAATTGGACCAGCAGCTGCCATGTGATTGGTAGCCATCAGAAAGTGACTGGTCTTTAGGAACAACAAGATCATCATATCCAAAACACTGATCCATGACACCTTTTTCTACAAGATACAAAAGGACTGGGTAAAGTGAGAGATCAATTTGCATTCTTCAATAACTGTCTAAAGCAGCAGAACAGTCTGTAAACTAAGGCAATCAAAAGAATTGGAAGACTCTACCAACACAACAGACAGAAAGTCCTTAAAAGAGGGTTACTTCCAGACCTTCAACCCCTCAAGAATATGAAGTAGGGAAAACTAAGTCACAAACATCAAACAGTTGGATAGATTTCTGGTAACCAACATCCCATAAAGGGAAAAAGAACCAAGCTTTTTTGCAAATGATTCAAGCAAAGGAGAAAAGATGAGTAAAACTATAACAAGGGTATCATCATTACCTTGAGCAGATGTAAAAGATGAACCCAGATGAACAAAAACCAACTTGCAAAAGAGAGCACCTTTGATCAATTTTCGGTTTGCAGTGTGGGGAGTTGAGAAGAAGGAAGGTATGAAGATAGGAATTAAGGAAGAGGAAGGAGGGAAGATAAAAGGAAGGCCCACCAGCAGCTGTTGAAGGACAGAGTTTGTGGCTGAGAGCTCATCACTTTTGGATTTGTGGCTGAAAGAGCTCTCCTATCAAATTCTGCATTCCTATTCGTCCACCTGTCATCTGTGGTTTCTGGATCTGGTGGTCGACTACTCTTGTTCGCGGGTTTCCTTCGCCGGATGCTCGTGTGAGGGCCCCACGGTTACGTGTGCGGCATATTCTTTTGTGTTTCCGGCTGAGCCTCCGAGTGCTTGTTGTCGCTGCTAGTAGGGTAATTTGGTCATTTACTTGAGTCATGAGTTTACGTGGTATGTGGATAATTGGATATTAATATTTAATAAGTCTACTAAAAGTACGACACGTGGACACACGCAAATGGGCCCATTATACCCAACCTACTGGCCACTGAGATCTCAAAAACGCCTTTAGCCCAGGTACATAGACGGTGCTACAAGATATCATCTTCCAATATCTTATATTCGTTCGAGATAATTTAGAGTCTCTCATACTATGAGATAGGTGATGCTATTTTTTGATGAGGTACGTACTTAATTTAGGAAATCGATAAGGTGTTAAGATGATGACGATATTCGCCTAGGTCTCATAGATGATGGATGTCGAATAGCTGTACTGACGAAGAAGCTCCATGTTGGATGTATTTGTACGAGAGGAGTATAAATAACTAATGGATTGTTTTATCTAAAAAATAGATACGCATGCGATGTTTAATTGCCTCTCTTTTGTTGAGTGAATTTATCGACCTTGTGTCGTCTCGTGTTCTCCTGTATCGGGTTTTGTGTCTCATAGGGTTCTCCCTCACGCGCTTCTCCCAATCATCATGGATTATTGTAGGCCACATTGACTCCCCGGAGATCAACTTGGTGCTTTCGGTAAGGGTGTGATATATGGATATTGATGGGACGGGAAATTAGTATTTTTCCGGCTATTACACTAATGCACTGGACATGTGGAAGGTGACATAGTAATCGTAGAAATTTTGACTTTTTGTACGAATTGTCCTAGTTATCGGTAGACAAATTTGTCATGATTTTGAATTTGGTTTTAGACTGAAATTTAAAACGAAACCGAATTCAGACATGAAGTTGGACATTTAGGCTATTTGTGATATGTTGTTATTGAATTTATGTGTTAATATATAATGTTGAGACTTATTCCAATTGAAATTTAATGGATGGAAGCTAACAAAAAAGCAAAATGAAACATGAAAAATAGATTTAAGGTCTTTTTCAATTTAATTTTTCAACAAAGTCCCAATTCGATTATGAATTCGGCGAGTTTGGTCGACCGATTCAAAATCAAAATCAGCTAAAATTTTATACGAATTTAAATTCGGTCGAATTCGGTTACAAAATCAAGCAACCGAATTCGACCGAATTGCCAGGCCAGGCCTAAATAGAGCTGCATATCAAATGGGGATATATCCTTTCAGACCGTGTTAGAGTCCACAATTCAATTTCCATCCCGGATCACAGCCCAAGTGAGCAGTAAAGTAGCAGGCATACTGGGCCCAGCCCAACTAGAACATACGACGTTTAAATCTCGACTATTCCAGTTCCAGCTTCCAACCTGTGCCCTAGCATCTCAATCTCGGCTCAAAATCTACACTCTCCTCTTTCCTTACTGCATTTCCCACTTTAGGGTTTTGATACCACTGATCACTTTGCTTCTCCGACAGATCCCCTTCCCCCTCACTGCTGCTAACTCCAATGGCGGCACCAGCAGTCAGATCCTCCAAGACGGAGTCGTACGTCGACAACAAGCGGAAGGAAGACGTCCGCCAGGCCAACATCACGGCCGCTCGAGCCGTAGCAGATGCAGTCAGGACCAGCTTGGGCCCCAAAGGAATGGACAAAATGATCTCCACCTCCAGCGGCGAGGTCATAATCACCAACGACGGCGCAACCATTCTCAACAAGATGGGAGTTCTTCAGCCTGCTGCCAAGATGCTGGTCGAGCTCTCCAAATCGCAGGACTCGGCTGCCGGGGACGGCACGACCACCGTCGTCGTCATAGCAGGTGCGTTTCTGAAACAGTGCCTGACGCTGCTGTCGACTGGAATCCATCCCACGGTAATCTCTGACTCGCTTCATAAAACGTCTATTAAGGCTGTGGATGTGTTGACAGCTATGGCTGTGCCTGTTGAGTTGTCTGATAGGGATTCGCTTGTTAAATCTGCGAGTACTTCGTTGAACAGTAAAGTGGTGAGTCAGTATTCTACTCTTCTTGCTCCTCTAGCTGTGGATGCGGTTTTGACAGTAGTTGATCCGGAGAAGCCTAGTATGGTGGATCTTAAGGACATTAAGATTGTGAAGAAGCTAGGTGGGACTGTGGATGACACTGAGATGGTTAAAGGTTTAGTGTTTGATAAGAAAGTTAGCCATGCTTCGGGTGGGCTTACACGTGTGGAGAATGCAAAAATTGCTGTGATTCAGTTCCAGATATCGCCTCCGAAGACTGATATTGAGCAGAGCATTGTGGTGTCTGACTACACCCAGATGGATAGGATTCTCAAGGAAGAGAGGAATTACATCTTGGGAATGATCAAGAAGATTAAGGCAACTGGTTGCAATGTGTTGTTGATTCAGAAGAGTATTCTTAGGGATGCCGTCACGGAGTTGTCATTGCATTATCTGGCTAAGGCCAAGATCTTGGTCGTTAAGGATGTCGAAAGAGACGATATTGAATTCATTACCAAGACTTTGAACTGCTTGCCAATTGCTAATATTGAGCATTTCAAAGAAGAGAAGTTGGGGCACGCTGATCTTGTTGAGGAGGTTTCCCTTGGAGAAGGCAAGATTGTGAAGATTACCGGGATCAAAGACATGGGAAGGACTGCTACTGTTCTTGTACGAGGATCAAACTTATTGGTTCTCGATGAAGCTGAGCGGAGTTTGCACGATGCATTGTGCGTCATTAGATGCTTGGTCAACAAGCAATTCTTGATTGCAGGTGGTGGAGCTCCTGAAATTGAGCTGTCAAGGCAGCTCGGTGCATGGGCAAAGGTCCTCCATGGAATGGAAGGCTATTGTGTCAGATCATTTGCAGAGGCACTCGAGGTTATTCCTTATACTTTGGCAGAGAATGCAGGGCTGAACCCGATAACGATTGTGACCGAGCTGAGGAATAGGCACGCTCAAGGGGAGATCAATGCTGGCATCAACGTGAGGAAGGGACAAATCACAAACATTTTGGAGGAGAATGTTGTGCAGCCACTGCTGGTAAGCACCAGTGCCATAACTCTTGCCACAGAGTGCGTCCGAATGATTTTGAAGATCGATGATATCGTAACGGTCAGGTAAGTAGTTTCGAAGCAACAGAGTATGTTGAGTTTGTTTTCTCCATGCTCTCATTGCCTTCTACTTCTTCAGTGTCTCTGAGTTAAAAACAGTTTCAGCTTCTTAGTAAACTGCGATCTATGTCCTTGTGGTTGGTTGGTTGTCTGTCCAGATTTTGGATTTTGGTGTATTGCCTTCTCTATATGCTTTATTCTGGACGAACTTGTAATGTTAGTTTTGCTTGGTTTGTTCTTGTGTCTCTTGTCAACTACTTGAACGATAACTAGGATAATACCGTCGTTGGGATGTAATGCTTCTCCACATCGTATTAGGTCCCGAACAACCTTAATTTGTTGAAATGATACACACACACATATATATACTATGTAGTGGACATGGTAGGCATTTCGAGATAGAAAAAACTCGCGAGATCACGAATCAGAAGTGAAGGAAGCCCTTTGCCTTTCAAACATTCAATAGTGTCCTTGAGAGACACCTCCAGAGGTGTGAACTTCATTCCCAATCCTTCATCTCCCTTCTTCTTCGATACCTCAAACGTCGGCATCTTTGCAGTACTAATCAGTTCTAACAAAATCCAACACCAATGTGAACATCCCTTCCATTAGAAAAGCTATAAAAGGTCAAACTAAAAGCCTACTTGTTAGGAAGATGCAGCGTGGGGTAAAGCTCATGAATAATCCGCAGGACTTGAGGAAAATCACCACTAAACAGTATTTGCCGGAAGCTGATATAATCTTGAATGTTTTGAGACGAGCCTCCGCGACATTTCTAACATCGACAGAACAGTAGTAGTACGAGGGGTATGTCTGGTTTCGTCCTGTATGCTCGAAGCAAAGCGGACTCGTTTCAACACACCGTTAAATCATGTTATAAACAGTCGAGTCGGGTTTTGTTTTTCGTTTGTACCGTTAACTAGGTTGAGAACTATGTCAACCGAGTAGGTAGGTGCTGGCTGTAAAAATGGCCCATTCACAATTCCAGGATGCATTGTTACCAAGTCAATCCCATTCTCCTTTGTGAAATCCCAGGCAGCTTTCTCTGCCAACGTCTTGCCAAGTTGGTACCACATCTGTCGAAAAACTATTAGAAACTGGACGAAGATAGAATAGGGTTAAAAAGGATCTAGCTGAGTCGCGAACTAGATAGCTCTTGTTAAGACGTTCGCAACATTGTCTCAAATCAGTTTGGAAATGTCGAATAACCTGAAGTTTCTCGCAAACTGCTGGGTCGGAGAACCAAGTCTCATCGGCCACCGAGTCTCCGGTTATTGGTTTCACAGTGAAGGACATTGTTGCAACGGAGGAGGTGCCGATAATTCTCTTGACGGTTGGAGACTTTGCACATGACTTCAGTACATTTAGCGTCCCTTTTACTGCTGGATCCACTATCTCCTTCCGTGAATACAAACCCTGATCAGAAACCTTGTACTCCTGACTGCTGACGAGCCAAGCTGAGTTAAGCTCGGTTCAGAAAAGTAGTTTTTAACTCAAGCTCGGTTCATTTAGAGGCTTTAACGAGATTTTGCAAGTCCCGATGAGCTCGAGATCGAGATAGGCTCTTTTGTAGCTCTTAATGAGACCGGCTCGACTCCTTTGCAATCCTTAACATAGGTCAAATCTCGAGTTCAGCTCGAATAAACTTATAAAGTGGACATAACGATGATATAAAAGAGTTGTAACAGAGACATAACAAAGCCATGACCAGGACATATATGTGATATAACAGTTGCGTAACAAATTGTGTTATTTTTCAAAAAATTGAAAATTTTCAACTCAGTTCATGTATGGGTTGCGACATGATTTTAAACTTAGTTCATAAAATGATGGTATGACACATAAAACAGACATAATGGACTCATAAGGTTGACATAATGGACACATAACAAGTTAGTATAGTCATCATAACGAGTGGATTTAATGTACTCGTAAAGTGGACATAACATTTATATAACGGTGTTGTAACAGAGATATAACGAACCCATTACAAGAACGTATCAGCGATATAACAGTGATTAAACGGTGTTGTAACAGAGATATAACGAATCCATTACAAGGACGTATCGCCTATATAACAGTTGCGTAACAGACTCGGTGACATAACATGTACGTATAACAGTGATATATTAGTTATTGACATAATTATATATGAAGTGGATAAAAATGACTTAACATTTTCGTAAGGTTTACATAACATAGACATAAATGTCTTATAAAGTGGATCGGTAACAGGTGGGAAATTGTTTCATAACAGTTTTAAAAATATATTGTAAAATACTTGTAATATCAAAGTAGTGAAAGTTATATTTTAAGTATTGTGTAATTAATTATATTGATTAAATTAAAATTAAACGAAAATAAAAAAGAGAGAATGTATATGAAAATAAAGAAATAAAATATTTATTTTTCAAACTTTGTTTCCCGCTCACTATTCTCTCCCATCATTTTAGCATTTTACATAGCCCTGAAAATTGTGACCATTAGATCAAAGTATGACTTCACCATCAGTTACGGTTTCGATGGCTTAGACCTCTCGGAACCGTAACTGGGTTGCTATAAAACCTGAAGCGCCTGTTACACACACCACTTTCCCTTCTCCACTACTACCGCTCATCGTGATAATCTCTGCAAGCTTTTCTCTTTTTTCTGCTGCTTTGCCGCCGGCCGTGGATCCAGCTAGATTATTTCAAAATTTTAGAGTCGAAAATAAACTGGGTTGTGGCCTAGAGAGCTCCCCTTAGGCCCTGACATTTGCCTTCGTGGCAGTATTCTGATTGGGTGGATTATATTCTGCAACTTGGCGTTGATTTGGGACATGGGTGGATTATGTGTTTCCTCTGGTTTATCTTCTGGGGTCCCATTTCCCAAGTCTCAAAGAGACGAAGAGACACATTTTATTGCATGGAAAACAGAATGTGAAGCCATTGATAAAACTAGGAAACCCTTGACAACAGAACCTAAGTCGAACATAACCACGTTGTACTTGTACATGAGGTCCCCGCAGAACACAGAGCATAATTAACGTAGACAAGGAGGGATTGAGCGTGACGAAACATGGTAGGCATTGACAGAAACTTGCGACTCAGCCATATCCTTTATTATTTTTCGTTCGGTTTCTAACAGTCTGCACCCGTTACGAAATGCAGACGCGACGACGAATCAGAAGTGAAGGAAGCCCTTGTCTTTGAGGCACTCAATAGTGTCCCTGAGAGACACCTCCAATGGGATGAACTTCATTCCCAATCCTTCTTCTGCCTTCTTCTTCGATGCCTTGAAACCTGCCACCTTTGCAATACTGTCGATTTCCTCACATCTGCAAACAAGAAGATGAACCAGCAAATATGAAATTTTTGCTTCCATAGTAAGGTGAGAATTGTTTCAGAGTACAAGTAATTTACTTGTCAGGAAGAAGTAGCATGGGGTATTGTCGATGAATAATCTGCAGGACTTGAGGAAAATCAGCATTGCTTCCAACTAAACAGTATCTGCCTGAAGCTGACTGGGTTTCAAAGGCTTTGACATGAGCTTCCGCAACATCTCTGACATCAACCGACCAGTAATAAAACCTCGGGTATGTTCGTGTTCCTCCTGTATATGTCAAATCAAAGCTAACCAATTTAACACACTTTGAAGAATGCTATGAATGAAGGTAGTCAAAATCGCGATTTTATGTGAAATTGAAATCTAGGGCGAAATTATTATCTTAGATTGAAGATTTTGCGAACTACTTTCTATGATATGTAAGACATCAGTGCAATAAACTTAAATACGTGTAAACGAGATAGTCTCGTATGTACGATGGACAAGATAAGAAAATAAGAGTGAATGTTTAACCACTAATCGTGTTATTTCTAGCCTTGATCAAAATCGTTAAACATCAATAAAATCGATATGTTAACTATATTTAATCGGGTGTTTTGTTGTTTTGTACCATTGACCAGGTTGAGAACTATCTCCACAGAAAAGGTAGGAGCGGGCTGCAAAAACGGCCCATTCACAAACCCAGGATTCACTGCGACCAAGTCGAGCCCATTCTCCTTTGCAAAGGCCCAGGCGGCACTCTCAGATAAAGTCTTGCTGAGTTGGTACCAAACCGCTAGCTGTTTGCAAACCGCCGTGTCGGACCACCAAGTCTCGTCGGCGACCGTGTCTTGGGTTACTGGTTCCCCTGTGTAGAACATTGCTGCAATGGAGGAGGTGACGATCACTCTCTTCACAGATGGGCATTTGGCGCACGATCTCAGTACATTCATAGTCCCGTTTACCGCAGGATCAAGTATCTCCGTCTGTCCATAACGAGTTATAATTACTCATGGTTCATGAAAAGTTACAAATTACAACACTAAGGTTGTTCAGGAACCAAACCGAATCAAACTTTATCGTACATGCTAAAGTTTGGATCGTAACATTTTAGGTAAATTCGAATTATAAAAGTTTAGCTCGTGTCAGCCTCGAGCTTGACTTGGTAACAATGATCTTGATAAGCCAAACTTGAGGTCAATCTGAACTTTGCTCATTGAAAGCCCTTGGCGGGATTTTTATTTTGAACTAAATTTAAAATTTGTACACTAAAATATATTAAAGATATATTAAAGAGTCAAATTGAACATTCAATGATGGATGTAGGGTGTCTAATGTCCCCGCCTTCCATATCTAGTCATTTTGAACTAGTTATACTCTTTTTGACGTATTTTTCAAATTCAGCTAAGTAATATTTTGAAAATATTTGTATGACGAATCTGTTCGGTTCAAAAACAAGTTACATCTAAAACAACAATAGAGTTAAAATAATTGAATCAAAACAATAGAATAATATACCATAGTTGTGTTTCCATTAGCACAATCATAAATTATAAATAATTTGTTTTATGTAATATTTTGAGATAAAAATATATGTTGCATTATAAAGTCTACTAACGAGTTGAAGTTAGTATTTGAGCCGGATCTCGTGCTTGAACTCGAGACCCTATTATGAGTTGAACATACCCTAATTCAACTTTCAGATAATTTTTTTTTTCAAACCGAACATCAAACTGCTTGCAAGGAACTTCGCTCATCAACAACCCTACAACATTACAGTTGATGAGCAGAAGAGTGAGTACCTGAGGATCAGTGGCAGAGAAGGAAATAGGGGAAGCAGTGTGGAAAACCCCATCACACCCTTGAATAGCAGAATCAAAAGACCCTTCTTCCCGCAAGTCTGCTTTGAAAAGATGCAGTCTTTCCTTGGCTCCATCAAGCCTCAGTAGATGCTCTGTCTTCTTCGAGTCACCTAGTTAGTTGGCCAAAACAGAGAGAAAAACCCCCCAAAGATTGATCCTTTTCAATTCAGATCCACAGAATGAAAGTAAATAAGGGCAGAGATTATACAGAGAGATCGAGTTAAAGAATTTGCAGACATGGGTCACGAACAGTAGCGTTGACAGTGTATCCATGGTGAAGCAACAGCTTGACCAACCATGATGCTATGAACCCTGAAGCGCCTGTTACGCACACCACTTTCCCTTCTCCGCTCATGATGATGATGATGATCTGATCTCCCCAGTCGCTCAACGTCTTCTTATCTTTGTTCTTCGTCTGCTTATATATGCAATCTGGAATGGTTGGTGGGGGAGGGTGAAGTCTTATCACGTTCCTGACAGTTTCCACTGATGGGACATTATTGTCAAATGGGACCTTTTTGGCAAAGGATAATGTATTCGGTCCATTTCATATGCTTTATCATTTGGGTTTGGTGACAGAGTCTCTCAGACAATGACACGTTTGTTCTTTCTAATTAACTCCGTCTCCACACTTATGGCCGATTATGCTTAGTTTAATGCAAAATCTCTTTCATTAACAATTTCGAAAATATTGTATTAACATCGTTCTTTCAGCTCTAAGTTACGTGATCAATATCCATCCAATTCGTCAGTCTAAGTTGACAAACTATCTTACATGACATACGGATTGCCTCATAACAATGGTAAACCCGCGACGCTGCAGTAGCCAACGATGGGAAATCACGTGATGGCTTCATTACCGATTGGCGGCAGGTTCAGATCTTTCTACCCGGGTCAGGAGCGGCAGGATCCGAGTTGTTGAGTTCGTTCACCGAGTAGGAATACTCAAGCGTTGGCGTGGGGCTGGTGGTCTAGGGCTGGAGTCAAGTTCTTAGCTTTATCATGCAGCTGTTACCCGGGAGACGTGATGCACGAGAAGCCGAGGCTGTAGCTCTCCATACGGCTCTTGACTGGCTGCGGGATATCGGTACGAGCAGTCGAGCAATGTGTTGTTTAGATGGATATCTAGGTGGTGACCACTGCTGTTGCAAGTAAGGAGATGGATATTTCCGAGTTCAACATTACCATAGAGGCGTGCCGGCAAATCATTATATGCAAAACATTTGTTCACAGTGACACAGTGACTCGGATTAGAAGATATAAGCAATGGTGGAATCAGAATGGTTAGAGATCTTGGGCGGAATTTCAAATTTATAAATCAATTGATAAAATGTCAATTATGTCAACATTTTTTATTAATAATTCTAAAATTTCAAATGACTTTTTGTTTATAGAATAGTCAATAAACGAATATTTTTTTTATGTAGTTGTGCAGTTGTTAGTTAAAATAAAATTGGATGTGTGACACCGATAATTTTTTCTCTACATTTGGTGTTTGAACTAAATTTATGAGTATTACTCATTGGTAGGTTGGTTATAATTTATATTGGATTAATTATTTAGTCTAAGCAAACAAATAGAGGAGCGGACTTTCAAATGCCATTAGCCGAATTACGAAATCATTAAAACTTCACATATTAGTACTTGAGACGAGAAAATGACAGTCTCTCTTGTTAAATTAGCCATATATAATAAATGAGTTTGAAACAATCCTTCAACACTAGTTAGTTTGGACATACATCGGGCGAAATTCGAATACATAATGGGCGAGATTTGAAAACTTGCTCGTTTTACATGGGAATTCGGAGCACTAAGAGTGAGGGATCCTGTGCGGTGGCCCGGGTTTGCCCGGCCCTAATTTTGTCGTTGGATATAAGAATGAGGTTTCACATGAATTTGTTTACCGCTCTCAGACTTTTTATATCCACTTTTATAAGTATGACGCCTCTTAATTGACGTTGAACCATTATAACGAAATTTATTGTAAGTTGATTATAACTTCGCCCTTTTCGAAAAAAAAATATACTCAACAAAAACGACATGTCCATATGCACCAACCTTGCAAATGACGACAGGAGGACGGCACCTGCCACAAACCCTTACGCAACCCATAATTGTGTTTCCGTCAGTTAACGTCGTTAACGGCCCCTGTGGTATCCCCGCGCGCTTAACGGCGAATATCGTAACGGTGGGGGATGAGAGAGAGCGTTTTTGGCGGTAAAAATTACCTACCCTTAACAACGCGGCGTTCTCCTATTGGCTCCTGATGTATGTATGGCGCCATTTCATGTATGTATCCTTTAAAGCCATGTTGGACTTTCCCGCGCTTGGTAAGAGACAGAGAGAGAGAGAGAGAGAAGTAGGACCTCACTGATATTGGGGAGTTTTCGTTTTCTTTCTTTCCTCCCGTAATTAGTGAGAGAGATAGAGAGAGAAAGGCATTCTCTTTTGGTGGCCTTTTGTGATTCAGGCACCGGCGGCTGTTGTCGTTGTTAAAATCGGAGCTAGGGTTTTTGTTGTGCGGTGAATGGATCTGGGGATAATCCAAGAGTTCGGAATACATTGTTGATTTCTGGAGATTCTCAGCTGACAATCCGTGAGTTTTATTTTATTTTATCATTATCTCCGGCTGCGATTCGTTCAATTTGTGCGTTTTTTGTTGTTATGAATGGGTTTTTCTCGCTTGTAGTGAAGTGCTGAATCTATGCTGAAGTAGATTTGATTGTCTGGGTAGATTGGATGTAAGTTGCGAGCAGATATGAATTTGTTCGCTAGGGTTTTAATAATGAATGTGTTTACTAGGGTTGGAGTCAAAGATTAGAGCTTGTTAATCGCTCACTGAGCTGGAGCTGTCTATTTTGCTCGTTTTAGCCTTCTTCTGGAAGTGTATCGTCTGGGTTTATCCTTGCCCTGCAGTGTGTTTTCTGTTGTTGACTGAAACTTTCTAGTCTAATACCAATGCTGATTTCTGTAGGCTTTCTAAACAAGCTCACTAGCTTCTGCTAATATGGAAGATACAAAGCCTTCAACTGAGGTTTCCAATGATCCTAAAAGCAATGGAGGAGAAGTTGATGCCTTTGAAGTGCGGTTCAGGGAATTGTGCGAGGTATATATGCTCTCTAAGCTTGCAATCTTGGTAGTGATTTACTGCCCATTCTGTTTATTCACCGACTGTTGTTTATTATACTTATTCTCATTTATCTAAGCAAAGTTGAAATTTCATGTGATGACAGAGTCTACTATGTTTGGACGAGAAGACTTCTGCAGAAGGTATGAAGCTTTTCAAAGAGACAAAGCATATTATGTTGTCTGGCGTTTCAGCTGTTGGAAATGGCACGGTATATATTTACTTTTACAGTTCATTAAATGATTAATCTACCCTGCTATTTGTTTGTTGTTATAAGTTAAAAAGCTACAGCACTTATTTTTTCTATGGTAGCCTGAAGAAGTCGAAAGATTTTGGTCTGCATTTGTTCTGTATTCTGTCAAAAGGCTGTTCAA
This sequence comes from Linum usitatissimum, assembly GCA_030674075.2. NCBI lineage: Eukaryota > Viridiplantae > Streptophyta > Magnoliopsida > Malpighiales > Linaceae > Linum > Linum usitatissimum. The sequence continues at coordinate 2,346,905 of JAUJYP020001410.1, read as the reverse complement.
GAATACTGGAGACATGGAGCAGCAGCCATCAGCCTATGACAATGGATTAACATTGTGCCAGATATTAAGATCTGCAAAGCTGAAGTATGTTTTCAGTTCATTATAAGCTAGTTAAGTTTGGGTGACTTTGATATAGGGGCCATATTTTTTTTTCCAAGTCTTATCATGTTTGTTTTATCAAACAGCTTCTTGGACTTCTTCAAAGAGCTGCCTCATTTTGTCGTGAAAGTGGACCCAATATTTAGTCATATCTATGGTTCAGACTGGCAGAAGAGACTAGAGGTATTGGTTGTTCGGCTATATATGCCTCCATTAGATTGATGGAGCCTCCATAGTGATAACCATTTATTATTATTTTTTTGTTCTCAGGCGAAGGAGTTGCAAGCCAATTTTTTGCACTTGAGCTCTCTAAGCAGGTAACCTTCTGTCGATTTGTTTCTTGGTACTTCATGTACTCATAATATGTTTGAATGTGTATGTGGCTTCGATACACATTAGCTTTCCTGTCAACTTTATCTGTACAATTTGCATCCATGATTTGAAGGTCCATGCTTTTTGCTTTGAAATTAAAAACAATAGTTCTGGCCCCTCTTTTATCTATTTTCTACCGAGCTTAGCTACAGAATTTATGACCCACTTCAATTTATCTTCTTCCGGAGCAGATTTTAAATGCAATCCAATATGTGTTGCGGGTCGTTGATTCGTCAAAATGGATTGTTTCCACAGTACCAATTATCTCCTATTCTTTATGGTATGTTTTAAAGCTTTTAGATGATTAACATTATGTGATCTGTGATGTTAAACAGGCATTACAAGCGTGCATATCAGGAACTTTTCTTGATGATTGATACAAATATTGACAAGGAACCAGCAGATTCTAGTGCCATATCATGTGCCTCAGACTATCATCGGTTCGGATGGATGCTGTTTTTGTGCCTCCGTGTACATGAATTGAATCATGTTAAGGATCTAGTGACTTGCATTAACGGATTGATTTCTGTACTGGTTAGTTTACTTCTTCTGTTTCATCTGTCTTATATACTCGGTTTATGATTTCCAAGGTTATGTATGTGCCTAACGATCTAATTCCTCATTTCCCTTCTGCAATCACTATTTAGTTTTATATGATTAGGGTTCCGTGCACAATTACTACTATTATGAGAGGGATGTTTCTTACGTTGTTGGCTTATGTATCAGGCTATTCTGATTATACATCTCCCAGTTCGGTTCAGAAAATTCAACTTGAAGGACGATGGGTGGTTTGGTAATGATCTTATCTCTTTTGTTTTATTCTGTAGTTTTCACTTCTTTATTTCTTTGGGACTGCATTATGTAACTTGGGTTTGATCTCCTCCATGCATATCAGCTAAGAGAGGTGACAAAGGTGTTCAGTTGCTTGCATCCCTTTGCCATAAGTATGAGACATCAGAGGATGACCTCAAAAAAATGATGGAGAAGACCAATAATTTATTAAGAGAGGTCCTGAAGGGAAAACCTCAGATGGCTTCTGAATGTAAAAGTGAAAGCTTGTCAGACATAGATACAGGTACTTCGATGCTATTATTATATAAAATTATTGTGCTTTACGTAGGTTAAATGACATTCTTATTAGGGTGCTAATAATGGCTTCATTATTGCAGAGGGTTTGATTTATTATGAAGGTTTGATGGAGGAATCATCCCTGGGAACAAGTTTGAATACCTTGCAGAAGGATTATGATGAGGCCCTTCGTGCGAGTGGTGGTGATCTGGATGAGAGAGTTTTCATGGATGAGGACGTCAGCTTACTTGGTTCAGGAAGCCCATCTGCGAGTGCCAATAATATCGTTGGAAATAAGGTGAGTTCTGCTGAAGAGTGCTCATTCCTGAACAGAAAGGTGTATACTTTAGGGTTTGAGTGCTTCCTCTATCTTGTATGGTGTTATCTTACCTGAGTACTGCCTTTGAATGTGTTCTTTTTTTGTAGAGGAAAATTGATTCAGTATACTCACCCGCAAGAACGATTAGAAGTCCTCTTTCTCCTAACCGTTCTCCTGCACCCCATGCAAATGGAAGTCTTAATACTGAACACTCTAAGATGGCTCCGACTCCAGTAAGCACAGCAATGACGACAGCAAAATGGCTCCGAACTGTAGTATCTCCACTGCCACCTAAGCCTTCACCTCAGTTGGAGCGTTTCCTAGTATCATGTGATAGGGATGTTACGAATGAGGTGGCACGTAGAGCTTATATAATATTGGAAGCAATATTCCCGTGTAGCTCTCTGGGAGACCGTTGTGTGACTGGAGATCTTCAAACGACAAATCTGATGGATAACATATGGGCAGAACAACGACGATTAGAAGCTCTCAAGCTGTATTATAGGGTTTTGGAGGCAATGTGTACTGCAGAGGCCCAAATTTTGCATGCAACGAATCTGACGTCTTTACTAACCAATGAAAGGTTCCATAGATGCATGCTCGCATGTTCAGCTGAACTAGTTTTGGCAACACACAAGACTGTTACAATGTTGTTTCCTGCTGTACTGGAGAGAACTGGCATCACAGCTTTTGATCTTGGCAAGGTAATAGAGAGTTTCGTTAGACACGAAGAGTCTCTTCCTAGAGAATTGAGGAGGCATTTGAATTCCTTAGAAGAGCGACTTTTGGAGAGTCTGGTCTGGGAAAAGGGTTCTTCATTGTACAATTCTCTAACAGTTGCAAGACCTGCACTCTCTGTGGAGATTAATCGTCTTGGGTTGCTGGCTGAACCAATGCCATCTTTAGATGCAATTGCAATGCATATGAACCTTTCTTCAGCGGGTCTGCCGCCTGTGCCTTTTGTACTAAAGCAGGAGATGGATACAGGTAACTTTTTTCACAGTTTCGATTTTTGTTCACAATAATATCCGGGGCTTCAGTCTAACATCCATGTTATTTTCAGGTCAAAATGGCGATATGAGGTCTCCGAAAAGGCCTTGTACAGACTACAGGAGTGTATTGGTCGAGAGAAATTCATTTACATCCCCGGTAAAGAGAAATTCCTTTACGTCACCAGTAAAAGATCGGTTACTAGCCCTTAAGTCAAAGCTGCCACCACCAGCTCTTCAATCTGCGTTTGCCAGGTAATTAAGATGCCCTCACTGGAGAGTCCTTTGTAGAATATAACCAAATTTAGACCCTGCACAACTGCTCATTTTTCCTCTTCGAAATCTGAAATCTTTGGTTGGTATTGCAACAGTCCTACACGTCCAAATCCCGGAGGAGGTGGTGAAACTTGTGCTGAAACTGGGATCAACATATTCTTTGGCAAGGTAATGTGTATATATTGTTTCATTTGTAGATCAGTATCCCGACTTTTATCATTGTGCAACAAAGTTTGTTCCATCTGACGCGACTAATTTTGTTCTCTGTTTGTGTTGCATAGATCAATAAGCTGGCTGCGGTCAGAATCAATGGCATGATCGAAAGGTTACAACTTTCGCAGCAGCACATAAGAGAGAATGTCTACTGTCTATTTCAGCAAGTACTCAGTCAACGAACATCTCTCTTCTTCAACCGCCACATTGATCAAATCCTCCTTTGTTGTCTCTACGGAATTGCAAAGGTTCTGACTTGACTTCTGCTGCTTTAGCTTACGATGTCCTGACAGTTTACTTCTTTTTTCTTCTTCTCATATTCCGATATCTGTTTGCAGATTTCAAAAGTCAACTTGACTTTTAAGGAAATCATTTACAACTATAGGAAGCAACCACAGTGTAAGCCACAAGTATTCCGCAGTGTATTTGTTGATTGGTCATCAGCACACCACAACTCAGTACGCACCTAACCAACTCCACTTACCTTTTACTGTTTTGCTTTTATCGGAATGTCTTAACCACTGGACTGTTTTGTAACAGAGGACAGGACAGGATCATGTCGATATAATCACATTTTACAATGAGATTTTCATCCCCGTCGCAAAAACTCTGCTCGTAGACATTGGTTCTGCTGCAACAATCGCTAGAGCTAATCAGGCCTCTGAAGTCAACAATAACAAAGATGGTAGGCATACAGTTTTACACCAGCCTTTATCACTGGTTTCAGTTTTACACCATTCTTTATCTTCAGCATTTAACTATTTTTTTCGTTGGGAAAAAATAGGTCAGTGTCCAGCATCTCCTAAAGTATCTCCATTTTCGACTCTCCCTGATATGTCTCCGAAGAAAGTATCGGCATTACATAATGTCTATGTCTCGCCACTTCGAACGTCCAAGGTAACTAACTGATGCCTGATATGAATGCTCTGGTTCGACATGATTCATATGGACGGATCGACTTGTCACATTTCTCGAGGCATCACAATGTTTGGTTTGTATGTGTGTAGATGGATGCTCTGATATCACACAGTTCGAAAAGCTATTACGCTTGTGTGGGGGAGAGCACTCATGCATACCAGAGCCCATCTAAAGACCTGACTGCTATCAATAACCGCTTGAATAGGTAGAATCTTCATTTGCAGGATTAGCCTTTGATTCAAACTGTGCTTGGAACTTATTCGGTCCCTTTTTAACAGCAACCGGAAGGCGAAGGTATCGCTAGCATTTGATGGTGCTGATGTCGGGCTGGTGAGTGATTCCATGGTGGCAAACAGCCTCAACCTCGAGAATGGAAATTGTGGATCTCCTATGAAAACTGAGCAACAACCCAACTCGTAGCGTAAACCGGGTTTAATGTTTGACTCTGGACACTGCCGTAAATTGATCTAAGTTTATGCAGCAGATGTTTTAACCATCACTGTAGTTGAGGAGGGATGAGGGTATGAGCGGTTCGAGTTTAATGTAAAGTAGCAGCCGCCACCATCTTCTCCTAGTGTGTAGTAGGAAGGAGTAGATGAATAACTCAATCTGTTCAAGAAGGTAATAATATAACTTGTTATGTTAGGCTCGATGGTGTTTGAAAAATGTCCGTTTTTCTATTAGCTGCTGCTCATCCAAAACTCTCTACAATGGAAAACTGTAACTGGTTCTCTAATGGAGTCTCTACTATTTAAATGATTTGAGATCAGTCCCGTATTTGGGAAGGAGAACGACGATACTGTTGGATGACCAATACTGAAGCATTGATGCTGGTGATCTCAGTAGAAGCTAGCAGATCTCCCACAGTTCCAAGTTCTGGACATTCTTCCCAATCGCTCATATCTCTGGTCATTGCGGCCAAACTAGAGCTACCTCCACCTCCTCGTTTCCCAACTATGAATAATGAATACATTCCTTCAATCTCTTCATATTCAACTTTCCCTTCTGCAACATACCTGTTGTAGAAATCATTGATGCAAGCATTATCCATCTCCCCTTCCACCTCCGGCATCTCCATCAATACTTCTTCCTCCTGACTCCGCTGACTACTACTCCTCCCTTCGTACTCTCCCTTCTCCGCCGCCTCAGCATCCTCCTCCGCCGGAAGAAATCTCACCAGCGTCTTCCGTACGAACTGATGCGTCGCCATCCGCTTGCTACACGCCACCGCCTCCCTGTCGTCCGGCCCGCCGAAGAAAATCACATCCACGTTCTGCACGTGGTCCGGCGACGGAATCTGGAACCCGGTCTGTCCTCTGTCGACGAATATCCCGACCGAGCACGCCGCCTGCCGCAAAACCTTTTGGTTCGTCGTCCGTACCCCTGGCTTCCCCCTCTCCAGCCTCTGTACATCCGGTGATATTTAATTTGTACCATATTGGATTACAATGATATAGATCAGCCTGGTTTAGAATCTCGTTACAAGATTCTGGTTCTTACTAGTTACATCTTTAACAAGTTATGATCCTTGTTACTGAACAAGGATCATGGTCATAGAATAGTTAATACACTCATTAATGGTCCGGTTCTATATAGTTGATATCCATTCTTTTTTAGATAACAAAAGTTCATATTGTACCTACATTTGTTAGTTTTTTTTGGCTGTGTAAGTAACAAAATAACTTACACAAATCTGCAAGAAAATTATCTCTAAAATTTTATAAATGAAAAGTCATCAATCAAATTGTTAAATTACATATCAATATATACTAGAATTGTTAAATTACATATCAATATATAGTAGAATTATCCGCGCCATGCAGCGAAACATCTTAGAGAATAAGTGGAGATAGATGAACGTTTTTTTGTTATGAAAAACGTATTAGCAAATAAGTTTGCAATTAGAAAGATAAAAGCGAGAGACAACTTAAATCATATCAATTGAAGAATGAAAAATATCACAAGATATATACTAGAATTATCTACATGACGTAGCAGAAGGTTTTAGAGAGTAAGTGGAGATAGATGAACGTTTTTTTGTTACGAAAACGTATTAACACATAAGTTTGCAATTAGCAAAATGAAAGCGAGAGACAATTTAAATAATGTCAATTGAAGAATGGAAAATACCACAACCATAAATGATAATATATAAGCTTGAAGTCATCACGAGAGAACCAAACAATATTCATTCAATAATAATTCATGTTGTACTTTTATATATAGAAAGAACTAAAAAACCCTTCCGCGGATACTACCTCCCAACCATGAGACCCACTACCACTAAAACTGAACCGTGAGATTTAATCAACGCCACGATAAGCTTCAGCTGGACTTCAACCCAAAAAACCTTCAGCCTTCTAATATTCTCCAGGAGACGAGGCAACCTTACTGGCTTGCAACTCAACAATCTTCAAAGAACCAGCCTATATGTAGAAATAGAATTCATCATCAAAAACAGTGTAGAAACCATAGATAGCCTGCATATACTCTTATTAAAACCATTTTTACTTTCGCACAGTTTGTTTTTACTTTACATAGTCCGTTTTCAGAATTGCACGAAATAAAAACGGACTGCTCAAAATAAAAAAGAATTACACAAAGTGAAAACAGACATTAATACTTACTTTTACTAAGAATTAGTCTGATTATATTAAACTACGAACTTTGCGAAGTAAAAACATATAAGAGTATGATGCAAGCTCAGCCAAGACAAACTATCGGTCACAACAATGAATAGAGAGGATGTGAGTTCTTCACCTTGTATCAACTAACTGAACCAGTCGAACAAAAAGATGGGTGTCATGGTATGGCAAGGCACATAACATCAACTCCTCGACATTGTATATATGAATCCTGAAAAATTTTCCCAGTTAGTTAAAACGTCAAGAGTAAGAGAAATATAAGAACCTCTGGTAAAATTTACATAATGCGATAGAGGAGATAGTTACTTGTATCTGCGTATCAAGTATTCAAGCGTCCTGTGTGATGCAGGTAAAGGAAGATGCCCAGAGAGCAAGCGTGAATAGCTAGAGATTGATGCATTCAGCTGCCTATTTTCATCTTCCCGCATCAATTCTCTATGCCATTCCTTGCTTTTGATGCTAAAACAAACCATTCTTATAGCTCGCGTACCGTTCATCGAAATCTATAACCACTTCGAGACCTGAAAATAAGCGGGTTAACAAACTGAGCAACCACTCTGTGAACGCCTGGGACTGCCGAGCTAATTACCTTGAGCACAAGAAAAAAAAGTAAAGCACCCACGAGCCTGTAGCTGCCAAACTGTGGATTACATCGATACCAATGTCTGCGGCTTCTTTAGCGTCATAGAGAATAGAGGGCCGAGTAAAGGGTCTCTTCCCAGAGTCAATGTCACTCACTTGTGCAACGGACTTAATTGACTGTAACTGGGCGTCCAGAGGGGATACCATTGTTTCCGTTTTGCTTTCCGGCGATAAAAAACCACCAAAGTCGTGGGATTTCGCTATGGCGGGGAGCAGGGCGGCGGCGACTGGAGGAGCTGTTGGTCGTTATTTGGGAGGAGGTGAAACAGAGTTTAGGGTTTAAAAGATGCAACAACAATCCACAGTTGCAAAGGGTTTAAGGAAAAATTTACAAATAAGGCATAACCTATTCGGAAAAAATACATGATTTGGCTCATGGTATAAAAATACAGAATGTGACCTCATTTTTAAACTGACTTAACGGATTAAGGTCCATTGTTATCGTTGACTGTTAGAATTATCGAAAAACTCTAAACCGTTATGAACGAAAAAAACAGCTGGCATGCACATAGGACGCCCTGCACGTAAACATCCATTGCAACGTCTGCCAATTATAATTTAGTTGAATTGGAGAGGTGCGGTGGTGGGAAAAGAACGATGGGGGAGATTTTAAGAGAGTTGGACGGTGGTGGAATTTTAAAAAAGGGTTTCAATAAAGACTTGACTCTTTTTCTTCATTCTAAATGTGTTAGTTGTGTTTGTTTCCGTTTTATTGCCCATCTGTCCATTCACATTGACCATGACGTTTTCCACCTTATCTTTCATCAAAAATTCGTTAATTTTAACTTAACGGCCCTAATTGTATTTGAAAATTGAGTCACATTCTGTATTTTCTATAGCATAGGCCATATCATATATTTTTTCGAGAAGTAATAACACAAAAAAGTGAAAGGAGATATGCATGGTGATAATTACATCTTACATTAACTAGTGTTCCCCGTTAGCGGTTCTGGCGGGTCTGGTCATGTAAATATTGTGTACTTTTTCTTTTTATATGTTGATTTTATATAATTATGTACATATGTTTATATATTGTCATATTTTTTTATTGTTAAATCAAACACATTAACCATAGTTATTTTTTTTGGTGGAAGTAATTCTTTATCATAAAAAATTCATTTCGGTATTAAAAGTGAATAGTGGTTAATTTCTATGACCTTGTTATTTCTATTTGATTCCATTTTAAATTCTCCAACAATTACGTAAAAATGTATCTAAATAAAAAATGAAACATTCATTTTGATGTAGTATTTAGACCTGATAATATGATAATATTAATGTAATTAATAAACTTGATTGGACATATATACATAATTAGTGGTCAATTATGAAGACCTTGCTCTTATTTCAATTAGTGATTTTTAATCTCCAACAATTACAATGTATTTATAATAAGAACTAATTTATATAATTAGTGATTAATCCCAATGACTTTCGTATTCTAAAATATTTTAAAAAAATTAAATTTTGAATTGATATAGCAATTAAACCCTAATAATCATATATATGAAAAAAATATTCCAATTAATAAACTTATTAGACATAGTTTGTGTTCGATGATCTACATTGTTATTTTTAGGTCAAGTTGGTGAACCATTTATATAAAAAAAAAAAGCAGTCTTGTGATAGACTTGGCAGTGGTTTGCTTTTTTGATAAGCAATGATCTTTATTAAAAATAACCCCAAGCAGGAACAACCATACAAAGCACCTGCACAAATCTCCCAAGATGACAATGGTTCTTCATCTTTCTAGATAGTTGATATCCGTTTTTCTTAATCGTAGATAGACTTTCGAGTAATAACTTTCGTCCTTATAGTACTAACACCTTTCGATTTTCGTAAATACAATTGCTAGCTCTGCTCAACCAATCCATTATGGGTTTAAGGTAGGAAATATCCAAATAGAAGGTGGCCATTTACGATTATAGGGAACATAATGTGTACTAAATTTTCTATCTTTCACATTATATTTCCCAATATGGCAAGGACCTTTGTGATGGTAATGACATGAAAACTCTACAAAATCATCGGTGTAATAGATCCAATTCTCTTCAACATCTGGAAATTTTGTAGCCAAAACTGCAGTCGAAGAATTATCCCCAATAAACACCGCATTTCCATTAAGATGATCCACCTTGACAAACTTAGAATTTTGAAGCTTGAACACCTTTATGGCTTTGGTCAACGTGAAAATCATATCAGTATAACAGAAATGGTGTTGATAGATGCGTAGAATCATAAGCATATCTCGAGTACCATTATCCGATGTCGTCTCGACCAAATACTTTTGATAAGTTGCTAGATAGTTCGGGATCCACGGTTTGACCACCAACTCCAAAACCGGATTTTGAACATGGATATTTGTACGTGCAACCAACCCATAGTCTCCGGAAGCGTAAACCCAATTACCACTCTCGTCAAATATCAAGTCGAACGTCAGCCCTTGTTTGCCTTGGTGGTTCGACCACTTGGTGATTTTTCTCCATTCTCTATCTCGACTGGGTCGGATTATGGCTGGAGTTCTGAACGGGTCATTAATAAGCGCCGCGGCTACATAATCATTGGGATAAAGAGAAGGATCCGCCGATAAGATGAGCCTTTTGGCAAAGTATTGAAAATATCTCCGAGGATCTCTGGGAATAATTTGAATGTAACTCTCATAATCGGCAATGGGAGGGAGGTAGATTACAGATTGAGTGAATGGGTTAAAGAGCGCGACTCGATAATCTTCCTCCACAAAAGCGAGCCAGCCATAAGATGACCCGCAACACCTCCTATCGTTAAGGATTCCGAGTTCAGACTGGAGGAGATCATCATTGCTTAAACTGTATAGACTGCGCAATTCCCTACTGCCGGTTTTTGTCGGTACCAGGAGCAGAGGAACTTGTTTCTGGCTGGTGGCGATACGACTGTGCCTCTGTTCTTTTGCTGCATAATTCCACCACTTGCACACGCTGCTGAATCTGATGTAATCTTGTAACGGAATCAATTTCAGTAGGACCAAATTGAGAATCTCTTCCGGAAGTCCTCCTGCCCAATCTCTTAATGCGACGTCCGCCATTGGTATTAAGAGCACGTAGAGAGATTATCTGCAAGCAACAAAATAATGGAGGGAGTTTGTTGTTTGATTTGTTTCAATCAATGGATGATGCTATAATCATCGTACGTGTTTATTTTTTATACTGTTTAAGATTTTTCTTCAAATTAGGATTCCTACTCCAATTTTAATTTGGATTCCCGCCATGAAAGCCTCCCTCTCATTAAGAAAATAATCCTTATACATAACAAAATTGCATTCTGAACTCTCATCCCTCAACGTCGTTTGGGTGTACATTTTCCAGAAACATCCAACTTAACTCAACCTCTTCAGGAGGAAAGAAAGACCCAACACTTTTTCCCATGTCCAACACATCGAGACAAACATCTTCTAAGTCATTGTGAACATTTGTGCGGGGAAGCTGTGTTTCCTGCCATCAGGACCAATTGCAGCAGCCTCCGCAGAGATGTCTATGCTCCGATGCTCTGTACCTCGGACAATGCTTATGCGGACTTGGAGTTTTCCTGTCGGAGCGATTGCTATTGGCTCCCGCAAGGTGAGTAGGGTCTGGCACCAATGTGTCTTCGGGGTGCAAGGAGATGTAGATAGAAGAGCCGGTGCTTCTTTGCAGAATCTGGAGGTAAACCCGGTATCAAACCAGATCACAATTCCGTAACACAAGGTTGGTTCAGATTTCGGTTCTAACTCGACTGCAGCAGTGAAGTCCACATTGTCTGGTTTCATAGTCGCCAGATCGAATTTCTGAAACAAAAGACCATAGTTCTCAACAAAAGGAATCAGAAGCATTTCCTAATCAGATAAATAAACCGGAGAGACAACAAAACCTGAAGAACCGAGGCATGAGTAACCAGATCAGATTCTTGCACAACATCAACAATGGGGACTCGAGCTGCATCTTGAACAAGCTCGTTTCCGACACAAGACATGTTGAAGCCATACACATCTTCCCAGAATGGAAGACTAGTGCAACTTCTTCCAAACCCGGCAACATACTGACGAAATAAAGGACGGTTAGCAAACAAAGAATTCATAGCTGTTCGGGGGAATGTGTAGGGAAGTGAGGAAACAAACCATAGTTGCTGTATCGGGTAGAATAGCACCGCCTGGCTTCAACCATTTATCCCTTGCGAATAGCACTGACCCGAGCATTGACTCGTAGAGTAGGCAATATCCCATCCATTCACTCACTAGTACATCGAGACTGTGCGGCTCGATTTTTATGGATTTATCAACTTCTTCAACCATACTTTGAACCACCTCCATGACACCAGTGATATTTCCTTCAGTTTCAGTTCTCCAAAAGTTATTGTCTTTAGCGATCTAGCAAGAATGGAAAATGTTGTTCAAGCTACCACCGAAATATGATGGAAAATCATTGAAGAAGAAACATGAATTTAGTCATTTCTGGGAAAAAAATACCTGTGTTGCGACAGAAGCCATCTTCTCACTGGCTTCAACTGAAATTACTCTTGAAGCCCCTCCTTGGGCTGCAAAGAGGCTGTAAAAAAGAACCGGAATGAGATTTACCAGTTTTTCTTAACTGAAATCCATGAAGATTCAAATGAGTAAAAGCAGCAGACACTAGCTATCATGTAAATATGAAGGCACTTGAAGATTCCAAAATGCCTCAAACAGTGAATCAAGGACAGTCATGTGGAGTAATCATAGAGAGAAGCAAAAGCTAGAACTGAAGAAATGATAGGGGAAACTATGCTTGAGAATACTCGCCTCAAGATGCCAGTTCCACAGCCGACATCCATCACAACTGCACCCTTCAAGAGAGAAGGATTTTGCACAAGTGCTTGCCTATAAGAATCAGTCCTTACCTGCAAATCAGTCAATAAAATTTAGGAACATAAGCTATTATAAAAAACCCGAAACCAGATAACTTGCACATTCTCCGAAAGGAATAGCCTTATACGCGGACTAAAACAGAGAAAACCCGTTACCTTATCACTAATCATGTCTCTGTGAATCCCAAACGAACTGTAGGCACCAAAGTAGCCCTCGTTCACTTTCTTAACATTTGCAGAGAGATTAACAATAGATTTCTTCAAATGCCTATCTGAAGCTTCATCTGATGCAACACGTTCTCCAGCCCTGCTACCATTTACCATTGCGCTCTTCATAGTAGTAGAGGCACTATCCTGACCATTTGAAGAAGAGGAGGCATGCTCTTTGGTTCCGTTTTGCTTACTATTAACTTCATCTGTATTGAGCAGTTCAACATCCCCCAGAAGGCTCATGATTTCTTGTTTGTCAGGTGAAGCTTTATAATCATCCTCATAATCTTCATCTTCAAAACTGTGCAGGAGTATATCATCTTGCATAAAAGGTTTCAGATACTTGTCATCATCCAACAAAAGCTTAACATTCTTCAAATTGGCTGGTTCATGTAAATGACACTGCAAGTCCTCCCTGGATTCGCAAGTAACCCCACAATTCCAGCATCTGTTTTCTGCCACCTAGTAAATGAAAACACATCACTAAGACAGACAAATACTAAAGAAGCTTTGCCTTAGAAGTTCAAGTTTGATACTTTAAAGCAACTAACCTGAGAGCGGACGTAGTTGATGAGCTTGAAAGTAGCATAGAAATCCAAGCCCGACGCTTTTCTTATCCCTTCGAAATCGAACTTGTGAGCTGAACGACAGTGCTGGAACAGCTCGTGGGAGGAAGTGTACAAGGAGACGCAGAATAAACAAACGAAGTTGGAGTCGAGTTCTTCATCTCCATCCTCTCCCCAATCGTTCCAGTCTTTGTCATCGTCCTCTTCAACTTCTTCTTCTTCTTGTTCTTCCATGTATTGATCTGGGGTAATAGTTTTGTGGGTTCGTCTGATTTCTTCAGTAGAATGGTCCTCGTTGTCGGCCATGGCTGTGGATCGTCGGGGTAGAGAAAACGAAGCAACGGCACTTGGAAGGGAATAAAAGCGGAAAGTGAACTGCTTTTAGTCTTCAACTAAACCTCTGGAAAACCCTAATTACGGATGTCTGTCAATGTATGAATATTTGAGGATGGAAGTGTTAACAAGCACATAGTATGAGGACCGGTTTGGGAATGGGGTTGAAATTTAGGTATGGTATGATACGGTGTACCTAGCCGAGCTTTACCCGGCTCGAGCTTGGCTCGTCTGGTTACCAGCACTGGAGCTCGACTCGAGCCATGATAATCGAGCTCGAACCGGCTCGACTAATTTTATGTGAGCTCGATTTAGGTTTGGATCCGCTCGAGATTGAATTGTTTGAGGGACCCAAAGAGTTCGAGCTCAACTCATTTGCAACTCTAACAAACTCAAGATTGGATTTGCTCGTTTGCAAATCTTTACTAGCCGAATAAAATCTCAAGTGAAATTCGGGCAAATTTATAGTAGTTCCATTATTCTAAAATCGACTCACTAGTATAGTCTAATTAAATAAACTGAGGCAACACCACTCATCATCATAACAACGGTTAAAACTATTAAAATCTCTAAAACCAGCTCGCAAGCTACGATAATCGAGTCAGCTAACGAGCCTCAATCGAATCAACTCTCAAACTTTAGTTGAGCTGGTAATCGAACATCAAACGAGTTGGCTCACGAGCCAATCTCGTCGAGCTTGAGATCCAACCGAGCCAAACCAAAGTTAGTACAAGCTCGACTCTGTTATAATCGAGCCGGCTTACGAGCTAACTCGTTTATAGTCGACCCGAATTTTGATGAACTTTTCCGAGTCAAACACCAAATTGCTCGTAACCGGTTTGGTTTGTCACCCGCCCTAGGCAAGTGACTTGCTTTTTTTACAGGGAGGATTGGAAAGGAAGGAGGAAACGGAATGGAGAAACAAGGACGAATAATCGAGGAAGAGAAAGTATGCCGGCGATGCAAGCAGAGCTTCACTCGCTCTTCCAATAGCTCCTCCGCCTGCCGCTTCCACCCTTCCTTCTTCGTCTGCCGTCGCCACGACGATCAGAAAAGGTATATACTCTCCGCTAAACATTTCTGCTAAAATTCTAACTACCATACATTTGAATTGTCCCAAAAAAGTTTCTTAGATTTATCATTTCTTCTCTTTTCCTTAATTATTGGCTCCATATGGAATCCATAGCGCGCTTATGCTAAGATGACAGCAGTTAGCCAATTTCCCACCAACATGTTGGAGACCACAGAGTCTGTGATAAATTATCAATCCCTATGTGATGTTGACTGCGATCATGAGCTAGAATGAATTTCTTGGTGTAGTAGAGTCATTCCTGCTGCTAACAGGGTTTGATGGAAGAACAAACTTCGATTCAAAGGCTCTAATGCCAAGATGAGCAATGGCAGAACAGGGTTGGCGAATCTATATCCTTATGCCAAAATGATGAAATCTTATGTAACACTGTCAAATTTAATTTTTTGCTCAGTGTTTTATCGAATTTCACTCATGTGCTTTCAAACTCCATACTTCAAACTCTGTTAAGAGTCTCCAACAGTCCTGGTTCCGGTTGATTTATATAACATTCAGTCATTCATCTAACACTTGGTTGATAGCTATGCATTCATTCTAATGACAGATTGTGCAAATTGGTTCCGTGAATCATTAAATCGACTTGATTTTGTATCAAGTTTGTCATTCATTTCTTCCAGAAATGAACACCTGTGTGCAGTTTTGGTGGGCATTGATCAGTTAGCCAATCCCTATAGCATGTTCAATGCGATCATGAGGTGGGATGAATTTCTTGGTGTATTAGAGTCATTCTTGCTGCTAAACAGGCTTTGATCCAAGAACCTTCAATTCAAAGGATCTAACACCAAGTTGAAAACCATATAGTTGATTTATATAACATTCATTAATGACAGATTAATGTGCAAATCGGTTTCCATGATCCATTAAGTCGTCTCGATTTTGTATCAAGTTCATCACTCATTTCATTCAGGAATTAACACCTGCAGTTTTGGTGTCATTGATCTGGTGTTCTTTGGGGGGTTTTGTTACAGGTATTATGAGCTAGGGCCGAACGATCCACCGTATGCTGCAAAATTCTACGACTGTTGCGGGGCTGAGCAGCCTGAAGCACCGGGATGTTCCACCGCTTTCCATCTATCCTACGATGATGATTGATGTGAATATTAAATGGTTATACAGAAGTCGATACATGCATGCAAGAAAAAATGGGTGTGTGATATGGACTAATAAGGGCCAGTGAATCAAACTATAAATGGTGTGAATCAATCAACTCGAGTAATGAGTGGTTTGAGTGCATTTGATCTTTCTATTACCCATGATTTCTTCCAGTACATATTTTCTTCAAGTGTATCGGCCACAAGAGCATAATTGTCAAGGATGTTCTGATAATAGTGGGTTGCTTTCTATTCTCAAGACGTTATTAGGATATTTAATTTGTCATGATGAAAGGTTCTACCTTGTAGCTTTCAATAGTAACCCGCAGATTTGCTCCAGATCGAATTGAGAGTTGTGACATATTTGCGTTTCACGTGGAAGGAAAGATAGCAAAGACTACAGGTGCAGTTAAATTTTCGTGTTGTGGTTCAATTCTTGTTGGTGGATGGTGCATATGCACATCATCACTCTTCTGAGATTACCAATTTTCTTAAGCAATTGGATCGTGACTAAATGGTCAAAATTCAATACATTTATCAAGAAGACAACCGATGAGATGACATGATTTGTCAATTGATGTTCACTCTTGTTATATTATCGGGTTATCCCATTTCCTAACGAAAAGGTCTAATATGTGATGTTGAACGACACTCATTGTCTTGTAGCTTCCAGCTATATCCAATGAATTTGCTCGATCACGATGTCTAAATGGAGAGAATGAGAGTTGTGGGAAGTTTGCATTTAGTGTTTCTCGGAAATAAACTTTATCTAAAAATTCTGTTTCTTCATTAATTATTCAATCATTAAAGATTTTCTTAATCTGGCTTACACAACTCAACCCATAAACAAACCTTAATTAAAACAACCAAAGTACTCCCAGAAAACGAAGCTGCGAAAACATAAAACGGCGCTTCACTGAAGATCAAAATAACAAATTCCCCCTTCAGCCTTCTTCCTGGTTGTCCTTTTATCATCCGATTTCCTCCCTTTTTCATTTGTTTTATATTTTCAGCAAATCCAGCCAGAAAAGAAAAAAGCTTCGATTGGCTCTCACCCCCCTTTCAAATCCTTTTCAAGCTTTCTGCTTCTTGTTCTTCAAGCTTCAACACAGTTTCTCATTTCTCTCTACTCAAGTCACCTCCCTTTCAGCTCCCCACCGCATTGACTATAATCCTCTGTTTCTCTGCCGCTTCTCAACTCCCAAGGTATTCGTAATCCTTAAGTAAGCTAGCTCAGCTGCAGACACAGTATGCTCTTCGTGTTTTATTTGATTTGATTCACTAGGATGATTAAAGCTCTCTTAATGGTCAAATCAAAGCTCGAGTAGCAATTAATTCTGGATTGAATGACAAAATAAGTATTTCCGGATCTGATGCTGGTTTCCCTTTTGCTGTCTATTGATCAGATGTAGTCGGAGTTTACTTAATTGCTACCATTTGCTAGATTCTATTAGTTGGATCAGGATCTGAGAATTGGTTTGTGGCATTGAGAATGTGCCTCATAATTGCATGTGTTTTTAACCTCTTACTGCTTCTTCTCGTTTCATATGGTATCAGGTTGGAGACCTTGTCATCAAAGAGTTGAAGCTCACTTGGCATTCTGAGCTATTCATTATGGAAGAGTATGTGTATCTAGAATCTTGGCATTGCCTTACTTGAGTTTCATGTTATAGGTTTTCTAATCTTTTGACTTTGGCATGTTATTACGTATTAGTGAAAATGCGGTCGAGCTTCTACAAAGGTACAGGCGGGACAGGCGTATACTTATGGACTTTATACTTTCTGGAAGCTTGATTAAGAAAGTTGTTATGCCTCCTGGGGCTGTTACGCTGGATGATGTGGATCTTGATCAAGTTAGTGTAGATTATGTTCTCAATTGTGCCAAAAAAGGTGGGGGAAGCAATTTTGTTTTTAATGTTATCATGCATTATAATTGATTTTTCAGTTATGGCTCTGCCTTTCCTTATAAACCTGTTTCATTGGCGTAGGCGGCATGCTTGAACTCTCTGAAGCTATAAGAGATTACCATGATAGCACTGGCATGCCCCAGATGGTAAGGATCATTACAATTGTTCCTTCGGAAGATATTTGAAACGGGTCGATAGGTTTTGATTTCCTTACATTGATTAGTCCTCATACATGCTATTGACTGCGTATAACCTCAAATTTAGCTTTTTACATTTTTTTGAAGGCTTAAAATTGGTGAATTTTGTCTGTATTGATTATTTCAGTGCTGCGTTTTCGATTTCAGAATAGTACGAGTTCAGCAGATGAATTTTTCTTGGTTACCGATCCTGCATTTTCTGGTTCACCTCCTAGAAGAGCACCACCACCTATCCCAGTTTCCGCACCTGTTCCTATAGCAACGGCTGCTCCGGTTTTTGCACCTCCGCTGGATGAATCGCTTTCAAGTGTGGCAAAGTCTGAGTCCTTTAATTCTGTGGAAGAACGTGAACTGACTGTGGATGACATTGAGGATTTTGAGGATGATGATCTCGGCACAGAGGAATTGGCCAGTGCCAGGGTTGTAAGGCGCAGTCAAAATGATGCTTCTGATCTTGCCCCCAAATTGCCAACTTTTGCAACAGGTAATAGTGGTCTAAAGTGGAGTTCTATAATTGTAGATGTCATTCTAGGGTGGAAGGATATTCATAGTAGTTGAGAAAAGTAACATACTGATGGTGCACGCATAAGTGAGGTCCTCTGATGTAGATACATTATTCGGAAATTCTCCAGTCATGCTTAAGTGAATATTCTAAAAAACGGTACGTATTTTGAAGATAATTAAATCGAATGCATAGGTCAACCAAACCCAAGTGCAACAACTCTCGAGGGACACATACAGTCACATACTCGTCAGCTTTGATTAGCTATTGTTTGGCACACAGCCTCCATCTGGTTAGTTTGATATTAGCAAGTAAAAGATATGAACAAGCGTAAATATGCACATTATGATACAGCTTGATATATGTATAATGGATATTGTTATATATCAAGTACATGAATAGACTTTGAAAAGTATTTATTGGCTTGCATTTCAATCAATCCATTCATTATCCATGCCCTTGCTTAGACAAGACTGGATATTAAAATTGTTGATATGTCAGGGATGCATAAGCACATTAGCATGGACACCAAAACTGTAACCATTGAATATTTTTCCACCGAATTTGATTATGATTGTTGCTAGGCATCACTGATGATGACCTCCGTGAAACTGCATATGAAATCCTCTTGGCTTGCGCTGGAGCTTCTGGGTAAGTTTCTTTAACATCTTCAAAGTTGCAGTTGTTTTATCCCAGATGGGAAATATGTTCCCTTTGTCGTCCCCTTCCATTGCTTGGTTTTTTAATCTTTGTTTAGCTTGTGCGAGCCATTATTTAATTTTTCTTCTTGTCCTCCTCATATAAAAGAGGCCTCATAGTTCCTTCAAAGGAGAAGAAGAAAGACAAGAAGTCCAGCTTGATGAGGAAACTTGGACGCAGTAAAACTCAGAGTCTTGCAAGTCAGTCTGACCGTGCACCTGGAATGGTTGGTTTGTTGGAAACTATGCGCGCTCAGATGGAGGTAATTGGAGCACCCGCCTTATTCCGTAAGATGTTTAATGTCTAGAGAGAAAAATGGATTAAGAAACTGAAGATATCAAAATGTCATGTGGTTATTATCGATGCAGATATCTGAGTCAATGGATATCAGAACAAGAAAGGGGCTGCTGAATGCTCTTGCCGGGAAAGTCGGGAAAAGAATGGATACGCTGTTGATACCCTTGGAACTCTTATGCTGTATTTCCCGTACAGAATTTTCTGACAAGAAAGCTTATATACGGTGGCAAAAAAGGCAGGTATATTCTGCCCCATCCTTCCTTTTTAGTTTCTTTGTTCTTTTTCTACCCCAATTCCTCCTTAGAGTGATAGAAGCTTTGAAGTTAGTCAAACATCTGCTACTTTTTTCTGGATATAGCTATTCATCCTAGAAGAGGGCCTTATCAATCATCCAGTCGTGGGATTCGGTGAATCTGGGCGCAAGGGAAGTGAGTTGAGGATTCTTCTGGCAAAAATTGAAGAGTCTGAGGTCTGTGCTCTTTCATCTTTCATTGGATGTAATCATTTTCACACTGTTAGTTCATTGCAAATATAATTCTGTAAGCTTCAATTTATTTATCGTCCCCAAGGGACCTTATTTCTTGAAGCTTGCAAGGCTTGACATTCCAGGGTGGTAGCATTTTGTTTCACCACGTTCTTTTATCCTTGTTCAGCTTAACATCATAATTTGCTTTAACCCTATATGCAATGACGCAGTTTCGTGAATCTTCTGCGGGTGAAGTGCAACGAACTGAATGCTTGCGATCTCTCAGAGAGATTGCCACTCAACTTGCCGAGAGACCTGCACGAGGAGACTTAACTGGGGAAGTTTGCCATTGGGCTGATGGTTATCACCTTAACGTTAAATTATATGAGAAGCTCCTTCTCAGTATGTTTGACATTTTAGACGAGGGGAAGCTGACAGAGGTTATTTTTCCTTTCCTCCTTGGCAGCAGTACGACCTGTAACTGTGGACAAATATTTATTGCTAGCATACATGCTGGCGGCAGTTACAGCTTTTAAAGCAAAGTTCTCACCATCCGAAATTGGAATTTTGTCAAAAGCTCAAGCAATGACTAATTATTGTGTTTTTGCTTCTGCTATTCTCAGGAAGTGGAGGAAATACTTGAGCTCTTTAAGTCAACATGGCGTGTCTTGGGAATTACAGAGACCATACACTACACTTGCTACACCTGGGTTTTATTCCGTCAGGTACTTTATTTTATTTCACCCTGGAATCATTCTAAGTTCAAAGGACCATAAAATCTTTATCTCCTGCAACGATAGCTGTTCTTTTTTTGCTGAACTTACTTATGTTAATTGTTGTCTTCTCGGCTTACGTTATCACAGTTCGTCATCACTCGAGAGCTCGGAGTCCTGCACCATGCCATTGAGCAACTCAACAGAATACCATTGAGGGAACAACGGGGTCCACAGGAAAGGTTACATTTGAAAACTTTAAGTTCCAGAGCTGATGGGGAAGAGTTTTCCTTTTTGCATTCATTTTTGCTACCCATTCAGAAGTGGGCAGATAAGCAGCTAGGGGACTACCATCTGCACTTCACTGAGGTGTGTGGGAAGAAAAATTGGAGGAGTTATTTCCGCACTCCCATTGGAACTTCATACATCTCATTGTTGTTTTGTCAATACCATCGTCAGTTATCTTGTCCTCCTCACTCCCATTGTGGCTTTGTCATACATCTTGTAGGAGCCAGCGGTAATGGAAGGTATTCTTCAAGTTGCAATTGTTACTCGGAGGCTTCTAGTTGAAGAGTCCGAAACTGTAAGTATAATTTTGCATTTCATGCCCTGTTGGCCAATGGAACTTTCTGCAAAAGGAACTATTTACTTCGAACCCCCTGAATGCTCTCTGTAAATTATAATTCCATTTTTTATTTTCGACCTGACTTGTATGTTTATGGTTTCTGCAGGGTACACTTTCTAAGTCTGCCATGGATAGAGATCAGATTGAATCATACATATCATCATCCATTAAGATGGCATTTACAAGGGTAAGTGTGTTCCTGCCATGCGTTCAGTAGAATCCTATTTAAATATGGAGAGGGTATTACATTCTAGCAGCGTAATAAGCAACAGAACTTTCTGCGTCATAAACTTATTCATTGGAAATTCTAACTAAAGTTCCAAAAATTTCTACGAGAGAGATCACAGTTACTATGTTGCCATGTTCTTCATCTGTTTGTTATCTAACTTTGTCTTTAGCCTTCTGCATCATCCTTCAATGTGTATCCTCACTAGAAAAAATTTGGAGTTTCTTAACTATCGCCGACTCTTGAGATATGTGATACATTTATATGTTTTTAGACATGATACTTTATTTAGTTCAAGTTTGCTAATGATAAATTATAACTGCTGGCTCCTCTGATGCAGACACTGCAGGTTGTTGACAGGTCAGACGACCATTCTCTAGCGTTACTTGCAGAAGAGACCAAAAAACTTTTAAAAAAGGAAGCGAGTATATTCACACCAATTTTATCTCAGAGGCATCCTCAAGCACTTGTTATCTCAGCATCACTTCTTCACAGGCTTTACGGGATCAAGTTGGTAAGCTCCTAGCATCAGCGGGTCTATAATTGCATCGGTTCCTATTTTACCCTGTCGGACTTGAAAATATTATCTTTGGCTGACCGTTGATTGAATTCTTCTTCAGAAACCATTCCTCGATGGTGCTGAGCATTTGACGGAAGATGTCGTTTCTGTGTTTCCTGTTGCTGATAGTCTCGAGCAATTTATAATGTCACTCATTTCTAATGCCTGTGGAGGCACTGCAGAAGTCAATTTGAAGAAATTAAATTCATATCAGGTGGGCTGGCTGGATGTAGTTATTCTTACTCGTTTTCTTACCTTTATGCGATCTAGCGAATGTGGTACAAGAAATACTATGCGGTCAGATTGTGAAAATTTGACCGGTGTTAGAAATGAAAATCTTGAATTCCAGCAAACTATAGAATAATCTAAACTTGTTTAAAAGGATCATGTCAACGCCATTGCTGCAGACCTTATGTTGCTTCTTTGTTTCTTTCTCTATCAAGGTGGAATCTGTGTCTGGAACACTGGTGATGAGATGGGTCAATTCACAGCTTGGAAGACTTCTAGGATGGGTCGATCGTGCCTTGCAACAAGAGGTGATTACTGCATACTGCTTCCACTCTCTTGCTAAACTTCACGTCTACTTTTTCCATAAACCCCATCACATTACACAAGCATCTCACATAGTTTCCGTTTCTTGTTTGTCAATTTTGTTCTGATTTTTCACTGTATTCATGTTAATTGGACTTGCCTTATACTGTTTTCGTTAATTTTGTTTATAATCAAATTGATCTTCAGCGATGGGAACCAATATCCCCCCAACAACGGCATGGAAGTTCAATTGTTGAAGTATACAGGATCGTGGAAGAGGTACAACTTTGCAAGTGATTCATTTTGCATCTCACAAATAGTGACTGCTACTTGAGCTTAAGTGTGCAGAGCTCTGATAAGAAACAATAATGCTGATCATCACTGCCTAGTGAAAAAAGTTCTTGTAGCTTTGAATAGTGGCATGAAATTGTTTTCCTAGCCCTAAGGCTTCTATTCTATGGTTGCAGACAGTGGATCAATTCTTCGCTCTTAAGGTTCCTATGAGGTCATCAGAGCTGAATAGCATGTTTCGAGGTGTAGACAATGCCTTTCAAGTCTATGCCAAACATGTGACTGACAAGTTGGGTGAGTACTAAATTTTCAGGTCCCTTTCTGAAGCGTTCACGAGTCTGTAGAAAATTTAACTGTTAACTACATAATTATAGTGCTATGAACGGCTCATTTGCAGTCGTCATATTACTTCTACTTGGATGTTGTTTTTCTTAGCTTTTTTCCAAATTAGGTATCTCTCTTTTCCCCTTTGATTGCAACTGATTTGGAAATTTTGTTGTTTAGAGAGCAAAGAAGATTTGATTCCTCCAGTTCCTGTTCTTACGAGATATCGGAAGGAAGCTGGAATAAAGGCTTTTGTGAAAAAGGAGCTATTTGAACATAAGTTGCCTGAAGAGATGACAAAATCACGTGCTATTGATGTCCAAACTACTCCAATCCTTTGCGTTCAGTTGAATACATTATTTGTGAGTACCATTTTCTGATTCGTGACTGCATTAGTATGCTAACTTGGTAGTTCTCGTCTTTTTACGTATTCTTATATACCTTGAGCAGTATGCAATCAGCCAGCTGAATAAGCTGGAAGACAGCATTTGGAGTCGGTGGGCAGCCAAGAAGCCTCGTGAACAATTTATCAGTACGTATCTAAAGAGTTCTTCTGCAGAGGTTGAGCTTCAAATTATACTTTAGAGCTCACAGTTTACCTTGAAATGCTTTCATAAACAGAGAAATCCTTGGAAGAGAAGTCTCTAAGTTTAAAGCAAAAGGGTTCATTTGATGGGAGTAGGAAAGATATAAATGCTGCAATTGATCGAATATGCGCGTTTACTGGTAAGTTACTGTTAGCTGGATCCATCAGCATGTCCATTAGCTGGAGAAGGAAGCTCTTGTGTTTGTTTTAACTTTCGATTATTGCAGGTACCAAAATCATCTTCTGGGACTTGAGGGAGCCCTTCATTGAGAACTTATACAAACCATCGGTTGCACAAAACAGGCTGGAAGATCTAATCGAACCACTTGATGTAGTAAGATGCAAAGCTGTCCCTTTGTTACTGTCAACTGTTCTTACGTGCAATCCAAGTTCAAAGATTCAATCTATAAGTTGTTTCTTTCATTGAGCAAAAGACCGTGTGCCGTTGAATTTTATGTCCATTCCGGTAGTAATAGGCCCTAAAAAATGATGTCGACTCATATATCATTATCTTCTGCAGGAACTAAGTCAATTATGCAGCGTCATTTCGGACCAACTCAGGGATCGTATAGTAACAAGTCTCCTACAAGCTTCCCTGGTTTGTAGCAGCACTCTGTAAACGAACCATCATTAGATGCTTCTAATTCTCTATTTGTCTGCCTTATCTGCTATACTGATGTTGTTGTATTTCCAGGAAGGCTTGCTCCGTGTTCTGTTAGATGGAGGACCGTCGCGAGTTTTCGCCAACACTGATGCAAAATTTCTAGAAGAAGATCTGGAGGTCTTGAAGGTACTTCCAAAACACTTGTTTGCCTATCTTTGTTTATTCTTAGTGGGTGTCGCCTACATCTGTCTAAATTACAAATGCTGCACAGGAATTCTTCATTTCTGGAGGAGACGGGCTTCCCAGAGGAGTAGTAGAGAACCACGTTGCACGTGTTAGGCTGGTGATCAAGCTACACGGTTATGAGGTAAGTTTCAGTAGTTCGTACCGGAAATGACTATGCTTTTCAACATTTTGACCTTGTGGCGGGTGAAGATGGGCACTGATTGTTGTTGACTATGATTGACAGACGCGTGAGCTGATTGATGACCTGAGATCGTCGAGCGCCATGGAAAGGCACGGTGGTGGAGGGAGCAAGCTCGGTGGGGATACGCAGACGTTGCTGAGGATACTGTGCCATCGTGCAGAGCCAGAGGCATCCCAGTTCTTGAAGAAACAGTTCAAAATACCTAAGGCTTCTACTTAGAAATGGGAGGATATAAGATTGTTGTTACAATGGCTTTGAAAAATGAAAATAGTTGTTTGCATTCATAAAAAAAAAGTTGTGTTCTTTCCTTGGTTGTCTCTATTGTATCCTTTATAACAGTTTTGTAGAACCATCTGTCAATTTACTAGGTACCATGTGCATAATGTCTCTGATCTTTAGTAATATTTTGTAACGAGTACCCGGCAGGTAGCATAATACGATAATGTTGAAGGCAAACCCCGAACCTGTTTGGGGCGTTCGAGCTCGGATCGGAATCGAGAATACTTAGATACCCCTTAGGGCTTGTTCTCTACCCCACAATTAGGGCTTTTCAACCGCCGCTTCCAACATGTCACTATCTACTCCTCAATTTGGTGCTCCCCCGGCCGCTCGGACTGCCAGCTTGGCATGTGAGCTGCCCATTGTCGCCTCTGGTTCGGTTGGACCGTGAACCGGTGAAATTAGATGACAGATAAATATCAATTCAAAATAAAACATGATAACATGACGTACATTGTAATTCAACATTAATAATTGTTCAACACGTGATTCATTTATATGAAGAATCAATCTTTCGCGCTTTGAGTTGAGTTAATGAATATGAAGAATCGGACTGAAAGGTTTGGAGGCTTCAATATCTAAACGACATCAAACCGGGAGGATGGATTTGTTAGAGGAGTTCTTCTAGCATACCAAACAAATGTGATGGAAAGTTCATTTTTGAGATCGAGCAGGACAGTCCGGTCCGATCTTAACAACTACACCCATGGCAAATCAGCCACCTGAAACAAATGAATACATAGGTCAAATTATATATCAACAAGTTTATTCGGTTAATTATAACGTAGAGGATGACCGGTTAACTATCTTGTTAGTCTATCCTTTACGAATACGGAATACCGTCAAGTCCAGCTGCCTACACCTTCCATTGAAGTAAATAGGGCAATAATAGACAGACAACGAAAGTTGAAGGGTCTTCCTGCAAACCATGTCAACGTAGCAAAGGCTTAAGAAAGAAATCATCAGCAGTCAAAACCCCAGCGGGAGTCCAGAAGTTCGTGAGACCCAACACTCCCTCCCTCCCTCCCTCCCTCCTCGTAATCACTGAACATCTCCATTCCATCCATGGCTGCAGTAGTGGCCAACGCTGAAATATCAGCTCCTGCTACCGGACCTCCCGCCGGAAATGTCGAGTGGCATGTCAGGCCTCCCAACCCTAAGAACCCCATCGTATTCTTCGATATCACTATCGGTACCATACCAGCTGGTCGAATCAAGATGGAGCTTTTCGCTGACATCGTCCCCAAAACCGCCGAAAATTTCAGGTTCCATGTTTTCACCTGCCCTCCTCGAGCTGGTTGCTTTCAATTTTTAACAATTTTAACCCTGCTTTTTTTTGTCTGAACTGATTTGTGTAGGCAGCTATGCACTGGCGAGTTCAGGTAGGGTTTTCCATCCTTCTTTTTATCTCTCTCTATCTTTTAGACGAGATTGCTCTTCCCTCATGTGTGATTTTTTGCGTTTTTATTCGAATTGCAGGAAAGCTGGATTGCCTGTTGGGTACAAGGGATGCCAGTTCCACAGGGTTATTAAGGATTTCATGATTCAGGCTGGTGATTTTGTCAAGGTTGGTGCATTCCTTTCTTATTTGTTTAATTTAATTTTAACCACAGTTGAAGCAATGCTGATGAGAAATACTCGATTGCTTGCAAGCTAAGGGTGTTCTTCTGTTGTATGCGTTTATGATTCTAGCTAGTTTCTTCGTAGGGCACCTTTCTGTGAAGTATGAAAGTACTGTTTTTTGACTTCATGTTTACGATACGGAATATATATGGTGCTGTTTAAGTTGATTGCTAACGTTATGCAGTTTCTAAACGTTTGATTTGTCTACTCAGGGTGATGGTAGTGGATGTACTTCCATCTATGGGCACCAATTTGATGATGAAAATTTTGTTGCGAAGCATACCGGTCCTGGTCTGCTATCGATGGTAAGAACCGTGTTACTTTCTGTTTGAGGCTTCTTTGAATTCCTGGAAAGTCTTCTGTTTTCTTCTTCCTGTGCATATTCTTTATGTTGTTGTATAACCTTTTTCGGCTGGAAGATTTAAGCTCTTTGCGTGTGGAATAACAGAGGAAAGATAACTACTGAACGACTTAGTCATTAACTAATTGTGTAGTCACACTACTTATTAGAATTGAGAGATAACTAGTTCTACACTACTACTATAGAGGTTATGAATTCAGTCACACCCAACTATAGACAACATGATAACAAGTCCCTTACCCTTAGTTCCATTTGATTTCTTGTATAGTTCTTGCAGACAGATAAGTGATCCTACTTGGTGCAACTGGTTGTTCTTTCGAGCCACCTACTCTCGAAGTGGCCTCTGGCTCTAACACATAAATGCATAATAGCTTTCCGTCTAAAAACTAGAAATGTGCCGTATTTCCATTGTTTGCTCATCTTTGCCGATGCTGTCTTGTAATTAACTGGTGTCCCTCATGTTCTTACAGGCTAACAGCGGGCCTGGTACAAATGGATGTCAGGTATAATATTTTCTCGTTGTACCTTTTTGAGAATTCCAATTGATTTAAAGAAGTTTGTGCCTTAAATCGCAGTTCTTCCTCACCTGTGCTAAATGTGACTGGCTTGACAACAAGCACGTTGTCTTTGGGGTATGTTTCTCCAATTCTTGTTTCGTATCTCTGCGTTGTGCATTTTAATCAATTGGTCAAGAATAACATCACTGAATTTGGTTCCTTTGCAGAGGGTCCTCGGAGATGGCCTTTTAGTTGTGCGAAAGATAGAGAACGTAGCGACCGGACCAAACAATCGACCAAAACTGGCATGCGTTATTGCAGAATGCGGGGAAATGTAGAGCTGGATTGAAGACTACTTATCCATGTTTTGGATTCTAACCACAAATGTTGAGGGGTTTGGGGATGAACATTCTAAACTGGTGTTACATCTGATTTGTCATACTAACTGTTACGGATTAGCTTTGCAGTCTATGTTCATGAGTTTCAAGTGGGAGGCATGATTTGCTATGATCCAGATAGCCAAACCAAATTGATTTACAATGCTAACAATTAATGAGATAGGATTCTGGTAATTGTTTGCTAAAGTTGATATTATTTTTATTTACTGTGATGCATCCGTCTATATTCGATCGATTGCTAAAATGGTTAGCGGGTGTATTGACCGATCTAAATCAATAAAACTAAGTTAATAAAAATTTTGTCAATTTAAACAAAATTAATCATACTAACGAAACCAAATGATATTGATTAAAATAATTAATTTGTCGATTTGGATAGTGCGGTGGGAATAATGTTTCACAATACTTGTCTAAGAAGGACCTCGCTTAAGCCGGCTAGCTAGCATATATTCTTAACTAAAAATGACAATTGGCATAACCTTCCATGCTTAACCAAATTAAGAAAAAGCAGTTAAAGTTTGCTTTTCTTAATAAACGCAGATGGAATAATTTTGCAGTGCAGGCATGAAAATAGACAAAACCTCAGCCTACTTGGTTACTATTGTCGGGTTGGGCTCGAATTTTCCATACGACAGACCAAATAGTTCTAAACCCGATTCTTATCCTTTACCTACTTTTAAAAATACGCATGCAAAATGCAACGAACATTGTGATGCCCGTTGCATTTAAGCATTTCTTTCTTCTTGGGAGGTGACCCTAAACATATAGTTGTCAGAATCTAGAAAAAAACCAAACATCGTGGTGTAATTAAGTCAGGACCCATCATAAGATTTATTCGAGTAAATAGTTGAATTTTTGCATGCATATTCATAAAAGTTCCCAATGGGTAAAAATCAGGTCGAAACCGGTCAAACTGGACTTCGAGCTATCCGATTCGAGCCCAACCTGACAATAGTAATGTAATCAGGTAGGATGAGGCCTGAACGATTGGGTCCAGCCTTTCTGTAGTTTCGTAGTCTTCCAGTCAGTTATTCTAGTTGATCACTGCTGAGAAAAGGGTAAAGAAATTGGCAGCTGGAACAGAAAACACACCAGAGCTAGCTACTCTCACTAAGCAAAAACTGGAGTCCCTCAAATGAAGAAGAAGAAGAAGAAGAAGAAAAAAGTAGAATTATCTTTATCTTTCTATTAATTAAACAACTTTTGATATGAAGAGAGAATATGTTCCATGAATGCATTCTTTATAAAAGCAGTCGTTCCCTTGCTACCATGCATGGTTCACTCCATCCCAGTCCCCAATTCTCTCTTCACAAATTCTTCTATCCTCCACTTTTAACTACAACACTAGTAATTCGACACCACTGGCCTTTGCTGTGCTTTCCGGTGGCGGTTGCAGCTTGCTTCCCCTTCCTTCTTACGGGATACACGGTAAGTAAGTAAATTACGTTGTGGTCTTTAATCAAATGATCAACACCTGCAACAGTAGGTGAATGAAATACGACAACAAGTAACAAAATGACTCCAACCGTTGACCTGTTGGTTGGTTCTATGTATACTTTCAGAGGCAGAGTAATTAAGAATGGAGAGCAGAAAGAGTCTGCAAGTGGTGTGGGTGATGCTTCTGGTAGCAGGGATGGCGATGAGCGGAGGACACGTGATCTTGGCCGAAAACGCCAGAGAATGTTGCGACAGATGTTACAATGGATGCATTCATGGCGGCGGCATAAGTTACTGCCGTGAAAAGTGTGCGGAAAAGTGCATCCCTCCTTCGGCCGATCATCCTCGTGGTGAACTAACTCCCAACATAAAATTGTAATGGCATAATAATATAACGTTTGCTTGATTATGGTTGAGTTCCGAATTTTAAATAAGAGATGACGTTTAATTTTTATATGTGACAATGAGGTTAATGCTTTTATAGTCGAGGTCCAGAGGATCAACGATGTTAATAATATGTTTCAACTCACGAACAGCCGGCAGCGACTATATATATATATATAAGAGATATCTCGTGAAATATAAATACCTTTCTATATGTATCTCATTTCCTGAAGTAATATTTGTCGTGAACCTTTGATCATGAATGTGCCAACTCCAACCATTGTAGTCCATGGTGCAATGTTGATAAGAGATGGATTCGTTGGCAGTTGCACACGCTACAACGATCTCTTTCTTGATGGTAAAATTATTCTAGGTTTAAAGGTTTTTATTCATAAATGTTCTAGGTATAAAGGTTGAATCGAAATTCAAATTATTCATAAACGGAGACACCTGATTCGTATAAATTATTTTTAATATAGTAATCAAAAGTATTTACTTATAACTCTAGTAAATATATGTAACATTCCTAAATACATAACACAAAAATGTGATTATGCTTCTTATACGAAGAAAATATTTATGAATCAAACCGAAACGAATCTAGAGCCGAGACCGGTTAGACGAATGGTTTTTGGATCTTTAACTTGAAAGTTAAAAGTAAATTTTCTCTTTAATACGTTTTAATCTTTTTTACAGGAATTTTAACCAGTAAAAAAAAAAGAAAAGTTTTTAATTGTATGAATTAACCGCAAGGAGAAGTTCACTATACAGTCGCCATTTCCTCCTCAGAATCATCATCATCGTCAGCGTGCCGAGTCTAGCCGGTGAAGGGGAAGAAAGAAATCCGGGGAGAGAAAGATGGAGAGGGCAGCAGCAGCATCGTTGAAGTTCGTGAAAGTGCCGCCGAACTCCGCCAGCATGGAGGAAGCGAGGGCTAGGGTTTTCGAATTCTTCAAAACCGCCTGCAGATCCGTCCCCACAATCATGGACATCTACAATCTCCAGGACGTCGTCAAGGAGTCTCAGCTCCGTTCCTCCGTCGCCTCCGAGATCCGCAGGCACGCTCACATCACTGACCCCAAGGTTCTCTGCCTCCCTCCCCCTTTCCTTTCCCTTCATTTGAAATTCCCTTTTGCCTTAATTAGGAGGATCTGAATGATTATACCAATTTGAAATTCAATTGAATTGCTTTCGCGTAGGCAGCTGGTATTGGGTCTCATTGTCTGTTACCCTGCTCAGTTGTGGTTCGTCGTTCATTGATATAGTTAGATGAATGCATTTCACTGTTATTTTTCTTCTCAAATTCAGGTAGTAGTTTTGGATTCAGACAATCAGATAGAGGATACAATTAGAAGATATTCCATAGATGTTAGTAAGATTTTGTTCTGTTATCGTATTATGAAGTTAGAGATGTGATTTGCCCACACAAGTAATGCAGCTGGATGCTGTGTGAAGAGTTAGATTTCTTAGCAGTTATGTGTCTTGATAGTTGAAGTATGAATGTGAAGGAAGCTGTTTAGTGATCTCTCAAGTAAATTTCTTTCACCAAGTTGTCTGAGAGAATACTTAATCCAATTCGTTTCATGAGTTGCAAGGGCGGTGTTCTTTTGTACTGTAAGTTTTTGGAAATGAGTATAAAAAGCATAATGAAGTGTAGGTTGGTTCTCCTTTCTATTCACTTCTTTCTAATTCACTTCTTTCTAGTTGGCCTTTCTGTTTATTGTTGGCTAAGTGATCCTCTGTACTTGAACTTAACTTCATCTGAATTACTTATGTTGGGTTGCTCGTGGATTTATACAAATGGAAGCACAAAAATGCTTGCTGAAATCCCTGTGTCTGTATGTTCATCATCAATCAATTTGTAGTTCTGGTTTAAACGAGTTGGTGAGGCAGTAGCAAAATTCCCACTCTGTGGAAGTAAAGGACTGTTCCGTCAAGCCATTTTATACAAAGTGTCAAGACATTTCTGGTGTAAATAAAACTTCGTATGGTTCAGTTTCACCATACAATCTGGCACAGAAAGCATTCCATTAGCTAACAATTGGTAGAGTTTATTAAAGTTGCTTGCTTTGTCCAAGGTGATTGCAATGAAGTGGAAAGATTAATGATCATCATCAGATCCTTCTGAACTTTCCAAACATTGAAATAATGAATGGTCTTTTGGGGTTAACCTGCAGGTGATTGATATGCTGCTGTTGAAGGGGACGGAAGAGTTGAGCAACGTTGTGCAGCACTCGAAGCAGCGGCACCACATTATCGGGCAGTACGTAGTGGGGAAACAAGGACTTGTGCAGGATCTGGGAACCAAGGATGAAGGAGCCTCCGATTTCCTCAAGAACTTCTACAAAACCAACTACTTCTGAAAACGTTGAGGAGAGATATCGTGGGTACTAATCTCTCTGTTTCGCCAGTTCGTTTGTTTTCTCCAAAAGCTGACTTTTAGCTTCTCCAAAGCAAAATAATAAGCTTTTTCTGTAATCTCTGTTCCTTCATCAGCCAAAATCTAGTAGTGGACTGGCTACTGCTTGTTAACTCATCTGATGTGAAACAAGTATATGGATGATTGATCCATTGTCCTTGGTACGTGTATTGAAAGATTTTCGCCTATTTCAACACTATGTTTTGTGTTCATGTTTAACCTGATACTTGAGATAGGTCGCTGATCTTGGAAGATTGATTCTTTCTTGGCAATGAAATCCAAAAAACCACATATTGGTTTCAACGAGCCGGTCAAAACGCTATTGAAACCAATTTGACCGATTTTCGGTGCGGTTTTGTTGATATCCGCACTGCAAAGTTTACAATATTACTGTGAGGATGTATCATGATATCCTAACCGTTATCGCCTGCTAATATAAAACGATGGTATTTCTTACATGAAGAGGAGGGACGACACATCTTCGAAAAATCTCCTAAAAGGCTCTTTCTCTAAGCAGAATATTTTCCATGAATTGCAAGTCTGCTGTTTGTATTGGACGAAGGCAACCCTGATCTTGGTAAGACTTATTAGTTTAGGTGTTTGAAATGAACCGGCTTAGTTTAGATGTTCAACAGTCAAAACCGCAACTCGATCAATTCAAATACAACAAAATCAAATCCAAACTGTCAACCTGGATAGTTTTTCATCGTAACTATTATTGAAGCTATTGGTAATGGATATGCACTAACTACACCAATCAGAATCGTTGTCAAGCCTACCTAAATTGTAACCTCAACACGTGCTCATGCCATCCACGAGGACATGAACTTAATCCTATATTCTTTATCGATATGTATTTGTAACTGGTACAAATTGTGTTGAATAGTGTAAAGATATTGTGGATTCTTAACTTGTGAATCAAGTTAGGATATGGAATATAGAAAGAGAACTTTGATGACATATAATATTTGAGATGATTTTAGAAAATCTCAAAAAATAAAAACGGGCCCCCACCTACTGGAGTTATGAGGCCCATCAGCCCATGTAATATTTGAGATCATCCCCACCGTCAGATCCGTTTCCCTTCAGTTATTTTCCCCATTTCTTATTACTTTTTCTTTTCTCTATTTAATTCTCCATTCTTCTGTTCATCCCTCTTTGCTTTCGTTCTTTGTTCCTAGCTCTCTATTCAATTCCTTCCTTCTCCACCTTCCCCTTCGCGAATCAATCTATCAACAAAGAGAGGAGAGGAAAAGGGAGCATCCCACGCGGAAAAAACTCATCGAAACTTCCACGAAATTTCGAATCGAATGTCCCAATCGCGGTAAATTTATCGCCTTTTATCCAGCAATGGCTGACCAAGGCTCGAGGAAATTGACCTCTTCGTGCATCAGCATTGTCGGGTTTTCTTCGTCCCCACAATGCAGTAATAGGGTCCTCTTCCGATCAGGGTATCTCTAACCACCAGACGGAATCAGCAGGGCTTGAAGTTTGATAGTTTTTTTGTTTTTTTCTTCTTCTTTCGCAATCCACCTTGTTCCAGTTTCCATTGTTCGCTGGCAGCTATGTCTGAGCTGGTTGCCCGCACTGGTCGACATCAGCAACGCTACGAGGGCGGCTGTCGCCTTGTCGCTGGGTAATTTTCTCTAAATTGATGCGCTTGTTTTGGAATCTTGGATGGTAATGAACAAGTTTGACAAAATTGGTACCTTGTTTTCTATGTTACTGGGTTCTATCTGGATGGTCATTTTGATGTGCGGATTTGTGGTTCCGTTTCCGGCTTCGACGCTTCCTACATTGTTTTCGTTGTTTGGTTATCGTGCAAATGATTCTCCTGGGTTGTGTCTGGCCATTCTTTGCAATTAATCACCATTCGTATACTAGGTGTTCGTGTGCGTTAGCTGCATTGGTGGTACTGAGATACAATATTGATCATTGAGACCGTGCTTTGCTTTTGATTGGCAATTTATAATATTTATTATGGAACATAATAAATATTCTGGGGGGACTTGTATCAATCACTCTGGTCTGTCGTTTTTTCTCGCTTATTGGACTAAGTTTTAGTCATGGAAACTAAGCGTATATATGGACAGATTACAATTTCTTAACCCCTGAAGTGGCGAGTCAACTTGGAGAGTCCAGAATCCTATCTGCATCATTCTTTCTTAATCTCTGAAGCCTTGTTCTTGACTTGGATATCTTGTTTCCGGAACTGCCATTGATGATATGTTTCAACTTGTATTTTCAAGTATCTAACGATAGCAAGTTAGTAATGTCCATATTTTCAATTATCTAATAGCAAGTTAGTAATGTGCATGATCTGCCTTCAACTGCTAGAGCAAAATGATCTTTGGATCGGACAGGAGTCGTACAGTGTGTGACAATGCAATTATGAATTTACCTTGAGCTGGAAAAAGCCTATTTTTCAGTCGGATGCTTGATTGTTCCTTATGAGGTTTCCTCTCCCATTAGTATGGAGTGAACGTTGGAAGTCTTGGCGTGCAAATCCGAGGGAGTCTGAAATGTCAATAATCATAAAATAGAACTGTAATTTAGCTAACTAGCCATGTTTATATGATTTTGCTTAGATAGGCCAATCAGGAAATGACTTGTTTTGTGATTGGCATGCCAATACTATAATTGTTTGTTTTTCTGTTCTTTTCATAATCAGGGTTGTTCTGTGAGATTTTCTAAGTTGCAGGGCTCTATTCATTTATAACATTTTTATGCTTTTAGGAAGTTTGGAATTCTAAAGTGTCCCTTTGTGGTAGTTAGTTATAGGTTGGTAATTCATTGACTGTTCTGTACCAAGGATGTTGGAACCCGTCCTATAATTCCTTGCTATTGTTTAATATCCTAAAATCATTATGTAATTAACCGTATCACTAACTCAACATGGTGTCTTGGTAGGTGTATTCCATTTAGGTATAGAGAATGTGATGAGAATGAAGATAATAATTTCGAGAAGGTCGTTGAAGTTCTTATGATCAACTCCACCAGTGGGCCTGGTCTGCTATTCCCAAAGGTTTATCGTCGCGAGACACATCTCTAAGCTTATTGTTCTCTTTGCCTCTTTGCTTGAACTTCTCATTGTATAGAGTATACACTATGATATGCATGTTTTATCTCGCCATAAACTCGAACGTATCTTCTTGCCTTTTATCCCTTGTGTTTCTTGAGAGTACCTATGGTCTAACTTTAGGGGTGCAATTCAAAATATTCCGAATTCAGTTTACAAGCATCTGTACTGATTTCATTGTTTCCAATGGTTGGTTTTAGGAAACGAGTAGAAATTTAGTAACATTTCAAGCAGATTCTGCATTGCTATGAGATTTAAGTAAGCTAGGTGGTTAACAAACTCTCATTTCAGTAACATGTTAAAACAATCAAAGTTCTTGCGATGAAGTTTATATTCCAGGAATCATAGAGACATATTCAAAAGCTACGTTATTATTAACAAAATCTGTGATCATGTAGGGCGGGTGGGAGAATGACGAAACGGTCAAAGAGGCTGCTGTAAGGGAAGCTGTAGAAGAGGCTGGAGTTCGAGGTGATCTATTGGTAAGATTAAGCTGACTATACATAACACACTAATTTCTCTTGCAGGGTGTTTGTATTTTATGTCTCTGTTCATATGGTTGCATTGGCTCTTGGTAGGATTATATAGGCGATTATGACTTTAAAAGCAAAACCCTGCAAGATGAGAGTTGTCCAGAAGGGCTGTGTAAAGCTGCAATGTTTGCCTTGCTTGTGAAAGAAGAGCTTGAGTCATGGCCAGAGCAAAACACTAGGACAAGGAGCTGGCTAGCCATTTCTGAAGCAGTTGAGAGTTGCCGCCATAAGTGGATGGAAGATGCTTTGAAGCATTTTGCTATACTGGTTCAAGAGAAAGGCTTTGGTGGTGATGAATTGGCTAGAAGATGAAAAGTTGTCTTCTTTGTAATTTGCATGGCAGAATTTTCCATCTTTTACTATCCAGATAACAGAAAAGCACTCAGGATAACTAGCTGGCCTTTTCGTTGTCTTTCTGTTTCTGACTTTCTGATTGATCTACTTGTATTTTTAACTCAAGAAGGTCATGAAGTTGAGATATCTCTACTTTCATCTCATGTGTTATTTTCGATATGTATTGAGTTTGTGCAGTTCGTATTTTAACATCAACGGACTAATGTACTTTTAATTTAAAAAATTATCTTATACGGACTGCGTTAATAAGAATGTAGATTGTACTTGTGGACTGGATTGTTTAAATTAGGGATTCAGACTGTTAGTCAATCAAGAGCAAGCACAAGAGACTGAAATTTTTTTAACATGGTATCGTCAAAATGACACTAATCTACGAAGAGGATCTCCCTTCCAGGTTTTATCTTTTTCTCATTGCTTCACTTATCTCAAAGCTTACAGCGGCTTCGGCCTCCTCAGCCCTAACAATATAATTACAGAGCTTCTAATTGTTTAGATATGAGTACTTAAACTTACGCCACTAACCATTAAAGGCATCAAACTGACACAAGTCATCAAAAATACTGGACTGAACCATGCTCATGAACGACCCTTGATGATCACACTCATCAAATGCATCCAAACCCGAGGTCGTCGTACTATCCGAACTGGTCCACATACCGGCCTGATCATGATCACTTTTAGCTGTTGCTTCTTCCTCCACCATCATCAAGTTGAAGTCCTGCTGCTGCTCCATGAGCCTGGCCGTATCGGAATCCTTCCCGGTGAGCTCTTGTACCAGATTCTTGAACCCGGCCTCCGTCGTTTTCACCTTCATTGGAGTTGAAATGTACACAACTTTCAGTACGACGTCCCTTTTCATCTCCCGCCTGCCACCTG
The DNA here is from genome assembly GCA_030674075.2 of Linum usitatissimum. Classification (NCBI taxonomy): domain Eukaryota; kingdom Viridiplantae; phylum Streptophyta; class Magnoliopsida; order Malpighiales; family Linaceae; genus Linum; species Linum usitatissimum. The sequence goes on along the minus strand of JAUJYP020001410.1, from coordinate 2,310,029 downwards.
CAGCTTTGCTGTTCTTCATGTTGAAAATTGAGCTAGAAATGATGATCTTTTGTTTTTTTATAAGTGGAAATGGTGATCTTTTTAGTGCATGGATCTGCTTATATATATATATAAGGGGTTTGGCAGAGGTACGGAAGTTGGACTAGTTAGGTTTTTTTTTATTTGCAGAACAGGGGAAAACGTGCACATCACAGCCATCTTCGTAGAAGGGAGTGTTTGGTTTGAAAGGGTTAGTTTAATTAGGGAAAATGGGTTGTTTCCTGGAAATTGGATTTGATTTGGTAACTATCGTTTTCTGTTTCTCAGAAGTCAGAATGTTGAATTCCCGTGGGCCTTATGTAATTTGATCGTGGCAACAACAAAAAAAATTACTTTTTACGTTACTTTATAACAAATTATCCACAAATATGATGGGATGGAAATTTCTCATTAAGTTAAGATGTTCTTTTCGGTGTACGGGATGTAACAGTGTATCCTTAACGTGGTGTTTATATGGCACATTGCGGAACGTACATTAAATATCCTAAGTCTATTATATAGATTATTTACAATCAATCTTCAAATTTGTTACATACAAACTTTAAACTTTCACTTTAAAAATTTTATTTTAATTGATTATTAAGTTAAATTTGATATAATTCGATTTTTCAAATTCTATCCGTTCATAAAACGTAACAAATCCTATCCACTCATGCATGGTTGAATAACTTGTCTTTATTGAAAGAAGCGAATGTCTTTCCCAACTGTGGCTTCTTACTCAAACTCAAGTTGAGATGTGATGTGGCCTGTGGGAACTGGAAATAAATAGAAGTTTCTGTTGGATATTTATTTCGATATACTTGGAAGAAAGCGGTTTTAAATCCAGGCAAAAAGGTTTTAGGATTTTAATTTTTTTTTATTGTCGGGTATTTTCAAAATGTTTTTTTATAGATTTTTTGCATTTTGATATTTTTAATAATCTAAATGTGAAACTCAAAATTTAAAATTTAAAATTGAAAAATTCAATATTTTAGATCCTGACAAATTAAAATTCAAACCCAAAATCTAAAATTTAAAATTTAAAACCTAATACTCCAGACTCTAAACTTCAAAATTCAAAATCCAAATTCGAAACTCAAAATTTAAAATCCAAAATTAAAAATCAATTACTGTAAACCCTAAACTTTAAAATTCAAAACCAAAAATCGAAACCAAAATTCTAATACTGAACCAAAAACCCAAACTCAAACCGAAATAAATAATAAATAAAATAATTTTTGTTGAAAAGATTTTCGTACCTTTTTATACAAACAATTAGATCTAAAACCTTTGAGATTTAACGATTCAAAAATCGTTCTAAATATTCTAAAATCCTTTTTTGCCTGAATGTCAAACTTACTCCTACTTGGAAGACCAACATTCCAACCATGAGGTTGTTAACTTGTTTAGTTTCTTCTTCTTAATTAGCTTGTCTCAATCAATCTGATGTTGTGTTTGTGTTGTGTGGTGCATGTCCAAGTTCAGTCTCATGTTGAAATTTGGGAAAGATCATCACAAGCCCCCAAATCTTAAACCGCACGTGCCCAAAATGGAGAATGACATCTTTCCGGAAAATACGTACTTACCATAACGAATTTTGGATCAATTTGCTACTTTTAGTCAATGGCGCCAAAAAGTCGTGTATAATCAAGTTTCATTTTGGTCGTGGCAAATAAAATCATGAGAGGAGTAATTTCATCATTTTTATCAAAAATTCAAAATTTAAAATTGAAACTTAAAATTGAAAATTGAAAATCCAATAATTTAAATTTTAAATCTAAAAATTCAAAATCTTAAATCGAAACCTAAAATTTAAAATTCAAAACTAAAAACCTAATATTTTAGAATTCTAAACTTAAAAATTTATTATTTATAAAAAAAAAAAAGAAAAAATGATAAATTTACCCCTAATTTAAATTAACTTTTTTATTCGTTAAATCTAACATTTAAAATGGACGGTCAAAATTATTCTTTGTCGTAGAAAAAAAATTTCACTATTTATTGCGAACCCAAAATGGTGGTGAGCCATAGCTCAGGATAGTCGGTACCAAAAGCCCAACAATGTCAGTGTGATTGGTGAAGCCCATGTTTCAGTAGTCCGGGCCCACTTCTATTGGACCAATGAGAGTCCTCCAAATCCCAAAACTGATGGTTCGGAATAGTGGATATCAAGAAGCCCATTATACTCTCCACTTTCTTAATTACATCCATTTCGGCAGCAACAAGATTTTCGAGTAGAGTTGCTCCGGTGATAGAGCAGTGTTTGATGACCTGGAGGTTTTTAATTCGAATTTAGTACACTTTATGAAATGAATATTATTATTGCGTTTACTTTCAATCTTCTATCTTAGAACAAAAGATTGACATCCAATACTATATTGTAACAGTCATAACTCATAAAGTGAATTGACAAACACACAATACTGTTACATAACAGTCGAAACTAAATTCATAAACGGAAGATGTCACATATTAGCTAAAAAAATTTCGCTTGTTGGCTTTAGATCTTACGAGTAATTAATTCATTAAACTCAACTTAACATAAGTATGTCAAACTGAATCTCAAAGTATCCACGATAGTTTATCAGACTATACATCTTCCAACAACTCATAAATGTCTCTAACACCACCACATTTCATGTAGTACAGACTAGGAGGTCACAAAAATAGACAATAGATAATTGTTGACATCTACGATGATAAGGATAAGTCATGCATCGTTCATGAACAAACAATGCAAATGTAAAAGTTATATCCTGCATAATAACCAATCGAACCTCAACGAACTTCATTTATGTCACACATAACGATATTTTGTTGAATTTAATGTTGAGTAAAGCAAACTCACTTACAAGTCTTAATTATCATAATATGAAATTACACCTTATATTCATTACCCCACTCTAATTATCAACATATAGGGTTGGTGTGTTACCCAGTTACGTATTGGAATCAACCCGAGATTCACTACAGCAGTTATTGTGGCCGTGAGTGAACTATTATTTTCTAGCAGAGTGAAGCTGCGTTGAAGAACAAAAAGGAGGGAAACAACAAGAGAGTAAACAATTCATGTCAAACTAAGAGTAACCACTAAACCCATTATCGTTTTCCCATTAAAGAAATCATTTCTTCTTGGAAAGTGCAAGTCTTTCCACACACAAGACGACGTCTAGAGATTGGAACCACCCTCCCTCGCCATCGCGCTGCCCGCCGCTAAGGACTCTCTCTTAACCCTCTTAACCCATCTCCCTCCAATTGGAAAAATTTTTACACTCAAACAAGCATCATCATCACATCATCATCATCTCACCAGCAAAATCTCAGGTGCGTTTTGGCTTTCCCCCGCCTTTTTGGATTTGACTTGCTTGTTTGATTTAAAAAGTCAAAATCTGCACTCTTTTTGATCAAGTCCCTGGCTTGTCTGCTCTTAGGCCTCGGAATCGGATTCGTTCCCCTGGTTAATCTTCTGATTTTGGTTCTCTGGGGTGTTAGTTTGCTGTATTGGTGCCTGTTTAAGGGTTTTGTACTGAGTTTGACTTGTGGGCATCATGGAATTGGTGGAAAGTCTATGACTTTAAGGGTTTGGTAGCCGATATGTTTGATCTTTTTGGTGTGGATGTAGTCGTAATTTTGAGGTGGTGGAGTGGTTTCCTGTTAGTTTGCTCGCTGACCAGTTGGTGGAACAAACTCTGAGCTTCATGTTTTTAGATAAGTGGCTTTGATTGATAGATGGTGCTGTGCCTGGGATGTTTTATTGTCTATTTTTACTTGGTTAAGAGTTTTCTTTCTTTTGATTGAAGAAATGGGAAAACTGTTGATTTCAGCTTCTGAATCTGTTAAATTCAACTTTCTCTGGAGGTTTCAGAAGGCAAGCTCTTCGGATGATTGGTTCTTTTGTGACAAAGTTCGTCTTTTTACTCGCCCTTCACTCCTTTTTTGCCTTGGCTACCTATAAGCTTACTTGATTGCTTTTGTTTCAAGAAAGTATCAACCAAGTTCCTCTTTAATGGTTGGAAACTAGCATTAGTGGCCTTCAGCGACCATCTTTGCTTTGTTGCTTGTGTCACGTTGCATCTAGACTAAGTTTGAACTCTGTAATTTATTAATTTTGGGTCCTGCTATTCTCCATTTGCTCGACGGCAGTAGAGGGAGATGTTGATATCCTTGTACATTGGTTTAACTAGGGATGAGAAGGAACCAAAGAGATGCCGAGTTTGATCCACAGTTAGCTGTGAATCATGCACGGTAAAGCTTCTCTTCTTTTTCTTCTCTTTCCCCTGAATTCGTATCAGTCTTCCTTCAAATTTTGCCTACTTGTGCTGAGTTTCTTTTGTGTTATGTTCTTACATGATTCGTAGATAATAATTGAATTCTTGTATGTTGTTTTCAATAGCACCATGCTATGACTTTGCCAGTACACAAAATGGTGATTGCAATCAATGATTATAGTTAGATATTCATTGAACTGTGTATGGGCAATATGCATTAGCAGTTAAGGATAGACAATACCTATCTTTTCCCTTATTCAACAAATTCAAATGATTTAAGTTTTTGTTTATGGGGATCATCTTAGGTCTAATTCTAATACTTTGAATGCAGATACTATAGCCAATATAAATCTATCTCTTCCTATTGGAACGTTTGATAAGGTAAACTTTGTTATTTTGGTTTAGCTACATTTGGCTGTATGTACTACCTCTGTTGTTTTAATGGCCTTTCTCATTCTACTTTATTATCTACTGCTAATCATTGTCTAATATTGATCTTTCTTCTTTACAGGCAGGGTTCCAGAAAAGAGTGTTGGAGGAAAAGTGTCTAAGATTGAACAAAGTTTCTGTATCTAGTGATTGATAACGCTGAGAATACCGCAGAGTACAATATGACAGATGCCAGTCCTAGGACAGACTCAGGAGATGAATCAGACGAGAAAAGTCAGAGGGTGATGTTCTACCCCACCCTTTTTGTAGATATGTGTCCAATCTTTGTGTGAATTCGTATTTGTCCTTGATCGGTTCGCATGCCAAAATATCATTGATTGACTGATAAATTTGCAAACAATCTAATTTTTTTGCAGATTGATAGAGGTCTATCAGTATATGTCGGTGCTTCTGATTCCAGTGACAGATCGAAAGATAAAATGGATCAAAAGGTGAAAAGCATGGCTTGGAACAGGCTAAAAAGGAAAATATATATTCTCTGATCTTAATGTAAGTAACGTTGTAGTTCTCATTGATTTTGTTGGTTTCTTCTCCAGACACTGCGTAGACTTGCTCAAAATAGAGAAGCTGCAAGAAAAAGCCGGCTTAGGAAGAAAGTAAGGATCCCTTTTACTGCACTTGAATAACATTTAAATGCTTATATTTTGGGTTTCTTTACATGCAAGCTTCCCTTCAGCAATACTTGAAGGCATCCATGGTATTTCTTTTCATTTTTTTTCTTGGTTATGAATCTGTGGTGTTGTTCGTCTTTGTTTGCTTACGAGAAGTTGACATTTCCTAATGTTACTGTACTTCTAATAGTCTTAAGCTAAAGGCGGTGTTTTCCTTCTGTGAACTGGGTGCTTGAATCCCTACTTCTGTGTATTTAATCTTGATATATTGCTCTTGATGCATTCATGTATCACAACAAAAAAGGTAGGCTGAGCATCTAATTCCCATTTATCGACAGGCGTATGTACAACAGCTAGAGAGTAGCCGATTGAAGCTGACATCACTAGAGCAGGAGCTTCAACGAGCCCGTCAACAGGTTAGTTTGTCCAATTTGTCCGACTCCAATTGTTTTGCTTTGCTAAATTTGTTGGTAAACATCTATTTCTGACTGCAATTACGATTATCTGTTATATTCCAGGGGGTCTTTATTTCAAGCTCAGGGGACCAAGCCCATTCAATGGGCGGAAATGGTAATCCTTACAACTTTTGGGATTCATTCGTTACTGAGTTTATCTCTCTCCTCAAACTTGAGAGCGATTCCAAGATGCTGTCTTTTAGCTTGAATGTGCTTTTACTGAATGCTAGGAACATGTGTTGCATTAGAATTTGTAGTATACATGTATGTTGGATGGAAGTATGTAATATAATAATATCCTGAGGAAATCTTCAAGCAGGTGCCATGGCATTCGATGTAGAGTACGCAAGATGGGTAGAAGAGCAAAACCGACAAATAAACGAGTTGCGAGCAGCAGTAAACTCTCATGCAGGAGATACAGAACTTCGCATTATCATCGATGGTGTAATGACTCACTATGATGAAGTTTTTAGGCTGAAGAGCAATGCTGCCAAGGCTGATGTTTTCCATTTGCTATCCGGCATGTGGAAGACACCTGCCGAGAGGTGTTTCCTGTGGCTTGGCGGCTTCCGATCATCCGAACTTCTCAAGGTGAGATCGCTTTTGCCTTTACAATCATCCCCTTAGATTGAGGTTAGTTCCTAGTGGCGGAATTGGGGTATATATATTTACGATTTTTTTCTAGCTCGGCTCAGTGTAAGGGAGAGTCCCGACTCTCTCATCCCCTAGCCTCGAGTAATTTGAGTAATTTGGCTAATGATATTTGAAGTTCTACTCCTCTACTTGTTTAGACTGAGTAATCTATCAATTTAAACTTATAACCAACATATGCGTGAGTAATAATCATTAATTTAGTTCAATCAATCCAAATAGAGGAAAAAATCGTCCGTGAAATACAATTTTGTTTTAACTAAAAACAGTACAAAAAAGAATGTTTTTTTGTATGCTGTAACTTTTAGTATTCGAGAGCTTCCATTTGGAACTCTTTCCTGCAGTTTCTGAACGGTTGTTATTACTGCAGCTTTTGATGAATCAGTTGGAGCCTTTGACGGAGCAGCAGCTGGCAGGCATTACCAACCTGCAGCAATCATCCCAACAGGCAGAAGATGCACTGTCTCAAGGAATGGAGGCCTTGCAGCAGTCGTTGGCCGAAACGTTGTCCAGTGGTTCCCCGGGATCCACGGGCTCATCTGGAAATGTGGCGAACTATATGGGTCAGATGGCCATGGCGATGGGAAAGCTTGGCACCCTCGAAGGGTTTATTCGCCAGGTGAAAATGCTGACCCACCATCTCTAATTTTCGTCATGATCGTTTTCGTCTCTGAAGTTCGTTCCTTTTTTCGTTGCTAGGCTGACAACTTGCGACAACAGACGCTACAACAGATGCACAGAATATTAACTACCCGGCAGTCGGCCAGAGCGTTGCTGGCGATCCATGATTACTTCTCGCGATTGCGAGCTCTTAGTTCGCTTTGGCTCGCCAGACCAAGAGAGTGAAAACTGAAAAGTCAGGTGCTTCGGAAATGGAACATGTTCAAAAGATAGAAATTGGAATATGAAGGTTTTCTTGGAGAGTTTGCTGTTATTCTTTTTCTTCTTTGATCCTCATGCTATATATTCCTTTCTTCTTCATTTGTCTGGTATTTTGACATTTTGTATTTATCAAAACATTTAATTTCCAGATAGAATTGTTGAACGAGAACAGTCTGTATCAATGTCAATTAGTGAAAATATGCTAATCAGCAATTACTTCTCTTTATCCTGCGTAATTATTTTTTAATCGTCAACACACAACGCCGGTGCTATTCATGCTGTGTTTGACTTGTGGGAATCTGTGACAAGGTTCAAGATTTCCCCTTTCCGATTGGGTAATTTTTTTTGAAAATATGAAAATGCTATGTTATACCGTGTGTTCTTCGCAGGTATAGCCTTGACTCGTGACCAGCAGCTCACAAATGCCGGTACCAATGGCTGGTGATGGTTGCAATGCAGGTGGTTCATTGATGGGAGAAAGAAAGCTTATTTTTCCTGTTCCAACAGCAAACTTGTAATCTGTTGTGCTAATCTTGTAAAATTGAAAGAATCTCAGTCCTTTGATTCATTTGACGATTTGGATTGGAAAGTAATCTCATGATCAGATCTTCTGATAATCTTCCCTTGATTAGGATTGGAAATGAATTCTTAGAGATATAAAAAACAGAACAAACGTGAAAACAGGTAGCTTATCTTCTTTCCCCATTAACCTCATAGAAACATGACATGCTCTGTGTCACAGTTATCACTTATCAACAAAGTAATACAGGCAAGGATAACCATATTGAACGGCGATTAGATAAAGTGCGTAGCAATGGGTAAGTCTCGGATTAATGTGACTCGTAATAAACATGAGGCACATCAACATTTGGTCCGTAATCAATTTCCGTTGGTTATAATGTTTTGGAAACGAATCAACAAGTATATTATTTGAGACACATGTAGCTAGTGGAGAAGTGTTTGTGGAAGAGACATGCACCTGTAGGCGGAGAATCCTTGTTCGAGTCTCGATAGACCGTGACAGGCAATGATGAGGCTAGGACCTCTTCGTACGGTAATCGGATATGGTGGTGAAGGTGATGCGGCATATTATTTGAATTTTTCAATTTTGGATGCATGGTTTAATCATCGATTGATACTTTACTTTCAAGATTTTGCGCGCATGAAGAAGTGCTTGTGGAGGAGACGCATGTAGCAGCAAATCTCGATAGACCGCGGCAGGCAATGACAAGGCCTCTTCGTACAGTGATTGGATACAATGCGACGGTAATGCCATATATTATTTAAAATTTTCATATAGAATTCATTTAGGTGTCATTTTCCGTAATTTTTTGCCCTAATTCCGTCGGAACTCACATTCAAGCCGAAATTGGTAATTCCTTCCAAATCAAAACGGAATTGGAGAACAAGAGCTGTGACTTCTCGAAAACAAAAACTGCGATACAGATCGTTACTCACCAATATCTTCATAGAAAACGTATCCAACAGAATCAATTTCACACGTCTAACATGAAATCAAATTCCCGACTCAATTCCTGCCCACCTTAATTATAGACGTAAATACCCTCACAAAAGCAGACAACACTAACCATAGGTTTTATTCAATAATAACGCAACCAGTAACTGGGTGGGTGACTTGGCTAGGCTGGCTATAGCTAGCAGAAATTACGATAGTCGAACCTGAAAGAACAGTTATCCAGAGCGATTAAACCAGCATAGGTACTCCCACAGATCCGAGATATGGAATCCAACGCATGCAGCAAGCAGCTTCTGCAGTCCTCAACCTCTTTGGAACAGGACGCCGAACCATAGGCAGTGGTACCTTTATTAAACGCACTCGTGCAGTACGGATGGGATTTAATCTTGGTCGAACGCTTCAGGATCTTCTGAATAAGCATCACGATCGCCCCGGCCATCTGGTCACCGTCTTTGATCATCCAGCTGCTGCAGATTGGAACTCCTACGGTAGCATCAGTACTGCTGCAGCACAGCAACATCCAGATCGCGAGACATGTTAGGAATATAGTTGGTAGTCTCATCCTTGTTTAATTATTTTCCTTGGAGAGAATGTGTTACGTTGGTTGAAGGCTTTCTTATAGTGATTGCAGTGGGTGGAATACGAGTAATGCATGGCTCTGCTGCATTTATAGTTGCGTACGGCAGATAAGTTTAGTGTTTCCATGCTTGCTAATATTTTGGCATATCATTGCTGCCCATTAAGGTTTCCAGGGAATCATGAATTGCCCAAGTCTATGGCTTTATTCCTTGCCGAATGCTTGTATCCATCCGAAACGCTAAATGCTTTTTAAATTCACCAAATAGGCACAACCTATTTGAAAAATTACACGATTTAGCTCATACTTTTGAAAATACATTTTGTGACACCATTTTCAAATCGTTGTTACCTCCATCAAGTTCCATTTGATGACGTGGATACTTAAATCTTTGACTTGGTGAGTTAGGTTAACGTCAATTGGTTACGAAATTTGTTAAAATGCACTTAACCAGTTAAAATGTGAGCTCAATCTGTATCTGGGCTGAACTGGGGTTAAACGTAACATATTTTAAATTGAACGATTGTGGATATTAAGTTTGCGTTACACTGATATAATAACGACATAACACGACATATTCATAGTTTATGACTCGGTTATATGTTTTTTTATTATGTCCTTTTGATAGACTCATTATATCGGCTTCATATACAAATTGTTATATCCTCATTACATCATTGGTATGTCATTATTATATCCAGTTTACGTGAGAAGAGTAAAAAGAGGAGAGAGAACGAAAATTGAAGGATAGAAAATATTTTTTAATTCCCTTTATACCCCAGGTAAAATTTCAACCGTTAGATTGAAAGTGGCGAAAATAATTTAGGGCCGTTGGGTCGACTGTCGAATGCATCCGACAGAAATGGCTCTCGGAGCCATAGCAATTTTGATTAATTCCGGACGTATATTTATAACTTTAACTAGTTTGGCTCGAAATAATTTTAAACTCAACTTAGTGTTTGATAGTAGTAGAACTAGATGGAGCTTTTCAGTAATTATCGAATACTAATTTATATTTATATTTGTGGACGTTAGCATTTTCCGCCGACTTATAGTTCCCGATTGATTCCTGCCGATTGCATGCACGTTAACTAGACCTCTTTCTGACTGAGAGTACGATGCATGTATGCTCCCTTCTCTTGCTATATTTTGTCACTCTCCATATTGACGTTTACCATGATACACGGGGAGGGGCACAACTGTTGGATCGTCCTAAAATATATGTTTTCATCTGATATTTGTTCATTATTCGGTCAATTAAAATTCGAAACTGAAAAATCTAAAATCCAAAATTGAAAACCAATACTCTAGACCCTAAATTTTAAAATCCGAAATCAAAAATCGAAACCAAAATCCTAATACTAAACCCAAAACCCAAACACTAAACCCAAATTCAAACCGAAACAAATAATAAATTAAATCATTTTATTGAAAAGACTTTCGTGCCCTTTTTATACAGACCATTAGATCTGTCAAAATGTAAAACCCGTAAGATCTAACGGTTCAGAATCGTCCTAGGCATCCTAAAACCCTCTTTTGCCTGGATTTCAAACCTACTCCGAAATGGATTAATCTGCGTTTAAAAATAATAATTAATTGATACAAAACATTAAATTTTAAATTGTAAATCTCCAAAACATTAAATTTTTAATATATATAATACCGATACCTCCAACTCCTCCAAAATACCAAAACGTTGAATTATATTTCCCCTAAATTTCTCATATAAAAAACGATCCTAGCCCTTAATCATTCAACGGAGGATCGCAGGACAAGCGAATCACTAATCAGCCGAGGATACGTAGTTACCCTGTCCGAATCTCAAAGTACTATAAAGGTAAGGTGATCCAAACATCGATCAAAAGACGGTCACTAATACTCCTAAGTACTCTAAACGCTTTAAGCGCTATATACCCAAGGTTCATATACTATGCGACAATACACCTTCCCCGATTCACGACATATATATGCTAATTTCGGATTTAAAACTTCTACTACGTAATTTCCTTTCAATTTATAGGCCGTTGATCAATTTATTTCTTATATATGATCCAATACATTTTAATTGTATACAATTTGACATATCACATTAAACTTTAGGGTTTAGGGTAAAATGTGTAAAATGTTTATTATGATTTATTGCTGTGGCGCCAAGGTCGCACTGCAAATATATGAAAATCAATGACCATAGGGAACGGTCCCAGAAAGTTCAATAATGGTCTCAAAAAGATAAAACAACGGTCTCTTTATTACTATGGAGACGGTGACATTATTATTGGTCACCAATTGTTTTCTGATGAATAGTTAGCTAGCAGAAAGAGTACGACTCGAACCTCAAGAAACAGCGGGGAGTGGCGACTTGAGCCCCGTACGTACTCCCACATGCATTACTAATCATACCCAACCCTTCGTTCAAGCTGTCCGTACAATCTTCATCGATAAGCCATTCGGAACAAGATTGTTAAAATATAGATCTTTCACTCACTTTATAGACAACAAGCCACCAACACAATCCACCAATAAGCCACCAACAAATCACCAACAAATCTCCATCATCAAGCCACCAAAATTAAATAAAGTTAATTGTGATAAGATGATAAAATAAATGTACTTTGTCTTATTCAGTTTGTAAAGGCTATATAAAGCCTTATATCTATTGTGTATCAATCTAAGCAACTCCATTTAAAAAAAAAAAAAAAGACAAGAAGCAGCTCGCTTTCTCTGCTTCTCTCAACAACTTCTTTTACTTTACAAAACAATCACCCAATTTCATCTTTTCACATATCAATCATCAAACTTCGATTTTTTACATTTCAATCACCACATTATTCCAACAAAGATGCCGAACCATACGCAGTCACAAGCTGATCATCTTTACGATCATGACCTTGGTAGCAGTGTTCGGTTGAAGGATCGCCCACCAGCGCGTCAACGTTGATATCGTCTTGAGAACATCCACCAGTGCCCCGGCGAACGTGTCCCCTGTGTGTATTTTCTTCAGGTTGCAGAGTGGAACTCCGTTGGAAGGACCAACATCATGGCACATAACGAACGTACTCCAGCTTCCTGCACATGATAATAGTAATAAGAGTATTGTTGTTGCTTTCATGTTTGGTATAAGTATCCTCTTTCTCTTTTGGGATTTGAGGGCGGCATTGATGCCCTTTTTATAGAGAACCTAGTACATTACTAATTCGGTTTCGAAGTTCCGGAACGATTTGAGAATTTCCTCGATCCAAGTCAAGTAAACACGATAGTGTATCATTAGGATTCTCGATTGTGGTAGAGTTGTGTCTGTCAACTTTGACATATCGCCCAACCAAACCCTAGTTAAGTATGAGCCCAGTTTGAAAAGCCAACCGCGGAATATATAAGACTCAAACCTCAAGGATTTCCTGGGAATAGTGACTCGAGCAATGTAGGTACTCCCGCATGCACCCGGAATTACAGTCAACGCGTCCTCCAAGCAAGCAAGTAACACAATCGACATCATCCTGGACCTGGTCAAAGCATGAACCCAAACCATACGACGCCTTGATTCTTTCATAAGAAGCGGTCGCGCAGTATTCGTTGACCGGGTAGATCAGCCTCAGCATTTCGCTGAATAATCTTCTACAACACTTCCGCTAGTGCCGTGGCATACGGATCCCCGTTTGGTATCACCATCGCGCTGCATACCGGAACTCCGTCGGAATTAGCTTGGCATGTGACCATCAAGTTTGTCCCTTCACATACAAGTATAATTAATGCTTTCATGTTTCCTTAATCGTTTTTCGATTTGATGTCGTTTTGGAGTATCGGATTGAGAAGCTCTTTTTATATAAGTGGGAACGCATAGCCGTAGCGTACTTTGATAACAAAGAGACATATACAAAGAAGTTTGTGGTATTTAAGCTGATAATAAAATTTTCTTCAATTTTCTTCCTCCCTCCGATTAGACGGGGGACTTACAGTGTTCTCCTCGCCGGAGCCCCAAAGAGGCATCACACATAATCAACATACATTCACTCCGAACATTATTCATTCAGCCAAACATCAAACCATCGTTTTGTAAAAGGGGCGGATCACAAAACAAATCAAACACAAAATAAAACGGCCCCAGAAAGTTCTGAAACGGTCCCAAAAGGTATAAAAACAGTCGCGAATTGTATTGAACACAAAACGGTCGCTGATTGTTCGATCAATAAAACAGTCCCAAAAGCTCCTTGAAAAGTTTGGGAAACGTTGACCACTTGTTAGTCGCTGATTCTTTTTCAGACCACCTGGGGAATATCTAGCACTAGCAGAAAGAATAAGACTCGAACCTCAAGAAACAGGTGGAAGTGGTGACTTGAGCCCCGTAAGTCCTCCCACAAGCAGTATCAATTATAGTCAATGCGTCGTACAAGCTCGCCGAGCAATCTTTATTGGTAAGCCCGACGGAACAAGACGCCGAACCGTACGCAGTGGTAAGCTGATACGTATCATGACCGTCGTAGCAGTGTTGAGCAGAAGGATATTTTACCAGCACGTCCACGTGGATCCATATCGTCCTCAGGACATCCACCAATGCTCCGGCGAACGGGTCCCCGTCGTGTATCTTCCTGCTGTTGCAGACTGGAACTCCTATGCCCGCGGGTTGGCACAAAACGACCGTCGTCCAGCTGATTCCTCCTGCACATGATAATAATAATAGTAATAATAATATTGTTGTTGCTTTCATGCTTGGTAATAATTTACATCAAGGTGATCATCATTGATGCCCTTTTTATAGACAACTATAAATTATTCTGTGTGGAACGAGCACACCGGAGCAAAACATGCATTGAGTCAAATTTGAATTGGAAATTTGTGTATCAATTAATTAATTGGTGAATATTTTTTAAATATAATACTAATTAAGTTAAAAAATGTAAAAAAAGCATTTGTTGTTCTGTTTTTATTTAAAAGAAAATTGAACGTGTCACTGATAAATTGTTTTTTTTTCTATATATGAATTATTTGAATTAAATTTATAATTATTACTTATTAATATGTTTGTTATAAGTTAAATTTTAATAGAGTGTGTTTGGATAGGTGTATTTATATTTGAAATTTGCAAAATATCAAATTTTAGTTTGAATGAAATTTGAATTTTGCATTTTTTTTTCAAATCAAATACAAAGTTGCATTTGACCTCAATTACTTTGCAATTTCAAATAATTATCAAATATAAAGTAGTACTCGAGGTTAGAGAATAAGAGAATAAGAACTTTCCCTCACTCTCTCTAATATCAACATGATCAAACACTAAACTGAACTCAAAATTATCGAAACCGAACTCTCTTTAGACCATAATTTCCTTCCGACTATTATATTCTTATTTAATTATTAGTGCTTAGAGCTGGCTGGATTAATTTATGATTCTCTACTAGCCTAGGTAAGTGAGAATATAGGTAATATAACCAAAGAATTGCAGAAAAAAAGCATCGAAATGATAATATAAAAAATTAATAAGAAGTAGGGATGTTGTTGTTACTTGGTATGACCGTAGCAGAGATGAAATTAGGCATTTTGAGTTTTGTTTTTTTAGGGGTTATTGATATTATCGGTGGAGTAAAGTGGTGGTCAATTGCGTTGTGTGGTTGGAGATTTAGAGATATCGAGTTTGAATTGAGTTACAATCTATATTATATTTTTTTTTTTCACTTTTATAAAAACAGCTTCGTCTGTTCTATTTTCGACTAAACATGGGTTATTATAATTACCAAATTTGGTCATTTATTTTTTGCAAATTTGCAATTGTACACCATAGCTAGAAATCTATTTTTGTCGGCTAATACTTGAAATCATCCTTTACATTTCCGTCATGTACAAAATTATCCTCGGCAATGCTTAGCCCTTGATTAGTAAAACTACTGCAATGCTTAGCCGAAGGCTTCTTAACGATCTTGGGCAGTTTTTTTATCCTTATGTTGTTCAAAACTTGGACCTCCGCGCCGCCGAACGGATCGCCGTTGTTTGGTTACAACTCTCTCGTACGTGGACATATGTGGTTGGCGTAATGCGTGTCGATATCAGTTGTGGAATCAAAGAATTGCCTAATTACATGCTACATATTTATTTTGATAATTAATTACATGGTTGCATATTGTTTTTTGTTCCGCATCAATTCCGTAATTGAGAGATAAGATCGTGAACCATCTTAAATGATTAACAGTGAAAGAAAAAAGAAAGAAAAGCGGGGAAGAGGGTGGGGCAGCTAATCTGATAATATAAAAGAGATCGTCAAATTAGTAATTTGAACATCAATAAAATAATTTATTAGAATGATTTATCAAATTTTTGAGGAAGGTAAGCTGGCGGAAATTGAAAGAAGATTTATTAAAGTATTATAGGAAAGAAAGATAATGTTAGCACCTAAGTTGAGTGTTTGTTGATTGGGAGGATTGGGGTGGAATTTTAGTTGTTATAATTGATAAAAGATAACCGTGGGGTGATAACCAATTCAAGTGATTAATATGTGTAATTGTAAAAATAAGGTGATTAACATGTGGGAGACCATACATATGTACTAGATTCCATAAATCAAAACAAGCATCAGTAACTAGATGCAATGACTGATGATTTCCTAATGTACGATTCTCGAAAACAACAATCGTTATGTGTTTAGAATTTGTATCGGATAGATGTGGCCAAAAAGAAAAAGGATGTATAGATTGGTGGTCAAATGAAACGGTATTACGTTGGATTCGATTAAGGAATTGGTATTGGATAGATGTGGTCGAAAATAAAAGGATTGATAGATCGGTGGTCAAATGAAAACGACTTTGTTGGATTTGATTAAGAAAATTGTTTAATCATGGAAAATAATCAGAACTAAAACGCTAGAAGGAGGGTTTGAACCTCCGACCTTGTGGTTAACAGCCACACGCTCTAACCAACTGAGCTATTCCAGCTGAATCGATGCAACATGCGCAATTAAAATAACTGTACCAGATTAAGGAGTTCACACTCAGATATCCTGAACTTGCTTCTGTCTATTGTTAACTTTAACGTAGCCTTAGTATGGTTTTCTTTCGAGCGAAGTCGGTACACCAACTCGACCAGCAGCACATGGAGGATCGAGGTGATCTCCTGCTTTTGCAGTATACTCTGCCACCAGGACTGCGCCTTGTAACTTCCATTCCTTAACAAAATGGATCCCTTAGCGAGTAAAACAATACTGGTTAATCTATGTATAACCAAGACTTGCACATCATCTCTACTGGCTTCACTGATACCATGCAGCCCGTTGCCGATATAGTAACAACTCTACTAGTTTCTGCAGAAAGCGGAGCAGCTTTCGAAACAGATCATCACGAAATCGCAGTGCAAGAAAAAGGCCATCTACTCATTCCTTTGTCGTCGAAAACCGAGGTTCCTGTTTGCAGCGCTGTACACAGAACAAACCATATACAGCAGATGCCCTTCCACAAATTAAGAAACAGGGTACTGGTTCATAAACTCAAACTGGAGTAGTAGCAGCATGAACAATCTAAAAAGGCTGAGCCTTGTGAGATCATACTGCAGTACTATGTCAAAACTCGTCGCAAATAGTCTTATTGATTCTGTATCCGCCGCGATTTTACAAAAACTTGTATGAACTCCAACAGCTGAATTCAACAACAATGACAACATAAACAGAGGACATCAGGCATACTGTGATTATCTTGGGAAGATGACAACAAATCCATTTACATACCAATTTACAATGTGTTTGCTGTTCCCATACACTGATAACAACGAATCCCACTCAAAATGAACCCATGATTTTACAGACAAAACTAAAAGCTCTAATCTTTTTACTGTATAAAGTACAGTTTGTCAGTTGAATGAAACAACAGATCAAGAAGCAAGAAGCAATTCCGATGAACTCACGAAGAGTAATAGAACTTCTCGTTCCCGTTCATGGATCCGCCTTCGATCAGTACCAGCAACGCCATAGCTTTATTCTTCCCTTTAGAGCTCCCTGCCTCCGCTACATCCCTGATTCCTTCCACCACCGTAGCTCCCAATTCCTTCACTTCTCCTTTCACCTTCTCCCCGCCGGTCCTCGCCAGGTTCAGCAACGCTCCGACGGCGTTCTCCTTAATTCGATCGCTGGATCCCGTCCCGGAATCCAACAAATCCACCAAAACCCTGATTCCTGAGACTCTTCGAAATTCCGCTTCGCTCTCCTCGCATCCGGCGATCTGAGCGATCACCGCCGTGGCATCCTCCACAATCCCAACCCTCCCGTCCTTCACCACCAAGGAAAATAACGGAGCCACCGCTCCGAGATCGATCATGGTGGATCGGTTCAGCTGGTACAACGAGATCCCGAACAAAGCCATCAGGGCGTCCTTAATCGACCGCATCGGCGATTTAGGACTCCTAATGATCTCGATCAACGAGTAGACAATATCCCGCTTCGCTCCTATGATCGGACGGTAGGATTCTCCGTCGACGATGAGCAGGCTGTAGAGCGTGGCGGCGGCTGACTGCACCGCGGCGGGAGAAGTGGAGGTAGCGTGGTGGCTGAGCGCGTGGGAGAGGGCGTCGAGCAAGCCGCGCGTGGACATCAGGGGCTCCCGAGAAGAGATGGAGATGTTGAGGAGCGTGGCGGCGGCGTTCTCCTGAGAGTCGTGGGAGGAAGAGTAGAGAGTCTCCGCCAAGTAAGGGATCGCTCCGGCTTCTGCTACGATCGAGCGGCTCTCGCCGTCGTGCTTCGTGATAAGTCGGAGCTCCGATAAGGCTTCCTCCCGGGTCCGCTCAGAGACCGACCCCAGCTTGGAGACCAGAGTTCGTATGGCTCTGCGCTTCACATCCATCGGCGTCAGTGAAGAAAATGATAAGACGATTTTTGTCGCGATGGCGGCTTTTCGCGGGGGAGAGCGGTGGCCGTTGGGGAAAGGATATTACGATCAGGAGTTGAAGTGAAAAGGAAGAAAACGTGGGCCGGAGGTAGGTTCTTGCTTTTATACTATTATTATTATTATAAATATTATTGAAAACTATTTAATAATTGTTTAGGGAGAAAAATGAAAATTCAGCGGCATTTTCATTTTATGTCGGGAATGAACAAGTAATCATAGGTTGACTACAATAAACAACAATTAAATTTAAACTAATTAAATAAATGGTCACTTAACTTTTGTTAACTATGTGTCGACTAACTAACGGAATGGATCCATCTCCGTTAGGTTTACTGTCCAAAAGTGCCAATCAACCATGTCAGCTGACTGGAATGATAAAATTCGTCAACCAAGCCCAACAACCCAAACAGCATTTCTATTGGCCGATGATGTAACTATCGGGGTTGACTTGTGAATGAGAATGAAAATATGGTAAAAACCAGATTGGTTTTAGTGTTAACCGAACGGCCCATGACTGATCGGTTCGTTTTTAACGGAACCAATTATGAACCGATCTGTCGAGTTAACTGCCTAATGCTTTTTCATTTTCTATCTAAGCCATCTCCCATTGCAATCTACACCTGAAACACAAAAATTATGCTCGTTTGATATGGAATAATGGAGAGGAGAGGAAAGGTAAATGGAGAATTTGAAAATCAGTGATTATTTAATTATTGAAAAACTTCAAAGATATTGTTTTGGTGAGAATGTTTGGAATGGAAAAATAATTTTTAATTTGTTAAGAATTTATTGTGCATATGGCCATAATGTTTTTATTTCAAATTCAATTTCAAAACCATTATCTTTTAATAAAAAGAATAAATCCGAATTTCATGTGAAGTAATTAATAAGGAGGGAGAAGTTTTTATAAAACAAGAAGGGAAAAATGTCTTCCATCGCCCTTTTGAAATTTATAAACGATAGAAATTGAGTAGATGAGGAAGACTCGACAACAAAAGAAAATCAGATAACAAAAGGAAGAAAAAAGATCGGTGGCCGACAATAACGTAACATCGGCCAAGAGCAAGTGAAACACTAAAAAAAAGTGTTTCTGTAAAACATCAACCCATTTAACGTAAACAAACAAGTATTTTTTAAAAACTTAAAGAGTTCTTGTAAAATTTCCTCTAAATTTCCCTTAAACAAACATGTCCTTACTTATATAGCACAAAAAAAATGAAGGAGTGGTTTTGCTTTGAAATCGTGAATTTTTTTGCATATATAGGAGGATACGAATGTCATATATTATTTTAAAGCAACGTTAATTTGAGTTGAATCGAGTGGTCTACATCGTATTTATTGTATTCGTTATATATTGATGTTTGAAGTATTGTTACATCAGTAATGTAAATTACGTTTTATCTTAAAAAAAATTACTCCATCAATTTTGAGTATCGAAAAAGGAATAAAATTCATTAAAAAGAAATTATGTATCCGATTGGTTCGGATTTTTTTCTAATTCAAACTTTTATTCTTCGTCCATATATATATATTAGTATATATTCATGATACTCTTGTTCTAACCATAAAGTATATGACCTGAAAAGGTTATAATATCAAAAATATAAAATGGAACATGTTTCTTACAACCTATAGTTTAATTAATTAGTATTTTATGAAGTGACAAGTTGGCTAAATGGAGGTAAGATTAAACAATTATTATTTCTTGTCATCAGCTTTACTTATGAGTTTTTAATTGGATCGTCAGGTTCCAAAGACAATGCGAATGAAAAATAAACTATTGTGGAAAGCTATTTCATCACGACAAGAAGAACTTATTGGCTGGCAAGCTGCTCTTCCGCATAATCATGTAACAATCAATACCGACGACTCGGTTACAACCACGAGGGCTTTGCAGCTGCTGGTGGAGTCCTTCGAGATCATCAGGGGAAGATCCTTCGTATCTAGGGAGGTGCATCATCACCCAAGCGGAAATATGAGGAGTCATCTTTGGCTTGCGCCTTGCTTGGGAACAAGGGTTTTGGAAGGTTCATCTTCAGCTTGACTCTTAATGTGCTGTTCGAGGTTCATTGGGAGATCCTTCAGACGACTTTCGACATCTTTCCAACATCCTTGAACAATTATCTTACTAAAATATCACCCCATTAGGTGGGATTGGTTTTGGTTTGTCAAAGTGTGAACACTGCCCACAATCCAAAGATTCCAAAGGAGACAATCTTGACTGACAAGTATGCCACTTTCATTTTCTTTCATCCACCCACCAAACATAAACTTCAAACGAACAAGCAACCAGACTTGTTAAAATAACATGTTACCCCGTGACTTCAAATGATCAAACCCTTTTCAGTAACGCCAAACAACTACAAATTATTGGAACCGATTTTCAAACCCGTGACCAGACCTTCAATGATACGTGAATCACGAGCATTGCTCACGGGACACTCCAACCCTCGAGTTCGCCACGTCGAAGAAGATGCGGTGGTTCTGCTGCTGCATGTTGGCGATCACGTTCACCACCGAGTTCACGTTGTCCGGCGCCGCCGCCATCGCCAGGCACGACGTGCTCCCGGCGCTGCTGTGGATCAATATGTTGTCGGCCGGCAAGGTCACGTTCATGCCGGCGAACAGGAACGTGATCGTCGGAGGGGGCACGAGGGGGGTCGTGTAGCACGTGTCGAACCCTCCAAGGGATGTCACGGTGGCGTTTCCACCCACGCGCTTTCGGAACTCGTCACGCACCGCTGTGTACGCTGGCGCTACTAGCCTGGTGAACACCGTGCCTGCCAAAAATGTTTTAGCGCGTGGAGATATAGGTTAGGTAATTAAATATAATTTGGAGAAAACTGGAAATTATATCTAATGGCCACTTTCTGACCCACTCGCTAGAATCGAGCGCGTAAATGCTTTTTGACCATTTGTTTGTCGGCAGCATCGGAGCCACCGCATCTATTACTCACTAGATTAGGAGTTGGCGAGCCACGCGAGTACTTTTGGATTGGAAAATGCTTTTGAGCAGGCTCGTTCGATTTTAAATCGATTTTAAATGAGTTAAGTTTGGGTTAAATTATGTTGAAATTTAATATGTTTGTAAGTTAATTCGAAAAAGTTTCATAGTCAATTTAAATTCTAACTTGAATATATGGTCGGTTCGTTAGTAGATTTAATAATGCAATATATATAATTAGTATTTATGTAATTTGTGATTGTGCTAATGAAAATGTAAGTGATATTGTGAGTTGAACATAATAAAATTCTATTTAATTCGTAAATAATCCTAATGCAATTAATAATATTGTGAGTTGACGATTTGAATATATTTAATTTGGATATCAAGTTACGAACATTAATGTTCCCTTTGTGTTCAAAATAATTATAATATAATATTAGAAATCGGTATTGTAGGACCAACAATGATTGAAGGGTGAAGTTGGCAATTACCGGAGTCAATAATGGTGCCGGCGCCGGTTGCGGCGTCGAAGGCCAAAGAACTAGCCGGAATGTCAACAATTGTCTTGCCGACCCTAATCCCGATCAGATTGACGTAATACAGAGATGACCTCCTCGGATTCTTAAGCAGTGGCGTGAACTTAATATTCTTGGGCTGGCCCACCGGCCCAAGCCTTAACGACCCGGAGAAGTTGAGTGACTTGAAGCTCGGAAGGCAATAAGAGAATGTGGACTGGTAAAGGCTTTGGGTTTGTGAGAGGAAAGACAATGGGCCACGGCCCAGGCCCAACAGACCCTGTGGCGGTAATGAGTTGCCAGTCGCCGTTTGGACGCAGCCGAAGGTGTAGCCCGGAACGGAATCGGTGGCGAGAGTGATGGTGTCGGAGGACAGGTTGGCGGCAAGGGAAGAGCTGCCGTATGTCATGTTGAATATGCACGCGCTTCCACCGCAAGTAGGGTTGGGTACCTGTAAATGTCCATACGAAGATTCGTCACATTCCATTCACGCGCCAAAATTTGGCTTTCGGTGTATAATCCATATTAGCAGATTGAGATTAGCAGAAATTCCCCAATTAATATATTTAATTGAATTATTAATAATGCCGTAGTGAATTATTGACCAACTTGCTTCAAACAAGTCACATTTTTATTCCATAATAATTATAAAGTGCATCAACTTGATCTTTCATTCTAAGTTTATTAATCCAATCGGGCATGAGAAGATATTTCGGATCTAGATTTTTCGTTATCTATCCGTTGTAATTTGTGATATAGGTCATAGCTGATTTTAATAATTTTTTGGATAGTATAATGGATATCTAATTTGGTCAATTTTCAATTAGAACAATGATCGCAAAAGTTTCAACTTTCAAGTATAAAAAATCAACAGTCGGCATCTTTTTCTCAAACACTTTTACTAGTTTGGAATTTGGATGAGTTTATTTCAAATGCTTGATATTTTGCAGTAAAATGACGCGGTATTAGAGAATATAGTCTATATGAGGTATAAAGGTTGTGTTGTGGGATTTTTCTTATTTGGTTAATGACTTAATCTAATGTGATATTTGGTAAACAAAAAAGTTAAATTCGTTGAAATATCGCGATATTACAAATACCTTCTTCCAATGAATTATTTGAAATATCACATTCCTAAAATATACCAGAAATTTTTGTTGAGATGCTAACATTTTTATTTTAATTCAAATAACTTAGAATAAGTGATTTTGACCAAAATATCTCACTCAAAGCACTACCGTTATAAAATACGTACCTTTATTTATTAATTATTCGATATTTGATTACTATACGTACATAAACTTAACCGGTTTTGCTTCAGTTTCGGACTCACAACAGATACTTCAACATCCACACCATTTTTGTAAGTAACTATTTACGAGTTTAAGTTCCGAAAAACAACATATCAAAGTTTTGATCATACAGTACCTGCTTGCATTCAGGGGCTTGGCAGGAGACAGGCTTGAAAGAAGTGGAAGAAGCAGAGTCAAAAACAGAGGAAGAGCAACCAACACAGCCATTGCAAGGGATCCAAGCAGCATCATTGCTAGTATCAAGAGCCACCAACATAGTCTGAGGCGGGGTACCAATCTTAGCCCTCAAGATGTAAGTAGGGCTCTGGATGACTTGCCTCCCGGAAGCAATCGGGACAACAGATTTCTTGGCGACCAAGCTAGATAGGTACAGAAGCCTAGCCTGGTCCTTGGCCTGCAACTGAAGCACACTCTCCTCCCACGGGAGTGGCTTCTGTGGCCGGAACGGTGAGTACGGGCTGAAGATGTGGAAAACTCTTAAGGTCGACGAGGAGCCCTTGGCATCTTCGTCACATTTTGGGGAGGAGTGGGTGGATGAGACTGCTGAGGCTAAGGAGAAGATGAAGAAGGAACAGAGGAACAGGGAGTTGTGGGTTTTCATGGTGTGTTTGTTTGAGGGATGAGATTTGGGGAAGTGGGTTTGAGTTTGGATATATAGGAGGGAGAAGATGGTTTCTTCTGGTGAACAGACTGTATCCCATTTGGATTTGGGGGGGGGGGGGGCACAGAGACAAGTTGTTTTAGTTTTACTTGTCACTTCAATGGATACAATTATACACATTTGTTTTGTAGTTTCATTGGATAGATAGATCTCTCACTCTTTGACTCTCTGTTCTTTTAATCTTTTCATCGTTGATGATCCCAACGAACTCTGCGGAACATGACTTCTCTGTTCTTGCCTTTGTAGTTTGTAGTTGTATCACATGATGAATTGTGATTCTATGTTTCAAGTGGTACCAGATAGTCCCCCACGTGAATTTAGGATCGGAACATGCATGCATTGAATAAGATTCAGTTGAAATCTATGTATTGAGTAACCAATTTATAACGATATAATTCTTTTATAGATAAATTTAACGTTTCAATCCAAAAGCTGAATTTTATCTAAAATTTTCGTTAAATAGATATAGTTAGCAAACTAATTCATTTATATAAATATAGGATAACATATGCCACGTCATCGAAGCCTACTTTTTTCTTTTCTAAATTCCAATCCAAGAAACCGTTGCCCATACTCGAACCTTTAAACGATTCCTCCTCTTCCCAATTTTGTTATCCACCCGAAAAATCTCTCCTTCCCCCCTCTTTTTATTCCTCTTCCTTTGTATCCTCAAAATTTTCACCATATTAAGAGATTTTTCCTTCCCTCATCCTTCCTTATCCCCTAAAAACATTGTCTTTTAATGATCGTTTAGATGAGGTATCAAATATTTAAATAAAGTATTTTAACCAAAATATTTTATTTATTATTCAAAATAAAAATAATGATATTTCAAATTGTGATATTTAAAATAATTCGAATCGGGTTATTTTAAATATTTGGATATGAGGGTGGTATTTGAAAAAACACAATTCAAACCCACGATTCATTATTTTATGTTAGCCAAACAAGATAATTTTTACTCCTCAAATATTTTACATCACAAAAATACCATATTTTCAAATAATACATAATATTACTTCAAAATACCTCATTTACAAATAACTCATCCAAACGACCTGATAGGCTTTTTAGCTCACCTTCTAACATTTGGCCTTACGTCACCATGTTTATTATTTAACATACATTTATTCAAATTAAAGTTACCCAATTTCTGGGAAGACCACCATAGCCTTTAGATCTATGATTTAGATTCATGAATGGACTGCCCTAGGTTACTAATATCACTAGTATTACATATAGTTATTATCATTTTCATGTACGTAATTGAGACAAAAGAGTGGTCCAGTAATTGGCCAAACATATATGGTTTCTGGTGTCACAATCTGACTACGTACGTACCTTATAATCCGCCTCCACTCCCGTGACTTTGGCAAACCTGAAAGTAAGTAAGTTCGTTCCTATTTAATTTAGAGGATTAAGCACCGGGCTCCGGTGAAAATCACAGCTTTTCAACCACGCTCCACGATCACGTACATGAACGGATGGTCCGCTGGAGAACCTTGGGCGGACCCTTCGAACATGTCACAACACAATTTGCTGAGACGGCACCACCTTCCGTACCCTTCTCATCTACATCAATGTAAGCGCTCTGTGTCACCTTCTCGATACACACCGATTCGCCATCCCCACCAACCAGCATCTCCGTGAAGTCCTTATTATTCATCTCAAACGGCAGCTCCAAATCCAACATCTTCATCGTATCCTTAGGCTCGAACCTGTCGAGGTTAGTTTCAGCCCGGTAGACATCGGCAAGAACCTTCATTATTTGTTTTGGTTACTTATATATTGCAAGCATTATATTCCACCAATAGAAGTTCTTGTCCGATTTATTTTCAAATACACGAATCTGTCCTAATCAATAAGCATAATATCCTTTAGATTGTGACATTTACAAGTTTGAAAAATAGAACAAAAGATTTGGCCACTTGGGTGATGACTGAGTGACCCGTGAGTCTTTGTCCTTAAAGGGGAGCTTTTAAAAAAGGAAAAGGAAGGAAGTAGCTCGACCGTAAGGAAGAGGAGCCGTATGATCACTTTTTTGTGTGAATCTTTATTTCATATTCGAAATTTTCTTTCACAAATAAAGGGAAAGAAAGAAGAATTCATCATATATATATGAAAAATAAGAGATTGACCGAATTGATCACGTCATGACTGTTTAATTTTCGTATTGACATTACAATCCTCGATATATACCTATTATGTTTCTCAGGCTCTCAGCTAGTGACAGTCTTACGATTCGTAATCAATCGTCGGACAACCACAAGTTCAAGGAGAATACGCAGATCGGACCGCTAATAGTAAATAGGTTAAGTGACCATTAAACCTACTAGGCTTTAGATGTGGGCAACTTGGTAATTGGCATTAACCAGGACTAATTAAATGGGCTGGAGAAGTAAGTGGAGGAAGGGAGTGGACTGTGGAGCCGTTGAAGCCCACTAACCCACAAACGGCAAGGGACCACCCATTACTGTCTCCCACTCCATCGTGGGCTTTACTTCGACGCGCAAAATCGAATCATATATGACGTAGGGGTGATGACAATACCAACAATTTAACAGAATCTTGATAATGCAGGGCCACTGAAGAATGCAATCGACTGGGGATCGAGAGCTCCGAACTGCTGGGCGGATAAAGCTGCAGCCATTGTGAGCGCCGGTGGAGGATTCGGGGGCGGAAGAGCGCAATACCAACTCCGCCAGATAGGTGTTTACCTGGACCTCCACTTCGTCAACATGCCTGAGTTCTTCTTGGATGCATTTGCTCCTCCTGCCAAATTCGACAGTGATGGCAACTTGGTTGACGCAGATGCCAAAGAGAGGCTCAAAGCGATTCTGCTCAGCCTTCGCAGTCACACTCTTCGGCTCAAGGGCAACTGCTAGATCATCATCATCTTCGTCAGTTTTGAACTGGCAAAATCTGTAAGAAAACAGACTACGATCATCATCACACTTCTCTGTATACGTAAGAGTATGTTGGTAGAGTCGATTACATGTCCGACACTATTAGAGACATCAATATCAAATGCCGCCTCTTGACCATATCATTCTAATATAATTTGCATGACTAGTTTGGAGTGGGAAAGATAGAGCTGTTGACGAATCAAACCGTTTTTGTTTGGTTCGGTGTTCGATTCCGATAAAATTTGTTTGTGATTCGGTTGATTGTAAATGAGCCAAGTTTTAGCCAATGTATGTTCGACTCGGTAGGCTCACGAGTTAGCACGTGCTCGAGCTCGAGAGCTAACTAGAATATATAACTCATTAGTGATTCAATAATGCAGCATATATTTTGCTCAAAAAATCATATATACTAAATCATATGTAATTTGTTGTTGTGCCTCTAATGAAAATGCAAGTCAGACATGACGTAGGTTTAATTATTTTAATTGATAAAAGTGAAAACTTGTATATTTTAAATTATCTGTTTTTTTAGTTTTGACTTATCGATATTTTTTTGTATACGAATTTCAAAATCAGTTCAAAATAGACTCATCGGGGGATTTTAATGAGTGAAGTTAGAGTTGTGCTCGAGTTTGACTTGTCCGAGGTAGTTAACGAGTCAAACATGAATAGAGTCGAGCTCAAGACGAGCTAAAATTTTCTAACTCGTGTTCGAGCTCGAGCTCGCCTAAATATTACGAACCAAACTTGAACACCATAAAGTTCGGTTCGACTCGGTTCGTCAACTACTCCAGTGAAAGTGGTGGCTGAAAAGAATGCGATGACGGTATTGTCCACGTAGTGAATGGTCCAGATACATTTAACGGCCAGAGCCGAAACGGCAGACCTACAAAGCTAAAACGGGAACGAAGCAAACCTCGCTCGCAAGGAAATTCTAGATCTTTCTTTTCCACCCATCAACCAACCAACGGCACCCAGCAACAAATCTCCACCGTCCATTAACCTGGTTTAAATTCTCGAGATCTGACTCCTATTCGCCTTCTCTCTCTCTCTCTCTCTCCTCGCTAAGCCGCCCGGAGTGAAGTTTCCTTCTTATTTGTGGCTCTCTGAACCCCTCCCTCGGAGAAGCTACCAATAAACTCCCGACTGCCTTTGGTAAGTTGTGCTCTTGCCCCTCTGTTTGGGTTTTCTCCGATCTAGATTCTGATACCTGGGTTTCTCTTTAGATTGTGCGTTACTTTGTTTCTGACAATCGGGCGTCACCAAGACCTAAAACAAGATGTTTGGGAGAGCTCCGAAGAAAAGCGACAACACTAAGTACTATGAGATCCTTGGGGTTTCCCAGAGCGCATCACAGGATGATCTGAAGAAGGCTTATCGCAAAGCAGCTATAAAGAATCATCCTGATAAGGGCGGTGACCCCGAGAAGGTATACACGAGCTGTTTCCGATCTGTTAAGATGCGATCTTTTTCAGTAATTGTAATTTGATTTAGTGTTGTTTAGTGAGTTGTGGTATGCTGAATTGATGCTGGGCTATGTCGGACTTGGATCTATTCCACCTGATTGCTTTAGTGTGAGGTTAATTTGTCTGTGTGGAAGTTTGATTCGATACAGTGGTTACTTCAGATGTCTGCAGTTATTGTTCATTGTGTTTACTTTGAGTTGCGTGTCAATTAAATGGTTAGTAATGTGAATTTAACGTCAAATAATCGCTTTTGGATGTTTGAGTTTAATTTGCTAATGTTTTTGGTTGTGGAATGATTGAACTTTGACATTCAATGTTGTTTTTTGCAGTTCAAGGAGTTGGCACAAGCTTATGAAGTTCTGAGTGACCCAGAGAAAAGGGACATATATGATCAGTATGGAGAGGATGCCCTCAAGGAAGGAATGGGAGGAGGCGGTGGCGGCCACGATCCCTTTGACATCTTCCAGTCTTTCTTTGGCGGTGGCGGCGGTAATCCTTTTGGTGGTAAGGATTCATATTCATTCAATATTTTCAAAAGTGAACAAATTTGATCAGTCAATTTGATTTTGTGTATTTTCTTTCGATAGCTGGTGGGAGCAGTAGGGGCCGAAGGCAGAGGAGGGGTGAAGATGTTGTCCATCCTCTCAAGGTTTCATTGGAGGATCTCTACAATGGCACATCTAAGAAGCTGTCTCTTTCTCGCAATGCACTCTGTTCCAAATGCAAGGGGTTAGTGCTTCATTTGAATTTTATGTTTGTTAACTTTTGAGACTTTTTGTTTTGGAGCGCTGCTGAAAATCCGTGTAATTTGACTTATTGCAGCAAGGGATCCAAATCAGGCCAGTCAATGAAGTGTTCTGGTTGCCAGGGTTCAGGGATGAAGGTTTCCATTAGGCAACTCGGACCTTCCATGATTCAGCAAATGCAACATGCTTGCAACGAGTGCAAAGGTACCGGTGAGAAGATCAATGACAAAGATCGATGCCCGCAATGCAAGGGTGAAAAGGTCATGCAGGAGAAGAAAGTCCTGGAGGTTGTCGTTGAGAAGGGAATGCAAAATGGACAGAGGATCACCTTCCCTGGTGAAGCTGATGAAGCTGTAAGTCAACAATGGTGTTCTCATCTGTATATAGTTTTTTTACACGCTCCTCTATGGTCCGATTTTTATGAGCTTATGAACTCTGTTGTTCTTTGCAGCCCGACACGGTCACAGGAGACATTGTTTTCGTGCTACAACAGAAGGAACATCCCAAGTTCAAGCGAAAGGGCGATGATCTGTTTGTTGAGCACACCCTTTCTCTCACAGAGGCTCTATGTGGCTTCCAGTTTGCATTGACTCATTTGGATGGACGACAGCTCCTAATAAAATCCCAACCTGGGGAAGTAGTCAAGCCTGGTAAGTTTATTCCTCAATCCTTCCCAATCCAAACTAATCCTTGGAGTAAACCACAATTGAGTAACGATTTGTGTACTTTTGCATTGTGCAGATCAATTCAAGGCAATAAACGACGAAGGGATGCCAATGTACCAGCGTCCCTTCATGAGAGGAAAGATGTACATCCATTTCGGTGTTGATTTCCCAGACTCACTTTCTCCTGACCAGAGCAAAGCTCTGGAGGGTGTCCTTCCTGCAAGGTCATCGGGTCAGCTCTCGGACATGGAGTTGGACGAGTGCGAGGAGACAACACTGCATGATGTGAACATCGAAGATGAAATGAGGCGGAAGCAACAGGCAGCCCAGGAGGCCTACGATGAAGACGATGAAGATATGCATGGAGGAGCGCAGAGGGTGCAATGTGCTCAGCAATAAGGTCTGAATCGCAATAAAGGGGTGCCAGAGATAAAGGAAACTACCCCAGTCTTGGGAGCTGAGGTTGTTTATGTCGTTGGGAGTTGGAACAGGACTGCGGGTGCGTTGATTGTTTGAGAGATTATCTCTCAGAACAGTAATGGCTTTTATAATTGACGTTTTGTAGTGTATCTACGTTGTTGTTTTGTTTGCTCCCTGAAGACCTCTATTGAAGACTTGGACAAAACTACTGCTTAAATTTTGAAGGATTATATTTGTAGCTTTAAGCTTTCTTTCTTGTGACTAGCCTTATGGTGATCTATTACATTTTTAACTGTGGATTGTCGGAAATAGTAATGAAAGAGACGAGATAATATACTGCAGAGGAGAAGAAGAAATCTACGGCATTGCGTCACTTAGTAGGACGGTTCAGATTCAATGATTTCTGAGAGTGAAAAATGAAGTCGGTTTTTCGCTCTAATTTTAGCTTAATAAGAGAAGAAAAAGGTGGACTTTGTTAAGAAACTAATGGATTGAAAATATAACTATAAAGAACAATGGAAAGGAAGAGACACAAAAGAGAGGGAAAGAGAACTTTCTTATTCATTCACTATTGGTACAAGATGAACATCTATTTATAGGTGAGGAACAATTTCATAGGATTCTAGCATTATTACATACATGAATAGGTACATGAATGAGCACATGAATGAGTATATAAATGGGGCTATGAATAGTATTGAATTACATTGAGTAATGGACATTCATCACATATATTCTTCATAACACTCCCCTTGAATGTCCATTGGTTAAGAATGTGCATCATGTTCTTTGAATACGCTATTTGATATCGCCTCGTTAAAAACCTTACCGGGAAAACCCCGTGGGAAAAACCATGGTTAAGGGAAAAAGAGTGCATTGCGTAACTCCCCCTGATGATGATATTGTTTGAAATCTTTCATATTGACTCCCCCTCATCATTGTAGCAGTTGAGATCATTCAGTCGGCAAACTCTGATATTTTAGACTAGATTCCCAAAAATTGATGTAGGAAAAAAAAAAGGCTTGGTGAATAAATCAGTCAAGTTATGACTTGAGCGCACTTGTTTCACGATGATTTGAACTCATGAAAATATTATTCCCTCTCTTTGGAGTTTATGCATATAATATGATCAATGGTCATTCATAAACAATATTTACATAACACTCCCCCTTGGATGACTAATAGATGAGAATGTGGATCATTAACCCATACTCGGAAAAACTCTATGAGATAAAAACCCAGTTAAAGAAAAGAGTACATAACCATCATATGACGCTGTTTAAGTCTGCCTCGTTAAAAACCTTATCAGGAAAACCCAGTGGGAAAAATCATGATTAAGGGAAAAAGAGTGCAGTGTGTATATACTCCCCCTCATGACGAAATCCGATTTTTCACTTGATTGTTGGTTTGCACACTTATTTCACCATTGTCTTGCGTTTAACGCTAAACAAATAAATTGGTTAAGCATAGTTTTGCTAACGCAATCTTCTACCAACTCGAGGATATTTGCATTCTATATTTCATGTATCATCTATAGGATCACATATGTGAATGGCGATGTAGTGTTATAAGCCTATTTCACAAACCACATATAGTGGCATTATATACAATCAATTTATTGTTCACCGCCAACATGTATTTATATTCCAAAACCACGTAGTAGTTTTCATTTCGTTATAAAGATCGATTAAAATCGACATATAAGCACATATAGTGATCTTACCACCATCAAGACTCTTATAGCCATAATATATCCATATAAATGTTTGATGGGTATTATTAGTATATCATTGATGATATACACGAGTCATGTTTGAGGGATGCACAATTTGCAAGTTAGTGGTAAGATTAATCTTTCCACATCTCAAACTCTCTAGCTAATCAAATACTTGATTGCTTTCAGAAACTCTTCAGAGTCTCAAATAAAATATTTGTCATCTATGAAATAAAAAAAAATGATGAAGACATTTAAAGTCTGACAAATAAAATAAATACATTATAAATATAAAATAAAAGTGAGAATTTTTTTTTTTGTACGAAATCATAAAATATGTTAAAGATGAGTTTCCAAACTTCAACTTAAAAAGGAGAAAAAAACAAATTATATGCGTAGAGAAATATTTGATATGCTAAATGTATCACCTCTCTCAATCTTTCAATCCATATGACATCAATTGGATGTAATTGAATATTATTCACGTGAACTTGAATTGTTTGCTTATAGCAAAATGAATTCTCGAGGGAATTTCATATACACATGTGTATTTGTTCATGTAAACCGTACATATAGGTTGCAATAAAATGTATTAGAGGCAAACTCAGTCTCGTCACATATTGCCAGACTAATCAAATAATGAAAAGTAGTTGCATCCACCATATGAGAGTATATTTTCTCATAATCAATATATTATAGGTTTGTTGTACAAAAACCTTTCAAAAATGAGATGTTTCATAACTTCTCATACTCATACTTTACATCTTAATGTATAAAGACTTAATGTCTTAAAACTTTTCATTTCTCTTTGGAATTTGAATTTGCCTCAAATTGAAATTTTTCACTAATCATTTCTATCTTTGCATGCATTTTGGCTAATGATCCTCATTTTCAACTATCATATTTAGTGTTGCACTATACGCAAAAATTTCGTCGATGTTGACTTCATTGGGGTTCCAATATTTTCCATCCAAGATATAGATAATTGAGATATATATTCATATCTTTCGAATATTCGAGACTCTTCTTGAGCACTTTATTTGGTTCTCTTGGTGGCTTTGTTTAAATAATCTTAACCTCAATTTGACCATCTTTGTATATAGCTCCATTTCACTTTTGAGGGATTTTTTCTTTGAAACCGTGTGGTCTACCATGTTTTATACGGTTTTAGACTCGGTTGTGATGTCGGATTGCCCAAGTCAACATCATTATCACCGGAGCATTGCGAGTTGGCACATGAGAGTTTTACTCCGTTTGGGTCGCAAAAGTGTCCGGCAAATGATGAATTATATACTTTTGAACTTCAAGCTCATATTGCTTAGTGCGAGGATCAAAATAATATGATCATTCATCTAATCTCTTGGCCAACTTTTGTTTTGTCCCCCTAATGTTGGGAAGTTTAAATATAAACCTCCAAACCAGCTTATCAAAATACTTCCGACAATAATTTGATATTTTACCATCGATAAACTCGTAATCACAATAATTTCTCAATATGCATTGAGAACTCATCCTAATAAATGGTGGTGGAGCAATTCGGATGTGTATATCACATCCATATATCCATAGATGGGAAGTATAAGGTTTTGACCCAAAAACCACATATAATGGAGGAATTCATAACAATTTTTTTTTTTTGGCGTAATGCGAATTTGTGTTGTTCATGTAAATGACATGTTCACAATAATATAAATGGAAAATGTTCGTCTCAATGACACATTTTCGTTATTGGATAATCATGAAAATATGCTCATAACCAAATGGTTGAGCTAGTAATCTCCCAAATTAAAGTTTGTCATGATATACACATGTGACTATCTAATTGATGCATCAATTAAAATAATTGGCTCACATGTTGGGTGTATGGATCCACAAATATCACCTTTGTTTTGTTGTATGGAGGACATATCCAACAATCTACTCTGCTTAAGAACAAGCAACCCAAATATTAGTTAAGGTTTGTTGGAGATTTCACTCAACAATGGGTAATGGAGAGGCGATGAGACTCTCCTAGAAACGAAAGCTTGTTGACAGAACACAAAATTATTTGTGTTCCCAGGAAGTAGGGGAGTCACAAGGACTACTTAAATCCCTATAACCTTAGGAATCATTTCTTTAGAATACCCAAGTTGAGACCATCATACACAACAATGTTCAAGAGAACATACTCTTTAGATTATGGAATCATCAAAATTGACCATAAAGGTACTTATCGATTCGCATCATGATTGAACCGGGATGGTCTCACCGGTTATGCCAAATAATAGTTGTGAGGACGAGTAAACTTATAGTTTACATTTATATATATGTATCTCAATCACAATAACATGTGTAGTACAAATTGGAGGATAATATTATTGATTCAATAATTCTATAGCCATAGACCATATTATTATTCCTCTCTTGATCCTAAACAAATTGGAATAAAGATTTTGTTCCTTCATGAACAATATAATAGCTCGATTTAGAGCTTCAGAGAAATGTTGTACTACACCATATATCTTGGTGCACTATCAATGTGATATATATATCACAATTAATTATGGTGATTCTTATCATAAAATACTCATTTTTGTCATGAGAATGATACATAGTTTAAATGATAAATAGAGATATTTTCAATCATCTATGTCACAAATTAATGAAACAATAATTCTTGTATAACCACAATTGTTATGTCCATCCGAATAAAAGGGTTCCTTATAGGGACAATTCGCTTTTAAGATAATGTGACATATGGGGTTTTACACTTCACTTAAAGGGTTAAAATATCATATGAACTATGATCATCAAAATAAAGTTGATGGTTGTATGACCCTTGATGTGATTGGAATTTTTCAACATCAATTCACAACTCTCTTTCATATGAAAAAGATGTATGTCTCAAAATTCATGACCATATAAAATAATAGGTCTTTTCCTCCACAATCATATATTGGTGTTTACACGTGTGTGAATGTATGTGTATTTGTCAGTGTATGGACATATGAATATGAGAATTCATTTCATGGAATGATATGGTATCTCATTGGACCACCAAACATTTAAGACTCATAAGATATTCGATCTTTTCCTCAAAATATGTATCTCCTGGTACTTCAATCGTATCCTACTTTAATATAAGTTTCCACTTGTGGTGGTCATACATGACTTTGACATTATGCCACAAAGCACATATGAGTCGTTGCTCATTTTTCAACCATTCATGGAGGTGATGGCGAATAAGAACAAAGTTATGACTTTGTCATGATAACATGTTCTGGTATCATCTTTGATGATTTCATAATACCACTATAAGTGGGTTTTAACTTCTCGTGCCGGCCCATAAAGATAAAAAAATTTCTGAAACATCAAATATCACAAATACGAATTTTATAATTAACATACTAGATAAATATTTTAGTAATAAATAAATAATGAGTCCAACAATAAACATATGAAGAATACAAAAATCAACATAATGTTATCAATGAAAAAAAAATCGAATGGTGAAGATAAATGGTAATAATTAACTAATCCATTTGTAACGGTAGCATCAATACAATGGCAAAAGAATTTACCAATAATATAAATTGACTTTTGACCCATAAAATCATGAATAGGAAATGTATGACTAGTATCCATAATTTATGAAATTAAACAATAATATCAAAATAGTAGCAAATGTATAAGGGTAGAAAATTTAACAGAATATTTTTGTGGATGATAACACAATAATTTCATATATTATATAAGAAACAAATAATGATCGAGAAAATTAAAATATAATATCAAATGGATAAATACATCTCAATTATAACCAATAAACAACCGATAAATCAATTATGACTCAATATAATAGTATGATCGAGAAATTTAACTCAATTTATGTTTTAAAAAGAAACATAAGCATTTAACTAGGAATAAGTTTGCAAAAACCACCGCAAAACTGGATGTTCAAACTGATTGCTACAAGTAAGCAGTAGCCAACCTCGGTTAGTATTCACAAACCATTTAAGATTAACAACATCTAAAAAAATAAGAAATTAAACAATGATAATAGTAGCGAATGTTAAAGATAATGAATCCAATCCAACAAAGTAACAAATCCAACTAACATTAGTATTTGACTATTTGTAGCAAATCCTTCAAATATGTAAATAGCAACAAACATAAGAAAATGTATTATGGATAGAAATTCAAATGACGTAAAAATGATAATGATTGTAATAATAATAAAAGGATATAGCGATTTTCGTGAATCTTCGAGGAAGTATTAGGAGGCAGAGCTTCGTGCTGATAACGTGTTAAGAAACTAATGGATTGAAAATATAACTATAAAGAACAATGGAAAGGAAGAGACACAAAAGAGAGAGGAAAGAGAACTTTCTTATTCATTCACTATTGGTACAAGATGAACATCTATTTATAAGTGAGGAACAATTTCATAGGATTCTAGCATTATTACATACATGAATAGGTACATGAATGAGCACATGAATGAGTATATAAATGGGGCTATGAATAGTATTGAATTACATTGAGTAATGGACATTCATCACATATATTCTTCATAACAGACTTCTTATAATAAGTCTCGTAATTTTTACTCTTCACACCGAAGAAATTTTTCACATACAAATCAAATATTACTTGCATTTATTATATTACATTTGATGGTACTTAACTATTTTATTATTATTATTTGGTTGATTAATTGTCTAGAAAAGATCCTTATAGGTAATTAATACATTATCGAAAACCTATTAACTCTTTACTTTATATTCCAATTACAAATACAACATTATACATATACCAAGCAGCAAATACCTATGTTGGAATGTATTAGTCTTCTGACCAAATCGGTTTGCTCCCATTTCCGGCTGCCAGTCAGTCATCCTCGAACATTGGAACATCCTCAGAAGGTGACAATTGCATAGAAACAGGTTAGTCAACACACAAAACACAAAGTAAAAGAAAGACAACTGACAACTAAAGAGCAAAGCCAATGTACAGAGCTGACACTGCTCAACAAGGAAATTCTTCAGAAATACCCAGTAATGGTATTGACGATGGTTTGACAATATCGTTTTTATCGATGTCTAGTACAAACTGATACATCTAAATAAATAAATAAACAAACGATGGTTTGACAAAATATCACACAATCTAAAAAATATGACTTATATACTTTTATATACTTTTAGAATGATGATATATAAACTTGATATACAATATTCTTTTATCTTCAAAATAGTATATTCATAAAAATTGCGAAGGTGGGATTCATGAGTTGATACAGAGTGTGTTAAATCGAGTTTGCTCATTTTTATAGAAAGGATGTTCACATAATTGATTATTTTGCTAGTGCTGGGTACGATTCGAAATGTCCGCAGTGTATATGATTTTCTTATTTACAATCCATTACTAACCTATATAAACACACTACAATGTACGTTTTTTTTACAACGTAACCCATCCATAAATCTCAAGAACCAACAAAGTAGTGAGGCATGAATAAGAGAGTTAAGTCTGTAATGGAAAATGGACGGTAACAAAGAAAATTAAAAAGATTATAATGTTCTTTATATACAAATCGTTAGATAAGTTAAAGAACTAAATCTATAAAATCTAACGACTCAAAACCATCCTCAACATACTGAAACGAAATATTTCGATAACTTAAATGGCTTATAAATTCCAATTATTAATAAAATTTACGGTTCCAGACAAGACATAACTGTAAATTGATATCCGCCCCCGCCAAAAAGGTTTGGTCGCAACTATTGTCCCTCCATTTGTCTGGTTTGGCAGAAGTTGAAGCAGCAGAGTCCGGGGGAGCCGGCAAAAGTAATTTGGAACCCGAAAAACAAATCCAAACAAAACAAAAATCAGGAAAAAAGGGAAAGCAATTCAAAGAAAAAGAAATTGACAGTAATTGGAACCCAATTACCAACCTGGTTCCCTATTTTGATTCTCCCCATCAAAAATCAAAATCCAACCCACCACCTCCTTCTCCTTTCTTTCTATTCTTCCCTCCCAAAGCAAAAAACGTTGAATCAGAAAAGGAAACTCATTGGGGTTGAATGCCATTGCTTTGTTGATTGATTTTCTGGGTTGTTTGATTCTTCTTCAGGACTAAAAATCCAATCTTTGTGTTTTCTGGGTCGGATTCAAAATCCCATCTTTGTGTTTCTTTCTGTTCCAATAATGATTTGGGCATTGGAGCAGGAAGAAGAAGAAGAATGCAATGAATCAATGGACGGAACAATGGGTCTTCTTCTATGCAACAGTAAGCGTGACCAATAGAAGAAGAGGAACAAGTTTAGAGAAGTTGTGATTTATTGGGAAGGGGAGATAGAAATGAGCAAAGAGTACAAAGGCATTGTGAAGGCCTGGGAAGCGACGGTAAGGAAATCACAAGGTCACACGAAGAAACGATCACACAGCATCTTCGGCACGACGATGATGTCAGCTGCCTCTGTGGCGCACGCGGACGACGAAGATGAACCTTCGACTGCAACACAACAGCAGCATCATAAAGAGGTTGTGCTTCCCAATGGAGACTTCTACACGGGGCAATGGCTGGAAGGGTTCCCACACGGCCATGGGAAGTATCTATGGGGTGGTGATGGGTGTATGTATGTTGGGGAATGGCAAAGGGGGAAGACGACTGGGAAAGGAAGGTTCTCTTGGCCGTCTGGTGCGACATATGAAGGGGATTTGAAAGCCGGGTACATGGATGGCAAAGGTATTGTTAGAAATTGAATGAGAAATTTTATAGGTTACCGATTTGCTTGAGTCGCGGATTAGGGACTGTTGACGAGCCCGGGCAGCTAGGAAAAACCTCGTTCATGACTCGGCTCGATTTTAAACGAGCCAAGCTTGAGTCATGGCATGTTCGGTTTGAGTTGGCTCAAGCTCTAGCTCGAGAGCCAACTCGAATATTAGCTCGAATATATGGGTCGTTAGTATACTCAATAATGCAACGTGTCTTTACCTTAAATATCATAAACAATAAATCACATGTAACTTGTGATTTCGATCATAAAAATGCAAGTGGTGCATTCTCTAGGTTTAACTATTTTAATGGACAAAAGTAAAAACTTGTAAATTTTAGTATAGCTTATTTTTTCTTGCTTAGACTCCTCAATGTTTTTTAGTGTACAAGGTTCAATTTCTGCTCAAATTGGACTGAATAGGGGGGTTTCAATGAGCTACGTTCGAGTTTATATCGTGTTTGGCTTGTCAAGGTTAAAAAGTTACGAGCCAAATTTCAGCATTGCGAAGTCTGGCTCTGCTCGGCTGGATTCGTGAACAGCCCTAGCAAATTCCAACAGCCTTTCTTTCAATGTAGTATTCGAGACCTCTTAGCTTTTACAAACTATTCACTCCTTTTTTCCAACAGGTACTTACACGTCTTCCTCCGGGGACACTTACAAAGGCTGCTGGGTTATGAATTTGAAGCATGGACAAGGCGTTGAGAGCTTTGTTGATGGGGATTGTTATCATGGTGAGTGGAAAAAGGGTTTGCAAGATGGGGAAGGGAAGTACCTATGGAAGAAGAATGGGAGTAGCTATGTTGGTTCATGGAAAAATGGGGTTATGAATGGGAGTGGTGTTATGAGTTTTGGTAATGGTAATGTTTATGATGGGAATTGGGAAGAAGGGTTTCCTAAAGGGGAAGGGACTTTAACATTTGCTGATAATGGTGGTTCCCATGCTGGTGTGTGGAACAAAGATGATGTTGGTAGTAGTGATCATCATCAGGAGTTGTTCAATGGGGACTTGGTGGGATGTGTGGTTTGTGTTAGTGAGGCTGTTCCGATTTATCCGTCCCAAAAGTCTTGTTACGTGCCCGGTGGTTCGGATCCGGGGGGTTTTGTGAAGCAGATGAAAGCTCATAGTTATGATGGGAACCCTGTCGATGGGAGGTTGAGTAATTACAGTATGAGTTCTTGGGATGGGAGTGATTCTGGTGTTAGTGGGTTTGATGGGGATGGGGAGGAAGGTGTTGCATTGAATGAGAACTTGAAGAAGTTGAGGTTACAGCCTGCCAAGAAGCAAGGAGTGACCATATCGAAAGGGCATAAGAACTATGCGCTCATGCTCAATCTCCAGCTTGGAATCAGGTACTTTGGTTGGTGATTTGTTTCAAAATGTCATTTATGTTCATCTCTTTTGTGGTAATTGTTAATGATTTTCAATGTGTCAACAACCGTTGCATCTCAATAACTTGAGTTTTTAGGAGGGAGTTCAGATTTGTTTTATGTTATTGATTAACACAATGGTGTGCTGATTTTGTGTTCTAATGGTGTGGTTTGAACCAGACATTCGGTAGGGCGGCCCGGTCCTCAGGTATCTCTTGATCTAAAGTCTTCAGCTTTTGACCCGCGGGAGAAAGTATGGACTAAATTCCCACCTGAAGGGTCAAAGCACACTCCACCTCACCAGTCTTGTGACTTCAGATGGAAGGACTACTGCCCTTTAGTTTTCAGGTAAAGCCTCATTTTCAAACTAGTAAAAGTGATATTCATGTATTAATGTTCCTGATGGTTCTTTTCTTACAATGCCTTTACTTTCAGGACTCTTAGGAAATTGTTCAATGTTGATGCAGCTGATTACATGTTGTCTATATGTGGGAACGACGCACTTCGCGAGCTGTCTTCTCCTGGCAAGAGTGGGAGCTTCTTTTACTTGACTAATGACGATCGTTACATGATTAAGACTATGAAGAAGGCTGAAGCAAAAGTAAGTTTCATGATATCCTCGTTATCCTGCAGCTTAAATTATGTGCCCTTACGTGTCTTATGTCAT
Organism: Linum usitatissimum; assembly: GCA_030674075.2. Taxonomy (NCBI): domain Eukaryota; kingdom Viridiplantae; phylum Streptophyta; class Magnoliopsida; order Malpighiales; family Linaceae; genus Linum; species Linum usitatissimum. The sequence goes on along the minus strand of JAUJYP020001410.1, from coordinate 2,269,636 downwards.
TGCAGGTACTCATTAGGATGCTGCCAGCATACTATAATCATGTTCGGAAATTCGAGAACACCTTGGTCACGAAATATTACGGGCTTCATTGCGTGAAATTACCAGGGCCAAATCAAAAGAAGGTAAATGCAACAAGGCATAAACTCAAGGTTCAGAGTTAACTTACAAGTTCTTCCTGAACTCAGTTTTTGTTGTAATGGTGTAACTAGGTACGCTTCATTATAATCGGAAATCTGTTCAACACCGAGTATGCGATTCATAGGCGATTCGATTTGAAAGGCTCTTCTCATGGTCGTATCACATGTAAACCCGAGTCCGAAATCGATGCCTCAACAACACTCAAGGATCTTGACCTCAACTTTCTATTCCGGTTGCAGAGAGCTTGGTATCAAGAGTTCTGCAGGTATATAGCAAATGCTTCCAGACTCCCTCATTGCTTCTTTTTATTGCCTATAATCATAAAGCCGAGATTTTTTAGTAACCAAATTTGTTGTTTTTGCAGGCAAATAGACAGAGACTGTGAACTTCTGGAGCAAGAGAGGGTCATGGATTACAGTCTGTTAGTTGGCATTCACTTCCGAGGGGCTTCACATAGGGATGCCTTGACACCTCCTAGAACATCCGGAGTTCGCACCCCGACTGGCCTTCGTACTCCAACGCGTTAGTTCTTGCTTGCACAATTTACTTCATGTCCATTGTTGTTGTTGCTGCTTCATAGATTATTGACAAATGTTTCTTGTTATTTTAAATTTTCCAGGGAATGGAGATGCTGACAGTAATTCTGGAGCTCCTAGACTCTCTAGAGCGGACATGGATCAGCTTGTTCTTGATCCTTCCCGGTAAAGCATTCGTTTTGCGAAATATCATTTATGTTGGATGCCAAACGAGTTATTTTGACCGAAATAACTCATTGAAACGACCCCTTAAACCACATTCCTGAACCACAAACTCAAAATGTATATCGGGTTTGAACTTTAGGAACTATATCAAGCTGTAAAACAACTTCCAAACTCATGACGACCTTGATTATTCTTGCTATTTCAGGTGGCCTTCCATCAAACTAGGGATGAACATGCCAGCAAGAGCGGAGAAGACTAAAAGGAGTGAAGGCGAACTCCAGCTGGTCGGAGAACCAACCGGCGAACTTTATGAGGTGATCCTGACGTTCGGCATCATAGACGTACTACAAGACTATGACATCAGCAAAAAGCTCGAGCATGCATACAAATCAATGCAATACGACCCGACCTCGATCTCAGCTGTCGATCCGAAGCAGTATTCAAGGCGGTTCAGGGACTTCATCTTCAAAGTCTTCGTCGAGGAAAGCTGATGTTTTGAAGGGCATTTTTGTGTATTTGATGCAAGGGTCAACAAAGTTCACAGCTTTGGAAGCTTTAACACAAGACAAAGAGCCAATTGGAGGTGTTGTTGTACAATTTGTAAAGTAAAGCTAACAGAGGACAGGAGGAAACTTATTGAATTCATTCTTTTTTTGCTTTTGTACTTACAAATTTGTCTATATATTTTCTTTTCGTGTTCATATATTCTTTTCCTATAAAAGGGTAGTGGGAGGAGTTTGAAGCTGTGTGTTCCCCAGTATGCAGTGATGTTGTACAGAAGGAACTGACTGTATTTTCTTTAGGGTATCTGTCTAATCCTTTTTTCTCAAGGGAAACTTGTTTTCTTGTTTTAATCTGAACTTGGCACTGTGTAAGTAAAATCTGTGTTTGAGTAGAGTAATTTGGATTTGGAATTGAATTGACTGTTGCAGATTTAAATTATCTAATTATTGCTACTGGAATTGGGTAGATGTGAAAATAAAGATGATAATACATCCGAACTCAGGATTCAGGGGAACAAACAGAGAGGTGTACCCAGGACGACAAATTTTGTGGTAGGATTTCGGGCAACGTCTACATATGTAGCGAACTTCAAGTCATCGATGCTGATATCTTCCACTTTCTTACATTGATGTCATTTATGGGCAGGGCAGATTAATAACTCTCCGACTCCGATTCTCCCTAGAAGACGAATTTCTTTAAATTTGTCACGAGAATAGAGTAATGTTGAAACACATGCTACATGATAGAAATAGCCACAGGAAACATATGCACATTGATAGACCTATGTATAAGGCAGAAAATCTTTTTATATGAATCGAAATATCGGAGTTTGAGATCAAAATTGGTCATAGATCAAGTGGTTTGGTTCGATATGAAACCATTGCACCTCTTGGTTTGGAGATTTGGCAAAAGAACCAAGTCCATCGCACTGATGCATCTTATATAGACAGTTTTTACACATGAAGTTTTCAAGTGCCTGCATTGTACGAAAGAAACAGTTTTCATGTACCAATGTTTACAATTGTAATTAAGACTCTCGTACTTGCATTAATTATAACTATAATTTAAAGCTATAGAACAATTTTTGCTTCACTCTTGAAATCTCCTAAAATTATGCACACTGAGTGATCATATTCGAAAACTATACAAAGAAAGAAGAGCATACTACAGTAAATCACCGCGTCATCACAGATTGCACAAACAGAATCGAAGAAGCTTTCATCTTCATCCTCTTCCTCTTGATAATTATTTATAAAGGTTAGCACAGTGAAACATGGCTTTTTAGCCATTTCCAACATGCATGTCAAATATTAGCGGATTTGAAAATTTTGAAATTTTCTTATGAAAATGATATATTTTCATAGGTTTAACCCCTTTGGAAATTGACAATTTTGACATGAAAATTGAAAATTTTAAAATTGAATTTGACATGTATTTAGAGGGGTTACCATAATGAAACTTGAATTTTTAGCCATTTCCAACCTGCATGTCAAATATTAGCCGATTTTAAAAATTTGAAAATTTCATGTCCAAATGGCTCATTGTCATAGGTTAACCCCTTTGGAATCGACAAATTTTATGGTCAAACATTAGAGTTTCTAAATTGGCTAATATTGGGCATGTTTGTTACGAATGGCTAAAAATTAAGATTTTACCATATTAAACCCTTCAAATAATAGTCAAATGAAGTTCAAAAATATTTCTTAACATGCTAAAACAATATCGAATAAATTTTATTTTTTACTATATTTGATCAATATTTATAGGGGTTAACATAATGAAACTTGACTTGTTAGCCAATGCCAACATGCATGTCAAATATTAGTCGATTGAAAAATGTTGAAATTTTTAAATAATATGGCTCATTTTCATAGGTTATCCCTATGGAAATTGACATATGTTTAGGTGAAATTAAATATTTTTAATTCCCTAATATTTTGCGTGTATTTTGGAAATGACTAAAAATTGAGGTTTCACCATGTTGAGTCCTTCAAATAATAGCCAAATGAAGTTAAAAATTATTTCTTAACACGCTAAAACAATATCGAGTGAAGTTAAATTTTAACAACGTTTGATCATTATTTAGCAGGGTTAACGTAATGATACTTGACTTTGTAGCCATTGCCAACATGCATGTCAAATATTAGCCGATTTGAAGATTTTGAAAATTTCCAGTCCAAATGGCTCAATTCCATCGGTTAACCCCTTTGAAAATCGACAAATTTTGTGGTCAAATATTAGAACAATCTAAATTGGCTAATATTTAATGTGTATGTTGCGAATGGCAAAAAATTGAGTTTTCACCATGTTGAGTACTTCAAATAATAGCAAAGTGAAGGTAAAAAATAGTTCATAACACGCAAAAACTATATCGAATAAAATTGATTTGTAAATTCATTTTAACATTATTTAATTGGGTTACCATTTGAAACTTGTCTTTTAGTCATATCCAACATGCATGTCAAATATTAGCAGATTTTAAAATTATAAAATTTTCCTGTCCAAATGGTTCATTTCCATAGGTTAACCCCTTTGGAAATCGAAAAATTTTGTGGACAAATATTAGAAGTTTCTAAATTGGGTAATATTTCGGCGTGTATATTCCGAATGGCTAAAACTTGAGGTTTCACCATGTTAAGCCCTTCAAATAATGGCCAAATGAAGTTAAAAAAATATTTCTTAACACGCTACAACAATAACGTGTAAATTGATTTTTAAATTCATTTGACCATTATTTACAAGGGTTACCATAATGAAACTTAAAATTTTAGCCATTTCCAACATGCATGTCAAATATTAGCCGATTTTAAAATTTTGAAAATTTCATGTCAAAATGGCTCCTTTCCATAGGTGTTACCCTTTGGAAATCGACAAATTTTGTGGTCAAATATTAGAAGTTTCTAATTTTGCTAATATTTCGGCGTGTATATTCCGAATGGATAAAAGTTGAGGTTTCACTATGTTAAGCCCTTCAAATAATGGCCAAATGAAGTTAAAAAAATATTTCTTAACACGCTAAAACAATAATGTGTAAATTGATTTTCAAATTCATTTAACCATTATTTACAAGGGTTACTAATGAAACTTGAATTTTTAGCCATTTCCAACCTACATGTCAAATATTAGCCGATTTTAAACATTTGAATAATTTAATGTCAAAATGGCTCATTTCCGTAGGTTAACCCCTTTGGAAATCGACAAATTTTGTGGTCAAATATTAGAAATTTCTAAATTGGCTAATATTGGGTGTGTTTGTTGGGAATGACTAAAAATTGAGCTTTCACCATATGAAGCACTTCAAATAATAGTCACGCAAAAATAATATCGAGTAAGATTGATGTTTAACTACGTTGATCATTATTTATAGGAGTTAACGTAATAAAACATGACTTTTTATCCATTACCAACATGCATGTCAAATATTAGTCGATTTGAAAATTTTAAAATTTTCTCGTCCAAATGGCTCATTTCCATAGGTTAACCCCTTTTGAAATCCACAAATTTTGTGGTCAAATATTAGAAGTTTCTAAATTGGCTAGTATTTGGTGTGTATGTTGCGAATGGCAAAAAATTGAGTTTTCACCATGTTGAGTCCTTCAAATAATAGAACAGTAAAGTTAACAAATCTTTCATAACATGCAAAAATTATACCGAATAAAATTGATTTGTAAATTGATTTTATCATTATTTAATCGGGTTACCATAATGAAACTTGTCTTTTTAGTCATATCCAACATGCATGTCAAATATTAGCCGATTTTAAAATTTTGAAAATTTCATGTCAAAATGACTCATTTCCGTAGGTTAACCCCTTTGTAAATCCACAAATTTTGTGGTCAAATATTAGAAATTTCTAAATTGGCTAATATTTGGCGTGTTTGTTGGGAATGACAAAAAATTGAGCTTTCACCATATTAAACACTTCAAATAATAGTCACGCAAAAATAATATCGAGTAAGATTGATATTTAACTACGTTTGATCATTATTTATAGGACTTAACGTAATAAAACATGACTTTTTATCCATTACCAACATGCATGTCAAATATTAGCCGATTTGAAAATTTTAAAATTTTCCTGTCCAAATGGCTTATTTCCATAGGTTAACCCCTTTAGAAATCCACAAATTTTGTGGTCAAATATTAGAAGTTTCTAAATTGGCTAATATTTGGTGTGTATGTTGCGAATGACAAAAAATTGAGTTTTCACCATGTTGAGCCCTTCAAACAATGGCCAAATGAAATTAAAAGAATATTTCTTAACACGCTAAAACAATAACGTGTAAATTGATTTTTCAATTCATTTGACCATTATTTACAAGGGTTACCATAATGAAACTTGAATTTTTAGCCATTTCCATCCTGCATGTCAAATATTAGCCGATTTTAAATATTTGAATAATTTAATGTCAAAATGGCTCATTTCCGTAGGTTAACCACTTTGGAAATCGACAAATTTTGTGGTCAAATATTAGAAATTTCTAAATTGGCTAATATTGGGCGTGTTTTTTGGGAATGACTAAAAATTGAGCTTTCACCATATTAAGCACTTCAAATAATAGTCACGCAAAAATAGTATCGAGTAAGATTGATGTTTAACTAAGTTGATCATTATTTATAGGAGTTAACGTAATGAAACATGACTTTTTATCCATTACCAACATGCATGTCAAATATTAGTCGATTTAAAAATTTTAAAATTTTCCTGTCCAAATGGCTTATTTCCATAGGTTAACCCCTTTGGAAATCCACAAATTTTGTGGTCAAATATTAGAAGTTTCTAAATTGGCTAATATTTGGTGTGTATGTTGCGAATGGCAAAAAATTGAGTTTTCACCATGTTGAGCCCTTCAAATAATGGCCAATGAAGTTAAAAGAATATTTCTTAACACGCTAAAACAATAACGTGTAAATTGATTTTTAAATTCATTTGACCATTATTTACAAGGGTTACCATAATGACACTTGAATTTTTAGCCATTTCCAACAAGCATGTCAAATATTAGCCGATTTTAAAAATTTGAAAATTTCATGTCAAAATGGCTCCTTTCCGTAGGTTAATCCCTTTGGAAATCGACATATTTTGTGGTAAAATATTAGAAGTTTCTAAAATGGCTAATATTTCGGCGTGTATATTCCGAATTGGTAAAAATTAAGGTTTCGCCATGTTAAGCCCTTCAAATAATGGCCAAATGAAGTTAAAAGAATATTTCTTAACACGCTAAAACAATAACGTGTAAATTGATTTTTAAATTCATTTGACCATTATTTACAAGGGTTACCATAATGAAACTTGAATTTTTAGCCATTTCCAACCTGCATGTCAAATATTAGCCGATTTTAAAAATTTGAAAATTTCATGTCAAAATGGCTCCTTTCCGTAGGTTAACCCTTTGGAAATCGACAAATTTTGTGGTCAAATATTAGAAGTTTCTAATTTGGCTAATATTTCGGCGTGTATATTCCGAATGGATAAAAGTTGAGGTTTCACCATGTTAAACCCTTCAAATAATGGCCAAATGAAGTTAAAAGAATATTTCTTAACACGCTAAAACAATAACGTGTAAATTGATTTTTAAATTCATTTGACCATTATTTACAAGGGTTACCACAATGACACTTGAATTTTTAGCCATTTCCAACATGCATATAAAATATTAGCCGATTTAAAAAATTTGAAAATTTCATGTCAAAATGGCTCATTTTCGTAGGTTAACCCCTTTGGAAATCGACAAATTTTGTGGTCAAATATTAGAAATTTCTAAATTGGCTAATATTGGGTGTGTTTGTTGGGAATGACTAAAAATTGAGCTTTCACCATATGAAGCACTTCAAATAATAGTCACGCAAAAATAATATCGAGTAAGATTGATGTTTAACTACGTTGATCATTATTTATAGGAGTTAACGTAATGAAACATGACTTTTTATCCATTACCAACATGCATGTCAAATATTAGTCGATTTGAAAATTTTAAAATTTTCCTGTCCAAATGGCTCATTTCCATAGGTTAACCCCTTTGGAAATCCACAAATTTTGTGGTCAAATATTAGAAGTTTCTAAATTGGCTAGTATTTGGTGTGTATGTTGCGAATGGCAAAAAATTGAGTTTTCACCATGTTGAGTCCTTCAAATAATAGAAAAGTAAAGTTAACAAATCTTTCAAAACATGCAAAAATTATACCGAATAAAATTGATTTGTAAATTGATTTTATCATTATTTAATCGGGTTACCATAATGAAACTTGTCTTTTTAGTCATATCCAACATGCATGTCAAATATTAGCCAATTTTAAAATTTTGAAAATTTCATGTCAAAATGACTCATTTCCGTAGGTTAACCCCTTTGGAAATCGACAAATTTTGTGGTCAAATATTAGAAATTTCTAAATTGGCTAATATTGGGCGTGTTTGTTTGGAATGACTAAAAATTGAGCTTTCACCATATTAAACACTTCAAATAATAGTCACGCAAAAATAATATCGAGTAAGATTGATGTTTACCTACGTTTGATCATTATTTATAGGACTTAACGTAATGAAACATGAGTTTTTATCCATTACCAACATGCATGTCAAATATTAGCCGATTTGAAAATTTTAAAATTTTCCTGTCCAAATGGCTTATTTCCATAGGTTAACCCCTTTGGAAATCCACAAATTTTGTGGTCAAATATTAGAAGTTTCTAAATTGGCTAATATTTGGTGTGTATGTTGCGAATGGCAAAAAATTGAGTTTTCACCATGTTGAGCCCTTCAAATAATGGCCAATGAAGTTAAAAGAATATTTCTTAACACGCTAAAACAATAACGTGTAAATTGATTTTTAAATTCATTTGACCATTATTTACAAGGGTTACCATAATGACACTTGAATTTTTAGCCATTTCCAACAAGCATGTCAAATATTAGCCGATTTTAAAAATTTGAAAATTTCATGTCAAAATGGCTCCTTTCCGTAGGTTAATCCCTTTGGAAATCGACATATTTTGTGGTAAAATATTAGAAGTTTCTAAAATGGCTAATATTTCGGCGTGTATATTCCGAATTGGTAAAAATTAAGGTTTCGCCATGTTAAGCCCTTCAAATAATGGCCAAATGAAGTTAAAAGAATATTTCTTAACACGCTAAAACAATAACGTGTAAATTGATTTTTAAATTCATTTGACCATTATTTACAAGGGTTACCATAATGAAACTTGAATTTTTAGCCATTTCCAACCTGCATGTCAAATATTAGCCGATTTTAAAAATTTGAAAATTTCATGTCAAAATGGCTCCTTTCCGTAGGTTAACCCTTTGGAAATCGACAAATTTTGTGGTCAAATATTAGAAGTTTCTAATTTGGCTAATATTTCGGCGTGTATATTCCGAATGGATAAAAGTTGAGGTTTCACCATGTTAAACCCTTCAAATAATGGCCAAATGAAGTTAAAAGAATATTTCTTAACACGCTAAAACAATAACGTGTAAATTGATTTTTAAATTCATTTGACCATTATTTACAAGGGTTACCACAATGACACTTGAATTTTTAGCCATTTCCAACATGCATATAAAATATTAGCCGATTTAAAAAATTTGAAAATTTCATGTCAAAATGGCTCATTTTCGTAGGTTAACCCCTTTGAAATCGACAAATTTTGTGGTCAAATATTAGAAATTTCTAAATTGGCTAATATTGGGTGTGTTTGTTGGGAATGACTAAAAATTGAGCTTTCACCATATGAAGCACTTCAAATAATAGTCACGCAAAAATAATATCGAGTAAGATTGATGTTTAACTACGTTGATCATTATTTATAGGAGTTAACGTAATGAAACATGACTTTTTATCCATTACCAACATGCATGTCAAATATTAGTCGATTTGAAAATTTTAAAATTTTCTCGTCCAAATGGCTCATTTCCATAGGTTAACCCCTTTGGAAATCCACAAATTTTGTGGTCAAATATTAGAAGTTTCTAAATTGGCTAGTATTTGGTGTGTATGTTGCGAATGGAAAAAAATTGAGTTTTCACCATGTTGAGTCCTTCAAATAATAGAAAAGTAAAGTTAACAAATCTTTCAAAACATGCAAAAATTATACCGAATAAAATTGATTTGTAAATTGATTTTATCATTATTTAATCGGGTTACCATAATGAAACTTGTCTTTTTAGTCATATCCAACATGCATGTCAAATATTAGCCAATCTTAAAATTTTGAAAATTTCATGTCAAAATGACTCATTTCCGTAGGTTAACCCCTTTGGAAATCGACAAATTTTGTGGTCAAATATTAGAAATTTCTAAATTGGCTAATATTGGGCGTGTTTGTTTGGAATGACTAAAAATTGAGCTTTCACCATATTAAACACTTCAAATAATAGTCACGCAAAAATAATATCGAGTAAGATTGATGTTTAAGTACGTTTGATCATTATTTATAGGACTTAACGTAATGAAACATGAGTTTTTATCCATTACCAACATGCATGTCAAATATTAGCCGATTTGAAAATTTTAAAATTTTCCTGTCCAAATGGCTTATTTCCATAGGTTAACCCCTTTAGAAATCCACAAATTTTGTGGTCAAATATTAGAAGTTTCTAAATTGGCTAATATTTGGTGTGTATGTTGCGAATGACAAAAAATTGAGTTTTCACCATGTCGAGCCCTTCAAACAATGGCCAAATGAAATTAAAAGAATATTTCTTAACACGCTAAAACAATAACATGTAAATTGATTTTTCAATTCATTTTACCATTATTTACAAGGGTTACCATAATGAAACTTGAATTTTTAGCCATTTCCAACCTGCATGTCAAATATTAGCCGATTTTAAACATTTGAATAATTTAATGTCAAAATGGCTCATTTCCGTAGGTTAACCCCTTTGGAAATCGACAAATTTTGTGGTCAAATATTAGAAATTTCTAAATTGGCTAATATTGGGTGTGTTTGTTGGGAATGACTAAAAATTGAGCTTTCACCATATGCGGACTTCAAATAATAGTCACGCAAAAATAATATCGAGTAAGATTGATGTTTATCTACGTTTGATCATTATTTATAGGACTTAACGTAATAAAACATGACTTTTTATCCATTACCAACATGCATGTCAAATATTAGTCGATTTGAAAATTTTAAAATTTTCCCGTCCAAATGGCTTATTTCCATAGGTTAACCCCTTTAGAAATCCACAAATTTTGTGGTCAAATATTAGAAGTTTCTAAATTGGCTAATATTTGGTGTGTATGTTGCGAATGACAAAAAATTGAGTTTTCACCATGTTGAGCCCTTCAAACAATGGCCAAATGAAATTAAAAGAATATTTCTTAACACGCTAAAACAATAACGTGTAAATGGATTTTTCAATTCATTTGACCATTATTTACAAGGGTTACCATAATGAAACTTGAATTTTTAGCCATTTCTAACCTGCATGTCAAATATTAGCCGATTTTAAAAATTTGAAAATTTCATGTCAAAATGGCTCCTTTCTGAGGTTAACCCCTTTGGAAATCGACAAATTTTGTGGTCAAATATTAGAAATTTCTAAATTGGCTAATATTGGGCGTGTTTGTTTGGAATGACTAAAAATTGAGCTTTCACCATATTAAGCACTTCAAATAATAGTCAGGCAAAAATAATATCGAGTAAGATAGATGTTTAACTACGTTTGATCATTATTTATAGGAGTTAACGTAATGAAACATGACTTTTTATCCATTACCAACATGCATGTCAAATATTAGCCGATTTGAAAATTTTAATATTTTCCTGTCCAAATGGCTTATTTCCATAGGTTAACGCCTTTGGAAATCCACAAATTTTGTGGTCAAATATTAGAAGTTTCTAAATTGGCTAATATTTGGTGTGTATGTTGCGAATGACAAAAAATTGAGTTTTCACCATGTCGAGCCCTTCAAACAATGGCCAAATGAAATTAAAAGAATATTTCTTAACACGCTAAAACAATAACATGTAAATTGATTTTTCAATTCATTTTACCATTATTTACAAGGGTTATCATAATGAAACTTGAATTTTTAGCCATTTCCAACCTGCATGTCAAATATTAGCCGATTTTAAACATTTGAATAATTTAATGTCAAAATGGCTCATTTCCGTAGGTTAACCCCTTTGGAAATCGACAAATTTTGTGGTCAAATATTAGAAATTTCTAAATTGGCTAATATTGGGTGTGTTTGTTGGGAATGACTAAAAATTGAGCTTTCACCATATGAAGCACTTCAAATAATAGTCACGCAAAAATAATATCGAGTAAGATTGATGTTTATCTACGTTTGATCATTATTTATAGGACTTAACGTAATAAAACATGACTTTTTATCCATTACCAACATGCATGTCAAATATTAGTCGATTTGAAAATTTTAAAATTTTCCTGTCCAAATGGCTTATTTCCATAGGTTAACCCCTTTAGAAATCCACAAATTTTGTGGTCAAATATTAGAAGTTTCTAAATTGGCTAATATTTGGTGTGTATGTTGCGAATGACAAAAAATTGAGTTTTCACCATGTTGAGCCCTTCAAACAATGGCCAAATGAAATTAAAAGAATATTTCTTAACACGCTAAAACAATAACGTGTAAATGGATTTTTCAATTCATTTGACCATTATTTACAAGGGTTACCATAATGAAACTTGAATTTTTAGCCATTTCCAACCTGCATGTCAAATATTAGCCGATTTTAAACATTTGAATAATTTAATGTCAAAATGGCTCATTTCCGTAGGTTAACCCCTTTGGAAATCGACAAATTTTGTGGTCAAATATTAGAAATTTCTAAATTGGCTAATATTGGGCGTGTTTTTTGGGAATGACTAAAAATTGAGCTTTCACCATATTAAGCACTTCAAATAATAGTCACGCAAAAATAGTATCGAGTAAGATTGATGTTTAACTACGTTGATCATTATTTATAGGAGTTAACGTAATGAAACATGACTTTTTATCCATTACCAACATGCATGTCAAATATTAGTCGATTTAAAAATTTTAAAATTTTCCTGTCCAAATGGCTTATTTCCATAGGTTAACCCCTTTGGAAATCCATAAATTTTGTGGTCAAATATTAGAAGTTTCTAAATTGGCTAATATTTGGTGTGTATGTTGCGAATGGCAAAAAATTGAGTTTTCACCATGTTGAGCCCTTCAAATAATGGCCAATGAAGTTAAAAGAATATTTCTTAACACGCTAAAACAATAACGTGTAAATTGATTTTTAAATTCATTTGACCATTATTTACAAGGGTTATCACAATGAAACTTGAATTTTTAGCCATTTCCAACCTGCATGTCAAATATTAGCCGATTTTAAAAATTTGAAAATTTCATGTCAAAATGGCTCCTTTCCGTAGGTTAACCCTTTGGAAATCGACAAATTTTGTGGTCAAATATTAGAAGTTTCTAATTTGGCTAATATTTCGGCGTGTATATTCCGAATGGATAAAAGTTGAGGTTTCACCATGTTAAACCCTTCAAATAATGGCCAAATGAAGTTAAAAGAATATTTCTTAACACGCTAAAACAATAACGTGTAAATTGATTTTTAAATTCATTTGACCATTATTTACAAGGGTTACCACAATGACACTTGAATTTTTAGCCATTTCCAACATGCATATAAAATATTAGCCGATTTAAAAAATTTGAAAATTTCATGTCAAAATGGCTCATTTTCGTAGGTTAACCCCTTTGGAAATCGACAAATTTTGTGGTCAAATATTAGAAATTTCTAAATTGGCTAATATTGGGTGTGTTTGTTGGGAATTACTAAAAATTGAGCTTTCACCATATGAAGCACTTCAAATAATAGTCACGCAAAAATAATATCGAGTAAGATTGATGTTTAACTACGTTGATCATTATTTATAGGAGTTAACGTAATGAAACATGACTTTTTATCCATTACCAACATGCATGTCAAATATTAGTCGATTTGAAAATTTTAAAATTTTCCTGTCCAAATGGCTCATTTCCATAGGTTAACCCCTTTGGAAATCCACAAATTTTGTGGTCAAATATTAGAAGTTTCTAAATTGGCTAGTATTTGGTGTGTATGTTGCGAATGGCAAAAAATTGAGTTTTCACCATGTTGAGTCCTTCAAATAATAGAAAAGTAAAGTTAACAAATCTTTCAAAACATGCAAAAATTATACCGAATAAAATTGATTTGTAAATTGATTTTATCATTATTTAATCGGGTTACCATAATGAAACTTGTCTTTTTAGTCATATCCAACATGCATGTCAAATATTAGCCAATTTTAAAATTTTGAAAATTTCATGTCAAAATGACTCATTTCCGTAGGTTAACCCCTTTGGAAATCGACAAATTTTGTGGTCAAATATTAGAAATTTCTAAATTGGCTAATATTGGGCGTGTTTGTTGGGAATGACTAAAAATTGAGCTTTCACCATATTAAACACTTCAAATAATAGTCACGCAAAAATAATATCGAGTAAGATTGATGTTTACCTACGTTTGATCATTATTTATAGGACTTAACGTAATGAAACATGAGTTTTTATCCATTACCAACATGCATGTCAAATATTAGCCGATTTGAAAATTTTAAAATTTTCCCCGTCCAAATGGCTTATTTCCATAGGTTAACCCCTTTAGAAATCCACAAATTTTGTGGTCAAATATTAGAAGTTTCTAAATTGGCTAATATTTGGTGTGTATGTTGCGAATGACAAAAAATTGAGTTTTCACCATGTCGAGCCCTTCAAACAATGGCAAAATGAAATTAAAAGAATATTTCTTAACACGCTAAAACAATAACATGTAAATTGATTTTTCAATTCATTTGACCATTATTTACAAGGGTTACCATAATGAAACTTGAATTTTTAGCCATTTCCAACTCCGCATGTCAAATATTAGCCGATTTTAAACATTTGAATAATTTAATGTCAAAATGGCTCATTTCCGTAGGTTAACCCCTTTGGAAATCGACAAATTTTGTGGTCAAATATTAGAAATTTCGAAATTGGCTAATATTGGGTGTGTTTGTTGGGAATGACTAAAAATTGAGCTTTCACCATATGAAGCACTTCAAATAATAGTCACGCAAAAATAATATCGAGTAAGATTGATGTTTAACTACGTTGATCATTATTTATAGGAGTTAACGTAATAAAACATGACTTTTTATCCATTACCAACATGCATGTCAAATATTAGTCGATTTGAAAATTTTAAAATTTTCCTGTCTAAATGGCTCATTTCCATAGGTTAACCCCTTTGGAAATCCACAAATTTTGTGGTCAAATATTAGAAGTTTCTAAATTGGCTAGTATTTGGTGTGTATGTTGCGAATGGCAAAAAATTGAGTTTTCACCATGTTGAGTCCTTCAAATAATAGAAAAGTAAAGTTAACAAATCTTTCAAAACATGCAAAAATTATACCGAATAAAATTGATTTGTAAATTGATTTTATCATTATTTAATCGGGTTACCATAATGAAACTTGTCTTTTTAGTCATATCCAACATGCATGTCAAATATTAGCCAATTTTAAAATTTTGAAAATTTCATGTCAAAATGACTCATTTCCGTAGGTTAACCCCTTTGGAAATCGACAAATTTTGTGGTCAAATATTAGAAATTTCTAAATTGGCTAATATTGGGCGTGTTTGTTGGGAATGACTAAAAATTGAGCTTTCACCATATTAAACACTTCAAATAATAGTCACGCAAAAATAATATCGAGTAAGATTGATGTTTACCTACGTTTGATCATTATTTATAGGACTTAACGTAATGAAACATGAGTTTTTATCCATTACCAACATGCATGTCAAATATTAGCCGATTTGAAAATTTTAAAATTTTCCTGTCCAAATGGCTTATTTCCATAGGTTAACCCCTTTAGAAATCCACAAATTTTGTGGTCAAATATTAGAAGTTTCTAAATTGGCTAATATTTGGTGTGTATGTTGCGAATGACAAAAAATTGAGTTTTCACCATGTCGAGCCCTTCAAACAATGGCCAAATGAAATTAAAAGAATATTTCTTAACACGCTAAAACAATAACATGTAAATTGATTTTTCAATTCATTTGACCATTATTTACAAGGGTTACCATAATGAAACTTGAATTTTTAGCCATTTCCAACTCCGCATGTCAAATATTAGCCGATTTTAAACATTTGAATAATTTAATGTCAAAATGGCTCATTTCCGTAGGTTAACCCCTTTGGAAATCGACAAATTTTGTGGTCAAATATTAGAAATTTCGAAATTGGCTAATATTGGGTGTGTTTGTTGGGAATGACTAAAAATTAAGCTTTCACCATATGAAGCACTTCAAATAATAGTCACGCAAAAATAATATCGAGTAAGATTGATGTTTAACTACGTTGATCATTATTTATAGGAGTTAACGTAATAAAACATGACTTTTTATCCATTACCAACATGCATGTCAAATATTAGTCGATTTGAAAATTTGAAAATTTTCCTGTCTAAATGGCTCATTTCCATAGGTTAACCCCTTTGGAAATCCACAAATTTTGTGGTCAAATATTAGAAGTTTCTAAATTGGCTAGTATTTGGTGTGTATGTTGCGAATGGCAAAAAATTGAGTTTTCACCATGTTGAGTCCTTCAAATAATAGAAAAGTAAAGTTAACAAATCTTTCATAACATGCAAAAATTATACCGAATAAAATTGATTTGTAAATTGATTTTATCATTATTTAATCGGGTTACCATAATGAAACTTGTCTTTTTAGTCATATCCAATATGCATGTCAAATATTAGCCGATTTTAAAATTTTGAAAATTTCATGTCAAAATGACTCATTTCCGTAGGTTAACCCCTTTGGAAATCGACAAATTTTGTGGTCAAATATTAGAAATTTCTAAATTGGCTAATATTGGGCGTGTTTGTTGGGAATGACTAAAAATTGAGCTTTCACCATATTAAACACTTCAAATAATAGTCACGCAAAAATAATATCGAGTAAGATTGATGTTTAACTACGTTTGATCATTATTTATAGGACTTAACGTAATGAAACATGACTTTTTATCCATTACCAACATGCATGTCAAATATTAGCCGATTTGAAAATTTTAAAATTTTCCTATCCAAATGGCTTATTTCCATAGGTTAACCCCTTTAGAAATCCACAAATTTTGTGGTCAAATATTAGAAGTTTCTAAATTGGCTAATATTTGGTGTGTATGTTGCGAATGACAAAAAATTGAGTTTTCACCATGTCGAGCCCTTCAAACAATGGCCAAATGAAATTAAAAGAATATTTCTTAACACGCTAAAACAATAACATGTAAATTGATTTTTCAATTTATTTGACCATTATTTACAAGGGTTACCATAATGAAACTTGAATTTTTAGCCATTTCCAACCTGCATGTCAAATATTAGCCGATTTTAAACATTTGAATAATTTAATGTCAAAATGGCTCATTTCCGTAGGTTAACCCCTTTGGAAATCGACAAATTTTGTGGTCAAATATTAGAAATTTCTAAATTGGCTAATATTGGGTGTGTTTGTTGGGAATGACTAAAAATTGAGCTTTCACCATATTAAGCACTTCAAATAATAGTCACGCAAAAATAATATTGAGTAAGATTGATGTTTAACTACGTTGATCATTATTTATAGGAGTTAACGTAATGAAACATGACTTTTTATCCATTACCAACATGCATGTCAAATATTGGTCGATTTTAAAATTTTAAAATTTTCCTGTCCAAATGGCTTATTTCCATAGGTTAACCCCTTTGGAAATCCACAAATTTTGTGGTCAAATATTAGAAGTTTCTAAATTGGTTAATATTTGGTGTGTATGTTGCGAATGGCAAAAAATTGAGTTTTCACCATGTTGAGCCCTTCAAATAATGGCCAATGAAGTTAAAAGAATATTTCTTAACACGCTAAAACAATAACGTGTAAATTGATTTTTAAATTCATTTGGCCATTATTTACAAGGGTTACCATAATGACACTTGAATTTTTACCCATTTCCAACATGCATGTCAAATATTAGCGGATTTTAAAAATTTGAAAATTTCATGTCAAAATGGCTCCTTTCCGTAGGTTAATCCATTTGGAAATCGACATATTTTGTGGTAAAATATTAGAAGTTTCTAATTTGGCTAATATTTCGGCGTGTATATTCCGAATTGGTAAAAATTAAGGTTTCGCCATGTTAAGCCCTTCAAATAATGGCCAAATGAAGTTAAAAGAATATTTCACGCTAAAACAATAAAGTGTAAATTGATTTTTAAATTCATTTGACCATTATTTACAAGGGTTACCATAATGAAACTTGAATTTTTAGCCATTTCCAACCTGCATGTCAAATATTAGCTGATTTTAAAAATTTGAAAATTTCATGTCAAAATGGCTCCTTTCTGAGGTTAACCCCTTTGGAAATCGACAAATTTTGTGGTCAAATATTAGAAATTTCTAAATTGGCTAATATTGGGCGTGTTTGTTGGGAATGACTAAAAATTGAGCTTTCACCATATTAAGCACTTCAAATAATAGTCAGGCAAAAATAATATCGAGTAAGATAGATGTTTAACTACGTTTGATCATTATTTATAGGAGTTAACGTAATGAAACATGACTTTTTATCCATTACCAACATGCATGTCAAATATTAGCCGATTTGAAAATTTTAATATTTTCCTGTCCAAATGGCTTATTTCCATAGGTTAACCCCTTTGGAAATCCACAAATTTTGTGGTCAAATATTAGAAGTTTCTAAATTGGCTAATATTTGGTGTGTATGTTGCGAATGACAAAAAATTGAGTTTTCACCATGTCGAGCCCTTCAAACAATGGCCAAATGAAATTAAAAGAATATTTCTTAACACGCTAAAACAATAACATGTAAATTGATTTTTCAATTCATTTGACCATTATTTACAAGGGTTACCATAATGAAACTTGAATTTTTAGCCATTTCCAACCTGCATGTCAAATATTAGCCGATTTTAAACATTTGAATAATTTAATGTCAAAATGGCTCATTTCCGTAGGTTAACCCCTTTGGAAATCGACAAATTTTGTGGTCAAATATTAGAAATTTCTAAATTGGCTAATATTGGGTGTGTTTGTTGGGAATGACTAAAAATTGAGCTTTCACCATATTAAGCACTTCAAATAATAGTCACGCAAAAATAATATTGAGTAAGATTGATGTTTAACTACGTTGATCATTATTTATAGGAGTTAACGTAATGAAACATGACTTTTTATCCATTAGCAACATGCATGACAAATATTGGTCGATTTGAAAATTTTAAAATTTTCCTGTCCAAATGGCTTATTTCCATAGGTTAACCCCTTTGGAAATCCACAAATTTTGTGGTCAAATATTAGAAGTTTCTAAATTGGCTAATATTTGGTGTGTATGTTGCGAATGGCAAAAAATTGAGTTTTCACCATGTTGAGCCCTTCAAATAATGGCCAATGAAGTTAAAAGAATATTTCTTAACACGCTAAAACAATAACGTGTAAATTGATTTTTAAATTCATTTGGCCATTATTTACAAGTGTTACCATAATGACACTTGAATTTTTACCCATTTCCAACATGCATGTCAAATATTAGCCGATTTTAAAATTTTGAAAATTTCATGTCAAAATGGCTCCTTTCCGTAGGTTAATCCATTTGGAAATCGACATATTTTGTGGTAAAATATTAGAAGTTTCTAATTTGGCTAATATTTCGGCGTGTATATTCCGAATTGGTAAAAATTAAGGTTTCGCCATGTTAAGCCCTTCAAATAATGGCCAAATGAAGTTAAAAGAATATTTCACGGTAAAACAATAAAGTGTAAATTTGATTTTTAAATTCATTTGACCATTATTTACAAGGGTTACCATAATGAAACTTGAATTTTTAGCCATTTCCAACCTGCATGTCAAATATTAGCCGATTTTAAAAATTTGAAAATTTCATGTCAAAATGGCTCCTTTCTGAGGTTAACCCCTTTGGAAATCGAGAAATTTTGTGATGAAATATTAGAAATTTCTAAATTGGCCAATATTGGGCGTGTTTGTTGGGAATGACTAAAAATTGAGCTTTCACCATATTAAGCACTTCAAATAATAGTCAGGCAAAAATAATATCGAGTAAGATAGATGTTTAACTACGTTTGATCATTATTTATAGGAGTTAACGTAATGAAACATGACTTTTTATCCATTACCAACATGCATGTCAAATATTAGCCGATTTGAAAATTTTAATATTTTCCTGTCCAAATGGCTTATTTCCATAGGTTAACCCCTTTGGAAATCCACAAATTTTGTGGGCAAATATTAGAAGTTTCTAAATTGGCTAATATTTGGTGTGTATGTTGCGAATTGCAAAAAATTGAGTTTTCACCATGTTGATCCCTTCAAATAATGGTCAAATGAAGTTAAAAGAATATTTCTTAACACGCTAAAACAATAATGTGTAAATTGATTTTCAAATTCATTTGACCATTATTTACAAGAGTTACCATAATGAAACTTGAATTTTTAGCCATTTCCAACATGCATGTTAAATATTAGCCGATTTTAAAAATTTGAAAATTTCATGTCAAAATGGCTCATTTCCGTAGGTTAACCCCTTTGGAAATCGACAAATTTTGTGGTCAAATATTAGAAATTTCTAAATTGGCTAATATTGGGCGTGTTTGTTGGAAATGACTAAAATCTTAGCTTTCATCATATTAAGCTTTTCAAATAATAGCCACCCAAAAATACTATCGAGTAAGATTGATGTTGAACTACGTTTGATCATAATTTATAGGAGTTAATGTAATGAAACTTGACTTTTTATCCATCGCCAACATGCATGTAAAATATTAACGGATTTGAAATTTTTTATATTTTTCCAGTCCAAATGGCTCATTTCCATAGGTTAACCCCTTTGGAAATTCACAAATTTTTTGGTCAAATATTAAAAGTTTCTAAATTGGCTAGCATTTGGTGTGTATGTTGCGAATGGTAAAGAAAATGAGTTTTCACCATGTTGAGCCCTTCAAATAATGGCCAAATGAAGTTAAAAGAATATTTTTTAACTCGCAAAAATTATATTGAATAAAATTGATTTGTAAATTCATTTCACCATTATTTAATCAGGTTACCATAATGAAACATGACTTTTTAGCCATATCCAACATGCATGTCAACTATTAGCCGATTTAAAATTTTTGAAAATTTCATGTCAAAATGGCTCATTTCCGTAGGTTAACCCCTTTAGAAATCGACAAATTTTGTGGTCAAATATTAGAAGTTTCTAAATTGGCAAATATTAGGCGTGTTTGTTGGGAATGACTAAAATATGAGTTTTCATCATATTAAGCCCTTTAAAATAGTTACGCAAAAATAATATCGATTAAGATTGATGTTTAACTGCGTTTGATCATTATTTACAGGAGTTAACGTAATGAAACTTGACTTTTTAATCATTTCCAACATGCATGTCAAATATTAGCGGATTTGAAAATTTTCAAATTGTCTAGTCCAAATGGATCATTTTCATAGGTTAACCCCTTTGGCAATCGAAAAAGTTTGTGGTCAAATATTAGAAGTTTCTAAATTGGCTAATTTTTTGTGTGTATTTTGCGAATGGCCAAATAATCTCTTCAAATAATAGCCAAATAAAGTTAAAAAATATTTCTTAACAACTTAAAATAATATCATGTAAAATTAATATTTAACTACGTTTGATCATTATTTATCGGGGTTAACGTAATGAAACTTGACTTTTTAGGCATTGCCAACATGGATGTCAAATATTAGCCGATTTGAAAAGTTTAAAATTTTCATGTTATATGACTCATTTCCATAGGTTATCTCATTTGGAAATCAACAAATTTTTAGGTGAACATTCAAAATTTTAAATTGGCCAATATTTGGTGTGTATGTTGGGAGTGGCTAAAAATTAAGATTTCACCTTATTAACCCCTTTAAATAATAGCCAAATAAAGTTAAAAAAATATTTCTTAACCCACTAAAACAATATCGAGTAAAATTAATTTGACCATTATTTATAGGGTTATCATAACGAAACTTAAGTTTTTAGCCATTTTTAACATGCATGTCAAATATTAATCAATTTAAATTTTTTACTAATGATCCAGATTGCATTGACAATGGTGCGAGAGGAAGGAGTTGCATCCTTTTGCTGTGGTCTGGGGCCTTCCCTTCTCAGCATCGCTCCACGCATTTTAGTATTGCAGCTGCAATACTAAGTGCCCTTCTGGGAATGAGATATAACAGCAGTAGTAGGGAATTGGTGGAAATTACTGGGTTGGATTGTAATTTAGATGGAATCCTATTTTAGTTTTTTTAAAAAATTTATCATAGAGATGTGATATGGATAAAAATCAACTGTCCATAGTTTTCAAGGTTTATTTATGTCCTTTGTAGGCTATTTTTTGAACTCGTCGTCGTCGTCGTCGGTAAGAGCTAATAGTTGTAGAATTGGACTCTGTTCTTCTTCAACCGTTTCTCCGCCAATCAATTCCCTGATTAGGTAATCGATGAAGTTGGATTGAACAGCAAAGTATTAGTTGGACCAAAAAGGATTGAATTGGATTCAGAGAAATGCTGGTTAGATAGCTTGAGCCCTCAAGTAAATAGAATCTGTGGGCTTGGTGTGTGCGGACCCAAAAAGGGAAGTGGCCCAAACAGTTTGGACTGGCGCCTGCAGCTTTACGGTCAAATGGCTAAAGGCTTTAAAACGAGATTGACCCATTTTTACTGTTGTTTAAAAATGTTGGAGCTCAGAGCCCATTTTCTGGGCTTTTAAATTAAAGGCCGACCCGACTTCGGTTTGGCCTGGGATTTTACAGCCAAGCCCGCACTACCTCCGCCTTACTGGCCCAGGCCTGGTAGCCGTTTGACCCGACCCGGCCAAAAATCGCCGACCCGACTCGTTTTACGCGTGCTCAACACGCGCGAGTATATGGCACGCGCGTTTTTTGCGAGTGGGCTTCGTCCCCCACGCGCAGCACTTCCTATCGCGCGTGTTATACAAACCCTTACGCGCATCCACGCGCGATGTTGGTTTGCACGCGCCGGTTTTTCATTTGTGGTGTTTTTCCCAGGATTCGCCTTCTCTGCCGCCGAGGAATCGATTCATCCCTGCATCATATGATTCCGCCGCTATGGTTGAAGTCCAACAAAGGTTATAGTAAGGAAAAGTAAAGAACGAGACTCATCATCCCTGCTTCATCTGATCCCCGTGTTGTTGTTTTGCTCTGTGAACAAGTTGGTTCGAAAAATGGCGATCCACTTCTCAAAATCTGCGGCTGTCAGTGGGTAATAATAGCTCATTCGGTTTGTGCTTAAGCTGCTTTCGTTTGCTTTTGATTAAAGGGCGATGGTGGCCAGTTCATCAACCGGACATCCTTACTGTCTCCAACTCAGGCTGCTCTTTCTGAACAGCATTGAAACCTAAGAAGCAAGCAAATGGAAAGCTACTTCCAACTGCCACAATCCCAGGTTCCCCCTGTTTCTAATTGTTTCTCCATTTACTTTCATGGGTTACAGTAGCATGCAGCACTCATATAGAGGCCTTGAAGCAAACTACATGAATCTGAAACGTCTGGTAATGTATCTTAATAGTCGAACTATGCTGGGATTAAATGATAGAGCTTGTACCATATGGGAAGGATTATTAGAAGAACATGGGGCGATAAAGGTGGAATCTTTTTGTATGCAGTGATACTGCAGGAGTTGATATTTCGCATGGTCCTTGATTTAGATGCTTGGTTCATGAGTTCCTTAATTGCATTCTCAGTTATGTTACACGGTAATAACCCATGAAAGAAAGAAGACATTTCTTTGTGATTAGTGGAAAAGGGGGGAAATTGTGAGCCAGCTTGAATTGAAGGAGATAAAGATGCTGCAGGAGATTTATGCTTCAGCAGCTACTCCTGCAGCATCAGTACATCTAAAGGTGAAAGAAAGGTGTAAGGTAGCCATTGAGCTTTGTCTACAAAAGGTGAAAGAAAGCAATGTATATATTCGTCAATCATCAATTCATGATACTGCGAATAAAATCACCAGGAAAGTCGTTAATTAATGTCTTTAGACCTCCCATTGGTATAGACTGGTCAGAGTTTCTCTTGGGGAAACAGCTAGAGCGTCGTTAATACTGCCGTTGTTATCTAGAGATTCTTTAGCGGTATGAACAGCCTGCAATGCAAAGATTGGTTTCAGTTAACCAACTGATATCAAAATGATTCGGCAGAAACGATGAACACAGTACATTACCTGGACTGGACATAGTTCTCGATGGATCCAAACGTGAGAGACTTGGCGAATCCGGTGGTGATGTCCAGCCTTACGGGCTCTCTCCAAAATCTTGGCATTCTCTTTCTCAGAATCAGCAGAGCCGAGTCTTCCATCAGCTTCTTCATCCTAAGGAATCTCGAGAGATGATGGTGTTTAAATGAAAAAGAAAGAACAACCTCTATATGATTATGCAGAGGGGGAAGGTGAAAATAACGTACTTTTGTTCTAGGCTTAGGCTTGCTTGGGGAAGAGATGGTAAGGTTTTTCAGTGCAGAGTAACTCAGAGGAGGAGGGGCAACCTGCTCCTGGGTTCGCCTATTGGTGGGAAGTGGGGTTTCAATTGGAATTTTTCCTGAGGTAGTATGCTTGGCTTAATTAATTGTTGAAGAAGAAGACGTGGTATAGGGGTAACTGGATGTGACTTTCTTGTCAGCCAAGGGATTGTGAATCTCTTTAGCAGGCATTCTTTCTGCCTCCTTCAGTTCTCAACAGCTTGTTTACTGTTCTGCTCATGTTGACTGGGATATCGTTTCTCGAGTACTTTAGTTTTCTCGAGAGTCAACTTCTCAGCGATCTATATAGCTTCTCTCGATCCCTTTGGTTGGAGCATCAGAATGTTGCTTCTTCCGTGGAATTCTATCATCAGTAGGCAACTTTTCCAGCACTGAAAGTTTTACACACTGATGCATCTTATATAGACAGTTTTTACACATGAAGTTTTCAAGTGTCTGCATTGGAAGAAAGAAACAATTTTCATGTACCAACGTTTACAGTTGTAATTCAGAATCTGGTTCTTGCATTAATAGTAACTATAATTTAAAGCTATAGAACAATTTTCTGCTTCACTTTTAAAATCTCCTAAAATTATGCACGAGTGATTATATTCAAAAACTATATAGCAAAGAGGAACATACCACAACAAATCACCACCGTCATCACAGATTGCATAAACAGTATTGAAGAAGCTTTCATCTTCATCCTCTTCCTATTCTTCCTATTCCTCTTCCTCTTGATCATTATTTATAAAAGTTAGCACAGTGAAACATGACTTTTTAGTCTTTTTCAACATGCATGTCAAATATGAACGATTTGAAAATGATGAAATTTTCTTGTGAAAATGATCAATTTTCATAGGTTAACCCCTTTGGAAATTGACAATTTTAACATGAAAATTGAAAATATTAAAATTGGCTAATATTTGACATGTATTTTGAAGATGACTAAAAATTGAGGTTTCACCATGTTAAGTCATTCAAATAATAGTAAAATGAAGTTAAAAATATTTTTCTAACATGCTACAATAACGCCGAGTAAAATTAATTTTTAACAACGTTTGATGATTATTTATATGGATTATCATAATAAAACTTAATTTTTTAAACATTTCCAACATGCATTCAATATATTAGTAGATTTGAAAATTTAGAAATTTTCTTGTGAAAATGGCCGATTTTCATAAGTTAACCCCTTTGAAAATTGACAAATTTTGAGGTGAAAATTGAAATTTTTTAAATTGGCTAATATTTGACGTGTGTATTGAGAATGGCTAAAAATCGAGGTTTCACCATACTAAACCCTTTAAATAATATCCAAATGAAGTAACAAATATTTCTTAACACGCTAAAACAAGATCGAGTAAAATTTCTTTTTAACTACGTTTTATCATTATTTATAGGAGTTACCATAATGAAACTTGAGGTTTTATCCATTTCAACCGTGCATGTAGAATTTTAGTCGATTTGAAAATTTAGAAATTTTATTATGAAAATGGTCAATTTCCATAGGTTAACCCCTTTGAAAATTGACAAATTTTGAGGTGGAAATTGATTTTTTTTAAATTGGCTAATATTTGAAGTGTGTGTTGGGAATGACTAAAAATTGATGTTTTACCATGTTAAACCCTTTACATAATAGCCAAATGATGTAAAAAAAAAAATTTTCTTAACACCCTAAAACAATATTGAGTAAAACTTCTTTTAAACTACGTTTGATCATTATTTATAGGGGTTAATGTAATGAAACTTGACTTTTTAACGATTGCCAGCATGCATGTCAAATATTAGCCGAATTGACAATTTTGACATGAAAATTGAATTTTTTTAAATTGGCTACTAATATTAGACATGCATGTTGGGATTGGCTAAAAATTGAGGTTTCACGATGTTAAATCCTTCAAAAAATAGTCAAATGATGTTA
This sequence comes from Linum usitatissimum, assembly GCA_030674075.2. Lineage (NCBI taxonomy): Eukaryota > Viridiplantae > Streptophyta > Magnoliopsida > Malpighiales > Linaceae > Linum > Linum usitatissimum. The sequence goes on along the minus strand of JAUJYP020001410.1, from coordinate 2,243,790 downwards.
AAAATATTTTTCAACATGCTAAAATAACACCGAGTAAATTTGTTTTTTTAACTACGTTTGATGATTATTTATATGGGGTTATCATAATTAAACTTGATTTTTTAGTCATTTCCAACATGCATGTAAAATATTAATCAATTTGAAATTTTAAAATTTTCTTTTGAAAATGGTCAAATTTCATAGGTTAACCCCTTTGAAAATTGACAATTTTGACATGAAAATTGAAATTTTTTAAATGGACTGCTAATATTAGACATGCATGTTGAGATTGGCTAAAAATTGAGATTTCACGTTGTTAAACCCTTCAAAAAATAGTCAAATGCATTAAAAAATTTAAAAATTTTCTTGTGAAAATGGTTAATTTCCACAGGTGTTTATTTTGGAAACTGACAATTTTGACATGAAAATTGATTTTTTTTAAATTGGATAATATTTGACATGCATGTTAGAAATGGATGAAAATTGAGGTGCACCATGTTAAGCCCTTCAAATAATAGACAAATGAAGATAAAAATATTTTTCTAACATGCTAAAATAACACCTAGTAAAATTAATTTTTAATAACGTTTAATGATTATTTATATGGGTTATCATAATGAAATTACGTTTGCATGTAAAATATTAGTCAATTTGAAATTTTGAAATTTTTTTTATAAAAATGGTTAATTGGGTGGAGAAAATCTGTGAAATACGGCGGGACGGGAATGATTTCGTGGATGAGAAGAAGGAGATAGATAAATGTAGCAATCTTGTTGTGGAAGAGAAGATGTGGTAACATGTTAAAAGATGGAAACGCAGAATCAGAAAGTAGAGGAGCAGGTGAAGAAACGGAGTACAAAAGGGACGTTAGGATGCAAACCAACAGGCCCAATATCGTGAGGAAAAAAAACTAATTGGCTGGGCCAAGCAAAAAAGCAGAAACAAAAAATCAACACGAGAAAAAGAGTCGTGTGAGTGTGGCTTAATGAACAGTAGGTAGTTACGGGGAATTACTTTCTTTTAACTACTGGCCAACGATGCGCATGCATGCGCGGGAATCTGGATTGTCATTGTCCCTTCCACTGCATTCCCATGCGTACCCAACAACAAAGATTATATTATTGAAGATTTTGACTGCTTCAAAGTAAATATTAATTATTAAATTTCATCTACGTAAATCATATATTTCTACCAAAAAAAATGATAATTTAATATTCTGACTTAAATTGATAATCAACCAAATTTACAAAAACTGGGGTTCTGAGTTCTGACATGCAAACTAACCGGCGCCGATCGTATTCGGCCATTTCCCTCCATTCTCCGTATCTCGGTTTCTATACCTCGCCAATTTCCAGGGTTCGTCGGGTCGGAGCTCGAAACGCCAATGTCGCTTTTGTAATCCAGTTGCCGATTGAGATGGAAATGGAAACTTCCGAAACGTCAACCACCTGCAGCTTCTAGGTTCTCGGCCACACCTGTGCCTCTGAAATTGTCAGGGAATCTCCGATAAGACTCCGGCTCATTTCCTAGAGGTAATGTTCGGTTCTTCATGAAACTTGATTTCTCCCTTCTTAGATACGTTGTTTTATAGAATAAGCTTAAATAATTAGATAATGCATTAGGATTGATTGTTAACGAAGACTGTTGAATGCGGAGTGCTTATCTTGTTTGTTTGATGTACATGATCGTCCGGATTGATCGACTCTTGTACAACCTCTTCCTCTCTGATTTTTCTACAGTTACTATGTTTACGGTGCGGCCTTCAAGTGATTTTGCTCGCTTGATCAAGTCCCGCAAGGTTGATGAAGGACTGCTGAAGAAGTTGATTGCGGCGATGACAACTATTAATCAGCTTATTGACAATGCATCGGAGAAGCAGCTTACTGATGATGCAATCAGAAACTGGGTTGCTGACCTTAAAGATGCTGCCTATGATGCCGATGACTTGGTTGATGAGCTTGGCTATGAACAACTGCGGTCACTGGCTGAATCTTCATCCAAAACTACCACAGGAAAGATGATAAGTTATATAAACAATCGTAACCCTTTCAAGGATGGGATTAATGGAAAGCTGAAGAAGCTTCTTGAGCGGCTTGATGCCGTGATAAAACTGAAGGATGTCCACGGGTTGAGTTTAGATAGTGGAGGGAAACAGTCGTCGGTTAAAACTACTGCAGCTTCTCATGTGAATGAATCTTGTGTTTATGGCAGGGAAGGTGATAAGGAAGCTATTATGAAGTTGCTTCTCTTGAATGACCAAACAAGTGATGAGTTAGGTGTCATTGTGATCGTGGGAACTGGTGGTGCGGGTAAAACTGCACTTTCTAAGATGATATACAATGATAGCAAGGTTCAAGAGCACTTTCAACTAAATGCTTGGATATGTGTTTCGGAGAAGTTTGATGCTAACAGAATTACAAAGCACATCCTTGAGGGGCTTAGCGGTAAGGCGATTGATAATCGTACTTTAGATCAGCTACAAATAGAGCTTAAAGGAAGATTGACACAGAAAAAGTTCCTTCTAATTCTAGATGATTTGTGGAATGAGAATGATGGTGATTGGGATTTACTACAAACACCTCTCAAACATGGTGTAAAAGGAAGTAAGATTATAGTTACAACACGGCATCCGAATGCAGCATCAGCACTGCCAACTAGTGAGACGTTTCATTTAAGCCCCTTGACAAATGATGATTGCTGGACGTTGTTCTCAAACTGTGCCTCTGTTGATGGAAATTTAAGTGCAAGTCCAGAGCTGGAATCGGTTGGCAGAGAACTCATGGAGAAATGCCAGGGTCTACCTTTGTCTGCAAAAATATTAGGAGCTCTACTGCGCTCTGAACAGGATGCTGAGAAATGGGGGGAAGATACTGAGGAGTACTCTATGGAATCTCCAAGACAAGATTCTTCCTGCTCTGATTTTGAGCTATTATTATCTTCCATCATATTTGAAACCATGCTTTGCTTACTGTGCAATATTTCCAAGAGATTATGCATTTGAAAGGGACGAACTTGTGCTCTTATGGATGTCAGAAGGTTTCATAAGCCAACCTCACGGCGGCAAGGATACTGAGGAAATAGCTTGTGAGTACTTTGATCAGCTTGTAGCAAGGTCGTTTTTTCAGCAATCAAGTAGCGTGGCTTCTTGCTTTACAATGCATGCCTTAATTCATGAACTATCCGAATTTGTATCTGGCGAATTCTGTGTCCAACTTGATGACGTTGATTCATCAAAGATAACTAAAAGGAGTCGTCATTTGAGATATGCAAGAACAACTAAAGATGCTTCGGGAAAGATTGAGGACATCTATGAAGCTCGAGTTTTGCGGACCTTCTTTTCTTCAAAGGCAATCTGGTGGAATGTTGATTACAAATCGATTGACAATGATGTGCTCAATGGTCTTTTGAGTTCACTTAGCAACTTACATGTACTGTCCTTCTACGGGTACAAGTTAGTCGAGTTGCCTATTTCAATTGGTGGCTTAAAACACTTGCGGTATTTGAATCTCTCACTGACTTGTGTAAAAGAGTTGCCAGCAACAATCTGCATCCTTTACAATCTACAGATTTTAATTATGCAGTCCTGCAAGGAGCTTGAAGTATTGCCCGACTCGATTGGCAAGTTGAAGCAATTAAAACATCTAGATCTCTGCCAAACAGCAGTTGGAAGGTTGCCGGACTCTGTGGTACTGTTAAACAACTTGTATCATCTGGACCTTACAGATACAAAATTGCAAGAGATGCCATTGCAAATAGGTAAACTGACAAAACTTCAGTTCTTAACTGATTTTGTTGTGGGGAGTCACAGTGGTTCTACGATCAAGGAGTTGGAGGAGCTTCATCATCTCCGAGAAACACTCCGTATTTGGAATCTTCAAAACGTTGAAGATTCGGTAGATACACTTGCAGCAGTTTTGAAGACTAAGAAGCACCTTAGGAGGTTAGAGTTAAGGTGGGATGGTGATGCTGATGACTCATCACATGAAGTAATGCTAATGGACAAGTTGCAACCATATGTGCAGTTGAATAGCTTGAAGATTGATGGGTATAGAGGAACAACATTTCCACCATGGTTTGGGGATTCTACATTTACAAATATAGTTGCTATGGAACTCTCAGGGTGTAAGAACTGCTACTGCTTGCCCCCACTTGGACAGTTGGTGTCTCTAGAAAAGCTATCTATCAAAGCATTTGACAATATACGAACTGTGGGTGTGGAGTTTTGTGGGAGTGCCACATCCACAGAGAAGCCATTTAGATCTCTCAAAACGTTGGAGTTTGAAAACATGCCAGAATGGGAGGAATGGACTCCTGTGGTAGAAAATGACGGTGGAAATTACCCTCTTCTCGTGGAGCTTTACTTGACTGATTGTCCCAAACTGAAGCAAACGCTACCTAGCAACCTTCCTTCATTAAAAACACTTCGGTTAATGGGATGCCAGCTTCTTCGAGTTGCTTCACTTCCAAGTAATTCTGCAGCTTTTAAAATGGAAGTGAGGGATACTTTTCGTAAGGTACTGCTCGAGACATCAACTGAGGGGATGCATTCTGTTCATGTCACTGGGTGTGGCTCCGAAAACGCAGGAACAGATGAAATGGAGCCAGTCCATGGCCTTAGTGCCACTTTAGAAGAGATTGAGATTGCAAAATGTCTTTCACTCAGCTGCTTCCCTCTCGACTTGTTCCACAAATTGAAAAGTCTTTCTATCGTGAACTGTCAAAGCCTGGAATCTCTGTCAAGTAAAGAGGTCATTGAGGAGGATTTGGCTTCTCTGCGCTCTTTGAGAATTTCTGAGTGCCCGAAATTTGTCTCATTTCCAACAGGAGGGTTGCCTGCCCCAGATTTGACTGATCTTGTTTTATTGACATGCTCAAATCTGACTTATCTACCAGAATATATAAACGAGCTTCCATCCCTTGTGGAGTTGACAGTGGGTCACTGTCCTGAAATCGAGTTTTTCCCTGAAGGTGGTTTGCCTTCCAAATTAGAGAAACTGGAGATCTGTGATTGTGATAAACTCATAGCTGAGCATATGCAATGGAACTTGCAGGCACTCCCCTCTCTTTTTCACTTCAGTATTGATTCATACGAAGGACTGGAATCTTTCCCTCACGAGACACTGCTCCCTTCCACGCTCACAACACTGTCGATTTTGAGCATTCAAAATCTGAAGTCTCTGGATAACAAAGGGATCCAACACTTAACTGCTCTTAAGGAGTTGAAGATCAGTGCTTGCCGGAGTTTGGAATCATTTCCCATAGGGAATTGGTTTCCCACTTTGGAATCACTCGAGATTAATAGCTGCGACAAACTCATAGCCGGTCGATCACAATGGAACATACAGGCAATGACGTCTCTCTTGCACTTGAAATTGTATGAAAATGAAGAAGTTGAATCATTTACAGGGGAGATGCTGCTACCTTCCTCCCTAATCTCCCTTGACATATGGGATCTGTATGGTCTGAAATCACTGGAAGGACTTCAACAGCTTACTTCTCTTAGAGAATTGAAGATTTCTCGCTGCCCCGACCTTCAGACCATTCCAGAAGAGGGTCTTCCATCTTCCTTATCTTCTCTGTCCATTCTCCGCTGCCCATTCCTGGAACAAAGGTGTCAGCAAGAGAAAGGTGAAGACTGGGCCAAGATTTCTCACATCCCCAACCTAGAAATCGGTTGCTACAATGTTTAAGACACCCACCAAATGGTTTCCTCATTCGATTAATCATGCAAACCCCCTCAGGTAAATCTGGTAGCCAGAAGCATATATTATATGATGCTGTTCAATATTTATTTTCTGTATTTTGAGGCGCCTGGCTTGATATTTATCACTCTGATTTTTCTAGTTCCAGCTGTTTAATGTCTATGCACAGAATAATCAGTACTAGCTGAAGCTTGCTCGTCGTTTTAACTGTTCGTAGGTTTTCAACGAAAGGATTCATGTGCTTGAGCCTAAGAGAAATGTCCTTCCGAGTCCCTTATGGCTTCATTACCGCCTACGCAAAATTGCCAGCGATCTGAAGCCACAATCGTGACCCATGGATTGAGTACTGACGGAGCTTGGCTGATTGACAATTTTACACGTCCCTTGGTGGGAAGTCGTTCATCAACGGTATGAAAACCCATTTCTTGATCCAGAAATTACAAGCCACAACTCCAGAGACGAAATGACGAGACTGTGATGTAAATTGCTGCAACTGGAAAAACATTCTAAACTGCTGAAAGATGGCAAGCACCCTCTATATATGAGGACACACGTGGTCACTGTGCAGCCTTCTTCAACTTTCAGGCAAGTAAAACCTGCTAATCCTATCATGCAGAATATTGACATATGACGAGCTAGCTAACTAACTAATGACTCACTCTGTTGATCATTTGAAGATGCCGATGGAGTAATCAAACTTGCATCATTTGTCAGATTCTGTTGGGAAAGGGGCGAAACGATGTGAAACCAATTTCGAATTGGATCTCCAAAGGTGGGAAGGAATTCCGGCCAGTTGCATGGTTTCCGCTGGTACATCACTTTCGTTAACTTAATCTATATATGTACACCTTCATCATGGGATGTGTTCATATAAATCTATCCAGCGGCAGACACTCGTTGATGGAGAGCAGTGGCATGTGATGTCGTTATGTGCAAAGTGGCAGGAACGGATAGTGCAAATGGCCAAACGGATTCCACCTGTCCGCCAAGCAACAGGAGGTTTGAGTGTGAATACATACATACAGGTTCTTCAGTCATAGCAAGCCAATCAAATCTTTCCATCACACTCTCTAAGACGATAATTGAATGACGACGAAGACAGTTGTGGTTCATTATTCAAGGTTATCTCTTTGCCTACTAACTAAATTCCTCCTCTATCGCTCATAAAGCAGCTGCTCTGCTTTACCCAGCAATAATGCTTTAGCCATTTTTAATGAAAGAGATTATAATATATTTTTATTAGACAATCTTATTTTATTAATTAACTATATATAAATGGTAATCTATATGATATTTTTAATTGATTTATTAAATTAGCAATACTTGTTTATTATTAATAATTGCTTATTTAGCGTCACTTCACCTTTCACGTCACTTAGTAAAAGATTAAGAATGGAGATGCTTTTAGGATTATTTTCGTTTCGGTTTGTTTGAGTGATTTTTAGGAAGATGGTTGTTGGCCAAAATATTTGAATTTGTGAAGTTATTTGAATGCTAATTAGATATTTGTGTTAAGTGAATAATATAAATATAAATTAAAATCTTCATAATATTAAAATCTTACACTACAGAATAGTCTTCAAAAGTCCTATGCAGAAAATTTTCTAAGAACATTCGAGTTTATTTAAAAACTTTCTTTTTCTCTTCTCTATATAAACCAGTAAACCACCACCTGAACATTCACTCCCTCCACTCGCTGCACCTCAGCAAACACCATGGCGCCAAATCCCACTGCCCCACCTCTCACAAACCTCGCCAACCTCGCCGCCTTCTTCCTCCTCCCCATCCTCCTCAATTCCGCCGCCGAAGCTTCTTTAATCGCCGACACCTGCAAGCAAACCCCGAACTACGACCTCTGCCTATCCTCAATCGCCGCCGACCCACGCGGCTCCAAAGCCGCCGACATCGAAACACTAGCCCTCGTGATGATCGACACCGTCAAGTCGAAGGCGACGGCGGCGTCCAATCGCATCCAGCAGCTGATGAAAACTTCCCCGGCCGCGATGAGGAAGCCGCTCAGAGCTTGTGCCGAAGTTTATGACATCATTATTAACTACGAAATCCCGGAGGCCTTGCAAGCGGTGCGTTTGGGGGATCCGAAATTCGGGGAGGACGCGATGAATGACTCCGCTGCCGAGCCCGCTTCGTGCGAAGGCGGGTTCGGCGGGAAGAGCAAGGCGTCGCCGATTGCCCAGCATAACCAGGCCGTTCACGGCGTGGCCGCCGTGACGGCGGCGATCATAAGGCTGTTGCTTTGACACTTAAATTTAATTTGGAGTTGTTTGCTGAACATACTGATCAGCGAACTCATAAGTGTAGCATTGTAAACACTCTGGTGCTTCGTTTCTACTAAGCTAAGTCGAGCCAAAATTCACTATATTCTAATTTAACTTGTTACTTTTAATCAAATTCGAATAAAAACAAATTAATTTGTTTCGAATTCGAGTCTGCCTCGTTAATTACTCTTGATGAGTCAAACTCAAGTTCAACTCAAATTTCACTCATTAATATTTTTTCGATAAATCATTTTAAACTGATATTTATATATAAATTTTTTTAAAAAATTATCTAAAATACACAAATTTTTACTTTTCTCCATTACAATAATTAATCATAAATAATATATCACTTACTTTTTAATAAATATAATTAAAAATTAAATATAATTTATTTTATTTTTAGACAAAAAACATGCATAAAAGAATAGTATAAAATAACAAGGACGTCGTATAAAAACAAATACAAGATACATAGGTGTGTACCGAACATATGTATAGCCACAAGTACCGAAAATATACAAAACACAAGTACGAAAAATAAACTCCGCCGTTATGTATAGTACTTGTTTGCAAAATATGTATCGTTTCCAAAACACGAATAGAAAACGTCGTCAAAAAATAATGTTTCAGGAATACCACCTTTTGGGAATCAAAGCTTTGGTCACCGGAAAACTCGTTAGAAAGCTTGCCGGCCAACAAGGATCGCCATAGATCTGGTCACCACTCACCAGTAGCATTCCAATCGCCGGAACCCTACTCCGGCCACCGAATGACATACTTACCCTTTTAAACTAGCCCGTTAGATCTTGAAGTAATCTAAAAGTTAAGATTGAACCTTCCTCGATTCAAATAACTTTGTGTCTTTCCTCAGATCTGGGCTATCATATATCGTGGCATGTCTGCTTACATTGAATACACTCTTTGAAAAAGGAACCAAACTAATTCAACGGACAAAGCTCAACAGAAGTAACAGCAAACTTGGCACGCATTACCATATTTGCATGTAACAAATTCAAACACCCCAAAGACGAATTTAAGACGATTTAATGTATCAGGCCGGATTACATAAGATTTTATATACATTCACTATATAAGATTTTATACACATGCCAACACGGTAAGTTTTGTTTAGTTGGTCGATTAATATCGGTTTCGCCTAAAACTGCTGCTAAACAGACAATATAAATTTGTATTCACTTTCTCTTTTTCCTTATTTCACAAGTTTCCAACATTAGGTTATAAAAAAATATCAACAAATCAATAAATATATAAAAAATTACATAATATCGAACTTTAGAATCCGAAAATCGACACTACTCCAATCCTTTTCCATAACCAAACATACCAAACCATTTGACTTAACCTTTATAAATTAACCACACCAATCAATCAACATAGAAGCTCCACACACACAAACAGCGAAAACCCCAAAGAACTCGTCGATCAAGATGGCAACATTCACAGCCAAACTCGCTACCCTAACCTCCGTTTTCCTCCTCCTCGTCATCCTCCTATCCCATAACATAACCGCAGACAAGGACCTCATCATAGGAACTTGCAAGCAAACACCATACTTCAAACTCTGCGTCACCACGCTCATCTCTGACCCTCGGGGCCCGGAGGCCAACGACGTGAAGTCGCTGGCCTTGGTGTTAGTCGACGCCGTACAGACGAAAGGGACGGTGGTTTACAAGGAGGTGGAGAAGTTGCTGGTGACGAACCCGGAGTTGAAGAAGCCGCTCGAGGAATGCGCCGAGGGCTACTATTTTGTGGTACACGAAGACCACGACGAGGCGGTGGAAGCGGTGAGTAAAGGGGACCCCAAATTTGGAGAGGACGTCATGAGCGACTCTCAGGGCGAGCCTGAGAGCTGCGAGGATTCGTTCAAACAATACGGGAAGAAGTCTCCGTTGACTCAGCTCAACTCTGCTGTTTATGAGATCGCCGGCGTGGCCAGAGCCGTTATCCGTTTGCTGGAATGAGGTTTGATTATTTGTTTGATTTTGCTTGATTAACAAAATAATGTGGATTGTAATAATGGAAGTATATAAACTCCATAATACAAGTATACGAACTATATCCGTTTAAAATTTTCGAATTTAACGGTGGTGGAATTCGGGGGAGGGGAAATGGTTTTCCACTCCCCCACCCCAAATTTGAGCAGTAGCCAACATAATAACTTGTCCAATGTTGTTTAGTGACTAATAACTTGTGATTACAACAAGGGGAAAATAGCTGCGTATGATGCTCATTGTGAAGTTGTTAATTAATGGATCATCACAGGTTATTTGATCATTTCCAACCAATATCATATTTAGATTCGTGTTACCCAATTGATGGGCATGTCTGCTCAATCGTCAGAATCACACCCCAGCCTAAGCTTGTACATCGAAATCACACCCCCTTCTAAGCTGAATCGTCAGAATTGATATCGAACTTTTAAACATATTGAGATACAAAACTCCAAACATATTAATACCGTACTATATTCATCTCGTATTATAATGGCTACGTACCTTGACTTTGATATGAAGAAAGGTTAATTATATGGTTTAACCGCATTCAACCAAGAAAAAACATAAAGGCAGTTTAGGCATTTTGAAAATATTTTATTTTTTATTTATTTTAATTGCTTCTTCTATGCCTCCGTCAGACCATTACTCTCGTTGCGAGATCATCCAATTGCTCGCCCCTGTGTTCGAGATTCGTTTTCAAATCGTTCGTTGGTCAGATAATAGAGCCGCTTATTTTGTGGTATACTTGACTATAGAATATCTCTAAATTTAACTTAGAATACTTACTGAATATAATATTAAGAATTTTTTTACTATTATATCCAGGGGTGAGAATCTCATGCAACCTGATTCACGTCCATCCTTTATTCTTCTTCTTTTTTATTGTTTCGTTCAACCGTGTACAACCAAACGAAAACATAGGAGCAGTTTCGACATTTTGAAAATATTTTATTTTAATTGCTTTTTCTACGCCTCCGTCAAATCATCACTTTCGCGACGAGCGAGATCATCCAACTGCTCGCTCCCGTGCAAGAGATCATCAACAACCGCTTGTCCCTTTGTTTGAAATTCTATCTTTAAATTATTTGACAATTACATAATAGAATTGCCTTTTTAGTTTTTAGTGACACGCTTGACTTTCGAATATCTCTCAGACTTTTTTTTATACTTCTTTAAGTTTTTTTTTTTGGAACGATCAATTTTTTTTCTTTCCTCAAAGAATTATTCGAGTGAAAAAAAATGGATGGATTAGAAGTTGTGATTCTGCAGATTGAGTGTTTTAACATATATTTTGGGTCTTGACTCTGCCATTGACACGTCGTCATTCGCCAACTTCATTTTGTCTGGCTAGGAAACAAGCAAATGGGGAGAGAGAAATAAGATGATTCTAGAGGTTCACGAGAAGCAAGAAGCTCACAGCAACAGCAACAAATACCAGTTTTCCAATGGGCTCTTGCTACTGGTTTTGGTTCAGGTTTCATCGTACGACCAACTTACTTATGTACTTACATTGACGGATTTACTCAGATTATGATGAAGGTCTGACCTCACCACTGTCTTATCAGCTCTGACAATTTAACAACTACAGTTTAGCAACACAATAAAATAGCTCGATTGAGTATGCCTCTCAACACGATGGTCACTGCCTGACCTTCTCGGATTGTCAGGTGTCGGTTAATATAATATAGTCAATGGAGAAGCGAATCTTTGGTAGTGCCGCGATCATTACTTCGTGTGAATCAAAAGCCTGCGATTCAATTTATCCCCGGAAAAGAAATGTTCGAGCCGATTGGCTGGTGAAGGAGTTTATCCATAATAGACTACCACCTGAGCGGATCCAAAGGGCTAATGCAATCCCTTGTCTTCTGTAATCTTTGCTTTCGTTATAGTCGGATTATGAAGCTTAATCATAGATTTTAAATTTTTCTTTTTTTCTATGTTATTATATTTTGCAGTGTTGTTATGATCGGATCGGTCGGTAAAAAGTATTTATTAGGTTGGTTAATATCAATGAATTGAACTATTAAAACCTTTAAAGCATGTTTTATTATTGATGGAGGTTTTCGGAGATTCATTGATTTAACTTAAAGTGAAAAGAATTGCTTTTTTTATAGTTTATCGATATAAATTATGATCTGAATCGTCGTAAATTTAGTATTATTATATTTCTTTAAGTTATTATCCTTGGTGTTTGAAAATACAGTATTGAAGTCCTAATTTCGACAACACTACTATTACTTACACTAGTACTATTTAGTATTTACTATGTAACTTACCTAGTTTTTTGACAACAACGTTAAAAGTTTGTTCTCCAAAATTACTTTGTTAGTATCCAACTTTCCTATTCCATCGAAAATATTCATTCAAACTTTCCATCCAACTTTCCAACTACCTAATACGAAATCAAGTCTACATTCGGTTTGGGTATCAAAACATTAATGGTATGGATTTGGGTGGAGCAAAAGCAACATAAATCCCCCTTCTATAAAACCCAAGTGGCCAAGTTCTCAACTTTCCAGTCCTCTGCCAACATCCACCTGTAACAAACACATAGACATCCTCTGTTTCTTTCATCCTCTGTTTCTTTCTCCCCAACCAACAATCTCCTCCAATGACAATAATCTCCTCAGTTTCTCTTCTCCTAATCCTAATCCTAATCCTCATCCCATCCGCCGTCAAATCCGACGACCTAATCGAACAAGTCTGCAAAAAAACCCCCTTCTACGGCCTCTGCGCCGCCACTCTCCACTCCAACTCCTCGTCCTCTGCATCCTCCGACATCAAGGGCCTCGCCTCGTCAGCAACCAACCTCGTACTCTCCAACGCCACGGAGACGCTGGCTTACATCCAGCAGCAGTTAAAGCAAACCAGGGATCCCAAGCTGGAGAAAGCTCTGGCGAATTGCGCGGAGCTCTACATTCCGGTGGTGAAGTACAATCTCCCCCAGGCAATGGACGCTTTCCTCAGGGGGTATTACGGGTTTACCAAGTACGCTCTCTCCGACGCGAGCAAGCAGGCCGACGCCTGCCAGAAGAGCTTGTCCGGCGCCGGCGCGGGAGGAGATTTGGGGGCGAGGAATAAGTTGTTGAGTGATTTGTGTGATGTAGGGGCCGCCATTGTTGGGTTGCTAATGAAAGTTGGGGGTTTAAAGGTTTGACTGATTGTCAGTGGCTGAGAGGTGTTCCAGATTTTCCTTTTTATCGTTTAGTTAGGATTCGTTTTGTTTCTGGTTAAGTGGGTTTCCTGGTGTTTTGATGTCGGTAAATGTTAAGTGTAACGTGTCGTGCTCTGCGAAAGTGCAAGAACATCTGGTTGATAACTCATGAAATTTTTACAGTATGATTCTTCATTTTTCTGGATTAAATTTGCTTTCTTTCTGGGGTTTATTGAACTTTAAACTAAAGGGCGTTGTAAGACGCGCCAAATATTTTAAGAAGACGTTTTCGCCACTTGTTTTCAACCCTACTTGGGATAGAAAACATTAGTTTCAGTGAATGATGCCGACACATGAGGGTTGGTTTTGTTCTAGAATGAAATCATTAATGTGGTACTACGACCCGGACTCGAAACAGTTGATGAACGAACTTGATCGATTTGTTACGGCGAAAGCTCACCTTTTGATAGGTCGATTGTTCGTTCGTGATTTAAGAGTGTAATCATAACGAGCCTTGATAATAAGTGGGACGCTTGGTGGAACTTCAAGGTGACCAGGTCCAGAAGATTAGCAGGTCTAGTTCACTATTGCTAGATCATTATTCGAAGGCATATGTGACGTCATCTTAACAAAACATGTATAACGTAGATCACCAAAATGAAGCCTTATAAAGGAAATATCGCCTCAATATGTACCCCGTGCTCATTTCCTTTCTCTCTCTTACCCTTATGTCATTTTTTCAACTTTCACTACGAAGAATCTGTAAAAGTGTTGGACCTAGGCCATCAAACTTGAGTCCAACGATCACATATACAAAATATTTTATCGTCCATTTGACGAATAGAGCTAAGCAAAACCCTCTCTATAATAGCTCCCCATGTAACATAATCAACCATTCGATCGGGAAACCAACTTCACGTCTCCTTAAGGTCCATCCCCAAGTAGACATCCATGAAAGGAACAAAAAGGTGACACACGTGGCATGAGAAAAATGTGACCAGCTGAGCCACGGAATACTAGACCCACTGAACCACTCACACCAGTGAAAACTACATACTTCAACACTAGTATATTCATTAGGTGATAGTTACTGCTTGCCCACTTCTGGACACAACTACGGACGTTTTTCTGGGTTCCCACTGAAGCCAGTTTCTTCAATGTGTGTCGCCATCATGCTTCTGGTAGTGGGCATAAATTAATCTTGTTTTGTATGGCTCTATCATGCAAATTTTTGTCCACCATTTAAGGTTCAATGATTAGATCAATCAGTGGTGCAGAACATAATTTATTTTCGCTAAGGTTGTGACCGAGGACAAAATACTACGCTAGAGTTGGACTAGTAGTTCAGTAGCGAACATCAAAGATCTTCATATTGCAGGACAAAGGCAAGATGTTCGAACATATACATTCAGAGTGGACACGATAATTTAAGTTTTGTTCTTTTTTGTGTTTACATATTGTGCATATAAACAAAGTAATAACAACACTTACAACTTGCTAGAATTTGAAAATGGCAGCTCCACTCGAAGGCTTCGAAGCAAACACGTAGAGTCCAAGTTCGTTCTTGTTGATTACGCCTTTCTCGATCCTCGACTGGTAGAACTTCTCCTGCAACACCAGCATATCAACACTAGAAGTAATTGTGATGCAAGCTTCTTTCTCAATTACAAATAACATGCATACCTTTAAATTTATGATGAACTGTGGGACAATTGCTTCCTTCACTAACGCAACTGCACAACCTCCCCACCCAGCTCCAGTTAGCCTAGCCCCTAATGCTCCATTCTCGCGGCAGATCTTTACAAGTTCCTCCAACTCTTGGCAGCTGGTGACAAAAGAAAAGTTCGTGACAAGATCATGAGGTTACTAAGATCATTTCGGCTCTTGTTCCATTTTTTTCCTCATACCTGCATTCGTAAAGAACACTGCAACTGTGGTGGCTGTCATTCATTAGCTCACCCAGCTTCTTCAGCTTCTCATCATCACTGCCAAAAATTCATTTGGGAGATTCAACACTCGAAAGCTTGCAATTAACTTACAGGAAAGGATGTTAGCATGCAGACCCCCTAAAGGAACAAGGCATTAAATCCATTGTCCAAACTGCGTTTGAAAATTACACAGAATGTAGGTATGCTGCATACTTGAGTTTAGCTAACACGGTATCCTTGAAAGCATGAACACGCTTGGCTTCTGAGTAAACATGAGCAGCTCTCTGTGACAAAATGGCAACTCAAGGTGCCAAAACTTGATTACTTATTGTACTATAAGAAATTCAAGCAGAGGGATACTTCATTAAACTGAAAGCATACAAAAATGAAAACAGGAATTTTCGTACCTGATGTAATTTGAAGTGCTTGGCTGCCTTTAGTACTTCCAATGAAGAGACAGAACTGGCAAAGGTAGATGTCAGCTTTTCTCCAATTATTTCCTCCATCTCTTCAGCGGTGTATGGCTCCTCCTTCAAATATTCCTGCACCAGTAAAGCCAAAGAAACAATCTTAAGTAAGCCGGGTAGGAAATGTCAAACAGAAAATTGCCGGGATGATGCTTCGGGGCCAAAACTGAGGTGACAGTCGTACCTTAACAGCAATAACAGGATCAGAAGAATTATGTTTGGCAGCAAAAGATATGCACAACCCTTCAACATCAGACAAGGTTTTGACTTTTGCTCTTGCTTCATCTGGTTTCATTCCTAGTTTAATTCCAAGTATGATCTGAAGAAATGTAACTCTATATCAAGTTTAGTTCTGACTGGAACCCCAGGGAACACGAACAAATAGTCTCGATATGAATGGACAGGAAAAAAGTTTCTTACAGAAGCTAAGCGGCATTCAACAACTCTGTTATTGTAGTTAGTGGCAGCAGTGACTGCCTTTTGAGATTCTGCTAATGAATGCGCAATCACGAAAGTCCCTCCATCTGGAAGATGCACATCAGTTGCTCGAACAGGGTTAAAATCAATAAGTTCTGCGAATCCAGCCTTTGCCATAACTGAAATTGCCTGCCAAGTAACACATTCTCATTGAGACGTGGCTAAGCTAGAATCGTACAACAAGTACGTATAACTTGGAAATAATGGTGTCTGGTTATGTATAGACTTCACAAACCTGATCCATTCCTCCTGATTGTGTTCCTATGTGCCTCTCACAATCACATGTAAGCTGAGCAAGTTCTTTCTGAACAAGAGGAAACCAATTTGAACCGTGTGATTCCATAATGCAGTTGAAGAAATAACCATAGAGATACAACTAGGCTTATTTACCTTTGGGATGCTTACACCGAAAGCAGCCATAATCCCTATGGTGGATGAACAAACAAATGCAGCAGAACTCGAAAGTCCAGAACCTGGATGGATTAACATTTCATAATGTCAGGTTTTAAATACGATAAAAGAGAGAGCAAGGCACTGCACTGAACCAGCAATGATTCCCCACTTCATTAACATACCAGTAGGAACAGTTCCATCAATCATAACATCTAGCCCAACTGGGACTCCAACTTCCATCCCTTTTTCTTTGGCGTATTCGTAATAACCTTTATACCTGCAAAAGCCACAACAAGGTAAAGTATAGTTCCATCATTTCATGCACGAAACAGACTTCACTATAATTGGAAGTTTCAAAAATCTTACCCGCAGATGAAATAATGACCCCATTTGTGATTCTTCAAGTCAATTTTCTGCACCAATTGAAATCATTGTACCAAACTTCCATTTCTTTTCTCAAGTCAATGATTACACACGATGACGGTTAAAAGAAGATAAACCTGGCTAGGATCCGCAGGGTAAGTGCAAGTTGTGTACTTATCGTTGACATTAGCAATCCGTAGAATCTTCTCCGCTTCCGAAGGAGATCGCTTACGAATCGCCACGATCGTATCCTGCCTAATCGCCATTGGCAGAACCGAGTACCCTTCATAATCAATGTGCTCCCCAATCAAATTCACTCTTCCTGTGAAAGACAATTACTCGTGAGCATTCGTTTCTGAGCCAACCCAACAAAGAAATCGGAAAGAGACTAGAAAAGACCTGGAGACCGAGCGTAGAAGTCCGGAGCATGGCCGAAGACTTGTACAAACTTGGACCTCAACTTCTCATAACGGTGCTGTGCTTCCTCAAGTTGAGAACCGCCGCCGTATACAGGATCGAGGGAGGAGAAGAGTGGAACTGGGAGCTCGTCGTGGTTCGCCGCCATTGAACCTTTGATCAAAAGCTTGTACTTTTCTGTGGTAAAAAAAGCTTGTACTGATAACCCACCAAATAGAATAACCGCTGTGAGGAGATGGAAACAGGGAAGCAAGCAAAGATGAACACGAAGTGTATTAATATTACGTGCGGGGGAAACTGCCGAATCAGTTTCTTTTTAGGACGGTTATCTTTTGTTGGATTTGAGTTTGATTTGAAGTGTGGATAAAGATTGAGGAATTATAAAGATTGGGTGGAATCTTATTTTCGTAAGTAAGGTCTCCTTATCATCAGCCTGGAAATTTCTGTCGACAGTCCAACCCAGTGACAAGAAAAACGAAGAGATTTTCCGCCGGAAAACTAGTTTTCCGATTGCGAATTTCCAGCTCAACTGCGAAATTGTTGGTTTATGATTTGGTAACAGAACTTATGGTTACTTACTAACTGGTCTTAATCTTTCATATTATGACGATAAGAGCTAATGAATGGATGTCAAACGAGAAAATCATGAAAGGGAAGAGAAACTGGAAAGCAAATGAAAAGGTGAAGAAGCGATAATGCTCACGTGTCTGCACCGCTGCAGTTGAGATGGATGATAAATGGCAAGAGGCAATAACACATGATAGGATAATTATGCACTTATGCACAAGTGGGGCAACCGAGACTCTCGGTAATGGCGGAATTGGGGTCGGCCCAATCCAAACTATCGTCCAGGTCCCTCGTCTCAAAGCGTCGAAAATATCGATGGTACATACAAATTTGGTTCAACTAAAAAGTATAACAAATGTCTTTTCCGATTATAGCTTTATATTAGGTAAAAAATAATGAAGTCAGCGATTGATTATTCAATATATAGATATTCAATCAAAATTCAACTCGATGTATGTTTCAATTGTGATTACTCAATATATAGATATTCAATCAAAATTCAACTCGATGTATGTTTCAATTGTGATTACGCCCTTAATTTTACTATTATTAATAAAAAATATTATTATAATTTAGACTTGAAATGCGCCCAGGGTCTCCTATCATCCTGGTTCCACAATTACTTTCGATCAATATATCATAGAAAATTGGAAATCAGATTTGGATGTCACAACACTTAATAGTTCTTGCTAGTTCTACTAATTTTTTCTCATACTGTTTGAACGAATTCCCGCAGCTCTCAGGCTCAAGTTGAGAGTCGGCCATGGCGTCCTCTCCAAATTTGGGCTGCCCTTTACTCACCGCTTCCACCACCTCGTCGTGGTCGCCGTGTACCACATAATCGTAACCCTCGGCGCGGCTTCTTCGACTCCGGGTTCGTCACCAGCAATTCCTTTATCTCTTTCGAAATCACCAGCCCTTTCGCCTGCACGGCGTCGATCAAAACCAAGGCCAGCGACGTGACGTCGTTGGCCCTTCAAGCCGCGAGGGTCGGCGATGAGAGCCGACACGCAGACTTTGAAGTATGGGGTTTGCTGGCAAACATCTTCGATGAAGACCTTGTTCGCAGTCGATGGTGATATGTTAATTTAACATGAATATATCTCTTCGGCAGATTTCAATCATTCATACCAACCACAAACACCTCCCGCAAACGCTTTTGATAAATACGTATAATGTTAGACATAGATCAGTGTCCGACCTTAGCTCAGTTGGTAGAGCGGAGGACTGTAGTGGTTAATAAGTGCTGTCATCCTTAGGTCACTGGTTCGAATCCGGTAGGTCGGATTTTTTTCGATTTTGTAACATTTATTACATTTTAGTACCTAGGTTATAGATAAATGACTAATGATCCATATAAGAATGAGTATTCTTACATACTGGACCATAACTTACAGATAAATGTCTAATAAATTAATAACGACACCGGTTATTTTAATTTGTTTCTACAATTCGACCCCAGTTAAAGTTTAACCCTCGAACACCCCCCTCTCTACTAGTTCGATATTTCTTTTTCTTTGTTATGAAGAAATCTCGCCCTATGTAAGTGTCACTCTTTGGATAGCCTGACCCAGTTAAACTCTGATCATGTGTAGGGACAAGTCCCAACATACGATTGTTGAACACTTTAATTTTCTCCCAAGAGCGGCATGCTACCAATTATTTCAGCTCTACCTAGTAGATTTGTCAAGATTCACAAAATGATGAGTCCGACTAATATCACCTAGGGCCAAGTCAACTCCTTACTTGGGGTAGCAATGGACCCAATTGTTCCCTAATCTTATGAGTTTATGAGAAGTAAGATTCGAAATCAAAACCTCTAAATATATGCAGCTATATTAATCGACAACCTTAACCAACTAAACTAAAAATATTCGGTCCAATTCGCCGCCCTTAATTTTTCCTCCAAAAATTGTCACTCACATTTGACATTTCTTCGAGAAATTTTATAATGCCGTCGGTGGAAGACTTGGTACTACGGGTTGACTGACTCAGTACTTTTCCAAACACTAATGATTCTCAGTTTCCCACTCGGTTTCATCAATATATATATAACCCCCATATGCTTCCCTAAATTCCAATATCCCACCAATACATTACACACATACTCCAATTTCTAAACTAAAGAAGTACTAAAATGGCTAGAGTTGAAGTTGGAAGGATGCTGATGTTATGGGTGGTGGTGGTGGTGTTGTTGTGTGTGGTGCAAGAAAGCAGTGGTCAGACGATATGCAACATACCGATAGCAGGGCTAAGGGCTTGCAAGCCATCGGTGACTCCCCCGAGGCCACCGAGGCCTACTGCCGACTGCTGTCGAGCCATCTCGCATGCCGATATGAAATGCATTTGCTCCTACAAGAACTCTCCTTTGCTCCCTTCCCTTGGCATCAGTGTCCCTCTTGCCCAGCAGCTCCCTGTCAAGTGCAGGCTCTCCACTGCTGCCAAATGCTAGACCATTGAACAACAAGTCTATACAACAAGAATAAGATTGTTGTAACACCATTCTTGTTTATCAAATCATTGTATGCATCATATGAATGCATTGTTATTAAGTGCCCTACTTATAATTATGCATTGTTATTAAGTTTCCTAGTGTGTTACCAAAAGCTCGATCAGTCTTAATAAACGGAAACGACTTTTCGATTGTTAATGGGTTTGCGTTTTCTTCATCGATCTACGGTCTCATCCCCTGTACTTCTCGATCATTGGAAATTATCAAAGTTTCCTTCTTTCGATCTTTGGCTGAATCGTAGGTATATAAACTTCACCTAACGTTACGGTTTGTGAAATTCAAAAGTTCGGATTAATTATATATGTCATGGATGGAAAATGTTGGAATTATGATAAACTCGATGTTAATGAAGTGAATTCGAACGGAAGAGATTATTGATTAGAGTGGAAAGTCGACATGCTTGATGTAACATGAAATTTCATAGAGATCAAAACAATATTGTTTTGGACATCTAGTCCTTACACCCAAATGTAAAAGGCAAATAAGATACAATCTAATGCTGGAAGATTTGCCCCCAGCTACGGTGTAATTTCCGCGACAGTGTGATGGATCATTTTTACATGATTTTCGGTTGGCGATTTATGCATGGTGTTGTCATTGTTCATCCATGTACCAAAATGGTCGTGGTTGCGGTTGGGTACGCTCGGACTATTGCCAGTCCAATCTCCATTTTTTCAGATCCTCTCTCTTGTTAGAATCTTGTAAATGGGGATTTGGCCCCTCGGTCGGGGACTAAGCAGCTCTGATTGCAACAAACGATTATTAAACCAATTTTCGATACTCATCATATCTCGATCCTATCACCCCTCCGAAAAATAACTGTAAAGCTGATTGGGTAGCTCGTAAGAATTTTAATTTGTGTCCACACTAGGTTTGGAACATAAAGGTCCATGAATGGACAATTCAAGTTTCTGAATCAGTCGAAACACATGTTGAAACAGTTTCATACTTGAGTACTTTTCTTAACACTGTCTTGTTCTCCTACTACTATTTGTCAAGTTGGTCGTTGGGTTAGGGAAAACTAGCTTAGTTATATCCTCAAGAATCGTTGCATTTTAATAATTTGAGTGGTTGAGAAGGGATTCTAATTGGTATTTATATTATTCATTAATATGAGATGAGGCTTGCACAACTTTGATAAATCATGTGCACAGATTGGGGGCTACTGGAATTCGAAACGAAGACCTCTCGGCAATATAAAGCTCTGATACCATCTCCAAAATCGTTGTATCCCAATTATTCGAATTGCTTGTCCTTTAGGCATTGAAAATTCTTCCTTCCCAACCCACCAAATGATATATTCCACCTCACCAACTTGCAGAAACTTCCCAAGTTTGTTTCTAGTCTAGAAATGATGACTAGGGTTGACTAGCTACTTAGACATTTCCAAACTCCCATTCCCACATTTCCGACTACTACATCGTCAGCCCCACCCCTTACAATGTTCGATCCGGAAGAATCGTATATTGACCGGTTTGTTGCGACTGATTTGGTTGTTGCTCGGTGAATCGCGATAACGATCATTGTCTAACAGTTGTAGCTGTGATTGTTAGTGTACATAACTTGTACTACAAATATGGGCTAATTCATATACCTCTTATTTATTCGTATAGAATATTCAAACTATTGGGCAAATCCCTATGATCAAGTTGTATAGAAACTTCCCAAAGCAAACACCCCTATTTTCTAGTTTGGTACTAGAAATGATGACTATAGGGAACTTTAAACATTTCCAAACATTCCACATTCCCACTATATCATTACCCCTACCACAATGTTCGAGCTATTGTGGCAATTGACTGGTTAGTCACAATCGATTTGGTTGTTGTTCGGTCAATTGTGATAACGATCGTCTGTTTAATAGTTGTAACCACGACATCGCTTGTGATTTTGAATAGTATATACACAACTTGTTCTAAATCTATGGGCTAATACACACCGTCTTGTTACCATGTAAATCATATAGACATGGTATATATAAATATATATACATCATAGAGTTCGTGTTTTTAATATCGTGCGCTCAAGTAGCAGGTTCAATCGATTCAACCACTAATCATCAAATCATCAGGTAACCAAATTCTAGGGTCAAGGATACTCTCAACTGGTACAATTTTCGGTCTTCGTCAACCCTTTGGACATAGTACTACAACTACTCTTTCACACTCCTCACGTACCTACACAAAAGGAGCTTCCTTGCTGTGTTTCTGAGTATGCATGAACATACTAAAATAATCCCCCACCTCCCCAAAAAAAAACAGAACAAAAACCCCAAATGACTCTTACATCTGCTACTGCTATTCTGTGTTTCTGGTTGTTCATCTCAGCAATCAGAACCTTCACATTCGGCCATGGAGCCCTTGGCAACAACCAGAGTTGCCAGGCTGGCGAAAGGCAGGCTCTTTTGGAGTTCAAAAGAAGTTTGGTGGACCCTTCTAACTGGCTCAAGTCCTGGTCAGGCCGCCATGGAGATTGCTGCAAATGGTATGGAGTTGTCTGCAGCAACGGCACAGGTCATGTCATCGAGCTCCATCTCGGGGCAGCAGATTTCACATCCTTCAGTGCAGAAATCAACCCTTCTCTGGCGAAATTAAACCAGCTGAGATACTTGGACCTCAGTAGGAATAACTTTTCGGGATTCCCCGTACCCGAATTCATCGGCTCCCTCTTGAACTTGATCCGGCTCGACCTTTCCATAGCAGGATTCTCAGGAGCCATCCCTTATAAACAGCTTGGAAGCCTCACCAAGCTGAGCTACCTTAACTTGCAAGGTAACTACGAAGGGGAGTTGTACCTCGAAAATCTCGATTGGGTTTCGAGTCTCCTTTCCTTAAAGTTCTTGTCTTTGAGCTATGTGGATCTTAGCCGCGTTAAGAATAATTGGCTCACAGTGTTGAACAAAGTTCCTTCCTTGGAAGAACTTTACCTGTCAAATTGTCAACTTGGTTTCATTCCCAATTCTCTCCCTCAAGTCAACCTTTCATCACTTTCTCTACTTGATCTCTCTTACAACAACTTCAGTGATCCTTTGTTCCCCACTTGGACCTTCTATCTCCATTCTTTAACCTCCCTCGATCTCGCCAATAACAAATTCCGCGGCCCGATTCCTGAGGGTCTCCGTAACATGTCTTTGTTAAGTCAACTTGACTTGTCTTGGAACCACTTCACTTCCTTGGAGCCAAACTGCTTTTTGGGGCTAACCCACATGGAAGTACTCAGCATGACTCAGAACGACTTGAAAGGCGAAATATTTTCGAGCGCGATGCAGAACATGACTTCTCTGATAGACCTGGATTTGTCCTTTAATGAGCTTGAGTCTGCTGTTGGAATTCCAGAATACTTCAGCAACTTTTGCAGCTTGAGGGTAATTACTCTGTCAGGAGTCCGATTAAGGCAAGAGGTCGGTGAAGTGCTACGCGTTCTGTCAGAATGTCCTGCGATTACTTTGGAGACAATTCAAATGTCGAATTGTCAACTGTTTGGGAACCTGATGAACATTCCTTTCCGGAACTTTCAGAAGCTGGACACTCTTTCCTTGTCAAGGAACTTAATTTCAGGTCGAGTTCCATTGTCAGTAACAGATATAGTATCGCTACGGAGCCTGGAGCTTTTCAGCAACAAATTGGTTGGACCTCTTCTTTCAAGTCTCGGAAGCCTCCCTAATTTGGAATCCATCGACATCTCCGAAAACTCACTGGAGGGTGAAGTTACAGAATCTCATTTCCAGAACTTCACAAGACTATGGCTTTTTCAAGCATCTGGAAACCAACTTAGCTTGAAAGTTGGCCCGAGGTGGAACCCTCCACCACAAATAGAGATTCTTGGGATGGGATTCTGGCATTTAGGACCCCAGTTTCCTTTCTGGATTCGGTCGTTGAAGCTTTTGACACAGCTGAATATGTCGAGCTCTGGAATTTCAAGCTCGATTCCTCCTTGGTTGTTCTTCAACTCTCATTTCTACAGCATTGATATGAGTTCAAATCTGTTGAATGGTCCATTGCCATACATCTACCCTTTCACGAGTGTCCTGGACATTTCGAACAATTCACTTTCGGGGTCTCTATCAAATTTCCTGTGCTACAAACCAAATGAAGAGAAAACCATGCAGGTGATGAACCTTGGAGCAAATGAATTCAGCGGAGAGATTCCTGATTGCTGGACGAGTTGGAAGTATCTGGAGGCCATAAAGTTGAGCAGCAACAAGTTCAGAGGCAGCATTCCTCGATCCCTCGGAACATTGTCTTTCCTCCAGTCTCTTCATCTGAGAAGCAACAATCTATCTGGTGAAATACCACAATCATTCGCAAACGTCACCAAGTTGGTCGCTCTTGACTTCAGCAAGAACAAACTGGAAGGAATCCTTCCAGCTTGGATAGGAACAAGGCTTTCCGGAATGATGATTCTCAATCTCAGAGAAAACAAGTTCCACGGCAGCATACCGAACGAGCTTTGCCTGGCGAAATCACTGCGCATTCTCGATCTTGCTGACAACAATATAACTGGTTATATTCCCAGATGTGTTAACAACTTCACTGCAATGGTTAAGATGGATGACACCCTCGGTGTCATCCAGCTCAGCTACAACGGTACGGGACCGTTCTTCGAGACAGCATTGGTTATGATCAAAGGAAAGCTAAACGAATATGGATCCATCCTGAAGTTTGTGAGGAGCATAGACCTGTCAAAGAACAAACTAGTCGGAGAGATACCTGACGAGATGACTAAACTCGGAGGCTTACAGTCGCTAAACCTGTCCGATAATTTCTTGACCGGAGTCATCCCTCGAGATATAGGATCCATGGGAGCACTAGAATCTATCGACCTCTCTCTCAACCAACTCACTGGCGAAATCCCTCCGAGCTTTTCAAGCATGACGTTCCTCAGCTTTATGAACATTTCTTCCAACAGATTGACTGGAAGGATTCCTTTGAGTACTCAACTTCAGAGCCTCAACTCATCTAGTTTTGCAGGAAACAGTTATCTCTGCGGTTTACTGCCGAAGTGCAGAACGGATAACACAACAGTTGACAGCAACGGAAATCAGAAGCCTGAAGATGATGGAAATGATGATCCGGAGATAAAATGGTTTTACGTGAGCTTGGCGCTTGGATTCATACTCGGTTTCTGGGGTGTGGTGGCTTCGATGGTACTCAATAACCAGTGGAGGATTGGCTACTTCCATTTCGTGGACCGTTTGTGGGACAGACTATGCTGCCGCCTCTGAATTCCGCCCTGCGAATCTCGCAGCAAAGGAACGAAATATTTATGGCTCTTGCCTCCTGCAAAATGAAGAAATCTTTCTGTTCTTCACTGAAAATTGCTGATAACCTATGATAATAACTGCAAATTGATTATCAAGCCAGAACCGTGAAGTGTACCAAACAAGTTTCTGCTAATTATGAATACCTGATCCAGTGTTTTCAAGTTTTTATCTTTTTCAATCCATTCCTTCCTGGAATCTTGTCGCTTGTCAGTAGAATTCGATCTGCTAACATTTTTACACCAGATGGACACACAAAGACAAAGAATACAGTAGAAGTGACAATTTATTGGCCTGCACTTCATTATCAGACAAAAGTTAGAAACAGTTAGTAGCCTTTGGCTTTCTGCCTCTTCTTCTGACCATTTCAATGATACCTTTACAGAGAATATTCTTCCTGAAAGCGATTATGTTAAAAAAAAAAAAATCTTTTACAGGCAAAAATCATATCATTGCTAACAGTTTAACACAACACTCTTTCTGTACAACTGGAGATTCTATGAACAACTTAGTTAAGATCTGAAAAGGCTTCTACTTCAGCGATCGAATTAACAAAATCCACAACTTTTTGCCTATAAGATCAACAAACTCAAAGTAAATTTTGCTAGACTCTTGATTCAAAGCAAAAGTAGCAACCACAGCCCAGAAACCGGCAACAAAACCGAGAACGACGCTATGAGATAACCAATGCAGTGAAAATTCTTCATCATCTACAAAACCGGGTACTAAGCTGCTTCGAATGCTGCAGTTCACGCGCAACGGGGGACCACAAAGTTCTCGGTTGCCGGTGAAGCTGGATGAATCAAAGCTCTGCAGTTGAGTGCTTGAAGGGATTTTACCACCCAAGTTGTTGCAGGACAAGTTCAAATGACTCAAGAATGTCAGACCTCCTAGACTTGAAGGGATTGCTCCAGAGAGTTGATTATTAGATAAATCCATGGATTCCAGAGACTGCATTTCAGTTAGATCTTCAGGAATTGCACCTGAGAACGAATTGTGTGATAAGTTCAGATATTTCAGCGCCTTCAAGCTTGTGATCTGCTTTGGGATCTCTCCTGACAAGTTATTACTGGAAAGGTCGAAACTTCTGACGTAGTTCAGTATGGTGCTGTAATCCAACAGCTGCCCTTTGGCCACCACCATTTGAGTGTCCGGAAACGAATAGCTCATCCCAGCAAAGACCTGAATGATGCCTGAAGTATCATTGGCTGCTCTAACCATTGCACTGAGATTCGCCACACATTCTGGCACGGTACCATTAATGTAGTTGTGAGAAAGATCCAAAATTTGCAGAGATTGCAGGTTACAGATCTCCCCAGGTATGCTGCCATGGAACTTATTCCACCCCAGACTAAGGATGGATAAATCCGGAAGGCTTCGCCCAATCCATTTCGGAATGTTCCCTTCCAATTGATTCTGACCCAATCCGACAGAGACTAACCTAGAACAATTCCCAAGGGAAGCAGGAATCTCACCGGTTAGGCTGAGATTCTGAAGACGCAGAGCTCTAAGCGAGCTTAGATACCCTATAGAATCCGGAATTTCGCCGCTAAACTTGTTGTTCCCCAGCCTTATGGCTTTCAAGTTCTGCCAGTGCTTCCAACAATTCGGTATCGCACCGGTCAAACGATTACTCTGCAGGCTGAGATATTCCATATCCTTCATCCGACTTGGGTTGAAACACAGGAACTTGAGCAAGTTCCCGGAGAGTAAATTGTTGGAAAGGTCCAAAAAGGTCAAATTCGACGAGATCGTAGGCAGCGGACCTTCCAAGCAATTGAAACTGAAATCAAACAATGACAAACTACTAACAACAGAGATGACATGTGGAAGCCTTCCAGGGATTTGGTTGTGAGAGAAATTCAGATAGTAGAACTGAGACGACATGTTCCAGAACCATTCAGGAAAAGGTTCGGAAATTCCAGAGTTGAACAGATCAAGAGAGTTCAGATGCTCTAAATTTTGCAGCCAATGAGGAAATCCAGGTCCAACATACCAGGATCCTAAGTCCAATGTTACAAGTTGCTTGGAGGGACGCCATTCCGGTTTAGCTTTCAGAACCAACTGGTTATCAAACGCATAAAGGCTAGACAAATTCGATAGCTTGGCAAACAGAATTTGAGGAAAAACAACACCTTGCATTGAGTTCTGAGATATATCAGCATACCTCAACTCTTCCAACATCCCAAAACTCTCCGGAATCGTCCCGTTAATCTTGTTCCTCGCGATATCAACATGAATCAACGATGTCATCCCACCAAATAACACGGGAAGTGGACCAGATATTGAATTATTAGCAAGAACGAGACGCCTTAGTGTCTTAAAATTCCCGATCTTGTTAGTCAAAGGACCGAACAGTTGGCAACCGCGTAAATTCAACACCTGCAACGTATTATAAGCACATTTTCCAAGGGTATCAAGTAACTGTGACACACTTCGATTCAGTTTCACACGAGACAGAGAAAGCGAGCTCAAACTGCAAAAGCCTTCGAACAACTCCGGAGTCCCCTCCTCGAATTCAAGGCCATCATTCAATGACAACTCCAGGCGGACAATAGAGGACAAGTTGCCGATCTCTTTCGAGATACCACCGCTCAACTTGTTTGTATACAAGTCGAGAATCTCCAGATTATGTAAACTGTATAGCCAGTTTGGTATTGAAGAATTGAAATGATTCGCATACAAGGAAAGGGTCTTGAGTGAAGTAAGGTTTCGGAGCTCATCAGGAAACGAACCTCCGAAATTGTTGAATCCTAGATCTAAATAAGTAAGGCTGTGAAGAGAAGAAACCCAACTAGGAACTGAAGTTTGGGAGAAATCATTGTGGTATAAATCTAGAGCTGACAACGATGAGAGGTTTAGGTTTGCGATCAGAGGGATGTGACGGATTCGACATCTCGAAAGATACAATTTCGATAGAGATGGGAGGGTGTTTATCACGTTCAGCCAGTCGGATGCATTGCTAAGATCAACAGAACTCAAATCAAGATATTCTAGCGAATGCAAACCGGAAATCCACTGCAAACTATCAGCATATAGCGCATAATAATGTCCAGCCTGCAAACCAAGCTGCTGCAAATTCGAGAGGTTCCCCAGTTGATGAGGAATAACTCCTCCGAATCCAGCTCCGTCAAGGTACAGATAGTTTAAACTAGTGACGGAGCAGAGGAAACTAGGAACTGGAATCCCTTCAAAGTTGTTGTATGAAAGGTCCAAATAACTCAGATGTTTCAACTCAAGCAGTGAAGGATTTAGCTTACCGCTAAACACAGAGTTCTTCCGAAAGGAGGAAGAAGACTGCCCGAGATGAAGCTCAGTGACGTGGCCAGTGGTAGAGTTTTCACCGTCACATACGACACCGAACCATGTGCAGCAATCCCCTTGGGGAATCCAAGATGATAAGAAGCTTGCAGGGTCTTCAAGACCAGCCTTGAATTCCAGAAGAGCTTCTCCTTCAGATTGAATGCAGCCTTCAGCACAAGTACAGCAGATCATCCAGCTCAGGCAAACAAAAAATGTAAGAGAAGTCATGAGAGTTGAGAGTGAAAGGCTAAACCACACAGCCCATTCATGAATTGTAAAGATGGAAACTAATTTTATCTTATCGGACCCCTTTTCTCGAGTAAGATTCTTCCGCGGAAGTATCAATTGCAGTCATTCAGTAAAAAATATCGTTATTATCAAACTGCAGTTTTGCCGGCTCCTTGCAGCACAGCATCTACATTGCCTAGACGGGACAAAATGATTACCAAAGGTAAGCCTGCAAAGCTTAAGAAAACTGTATTAAATTATAAGCCTACAGCGCTGCGAGCCTGCAACAATTTATCAATCGGAAAGCGTACAGCACCGCAACCGTCGGATTCATCTTCTACGAATTTTCTACGGTAAACTTCTTGCTAGGACTTTGTTTCTGCAGACCCGAGAGACTAAAGAAATAAGGGTATTAGCATCCAACTGCCCATGCACATAATCCAAAACTGATAATAAGAAAAAATAGAACTTTCTATTGATGGAATAAAATATATGCAGAACAGCTTGTCATTTACAGCAGTGAGAGGACCATTTCGATCAACTCAATTATACTAATAGGATTACTTTCAGTTAGGCACAAATCTATAGCTTTTCAACTGGAAAACCGACAACTGGAGTTAATTCCGATGCCATGGACCGCAGCTCATCAATCTCTTCAGTTGAAAGTCTCCAACCAATTGCACCAGCAAACTCGCTAGCCTGTTCTGCAGATTTGGCTCCGGGGATTGGAATAACATTGTCTTGAGATATCAACCAGTTGAGAACTACCTGTAAATGGTTGGCAGAGTTGGCCGTGATGATTGTCGTAAATTTAACCGAAACAAGGAAGCAAACTAGTTAAGGTTTTCCACGAACGGAGGAACAGAACCTGTGTGTTTGTCTTGCTGTACTTGTCTCCTAATTCCCCAATTCTGGATATTAGAGGTTGGAGCTGCAATATAATATACAAAAGTATAACCTATTCTGGCACATGAAGAAAACAGAATCACTCAACCATCCATCAATGATCAATCCTACCTTTGTTAGAACTTCAGGAGTGTAAATCCTGCCGCGAGGTCCACTAGGCGGGTTCTCTGGGGTATACTTTCCAGTAAGAGCACCTGAATA
This sequence comes from Linum usitatissimum, assembly GCA_030674075.2. Lineage (NCBI taxonomy): Eukaryota > Viridiplantae > Streptophyta > Magnoliopsida > Malpighiales > Linaceae > Linum > Linum usitatissimum. The sequence goes on along the minus strand of JAUJYP020001410.1, from coordinate 2,213,639 downwards.
AGTGGAAAAACATCCGAAAGTACATGAAATTAGTTACATATACTGCAATTGGTAAAATAACATCTTCAACTGCAAAATCCTGAAGTGAAACTAAACATAAGAATACCCACCTTGAGCAATCGGACTATATGCAATCACAGTGACTCCAAGTTCATCACAAGCTGCCTTAACTCCATTTTCCTCTGGTTTTCTGTATATAAGACTGTAATTTACCTGGTTTGAGGCTAATGGGATACCTCTTTGTTTGAGCTTCTCATAAGCAGCTCGGAGACGTTTCTCTGATTTAGGTTACACCAAACGTAAGTCATTATTACATGGTCTTTGGTTAGATAGAGCATTGGAAATAAGAACATTACCGCTGTAGTTCGAAACGCCAACAGCCTTCACTAGGCCCTGCTCAACTGCATCTCCAAGACCATCTATATACCCTGAAAATGAACTTGGGATGAAAGGAAGCCCATATTTAATTCTGAAATGTAGTGTGTCAAGCTTTCACTTTAGCAATGCATCTAAAACAACGAAGCATCAGTTTAACCACCTTCATTTCCCCATATTCCAGGCCTGTAGACCAGCAGCGCAAGAACTTGATGAGTCACTACAGAGGACGAATTGCTGAAAGACAAATGCAAAATCCAGAACCAAAACTCGAAATAAACTGCATTACCAATGAAGCTGATACAGTTCCACTGAGGATACTCCAAGGCGGCTTAGGGAATCCTTAAGAGCGGTTAGGACACTCTCACGTCCCAGCCTCCATGGCAATGCAGCGAACTTGGTGGCAATAGCCACCTCCAAGTCAGGTTCTGATTTCTTTCTCTCGCTGATGAATCTAGAGAAAATCAATCAATCAAAGGTTGGACTGTCAGATTCGACGCATAACTCAGAAATACACGTCTCATTGTCATCAAATGTTCAGTCAGAGGACAGTACCTTCCAAGTAGGGTTTCAGAACTGATGGCACCAAATGATGCCTGGAAGGAAATTGGATTATTCTCGAAGCATCAAAGATTCAAAATATACATCTAAGAATTTTCTAACAAGCTATTATAGAACCGACCAGTTCTCACCCTGGAGCCATAAACTTCAGCTGTATCAATGAGAGTAATCCCAGAATCAATACTTGCATTGAAAGCATCCCTAGCATCTTTGAGTTTTCTATCTGTTGTTTATCACCAATTTTTCAAATCAGATATTAAGAAGACAAATTGGGTTGCAACGAATGAATATCAGCTACGTTCTCGAGTTTTTACCGTCCCATTGAAAATTGTTCCAGTAGCTGGTGTCGCCCCAAGACCAAGCTCCAATTCCGAGCTTTGTGACCTTCAAATCGGATCCTCCTAACTTCACTTTGTCATCTTCTACAGTCGACACGTCGCCGGAAGCAGCAGCAGCAGCTCTGGGAACCACAATCCGGCAGGAGGAGCTCCTCCGTTGCTGTCCCCGAGCAAAACCAGGAGAGAAGGAGGCTGTACCGACTTGCGTAGCCATAGTAGTCGCCATTATTTCTCAAAGGCAGAGAATCTCTCAGGAAAACCTCAAGCTGTTTTCTCAAAAGTGTTTCTTCCAAGTTTTCTCTGGTCGTGGATGTTACACGATTGGTAATGATGTCCTCGTCTGCACAGTCCATTTGTTCCCCTACGAAGATCAAAGAATATGAGCAAGAGAAATGATGTGGCTGAGCGGGAGAGGTGATTGCGGTTCACGGTCAAGGAAAATATTTCTTGCTTTAGTCTAATAAAATACTAACCGTTGAAATATATAATTTTACATCTAACGGTTGCGATCTTAGGGCTAAATCGGAGAAGTTTGGGAATGTCCCAGAGGACTATAGTTGTAATCGGTTCCAAAATAACGGGACTGCATCAATCATTTGAAGTTATGAACCCGCCCCAAACTTGGAGGACTATTTAAGTAGCAAACTTGCTATTCTAATCATAGCAGACTTGTTACCTACTAAGGATTAAAGATACATACAAGGCAGACAAAACAACCAACTGCGCTTGCTCGAAAACGGTGGCTACAACAACACATAAAGAGGAGAGGGACTCGGATGTACAGTGGTTGGCTAACAAGTCTATGGATATGCCTTTACACCGCCGAGGTATGTTGCCTGAACCGAAGCAGCTCCTTCTTCCTCGAACTTCTCCCACGATTCGACGGAAAGTATCACGAAATCAGCCAACTTCCCAGGGGATAAAGACCCCACATACTCATCTAGAAAGCATGCTTCAGCTGCTGATATAGTGTGCCTGCCATCACAACAAGTAGAACTTCTGTTCAAGACACTGGATAGAACAACCGTAAGCAAATTAGAAACATGGAGAGAACTATTCGGATCTTTGGTATATCACTTACGCAATCAATGCATCAGTCAGGGAAAGGCACTCAGCCGCATTCCAAGCGGTTTCCCAACCAGGGGGTATTCTTTTCATCGCTGTTTTTATGCTCCCTAATGGATTCATGTCTGCTACCTGCAAAATATATCGTTCAACTAGCCTATGGAGGAGCGTAAACAGAGATTGACAGCAATAAACGGCTTCATACTTACAGGCCAATCAGATCCCAATGCCAACGGTACATTGCTATCCAGAAAGGAATGGAATAAGTAAGACCCTGTCTGAGCTCTTTCTGTCCCAAGCTTTTTCGATGCAGTGTCGGCATCATCGAGTAGGTGATCTGGCTGTTGAACATTAAACAATCACATTTTACAAATGCGGCAGTAAAAATAAATGAAAAACCGTCTATAATTCAAGTTCTATAAGATAGCAACCAATCCCTTTGTCATTCGTAGGCATCAGCATGAGCAGAAGAATCTATTTCTTGTAGTCGAACCAAATGGCACATTGTTAAGTTAGCTCGGTAGATTGGTTTCCCAAACAGCCATCCTAACCGGTATTAACAATTGTGTGTATTCTGTGGCAGATTATCTAAATTTCCCAAAGAACCCCTATGTGAAACATTGTGGTCAAAGCCAAACACTTTTCAAACCATCAAAAAGATCTTCACTTTATCAAAAGTTCCCATATAGAAGACTCAATTTACAAAATTTCTTCATGCAACCCTGAACAGAACCAAGTTCCAGAATCAAAATGTTTCCGAAGAAAATAACACCCTTAATTAAAAGAAATAGAAGTTCTAAAAAACCTGCACTGAAGCAAAGATCTTCTGTTCACCAAATTGATTAGTAGCTCCAGGTGCCAAGTGCTGGGCATGCTCAATCTGAAAGTAAGTTAATAATGAGACTACTGATTTGTAAAATCATATATTGATTTACAATTCAGTGCAACACTTTAAGAGGACTAGTACCAACTGGTAGTCCTCAATTAGACCTTTTTCATCTTTGAGCACTAATATTTACCCTGAATCTTCTATATCTATTTCCATTTGTTGAAGCAACAGATTTGTAAACCTCCAGGACCATGTCATTTGCTTTGTCACCGATAGCATGAATGGCAACCTGCAAGAAACATTTGATGAAACATAGACATGTTGAGATCAATTCTAACACGAAATGTATAAACGCTACAGAGAACAGGACAAGGAGACCTGGAGTCCAAATTTATCTGAAGCTGCAGTCATGTTGAAAAGACTCTTCATATCTATCAATTGAAGGCCAGTATTCTGAGGCTCTCCAACATACGGCTACAAAAATTGAGAGAATTAGTTAGTAAATAATATAAGAAGCAGGACTATATACATACACACATCATGAGACTCGATCTATGGCGTGAACTACAAAATATTAGGCCTTTCCAGTGGAATCTGTGCCAGTTTGAATGACTATGATCGGAGAACGGGTATAAGAAAACCGTGAAAGAAATAAGTGATATCCCATCCTCTGTTTAGTTTCGTGCTAGACTATTTGATGCATTGATTCTCTAAGAAGAAAGTCAAAACAGGCAAGCATCCGAGTAATCTACCCAAAATACATAGAGAAAAGCATTTCCAGCAGTTCCCTGTAAATCTTGGATACAGGTACACAGAACAGTAGACTTATTAAATGTCACTCACCTCATAGAACAGTGCACTATTGGACCCTAAAGACCCATCAGCAAAGGCTTTGACACCTCCCAAATAAATCCAATCACTCAGAACGCGGCCAGTTTTCTTCATAACGTCCTGCGAAAGTGGTCGAAACTTGTAAGAAAAAGTTGACATCTTAAGCAGCCAAACCTAACTGATGGGATGAAGTTGGCAAGAAAAGAAATCCAAACAAAAAGCACTGCTTTATGCATTAAAAAACACAAAAAAGGTTATTAAGATGATACTATGTAAATACAATGAAGAACGCATACAGCTAGACGAGACCATGTCTCCATTGGGAAGAACATGCACATCCTGGTCCTCAACTGCCCTGAATAATCAGCCCATTGATATACACCTGTAAAGATAACGAAAGTATGCAATCATGATCTGAGATTCCATAAATAAAAAGAACTTAGATAACTTATCCATAAGTTGCATTTACTCACAGAAGCTTTGCTTTGATGTTTTTTAAAGTATTACATCCTATGGAGACCATAAAGAAATTTCCTAGAATTGCTTGTTTCAATGGTCAAACTACAGTGTGAACCTCGGGAAGTTGCACTCCTGGTACGTGGTTGTGATGAAGACATCCCCACATTTAAGGTTGCTGAATATTGAGGCTAACAATCACATACAACGTGATCAGCCTTGAAATGGGCTGTTGATGACATCAATTTTGTACTACAAAAAAGTGATCGACCTTACAATGGGCCGTTGATGTCAATTCTGTATTTCATTTAAGCACTATGCAACTAATAAGACAAGCAGTAAATATGGAAATCAACTTAGAAGACACATTCAGCAACTGAAAAGATTGACGGCTAAACCTGACAAGTCCTCCCACGGATCCTCTGGTGATGCTCCGGGAAAGTATCTTCCAAAGTCAACAACACTAGTCACACCCCTCTTCAAGGCAAGATTTGTAGCCCTGAGCAAAGCTTCCCGCCTTTCAGTCACAGAAACCTCCAGAATCACAGCAAGGATGAGTTTCATAGCAGCATCAACTAACAGTCCTGTAGGCTCTGCACCATATAGCAAAAAACATTACAAAAATGAATTAAACGGACAGTTTCATGTAAAAAGCACTGTTGTCAAAACCGGACCGGACTCACCGGTTCGACCGGTCCAACCAGTAACCGGTGCCATCACCGAAAAACGAGTAAGCGGTTTGCCATCGAATCATTTAAATACGGATCCATAAAATTACCTCCGGTAGGAGTTTTCATTATAGTTCCCCCACTTGGATCCTCCGACAACTTACTGATGCCAGCCAGCTTCAGTGCAAGTGAGTTGGCCAACCCCATATGACCATCCATCCTCGTTAACCACACCTGAACATCATCTTAAATAAGATGCGTGAGATATGCAAACAAACTTTAGCAAACACTAATGCATAAGCTGTGCTGTGATGTGGTCTCTTACAGGATTGTCTGTGCTGAAATCATCGAGCCATGATGCCATCGGTAATTCTCCACCCCACATATCATTGTTCCATCCACCACCCAAAACCCATGAACCTTGTTTTGCATCTGAAATTTTGACCAGGCAGAACCAAGTGATCATTGACAACAAGGGTTCAACTTTCAACAGTTCAACCAACTAAACATGTATCGTGATTCATGCATCACAAACAGCTATAGGAATTAATCACGAGCTATAATATTTGCAGGGAGTTATGTGAAGTTACTTTTTACCGCCTCTTCGATTCTTCTTACAAATTCTGTCTTCTGACGTACACCCTGCAGCTTAACTCGCGCCATCTGCATTTTCATAAGACGGAAGTCAGAGCTCAATGTCTAGATCAGTTGAATGAAACCCTCTTCATGCATGCTTGACATGATAACGGGCAGAAAAATCAGCTGTTTATGTCAAGCAATTATGACACATTTTCCATTCGGAGTTCAATGGATTCCCCAACAATGGTGAAAAATGCAGCAGCCAGGTCAACGAACTGATCAGTAAGGAAATATCTTCTCGTCTCTACAACCACTCTAAACAACTAGAAATTCCGATGATTCCCCTTCTATAGACCAACCAGCATACAAGAAAAGCCTAGTAATCCTCAGTTTGAAACTCAACAAACATACAAAAAAACTCAATTCCCGGAGGACGGACGTTATACTAACATAAATAAAAATGTAGAACAAAGTAGGAACCGTTGTGAAACCTGCAATCCACCAGGAATGAAATGGACATGAGAATCTATAAACCCAGGAACGACAACCTTCCCTTCAAGATTCAGCAGCTCAGTCTCATTTCCGATCAAACCCTGCTAAACAACCAACCATCATCCATCATCCAAGGAAAACGACGATACAACCTCACAACTTAGCCAGTTGGCGAACCTGGAGTGACGAATAGTTGCCTATCCGGAGAATCCTTCCGTTACTCACTGCCATGGAATCAGCGAAAGGAGCTGAAGCATCACTCGTGAAAATGACGCCATTTTTCAGCACTAATTCTGCGAAGGGTTCTGCTCCTGAGTTGGACGACGAGAGCCGACCGTTGAGGCTGAAATTAAACAACCGCGGGTAGTTGAGGAGTGGGAGGTACAGAACGGCGACGGAAAGAGCAACGGCGGCCGAGAGAATCAGGATGAGATTCATTTCTCTCATCTACTTCTCTGCTTTCTGCTAGCTCAGCTCACTCGGTTAAAAACATTCGCGATCACTCAAGTTTCAGGGGATAATATTTCGATCACTTGACATTTTCTTAACAAATCTGGAAATTGTATATATTTCATTTCAGATTCTCATCTTATTTACGATTTCACTTTGTTTTAGAACTTATCGTGTTGCAACGACTTTTTGATAAGTTATATAAGAAGCCGTATATGTAACGGCCCGCTTACGGGTTAATTAAGGTCAGATAGTCAACCTTGGATGATCATCTCTATCATTAGACTTTTATTTGGGCCTTTCGCCTCGTCGGACTTTCGAAAACCAATTTTCTTTTTGGCAAATTTCCAAAACTAGTTTAATTAGGAATGATAGATGAGGTTTTAAGTGTCTAAATTACTTCCCCTAACAAAATAAACAATATATACATTGAACTTCCCATATAAAGTAATCCTCTATCATTTCGACAAACTTTTTTGTTCGAGGTCAAACACGTAAGTTGACTGACTCAAAACTAAACTTGATAGCTATCACCACTGACAAGTAGTTGTTGACAACTTAGACGTAACTATTAACAATTTAAACGTAACTATTAACAACTTAGACGTAACTATTAACAACTTAGACGTTCCTATTACTAATTTAGAATTAGACGTTAGATGTACGTATGGCGACAAAAAAGTAAGGTAAATATAAAAAGAGAAAATGTAGTTATTAGCCGATAAAAAAAATATTATACGGAGTGTACAATGGATGGAGATGAGATAAGCAAGTTACAATAGAGGAGGAGATAGTGGGAAATTGATTCAGTAGTCGAGGAAATAGTTGAGGAGAATGACTAGGGAATTAGTTTATTTCTAACAGTACTCACTTACAAATCGTTTTATAACTCCCTTCCGTCGCCGATTTCCCTGCTCAGACCTCCACCAGATCCTCATGATCCACAGTAGCCCCAAGATTTTGACCCGGTTCGCGGAGTACAGAGAGTTCGTCAAATCAAAGGCCTCCATAATCACACCCTCCGCCGGCGGGTAGACCAGAGACTAGACCTTCGTCTGCGATCTAGGTCTAAACATTGGTGGCCGATGCGGAGGAGCAGGATGGTCGACGTCGAGCCTTTGATCTCTTAACTCACGTCATTCTTAAAATCACTACTTACATGATGTAACTTGTGAAAAATTAATACAACCAGGTGATACAAACCCGAAGATCACAACTAATTAATTCAACAAGATTATAATGAAGATCACTATAGAAAAAGGAACTTTAGCTACCATTCTCATTTCAGTTACAAGAGGTTGATATTAGTGGTATGTCTGGTCACTAATATCTAGTAACTCGACCTTTCGTGACCCAAAAAATTTTTGTAACTAAAAGTCATTTTCCTCGAGTCTCGAATTCGATCTGTTTCCTTCTCTTCGTGTTACCATAGGTATGTGATTGTGAAGCCATTGTGAGTCACATAAGCCCCACTACTGTTGACCACCCAATTATGAACTGTGCCTGGAAATATGTCGCTCTCCTCGTACGCCGTGAAATGTAGGCGCTTATCCCCGGCAGCCAGGTGGCACCAGAAAAGCGTGGTACCGAAAAATGCATCGCCGAAACTCCAGCCATAATCCGAGCCAACCGAAACCACATGGGCGCTGAGATCCGTGTCTGCCGATTGGCAATGCACTATCAGGGCCTTACTTAGCAGATTGGTAATAGTGACACTCTCGTGCATCTGGATCGACGGACCTGCGCCCATGGTTATTATTATCGACAGGAAAACGAAGGACATCGATGCCGATGATCTCATTGTTATGTGTTTATATAACGTATTGTTTGCGATTGTACGTAAGTTGATGCTTTTATAGTGCACTAGCTATGTCGATCGGCCGGCGGAGTTTTATTCCAGAGCTTAATAGAATGTGTTGCCGTTGCCGCGAATTGTTACATTCTTCAGCTTTTTGTTGTTTCATTGATAAATGTGCATGAACTAGTTGATTCATTGTTGTCAAATTCTCCATCATGTTCTAGAAGTTAATAATTGCCGACCAATGTCTCTTATCTCGATGTCCTAGATTCTTTTCTGTCGAGTAATACTTAATTATGCAATTGATTATGAAAATACTAAACCTACATTAGCAGTTGACTTTTTCTAATCTCTTGTCCTCCTTTTCCTTCCCCACTTCCTCGAAGAATCCGGTTCGTCATCTTTCTAAGACCCTCCCACTTCCTCGAAGAATCCGGTTCGTCGTCTTTCTAAGACCCTCTTTTATTCGTTATTCGTTTTTTCGTTAGATTGTGTGTTATTTATGGTATCTTTCGTCAAAGAGCTCATTGTTAAAAAAAAATAGTTTTAAAGCAGGTTTGTACTTTTGTTAGCTATAGTAAGACAGATTTTTGGATATTGTTACGGCAACTTAAATATGAACTTTAAATTAAAATACATTAGTTGAATGGAGCCTTTGTTAAACGATTGTTGTCTTGAGATTCATTAGTGAAAGGGTTTTGACTTCACAAAAAGTAAAACCATTCTCCACTAGTTCGATTTTCATTCCCTTGATATGCGAAACGGTTGTCTCGTTAAGACAAGCCTCTAACGATATCAATATTGGTCGTGTTCGAGATTTTTTTGAAAATGTGTACTTTTTCATAAGAGCCAATCATGTTTTCGTGAGGGTTGTCGCTACTACGTTTTTTTCGGACAATCACTATGTTACCATCCCGGAGGTGTGATTACTATGTTTCTTCAAGTAATTAAATAGTATGATATGAAACATAATACTAGATATGTTACCACACCATATTTCATTCCTATGTCAAGATCTGTTATTTCTACATAAGCATTACGGCTAGTTGTTTGGTCAGAATTTAAATTTATGGGTGTCGATCTATGTCATATTTAATAGTTTGGTTTGACTTGTAGGAACGTTTATGATGCCAACCAAAAGAAAATGAGAGGAATCTAACTTTGTTGGTCGTTCGAATGGGTAATTATCGGGTCGAAAATTAATTATCAATAAAGTGAGAAGAACGGGATACTCTAATTAAATAGTTCACTCTCTTTTATCTCCTAACTCTCTTTATTTCTAAAATTACTACCTTACATCACATAATTTTATGTGTTATTTGGGTAGGTGATTTGAAATAAAAGATATTTGAATGAAATTACAAGCTATTTTCGAAATAGACCGTTTGGATGGTGATTTTGAATGCAATTATTGTAGAGCGAGAAAAATAAACAAGAATAAAAAAATAAAAAAACGAAAAATGCCTCCCGTTTATTTATAGCTATATCAATTACAAAAAAGCAAGAAGTAATTTTGGTTAAAATTCTCAAATCTTCCCTTTCTCTACCGAAATCTCTACCTCACCCACAATTTTTTTTCGAGCCCACTAGGCAATTTCAAATCTCCCTAAATTTTTTCTCTTTTTGGTATCCCAATGGATGAACTGAGACGAAATCTCTTCGAAAGACCAAATCACCCTAAATCACTCGTTCAAATCACCTACTCAAACGGTGCATAAAAAGGTTCATATAATTAACACTGAATGAGGTGATACAACTCGGACCCAACAATCACAAATAATAAAGTTGAACAAGATTATAATACAGATGAGTAAACAGCAATCCATGGCCAACATAACAACAACACAGCGGAGATATGATACCCCGTGCATTCTCCGTCACTACAAGAATTTAGTCACAGAAAATGCCTATTCCCTGTAACTAAAAGTCCGGTCACTATTATCTTTAGTTATTTTGATCTTAATTAATTACCACAGGTATGCGACTTCGAACCTGCCGTCAAGCAAATAAACCCTGTTATCGTTGACCAGCCAATGAGTTCTGCCTGGACGACTTCCCTTGTCCTCGTATGCGGTGAAAAGGAGACGCTTATCCCCTACGGCCAGGTGACACCAGAAAAGAGTCGTCCGGAACAATTCATCGTCACCGAAACTCCAAGCAAAATCCGAGCCAACCGAAACCAGGTGGGCGTTGAGATCATCGTCTGCCGATTGGCAATGCACTATCAGGCCCTTGCTTAGCTCATTGGTAATAATGACGCTCTCGGGGTCCTGAATCGACGGACCTGCACCCATGGTTATTATTATCGACAGAAAAACGAAGGACGTCGATGCCGATGATCTCATTGTGATGTGTTTCTGTATAACATATTGTGTTTGAGATCGTACATACATCGACGATTTTATACTGCACTCGATCGGCCGGCCGGCGGATTTTATTCCAGATAGGGCTTAATTTAATGTGTTACCGATCAATGTCTCTTATCTCGGTGTCCTGGATTCTTTGCTGTCTATGTAATAGAGTAATACTTAATTATGCAATTTACTCTAAAAATACTGAACCTACAATAATATTTGACTTTTTTTGTCTCTTCACTACAAAAAGTTATTATTTTAACGGCGGATATATAATAGCGGACGTACAGCTGCTGTTAAACTGAACGGGGCATTCAATATTCTACGGCGGCCTGATTTTTGAATATTTTTTACAGCAACTCAAATGTGTAACTTTGAATTAAAATACATAACTCTGAGTTGAATGGAGTCTTTGTTAAACGTTTATTGTCTTGAGATTCATTAATGAACGAGTTTGATTTCACAAAAAATAAACCCATTCGCCCCAAGTTCGAGTGCCTTTCCCTCGATATGCAAAACAGTTATCTCGTGTTTTTAAATGGGTACTTTTTCGAAGGGGTCACTCGTGTTTTTTTAGGGTCGTCATCATTGCATTTTTTTCGAATAATTACTATGTTACCAGGTGCTATAACTCTAGGGCCGAGAGAATCAGGAGGAGATTCATTTCTCTCATCTACTTCTCTGCTTTCTGCTAGCTTAGCTCACTCGGTTAAAAACATTCGCGATCACTCAAGTTTCAGGGGATAATATTTCGATCACTTGACATTTTCTTAACAAATCTCTTATTATATGGGAAATTGTATATATTTCTTTTCAGATTCTCATCTTATTTACGATCTCACTTTGTTTTAGAACTTATCGTATTGCGACGACTTTTTGATAAGTTATATAAGAAGCCGTATATGTAACGGCCCGCTTACGGGTTAATTAAGGTTAGATAGTCAACCCTGGATGGTCATCTCTATCATTAGACTCTTATTTGGGCCTTTCGCCTCGTCGGACTTTTGAAAACCAAATTTTTTTTGACAAATTTCCAAAACTAGTTTAATTAGGAATGATAGATGAGGTTTTAAGTGTCTAAATTACTTCCCCTAACAAAATAAACAATATATACATTGAACTTCCCATATAAAGTAATCATCTATCATTTCTAATATTCTTTATGAGTTACCTTATAAAGTTCATAAAAATTAATCAATTTTAATTTAATAAAGAGGTGTCGATGTAAATTTTACACCGTACATGGGTATGGGTGTAAATATATTTGTTCCCATAAGTAAATCAACTATGAATTATCAAATCCCTGCGTTACTGTTATTAATACACAAAGTTGACTAAGTGCAGAGAAGCGACAAAGAACAAGTCCCTCTCAGAACACAGCATGGACGAAGTATGCACCAAAGTGCTGGTGTTCCTCTTTATCGTAGGTAACGTTAATAATTAGCATATCCTTTCATAAATTACGCACACTGATCATTGATTTTGTTGAGGTTTTGGATGTTGAAATGATGGATACCGATGTAGGTTTGGCGATGACTTCAACGGTGCCGATCGGAACGGGAGCATTGAGCATCGTTTGCAAGAAGGATACTGATTGCCAGAACATGTCAGTTCGATTGTGGCTGCCATGTCAAACGGGGCAACTCCTGTGTAATTATAGGCCCAGAATCCAGTACCAGAAGTATTGCCAGTGTATCAACTGGGGGGATGGACATAGACGAGTGTTATCCAAGAATGAATAGATGCAAAAACAAAAACTAATCTTTTTATCTTATTGTTTTAGTGGAGAACGTTATGAACAATGGAAGACTAATAAGATTTGATTTTTGTTGACCCAGAGAGGTATTCATAATTTCTTTTTATTTATTTTTGTCCAAATTATTTAATTTATCGTACTTTTGTTTTAATTCAAAGTAAGGTGATTTTGAGTTTGTTATATAATTTATATGTGTCGTTACATAAGCCTTACGTAACAGACTTGCTTTTGCCGGTTTCAGGAACAACTATCGTTACATAACGACATTTACTCTTGCATAACAAGTTTAATTTTTGCATATTACCTAAAAAACAACCGTCGTTACGTAAAAAACAGGAAAAAGCTGCTTGAAGTCTTCGAGGATTCGATACATGGGAACGGCGATGTAGCCATGAGTTCGGCAATGGTTTCTGGCGCCGAGTTTGCGTCTCCTGCTGAAGTTTTCGGCGGCTGAAGTCTTGCTGAATTTTTCAATAAAATGGCAACTTCGTCATTTCTGTTATGAATATTATAATTATGTGTATGAATGCCCATTTGTAACTCCTATACATTGAACATGAGAATGAATATCTTATTTAAGTGTAGTTATACTAGTGATGTATAGGTTATGAATTCTAGAGCCTATAAATAGTGCTCTCTTGTACCATCTTTAGGGATGAATAAGAATACTCTTCTCCTCCCATATTCTTGCTCTTCTTCGTTTTAGTTTCTTAACAATTTCAGTATTATTTTCATTTAATTCTTTATTTTAATCCTAAACTTCTTTATTTAATTAATATATTTAATATATGAATTCGGATTTGAATAATTATTGCGTCAAAATTTTAGTTTTTCAAAGAAAATTAAAACAATCACAGTCATAATATAGTTTCGACAAACTTTTTTGTTCGAGGTCAAACACGTGAGTTGACTGACTCAAAATTAAACTTGATGGCTATCACCACTGACAAGTAGTTATTGACAACTTAGGCGTAACTATTAATAATTTAGACCTATTAACAACTTAGACGTTCCTATTACTAATTTAGAATTAGACGTTAGATGTACGTATGGCGGATAAAAAAATAAGGTAGATATAAAAAGAGAAAATATAGTTATTAGCCGATAAAAAAAATATTATACGGAGTATACAATGGATGGAGATGAGATAAGCAAGTTACAATAGAGGAGGAGATAGTGGGAAATTGATTCAGTAGTCGAGGAAATAGTTGAGGAGTATGACTAGGGAATTAGTTTATTTCTAACAGTACTCACTTACAAATCGTTTTATAACTCCCTTCCGTCGCCGATTTCCCTGCTCAGACCTCCACCAGATCCTCATGATCCACAGTAGCCCCAAGATTTTGACCCGGTTCGCGGAGTACAGAGAGTTCGTCAAATCAAAGGCCTCCATAATCACGCCCTCCGCCGGCGGGTAGACCAGAGACTAGACCTTCGTCTGCGATCTAGGTCTAAACATTGGTGGCCGATGCGGAGGAGCAGGATGGTCGACGTCGAGCCTTTGATCTCTTAACTCACATCATTCTTAACATCACTACTTACATGATGTAACTTGTGAAAAATTAATACAACCAGGTGATACAAACCCGAAGATCACAACTAATTAATTCAACAACATTATAATGAAGATCACTATAGGAAAAGGAACTTTAGCTACCGTTCTCATATCTAGTGACTAAAGATCAACTAAGGAAATTCAGTTACAAGAGGTTGATATTAGTGGTATGTCTGGTCACTAATATCTAGTAACTGGACCTTTCGTGACCCAAAATGTACAACTTTTTTGTGACTAAAAGTCATTTTCCTCGAGTCTCGAATTCGATCTGTTTCATTTTCTTCGTGTTACCATAGGTATGTGATTGTGAAGCCACTGTGAGTCAAATAAGCCCCACTACTGTTGACCACCCAATTATGAACTGTGCCTGGAAATCTGTCGGAGTCCTCGTACGCCGTGAAAAGGAGACGCTTATCCCCGGCAGCCAGGTGGCACCAGAAAAGCGTGGTACCGAAAAATGCATCGCCGAAACTCCAGCCATAATCCGAGCCAACCGAAACCACATGGGCGCTGAGATCCGTGTCTGCCGATTGGCAATGCACTATCAGGGCCTTACTTAGCAGATTGGTAACAGTGACACTCTCGTGCATCTGGATCGACGGACCTGCGCCCATGGTTATTATTATCGACAGGAAAACGAAGGACATCGATGCCGATGATCTCATTGTTATGTGTTTATATAACGTATTGTTTGCGATTGTACGTAAGTTGATGCTTTTATAGTGCGCACTAGCTATGTCGATCGGCCGGCGGAGTTTTATTCCAGAGCTTAATATAATGTGTTGCCGTTGCCGCGAATTGTTACATTCTTCAGCTTTTTGTTGTTTCATTGATGAATGTGCATGACTAGTTCATTCATTGTTGTCAAATTCTCCATCATGTTCTAGAAGTTAATAATTGCCGACCAATGTCTCTTATCTCGATGTCCTAGATTCTTTTCTGTCTATTTAATACTTAATTATGCAATTGATTATGAAAATACCAAACCTACATTAACAGTTGACTTTTTCTAATCTCTTGTCCTCCTTTTCCTTCCCCACTTCCTCGAAGAATCCGGTTCGTCATCTTTCTAAGACCCCCTTTTATTCGCTATTCGTTTTTTCGTTAGACTGTGTGTTATTTATGGTATCTTTCGTCAAAGAGCTCGTTGTTAAAAAAACCAGTTTTAAAGCAGGTTTGTACTTTTGTTAGCTATGGTAAGACAGATTTTTGGATATTGTTACGGCAACTTAAATATGAACTTTAAATTAAACGATTGTTGTCTTGAGATTCATTAGTGAAAGGGTTTTGACTTCACAAAAAGTAAAACCATTCTCCACTAGTTCGATTTTCATTCCCTTGATATGCGAAACGGTTGTCTCGTTAAGACAAGCCTCTAACGATATCAATATTGGTCGTGTTCGAGATTTTTTTAAAAATGTGTACTTTTTCATAAGAGCCAATCATGTTTTCGTGAGGGTTGTCGCTACTATGTTTTTTTGGGACAATCACTATGTTACCATCCCGGAGGTGTGATTACTATGTTTCTTCAAGTAATTAAATAGTATGATATGAAACATAATACTAGATATGTTACCACACCATATTTCATTCCTATGTCAAGATCTGTTATTTCTACATAAGCATTACGGCTAGTTGTTTGGTCAAAATTTAAATTTATGGATGTCGATCTATGTCATATTTAATAGTTTGGTTTGATTTGTAGGAACGTTTATGATGCCCCAAAAATGGATTTGACCTAAAGTTTTTGGGTATGTCCGACCAAAGATTTTACCCACCCAATAGTGAAATCCTGCAAATAAAGCAAAAACGGCTCCCATAGAAAGTACGTAATGGAAATGCGCAACCACATAATAAGTATCATGTAAAGTAATGTCTAGCCAAGAATTTGCCGGGACTATTCCAGTGAGTCCTCCTATAGTGAACAAAAAGATGAACCAACCAAAAGAAAATGAATGGAATCTAACTTTGTTGGTCGTTCGAATGGGTGACTATCGGGTCGAAAATTAATTATCAGTAAAGTGAGAAGAATGGGATACTCTAATTAAATAGTTCACTCTCTTTTATCTCCTAACTCTCTTTATTTCTAAAATTACTACCTTACATCACATAATTTTATGTATTATTTGGGTAGGTGATTTGAAATAGAAGATATTTGAATGAAATTACAAGCTATTTTCGAAATAGACCGTTTGGATGGTGATTTTGAATGCAATTATTGTAGAGCGAGAAAAATAAACAAGAATAAAAAATAAAAAATGAAAAATGTCTTCCGTTTATTTATAGCTATATCAATTACAAAAAAGCAAGAAGTAATTTTGGTTAAAATTCTTAAATCTTCCCTTTCTTTACCGAAATCTCTACCTCACCCACAATTTTTTTTCGAGCCCACTAGGCAATTTCAAATCTCCCTAAATTTTTTCTCTTTTTGGTATCCCAATGGATGAACTGAGACAAAATCTCTTCGAAAGACCAAATCACCCTAAATCACT
This sequence comes from Linum usitatissimum, assembly GCA_030674075.2. Taxonomy (NCBI): domain Eukaryota; kingdom Viridiplantae; phylum Streptophyta; class Magnoliopsida; order Malpighiales; family Linaceae; genus Linum; species Linum usitatissimum. The sequence goes on along the minus strand of JAUJYP020001410.1, from coordinate 2,197,040 downwards.
CGTTCAAATCACCTACTCAAACGGTGCATAAAAAGGTTCATATAATTAACACTGAATGAGGTGATACAACTCGGACCCAACAATCACAAATAATAAAGTTGAACAAGATTATAATACAGATGAGTAAACAGCAATCCATGGCCAACATAACAACAACACAGCGGAGATATGATACCCCGTGCATTCTCCGTCACTACAAGAACAATTATATTTAGTCACAGAAAATGCCTATTCCCTGTAACTAAAAGTCCGGTCACTAATATCCATTACATGAAGTTACTAATATCTTTAGTTATTTCGATCTTAATTAATTACCACAGATATGAGACTGCGAACCTGCCGTCAACCAAATAAACCCCGGTATCGTTGACCAGCCAATGAGTTCTGCCTGGACGACTTCCCGTGTCCTTGTATGCGGTAAAAAGGAGACGCTTATCCCCTACGGCCAGGTGACACCAGAAAAGAGTCGTCCGGAAAAATTCATCGTCACCGAAACTCCAAGCAAAATCCGAGCCAACCGAAACCAGGTGGGCGTTGAGATCATCGTCTGCCGATTGGCAATGCACTATCAGGCCCTTACTTAGCTCATTGGTAATAATGACGCTCTCGGCGTCCTGAATCGACGGACCTGCACCCATGCTTATTATTATCGACAGAAAAACGAAGGATGTCGATGCCGATGATCTCATTGTGATGTGTTTCTGTATAACATATTGTGTTTGAGATCGTACATACATCGACGATTTTATACTGCACTCGATCGGCCGGCCGGCGGATTTTATTCCAGATAGGGCTTAATTTAATGTGTTACCGATCAATGTCTCTTATCTCGGTGTCCTGGATTCTTTGCTGTCTATGTAATAGAGTAATACTTAATTATGCAATTTACTCTAAAAATACTGAACCTACAATAATATTTGACTTTTTTTGTCTCTTCACTACAAAAAATTATTATTTTAACGGCGGATATATAATAGCGGACGTACGGCTGCTGTTAAACTGAACGGGGCATTCAATATTCTACGGCGGCCTGATTTTTGAATATTTTTTACAGCAACTCAAATGTGTAACTTTGAATTAAAATACATAACTCTGAGTTGAATGGAGTCTTTGTTAAACGATTATTGTCTTGAGATTCATTAATGAACGAGTTTGATTTCAGAAAAAATAAACCCATTCACCCCAAGTTCGAGTGCCATTCCCTTGATATGCAAAACAGTTGTCTCGTGTTTTTAAATCCGTACTTTTTCGAAGGGGTCACTCGTGTTTTTTTAGGGTCGTCATCATTACGTTTTTTTTTCGAATAATTACTATGTTACCAGGTGCTATAACTCTAGTTAGCAAAACTTTATTTAATACTTGTATTACTTGTATAATACGTTTAAGTATTATATATATTTAAAACTTTCGTTCTCGTACTATTGTAGAGAGCCGTTTAAGTTGTCAATGTTTGTTTGATACTTCACGCACTAAACACGTATAAAAGATGTATTACACGTTTAATAAATGTATTATAAGGAATCAGATAGATATTTTATATTATTTAATATATATTCACTTTTAAAATCATAAATTTTTAGCGTTTTATAATTGTTGCCGAACTTTTAAACGTACTGATATGATGAAACACAACGTACGAAACTGTGAACACATTAATACCGTATTATACTCGTACAATATTTTACTAAATAGGGTTATAATTATGTTACGAGGTGTGATTACTATGTTATGAAACACCATATCTCGTTCCTGCTACGTCAAGATGTTTCATTTCTACATTTGGACCAACCAAAATTATTGGATAGTTTGGTTTGATTTGTTAGATTTTGGAACGTTTATGATGCCAACCAGAAGAAAATGAAAGGAAGCTACCTTTGCTAGTTATGAGTTAAGTGTGAGAAGAACAGATACAATAATTAGTTACGAGTCTATCACCTACAGAAATTCAGTTACAAGAAATGGATATTAGTCATTAACTAATGCTTTTAGTAACGGGAATTTTGGTGACTAAAAGTCCTTCTTCTTGTAGTGTTATCAACGTGAATCGAGTCCGGAACTCAATCTGTTATCAGACATCATTTTAATTTCTTCTTTGTTAACTACCACAGGTATGCGATTGTGATACCGTCGCCAGGCAAATAAACCCCAGTATCGTTGACCAGCCACTGAGTCGTGCCGGGATACCTCCCCTTGTCCTCGTACGCGGTGAAAAGAAGACGCTTCTCCCCCACGGCAAGGTGGCACCAGAAGAGTGTCTTGCCAAAAAATATATCATCATCAAAACTCCAGGCCAAATCCGAGCCGATCGAAACCACGTGGGCGCTGAGGTCCGTGTCTGCCGATCGGCAGTGGGCAATCAGTGCCTTGCTAAGCTGATTGGTGATGCGGACAATCTCGTGGTCCTGAATCGACGGACCAGCAGCCATGATTAATGCTGCAGACAGGAAAACAATGAAGGACGACGCCGATGATGATGATGTCATTGTGATGTGTTTATGACATACGTATATTATTGTTCGCGACTCATTTGTTATATATTCATGCTTTTTATAGTGCACTGGAAATGTCGTTCTGCCGCCAGCGCGGGGTTTTTTATTCGAGATCTCTTTGGCTTGCGTGTGCTTTCCTTCTTCGTAGTATTCTGTTCATCGGCAGAGCTTAGGGATGATGGGTTAGCGTTAGAGTTATGAATCGGTTAATTTGGTTATTAATTGTCGGTTTCGGTCAGTTAATTTGAAATTTCATGACTGGCTGGTTAATTAACAATCTTAATAGACCGAATCTGGTAGGAGGTTAATTAGCCGACTGTTACCATACTGTCGCGGTTAAATAATCGTGGGTTAACCGACCGACTAATTTAACCGGCAGATTATTGTCAAATTTGGGGTATTTTTTATTGAATTTGGGGTAATTTCATCTATGGGTCGTTTGGATAAGGTATTTGAACGAGGTATTTCGGACCAAATTACCTCGTTTGCCATTCGAAACAAAAACTATGATATTTGAAAGCCCTCAATTCAAAGCTCATAACTAATTGTTTGGAATTAGCCAAACATGTTAATTCTTACCGCTCTAACTTTTTTAGACCTCAAGAATACCATATTTCCAAATAATATATCATTTTGCTTCAAAATTCTTCATTTGCAAAATTACTCATCCAAACGACCGGTTAATATTCGGGGATAATTTCACCGGTTAACAAATGATTTAACTATTTATCCAATTTCACCAAATGTATTGACAGTTTCACTGATCGTCCTAATTTTGATTAAACCAATTTTTAAATGATACGATCGGTTAACTAATTTTAAACGATTAACGAAACCGAGAAGCGAGCCCTAATTAGGGTTGCCACATATCATTGCATTCTTCAGTTGTTTTTTTGTAATGAATGCATGGGAGGAGTAGGGTATAAGTTAGAACTTCTAGAAGTCTTTTTCTAATATTTGTTGGCTGTCAATATTTATTTTTTATTTTTATGTCTTTGTTAATCTTTGAATCAGTACTGGTTCATCCGTTATTGTCAAATTCTGCAGCCTGGTCGCATTAAATGGAATGCCGTACCAACTCCTCCAACGAGACGATCCAACCTGTACTGCATCAAATGGCACCCTCTCCGCCGAACTTCTTCAAATGTAATGTTGACGTAGCACTCTTTGCTCTGCAACATCGCACGGGTTTCGGCATGGCGATTAGGAATCATGAAGGAGATCTCTGTCAGTGTCTTCCTTTCACCAAAGCTGGTGTTCTTCCTGTCAGAGAAAGGTGAGGCCGCAACACTTCTCGAAGCTCTTCGATGGGTATCGGATCAGGGCTTCCGAAATGTAATCTTTGAAAGGGACTCCTAAACGCTTGCTTTGTCACTTGCAGGCTCTTCTGATGATCACTCCGAATATGATGACATTGTTCGTGTGTGTCGCTACGTGCTTTGATTTATAGAGATTTTTTTTTTTGTGAGAAGAGAAAAGAAAATGGTTGCTCATACACTGGCTAAGCAATCTATTATCTATCTTTCTCCGTCTGTGGGGCAAACACTATACGATTAATTCATCGATATACTTGATATTTATTATCGCTCGACTGAGCATTAATAAATGAAATTTTGAATTTCGTCCTAAAAGAATATGAATAACATGGAGCACCGGCCCTGGTCAGTAGATTATTCCAAACACAAATGCTTGGTATGAAGGTTTTACAAATTTTATGTCATGGACTATTAAGAAAATGAAAACTCTTTTTTAGTTCGAGATAGACGGGTGAAAATACTCTTAAAAAGAGAAAAGAAATTATGAATATTATATAAGTGTCCATTTTATGGGGTGTGCTGAATTCGAATTCGAGACTTTTAAATCACCAAACACACAACTCTATCGTCCGAACAATTCTCGTAAAAAGATCAATAATCATTTTTCGCTGTTACCGTAGGTGTACCGATTCCCTGTCAGCGTCGTAAGCCCCGGTATCGTTGACAACCCAATGGGTTGTGCCTGGACATATTAAATCGTTAACGTACGCATCGAAACGCAGACGCTTATCTTGCGCGGCAAGGTGGCGCCAGAAGAGTGTCGTGTCGACGAGAAAATCATCCCAGAAACTCCAACTCAAGTCCGACCCAACCGAAACGATTTGCGGGGCGATGTCATTATCTTCCGACCGGCAATGCGCTATTAGCGGTATGCTCATCTGGTTGGTAATTATGACCTTCTCCTTCGCCTGAGTTGACTGCCGTGCAGCCATAACAATTGTTACTGCTACTAATATCGTAACCACCGACGGCGACGACGACATGGTCGATGATGATCTACTGCCTTATAATTTTTAACATACGACGACTGTTAATGCTTTTATATTGCAGTGATGAGTGTTTTTACACTTCTTCTTCTTCTTGGTATATTCCATCAATTGGCAGATTAATATGTTACCTTCGCCTCTGGCGACAAGTTAGTATATTCTTCACCGTTTTCTTGTTTCCTAGCTAACGAGTCACCACCGGATTTTCGGTCGATTATATTATTGTAATTAAAATTCTAAGATTTACGTAACGACAATTTTTTTATATAACAGGCACAATTAAATCTGTTACGTAAGAGTAAAGTCCGTTATGTAAGACTTATGTAACATCAAAATTAAGTATGCTACGTAAGAGTAAAGGCCGTTAGGTAAGGCTTACGTAATAACAGTTATTCCTTACTTAACAAGAAAAATTAAGCATGTTACATAAGAGTAAAGGTCGTTACGTAAGCGACACTCATTCCTTACGTAATACACAAAATGAAGCATGTTATGTAAGAATAAAGACCGTTGCTTGAGCCTTACGTAACGAACTCAAAGTCACCTTACTTTTAGTTAAAACAAGTTATTGTAGGGAATGCCAAACTGTTATAGGCGATAATCAAATTAGTTATTTTGTTTCGTAACTAGTTACGATCTGTTTCGCAACTAATTAAATTTGTCTTGTAACTAGTATTTTTTCACGTGAATGACTTTTTTTCCTTTTGATATACCCATATGAGTATCACGGGTTCGAAAATAAATCAAACAAAACTGCACATATTATAAATTTCAATTACATTTTTATTCTCCAATCATCCAAACTAAACTACTTACTGACTCTCCACATTCAGCCCAATAAATTTGGTAAATTTCAAGTATAATATTAACACTTTTTTAAGAACAAGTATTTTGGGTACCCAAACGGGTGGGTACCCGCATGTAAAAAAATGATAGTATCTCGAGCTAAATTTCGAACCCGTACAAATCTTGGACACTCAAACTCCGTTCAGGTTCGAAATAGAATTGAGATTCATTCCCAAATATTGGTCAATTTTTTTGGTTAGTGATCGTATCCATCGGTCAAGTAATTATTATATTATGAGATGATACAATTATTATGTTACGATACGATATCTCATTCCTTGTGCAAACCAACACAAATATATTGGTGATGTAAAATTAGAGGGTAACGAAAATGTTCAGAATTTAACTTTTCCATCCAGTCAGGAAAAAAATAAAAAACCGTAACACCCCAATTCTTCTCCGAAATATCTTCTTCGATCGACTTGAATCGAGTCTTGAATTCGATCGGTTTCCTTATCCAATCAATCCAAATTTTTGTTACCATAGGTATGCGAACCGGTCGACGGGCAAATAAACTCCAGTATCATTGACCACCCAACGAGTCGTGCCTGGATATCTCCCCTCGTTCTCGTACGCAGTGAAATGAAGACGCTTATCCCCCACCGCCAGGTGGCACCAGAAAAGCGTCGTACCGAAAACAAAATCATCGTAAAAACTCCAGGACAAATCCGAGCCAATCGAAACTACGTGCGGGCCGAGGTCCGTGTCTTTTGATCGGCAATGCGCTATTAGGAGCTTGCTTAGCTGGTTGGTGATAATGACACTCTCTTGGTCCTCAGCCGACGGACCTGCAACCATGATTAATGCTACAGACAGAATGATGAAGGACATTGATGCTGGTGATCTCATTGTGATGCGTGTTACAGCATATTGTTTAACTATGCGACTGTTGTTTGATGTTCTTATATAGAGTGCAGTAGTTATGTTCGGTCGGCCGGCGGATTTTGTATTCTGGAGAGGTCGGTATTTATTCTAGACATCTATGTGGCTTGCGTATGGTTTCCTTCTTCGTAGTATTCTGTTCACTGGCAGAGCTTAATATAATGTGTTACCGTTGCCACATATTATCGTATTCTCCAAGGCGTATAACAGACAGCAGTAAGAAAGGGGTAATGCAGCGGCGGATTTAAAATGGTTCGGTACGTACATTGTGTTGAATTATGTAAAAGTTAAAATATATTAAGCCGCATATGGAGAATTTGTTAGTCGTATAGACTTGTACTTAAAAGACTAATCGTAAATATATATTGTAGAGTAGTGTATAACTTAGATATATAAAGCAAGAGTAAATGATGTATCGTAAATACCGTGGTGATCATACCTATAATCTTTTAGGTATAGACTTGGTAGATTGCAGTTGACAACTAGCCTAAAAGAGGATTTGGCCATTGATGATATATGAAGTGGAAAGTTATTTAATTTGATAAGGTAAATTTTTTATTATGGTTTAAGTTCTATCTAACTCTACATGTGCCAAATTAAGAAATGGTTATCAAAATTAAGGGATTAGCAATTGTACAACCATCTCCAAAAGCTAACTTTGTTGAGTCACGTTAACATTTCATTTTAAAAAACGTAACGAACGGGTAATTAAGGAGACATAACTATAATTTAGTAGTATTTGTTGAACATAATTCAGTTTGGTGGTTAGTGTGATTGAAAATTAAAATTTAATGATATCCAGCGTATCTAACTCTAAAAGAGCATAACTTCAAATACCATAAACCAGATTACGAAATCATCTAAACTTTACATATAATTTAGTACTTGAGACCAAAAAATAAGATAGTCATGACTCTTTTTTATTCTCTCTAGTTCTGAAACGACCAATTGACCCAAGTTTAAAATTTCCTTGAAGCAAACTCAAAAAAATTATAAATATACCTCGAAAAGTAATGGCCTGGATCGAAATGGGATGAGTCGGACCCCCCCACCCACCCCCTAGTTCCGCCCATGAAATTAACGTAGTACTTGTTGGTTTAGTTCGACAAGTGAAAAGTTGAATGAAACTTTATACATTTTTCTCAACCGAACAAAAAAATTAAATCCCACAAATTGACTTTAAAGAGCAAACTTTTTTGATACCATCTAAATTCCCTCCAACTTTACGCTACCAAACCAGGTCTGCGAGATGACAATCAAATTTAAGTGATTAGCAAATGAAGTCCCTAAACTCGAGAAGCAAATGCACAACCATCCCACACAAGAACCCAAGAGCAGCACTCGACCCAACCAGCGAAACAGCGCAACAAACCAGCATCACAAACGCATCCTCTTTACGACTCACATCTCTCGCAGCAATCGCAAGTTCAATCCCAGCAAACAACAGCAGCACACCCAACACTCCCACAGGAAACCCTTTCAATATCGCCACAAGAGAACTCCCCAACACCAAACCCAAACCCAACTTAGCCATCCCCAGCACCACAACACACCCACCACTCCTCCCACCAAACTTATACTGCCCCGCCAGCCCCCCTGCTCCATGGCAACACGGCATCGCCCCGAACCAGCACCCCACCAGATTCATCAACCCGACCGTCCCCGAGACAGAACTCGCCGAGAAGTCCTTCCCGGGGAACAGATCGGACGACAGCTTGCACACTGCGATCACCGAGTTCAGCACTGATAGTGGCAGTTGTGGGATTGTTCCCTTTACGAACCCTCGCTTCCACGCCTGTTTCGAAATCTTCACTATCTCGATTCGAGATGGCCCGAATTTGAAGTCGTTAACTATCTTGGGGTTTCTAATCAATGCCAATATCACACCTAATACAAATACAATCAATGCACTTGGAAGTAATGCAATCACTTTCTTATAACTACCAACCCTCTTCCTCCTTTCTTCTTCTTCCCCCGAATTCGAACCTGATACCTCCGAATCACCATCCTGTTTCTCACCGGCACCGTTCACGATTATAACAAAGCAAGCGCAGGAAATCGCTAGAATCAATCCGTCCAACCCTAACCATCCCCTTTCCCCAATTCCGGATTTCGATTTCGAGAAATCCTGAACGTTTCTAACGTACTTAACTGCGGTGAACGCGAATGCCAACCCTTGCGAGAGCTGGATTCCTCTGACGACGCAGAGAGGGATTAATCTGTACATCAATTGCATCAATCCTGTTGCTCCTAAGACTAACAGAGCTCCCCCAGTGCAGATTCCGGCGGCCATTATCTCCGGGACGCCAAAATCGGAACCGCTGGATATGGCGACGGCGGCAATTGATTTCATGGGCTGGACGGGCATGGGGACGCCGTAGATTGCGCCGGTGAGGATGTTGTAGACTCCGGTGAAGATTAATGTGGTTCCGAGGTTTAGGTTGCTGGAGAGGGTTAAGGCTAGGATGATCGGGATGTACGTGCCTAGGTCTCCCATGGCGCCGTTCAGCTCTGCTGCCCATTTCGATTTGAAAGATAGGTTTTTTCTCAGGTTTTGAAGGATTGTTGCGGTGGTGGAGGTTGATTGCTGTTGATGTGGGGTTTGGGTTTGGGTGGGAATGGAGATAGTTTGCTGCATTGACTCCATTTTCGGTGAGTTTCTTACTGTGGAATGTAGCAGGAAGAAGAAGAAGCAGAGTTGAATTGCATTAGAGTATGATGAGTTCCTGGACATGTATATAACTGGCGGAGGGTAGTGGCGGTAATTTTGTTACTAATAATTTATTTTTTCATTAATTGTTAGGCTCCGGGTTATCATCCAGTTAGAAGTCAACCCTGATCGAGTCAAGAGTCAATTCAGCTTTTGGATCACTCATGAAATCCAATATTCGAGACCAAAGGCCTAGATTGATAGGACAATAAAGTCATTTTGCTTCTTTCTTTTTCTTTCTTTCTACTGCCCCCTCCGGCCGCTGGCACCAGAGCTCTGTCGACTTTTCCGGTGGTGACTAATTTTCCCGGAAGCTTGAAGAAGGATAAGAGATCGATCGGATCGTGGAGATCGTTGCGCCGAGAATTGTGATGGAGAAGAGATCGGAGCAGGGAGGAAGGCGGCGAGAATTTCACCTAGTGGTTTTCCGAATTTGGTGAAAGCTGAAGGATTGTGGGAGTTTTTAAGTTTAAGAATTACTCAAGGAACCACTTGATGATTTACGATACTTATCCTGTATTCTCGAAGCGAAACAGCTTCTTGACATAGATTGGGATGCGCGCATTACGCACATCTTTTGTAAAGGCAACTGTGTTGCGGATGCCCGCCGATCATGAGCATTCTCTCTCCTTTGGTTGTAATTCTGATTTCTCTCTCCCTACTGTGGTTGTCGATTGTATTCGTACATATTTGATTGGGGTTTCTTTTCAACGAATTTTCCATTCTAATGATTAGGACTTAATGTCCGCTCTTTCTACTAGAAGAACTTTTATTTTCATTAACTATCCCGGCAACCGTCGATTAGATGACCCTCGATCCGACGGTTGCCCGTCCCCCCTTCAGCAGCGTACTCAAGTGTTATTTCAGTACCTGAATTGGGGTTAAGTCAACATCTCTCCTTGGTTATGTAGGTGTGTGATTGCCTTTCCAAGTGTCCGAGGGGCCAACCCACCATTTGTCCCTCCCTGGGATATGATTTCTGCCTCTCAATGTGGTATACAGGTATCAGATTCTTCATCTTCATCATCATCATCATCTCTCCATCACTTCTTAATTATATGATGTTACATATTCCAATTGCAGCATCAGAAACTGCCTGGAGCTTCATGCCTACGCTTCTATGTGGTCGTTATACCATAAACCCGACATAATTGATTACGATTCGATCATTCGTACTCAATTCGGTGACTAGTTCAATCCTTAAGTCATCACAACTCCTGGTGTTTTTCTTGTATGATATAGGAAGATGAAAACTCAATTGATTTGGTATTTTCATGTACACAAGAGTTTAGCTTAGATGAATGATTGATCTTCATTGTATGTCTTCTTTGATAACACTTGTTAGTGTCAATGTGTCTCAACACTATGTTGATGCCGGTGCCAAGGTTCTTAGTGATAAATGCCACACTATTCGTGCATCAACTTTTTGTATACTGTTACGCAATCGATTGGATCATAAAGACACCCACACAACACAACACAGCACATCAAAAGGATCTCAAATACCCACCAAAGTAACGGATCCCGATTCCAATGGTGCATCTAACTCATTGATTTGGAATCCAACGCATGAGAAGGAGTTGGAATGTAATAACATCGACACATTCAGTAAACTTTTATAGTAGGTTGTTGACATGCAAACCCAAATCCATGCACAGAGGCCATTCTTGAGCACAGAAGATGCAGAAAGAAAATAAGAAGCAACAGAAAGTAGAGGATGAGAACAATAACTAAAATACCAGATGCTTACTACACCGTTGGATCGTCACATCAACAAAATGAATCAGATCAGATGTGGCCTCCCTCCTTCCTTAAATCCTTCCGTCTCTTCTAGAGTTAAAATAATAAGATCAAACCAAAAAACCCTACTTCACAGTTACGAGCTGGTCAGGCTGAGACTATTAACATCATCGCACAAGAGGAGACCTTTGTGGTTAGCATTTACCCAAAATAAGAGGCCCCTTTTCCTATTCACAATCTAAAAGGGCTACTGGCTACTGCTCCTCACCTCCTCCAGGAGGTGTCTCCGGGATGCTCCCCAGAATGGACGGTGACTCGGGTTTCGGTGGTGGACGGTTGTTGTTCCCTCCAGTCCGTTTCGCGAAGTACTTGCTGTTGAACTCCTCGGCTAGATCGGGGTACTTCTCCTTTATCAAGTTCTCCAGACACTTGCGGTACGAGAAATCCTGCCTAGACCCGTCAGTGGACACGATGTAGAGGCATCTGGTGTCCTTGAAATCTGTGTGCTTGTTGATCTGTTTTACACCAAAGAACAGAAACATTAACATTTAAGATGAGCCAGGTATTCTGAATAGGCTGAATAAGGGAAGACACAACATAGCTGAGAATACATACAGTGATATAATCCATGCCAGCGCCCGTCTTTGCCACCTTATCAGGATGGTAATTGAAGACGTTGTCTACTATATATTTCTGATCATCAGCGGACAATCGATCCCCATCATTGTACCTTTACAGGAAATGTAACACAGAAAACTTTAGTTACACATGTCATTCAAGAATATTCAAGACTATTAATTTCGAGCAATCCAGGCTTAGGAATATATCAGCGTAAAACTTGTACCTTAATATTGCTTACAGCATCAGAAAATATGAAAAACTTACCCGGCATTATGCATAATCCTCCTGATGTCCAGCATCAACGGCTCTACAACAGCAAGAATGCCTTGCTCTTCTGTACTGAACAAGTCCATACGATGCCTGGTTGCGGTATACATAAAACCCATGCCACCAGACCCAGACTCCTCTCTTCCCATGCCTGGAGACTTGGGAGGGAAATTCTTCCTGGGCTTCCAGTCAGGATTGTTCCCCCAACCTCGTGAGCCTTCAGGGCGATTTTTCTTGAAGTCTCCATTCTTTTGTCGCCCACCCCACCCATCTGAACCTGCAGCTGGCTTTGGGGAGCCCCAACCATGCTGCTGACTCCCGTCGCTGCCATTGTCATCTCCTGTACTTTGCACACCCCACCTATCTGAACCTCCAGCTGGCTTTTGGGAACCCCAACCATGCTGCTGACTCCCATCACTGCCATAGTCACCTCCCGTACTTTGCACACCCCACCCATCTGAACCACCAGCTGGCTTTTGGGAGCCCCAGCCGTGTGAACGTTCATCCTGAATAACACCACCATTATCCTCCTTAGACCATGCATTCTCCTTAGTTGCTGCCCCCCATCTAGACGAAGGCTGATGCTTGTTGGGTTCATTCAATGCTTCCACCGACCAATCTGAGCCAGGCTTATCAGATTCTGGTTTCCTATTTTTCTGCCAGGCCGCAGTTCCATTCCCACTAGGCTGGCCGGATTCGTCTTGGCTTCTGGGTGCAGCTGATTTCCATCCAGACCAAGACTGATGTTGATCATGTTCCTCTCGGACTTTAGGTTTAGCAGTCCAATCCGAGCCACAGTTAACAGCTTTATTTTCCCCACTTGACTGCCAAGCAGCAGTGTCATTCCAGCTAGACTTCTCCGGTTCCTTCTCGGTAGCCCAAGTAGACTTCTCAGCAGGTTTATCCCAAGTAGACTTCTCAGCAGATTTATCCCAAGTAGACTTCTCAGCAGGTTTATCCCAAGTAGACTTCTCAGCAGGTTTATCCCAAGTAGACTTCTCAGCTGGTTTATCCCAGGTAGACTTCTCAGATTCGGCTTGAGTTCTTGACCCAGCTGCTCCCCATCCACCAGGTACCTCTAAGGCACCGGAAGTTACCTTGGTATCCCAGTCAGATTTGCAAGATTCTTCCTGTTTTTTGGTTGTTGCAGCTCCCCAAGAAGACCAAGGCTGCTGCTCATCAGATTCCTTTTGGTCATTAGTCATACTTGCTTTCAAGTCCCAACCAGATTCTTCAGCTGCACCCCATACAGTCGTTCCTTGCTCCTTTCCAGCTCCAATATCCCAACTTGAATCAGCATTGTCAGCAATACAAAGTTCAGCACTGTCTTCAAAAGTGGGCTTCTCAATCCCAGATTCCCGCTCTGGGGACATGTTCCAGTCATCGTCCTCAGGAATAAGATCATCGACTTCAAAACCCAGAGAACCAGGTATTGCTTCCTCTCCAATTTTAGTAGTTCTGACCATATTCAGAAATCCGTAGATATCCATACTTTCATTTTGACTGAAGGATGACTGCCAAAAAGAAAAAATCGCAAGTTGAGACTTGAGAGCAATAAAAACTGAACATAAGAAAAACCGAAGTACTGATTTTCATTTCCCAAAAGGAGCATCGAGATTGAAAGAAAAATATTTACCTCCTTTATATCCCATAGGATATCAAACCGGGATCCGGTACCAACAGCAACTGGTTTTCCCCATGAACACGAAGCAACAATGCTAGATAGAGGATCTACATGACGCTTTTCCGCAGCCCGCTCGAAGCATTTTTTCGGCGTCTGAGCAGAACATTAAAAGCAGTTCATTGAGATTATCGATGCCATTCATTACCTTAAGAATTCAGTTCCATATATAAGAAAACTACAAAAACGTACATAAAGAGTTGCCTCAGTGAATGGCGCTTGGATATCCAACGAGCGAGACAGTGCTTTAATTCCAGCAGGATTGAAGCCAACTAAGTTTCCAGAGCATGTCATGCTGTTAGCCAGCAGAAATAGATGTTCTTTCAGCAAACCTTTTGCTACCATTGTCACTGATGTTGACAGGCGCTACAAACAAAGCCGAGAAAATGGAAGCAGTGAGTTCCTCACCAATAATTACAATATAAGAAAGCACCTAATAAAGTCGATTAACAATCAAGCAACCTAAGAAAAAGGCTTTATACAGAAACAACGTACAAGTGAGAAACACAATGAATTACTCTGATAGATCAATTAGTCTATCAATCATGCTTTAGAACTGAAATCCACCAATGAAGAAAGACTGCGTAGGAGGAATCTTAATGGAAGGAAATTCCCACTCCTTTCCTGAATTTGGTCAACAAGTAGAACAAAAAAACCTTCCTTCCTCTCTAAACCAATTAGGGAAGAAAGGAGTAAACACAAAGAAACTTAGTCCATGCACTTAAATAAAGAAGGGAGTGGATTTGAATAAACACAAAACTTCTGATTGATATCCAGTTTCGGCATAACATGGAGATCCAACAGGTTATACAATGTTCTTGATGCAAATCAGATAAAAAGAAAATACCTGAACTGCTTGATCAAAAGCGCAAGAAATTCCCAACAGACCCTGAACTTGCTTTATAGCATATGGGACGGAACGGGTTGTATCAATGAGATGAATGACAGGAAGACATGCATCCAGCACAGTCCTCCATGCATCACCACTTTGTTTTACTGCCTTCTTCTCCAGGACAATATCCAGAGCAACCTCTCCTTCTTTTTCCTTTGTCCTTGAAGGGTTCCTTATCCATGAAGTGGTATCTGGACTGGCCCAGATAATGTTTGCAGAAGACACCCGTTCATCTCCTTTGGAAGAAGAAACAGAGAAAACATGTTCATATGCTAACAAAATTAGCAGGGGACAACAGTAATGGTGGAAGATTGTGATAGAAGAACTACTGACATAACCAGAGATATACTAATAGTCTAATAAAAGCATGTTGGTGGATATGCATCAATGTACCCTTCTACATAAATAAAGAAAGAGTGAATGGAAGGATGAAAAGTAACACCTTTGACAATTGTTTCCATCAGAACTGGGCAAATCCTTTCAGCTAGAAGTTCCATTGTCTTTTCCAAATTGCCGTCATATGTTTCTCCCAAGCAGAACATCAAGCAGGGCGTCTCCAAAGATTCATCCTTACATGACTGCGGAAAGGAGCAACACTCACTGCTAAGAAGCACAAGCAAACTTGTCAGAAGAATGTGCATCTCATAATCGCAGCTACTTGTTTCCACCACGTACCAATTCAATCTAAGCAACAGATTTCACAATGGTTGTATAGAAAAACAGACCAGAGATCTAAACTCCAACCAAGCAAATGAAACAAAGAAGGAGAGTAATACAAGCATCTACTCAGAAAATCACTCATCTCATAAAGGAAGGATAGTGATTATGATGATTCAGATTTAGAAATACTCAGCAAAATAATAAAGGTTAACAGTGACAAGACGCCAGATACAAAATCAGAAACAGAATAAAGTAGACCAATCAAGCTACAGGCAAAAGAAAGGCTCAACTGTTACCTAACAGCAAGTAGCTGCACCAACAATCACCATCTCATGACACCTTTTGTAGGATATGAATTGTAATATGAACCACTAAGCAAAAGAGTTCCAGACTAAAGACAATTCACTAACTGAAGTAAATAAACCAGTACATGTTGGTATAGTTTACTAAAAAGTAAAACCATGATAAAAGCGTATGCAAGTTAATTCTATCTTTCATGTTGGATGACATAAATGATTGAGGAAAAGGTGGAGACAGACAGGTGCAGAGAGAATACACCGTAATCTATGAATCTTGATAAACATCAAGATCGCTGAAGAACAGCCAATAAAAAATGGTTGGTAAGTTACTTTAATAGTACAACAGTCAGAAATTCTCAGGTCTCTTATAATTGGACACGAGGTTACCAACAGACTGGAGTACAGTACACTGCATATAACGACCTTAAGACAAACAAAATGCTCAACACGAGAAAGGGGCGTGAGCCATAAGTAAAGGTTACTCTTCACCATCACAATAAACTTTAAGTATGTGTCCACGATCACTATTCTATACTGACCTAACAGAGAGAGTTGTCATTTTGTAAAGCTTGCCAAGCTCTTTTTTACTCTTGCCCAACAAGTTGATAGTATGCTGACACTTTTGAAGAACATCATGCATTCCTATCTTCAACGATTGTAGTTTCCTCTGCTCAGAAAAGATAAGAGTTACCGCTAACCACAATGGCAATATTTTGATGTGAACTGGATACATTAGCTAAACTATATGCAGAAAGGACAACGGTTCCAGAAACACTTTACTAACCTTTGTAAGATGTATATGACCGACAAGACCTGAATCAATTCTGAAGTCATTTGGTTGCCTCGTGTACCTGCTCGTGAATTATATGTCAGTATATAAAGTTCCACGTACAAGTGAGATGGATAATGCACATGTCTCATTTCTGAAATGGGCATCACAACTGGAAACAGACCACACTACACAGGAGGTAAAGTTTTGCAATGACCAAAGTACCAAACAAATTTGTGAATTATTAATTTCCTATCTACTCAAATTTTAAATATGATAATAGAACTTTCGTTAAATAAATCTTGAGGGACCATTCAAATGAGATTGTTTTGGATACTGGAGAAGGTATAAACTTGATGAAGGTGAAACTTACTCAATCATGAAGGACGTCGCAGTATCTTTCAAACTGACTTTTTCCAGATGATTCTTCACCAAGTATGCAGCTTTTTCTTGGCAGTATTTCCTTCCACATCCACATTCATTAAGGTATAAAATTACACGCCGGTCATTTTGGTTGTTCTTGAAACCAACTCGGCAAAGTAGTATTTCCTGAAAATAAATCAAAAGGCTCATAAGTAGGCTATAATAGTGGCGAATTTATTGTTCCATTAAAACAGTAACTACCTTCATCAGCTCCCAGGAGGAATTGCTATTAGGACTAGAATCAAGCACTGCCTTGTATGCAGGATTTGACATTGCAGTTGCAGCTAGAACACCGACCGGTTCCCCAGCAGCCAATGAACTCTGAAATTTTGTTCCAGCAGCCTCCCCATACTGAAACTGGATGATCAAGTTGCTGCAAACATTCCTAACAGTGTCATCATAGCAGATAACCACATCTCGCAGGACCGCCATCAAGTTCTTGAACAAGGTTCCAGGTTCAGACAAGCCCCTTGATGAACGAATCATAACCTCCCTACTCGATATTGAATGAATCATCTCTTCGTATGGATCTAACCCACGGAAAAAACAACCCTTCACCAACCCATATTGTGCAGAGGGATATTCAACATCAGAAGGGTATTTGCTCACAAACAGAGACGCAGCATCCTCAACTAGAACCTTAGAATATAATTTTCCAAGATCAGAAATTTGTAGACCCAGAAAGCCAATTTGCTCAACCACCTTCTTTACCCCAGAATCACTCTTGGAGTGGATCAGATCAGCTAATGCAGAAGACTCTAAAATGAAATCAACCACAGGTTGCTTCACCTTCTGGATACAGTTCTCAATCTGCAATTCAACCCTTTCATTATAGGTTGCTGTTGACCTTATTCTAGCCATAACTTCAAAGTGTCTCTGTATGTTTTTTCGAATATTCTCAGACAGTGAAAAATCTTCCAAACTGATGCTAAAACCTTTAGAATACAAGTTCTCCATCAGTAAAGGCTGCACTGAGTTGAAGAACAGAATGACTGCTTCAGGACCCTTTTGGAAGAAAATTGAAGTGGCTACTTCATTTAGGATATTCTGCAGAACATCCCTATCATGATCCACCTTTAGTATGTTACTTTTACTGATCAGATACATATCCTCAGAACACTCAAAAGAAGCAGGCAGTGATGACTGTAGTATCTGTAAAGCAGTCCAATACGGCCCATGTTGCTTGGCCTTGAACAAAGAGGGCGACGACAACGAATAGGACAAAAACATTGCCAGCTGCTGAGCAGCAGCTCTATCGTAGAAGTAGCTCTTCAACATTGCCTTCAGTGACAAAACTGAGTCAGCGGATAGCTGAAGGATCAGGTTGCCACTATGTGAGCTTAGTAGCTGCTTCTCCAGAGCAAAAAGCTCCAAGGCTTCAGCTTTTGCAGCCACGGACTGGGGGTAGAACAAATGGATGCAATCACCATCAAAGTCCGCACTCAATGGTCCACAGATGAGCGGATTGATCTTCACTATGTGGTCATCATGCACATACACTGACAAGGCCTGTAGCGCGTGCTTGTGAGTCGTGGGTGGTCTATTCACAAAAACAATATCACCATCCACGATCCTCCTATAAACGAACTGCCCGACTCTCAGAGATGTGTGACCTTTCGAACTTTCCCTGAGGGAGAATCTGCTGGAACCATCCCTATATGTGAGACACAGCTTGTTGTCAACCAGCTCCTGTAGATGACTGATGTTGTGATCATTAACCCTCTCCTCAAAAGTGATTCTCTGAGCAATTTCCAGGGGAATACCAATCTGACTCACTTCTGTATACGCATCCCCAGCTATAACAGTACGAGATGAGAACCCAGAGCCTTTCTTTAGGAACAAGGTCTTCATCTTCTCCAGCCACGTTTTCGTAGCAGACTCGGAGGACTCATTCCTCACCCCAAATCGAGCGCCATCGGCTTCACGAGAAGATTTTGTCATCCCTCGAATTTGAAGATACTGATCAACAGCTGATTGCAGATCAACGACCTCAACTTGATGAGACTGAAAATTAGGTGGACCGGAGCGTGAACTTTTAATAGTCTCAATTTGCTTTAAAATTTTCTTCAGCACTGTTGTAGATAGATCCTGTCGTAAGTTGGCAATGAAGAACATCAGAAATGCAACCAAAAGACAGATACAACAGGAAGACAATTAAAACAATAAACCATTAATGTCTCACTGCAGCCATGATGTTGACACCATCCGAGATGTCGGGCACAGAGAGACAGTTCGGAGGAACTGGCAGAAACCGCAAGATGTATCCATCCTGAGGGAAATAGCCCTTCTTAGAGAGCTTTTTTCTGGTATCCTCAGAAATTCTCTTAAGCATTTCCATGACCTGTCACATACTCTAATAAGTTAAACTAGAAAATACAGCACAGTACGCTGAAACAGACACTTGCTATTTCAGAAGTCTCAACTGACATATCAACGCAGTAACATTTTGTAAAACAGAGTGTGGCTTCCTACTATTATTAAGACCATAAGAGAAACCTAGACCCTATGCTTGGTAATATGAAACAGATACAAACATAAGTGGGACGAAATAAAATATACAACTGAAACTGCATGTTAAATCACGAGTATTAGACTCAAAAAGGAGAAAACAATGTGATATGGTTCCCTATAATTGACGGGAAACCGCTTTAAGAAGATCTTTATGGCAAAGAGAAATGAACATGCATAAAAAATATTGAAATCGTCCAGTACAGGTGCAAAATTTTTAATTTCATGTTGAGTAGGATCTCCATCCACATTTTCCTTCCATTAAAACACGTCATATCTAAAACTACTAGGAATAAAATACAAACCTCACAGGGAAGCAGTGTACGACTGTGGCCATGACCATACCGGAAGCCATATTTTTCTAGGAAGTTCCATAAATCATCTGTAAGTTTTAATCTAGATGGAACTTTCAGTTGCAAAAGCCATACACCATCAGTTGTCTGATAGTCTCTAATTGACACTTGTGAAGCTTCCTGCAATTTACAGCAAACAAACTTGAGAAGATCGATACTAACTTTAGCGATACTGATTACTTAGAAGTAACTAAGCCACAAGCTAAAGCTTTTTATCACGTTTAATGAAGCAGCTCATGGATACAAACATATCGGTACTGAAACATTCTTATAAATAGCAAAAAATATTCAAGAAAACTATAAAAATTGACATGCACAAATTCTAGAGAAATACTCCAAAAAGTAAGGACGTGTGGAGTTTGTTAAAAGACAAATATCTCCCTAAGCTACAAAAGCACTGAACTGATTTTCAACATGCTTTGAGATATTTACCATTAATATTCCACTGATTTTACTTTCCATATTACAAGCAAAAGGGAACTTAATTCAAGAAACTGAATTTCATGGAAGTTCCGAAATATTCAATCCTATAATTGCTCATAAAGAAAATTGCACGTCACATTTACTTCTGAAGCTATAATGTAAGGGCAGTGCACATAAAGAAAAATATAGAGCAATCACCCCAAATTTCAACCTTACGGGAAGTAATGGGACATTCTAGTAGAAGGTTATGAAAGAAAGAAGGCATAAATAAGAACCATTAAATTTATTTGAATGTTTGTAAGCAGAGAATTCAGTAATATAAACCTCACAACATGAAAGCATCCGTTCAGCAATACCACTGGGCTTCATTTGAACCTGAGCATCACAAACATAAGGAGGTAAAGTTCATACCAGTAAGTAATACAATGTCTGTGGTAAGATATTTTCTGTAGTTGACTTCTATTTGGTAATTCTCAATTGTATTTAGCAAACAATAAGATTGTATTAAGGATCTTAACAGATGGAGGTGGAAAATATAATCAAACATTTTAGTACAGCAGCAACCATGTGCATTCAAAGTCAAATTAGCTCATAGTTACTATCCTCTGTGCCAAGCACATATCAGAGAAAACTGGAGAGCATACTGAAGTTTCTTTCATATATAAATTTCAGTTCGAAACATTTTTAATTGTCTTTCGAGAGAAAACGTACTATTTTCTTCGCAAGTAAATACAATTAGATTGAGTAGAGGGTTCATTATTTACAGCTACCCTGTCAATAAACTCCCACCAAATATAGAAATTAGAAACATGTGTAGTAAGAATAACTTCAATATGCTCAGCAATGTTTTAGGGAGGACTAAAACAAGACTTATCACAATGATTCAACATGGCTTTATCACATGATCGATCAAAATTAAGCATGAGGTACCTTATTCCGTTTCATCTTCAAGCACTTCAAGCATAACAAGCTCAAGAGACGCTTCAATTCAGCAACATGGCTGGGGTGATATATTGGTATTGGCAACTCCATATAGCCAAAGTGACCTGCGTGAAAGATACATACAACTTTATTATGATTTCCAACACATGGTGTGCTAATACATGTGGCAAAACGAATGGACAAAGAATTGCATACCTTCGCATTGCCCAACCTCCGAAGCCCCACAAGACTCGCATTTGCCAAACTCCAAAGGCAACCCTAGAAACGGGTTGGTAAGTTGACTTGAATGGCTGATAGGACATTCACTTATAGATGCCGTACACTGTCAAACAAGAAACGAATAGGAGTTAAAATCAAAGAATGTTGACTGTCTAAACGCAGTTATCCAAACAATAAGTATCCGAGCACAAAAGGATACATGACTGCAGCAGTTACCCTAAACTTGAAACTGCTCCACCCAAGTTAAGCAATTACCACCAAACATCAAAAGGAAATGTACTCACTATTTCTTTATGAGTGGCCAACCCAAATCGGATTCCAACTATCTCCCCTTCCAGAATTGGTGGCTCAAGCTTTTCTTCCATCTCGTACTAAATCTTCCTTCAATCAGGAACACGACAGTATCAGTGTCTATGTCATACACAATCCTGAAGTTTCTCATGAAACTTACAGATGAAGCGCATGCATCTAGAAGCAGGCCGTAATCGGACTAGAAATTCAGTCAACAACTCATAGAAACCAGATTTCTCATGCATACCTGATCGAGGATTCCTCTTAAGGACTTCCTCGCAACAACGATTGCTAATACCCACTAAGCTTCTGATACCGTCGTCGTTGGTTTTTATCTCCACTAATACCCACTAAACTTTCAACCCTGAAACAGCAAGGAAATCAGGAACATGAAACAATAGATAGATCACCTCCAGAATGCACCTACTAGCTTAGAAATCACTACAAGTATGGAACGGAATTAGAAATATTAGACGCACTTTTTAACATCAAAGGAGGCCGTTATGGTTCTTGACACAACTCGCATAAAACGAAAAAAGAAAGAAGAACAGACAACGCAGCCATTTCCGTACTTTAAACTCTTTTCGAGTAGAAATGTGACCTAAAAACCCTAAGAACATAAAAAGAAAACGGAGAACTCTCTTGAATCCTGAATGCAGAAATGGGTTTGGGAAATACTGTGACGGCCGTTACAGGAAGTTGACAAACATCGAGTGAGAAGAACGCGCAGTTGCATGTGACAAAAAATGCGAAGGCCACCTACCCACGCTCATAGTTTTTATCCGCCATTTTCACCCTCATATCCTCAGCAACAAAACTCTCCAAAACAAAAAACAAAGAAATGCAAGCAGAGATCAAGTACAGACCTTAAAATTCAAGCCCTTTCCGGCAACAAAGAGTCGGAAACGCCGTCAATGAGAAAATTTGGAATATCAGATACCCACTCTCCGGCTCCGGCTCCAGCTCCAGCTCCGGTAGAGAGAATTTCAAAACGTTGAGGGGCTAAAGGGTTTTTTGGTTCGATTTTCAGAGTGGGAGAGTGAAGCTGAGTGGACTGAGTCGCTGAGGCAAATGGCAGACAATTTTGCATGAAAGAGGAAAAGAGTAAAACTTGTTAGTGAAAACACCAATTTTACCGGTTTACCATTCCTGGGCAAGCTATACCACAATTCTCAGACTAAAAGACAAGAGACCATTTGGAAATAGAAATTGCAACCCTAATTTTAGTAGGTTTTATAATATTTTGTTTACATTTTAATCAATCTAATCTCTAAGTTATAAACGGTGAAGTTTACCTCGCCGAGCATGTGAAGTTTTAAATTATCCTAATTTAAATTTGCGATCGCTTAACTTTTGTTAGTGTTTCTAGTTTTAATTGATCTTTTTCAGAAAAATTGAGCAACCTCTTTACGATACACAAAACTCTTCATTTTCTAATACGGGCTTCCAATTTTTGTTACGTTCTTTTTTCTTTTTGTTTTTATCTCAAGTGTATTCTGAGTAATATCTTGAAAAAAAAAGTTATAAACAATTAAACTTACGTTTTTTACTTTAATTTTTGTATTGTATTCATTTATGATAATTTAATACAAATTTTAAACGATTTCTAATATACTTTTTCTAATGTTGAATTTGAAAAATATCATCACATGATTAACATATTTGTTGGTCTCTGGGCTTTTTTGTGTAGTTTGGTTAGGATTAATTAGTCAGAAAAGTTTGAAAATGAATTATTCATTCATCTAATAAAGATCGTAACTCCTTGTAAATTTATATAAAAAATACAGCTCTCATCTAGACTTATTAGACTTATTAGTGCTCAAATAATATAAACTTGGTTTTAATTTCTAGACTTTCAATATTAATAAGATGACCTCTTCATATAAAAAAACATATTCTTTGATCAATTATTAATAGTGTAATTTACTCATATCATTCATCTATTATTAAGATAATTCGGTAATTCATCACTTCATCTTTAAATAAAATCGTCCACTAATATGTTCAATTGTTAGTATTTGAAATAATTTACATCACTCATACAGTTCGGTAATCTATAATTTCATCTTTATGTAAAACAACTCGCACCACTCATAACTTACGAAATGGAAAACAATTCACCATATCCACAACAAACCACCAAGTATTCATCTCAATCTTCATCATCAGATTATCACAAGTACGCAGAGCTTGAAATGTTCGATGAGGAACTCCAGCTAAAACCCGATGAAATGGAGGATGAAGAATGTGCACCGATACCCACGAATAGCACGATGAATGCAGAGCTCGAACCGAGGGCATGGTGGAAGTAGTAATGGCGGAAGAAGTAAGGCGGCGCCAAAAAGAGACGATCATGGGAACCAGTAGCTAATACCCTGTAATCCTGATTGAATGTAAGGGTCTGAAGTCTGAACATGGTGAACTGGGTAAATAACATTCATAAACATGTGAAATAGAACGCCTGTTGAGAAGTTTATACTTCTTGATACAGAGTCAAAGATAGTTGGATCAACCCAGTTTCTCTGCAACATCCATAGAAAGAGGAAGTAAGCAAATAAAACAATGACCCAATACAAAAAACTATATCTTCCTACACCATTGAGTTACCAATTCAAATTGAAGAACTTTTAACCTGTCTATCATCAGAAGCCAGACTTACCTTCACCACGAAGCACCTCAAGCTCGAAGCTAATCAATCAGAGTTCAAAAACCCATATCTCAATCTTCATCTTTGCGAAGCCGAGAAGCTGAGAGTCTCTCGATTTGATCTCTTAGCGATCCTCTGCTTCGCATCTTGTAGGTCGAGGATTTCCTGCAACTCCGCGACGGCTTCGAAGAGCTGCGTTTGGAGAGAGTAGAAGGCCGTCAGGATCTCCTTGACGGAGGAAGGTCACTCGAGCGGCGGCGCGGATTGGGCCTGAGATGCGAGGAACGTTGGGAAGTTGCCGCGGAAGGCGGCGAGCCAGTGGGGGCGATTGGGAGAGACTTCGAAAAGTTTGGACACCAAGGACGCCATCGGAAGGAGCAGAGATTGAGCTCTTGGTAGAGGAGGGAGGAGGAGGTCCTTGTGGCGGAGTTGGCAGCGGCGGATGCGGCATTCGAAGATGGGTGGTGGTGGGATTGGGGAGCGGAGGAAGGGAGTTTGGGGGGAGTTGAATTGGGGAGAGACGGTGAATTACGGTTTGTGAGGCCAAGCCTCGCCGGCGATTGCACGATCTGATGTTGAAGGATTTTTTATTTCGTCTTCTCCTTGCCGCTTTTCCGACTTTCTCACGGTTGAATCGAAGTTGGAGATTAGGAGATACAATTTGCCAGTTATTTACTAAGTTGATCATGGGCTTACAAGTTGGGCCAGCTTAACAATGGAATCCGTGTTGGCCCAAATCCGATAACGGTCCACAGTTCATATGGTCCTTAAGATATTGGCTTCTCGGCCCCAATGGCCCAATTGAGGGAAAATAGACATCGTTCATTACAAATACAAAATTATTAGGTGTCCCCTTTAGAAATGTGGACGTAAGATTCAAGATCGACAAGCAAATCCGATTTTTATTTCTCCTAATCCAAAATATCATATACGAAAATATGTACTCTGAACGATCCGTCGACGGTCAGCTATCGTGGCATAATAATTTAGATTTCTTGGGGGGTTTTGCCAAGAAGCAACATCCCCATGTGAGTGTTGATCATCCTGCATCAGGGATCTGGTTGCTTGATTCTTGAATTTCATATTTCCTTAATACTTCCAAATTGTTTATCATCTACAAAACTCAATTCAGATATTGCCTATTTGTATTTTTTTCAATCTTTTCTGTTATAATATATAAGAAATTGATGATCTTCATGAGATTCTTGAAAAGTGTTATTGCCTATTACTGTAATCACTTCATAGTTCATACAATACATAAGGTATGATTGTTGAGATTTAGTTTTATCGATCAAAACAACTAATCTCATTAAACAGAAATATAAAAAAAAAGTTCGTTCCCAACACCAAATAAATAGATCACCAAAGCAAGTACACCCTATTCACCCTAATTATACAAATAATAGCCTTTATTCAAAATTATTTAAGCAAGATTCGGAAGAACCAAACAGGTCATAAAGATATCAATACAATAATAATGAATCAGATAGCTCAATACAATGAAAATCAAAAAGAAGAAAGTGACCTTTATAGCTAAAAAATCGACAATATTGTTACTTTTCTAAAGCACATGGATAATTTAAACTTCCCATCCATAACGAAAAAGTTCTCGAACATTACGAATAATCAAACCAAATCTTATCAAAATAAAAAAAAATGTAGTGAGTTGAAGTTATTTTACATGAAAAATTGTAGAAAAATCAAAATAGTGGGAGGGAGGGAAACACCCCCCACCACCATCCTTGCTTCCAGTTGAAAAAAGAAATCATCCTTTAGAGATTCATTCCTCCCCACCAAATCTCCCCCCATATCATATCTCCCCTCTTTCCTAACTCCCTTGATTTCCTCATCTTCTCCATTTCCAACTCTTCTCTATAATCTTCTTTATATATAAACACAAAATCTTCACTTCCAAACCAAACCACACCAAAAAGCTCCAATCTTTCCTTTCCCTCTGCACACCAGCAAAAACCATGGCTATGGCTGTTGCTCAACCTCATCCTGTTCATCACCACCACAACCACCACAAGTTCCATGTTCTTGCTGTTGATGACAGTATCATTGACAGAAAGTTGATTGAGAGGCTCCTCAAGACCTCTTCCTATCAAGGTATATAAGAAAGTACTCATCTTTTTGCTCAATTAGCTATAAACTAATCTTATGTTGGTAACAGAAAGTACTAATCTTTTTTGCTTGATTAGCTATGAATTAATCGACCCATTTGCTTAATTCGTTTGGTGGTCAAGAAAGTTCTAATCTGTGTTTGCTTTCTGTTGGAGCAGTGACAGCAGTTGATTCAGGGAGTAAAGCCCTGGAGTTTCTTGGCCTCAAGAACAACAACACTAGTGATCATGATGATGATGAACAAGAACAAGTTATGGAGATGGATGATTCATCTAACTCTGCCTCTAATCATGATCTTGATCCTGAAGTTAATCTCATCATTACTGATTACTGTATGCCTGGAATGACTGGCTATGACCTCCTCAGAAAGATCAAGGTACATATAAGCTCGAACATCGATCTAGCGACACGTACAATCTCTCCAAACAACTCGAATGATGACTTACCCTTTGAAGTGGGAATTTTTTCAGGAATCCAAGTCATTCAAGGACATCCCAGTTGTGATCATGTCTTCAGAGAATGTACCATCCAGGATCAATAGGTGCTTGCAAGAAGGAGCTGAGGAGTTCTTTCTGAAGCCAGTTCAGTTGTCAGATGTGAACAAACTGAAACCACATCTGTTGAGGAAGGGATCATCAAGATCCAGCAGTAATGAAGATGGAGATTTAGAGGATGAGATGGTCAAAACCAGCTACAGTAACACTTCTTCTAACAACAAGAGAAAAGGGGAGGAAGAAGAGGAAGAAGAAATTCAATCACAAGACAAGTCAAGAGCCAAGTACAACAGCTTGCTTCCAACTTCAATGAAACAATGAAAAGGAAACTGATCCTACTCACATTAGGAAACTAGGCTGATCTTGTTTACAGTTTTGGAAATCCCTATCAATTTTGTTTTGCTCTTTGATGGAATGTACAGATCTTTCTTTTCTTCTCTGTACTCATAGCATCATATTGCAATGACTACTTCAAAAAGTTGTTATTTGATTGTATCCACGCGGATTATATTGAGGTTTCGTTTCTCTATTTTGTTTTCGATTAATAATATAGGAAGTTAGTCCACCATTTTATCAAATAGCTTAAGATGATATATCCTTACGACTTTCTCAAAGATCATTCATTTTCGAAGTTCTTAATTAATTAATCGAAAAAACCATTCTTTTTTAAAAAGAAAATGCATCATTGCTAATGAGAGATCAATGAAGGTAGGATTGTGTTGGTTCTAAAGAATATTTAGATGACATAAGCCTCAGAGTTGGGACTCATTGACAACCATATAAAATTAGGTCAAGACAACCTAATCAGATTTTGTTGTTTGATATGGTTCTATCTACCTAAAATGCTTTTCTTATCATCATCTCTAGTTTTATTTATTTGAATGGAGGAAATACCGTAAGCCGAATCGTATAAAATTTAAGATGTACTATTTGAATAAAATATAAAGTAATTTACCATAAAATATAAAGAAAATAATACAATTTGTGTCGGATTAGTTAGATAATCGAAAGATAAAAAGCAATAAATAAATATTATAAGGGTGGTCGTTCATGAAGTGTGCAGGATTCGAATTTGAAACTTCCAGACTGTCAATAAACAAACCCTACTACTAGAGCAACTTCATTTGGACATTAACAAGATACAACTATACGTTGTTTCCTGCGTATAGAATCCGGAACACGGATGGTTATTTAAGTCCAACGAGCTGAGATGCTGGAACTTAAAATCATGAAGGTCTATGGATGCCCATGCGCCTAAGCTGTGGAGGCACTTGCTCTTTACGATGATGCACTTCAGTGGCTTTGAGACAAGAACCTGCAGAATGTTATGTGGAAGTGGACTCTTAGATCACGCACCAAGCGATATGCAACGAGGATGAGGATTTTACGGAGTTTGGTGAGATAATGTGCGTATGTCGAACCCTGCCGATTTTCTTCTTCTCTAATTGCTTTTGCATGGAGAAAATGAAATGATGTTACTCATATTTTGACTAGATAATCTCGATTTTTTACATCACCTACATCCACCCATGAGGGGTACTTGTCTGTAGAGCTAACGAGCGGGTTGGGCGGGTTACGGGTCGGATTTGTCGGGTTACGAGTTCATCGGATCACGGGTTAGTCGGGTCACTAGTTGAGTTGGACAGGCGGGTTAATTTCGATTGGGACATGTTATTTACCGCCCTGCGATTTTTGAAAAAATGTTACCCTAACTATTATAAATAACGTAATTACCCTTTTACCGAGCACACAAACCCTAAATCCTATTGTCTGAACACATCACCCAGCATTGTTATTTAAGTTCCCAACGATCATCCGCCGATCTCAACCTTCCTCGCCGATAATCAACGATCAAAAGTCAGGTTAGCAAAAAAAAAACTCAGATCCATCTTGTTTACTTTACGAACACAATCGACCATGCTTACAGCTTAATCAATGGATTATGGTACAAGCTGGATTATGATGCAATGCTACTCTAACTTATTTAAAGAAATGAAATTGCGTTAACAATCATCGGCGATGGCGTACGACACCGACCCCGTCGCCGGCGATGCACAAATCGATGGCCGCCTACGACGGGGCCACCACTTATATGCCTACGTCGGCGATTATTACTGCAATTTTTATCGATAATAATTTTGTATTTATTATTAATTAATAATAATTTTATGTTTTTATGATAAAAAAGATAATAGTATAATTTTACTTATTGTTTTAAAGTCTAATTTAGGGCGGCGAATATCAATTGAGTTTTAATTTGGGTAGAGAGGTCACATTCTCATAGATGATAGATCCATGGTCCATGGATCTTGACCACACACCAATACCCAGACAGTAGGCAAAATAGTCCATCTCATATTTGGGCCTAGTGAACTCTCTTGTGGCCCGACATCCAGTCCAACTTTCTGTCCTATTGAAAAATTGTCCCACCTGATGCATATATATTCTTTATAGGGTGGAACACTCTATTCTGTAAAATTTTAAAACACAATATTTTGTTTATTTGGCCTAATCAGGTGGGAATGTCTTAAAAGAAATTTTTAATATAGCGGTGGATCAAACCTATATTGCCGCGATCAACAATCTCTTTATCCTACTACAGGAACACTCACTCGTTGACCATCTTTATCTCCACACACCCAATAATCATAATTTTTTGTTAATAGAAAATTAATATTTGTATAACTACTGAATTATTTGACTATGGTTTGGTCGGATAGGTAGAATCTAAAGAAAAATATTTAATTGAGATCTAACGTTTGGTTTAACATGTGAAATATGAAATGAAATTTGAAAATTTAACTATTTAAATCTAAATTTTTCATCTAATTTTCTATATGCCAAACCAACTTTATGTTTTTATTTCATATGAAAAATTGCTTAAAATGACAAAATTCAATTTATTTTTTCATCTATCAGACCAAACTTATATTTTTTATTAATTTCTTTCTAATAAGAAATTATCCACCAAAAACTCCTACACATCCATTAATAAAAACTCACACACTCTCATTCAACGATTACATCACTTATTAATTTACCGGTCAGTTTTCCGGGATCTTGCCAGTCTGGACTCCCCACATAGCAAGTGGTAAAGATTCCCTGAAAAAGACTAATTATGGAGGGAAGCAGGGTAGTAACGCACACCTGGCAGTCAAAAGTGGCGGCGGTAGAGCCCCCAAGTCACGGAGCAGGTTTGAAATTTAGGTGAATTTTTTTTTTAAACTTTTAAAATGATTTTGAATCGTAAAATAAATTCAATAATCTGTATAAAAAATATAGAAATATTTTTAACAAAAATTATTTAATTTATTATTTTTTTGGGGAGGACTATCTGTGCTCATGGTGCAGTTGTTTCTCTTGATTGGTCAGAGATCTGAATGATCCTAAGAAAAAGTTAAAGCAAACCAATTGAATTAAAAAGGGCTCATTCATAACGTATCTGTGAAGTTTGTGCGGTAGGCAGGAGACCATCTTTGGGTTTCATGGGCCCCCAATAAACAGAATAAGAAAGTAACTATTTGGCCCATCTGTCCCCACCTCCAGGTGAAATCTGGGCCCCTTTTCATCATTCGCCCCATAATCCAAATCTCTGTTGGTGGCCATCATTTTTCCACACTAAAATACAACACACTACTTGATATGAGATACATACATTTTTGTTTTGTTAGTGAATAATATAAATATTAATTAATTTTTTTTTATAATTTAAGTTAATGAAATATAATCATTCTTAATATAGTATCAGAGTCTTACATAATTGAGAGTTTTCCGTTTCAAATCCCAGTAAGCTCCTAATTTCGACACATGATTTATCGAAACTGTGCAACCTTAACTCTTATGAGAGCTTCTGTTTGAGGGGACGGGTTAGTGAATCATATAAATATAAATCAAAATTATCTTCCAACAACTCAAATTATTAAGATACAATGGTTCTTGGCAGTATTCATGAAATTGTATTAGAGTCTTCGTTCATGACATCATATCAGATTCTAGTTTGATCAAATGGTTTTGAGTTTGAGTCTCCATGACGCTTAGTATTATCCGTTGATGTCAGCACAATGTATGATGAACATGTACAAACTTCAAGCCTACGAGTTGACTTTCGTTTGAGGAATCGTGTAAGTGGACTTTAAATAATGAGCGAGAGTGTACATGTGCATCTTGATTCCAGATGTAGAGTTTTCTTGATAAGCGTGAGGAGAATGGAGTACACCAATACTTTATTATTGTGCGAACGATTGATGAGTTGACGTCCAAGGTGTAAACTTGTAATAAATTTGTTCGATAAAGAGGAAAATCACATTACATACTATCTAATTAATGTCATAATAATTTATGTATAAATTTCATTTTTTTTATCCATTAACAACCTATTAATTACATTACAAATACAATGTACTTGGTAATAAAAATTAGACATAAACAATTAGATTGGTATCAATTTTTTTTGTTGGTAGATAAAATTTAAAGTTTATCCAGTTGGTTTCTTTATTAAATTAAAAGCTCAATCATCTCCAGTCCTACTAATTAGTAATTATCCCTTTTTAATTTTCGATTTTTTTTCTTCTTCCCATTTCTGATTTCTCTCTCTCTCTCTTTCTTCGTCACTGTACTTCCAGCTTGGCCTTTAGCGCAAAGCATCACTCTCTCCGCCGGAGGATTTTCTTCTCCCCTCGTTCATCCGTCGCTTTCTCCCCAACTTTGCGGGCGCTGCTTTGACCTAACACCATAGATCCTGGAATCTTACTCCTAGGCCGCATCACTCCAACTACTACACTCTCTTGCATCGCCAATTCGCCATTTGCTCTCGTCCTTTTTTCGGTTCCCCCGAATCTACAAGCGCCTCTGGCTTTCGTTTTCCTCGTACGATCAGTCATCGTCTCTCCTCTTTTCAGCTAAATAGAAACATAACGCCGTATTCGGGCGTCCTCGGGATCTCTTGTGGCGTAATTCACCTGAACTCGGTTGATCAGCGTCGGTCCTTTTGTCGGTTTTTTGTTGTTGCTGTGAAGTGGGGAAGTAGTGGAGTTGTATTAGGATTTGGTTGACGTTGTGAGCGAAGAATTTTTCGGTTTCTCTCTTCTCTGAGTCGTCTGTGATGGTGAAATGGCTATAGTGTTCTGATAAGTGACACTGGTGTCGGGTTGGAGAAGAAAGTATCCGTAGTTATGTCACATATTGTGCCTCCCAGGGCTTTCTTTCCATCAGAATCTTCTTATGGATTGGTTCATTCTCGGTCATCCGGTAGCTCGGATGGGAAAAATGGGCGTAACAATGGTAGAAATGCAGATGCTTTTAGAGTGAGCTTATCAAGCACCGTTAGTTCATCAAGCCAGGGTTCTGGTCATGATGATAGTGACACTGTAGGTGATGTATATATGTGGGGAGAAGGCATCGGGGATGGTATTTTGGGTGGAGGTGTGCACAGAGTTGGAGCTTCTGGTCTGGCTATGGATTCTTTTCTGCCGAGACCCTTAGAATCTGCATTCATATGGGATGTTCAAGCTATAGCTTGTGGTCGGCTGCATGCTGCTTTCGTGACAAAACAAGGATCAGTTTTCACTTGGGGTGAGGAACTTGGAGGTAGGCTTGGACACGGTATCGATTCCAATGTCTTGTATCCTAAACCTTTAGATGGGCTTAAAAACATCAATACTGAACTTGTTGCTTGTGGAGAGTATCATTCTTGCGCCGTATCTCTTTCTGGTGATTTATATATTTGGGGTAATAGTCAATGGGTGCCAAAAAAATTAAACGGGCCACTGGAGGGGATCCCTGTCTCGTCGGTATCATGTGGACCTTGGCACACTGCTGTTGTAACTTCAGCTGGTCAATTGTTCACTTTCGGAGATGGAACTTTTGGAGTTTTAGGACATGGTGACCGTAGTAGCGTATCAATGCCAAGAGAGGTGGAGTCGCTTAAGGGCCTTCGTACTATGCGGGTAGCTTGTGGTGTATGGCATACTGCCGCAATTGTTGAAGTAATAGTTGGATCTTCCAATACAACCAGTTGTTCAGGAAAGCTATTTACGTGGGGAGATGGTGATAAAGGTCGTCTAGGCCACGGTAATATGGTAGCAAAACTAGTACCTACTTGTGTCTCTGCTCTTGGTGATTCTAACTTCTGTCGAGTTGCCTGTGGACACAGCATGACCGTTGGGCTTACAACTAAAGGGCATGTTTACACGATGGGAAGCTCTGTATATGGTCAGCTCGGGAATCCTCAAGCTAGCAGTGAGGTGCCAACTCGTGTAGGGGGGAAGCTTGCAAATAATTTTGTCGAGGATCTGGCTTGTGGTGCCTTTCATGTGGCTGTTTTAACTTCCAAGTCTGAGGTTTATACTTGGGGAAAAGGTGCAAATGGTCGATTGGGTCATGGTGATGCTGATGATAGAAGTTCTCCGACGTTGGTTGAAGCTTTGAAAGATAAACAGGTCAAAAGTATTGTCTGTGGCACTAGTTTGACAGCAGCTATATGTCTTCACAAGTCAGCATCTAGTGATCAGTCAATGTGCTCTGGCTGCCGTTTACCTTTTAATTTTAAAAGGAAACGACACAATTGCTATAATTGTGGGCTTGTCTTTTGCCATTCATGCAGTAGTAAAAAGTCTCTAAACGCTGTCATGGCATTGAATCTGAACAAAGCTTGTAGAGTATGTGACTATTGTTTTCAGAAGCTTAGAAAGGCTGAAACTGCGTCGTCATCAAGTCAGTCTAGTCTAAGTAGAAGAGTTACTGGCCAAGGAAGAAATGAAGCTTTTGAGAGAAGTGAAAATGTGGCTTTGAAACCTCAGACTCGTATCGGAAGGAGATTTTCCCTCCAGTCGTCATCTATAGACGTGGACAGTGGATATACGAAGAGAAACAAGAAATTGAATTCCATTAGTACCCAAGTTTCCCCCACGGCAGCTGATTTTAATCACAACCCATTTCACAACTCGAAGTCGATTGGATCATCTAAGAAATTTTTCTCCGCTTCAGTTCCTGGGTCAAGAATGATGTCACGTGCAACATCACCGACGACATCGAGGCGTTCCAGTCCACCCCGTGCCACAACACCGTCTCCAATTTTGGCGTCACATACAGTGCTGAGGACCGGTGTGGATGAGGCCTTCAAGATTCGCGATGGCTTGAGCAAAGAAGTTGTTAAATTAAAAGCTCAGGTACTACCATATGTCATGTTGTCTTTTGTCGAAGTTGGTGCTTCTTTGTGTTTTTAGGGAATCAATATGTAGTTTTCTCTGCATTCCGGTTTCCTATGACTGGAATTTCTTTGCTGTAATGAAACATACAATTTTGGGTCTGTAAAATCTTTTGCTGTGTTTATTTTAATTATGTCTAAGCATTAAGGAGGAGTTGGTACTAAGATCATATATATCATAAACAATTAGGTTGAAGAGCTCACTCGGAAAACTCGGATTCAGGAGATCGAATTACAAAGGGTAACTGGACAGTTGAAGGAAGCTATTGCTCTAGCGAACGAGGAGAGTGCAAAGTCCAGAGCAGCCAAGGAAGTGATTAAATCGCTTACTGCCCAAGTAAGTTTATGATTCATACCGTTAAATTTTTTAGGCAGATAAGTTTACTTTAATATCAGAATCAGCCTCATCTGTTTGGTACTTGGCACTTCCTTTAGTTTTTCTCCAAAACAAACAGTTACGCTCTTCGTATGCATGGTCTTGTTTAAATTATAACATGTTTCCTTGTTTTTGTGTGTTCTTAGTTGAAGGATGTAGCTGAAAGACTACCTGTTGGAGCAGCAAGAAGCATTAATCCACCGAGTTCCCGTAGCTCCGGCACTAGTCCTCACGATGTTGTTCCTTTCGAAACTTTCGGCCAACTGAGGTATCTCACAGACACAAACGAACTAGATTCAAATGGTTCGGAGAGCATTCTGATCTCCCAACGGTCAGGTAGCTCCACCGGCCGAATGTCAAGCATTTGTGAGTTGGTGAATGGGGAATTGGGTACCAGGAGCAAGAACAGAACTGCAAAAGTCGAACCCTGCCATAGGGATGAATGGGTGGAGCAAGACGAAGCGGGTGTTTATATCACCCTAGTCTCATTGCCCTCAGGAGCCAAAGACCTCAAGCGAGTCCGGTTCAGGTAAACCTTTTTTCGCCTTGCACCAGCTTGATGTTGTGAAGATTTAAAGGTAGTAAGTTTGGGGATTGTTTGCTGCAGTCGAAAGCGGTTTAGCGAGAAGCAAGCAGGACAGTGGTGGGCGGCAAACAAGGAGAGAGTGTACCGACAGTACAACGTCCCGATGGAGGAGAATTCCGTGGTCAGCATGGGAAAAGAAGGCTTATCTTGTTAGTTTTCCCCTGACTACAAACAGAGTGCTTTGCAGAAATGATGGAGAAACAAAGCAAGTTTTATCCTTCAGGTAGAAGTGTGAGTGGTAATCAGTTTAGTTCATTTTTATTTATCAGTATTTTTGGTTTCCTCTTTTGACAGAGCTTTCCCCTTTTCCATTTTCTCACCAGTTCCAGTTGGTGCGTATAAAAGTTGTGTCTGTGTATTTGTGAAGTAGGTAGGCATCTCTTCTCTTGGCTTTCTATTCAAAGCTTGCGAGCCGATGTATGTGATAGAGCAGCTCCACACATCGGCCCTCTAGTCTCGGTCTGCTGAGCCGTGTCTTCCTTGTTTCGGAAAATGGCGGGAGGTTGAACTTAAGCAATCCCCTCATTTGATCATTGATGATTGTTATCATGTGTTATGAGTTAAATACGGACACCGAATGGATGAGCAGGACTGATCACTTGTTCCTCCAACTGGGTTCGTGTAATTTTCTTAATTCGGGAGATTCATATTCATGCTTACGATTTCAACTGGCCGGGGAAAATCGGATGCAGAATTCAAAGCAAGATGTGCATTCACCAACGATGAATCACATATTACTCTCGAACAATTTCATTGCACTTTGTCTCTAATCATCTTTAAATGGGGCCTGTTGTAAGAGTAAAATTAGAAATGCTCAGTCTTCTTCTGGAGACTTGGAGATCATCATCTGTCGCAAATCTCTGTGGGTGGTGCTCGAACTCATCCGCTGTTCAAAATGTTTACATGCATCATGCGCCGCTGTTGATGCTCACTCTATACTCCTGAGTCGGAAAGCTGCAAGAGATCGCCTGGAAACGTGACAGTGCGAACTTGCACTAGTGTGCCGTTTTAAAAACCAGAAACTCTGCTTGTTTCTTTTTTGTTTTCTCAAACACTAGTGTAAGATGTAGGGCATATTTCATCTTAAAAATGTACTAGTAAACCATCCTAGGTTTGGTTGTTCATCATCTTTCAGCTCAAGTATTAGTACAGGCTTCCAATGACAGTGGACGGTCAAGCAGAGGCTCTCAACCGTCGACAGGGATGTGGTAGCTATAACAGAGGATTGAACAGATACCAGAACAACGACCAGCCGAAACCAGCGTTCGACAGCTTTATACACCAGCAAGCAATGTACGAAAAAGCTCCGTCGGATGACCTAGTTAGGGACATAATACCACTACAAAAACCAGCAACCAAGGGATCGAAGTTCGGAACATGATTTCCGAGCAACCATAACAGTCCGAATTCAACACTACCCTGCAACTTCACAATCTATCGGACAACCCATTGTTCATCAGTAAGGCAAAAATTCAATCCCCAAACCAGTTGTGGCTAGCCAAATGGGATTCAACCACCGCAGACAATCATAAGCAAATCAGGCAACGCAGTGAATCCATAAGCAAGCAGCTTTAGTTAACAGATCTAGAATGCCCACAGACATTGATCAAAATAAACCTCCATTGCTAACAAAATCCATGAACAACTTGACACCAGTCTGCAAGTGACAAAACATTGTATTCTTATAAAAGCTGAATTCTACTGACGGAGATAAAAAGGAAGAAACCTTCTAGGCAGTGAGGACAACAGCACCGCCGGCTTCCTTGATCTTCCTCTCGGCGGTTTTGGACACGAGCTTAGCCTTCACAACGATGGGCTGATTATCAGGCAAGACGCCCTTCCCAAGGACCTTGAAGTACCCGAACTGAGTGACGTCGATCATCGGAGCACTGGCGCCATCCTTTCCGGCTTTGTCCTTCACCTCCTGAGGTACCATCGACCAGAGCTTGTCGATGTTGACGATGGGGCAGAAGAACCTGTTCTTGAGCTTGTGGAAGTACCTCATGCCGACCTTCCCGAAGTAACCGGGATGGTACTTGTCGAAGAGGATACGGTGGTGGTGCATGCCTCCAGCGTTACCGCGACCTCCGGGATGCTTCCTGTGCTTCCCGACACGGCCGTGTCCAGCGCTGACGTGGCCTCTCTTCTTGCGGTTCTTCTTCAAGCCGGTAGCCATTTCCGCCGGCGAGGATGTGGATTTTTTTCGGTGCTAGGTGCTCGGGAACTGGTGAAGGCGGCAGCAGCGGCGATGAGATCTGGGAGCTAGGGTTTTGGGTGTGTTTATAGCTGGATGGAAAGAGAAGGCTGAAGGCCGAAGGGCTTTTGTGGCTGGGCTTTGAGTAATTTAATTGGGTTGGGTTTTTGGTAATGATTGATGATGGGCTTTGAGGCATCTACTAAGCTCGTTAGTGGTAATGAAAATTGGCCGATAGTAAGTGAGATGACCGTTTCTTGTGTTCGAAATTTGTTAGGGTTGATTTGGTCAATACTGAAAATGTATGTGAAATTAGAGAATTAATGGGTAATTAAGTTTGGATTTTGGATTTATAATAATAATTTGTTATTATTATTTATTCAGTATTAAGAGCGGGTGAACATTGAGTCGAGCCAACCATAAAATCTACTTAAATTTATTTATCGTAACCCAACTCACTTAAAAGCGGATGAATGTTGCGGGTAGGCGTGGGTTGTGTAATTGATCATTCACTAATTAATTAGTTGGTGGTGCATTGGAATTACTAACCCATCCGCATATTTAGGTCTTTTTCCAACAAAGTTTATATTTTTTAGTTTAAAATCTCTAATTTTAAGTTGTAAATTAGATGGTGTTTAAGTAGCTAATGTGTTTATGAGAGTTGTTGTTTTGTGTCGAGAGATTTTGTTTGAGAGTTGGTGTGTTGTTTTTTTTTGTTTTATGTGCATTTTTTCGGACATATATTTTCTATTATTTGATACAATAGCGTACTTGTAATGGCTGATTTGGATTTTTATTCAATTAATTTGACGTTAAAATTAATTAATTTTCTTATTATTTAAGAAATGATTTTTTGATTTTTTGATTTTGATTGTTAGTATATGAAATTTATGATAGAAAGTTTAATAACGAAAAATGTTTTGATTGATTGGTTCGAAGTTTATTATCGTTTTATAACCACCCATCACACCCATCATCCGCATTACTCACCTTACATACCACCGTAATAAAATGTAGATTGTCCAAAAAATCACCTATCAATTAATTGGGTAGATTGATTTTATCGTCAAACCCTATCCGATACAACCCAACCCACTTCAACCATATTCGAAATATGTATATATATATATTCGAATTTAAATCAGCATGGCTGAGCTGAGCTCAAAGAGGGGTTTTGATGCATCGCGTTGCTTCTAGCGGAAGAGACCCTTCGATGTCGTTTGCTGCGGGCAATGCTATGCTGCCGGAGGAGATTCCATTCGATTCACCGCAGTGCGCACCATTCCTGGGAATTTCCACTGCATTTCATGAGGTAATCCTACAGAATCAAACGCTACAGCACGTCCGGCCTCTTGATTTTGGGGATAAACTACTAAAATTATGACGAGCATTTTGTCCCATGTAGTTGTCCTAATCGAACTAGGTCACATTTCAATTATATATTCCCCCCACAATTATACAGTTTATAAAGAGTGAATCAGGCGATACTTCATTCGGCAGCAGCTGTCCAGTGAGGTATCAATCACTGGTTTCGGAATTTTTGAGGAAAACAGAAGTATTTTATGATCAATCATCATTTCCCATTTTATCGTCTGTGTGCATAGTTTTATACTTTTTAATAAAATGATCCGGCCGCAGTTGTCTAACTCTGTGGATTATCCACTGGGAAATATACTATTGAGTTACATTAACTTTCTAAGGTGTAGAAACTTTGGTTTCAAATTTTGTTTTGCCTCTGAAAAGTAAATGGCCATTAACTTTAAGGCTGTTGTTCTTGTTTGGTTGAGTTGGATGCCTTTCTGCTGCTACGGAGCCTATGCTGTAGGCTGCAATGAAGCAGAAAGGGAAGCCCTATGGAAATTCAAGGCTGATCTCCAAGACCCGTCAAGCCGATTTTCTTCTTGGGTTAATGGCAGCACGGATTGTTGCAAATGGCGGGGTGTTGTATGTGGCAAAGTTACTGGCCATGTCACGCAGCTTCGCCTCCAGTGTCCTGGTCTTTGTCCCCGGGAATCTATGCTCAAGGGTAAGTTAAATCCTTCCTTACTTGAGTTGAAGCATCTCAGTTATTTGGACCTGTCTGGAAATGATTTTCAAGGGATTCCTATTCCACGGTTTCTTGGTTCTATGACAAGTTTGAAATCTCTTTTCCTTGAGTGGTCTGGATTTGGGGGAGTCATTCCTCACCAACTTGGAAACCTCTCGAATTTGGTAGAACTTGGTATCAGAGCTAGTAGTAAGGACTATGTGCTATATGCTGATAGTTTGCAGTGGCTTTCTGGTATGCCTGCACTGGAATACCTTGCTCTAAGCGGCATTAATCTTAGCACTGCTTCTAATTGGTTCAACATGATGAATGGAATCCCGTCTCTTTCAGAATTGTATCTATCATATTGTGAAATCAGTGGTGACTTTCCTTTAGTACATGTCAACCTGTCATCGTTGTTGGTTCTCGATCTGGGTTTCAATAGTTTTGGCCCTACTTCATTTCCTAGCTGGGTGTCTCAGCTGAGAAGCTTGAGGTCATTGAATCTTCGAGCGACAAACCTCAGAGGTCCAATCCCCGTCGAGCTTCGGAACCTTACCTCTCTTAGAGCTCTTAAACTGTTTTGGAACAACTTCAATGATTCAATACCAGATTGGCTGTTCAGTTTTCGTCACCTCGAGGACCTGGATATTCAACAAAGCGAGTTGGTTGGTGATGTACCAATTGGAATTGGGAACTTGACATCTCTTATTAATCTGGACTTATCATTCAATCGTGGTCTTACATTTGAAGGAGGGATGCCAGCGTCATTCAGAAGCTTTTGCCAGTTGGCCTCACTGAAACTGTCATACATAAAACTAAAACAAAGTGTATCAGATGTTCTTAGGATTCTTGAAGGGTGTCCTTCTAGTACGCTAGAGGTGTTGTCTTTGAGAGCTTGTCAACTATTTGGTCAGTTGACTGATCAGATTGGCAAGTTCAAGAGGCTAAGCCATCTTGCGCTCGATGACAACTCCATATCTGGTCCACTACCGATGTCATTAGGGGAATTGACATCATTGTATTATGTTAACCTTGCAAGTAACCAGATTAATGGGACTATTCCAACAAGTTTTGGGAGACTTGCAGAGCTTGAAATTGTTGACATTTCTCATAACTTAATGGAAGGTATTGTTTTGTCCGAAATTCACTTTGCTAATCTCACAAGCTTGTTTAGATTCGAAGCAGCTGGAAATCAAATTGTGTTCAAAGCTAAATCTGATTGGGTTCTTCCGAAGAAACTTACAATATTGGACTTGAGTTCATGGTACATTGGACCTGGCTTTCCAAAATGGCTCCTCCAATCAAGTCAACATCTCAGATCTCTGGATCTGTCCAACTCTGGAATTGCAGAACCCATTCCCGAGTGGTTCCGGGGCTCACAAGCAGTGTTCTACTACCTCAATCTTTCTCACAATCAGATCTCAGGAATGCTTCCAAGTTATATCTCTGTTATTTCCTCCGACTCTATGTTTGACTTCAGCTGGAATAACTTGGAGGGCCCACTGCCAGTTATCTCGTCCAATTTGACTGCATTGGACCTTTCCAATAATTTTTTCTCTGGAAGCTTGCACAAATTCCTGTGCTCCAATCCAGCTCAGATGATGGACACACAGTTTCTCAATCTCGAAGGCAACCTTTTGTCCGAAGAGATACCAGATTGTTGGAGTAGTTGGGGTAGCTTGTATGTTTTAAGACTTGGCAACAATGAGTTGAGAGGTAGCATTCCAAATTCCATTGGAAGCTTAAGTTCCCTTCTGTCTTTGCGCTTTCAGAACAATAGCTTGACTGGTGAAATCCCTTTGTCTCTTAGCAACTGTTCTAGTCTAGTCTCTGTTGACTTAAGTGACAATGGATTTGAAGGGAACATTCCACAGTGGATTGGGGAAAGACTTACAAGGTTGTCCATCGTCAATCTACGTGGGAATAAGTTCCGGGGTGTCATCCCTGAGGAGCTTTGCCATCTGCAGCTTTTGCAAATCTTGGACCTTTCTCACAACTTTCTATATGGGAACTTACCAGAATGTGTAGCTAATTTCAGTGCTATGGCCAGTCCAATATATGATCGCGAGGGAGCAATTTACCTTTACTTCGGCGTTACGAAATCCTTTGTGGAATACCAGGTTCTTGTGGCACAAGGGAAGAGTAAGGCTTACAGCACCATATTGAATTATGTCAGAAGCTTGGACCTTTCCTGGAATAACTTCTCAGGAGAAATTCCAAAGGAGATAACAAGCCTTGTGGCCTTGAAATATCTGAACCTGTCGAGTAATTCTCTGTCCGGTGCAATCCCAGAAAGTTTAGATGTCATGGAGTCTTTGGAATCTCTGGACTTGTCGGAAAACCAACTGTTTGGCGAAATCCCAGCAGGCATGGCAAGTCTGACATTCTTGAATCACTTGAATTTGTCTTACAACAAGTTGAGTGGGAGAATTCCTTCAAGCACTCAACTGCAGAGCTTTGAATTGTCTAGCTTCATCGGCAACTCAAGACTCTGCGGCTCTCCATTGAACGTGAACTGCAGTAGAAAGAACACGGTGGCTGGTTCTGGTGAAGGGACCAAAGACTATGATCGGTACTGGTTCCCTCTTAGTGTAGTGCTTGGATTTGCTGTAGGGTTTTGGAGCATTGTTGGTACCGTAGCAGTCAACCAACAATGGATCACATGGTGACAAGTAAGCTAGTAAGTATCTCTATCCAAGAGCAAGAAGTTGAAGCTTAATCATATAGTGATGGCTTTCTTTTTACAAGTACAAGCGACTGATACAAAATGATTAGTAGATAGATTCTTGTAAATAGATTCTAGAGTTGAAACAAGGGAGATTTGAGAAACTTTTGCTGTTAGTTTCAGCAGGCTGCTCTGTAATTGAAATATAGTTCATCCCTGTTGTTCTTTGTCGAATCCGTACTAGTCCAATTGGAGTTGCTCCGGTAGTAGAATTGTGTGTCTGGCGATCCGGAAGTCCCGGGTTCGAATCCAGTGCATCCTGCGAAATGGACACCTGTAGTATTTATTTTCTTGTCTTTTATCTTGTGTCGACCGAGAGTCTCGATCTATTCTGGAAAAAAAATCCGTACTTGTTGGCCTTTTTGGATTTAGTACCTCATTTGTTTGTACTATATATCAACAAAAGCATTGGGAGTCACCTACCTTTGAAGTTAGTACACCGTGGTTACCTAACTGTTAATTGTAAACGGGGAAAGACCAAGGAAAAGAGAGAAAAGAAATTCGGGTGCATTATATATCAAACCCCGATAAAATGCACCGGAGAGGTCGTTTTGAATAATTGGTAATTTGAAAACAAAAAGAAGTGTCTTTACTTATTTTCACGATGACGTCGTCAATCATGATCAGTAGTGATGCTCATGCCGGAAACAACGACGTGGGTAGTGTGGCGGTGGTGCTCCAAGACGAATGTATATTGCTGTACTTTCGGTGGGAACACCACCCACGTTGTTGTACTTTCAACATCTTACGAAAACAATTGCTTGCAATACATTTTTTAAAGTTTAAAAGATCACTTGATAACTCGATTTATATGTTTATTATAACTAATTTATATACTCTATGTATAATATGTAATATAATTTACATTAAAAACCTGACAAAGTGAGACTAAACAATTAAAAAGCCAACAAAAAAGGATCAGTAACTAACTACGGTACCACATGATCCGTTAAATCTATTAACATTGTATTCAATCGCTTAAAATATTACAAACTATGATTAAATTATCATCGAATCTTGTATAGTATATATGTTTTTAACAATTTAAATTCTAAAATTATATTTTTTTGCGGTCGATGATTCAATTAAAAAATTATCTCTTTCGATTTGGCATACTTCATTATTTAATGATTAAAATGATGGGACTCCGAAATATTAATGGTCTGACCGTAATTAAACCATTAAGCCCATATCCTCTAGTCTTACCGATTTGACCCTGGTCCGGCGTTGATCTTTCATGCATC
This sequence comes from Linum usitatissimum, assembly GCA_030674075.2. Classification (NCBI taxonomy): domain Eukaryota; kingdom Viridiplantae; phylum Streptophyta; class Magnoliopsida; order Malpighiales; family Linaceae; genus Linum; species Linum usitatissimum. The sequence goes on along the minus strand of JAUJYP020001410.1, from coordinate 2,154,100 downwards.
GCTTTGCTTATGGCTTACGCTTTAGTGCTGGCGGAACTGCGGAAGATACTCTCACAAGTCGTTCGCTGTGGCTAGAAGAGATTCGATTCGGAGCCACCGATATGTGGATCTCCACTGCATTTCATCTACCGAACCAACCTTTCAGCATCTCGTCCTGCCATTCGGATTTGGTTATACATCAATGGGGTTTTTTTTTTCAAGCAGCACTTGATTCGGCTCCAGTTGTCGATTAGGCATCAATCTCCTATTCCGGAACTTTTGAGGAATTGTCTCTCTGAATAGTTTTCTACATTTTCATAAGATGGTCCGTCCGTCCGCAGTTGCCGATATTTGTGGAATCATCCATATGTGGAAGATACAATTGAATTCCTCCATACATTACCGGCTGTTACATTGCACAATGGAAGAAGACCACCTTAACTTTGTAAGGTTAAGAAGTTTTAGCTTCAAGTTTTGTTTTGTATCTGAACTAAATGGCCGCTAATTTCATGACTGTTCTTCTTGTTTGGATGAGTTGGATGTGTTTCTGCTGCTACGGAGCCTATGCTGTAGGCTGCAATCGATCTGAAAGAGAAGCCCTTTTGCAATTCAAGGCTGATCTCCAAGACCCTTCAATCAAATTGTCTTCTTGGGTTAATGGCAGTACAGATTGTTGCAAATGGCGTGGCGTTGTATGCGACAACGTTACTGGCCATGTCACACAGCTTCGCCTCGATTGTCCTTATCTTTGTCTCCAGGACTCTGTGCTCAGAGGTAAGTTAAATCCTTCCTTACTTGAGTTGAAGCATCTCAGTTATTTGGACCTGTCCGGAAATGATTTTCGAGGAATTCCTATTCCCCAATTTCTTGGGTCTATGACAAGTTTGAAATTTCTTTTCCTTGAGCGGTCTGGATTTGGGGGAATCATTCCTCATCAACTTGGAAATCTCTCAAACTTGGTAGAACTTGGTATTGAAGCTAGTCGTGGCGACTATGTGCCATATGCTGATAGTTTGCAGTGGCTTTCTGGTCTGCCTGCGTTGGAATACCTTGCTCTTAGTGGTGTTAATCTTAGCACAGCTTCTGATTGGCTGGACATGGTAAATGCTGTTCCGTCTCTTTCACAATTGTATCTATCAGATTGTCAAATCAGTGGCGGCTTTCCTTTAGTACATGTCAACCTATCGTCGTTGTCCGTTCTTGATCTGCATTTGAATAGTTTTGTTCCAACGTCATTTCCGAGATGGGTTTCTCATCTGAAAAGACTGACTTCTTTGGATCTTCGAACGACAAACCTCCGAGGTCCAGTTCCTGACGAGCTTCAGAACCTTACCTGTCTTAGAGCTCTGGAACTATCTTGGAACAAGTTCAATGGTTCAATACCAAATTGGCTGTTCAGTTTTCGTCACCTTGAGGACCTGTATATTCGACAAAGCGACCTGGCTGGTGATGTACCAATTGGAATTGGGAACTTGACTTCTCTTATGAATCTGGACTTGTCATTCAATCATGGACTTAAATTTGAAGGAGGGATTCCAGCATCATTCAGAAGTTTTTGCCACTTGACATCACTGAAACTGTCATACGTAAAGCTGGAACAAAATGTATCAGAGGTACTTCAAATTCTGGGAGAGTGTTCTTCTAGCACGCTAGAGAGATTGTATTTGGATCACTGTCAACTATTTGGTAAATTGACTGATGGGATTGGTAAGTTCAAGCGACTAAAGCATCTTGTGCTCAACGACAACTACATAACTGGTCCACTTCCGATGTCATTCGGGAAATTAGCATCCTTGAATTATGCAATTCTCGCAACAAACCGGATTAAGGGGACTATTCCAGCCAGTTTTGGGGGACTCTCAGAGCTTGAATATGCTGACATTTCTCATAACTCAATGGGTGGTATTGTTTCCTCCGAAATTCACTTTGCCAACCTCACAAAGTTATTTAATTTCCAAGCAGCTGGAAACCAAATTATATTCAAAGCTAAACCAGATTGGGTTGCTCCCAAGCGACTTCTAACATTGGACTTGAGTTCATGGTACGTTGGACCTGGCTTTCCGAAATGGCTCCAAGCAATTCAGTATCTCAATTCACTTGACCTGTCCAACTCTGGTATTGCAGAACCGATTCCTGATTGGTTCTGGGGCTCACACCCAGTGTTTTACTACCTCAATCTTTCTCATAACCAGATACCAGGAATGCTTCCTAGTTATATCTCTGTTATTTCCGCCGACTCAATGTATGACTTCAGCTGGAATAACTTGGAGGGCCCACTACCAGTCATTTCGCTGAATTTGACTGCATTGGACCTTTCCAATAATTTTGTCTCTGGAAATTTGTTCAAGTTCTTGTGCTCCAATCCAGCTCAGTTGAGGAACACACAGTTTCTCAATCTTCAAGGGAACTTTTTGTCTGGGGAGATACCAGATTGTTGGAGGAGTTGGGGGAGCTTGAAGGTTGTAAGACTTGGCAACAATGATTTGAGAGGAAACATTCCTAATTCCATTGGAACCTTAAGCTCTCTTCTATCTTTGCGTATTCAGAACAACAGCCTGACTGGTGAAATCCCTTTGTCCCTCGGCAACTGCTCGAGTCTTGTCTCCGTCGACTTAAGTGACAATGGATTTGAAGGGAGCATTCCAAAGTGGATTGGGGAAAGACTTACAATGCTTTCCATCCTTACTCTCCGCCGGAATAAGTTCTCGGGGGTCGTTCCTGAGGAGCTTTGCCATCTGCAGCTTCTCCAAATCTTGGACCTTTCTCACAACTTTCTATATGGGAACTTGCCAGAATGTGTAACTAATTTCAGCGCCATGGCCAACTCAAGTAATGAGGATCAAGGAGTAATTTACCTTTTCTTTGGCGGGGCGAAATCATTTGTGGAATACCAGGAGCTCGTGGCTCAAGGGCAGGTTAAGGCCTACAGTACCATATTGAATTATGTCAGAAGTTTGGATCTTTCCTGGAATAACTTTTCAGGTGAAATTCCAAAGCAGATAACAAGCCTTGTGACCTTGAAATATCTGAACCTGTCGTGTAATTTGCTGTCTGGTGCAATCCCAGAAAGTTTAGATGTCATGGAGTCTTTGGAATCTCTGGACTTGTCGGAAAACCAACTGTTTGGCGAAATCCCAGCAGGCATGGCAAGTCTGACATTCTTGAATCACTTGAATTTGTCTTACAACAAGTTGAGTGGGAGAATTCCTTCAAGCACTCAACTGCAGAGCTTTGACTTGTCTAGCTTCATCGGCAACTCAGGACTCTGCGGCTCTCCATTGACTGTGAACTGCAGCAGAAAGGACACCATACCTGGTTCTGGTAAAGGGAACAAAGAATATGATCGGTACTGGTTCCCTCTCAGTGTAGTGCTTGGATTTGCGGTAGGGTTTTGGAGCATTGTTGGTACCGTAGCAGTCAACCAACAATGGTTCACATGGTGACAAGTAAGCTCTTAATACCATTGTACTCGTGGTCAACAAACATTGTGCTTTGGTATCCTGGATCGCATGGAGGAAGTTGAAGTCTGCAACTTGGTAATCCTGCTGATATTCTGGTTTGCTGCTGAATAGCATAAAATGATTAGATATAGATTCTTTGAAATACTCACTAATGACCAACAAAGATGTAAAAAAATACTCACTAATGACCAACTCAGTACCACATTTGTATCTAACAATTGTACTCATGTGTTAGAATGCGCAAGTGCTAGTTAAACAATTGAGGTTGTACTGCATACTGATTTGTGTGTACTAATTGATCAGTAAGCATCAATTATCAGTGTTATTCCATTACTTTTTGAAGTGTCTACTTAGGATTTGCAGCCAAGATGACTGGGGAAGAACCGAAGCCTGCAATCCAGTTTCGCATTGAGTTTCCAACATTCAAGACTACTGATCAAAACAATTGGGAAGAGCGTTAGTAATGTTGTTTATGTAACAGTTTGAGGATTGTTTGGTTCACTGTGGCTCATAACATTTCGATCAAAATGCAATCTAATCTCGAACATTGCCGAACAACTTTTTTGGGTGTAATTAGGGTGTTTATCGGCGAGGCGGTAAATGACTAGCCACGATGTGTACGCCATTCCCACGGGTAAAGATCAAACTCCTGACTTCATGGTTAATGGACAAAGTGAGCAACCAATAATGCTACACCTTGCGGTTTTGACAAACAACTTTGAATGAGTTAGTCGAGAAACCGATGTCATTTTGAGGCAAATAGGGTAAATGGGACATAGTTTGTCTACGTTGATCACAGATTGTTGTGATAGTGAAAGACTCCCAAGTGTAGATGTAGAGGCCATTACAATTTACAGTTAATTTTGACATTATGTGGCCTCTTGCTTGGGCAATGAATGAAGCACGAAAGTCTTTTCCGAATCACTAATGCATGATACAGGACATTACAAAGCTCTAGAGTTTATCCCAATGTGATCCAGGACACCGAAACACAATACTCTCCATCGTTTGCTGACTTCTAGTGAACCAACTATGCCCCAAAACCCGAATGCAAACCCAAACATTACGCCGATGGAGAACCAGTAGAAATCATAGTCTACGTTTCCTTCACCAGAACCAGGCACCAAGTTCATTCTGCTGCAGCTCACATTCAAAGGAGAGCCGCAAAGTCCCTTGTTGCCAATGAAGCTTGATGGGTGAAAGCTCTGCAATTGAGTGCTTGAAGGAATTCTCCCACTTAAGTTGTTGTAGGATAAGTTCAAGTGATTCAAGAATGTCAGACTTGCCATTCCTTGTGGAATTGCACCAGCCAGATGATTTTCAGACATGTCCAAAGATTCCAGCGACGTCATGGCACCTAAATCTCCCGGGACCGAGCCTGAGAGTGAATTGTGCGACAAGTTGAGATAGTGCAAGGCCGCAAGGCTAGTAATCTGCTTTGGAATGTCTCCTGAGAAGTTATTCCAGGAAAGGTCCAAACTTCTGACGTAATTCAGTATGGTGCTATAAGACTTAACCTGCCCTTGCGCCACAAGGACCTGGTACTCCACAAACGTTTTAGCCCCGCCAGCGAAAAGGAAAATTACTGCTTCATCCTCATTATTTGAATCGGCCATGGCGCTGAAATTAGCTACACATTCTGGCAAGTTCCCAGATAGATAGTTATGAGAAAGGTCCATGATTTGCAGAAGCTGCAGATGGCAAAGCTCCTCAGGAATGTCCCCCGTGAACTTATTTCCACGTAAATTGATGATTTCCAATCTTGATAGCCTTTCCCCAATCCAATTTGGAATGTTCCCTTCCAATTTGTTATCCCCTAAGTCGATAGAGACTATAGTGGTGCAGTTCCCCAGGGACAAGGGGATTTCACCAGTCAGACTGTTGTTCTGAAACCTCAAAGACAAGAGGGAGCTCAAGGTTCCAATAGACTTTGGAATGCTTCCTCTCAACTTGTTGTTGCCTAGTCTTATAACCTTCAGCTTCGTCCAAGTCCTCCAACATTCTGGTATCTCTCCATATAGAAGGTTTCCTTGCAGGTTGAGAAACTGTGTGTTCCTCGCATGAGTTGGATTGAAGCACAGAAACTTAAACAAGTTTCCGGATAGCAAATTATTAGAAAGGTCCAATGCAGTCAAATTGGACGATATAACTGGAAGCTGACCTTCCAAGTGGTTCCAGCTGAAGTCAAACAAATTTTCAGTGATTTGGTAAGAGGAGTGAGCAGGAACAAAACTTGGAAGCCGTCCAGGGATTTGGTTGTGAGAAAAGTTGAGATAGTAGAACTGAGAATGCTTACTCCAGAACCAATCAGGAATTGGTTCTGCAATTCCGGTGTTGGACAGATCAAGAGAAACGATATCATGAGTTGATTGGAGCCAGTTGGGGAAGCCAGGTCCAACGTACCATGAACTCAAGTCGAGTATTGTAAGCCGCTTGGGAGGGATCCAATCTGGTTTAGCTTTGAACACAATTTGGTTTCCAGCTGCATGGAAAGTAGTCAACTTTGTGAGGTTGGCAAAGTGAATTTCGGAGGAAACAACGCCGTCTATTAAGTTCTGAGAAATATCAGCAACTTCAAGCTCTGCAAGTTCTCCAAAACTTTCTGGAATAGTCCCATTAATCTGGTTTCTTGCGATGTTGACATAATTCAAGGATATCAGTTCCCCAAATGACATTGGAAGTGGACCAGATATGGAGTTGTCATCCAACCAAAGGTGTTTTAGTCTCTTGAACTTGCCTATTCGATCAGTCAACTGACCAAATAGTTCACAACCACTCAAGTACAATCTCTCTACTGTGCCAGAAGAACACTCATCAAGAATTTGAAGCACCTCTGAAACACTTTGATTCAGCTTTACGTATGACAGTTTCAGTGATCTCAAATGGCAAAAGCTTCTGAATGATGCTGGAATACCTGCTTTAAGTTTAAGACCATAATTGAATGACAAGTCTAGATTAACAAGAGAGGTCATGTTCCCTATTCCATTTGATAATTCACCAACCAAATTGCTTCCAACAAAATTCAAGTCTTCGAGGTAACGAAAACTGAACAGCCAATCTGGTATGGAACCATTGAACTTGTTGTATGACAGTGTAAGAGCTCTAAGAGAGGTAAGGTTACGAAGCTCGCCAGGGACAGGACCTTTGAGGTTGTTTTCTTCGAGATTCAAAGAAGTCAGACTTTCCAGATGAGAAACCCAGCTAGGAAATGAAGCTGGACCAAATCGATTGAAACTGAAATCAAGAACTGACAAAGATGACAGGTTAACATGGACTACAGGAATGCCATCACTGATTTGACAATCTGATAGATACAATCTTTTAAGATTTGGGACTGTATTTATCATGTTCAGCCAATCAGAAGCAATACTGAGATTAACCTCTTCCAAATCAAGGTATTCCAGTGATGGGAGACCAGAAAGCCACTGTAAATTATCAGCATATAGAAAGTAGCCAACGTTACCACCCATGAGACCAAGTTGTAGCAAGTTTGAAAGGTTTCCAAGCTGATGAGGAATGAGTCCGCTGAATCGAGACCGATCAAGGTAAAGAGTTTGCAAACTTATCATCGACCCAAGAAAACGCGGAATAGAAACCCCTTGAAAATCATTGTCAGAAAGGTCCAGGTAACTGAGATGCTTCAACTCAAGTAAGGAAGGATTCATCTTACCTTTGAGCCTAGAATCATCAAAACAAAGACCCCGACAATGGAGGTCGAGCTCAGTGACACGGCCAGTAACGTCGTCACATACAACACCAGACCATTCGCAGCAATCTTTGCTTCCATTAACCCAAGAAGATAACCGTCCTGAAGGGTCTTGGAGATCAGCCTTGAAAGTCAAAAGAGCTTCTCTTTCAGCTTGATGGCAGCTTACTCCATAGGTTCCGTAGCAGAAGAAACTCATCCAAATCAAGCAAACAAGAAGGAAGCCATCAGGAACAGTCATGGATTTTTCAATGTAGTTGCAAAGGCAAACACAAAAAGGAAAATTAGGATCTTGCAACATAGAAGCAGATAATGTATGGGATGGAACCCTCCTTTTTTGTCATGGAGTTCCTTGTACGGGTCCATTTGGATGAACTGCCTACGGCTATCGCCGGCGGACCATTTGGATGAAACTAGTGTGTAAAATTCAAATGATTTCATAATTGTGCTACTTCAGACCCGGATGATGATATCCGATAAGACACAAATGTATTGTTCTGCTAATTCTATGATTGATTCTTCACTCACTCAACAGCTGCAGAATTACTCCACCGCATGGCCGACCTTTTGGATTTTGTATCCTTCTTTGTTCTGATCGTCACCCAGGTCATCTTTGAAGTCAATGGATTTTGAAACAAAGTTGATATTTTTAAAATGTAAAGTCAACAACAATTTTGATTGGTTAATGGGTGCAAGGGTCAAACAAGATGAAGTTTTTTTGAGTTTCCGAACATCTTCTGAATGGAACAAAACAAGAAATCTGTAAATAAGACAACTGAGTTCCTTACATTACCTGCTGCTATCTTGCACAGCAATGCAAGACCTCAACTTTCTTAGGTGTAGCAGTTCTCTTCTACTTCTTTTCTTGTGTGCTTCTGCAAATAAATGGCAACCAACTTCATGACTGTTTCTCCAGTATTCCTTCTTACTTGGTTGAGTTGGTTGTGTTTCTGCTGCTATGGAGCCTATGGTGTGAGTTGCATTGAAGCTGAACGAGAAGCCCTTTTGAGTTTCAAGGCTGACCTCAAAGACCCTTCAGGCCGGCTATCTTCTTGGATTAATGGCAGCAAAGATTGCTGTAAATGGACTGGTGTGGTGTGTGACAACGTTAAAGGCCATGTCACCGAGCTTCACCTGCCATGTCCGGATCGATGTTACGCTGGTTCTACGCTCAAGGGTAAGCTGAATCCTTCATTACTTGAGTTGAAGCACCTGAGTTATTTGGACCTGTCGAAGAACGATTTTCAAGGGATTCCTATTCCACGGTTTCTTGGGTCTATGACAAGTTTAAATTACCTTTTACTTGATGATTCTGGATTTGGGGGAGTCATTCCTCATCAACTAGGGAATCTCTCGAATTTGTTACAACTCGGTCTCAAGGCTGGTCGAGATGAAGACTACGTGATATATACTGCTAGTTTGCAGTGGCTTTCTGGACTGCCTGCATTGGAGTATCTTGATTTGAGCGACGTTGATCTTAGTAATGCTTCTGATTGGCTAACCATGATGAATATTGTCCCGAATCTATCAGAATTGTATCTATCAAATTGTCAAATCAGTGATAGCTCTCCCTTGGTACATGTCAACCTGTCATCTTTATCAGTTCTTGATCTCGGGTGGAACCGATTTGGTCCAGCTAATTTTCCTAGCTGGATTTCTCATCTGAAAGGTCTGACTTTGTTGGATCTCCGACAGAACAACCTCATAGGTCCTGTCCCCGAAGAGCTTCGTAACCTTACTTCTCTCAGAAATCTTACACTGTCTAACAACATGTTCAGTGGTTCCATACCGAACTGGCTGTTCAGTTTTCGTCATCTCGGGGAACTCAACTTTTACGATAGCTATTTGGACGGTGAAGTACCAAATGGAATTGGGAACTTAACCTCTCTTATGAAACTGGACTTATCATTCAATTCCCATCTTCAATTCGAAGCAGGAATTCCAGCGTCGTTCAAAAGGTTTTGTAAGTTGACCTCACTGAAACTGTCATACATAAAGCTAAAACAAAGTGTATCAGAGGTTCTTAGGATTCTTGAAGGGTGTCCTTCTAGCACACTAGAGGTATTGTCTCTGAGTGGTTGTCAACTATTTGGTCAGTTGACTGACCAGATTGCCAAGTTTAAGAGACTAAACTATCTCGTGTTGGGTGACAACTCCATATCTGGTCCACTTCCAATGTTATTTGGGAAATTGACATCTTTGAATTATCTAAACCTTGCTAGCAACCATATTAATGGAACTATTCCAGCAAGTTTTGGGGAGCTTGCAGACCTTGAATTTGCTGTCATTTCCCATAACTTAATGGAGGGAATTGTTTCTTCCGACATTCACTTTGCTAACCTCACGAAGTTGAGTAGTTTCTATGCAGCTGGAAACCAAATTGTGTTCAAAGCTAAACCAGATTGGGTTCCTCCCAAGCGGCTTGGAGTACTGGACTTGAGTTCATGGTACGTTGGACCTGGCTTTCCCAACTGGCTCCAATCAACTCAATATATCGTTTCTCTTGATCTGTCAAACACTGGAATTGCAGAACCAATTCCTGATTGGTTCTGGAGTAAGCATTCTCAGTTCTACTATCTCAACTTTTCTCACAACCAAATCCCTGGCCGCCTTCCAAGTTTTGTTCCTGCTCACTCCTCTGACTCATTGTTTGACCTCAGCTGGAACAAGTTGGAGGGCCCGCTGCCACTTATCTCTTCGAATTTGACTGCATTGGACCTTTCCAATAATTTTCTCACTGGAAACCTGTTCAAGTTCTTATGCTTCAATCCAGCTCAGACGAGGGACACAGAGTTCCTCGATCTTCAAGGTAACCTTCTGTCTGAAGAGATACCAGAATGTTGGAGAAGTTGGACGAGCTTGAAGGTTATAAGACTTGGCAGCAACAAGCTGAGAGGGAACATTCCGAAGTCCATTGGAACCTTGAGCTCCCTTCTGTCGTTGCGTATTCAGAACAACTCCCTGACTGGTGAAATCCCTTTCTCTCTTGGTAACTGCTCCACTCTAGTCTCCATCGACTTAGGCGACAATGAATTCGAAGGGAACATTCCGAACTGGATCGGGGAGAGACTTACAAGATTGGCAATCGTCAATTTAAGAGGGAATAAGTTCACAGGGGAGATTCCTGAGGAGCTTTGCCATTTGCAGCTTCTGCAAATCTTGGACATTTCTCATAACTTTCTATCTGGGAGCTTGCCAGGGTGTGTAACTAATTTCAGCGCCATGGCCAATTCAAGTAAGGAGGATCAAGGAGCAATTTACCTCTTCTTTGGAGGGGCGAAATTATTTGTGGAATACCAGGAGCTTGTGGCGCAAGGGCAGGTTAAGACTTACAGCACCATACTGAATTATGTCAGAAGTTTAGACCTTTCATGGAATTACTTTTCGGGAGAGATTCCGAAGCAGATTACGAGCCTTGTAGCGTTGCACTATCTTAACTTGTCTCATAATTCACTCTCGGGTTCTCTCCCGGAAAGCTTGGATGCCATGGATTCGCTTGAATCTTTGGACATTTCTGGAAACCAACTATCTGGAGCAATTCCATCAGGAATGGCGAGTCTGACATTCTTGAATCACTTGAACTTGTCCTACAACAACTTGAGTGGGAGAATTCCTTTAAGCACTCAACTGCAGAGCTTTGATCCATCTAGCTTCACTGGTAACAAGGGCCTTTGCGGCTCTCCGTTGAATGATAACTGCTCCAGAAAGAACTCGGTGCCTGCTTCTGGTGAAGGGAATGGAGGAGATTATGCTTTGCACTCGTATACTGTCAGCGTGATGTTTGGGTTTGTATTCGGATTCTGGGGAATAGTCGGTCCACTAGCAGTAAGCACACGATGGAGAAACTTGTGCTTCGGTGTCCTCGATTGCATTGTGGAAATGCTCTTGAACTTGGTTTGTATTAGTAAGAGCTTCTCATGAAAGGCCAAGTACAAGCATTAGTGTGGCTTTTCCTTAGTATCAGTGCAACTGCAAGTGAATAGTATATAATCATTGGAGGGACTTCAACTTCTGTATTGCTCACAAGATGACCAAGACAGAACTTTTGCCGCTAGTTTTAGCTCAGGAGGCTGCTTAATATTGCAGAATGAGAAGCTACACAGAAATCATTGTGAGAGCGGTGTAATATTACAACATGTTGTTACACAGAAATCGTGTAAATGGATACCAATATAATGTTCTGTTGATTTATCCTTGCGGTCTAAATCTATCGACCTTGTGTTGCCTGTGGGTTTTTCTCCACACGGGGTTGTCCCTATCATTTGGACTAGCTTGGCGTTTTTGCCTTTTGGTGTGGATTTGGTGGTGGATTTTGAGCGGATGCGGAATTGGTGCTTTTCATACTATTACAACGCCTCACTTATAGTGTGGCAGGTGGAGTTGACTTGTAGAAGCTTTAGCTTTTGTGGCATCATGTCATCATTTGCGAAAATAGATTCTCCGACGTGATGCTAACAGAGCTGGTCATAAAAGTGGCGAAATAACTTTTTTTTATATCTCACTATCATATTTGAGTAGATTTTTATATTTGTATGAGATAATTTGAATATGTGGTATTTTGAAATAAAACGATGGGTTATTTGAGAATCTGGTATTTATGAGGTGCAAAGACATTATGGTGTGAGAATTATCTTGTTTGACTAATGAGTTATTCAATGTGGTATTTAACGGAGATACCACATTCTCGAAATAATAAGGTATTTCAAATATATTTCAAATATCTAAGTAGTGGGGAGGTATTTGAAATAACTCAAAAACAAGTTATTTTGAATATCACATCCCGAAGTATCATATATTTTGTTTTGGTTGCCAAACGAGTCATTTTGATGAGATATTTGAAATAACTCAAAAGTAAGTTATTAGAAATACCACGGTTCGAAATACCACAGATTGTGTGTTGGATGCCAAACGAGGTATTGTGGCTGAAATAACTCGTTCTGAATACCTCATCCAAACGACTCATTTGTGTTTGCTATCTCAATTCTTCCCGGGAGCTATTTATGAGGGGAAGAAAAACTTGAACTGAAAGGTTATGTGTACAAAGTTGCAGTATTGTTATAGTCGATTTAAAAGTTCCGTGACTACTATGTAATGCTGCCGAAATAATGCTCGATTGAATAGTAGTTTAATAATCAGTTTATCAGTCTCGTGGTCCACTCCTTTGATCGTCATTTGGAATTTTGGATTCTTTGGATCATGCTGCACTCGAGGATTCATCATCCCTGTCCTTCTTGCGTTGCCGTTGTACTTGTACCGATTGACCTGAAGCATCGTTAACTTAGGTTAGGCGGAGGCCTCTCCGATTCATTGCCGGTGGCCGCCGATCTGATCAAACGCTGCATTTTCATGAGGTAAGGTAACACAGGTCACTAACACGTGTTGGATTTTATCGATTTGTTGAATTATTAATCCAAAAAATGAGTATTTTTGTCCTTTTTCTTATCCTTGTTCTCGTCGACGTACGCGATCTCTAGAATGAATGAATGGATGAATTGGCTAAGGATCAATCGTAGATTTAGCAGAACAATACATTTGTGTCTTATCTGATATCATCATCTGGGTCTGGGTGGTTAATGTTGCGGAAGTAAAACAATTATGAAATCATTTGAATTTTAAACAGTAGTTTTATCAAATGATCCGCCGGCGGTAGCCGAAGCAGTTTATTCAAATGAAACAGTACAAGGAACTCCAACAAAAAGAAATTGAGACTTCCGTACAATTTTCTGGTTCTATATTTGCACAATGCGCAAGTCCTAACTTTCCTTTTTAGCCTTCGCAACTAAATTGAAAAAATCCATGACTAATCCTGCTGTCTTGCTTTTTGTTTGCATGATTTGGATGCGTTTCTTCTGCTACGGAGCCTATGGTGTGAGATGCCATCAAGCTGAAAGAGAAGCGCTTTTGACTTTCAAGGCTGATCTCCAAGACCCTTCAGGACGGTTATCTTCTTGGGGTAATGGCAGCAAAAATTGCTGCAAATGGTCTGGCGTTGCATGTGACGACCTTACTGGCCATGTCACGGAGCTCGACCTCCAATGTCCGGATCTTTGTTTTCATGATTCTAAGCTCAGAGGTAAGATGAATCCTTCCTTACTTGAGTTGAAGCATCTCAGTTACTTGGACCTGTCTGAGAATGATTTTCAAGGGGTTTCTATTCCGCGGTTTCTTGGGTCGATGACAAGTTTGCAAACTCTTTACCTTGGTGGGTCTCGATTCCGGGGACTCATTCCTCATCAACTTGGAAACCTCTCAAACTTGATACAACTTGGTCTCATGGCTGGTGATGATGGCTATGTTCTATATGTTGATAGTTTGCAGTGGCTTTCTGGTCTCCCATCGCTGGAATACCTTGATTTGGATAAGGTTGATCTCAGTAATGCTTCTGATTGGCTGAACATGATAAATACAGTCCCAAATCTTGAAAGATTGTATCTATCAGATAGTCAAATCGGTGATGATATTCCTTTAGTCCATGTCAACCTATCATCTTTGTCAGTTCTTGATCTCAGTGCCAATCGATTTGGTCCATCTTCATTTCCTAGCTGGGTTTCTCATCTGGAAAGTCTGACTTCTTTGAATCTCCAAGATTGCAACCTCAGAGGTCCTGTCCCTGAAGAGCTTCGTAACCTTACATCTCTCAGAAAGCTTACACTGTCATACAACAATTTCAATAGTTCAATACCAAGTTGGCTGTTCAGTATTCGTCACCTCAAATACCTAGATTTTCTTAAAAGCAATTTGGTAGGTGATGTATCAAATGGAATAGGGAACATGACCTCTCTTGTTAGTCTGGACTTATCTTTCAATTCTGGTCTTAAACTTGAAGGAGGTATTCCAGCATCATTCAGAAGCTTTTGTCATTTGAGCTCACTGGAACTGTCAGACGTAAAGCTGAAACAAAGTGTTTCTGAGGTGCTTCAAATTCTTGAGTGTTCTTCTGGCACACTAGAGAGATTGACCTTGGATGGTTGTGAACTATTTGGTCAGTTGACTGATCGGACAGGCAAGTTCAAGAGACTAAAACACCTTTGGCTGGAGGACAACTCCATATCTGGTCCACTTCCAATGTCATTTGGGGAACTGATATCCTTGAATTCGGTCGACATCGCAAGAAACCAGATTAATGGGACTATTCCGACAAGTTTTGGGAAGCTTGCAGAGCTTGAAGTTGTTTACATTTCTCAGAACTTAATGGAGGGCGTTGTTTCCTCAGAAATTCACTTTGCCAACCTCACGAAGTTGGTTATTTTCCAGGCAGCGGGAAACCAAATTGTGTTCAATGCTGAACCCGATTGGGTTCCTCCCGAGCAGCTCACAATGCTGGACTTGAGTTCATGGTACGTTGGACCCGGCTTTCCCAAATGGCTCCAATCGTTGCTGTATATTAGGTCTCTTGATCTGTCCAACACCGGAATCTCAGAATCAATCCCTGATTGGTTCTGGCGCATGGATTCTCATTTCTACTATCTCAATTTTTCTCACAACCAAATCCCCGGACGGCTTCCAAGTTTTGTTCCTTCTATCTCCTACGACACAATGTTTGACTTCAGCTGGAACCACTTGGAAGGTCCACTGCCAGTTATATCGTCCAATTTGACTGCGTTAGACCTTTCTAATAATTTTTTATCTGGAAACTTGTTCAAGTTTCTGTGCTTGAATCCAGCTCAGTCAAGGGACACAGAGTTCCTCAATCTGCAAGGTAACCTTCTGTCTGAAGAGATACCAGAATGCTGGAGAAGTTGGACGAGCTTGAAGGTTATAAGACTAGGCAGCAACAAGTTGAGAGGGAAAATTCCGAAGTCCATTGGAGCCTTGAGCTCCCTTCTGTCGTTGCGTATTCAGAACAACTCCCTGACTGGTGAAATCCCTTTGTCTCTTGGTAACTGCTCCACTCTAGTCTCTATCGACTTAGGTGACAATGAATTGGAAGGGAATATTCCAAAGTGGATTGGGGAAAGGCTTTCAAGGCTGGCCATCATAAATTTGCGCTGTAATAAGTTCACAGGGTGCATTCCTGAGGAGCTTTGCCGTCTGCAGCTTCTGCAAATCTTGGACCTTTCTCATAACTATCTATCTGGGAACTTGTCAGGATGTGTAGCTAATTTCAGCGCCATGGCTGATTCAAATAATGAGGATCCAGGAGTAGTTTATCTTTTCTTCGGTGGGGCGAAAGTATTTGTGGAATACCAGGTTCTCGTGGTGCAAGGCCAGGTTAAGTCTTACAGCACTATACTGAATTACGTCAGAAGCTTGGATCTTTCCTGGAATAACTTGTCAGGAGAGATTCCAAAACAGATTACTAGCCTTGGGGCCTTGCGTTATCTCAACTTGTCGCACAATTCTCTCTCCGGCTCAGTCCCAGGAGATTTAGATGCCATGAAGTCGCTGGAATCTTTGGACATGTCTGAAAATTATCTATCTGGACCTATCCCACTAGAAATGGCAAGTCTGACATTCTTGAATCACTTGAACTTGTCCTACAACAACTTAAGTGGTAGAATTCCTTCAAGCACTCAACTGCAGAGCTTTGACTTGTCTAGCTTCATCGGAAACTCAGGACTTTGCGGCTCTCCATTGACTGTGAACTGCAGCAGAAAGAACCTGGTGCCTGGTTCCGGTGAAGGAAACAGAGACCGTAATTTGAAGTGGTTCTCTGTCAGCGTATTATTTGGGTTTGCATGCGGGTTTTGGGCCATCGTTGGTTCGCTAGAAGTCAGTGAACGATGGAGAGAGTTGTGTTTCGGTGTCTTGGATTGCATTGGGATAAACTCTGGGGCTTTGTGATGTCTGGTGCTAGGCTGCCGTCATACGTGTGACACGGTTGTCCCAAGTTGAATGCTTTTGCTGTCAGTTTTGAGGCTTTGAGCAGTCTGGCTAGAGTAAAAAGACCACAGAGACTTTCTTGACTAATTATCGGTTGTAGGATGCAAAAGTTGTACCTAGGTAGGATAATAATGTGTTGACTGAATTGTGTTGGCTTGCTTCAATCAAAAGTGAACTTGTGTTGGATAATAATGTGGAAATGAATATGGCCAAAAAAGTGAAGCAGAATAGCACTAATGACGGTAATGGTAGAATAGTGAACGATTCCAATACTATACTTGACGTTGTCATGCATTGAATTGTATACAAAGATCACATACGTTGCCATATTAATCATATGATACAATTATCAGTAACAAATATTTTACCGTCTCGGCAATGTCGTTGTAGTATAGTGGTAAGTATTCTCGTCTGTCACGCGAGTCCGGCAACGGCGAATATGCGTTTTCTATTAGCCTCTTCATGTTTAAAGAACCAACAGTACTGTATTCGAAGAATCATTCAGGAAAAGACAAAAGGATGCAAGCTTTCCAGGCAAATATAGATTTAATATTTTCTAAACATTATTTTACGAGTTTTTCTTCGTTGAAACTCGTAAAAGCACACATTAATCGTGAAGACCTCAGTTGCATAAGTTGCAACGACTTGCAGATGTTAAGATAACCCGCAATATAATAGTGTTAAGGAGAACTTGACAAACCGTTGAGAAGAAGCACATTGTCAAATACCTATGATCATTGGAAGGTTCGCTAATTTTACAGCTTTAATCATCAAACACAAAGTCAGCAGATTATTCCAAAGCATACCAGAAAAAAAAAACTGCATTAAATAACATGATACAATATGGGTACTGAGTGAAACACATCAGCCATTCTTGCTTTTGCCTCTACAACTAAAACCATGATCCACAACTCCATGACTGTTTCTGCACTCCTTGTTTGGCTGAGCTGGATGTGTTACTGCCATGGGAGTTCTGGAGCTGGCTGCAATCTTGACGAAAGATCCGCTCTTTTAAGCATCAAAGCCGATCTCGAAGACCCTTCGAGCCGGCTATCTTCTTGGACAACAACAGGCAATGCAGATTGCTGCACATGGTCCGGTGTCGTCTGTGACAACATTACTGGCCATGTCACTCAGCTTCGCCTCGAATTATCCTATTTCTCAACGAATTCCCCGTTCAAGGGTAAGATAAGTCCTGCCTTACTTGGGTTGAAAAATCTCAGCTTTTTGGACCTGTCAAACAATGATTTCCAAGGAAATCCGATTCCAGGGTTTCTTGGGTCTGTCAGCAGTTTAAAATCTCTTTTCCTTGTCGGATCTGGGTTCGGGGGAGTCATCCCTCACCAACTTGGAAATCTCTCGAACTTGCAAGAGCTTGGTCTTCAGTCTGGTGATAATGGCTATCTACTGTCTGCTGATAGTTTGCAGTGGCTTTCACGTCTTTCTTCCTTAGAATACCTTGATTTGACCAAAGTTGATCTCAGCAATGCTTCTGATTGGCTGAACATGATAAACACTGTCCCTTCTCTTTCAGAATTGTACCTAGCACACTGTCAAATCCGTTACAATCCTCCGTTACTACCTCTCAACCTGACATCTCTATCCGTTCTTGATCTTGGTTACAACCAATTCGGTCCGACTTCATTTCCTAGCTGGGTTTCTCATCTCAAAAGCCTGAATTTTTTCAGTCTTCAAAACAACAATCTCGGAGGTCCAATTCCCGATGAGCTTCGGAACCTTACCTCCCTCACATCTCTTAGACTGTCTGCCAATAAGTTCAACGGCTCAATACCAGATTGGCTCTTCGGATTTCGCCATCTTAAGGAACTTTACCTTAACAGCAACAACTTGGACGGTAAACTATCAAATGAATTTGGCAACTTACCCTCACTTTCTACTCTTGACTTTTCGTTCAATCACGGTCTTGAAGGAGGTCTTCCTGCGTCGTTTCAAAATCTTTGCAATTTGAGCTCATTGTACCTGTCAGGCATAAAGCTACAGCAGAATGTATCAGAGGTGCTTCAAATTCTCGGAGAATGTTCTGCTAACACCTTAGATAAATTGTCTCTGGATAGTTGTCAACTATTCGGGGAAATAACCGATCGTATTGCGAAATTCAAGAGGCTGACTCAACTCAGACTGAGTAATAACTCCATATCTGGTCAACTTCCATCATCGATCGGAGAATTGACATCCTTGCAATATGTAAGCCTTGCAGACAACCAAGTGAATGGCTCTATTCCAACAACAATCGGGGAACTCAAAGATTTAACCTTTGTCGATATATCTCGAAACTCGATGGAAGGTGTTTTGTCCCCTGACGTTCACTTTGCTAACCTGACAAAGTTGGGTTGCTTCTATGCATCTGGAAACCAGATAGCTTTGGAAGTTAAGCCAGACTCAATTTTCCCTAAACTCCTTGAGGTATTACACTTGGGTTCCTGGTACATTGGACCTCAGTTCCCCAAATGGCTCGAAGCATCTCGGTATATCAAATCTCTGGATCTGTCAAATTCCGGAATTTCAGAAAGCATTCCTGATTGGTTTTGGGGAGCGCAATCAGAGTTTTTCTATCTGAATATTTCTCACAACCAGATCCCCGGACGGCTTCCGAGTTATATTTCTCTTCATAGCCTCGACTCACTGTTCGACCTCAGCTGGAACAACTTGGAGGGTTCACTGCCACTTATCTCATCTGATTTGACTGCATTGGACCTTTCCAATAATTTTCTCTCTGGAAACTTGACCAACTTCCTGTGCTTCAATTCAACTCAAGCAAGAAAGACACAGTTTCTCAATCTTCAAGGCAACCTTCTGTCCGGAGAGATACCGGATTGTTGGAGCAGTTGGGGAAGCTTACAGGTTTTAAGACTAGGAGGCAACAAGTTGATGGGTAATGTTCCAAATTCCATTGCAACCTTAGGCTCCCTCCTGTCTTTGCGCCTTCAGAACAACAGCCTGACAGGTGGAATCCCTGTATCCATTGGAAACTGCTCCAGTCTAGTCTCCATTGACTTAGGGGATAACGCATTCGAAGGCGAAATACCGAAGTGGATCGGAGAGAAGCTATCTAAGTTAGCCATCGTTAATCTACACGGTAATAAGTTTGGAGGGAACATTCCGGTGGAGCTTTGCTATCTGCAGCATCTTCAAATCTTGGACCTTTCTAATAACATTCTATTCGGGGAATTACCAGAATGCGTCGCGAATTTTAGCGCCATGGCCAATCCAAGATATGGTGATGATATAGGAGTGATATACCTTTTCTTTGGCGGGGCGAAAGCATTTGTGGAATACCAGGTTCTTGTGGCGCAAGGGAAGGTTAAGGCTTACAGCACCATACTGAATTATGTCAGAAGTGTGGATCTTTCCTGGAATAACTTATCAGGAGAGATTCCGAAGCAGATTACAAACCTTGTGGCGTTGAAATATTTGAACTTGTCGCGTAATCAGCTGTCCGGTGCAATCCCGGGGAATTTAGATGCCATGAAGTCGCTGGAATCTCTGGACTTGTCTGAAAACAAACTATTCGGAGGGATACCAGTTGGGATGGCGAGTCTGACATTCTTGAATCACTTGAATTTGTCGTACAACAGCTTGAGTGGGAGAATTCCTTCAAGCACTCAACTGCAGAGCTTTGATCCATCTAGCTTCATTGGTAACCCAGGACTTTGCGGCTCACCATTGAATGTGAGCTGTAGCGGAAAGAACTTCGTGACTGGCTCTGGAGGAGGATATCAAGCCTATGGCTTTCACTGGTTCGGTATCAGTGTATTGATAGGATTTCTGGTCAGTTGATAAGATTTCATGAAGCTCTCGCAAAAAGCGTTTTGCAGGAACTTGCATTGCTGAATATCTCTAGTGCTTGAAGATTTCAAGGCATACGAGCTAGCAACCAAAAGAGTTCCTACAACCCAATCAAACAAGATGGAAAATGGGCAAAGGGATATACGCAAGTTTCCATGAGGGCAATTTAGAAAATTTTATTACAATGGTTGCGATGAATGATGTAAAGTGGAGTTCTTTCCTAAATCACTGAATTTCAGTTGAATTTAGGTCAAATCCAAAAATTTCAGTTGAATTTGCGGAGTTTCATGCCTTGGGAAGATGGAGTGAAGCCATCACTGTGCAATATGTTGAGGGAAACTCACCGGAAAAACAACCGGAAGCCACGACAGTGAAAATGACCAATCTTTGAGTTCTCGGCTGGAGATGCCGCCGACTATCGACCAGCAGTTGTCACAGACACAGAGTTCGGTTGCAAGGTTTCGGAGGCTCGTCCTCGTTGCCTTGTCCATGCCGCCACCCTGTCTCAACGGCGGCGGCTGACTGGAGCAGTTCAGAACTCGCCGGCTCTTTCAGCTTTACTCACAGTCAAAGAGGATGTCCTCTTATCCTTCGACCACGTCATCTTCAATATGGGCCCCCATGGTCCCCAGGTTCTTGCTGAATCAGATGCCTACGTGGCAATTCTCAATATCTCTCCAAAACCCTCACGCCTAGCCAGTAGCCAGTAGCCACCATCTCTAACCTTTTTTTACGTCGGAGAATGGAATTCGAGAAGAGAAAGGCGGCAACTTTATCCCTATTTGCCTCATCGGAAGCCGACAAATCCCCAAAAGGTTTCATAGACGAGCCAATCATCCCACTTCTCAATCTCCTCAACTCCCATCCATCTTACTTCACCACCAGCTCATGCTCCGGCCGGATCTCTATCCTCTCCCAACCTAAACCCTCTTCCTCCTCCTCCGCCGCCGTAAAAAAGAAGGCTCGCGGCGGCTCCTGGCTCTTCATAACTCACAACCACCCTGCCGATGCTTCCACAGTCGTCTCCCTCCTTTTCCCGCCGCCGCCGGACTCCTCCATTGTTTCTGATTCGACTGTTTCCCATGAGCTTGTTTTCAGATTCGAGCCTCTCATCATCGCCGTGGACTGCAGAGACATCCAATCGGCTCAGTTCTTGGTTTCTCTGGCGATTTCCTCCGGGTTCAGAGAATCAGGGATCACCAGCGCCAGTAAGAAGAGGATAATAGTCGGGATTCGGTGCTCCATTAGGATAGAGGTTCCATTGGGCGACAGTGATAACGTGTTGGTGTCCAAAGATTATGTTGAGTTCTTAATTGGTGTGGCTAATCAGAAAATGGAAGCCAATTGGCAAAGGACGCAAGGGTTCTTTATGGCTTTGAAGAGAGAAACAGGGTTTGTGGTAGACGACTTGAAGGCGGAGAATGGAGATTATGATCTTGAAGATAACCAAGTTGGAACAGCTCACCATTTGGAAGAAAATGCTTGTAATGTTTGAGTTTTTATTATTGACTCCATTGTTGTCGTGTAGCTTAATTGGTTTCTCTTGTATTGTAACAAAATCAGCTGCTGAAGTTGAACTAGACTAGGAAGCACATGATAGCTTATTAGGGAGACTTATGAACGGTGGAATTGGATGAGTTTCATTCAAATTGAGTTGCCACCCTAATTTAAAGTATTACTTGTTGCAAAGCAGGAGTCTTGTTGGAGTTTCATTCAAATTGGCCTTCATGGGCTTTTTTATGAAATAAAACACCTTTATTCATAAAAAAAAAAAAACAGGAGTCTTTTCCAGGCGTTTGAGTTTTTGAATCGTTGGCAGGGTTGATAGGGGTTCCTGATCACAGTATAACCGCTATCCGCGTGCCAATTGTTGGAGAATCTGTGGAGAAGCTTTTCCTTTGGGGTCATACTAGCTGTACACTAGGTAATAATATTGTCCCAGGCAGTATTCTGGTATTTGGTGGTTTTGGCGGGAAGGGAAGGCATGCTAGAATAAATGAATCCTTGCTGCTTGATCCATCTAGGGGCATATTGGAAAATGTCGATGTTGATGCTGCACCATCTTCTCGGTTGGGTCACACAGCTTCTGTGGTTGGTGGCTTGGTTTTCGTCATTGGGGGAAGGACCGATCCTTTGAACATTTTGAATCAAGTTTGGCTTCTCGATGTGGCGAGGAAACAATGGAGGCAGATTGAATGTGGCGGAAGCTATTTCCCTCCCAGGTAGAAGTGAAAATGTTTGTACCGACCTTGCATCCTATTTTTTCTCTCCTTTTTGCTGTTAACTTCAAAATTCTATCATTATGCAGGCACCGACATGCGGTTGGAGTTGTTGGTTCGAAGATATATGTATTTGGTGGGCTGAATAATGACTCGATATTTTCATCTTTCCATGTCTTTGACACTGTAAACTTACAGTGGAAAGAGGTAGTGGTAGGAGGGGATCAACCATGTGCACGTCACTCTCACTCAATGGTGGCTCATAAGTCTAAGCTATTTATGTTTGGAGGACACAATGGTGAGCAAGCCCTTGGTGAACTGTACAGTCTTGATGTTGATACTTACATATGGAAAAAGGAAAAGCCGGCCGGAAGAAGTCCAAGTGCAAGGTTCTCGCACTCAATGTTTGTTTATAAGAATTTTATCGGAAAAATTGGTGGTTGTCCTGTGAATCAACATTTTCAAGATTTGGCATTACTAGACGTGGAGCATCAGTTGTGGAGTCATGTGAAACTCGATTGCATTGGCAAAGAATTGCTTGTACGAAGCACTGCCAGTGTTGTAGATGGCGGTGGAGCAGCTTGTTATGCGTTTGGGACAAAGTTCACCGAACCTTTGACAGTTGATTTGCTTCCTCTTGCTTCTGTAGAAGTAAATAATGCGTCTTTACATAGTCAACATGTGATTGCTTCAGATTCTTCTGATCAGGTAAACGGAGAAAATAATTCTGTAACCTCCAGCACTTCAGCCAAGGATGATGGGGATAGTGAACAGCTATGGGTGTTGCAGCTTCAAAAGAAGTATGCGAAACTAGGGAAGGACTTGCTGAAGAAATTTGGGTGGTTAGATCTTGGGAGAAAAGTTTACTCTTTGGATAATGGACTTCAGATTTATTTCCCAGTCACTGGAAAATTTTCTGCCAAGTTCTCTGAAAAGCAGTATACAGAAAAGGCGACATCTTTAGACCAAGGCAAAACTAGTTTATGCCTGTGAATGGAACCCCAAAGCTGTTGAGGCACTCAAAAGGAATCTGGAGCTTAATTCTGTCTCCGATCGATGTATTCTACTCGAAGGAGATAATCGGCTTAAAGCACCCAAAGTACTTACTCCTTTAGTTTTGCATCCATTCTCTTCTTTCCTGCAATTTGTGTCTTATCTTATCAAGTGGCCGAATAACATTCTAATCGGCTGTCTTGAAAATAATAAAAGGAAGTAGCCGATCGAGTGTGTCTCTTATCCCTACGAGCGAAGGGAGCTGGGAGACGGCAATCAAGGCATTGAAGTAAATACTCTCAAAACCTTTTATCCATCTCTTGCTCCTTCCTAATGAGCTTATCGATCTGACAAGCTCGAGAATAAAAATGCAGAAAGGAAGGTGGCGTTCTGCATGGGAATGTGAAGGACTCTGAAGAGGCTACCTGGATGCAACATGTTGTAACGTCGCTTCATAACATTGCGAAATCAGAAGGTAAACCACTTGATATTAGAGTCTTGTAAATTTCTCGTCTTTGCCATCTTCGTTTGCTGAAAAAGGTTGATAACACTATGGCAATGGGAGCTGATGAGGCTTGCTGTATATGGGACAGGTCGATGTTGGGAAGTGGTAGCAGAACACGTAGAGAGAGTGAAATGGTACGCCCCTCATATACGCCACGTTGTGGTAGACGTCAGGTGCCGCCCTATTCCTGTATGGTTGCGGGAATCATTGCTCGCTCATCAACGTGGAAATATCTCGAACTTGCAAGACTGACTTCCACCGGTTCTGTATCAGTCTGGTGCTTGGATTTGTCGTTAGGTTTTGGTAGGTGTGAAAACAGTTGGAAGCTGAAGCAAAAAATGTGTTGCTGGAGATTGCATTGCTGAATCTCTATATAGCGTTTGAAGCTTCAATGCATATGAGCTAACAACCAAATATGAAAAGAGGTTTCCAGTGCATACAACACAATCCAACCAGCCATTCATATGCTTTTATGGCTTAACCGAGCCCAATTAATTCGGAGTTGGTAAGGTGAACTGAATTATAATTCTTAGTTACGCTCACCGCTCAACTAATTTTTGTATACCAAATACCATCGAACCGAACGTACCCTTGGTTACCACTTTATCTTTCTCCTGAATGGAATGATGCTGTGGTATGACCGGAGGTGGCTTGGTCAGCATCTGTCGCTCACTCAACTGCCAGCTCAATCTTCCCAATCCCAGCCAAACCCCACAGACCCTTCTTCCCCCTCTTCATCCTACTGAGTAATGAGTACAGATACGAAGGATTGAATGAAGCCATTTTAACACCAAGGAACTTGAAATCAGACATTGAGCGAACCCCTGTAAGTGTTCTGTTTCTAAACTTCAAAACAGAGACGAATTTGTAGTCTGACAACATTACAAAACAGAGTGCGGCAGCAAACAAAATACAAACATGGGAATAAACGTTGAAACTTGTGGATTCAGTTTGTTTGATGTTAGTATTTGCTTGTAAACTCCAAACTCTGCAGAATGGCACGGCCATAGTTTGCAGATAAAAGCTGCCGGGGCGAAAGGAAAGACAAACATTTGGCCATAGTTTGAACAAATATAGAAAGAATGTTAGGAGCTGCTCCCAGCTCGGTAATGATGTTGAGAGGAAACTGACAGATGTACAGGCAAGTCAAATGGGAAATTCAATGATCTCATTGGAAGGTCCGCTCATTCTCAACTGCCAAAAAATGGTAACTGGAATTATCATTTTGTCAGTTAGCTCCTTTAGAACCTGAAAGTCGGCAGATTATCCAAAACCATAACCAAATCAACGCTAGTCCATTTTCCCAGATGTCACAGAAACTCACTAGACATTCTTAACTTTCATTATTTCTCTCTGCGACTAACTATGATCCACTGCTCCATCACTGTTTCTGCACTTCTTGTTTGGTTGGGTTGGATGTGTTACTGCCATGGTAGTTCAGGAGCTGGCTGCATCCTCGAAGAGAGAGACGCCCTTTTAAGCATCAAAGCCGATCTCGAAGACCCTTCGAGCCGGCTATCTTCTTGGGAAAAAGGCAATGCAGATTGTTGCACATGGTCTGGTGTTGTTTGTGACAATGTTACCGGTCATGTCACTCAGCTTTATCTCGGATGTCCTTATTATTGTTCAACAGATTTGATGTTCAAGGGTAAGATAAGTCCTTCCTTACTAGGGTTGAAGCATCTCAGTTATTTGGACCTGTCGAGAAACGATTTCCGAGGAATCCCTATTCCGGAATTTCTCGGGTCTATGACTAGCTTAAAATCTCTTTACCTTCTCCGATCCGGATTCGGAGGAATCATCCCTCACCAACTCGGAAACCTCTCAAACTTGCAAGACCTTGGTCTTCAGGCAGGAGATCGCTATTTACTGTCTGCTGATAGTTTGCAGTGGCTTTCAGGTTTTTCTTCACTACAATACCTTGATCTGAGAGAGGTTGATCTTAGCAATGCTTCTGATTGGCTGATCATGATAAACATCGTTCATTCTCTTACAGAACTGCATTTGTCGTACTGTCGAATCAGTCACAATCCTCCCTTAGTACATGTCAATTTGACATCTTTATCTGTTCTTGATCTTGGTCACAATCAATTTGGTCCGACTTCATTTCCTAGCTGGGTTTCTCATCTCAAAAGCCTTACTTCTTTGGATCTCCGACAAAACAACCTCGGAGGTCCAATTCATGATGAGCTTCAAAACCTTACCTCCCTTAACGCTCTGAGTCTGTCTCACAATAACTTCAATGGCTCAATACCAAGTTGGCTTTTCAGTTCTCTCCACCTTACCTATCTTAATCTTCGCTCCAACAAGTTGGAAGGCAAAGTATCGAATGAACTCGGGAACTTAACCTCGCTTGCTTATCTCGACTTGTCGTTGAATCACGATCTTGAAGGAGGTATTCCCGTGTCGTTTAAAAATCTTTGCCATTTGAGCTCACTGTACCTGTCAACCGTAAAGCTACAGCAAAATGTATCAGAGGTGCTTCAAATTCTAGGAGAGTGTTCCGCTAGCACGTTAGATATATTGATTCTGGATGGTTGTCAACTATTTGGTCAATTGACTGATCTTATTGGGAAATTCAAGAGGCTAAGCTTTCTTACCCTCGATAATAACTCGATATCCGGTCCCCTCCCGTTGTCATTCGGGGAATTGACATCTTTGAGATATGCAAAGCTTGCAGATAATCAAATTAATGGGACTATTCCAACGAGTTTTGGGGAACTTACAGAGCTGGAGTTTGTTGATATTTCTCAGAACTCAATGGAGGGTGTTGTCACGTACGATCTTCTGTTTACGAAGCTCACCAATTTGTCTAGCTTCTATGCATCTGGAAACAAGATGGTGTTAGAAATTGGACCGGATTGGGTTCCTCATGAATACCTTGAGGTATTACACTTGAATTCCTGGTATCTTGGACCTGGTTTTCCCAAATGGCTCCTCCGATCACTGAATTATCTCGGCTCTCTTGATCTGTCCGAATCCGGGATTTCAGGACCGATTCCGGATGAGTTCTGGGGATCAGTCTCAAAGTTCCACTATCTGAATTTATCTCGCAACCAAATCTCTGGAAAGCTTCCAGGTTATATCTCTGTTAACTCCTACGACTCGTTGTTAGACTTCTCTTGGAACAACTTGGAGGGACCACTGCCAGTCATCTCATCTAGCTTGACTGCATTGGATCTTTCAAACAATTTTCTCTCTGGAAACTTGCTAAATTTCCTGTGCTTCAATTCAACTATGGTAAGGAACACAGAGTTTATCAATCTTCAAGGCAACTTTCTGTCCGGAGAAATTCCAGACTGTTGGAGGAACTGGGGGAGCTTGAAGGTTTTAAGACTAGGAAGCAATGAGTTGAGAGGGGAAATTCCAACTTCTATTGGAAACTTAAGCTCCTTACTGTCCTTGCGCTTTCAGAACAACAGCCTGACTGGTGAAATTCCTTTGTCCCTCGGCAACTGCTCGAGTCTTATCTCTATCGACTTTAGTGACAACCGATTCGAAGGGAAAATTCCAAAATGGATCGGGGAAAAGCTTTCAAAGTTGGCCATCGTAAAACTACGTGGGAATAAGTTCCGGGGGAACATTCCTGTGGAACTTTGCTATCTGCAGAATCTGCAAATCTTGGACCTTTCTCATAACATTCTATCCGGGGAATTGCCAGAATGTGTGGCGAATTTCAGCACCATGGCGAATCCAAGATATGATGATCGAGGGGTGATTTACCTTTTCTTTGGCGGTGCGAGAACATTTGTGGAGTATCAGGTTCTCGTGGCGCAAGGGCAGGTTAAGGCTTACAGTACCATACTGAATTACGTCAGAAGTGTGGACCTTTCCTGGAATAACTTATCAGGAGAGATTCCGAAGCAGATTACAAGCCTTGTGGCCTTAAAATATCTGAACTTGTCACGTAATTCGCTGTCCGGTGTAATCCCTGGAGATTTAGACGCCATGGAGTCGATGGAGTCTCTGGATTTGTCTGGAAACAAACTATTTGGAGTAATCCCAACAGGCATGTCAACTATGACATTGTTGAACCACTTGAACTTGTCCTATAACAACTTGAGTGGGAGAATTCCTTCAAGCACCCAACTGCAGAGCTTTGATCCATCTAGCTTCGTCGGCAACAAGGGACTTTGTGGATCACCATTGAATGTGAGCTGTACCGGAAAGAACTTTGTATCAAGTTCTGGAGAAGGGAGTCAAGACTATGATCTGCACTTGTTCTCTGTCAGTGTACTGCTTGGATTTGTTCTTGGGCCATTATGGAGAATCTAGCAGTAGTCAACCAATGAGGGAAAAATTCTGCAACTTTGTTATTGCCCGTTGCTGGATTCTTTAACAGTTGGGAGTAAAAACAGTTTGCTGCTCATTGTATCTCTCAGCATCTCCAAAAAAAAATTTCCAGATTTTTTGTGAAACCCATAGACCGCCTGCAAAATATCAGAGTTTGGATCATGACGATGTTGTTGCGGGTGGGGCAATATCTGGTAATATTATATTGTACAAGCTGAAATATACTTCACATTAAAATCGTGCGTGTGATGGTGTAATGAACTGCCCCTTAATGATCCCAAAACTTGGGTTGTAGCAATTATCCATGACTGATAATGGCAAGGGGTTACTGACAAAACGTGCATTTTAAACATTCTCAAACAGGTTTATCCTTGATCATTGGAAGGTTAGCTAATCAAGAAAGAACAACGAGGTTACTTTGATGATCAGAACATCTGCCAACAACTAGGCAGATTGCCGAAAAACATAACTGAAAAAACTGTATTAAATACCATGATATAATCTTCCGTGTTGAGAGAACACACCTGGGAGTCGAGATTTTTTTCTTTCCTTTGTTTGCCTCTGCCGAATTAAGACACACAACTCCATGACTGCCCCCGCAGTTTTTCTCCTTTGGCTGAGCTGGATGTGTTGCTGTCGTGGCAGTTCTGGTGCTGGCTGCAACGATGAAAGAGAAGCTCTTTTAAGTATCAAGGCGAATCTCGAAGACCCTTCAAGCCGGTTATCTTCTTGGAGAGCAAGCAATGGAGATTGTTGTACATGGTCTGGTGTGGTATGTGACAACATTACTGGCTATGTCACTCAGCTTCATCTTGGATTACCCTATCTTTCGACGAATTCCCCGTTCAAGGGTAAGATAAGTCCTGCCTTACTTGTGTTGAAAAATCTCAGCTTTTTGGACCTGTCAAACAACGATTTCCAAGGAAATCCGATTCCGGCATTTCTTGGCTCTATGAGCAGTTTGAGATCTCTTTTCCTTGTGCGGTCTGGATTCGGGGGAGTCATCCCTCACCAACTTGGAAATCTCTCAAACTTGCAAGAGCTTGGTCTTCAGGCTAGTAATGATGGCTATTTACTGTCTGCTGATAGTTTGCAATGGCTTTCACGTCTTTCTTCACTAGAATACCTTGATCTGACAAAGGTTGATCTTAGCAATGCTTCTGACTGGCTGAAAATCATAAACACTGTCCCTTCTCTTACACACCTGTATCTCCCGTTCTGTCGAATCAGTCAGAATCCTCACATCTTTCATGTCAACCTGACATCTTTATCTGTTCTTGATCTAGGCTACAATCAATTTGGTCCAACTTCATTTCCTAGCTGGGTTTCTCATCTCAAAAGCCTTACTTCTTTGGATCTTCGACACAACAATCTCGGAGGTCCAATTCCTGACAAGCTTCAGAACCTTACCTCCCTCATAGCTCTTACACTATCGTCCAACAAGTTCAATGGTTTCTTACCAGACTGGCTTTCCGGTTTTCGCAATCTAAGGGACCTCAATCTTTACAGAAACCAGCTGAAAGGTAAAGTATCAAGTGGAATTGGGAACTTAACCTCACTTGCTGATCTCGACTTGTCAGTCAACGAAGATCTTGAAGGAGGTATTCCATCGTCATTCGTAAGTCTTTGCAATTTGAAGTCACTGGACCTGTCACACATAAAGCTACAGCAAAATATATCAGAAGTGCTTCAAATCCTCGGAGAATGTCCCGCCAGCACGCTAGAAAATCTGTCAATGGTAAACTGCCAACTATTCGGTCAGTTGACTGATAGAATCGGGAAGTTCAACAGGCTAAACCGTCTTTCGCTTGATACCAACTCTATATCTGGTCCCCTTCCGTCTTCATTTGGGGAACTGACATCCTTGAACTATGCAAACCTTGCAAACAACCGAATCAACGGGAATATTCCAGCAAGTTTCGGGAAACTTGCAGAGTTGGGCACCCTTGATATTTCTCAGAACTTAATGGACGGTGTTATTCTCCCTGAAATTCACTTTGCTAACCTCACAAAGTTGGGTATATTGAGCGCATCTGGAAACCACATGGTACTGGAAGTTGGACCAGATTCGGTTTTCCCTAAGCTCCTTGAGATAATAAACATGAATTCCTGGCACATTGGACCCGGGTTCCCCAAATGGCTCCAATCATTTCAGTATCTCAAATCTCTCGATCTCTCCAACTCCAGAATTTCAGAACCATTTCCAGATTGGTTCTGGGAATCACAATCAGAGTTCTATTATCTGAATTTCTCCCACAACCAAATCCCAGGAAGGCTTCCAACTTTCATGTCTGTTAAGTCTGCAGACTCAATGTATGACTTCAGCTTTAACAACTTGGACGGTCCACTTCCAGTCATCTCATCTAATTTGACTGCATTGGATCTTTCCAACAATTTCCTCTCTGGAAACCTGCTCAAGTTCTTGTGCTTCAATCCAGCTCAGATGAGAGACACCGAGTTTCTCAATCTTCAAGGGAACCTTCTGTCCGGAGAGATGCCAGATTGTTGGAGGAGTTGGGAAAACTTGAAGGTTATTAGACTGGGAAACAATCAATTGAGAGGGAACATTTCAAATTCCATTGGAACCTTAAGCAATCTCCTGTCTTTACGCATTCAGAACAATAGCCTGACCGGTGAAATCCCACTCTCCATAGGAAACTGCTCGAATCTAGTCTCGATTGACTTCGGCGACAATATATTCGAAGGGAGAATTCCAAGGTGGATTGGGGAAAAGCTTTCAAGGTTGGCCATCATCAATCTACGGGGGAATAGATTCCATGGGGATATTCCTGATGAGGTTTGCCATCTGCAGCTTTTACAAATATTGGACCTTTCTCACAACTTTCTATCTGGGAACTTGCCTGAATGTGTGGATAATATCAGTGCCATGGCCGATACAAGATACGTTGATGCAGGAGTAATTTACCTTTTCTTCGGCGGAGCAAAAACATTTGTGGAATACGAGGTTCTCGTAACGCAAGGTCAGGTTAAGACCTACAGCACCATTTTGAATTACGTCAGAAGTCTGGACCTCTCCTCGAATTTGCTGTCGGGGGACATTCCGAAGCAGATCACGAGCCTTGTAGCGTTGAAGTATCTGAACTTGTCGCGTAACTCATTCTCCGGTACAATCCCGGGGAACATAGCTGCCATGGAGTCATTGGAATCTTTGGACTTGTCTGAGAACAAACTATTTGGAGCAATCCCAGTTGGGATGGCAAGTATGACATTCTTGAATCATTTGAACTTGTCCTGCAACAACTTGAGGGGGAGAATTCCTTCAAGCACACAGCTGCAGAGCTTTGATCCATCTAGCTTTGTTGGAAACAAGGGACTTTGTGGTTCTCCATTGATTGTGAACTGCAGCAGCGCTGACAACTTTGTGCCAGGTTCTGGCGAAGGAAACGAAGCCGATAATTCGAACTGGTTCCCGGTCAGTGCAATGTTTGGATATGTGGTAGGGTTTTGTGGCATTGTTGGTCCAGTAGCAGTCCACCAACAATGGATCACATGGACGAAGTGCTTACCTTGTTAATTCCCTAGTGAAAGAAGCTGAAAGCAAAAGCATATGCTGCAAATTAAAGTAATAACACTACTGTCTGCTTAGTAGTACAAGGGGAACATAGCCTCCCAACCAGCTTCAACCCTGCACCACTAGCCAATCCTTCTAAATCCCACTGACTATGGAACCCATTGGTTTTGTGGGTAATGTAAACTTCCCGTCCGTCTTCTTTCATCAGCTTCTTTGCATTCTCCATGAACATTCTTATCAGCTTCTTATGCCTCCTGCGGTAAGACCCAATTCATTAACTCATTCATCGTGATCGCGTATAATAAACTAATTTGTGTTATGAACTAACCGTATCTGCACGACTGCAGATTCTTTAGGGTAGAATCCAGCATGAGGGAAGTTGAACACGATCCGATCGACCTTCATTCAGCCATTTTTGTTGCATCCAGCTCGTTAATTACTAAGCACCCTCTAGCCCACAGTCCTGCTATATTCGCCATTGCTTTATTGTAATTCATGTACAGAAACTCTGCAAAATCACATACACACCATACATTCATTAGCATTGAAAGGAAATGAATAACATTATGTTCAAAGAAAGCACATTGATATTTGATTATACCGTGGGAATCAAGAGAAGTAGCAACACTGTTGACAGCAGAGCCAAGCTGGAAGAAAATGAGAAGTCTCCTTCTCCAACCAGTAGTATTTTGTGCCTGCTGCAGTAATGCTTCTTCCACACCTCATTAACCACCACTCGCCATACCTTCACTTCATCATCTCCAAATTTCCTGATGTAGATGCCACAACAATGGCCGAACATGCCTCCTTCAAAGGAATAAAGTTTGATCGGATCGTTTTCAACTTCCCTTTCGCTGGATACTTCAAAACAGAGACTTCCGACTCACAGATACGGTTAGTTAATTAGTTCCTTAGAACCTATCTGTCTATAGCGCAAGCATCACGTTCGACCCCATTTCCATCCCTGTGACCCCAGCAGTTTGGTCTTTAGCATCAGAACTAGTTGGATGAACTAGATTTTGTGGATGGTTCACTATTACTTTCAAAATGTTTGATTTAGTCTGTGGAATTTTCGATGAAATTTAGATGATGATTGAAAATTTTGTATTTTAAAATTACTTCGTCGGAATATTTTTCCATTCGAAAATCAAAAGGGAAAATATTCAAAATTTCATCTAACTTTCCGCAACTAACATTTTACACCAATATCATGTCGTTGAACTCGTAATTTATTAGTGTTCGTTTTTATAATTTCTTCTCGTTAGCCTTTATTTTTGCAGCATGATGCTAGTGGGCAGTGGGTCGGGCTTCCGATTTTGTGTTCGGGTGGTATTAATTAGTTGTCTTCTTTCTCGGGCTTGCTCGGGAGATGTCCTTCACGCAGTCGGCGTTGCCTTATCATAGTCGCTATTAACGATGTTGCTTCTCCGCTGTGCACTATTCAGTCGATATGATGGATTTCATGGAACGGTTCACATCGAACGAGGGGTCGAAACAGATGGTTACTCTTATTAACGCCAGACATTCACGGTTGGCCATTGGAGGAGCCATAGTTCTAGAGGTCCGCCAACTTCTTTCACACCTTTGGGGGTTCGTCTGCAGATAGTTTGGCGGGCAGGTAACGGACATGCCCATTAAATGGCTTGCATGTCCATTAAATATTTCTCGAGAGTGTTGCCAGTAGTTCTCACTCCCTGGGTTTATTATTAGGTTTTTTCGATCTTTCGTGTGCTATCTTTTTGTCCCTATAAGTAGTACTAGATTTCCTTATACGCGCGTTGCCGCTAACCAAGTAGTTAATACATAACATGTGTTTATTCACCCGTGTAATTATGGAGATGCATAGTATAATAGTATGTACATTACAAAAGTGTGCAGCAGTCAAAAGAGTGCGCAATGGTTACATTTATTGAACCCTGGTTGGCTAATTACGGTTACATGGTACTAAGCATTGTTAGCAGTCACATGGTTTTCAAGATCTTGAAAAATCTCATCATACACAATGTTTCGTGTGCTTGGAGATGTTTCTGCAATATCATCTTGAATGACCATGTGAATTCCACTTGCTGAGCGGACTCGAGAGAGTGCAACATTTAGTTGTCCGTGACTGAAAACGGGTGTAGGCAAATAGATGCTTATGTGTTCAAGCGTTTGGCCCTAACTCTTGTTGATAGTCATTGCATAACATAGACGGAGTGGGTATTGTCGTCGTTTCAAGGTGAAAGGCCAGTTTGTATCTTTGTAGTTGAGCACTATCTGTGGTATTATGGCAATTGTTCCTTCGAAGGAACCTCCAATTATCAACCCTCGTACGACATTGTTGCCCAAATGTGTGATGAGAATATGTGTTCCATTGCACAGACCAGCAGCGGGGTTCAAATTGCGGAGTAGCATCACAATAGTATAAGGTTTGAACCGAAGTTGGTATTCTGGTATTCCATTGAATGATAATCCATTCAAAAATTCGATTGGGTATTGCTCTTGTAATGACTGTTGATCTGGGCCAAGTAGTTGTAAGGGTGTCTGAACTGAGGTAAATTTTTTTATCACAAAAAATTAATGGACAAAGAAGTGGAATTGGTTTAAGCAAAATGAAGAAAATGAATAAAAGTTCGAAGTAAACTGGAATAACCCCAAACACCCATTAAACACCCAACAAATATTTTCAAATTCGAACAATTGAAACGAGCAGCTTACGGCAGCCTGGAAACAAACACTGTTCATGACCATCTGATAGAATGGTCTCTCATCAGAACAGCCAATTTTGGATAGATCGCAGTTCAAGACCAAGATATCCCAAATTATAAGCTTATAACTAGTTACACGAAGATAAAAACACCCAGCTGGAAGAAACCAAACTCAAGCATCGAGTTTCTGGACTCCAAATCTGTAGGTACAACTGGGATTGCAGTCGAAGTTCTTGTCACCACCAAACCCATACTTAGTATTATATCCTGGGTAATCTTTCAGCTTGAACTTCACCTTAGCCACCAGCGCCAACCCACCAGCATCCGACGCCAACCCTTCCAAATCCCACCGCTGGTGGAACCCATTGCTCTTATGCCTCACGTGAACTTCCCCATTACCGTCTCCTCTCATCAGCTTCTTCGCATTCTTGAAGAACGATCTCACCAGCTTCTGATGGCCCCTGCCATTTTTTTCCAAACATCATTAAGTAAAAACAGAGCTTTTAAATGAAACGCAGAGACAGGGACAGAGTAATATGATGGGATTTTAAGAAGCGAACTGAATCTGTGTTTCAGCTGGAGCTTCTTTGGAGGAGAATCCAGCATGCGGGAAGTTGAAGATAATTCTGTCGAACTTGATGCCCTTTAGGGAGCCGTGTTTCGCCATCTTGGTGGCGTCTACACCGTGCATTACCAGGGCTCCTCTGGCTTTCAGTCCTTCTATGTTCGCCATCGCTTCGCTGTAATTCTTCCTCAGAAACTCTATCAAAAATGGCTTCAAACCAGCTTCAATTTCACGTAAAGAAAGAATAAAATGGATTCGGGTGTATTTTAGAGTAAATTGATTATGTACCTGTGGAGTTGAGAGAAGTAGCAGTAATATTGACAGCAGAGCCAAACGCCACAGCCAAACAAGAAGAGAAAGAGAAATCTCCTTCTCCAACCAGAAGAATCCTCTGGTTGCTGCAGTAATGCTTCTTCCATACCTCGTTCACTGCAGTATTCAAGCTTTTCCCAACAACAACAGAAGAACCCTTTTCTCGCAACTTGGTAGGAAGTTGAAGAGCCTTTTCTTTTAACTTGAGAACTTGATGACCGGCTTGAACGGATGGAACCACTTTTGCTGCCGGTGCTGGTGCAGAGGAGGCGAGCTTTAAGTTGTTGTTACTGCCAGCCCGCGACAAAACAAAAGGTTTCGAAGATTCAGATCGTTGTTCCAAAACAAAAAACAACCCTTGTCTCCTCCCATTGTCCGAGATTTGAGAACGGAGGAGTGGAGAACGGAGGTGATCGCCGTCGGCGGCGGTTGATGGAAGAGGCAGGGGAGTACTCTGTTTTTCTTCTTCTTCGCCGCAGAGACAGCGGAGAATGTAGGATACGAATCGACCCATTAAGGACTCCATTGATTAGATTAGATTAGCTTAGATTAAACCATCTTCATCGGATCGAACTGGAAAATGATCGGAAAGGGAGACTAAGAGCTAGCTTGACTGAAGAGAAAGAAATAGAATATGAAGATAGTACTGGTACAGTGGTACTGACCCGACTTTTGATTGACTTTTCATAATGAATTACTTACAGTGGAAGTAGACGAAGAGGATTGGTCGAGGGGGAAGTTGGAAAGATGGGTTAAGCATGATTGCCATTTGTAATCGCCGCTTCCTTTGGACGATAATTTTGGGTCGTTTGAAATTCCGAAAAAACGATATTTCGAACGGTGATATTTTAAATAGTTTAGTTATGAATTATTGTGATATGTTGCGGTATTTTAAGTAGTTCGTTTAACACATAAATGTTTGTTAATATATGGGTATCATTTCGTTTCGATGATCATTTTGGGTCGTTTGAACATCTAAAAAAGTTGGTAGCATTTCGAGTTGCGGGATTTCATATATACTGTTCATTTACGGGATATTTCAAGTCGGGGTATTATAAAATAGTTCATTTACAAGATATTTAAAGAATAAAAATCTTTTGTATGTCACGAGTTATGAGAAATTCTCTCGAATACACACGATTTATTGCCTATGTTTGAGGTGTTTGTTGTGTTAAGCTCCACATAAGCTTCATCTCCATCGTCACCAATACCGTCAAAAGTCACATAGACAGTTTAACATCTAAAAATCCCGTCATGCCACAATTTGAAAATAGAAATAAAAGTTCGTGACCCCTCAAACATAAACAATAGATTATATGCACATGCCCTTAGTTTAGAGAAATATTCTCTCTTCTTTGCCTCTTCATTTTCCGCGGCTCTTCCCTTTTTATTATTTCTAAATTTATATTTGGTTTCGTAATATTTTTTTTTCGATGAATATTAGAAAGTTATTCATCAATTTTCTATATAAAAGGGTAGGTGTAACAGTGTAATTACTAAGTCAAGTCAAGTCAATTTTAATCCCTAAAATAATTGTTTGTTAGAAATTATTGGTGCATATTCAGAGAGAACCAAAAATGAATTAACTTATAGTTGTCTGGTGTATATGATGCTTAATTTTGTCGTTGGTTTGGAAATACTTGTGTTCCTAGTGTCTTTGGTTTGGGTTTGTGCTGGTTGAAATCGAGAAGAAATCGTTCTTTGCGATTTCAAATTGTCACTGATCATTCAGTGACACAAATTGTAGTTCATGTACAGAAACTCTGCAAATTATCATATACACCCATACGCTTAGTAAAACACAATGACGGAAACAGGATGGTTGCAGACTCGGGAAATTGCCTGGTAGATGGATTTTGATTTAAACAACATGTATTTCAAATCTTAGGAGAATAGGAAATAGAAAGAGTTTTAAATACGTAAGTAATTTGGTAAATATCTAGTTTGTTTAGTAGCGCTTTGGAAATTAAAAAGAGAAATTTTATTTTGATAAATGACTAACATACCGCTAACTTATTCCATTTTCCTAAACTTAACAAGGTAAATTGATCATTTTTTGCTCGAATCGCTTGAGATTTGACAAATGTCTTTGTATGAAGTGATTTGAAATCACCATCAAAATCCTTTAGGGAATCACAAAGTGATTTTAAATCTCATTTCGTTTTTGTACTCAAACGTATTTCGTTCAAATCACTGAAGCGCATGAAATCACTCTCAAAATCCCTTTCAAGCCTAAAAAAAAGACCCCTTAAAATGCTTCCAAATCCCTCTATCAAGCAAGACCAGTTTTTTTAGCGAGTTTAAAAGCACAACTCACGAAATTCGAAAACACACTACGCAAATACTTCAATTATACTTTTTTTTCAATTTAAATAACGAATTCTAAACGATAGTCTAAATTCGCTCACCTGATTCCGTGAAAAGGGATGACATTATGTTGAAGAAAGTATATTGATTTCTTGATTACCTTAGGAATCAAGAGAAGTAGCAATGATGTTGACAGCTGAGCCAAAGGCGAAAGCCAAGCTGGAAGAGAAAGAGAAGTCTCCTTCTCCAACCAGAAGTATTTTGTGCCTGCTGCAGTAATGCTTCTTCCACACCTCATCATTCACCACTCCCACCACTCTCCATATCTTGACTTCATCTCCAAATCTCCTCCAGTCTCTTCGAAACAGACTCGCGTTGGCTCGATCTCGAAACACAAAGGGTTTTGGATCTCTACTACTCTTTTCTAGAACAACCAACAAGCCTTGATCACGAAAAAACTTTCGCCTCGCTCCACCTCCTTTCTTGCTGTCATGATGCCTCGGCTCGTTGATCAAATTCGAAAGTGAATTATTTGAAATGTCACATTTTGAAATGCCACAGAAAGACAAATCAGGTACTTCAATAGGTCGTTTGGATGACGTATTTTGATCGAAATAACCCGTTCAAAATAACTAGTTTGGCAACAAAAAAAGAAAATCCGTTGCATTTCAGAATGTGATATTTGAAATAACTTAATACCTCCCAACCACCTAGGTATTTGAAATGTCACACTATTTCGAGAATGCGGCGTTTCCGTTACCAAATACCACATTCGTCAAATAAGATAATTCTCAAACCTTTGCACCTCATAAACATCACATTCTCAAATAACTCATTATTTTGTTCCAAATCGAAAATACCTCGTCCAAACAATCAAGTAACTCGACAATAATAGTGAGTTCTTTAAAATACGACAGCCCCAATTACCGCAGTTATGTAACGACTCTAAAAGGTATTATCCAAGCTTAGATTACCTTTGGAGTTGAGAGAAGTGGCAGTAATGTTGAGAGTATAGCAGAATTTGATGGCCAAACAAGAAGATTTAGATTTTTGTTCTAAAACCACCAACAACCCTTGCTCCTGCTGCTGCAGTTTTCTGGCATTGTTAGGGATTTGAGAATGGAAGAGTTGCGAACAGAGCTGATCATCATCATGGGTGGTTGGTGGAGGCAGGGGACGACTCTGTTCTTCTTCTTCTTCTTCGCCACAGAGACGGCGAAGAATGTAGGATACGATTCGACCCATTCAGGTTTCCATCGACTGGATTAAACCCTTCTTCATGAAATCCTTGTAACAAAGATGCATTTGGGATTAATAAAAAAATGGTTATAAACAAGTTTCAGGTTTATTTTATACAACGTAAGTACAAGGTCACAAGTCATAGAAGAGTTCTTAGTCACACAAGACAGGACTTGTGTTACAGCTCAATCGTTAAAAAGAAAAAGATATACAAGAAAATTTACAAAATGTACACAAAAAATCTCAGATCTTTTGAATTCCCATGTCTCTGTCATGCTTTCCATGAGCCGGGAATGAGGATTGAGAAATCATGTTACATTATTGAGTGAGAGGGACACATTCGAGCTCAATCTCAAGCACTCCCCTCTCAACATTCTGCAGCCTCAGACTGATTTCCTGCTTCACTTTCCCATCTATCAACGAGATCACACCATCTTTCACCAGACTATTGTCCCGGCTCGCCATCCACTTCCCAAGCTGAGTCGACTCGTTTATCGAAGAAGTCTCGTAGGCCCTCGCTGCAGAAACCAGAGGCTGAATGTCGATCTCGGCTTCTCCCATGAAGTCGTCTGTCGAGAATGTGTCCTTGTCGAAAACAATCTGTCCAAAACATGAAGTTTTGGTCATAACACAAAAGAAAGGAAAGGGAAGTCTATGAATTTAACAGCATACAGTTTGTTAGGCATCAAAGGTTTTAGTTATTACCACTTTAAGAGGAGGAATGTCATCTGGTATTGACAGCATAAGGCTCTCGTTCCACACAGGATTCAGGTTGCTCTTTATCACTCGGGTCCTTACTGACTGCAACAGGGACGAAGATGGTATCGTTATTAGTTTATTACTGCAATTTCTGCATAAATCGAACAACAAAAGTAGAAAGGCACTTACTTGATGACCTAATGCAAGGATGACGTAGGGGTCACTTGTTACCATATCTCTGATGGCCAGATTGGTTCCTTTCACCACATTGACCTTGACTAACCCAATAAATTCAACCATGCCGGCCTACGACATCATATTGGAGAAAACAAACAAGGAGATATAGGAACTTGTTAACTCTAATACAGCAAAACAAAGAGGACCAAGCTCTAAAGTCAGGGCAATACCATAGACATGTTTTTCTTGGATGGCTTGTGCTCTGCGTCTTTTCTTATCCAGCTGCTCCTCAATGCACTTCCAATCCGGTGTCTGGTTGTTTGTTTCTCATAATGCCTCTTGTCCTGACAAGATCCATTGCCATTGGAGTTCGGTTTATTTGGGTCATAGGGGCATATCATATGTTCGCTGAAGTCTGTAAATTCTAGCATCTCATATTTTCTCCTGAAGAAAATGATGTGATGATAAGTAAATGATTCAAGCTTGTATCAAGAATAGTGTTCGTTCATTCACGCTTGTATCGAGAATGGTTACCTGATGAAGTCAGCTCTCTCGTCGATAGGTGCATCGGATTTTGGTTTCTTACAATCTTCTGGGATGTAAGCTTCCATTTTCTTGTTCACAACTATGTTCCCACCCATCTCCATGAATGCAGTGACCTGATCATCTGTCCATTCATCTAGCTTGACTGATAACACCTGGTACATCATCCATTGACCCAAGTTGAAGAACCAGGTTAACATTTCTTGTTCAAATGATGTTAACTAATTATCCTTTATCTACCTAGAGAATAATAATACTAACAATGAAAAATGAATCTATGGTATTTTTATAGAACCCAACAATGCACTGATTTCTATAATCGAGTAGGTTATCAGTGAAAACAACAACAAATAAGAAGAATGTCTGACACACACGTACCTTTGAGATATGTACTCCGAGGCTTCGATGAACACCAGAACACTTTATACAAATAAACACTCCGTGACTTATAGATCTGGCAGGCAGCTAACACCAGTTAGAAAGCCAAAGAAAAAAACAGAGAAATGACTCAAATTGGCACCCATTTATTAAGCAACTTACACCCATTTTGGATCTGTTGATCCACAATCTGCACAGTGCTTATTGCATGATTGACTCAGCAGCTTCTCCAACCTTTTTTGTGGAGCTGATTTATGGAGCGAAACAAGATGAACGAGATTGAT
The DNA here is from genome assembly GCA_030674075.2 of Linum usitatissimum. NCBI lineage: Eukaryota > Viridiplantae > Streptophyta > Magnoliopsida > Malpighiales > Linaceae > Linum > Linum usitatissimum. The sequence continues at coordinate 2,113,591 of JAUJYP020001410.1, read as the reverse complement.
AAGACTTTCATGTAGCCTAATGAGTAAATTTAATCAACTTTAGGAGAACAAGAAGGAAATGTTACCGGAAGATTTTCGGTGGTCCTTTTTGCTTTTGGCGTGTACTTCTGCATGCATGAGATCATGAAGGCTAGTTTGTGGTTGCGGGCTAGTTTGTGGGCTAGTTTGTTGTTGTGTTTGTGGCTGTGGGTATGGAGGGTTTGGAAGTTGCTGGTTACATGGAGCTTGTTGGAGGCTAGAAGGTGGAATTTCTGTTTCAGCAAACCGTTGTGAGCTAGCATGTGGCAATGATTGATTAGCCATTGTCGAATGTTGGCTATGATCTTGTGATGATTGTGAGGAGTCAGACGGTAAATGCAGGTTACCTGGTGTTGACCTTAAAGGATTTAATTGTAGTTGACGGCTTACCCATGATTGTAGACTACCTGAAGATGATTTTCGGCCTTCCACATTTCGTCGGCCACCCGGTGCAGGTTGATGATTAGGTGAAGATTTTAGATTCTCTGATGGCAGTTGTTGTGGATGCTGTTGACCAGTTGATGGAGGTTGTGATCCATTCGTTGTTGATCGATGACCAGGTCGATGGTTAATTGAGGATTCTCGAACATTTGGTGTGGGTTGTTGACAAGCTGATGACGGTTGATGGTTGCCTGAAGGGAGCTGCTGGTGGGAGGGAGCTTGCCCTGCAACCTCTTGGCCAGTCAGTGGTGATTTCTCTAGGCTATCACCTGGGAGTTTAAAGGTTATAGATGGTTTTTTCTGCCTGGGTTTTGGTTGCAGGGTAGTTTCTGACTGTTGCTTGCTGTTTAATGGTTGATGCTGGGTAGTTGGAGTTTCCAAGTCCAATCCGGACGATGGATGTGAGTGGCTCTCCAATTGGTCATGACTATCTAGTGATGCTCGATGGCTAGTTGGTTCATGCACAACATCAGATGGTTTCTCTTGGCTAGGAGATGGCAACTTCGGTGCAACAAATAGTGGTTGATGGCTCTCAGGTATTGGTTCATGGCTAGCAGAGGGTTTGGGGTTACCTGGAGACAGTTGTGAGCGATCTGGTTCCAGAAAATGACTAAATGATGGGAACTGTAGGCTAGCAGACGGCATTTGATGACGAGCATCATGCTCTAAACGATCTGGTTGTTCCAGACGAGTTGATGGTTCTGCACTTTTTAGTGGGAGTTGTTGGTGGTCAGATGGTGGTGAAGGAGAACGTCGGGTAGCCGGTAGCTGTTGTGAACTGTCAAATAGAGATTGTAAGTTAGCCACTGTCCGTTGTGGATTCTGTTGACTAGCCATTGGCTGGTGTTGGCTGGTTGGAAATTCTAGGCCAGCTTGTGGGTTTACGGCATATGTTGCTCCTGCACAATAGAACAAACAAACAAGCTTGTTGCATTCTGCAGAACCAGTTCTTAGAAAAAGGTTATTCTCTTTATTTAGACCTCTCCTTTCACACAAAACAAAGTGCAAGTGGTAAAAAAAAACCAAACTTTTCTCTTCTCGCATCCTTTTTCTTGTAATAGTATAATGATCCAAATCCAGCAGACCAGAGAATCATATAAAACATTGTTATGCAACACATACAAAGCACCTATGATTCATCGTTTATCCAAATAATAATGACTTAGAATATCTCTTTGGGATGAAACGAATCCAAATGTTCTAACAATTCTATATTCCATCAGTCTGATGTCTAGAAACTGTTGCAGAAGGGGGAAAATAACACAGAAACCATGATCATAAATTTGTCCGTCGGCAAGAAAGCTGACCTGTCGGCGCATGGTCATCACCATTGTACGGTAGTGAAGCCATTTCCAGACTCGATAAAGTTTTACAGCCCAAGAGGGAAGAGGAAACAAGTTTTCCTGAAATGGGTTTCAGGCTACAATCTCCAAACGATCATGTTTTTCATTCAAATCCTCCTGCACAAAGCAAATAATGAGCCATTCAAGATTCATTATGGAGCTCCAAAACGGAAATCAACGATGAATTAAAGAAGCAAAAGAATCGAGGGTGCAACTATTAAAGGAAACAGCCATAATAACCTTATTTTGTTACGGTTTGAACCCTTCCCGCGCATCAACAGATCATCAACGTAATCAATTCCACATGGGCATTTTGTCAAACAGCTGACGGGCATCTCAGAAGCTCATCCATTCGGTAAATTATCTGTCTTCCCAATAATTTGCAGCCAAAACTTGTTGCAGAATGCAGATCTTTTTCCTGGGCATTCAATTCGGATGAACGAGATGGGAAATTATGGATAGTGTTGGAAAATGAAGATTGAGAAACGCCCAAAACTATTAGGGGAATTCTTTGTTTATTAGAAAAGATTCCCCCTCCAGAAGAATGAAAATGGCAATGATTAGAAGATGGAGAAGGGAAACTTTTTGTTTTGTAATTGGGAGATTTCTTGGATTTTGAGGGTTCGTTGATTGGAAATGATTATAAATTTACAAATATTAGAAATAAAACAAAATAAGAAAATCTTTAGACCACTGTATCCACGCGCTTTTAGTTGCAGGATTGAGCACTGCTTAAGCGTTTCGTACTTCTCCGACTAGATAAATAGAGATAACATAAATCCAAATAAAATTTAATTATTTTTTCAAATTGTGAGATAGGCAAAAGTCTTTCTCGTATTGTATAGGAAGTTGTGTACGTCGGACCACTTGCACATGAATTGTGGAACAAGCCACTGAGTGAGCCAAGGTTACATGACAAACGACGCCATCTGTGATACAACAAGTCTGCTATCCATCCTTGACCACCCAGCTCCACTTCGCTTTCAATATCCACTAGTCAATGACCCTACCGAAAAGCACCAAATAAAGCATTCCTAACAGCGAAGCACCAGGAGAATTTTGACCAAGACCATGGAGGATAGCACCAACTGAATTTCGAACCACCAAGCCTACGACACCACTAAGCAACTGTGAAAACCGCACTATCAATGTTGACCTTGAGACGAGGATACACCAAAACCACCCAGCGACCCAAGTCCAAACGCTCCCGATGCGCTACGGTAGATAGAAACGACAGAAGACGGGACAGAGTGGAACAGAAACAGGAAATGAGAGGAAGGAGAGTTTCGTTACATAATGAAGAAAGTGGCAATTAAGGACGCAAGCACCATCAGATTACGAGACTTCTATATCCGCCACTCAAAAGAACCCGTAAAGGACCTTAGATCAGCATGAACGACCACAGGCGGCACCAACTCGGACGATAAAAGGTAGGAACGTCGGCCATAGCAAGGTCGCATAGAAGGGTATGCCGAGTGGCAAGGAGTAAGGAAATAAATCAGCATTACAAATTGACTACATATTTATAAATCGTGTGCCACAAGTTAAGCCTCCTAGTTCACGATGCCAGAATGGAAGAGCAAAGAGTGTTTGCCTCCTCACTGTAATTCCACAAGTACATAACCCAGAAGCATCAACTACTGCAACTACTACAGCAACTAAAAGCTAATAATTACCATTCTTCTTACCACGTTAGAACCCTCTGAGAGGGCATTGATGGTTTGCTCAAAAAAACTATAAAACCAATAATCATCTAAACGTGCAAATTACTGATCTTTCCATATCCTTCCTGTAACCCTAAGTTTCAACTCCTTCCTGTCTCCACCAGAGAAGAAAAGTGCCATGTTCCTCTGGATGATTAGACCATCAAAGCTGTCTCTAACCTTCCGGTGGCTGTCTCTTATGCTCCTAGGTACGCCGTGCCATGTAATCTTCCTCCCGTTGCCTCCCACCTCCAGGCTATAGTTGTAGTTCTTTGCCTCATTATCGTCACCCATGAACCGCAGGAAAGCTATGTACACTGGAGCTGTTCCGAGCTGGAATGCTTCAAAGTGCAGACAGAAATATTGACCATAGCAACTGAATACCTAGATATTAGAAAACATAAACCAGCAAGACTTATTATGACCAGAAAGCTCGGTTAAGCCAAACTTAAGAAGACTATTGCTTTCCCACAATACTCTTATGAAGCGGAATGTTACAATATGAAAAAAAAGATGGATAACGAAAGCGAATTATTACCGTTAGCATCCAAGTTGCGTTCTCGACCTCGTGAGGATTGGCCTTGACATAACGATGGTTAAAAGTACTGCCACAGTGCATATCGACTTTGTGATAATCCTTGAGATGGTTTACAAGATTTGGAATATCACCAATAACGGTGCATTCAGATCCAGCGTAAGGGCAGTTATACGGCCTATAACTGCATTGGGATTCATGTTTCAACTTGCTGTAGTAAGGGTAGATCCCTAAGCACCCAAAGCTCTGATATTTACATGGCAATTCAAGCGAAGCCGCAACCTTTTCTAGTGCCAGACATCTGATGTTGCCTAGTTCATGTCTGCAAGTGGGACAACGGTTATGAACCCGAGGCTTGCAAGCAGAACATAACGTATGTCCATTAGAACACTGCAAGAAGAGGGAACAAATAAGTTAAAAACAAGTCACTTTTGCAAAGTTAAAGCATCGATCGTCAAGACTAATGTTATATATCGAACCTGATGAATCGGCGGATACATAGCATTGCGACAGACAGGGCATTCCAATAAATCTCTGACGTTGCTAGTCACGGTGACATTCGGTTTCAAAGCAGGTTGTGAAGGATCATTGATTGTTTCATCAATATCCATCAATTCTTCAACTTGAGGAGGAGCAATCACTTCCGGTTTTATTCTCAGGTCCTCAAGAAATGGGGTAGCAGATGCCATATTGGGAAGGGAAGCCTGAATAGGACAACAAAAGTAACAAGTTATCATCTAGCATGATGCTTTTGATGCACAAAACTATACACTCATTAAAGCAGGCTGCCCAATCATACATTGGGAATGAACGGTTATGATCAGAAACAAACATTGTCAATTAATAAATCAGGAAGCTTTACCACCAAACCGTCTTCCCAAGTTGATTTTACTGCCCTCTTCTTTCTCCCTGGCCTTGACTGACGCCCTGTCAACCTGGAATCAAAAGTCAATAGCATAATTACATTAGATTTATCACTGACGGCAGGAATCATGAAGGTGAACAAACAAATCAAAGTAAGACATAGATACATGACCATCCTAGAACCAATTTCACTCTCAGTGCCCTACGCATAAATTCCTCATAAAGTCCTAAAATTTCCCAACCAAACTTCCAGTAGAGTGCAATCATAACAACTAAGAACGATAAGAAACGAGAAAGGAGGAGAAAAACTTAAACAAGAAATGCAATGTAAAAGGATCATCACTCTGCAAAAAGGCGGGATGCCATTTAAAGACCAATCAGTGTGGAGATAGGACCATCTTGATGATAGCTAATCAGATTGCCATGTATATATATACATAAGCATGAGTATCACATCAAGAGGAAGACTCCACAGGCATTGGATCAACAACAGGAACATTAATAAACAGTAAGATCTTGCAAAACCAGACCCCGCCAATAGAAAAAGAAAATGAAAGTTAAGCAAAGAGGGCAACCTTGATGCCCCAGATTGTCGACAAGCAAACTCAACCAACCAAGAGGCAAGAGACGATGACCCCCAAATAAATTATAGTAGTAAAAACGAGGATTCACCTTTCATATAAGAATCAGGACCGAGGATTCATTGAGTAGAACGAGATTTCAAATTAGAAGATGGAAGAAGGAAACAAAACCCTAGAACAGAGCGAGAGAGAGGGTGGGGATATTGGTAGGATGGATTGCCGTCTCCGGAAGTCGATACAAAATCGCAATAAATGACAAAGAGACACAAGGAAGGAAATGCGCGTCAATGTACAGCAAAGACGAGAAGTTGATAACTTTAAATTTTCAAATTAAAGCGAGTCGTATGATAGAGAAAGAGAACGAGAGCTACTGCAGATACGGTAGAAGAAGAAGAACCGCCATAGAAATAGGCAAATGGGTTTGGGAGAGAGAAGCTTCTCGAGAAAATACAAAATGGGAAACTCTTCTCTCAATGCAAATGCAGGGGGACCTCGTCCTTTTGAAAACATTTCTTTTTGGAACTACTTCCTTCTGGTTTCTGTTCTTTCTCAGTCGCCAATCAATGGCTGGAAAGTTTGAATCTTGTTTTCATTGTTGCCATTTCGGAGGGGTTTGTTGGGGGAGGGGAAAGAATCAAAGTTTGGCAACGATGGTGTGAGAATCGTACTAAGCAAACTGCCCCATCACACAAAGTTACCTAACTTGACCTTCTTTTCCTCCCTGGGTTCTTGAATTTGGTAGCAGCTAGTGATGAAACTACCCTAACAGCATGGTTGTTGCCTGCCCCTACCATGTCGCGCCAATTGTTCATAAGCTTAAAATTTATCCATCGAGTGCTTAAATCATGGATGGAGGGATGGTTGGAATGGTTGACATTTGATTTAGATAGTTCATGAACGGGTTTGTTCAAGAACAGCTTGACATTCGCCTTGTAAAATACTCGGTTCGAGGCTCAAACTTCATTTTTTTGTAGTGAGTTGGCTATCGAATGAGTTCGAACATGAGTTAGGGTAGGATTGCTTGGCGTAGATGATTGTTGAGCCAAGCACACTAGGAGGGTGTGATGTAGGTCATTAGTCTACTTGCGTAAATGCTTGGTTGTGTCACACTGAATCCAAACTCGATATTTTTTTGTCTCGAAAGATGATTCACACGTTAGTTCAACAAAATGGTTTATTACAACGATATTATTTTTGAAGACCGAAAAAAGTTAAAAAATCATAATTCTCTTCTATCTACAAAAGATCAATGAACACTCTTCTATGTTCTATCAAGTGTGATAGCTCGTACCTAAAGCTAGATCAGAGGTTTACCAAAATGTAGCTTCTTGGTCATAAAAAAAACTTGACCAAATCTGGATTTACTTGTAAAACTGGACCTAATTCTCATCCTCGTGGAAACTAGTCAATTCTTTCTTCTAAAATCTAAGCTAGACACTTGCCAACTAAAATAATTAAGGGTAAGCATTGGGTGGGTAGATTGAGTTTTCCGTTAAAATTAATCAACTTATTAACATAGTTGGGTTATAATTTTTGTTATCCACACCCATTCGCTCATTAGAAATAGGTGGGTGTAGGTGAGTTAGGTGGTGAGTCATCATCTAACAAAACAAAATTATAAGAAATAAAGAGTTGATGAGGCATATTTAAGTTGTAGAGATGTCATTTAGAATCAAATAATAATATTTTTTTTGTATGAATTAATGAAAACATATGGATTTTCTAAAAGTTAGACTAAAGTTTCATATAGAATGACCGAAAATTATATATATTGTCGTATGAACATTAATTGATTAGGTGGGTATTCCATCACTCAACCCAGTCCACCCATTAAACTCATCTCCATTGCAAAATTCATTTAGCAATTTTTAATTGTGTTCACATTGTCACATAGACAACTTTGACGATTAACTTATGAAGCAATTTTTAATTACCTCCATCCCTCCAAGCTTTTAACAATTTAAATTAATTATTTATATTTTTTATGAACAATATTTTTACACCAATGATAAATACATCATCCTTAATATATTTTGTACTCATAAATTTTTTTCTTAAAACTGTATTAATTAGCTTATGTGATATTTGCTAATTAACTTTTTAAATTAGTAAGATTAATGATGTAGAAAGCCTATGCACATCTTTAGCAATTGCTAAATGAGTGTCATATCACCCTTCATCTCACTTTAGCAATTGCTAGAATTTAGGGATAGGCTTGGCAACGAGAAGGTTCGGGGATGGTTATGGCATACCCATTGCCCATCCACCATTTTCTATTTCGGTGATAGATTTCGTTCCATCCCCATACCCACCCGGTTACGGTTATAACCGCTCCTCCTAACGGTTAACCACTAATATGCAAGAAAAAAAAGGAATGAATAGTCGAAAATGCATACACATTCATTCATCTGAAAATTTTCCAAATCTAATTCCAAAAAATAGTAACAATAGCATTCTAAAACACTAAAAGCACTTGTGACTTGTTCTTGGAATCAAAATACAACCCAAAACTAGCAAGGGGGAAGGATCGAAGCATTTAAGCAATACCATAAAACATGAATCTCAAAGTCTTAAGTACTGAAACACTAAACAAAATGAAACTGATAATTGAAATAGAACAATCGTTCCCTCTTCATATATAACTAGTATGAATCTGATTAATTATTTTTTCTATGAATGATGGTCGATGGATGAATTTATGTTTTGCGATTCTGAAAGACAGAGTTAAGAGATAAGGTTTATTGAAATTAAAAGCAAAAGTATTGCGATGGGATATATAATTAAAATGTAAGTGGGTTGGGACAGTCAAATGGTATTGAACTTTATTACTTTAATAATAAACGGGTAAATAGAGGGTAAGTTACGGGTTGGGGATGGTTATGGGTATGGTTACGGTGATGGTGCGGTTACTTCGAAACCCATAACCTAACCATACCCATTTGTAGCGGTTAACGATTATAACCATAACCACAAAATACCCAGTCAACGCCGTTAATAACCGTCAAACTTGATGAATGTACGGTCGATTTAACGGTTAAACAGTTAGAATTGCCAACCCTATTTAAGGATGGAGATACTCTAATTAATAATTGACTAAATAAACAACTCAAACCTTCCCACAATACTCACTCACTTTTAAACAAATTAGGTTACATTCGATAGATTTGAATGGGTAGTGAACTGACCCAATGCTCACCCATGAAATGATCAACAACCCTTGGTCTCTAACCCGAACCTGATCAGTTACCACCCAAGCCTAGTAAGTTTGGGCTATGCCAACCTTTTGGGCTAACTCAGAGGCTAACGAATTGGGCGTTCGACGACCCACAAATCTCAGTCGGGCCGAACCCTTACCGCATCCACCCCACCACTTCGTTCTGCTGCCCATGGCCATGACCGATCCTTTTCCTGGTCTTGTGAAATCGTACGATCACGAAACAGTTGAAGAAGTACTACGGCACCAAGTAGCACAAGCACAGAAAGGCGCTTCTTCTTCTTCTTCTTCACCGTGGAAGCTTTGAGCTTGAGTTCTCCCATTTTCGTTCATCGGAGCATTCCGTCCCCTTCTGCCTCAGCAGCTTAACTTGCGTCTAGCTGCGATCCCCGCTCAAGAACAGCAAAAGGTACTTCCCCTACTGTTATTTTATTCCATGGTGGTTGCAATTTTCTATTCTTGTTGCTTTTCCACCTTTTATTTGTCGGTGTCCCTTTCTATTTCAGTGTTGTTTGAGTTTTGGGGGGTAAGAAGCCAATTGACGAGTAGCCAATTGTTTCGTTTGTTTCAACATTCAGCTGTCGCAATTAGGGATTGTTCAGCCATGCCGGACGTCCAGGCCTTCGTTAATGACTTCCTCAGCAAGCTTAAGAAACGGTGAGTTCAGTTCTTTCTCTGTCTTATGAGTTAGAGATATGGCTTAAACCTTGGAAGTTGCTGAGTCTGAATTTTGGATGATTTGTTGATGCCAGTAAAATTGAGGGCTCTCAAGCAACAGCAAAGCTGACCGCTGAAATCCTTCGCTCAGTGATATCGCAGCAGCGGGTGCCTCATACGAATCAGGCCGGGGCCTTGATAGATGCTGTTGCAGCTATCGGACGGCAGCTAATGGCTGCAAATCCTGTTGGTATGTATGCATGTCCGGCTAGTTTTTCTTGGTTCATCTGTTAAGTAAATAGCTTTGTCTCTAGAAAAATTTGAGTGGTGGGGAAGATTGAACATTGGAGAAATCTTTCAATTTCATAGGCTTTGAATGTTGTTTCAAATCTGATAGTGGAAAGAACAACTTTCATATGCCAAATTTTTCATTTGGGTTGCATGAATCTGATTGTAGCATTTCTAGAATTGGATTGCTTCTGCTTGATAAATTGTGTACTGCTATACTTGTGGTTGCAGAGCTTGCTGTGGGAAATATTGTGAGGCGTGTTATAAACATTATCAGAGAAGAGGACCTTTCATTGACAACAGCTGCGGTTGGGGAGTTGAACTTGTCAACAGCGAGTGATGACGACAATGACCTTGATCATGATGATCATCCACTTCTATCAGCAGCTGCCGCAGCAGCTGAATCAAGAAGCACACTACGCCCACCATCCTTGCAATTGTTACTGGAGGGTGCACCTGATTCTGTTGCTGTTCCTCAACCAGCTTCATCTGGTGGTGATTCTGAAGAGAAAAGCAAATGTAAGATACCCATTATTTTCCTCTCTTAAGGTCCTGTTCTTGTAGATATGCCAGTAGGAACAATTTCTTCTAAGATCATAAAATAGGTATGTCAACAAGGGATAAAACTCCTTTTTGTTCTGGAATTTCATGTTTAAGGTTATGTGTTCGTTTTTCATAAGTGTACCAAAGAAACCATTATTTCGATTTCCCTTTATGATTTATGATGCAAAACTCAGCATTCACTCTGTTATTGTACTTGACAGCTCATGATAAGAATTCAAGTACTCGAAAGCTGAAGCATGATGTCATTGAATCAGTTAATGAGCTCATCCAAGATATCACAACGTGCCATGAACTGATTGCTGAGCAAGCTGTGGAGCATATTCATCACAAGTAATTCCCTCTTATCGTTTCCTATGATAGAATGAAGCTGTTCTAAAGTCTGTTTACGTGTGTTTCCACATGACCACATGGGTTTTTGTGAAAATCTCGAGTGGTACTTTAGAGTCTTTGTGATAGTCTTAAGATATTTAGTAATTTTTGTGTGTGTGCATGAGCTGTATTGTTATCTTCAGTTTTGATACGCATAATTGTCTCTCTTATTCTCTGTACAATTTTTCTGATAGCTGAATATTTGTCCCGGGATCGAATCTAGGGTTTCATATCCACATCACCATTATGCCAACCCCCTTAAGTTTTCCTTGGATATATTGAACTTGAGTATCATTTCTGGTTTACTTTGATTGTCAGTCTTCGGACAGTTAATTGCATTGCATTTGCTTGTGACATCTGTTTCTTTTCTTATTGGGTTATTCCTTAAAACATTTTCTTTGGAAACTAATGCTCCCATATCGATCGTCATGCCTAATGTTATCCTTTGTTGGAACCCACAAGTCGCAATTTTTGGTGAAGCAGTTTGAAAACGTACATTGTTCCCCTTTCAATTTTGTGCCTTGATGTAGACGAGTGAGGTGTTAGTTTTGTTTTCATCACTACCTTGACTAATTTTTCTATTCAATATCTTCAGTGAGGTAATATTAACTTTAGGAAGTTCAAAAACAGTGTTTGAGTTCCTGTGTGCTGCGAAAGAGAAGAAAAGATCATTCCGAGTATTTGTTGCTGAGGGTGCTCCAAGGTTTGTATAAATGGCTCTTTTTATATATGATCCCTTATATAGGGCATTACTTTAACTCATTCATCTGTGAATAGGTATCAGGGGCATCAACTGGCAAAAGAATTAGTTGCAAGGGGATTGCAGACCACCTTGATTGCTGATTCTGCAGTTTTCGCTATAATATCTCGAGTAAACAAGGTATGTCTCTGGTATATTTACTTTCTTTTTCATTCATATTATAAATTTGATTCAGGTTCATTGAATCATTCTTCTTGGAATTTGTTATATGAAGGTTATAGTTGGAGCTCATGCTGTGATGTCCAATGGCGGGGTCATAGCTCCTGTTGGAATGAATATGGTTGCGCTAGCTGCTCAAAAGCATGCTGTTCCTTTTGTTGTGCTTGCTGGCAGTCATAAGGTAATTTAGTGCACTAGCAGACGTCTCCTCAATTGCCTTTCAGTTGATTGCCTTTCAGTTTATTTACATACCTAGTTAATTGTCTGTCCATATAGCTTTGTTTTCTGTATGTGATTTCCATGGAGGGCCTTTCCTACATGTTTTTTTTGTATTCTTGCTTGGTAGCTGTGCCCCTCATATCCTCACAATCCGGAGGTCACCTTGAATGAGCTGAGGTCCCCATCAGAGCTGCTAGATTTCGGAGAATTTTCTGATTGCTTAGACTATGGGATTGGCAACAATGGCTCTCCTCTCCTTCATGTTGTTAACCCAACATTTGATTATGTGCCACCGAAGGTCGTTAGTTTGTTCATCACAGATACGTAAGTTTCACCTACCTCTGTTGTGGCCATGCTATCATAATCTCAACTTGACGGCCCATGACTATATATATCATATACTTGATGCTATCTGTGTCGGGATGTATGAAAGTTCGTGTGAAATATGGTGAGACGGAAGCTTGATGCTGACTGACCATATTACTACGTTTCCTTGCTATTTTGACAGTGGTGGGCATAATCCTTCTTACATGTATCGGCTCATATCCGATTATTACTCGGCTGATGATCTAGTGGTGCAAAGAAGTCATGCTGCAGGGAACTGAATATTAGTTCCTCGAAGTTGTTGAATATTGTAAGTAAGTTATCTCTTCCAGATTACGCTCTCATTTCCTAGCTGTTTATCTTGGAACCTGGTGGTCTTGTTGCATTCTTAAGATTGTAATGCTGCTGCACATTCTGCAGTGATGAGACCTCGGAATCGAGATTGGAAAGAAACGCTGTGGTAGTATAGAAAGAAAGCTTAAATGCCGTGGAACTCGAAAAGAAGGAAATGAGACTGGCCAATTTTGTGGATCTTATAAAGAAGTATGAGAGAGTATAAGATTTTACTTCAGTCTACGTTGATGTGACCCATTTTTGTATTGTTGTTCTTCTGCTCATACAGAAAACTTGAGGGCTGATGTAGGATGTTGTTGTCGTTTGAACTCATAGGGTTAGTGCCTGTGGGAAAGTTTTGATCTTGGATGATGGGTGGGTGGGTGGTTGTGGAATTGAGAAATAAAGTTTCTGATACTAGCTACCAGCTAGCATCCCAGTTCTAAGTTCCTCTCAAATCTCAATTGTTCTTCAAGCAACCGAGCTCAGACTTCTCGAGTACATACTCTGCTCTATGATATGCAAGCCGGCACGAGAAATTGCCTATCAAGAGACTTCGAGGTGGAACTTCCACCACCGTTACGACGAATTCTGTCCTGTGATTTGAAGTGTTGTTTCTCGAGAACAATGTTTGTGTTTACGGTAAATACTTTGGTATTTTAGATGTACTCGTATCTTTTATACTAAAAGTTTCACATTTTGAAAATTTAAAATTAAAAGAAAAATTCTAAATTACGTATGTAAATCATAAACACCAAAGATGATTCTAGCACTTTAAATTTTAAAATCATAACCCTCAAACACTGCATTATACTTAATTCATCACCATTTTAGCTAGGGAAAAGCGATCAAATCATATTTTATGTAGTGCAAAATTTAGGAGATACTTTGCATATCTGACCTCTAAAAATCAATCTCGAAGTCGTGATTTCGAGCTCTAAATATAAATTTAAAGATGAAATTATATATTTTGATATCGAAATCTACCTACAATAAGTTAATACACATTGTATGGATGGTTTTTCATACAATTACAATAATGTGTAAAAGTATCCCTAAAGTGTATATCATCATACACACATGATATTTTTTTTTCCAGAATAAATCGAGATTCTCGGTCAATATAAAATAAAAGTAAGATATGATGTCATTAATGGATAAATTGAGTAAGAAAATAAGTAATGGATAAATTGAGTAAGGCTTCTAAATTCAGCAAAGAATCTCATATGATTTTTTCCATAATTAATTTTATAGGTCAAATACTGAACTAGTCATGTAGCTTTAGACAGATATACATTCGGAGAGTCTCGATCCCTACTTCGACAAAAAAAAAATATATACACTCGAACTCTCTAACTATTTAAATTCACTAGTTATTCAAATTCTCCTTCTACGAATTCGTCCACACAAACAACTCTTTCTACAAAATTATACAAAGGTTCAAGGATGCAATACAATCAAGACCATAAAGGAAAATAGAAAATATCCAATATATATGGAATTTGTATAATATAAACATTAAAAAATATAAACTTGTAATTAAATGTATAGAAAATTTGACTGAAATGTGATCTAAATTTACTACCGAAACAATGAATCTCAATAACCTTGGCAACGTAACAAGGATATGTTCAGTGTCTCTCGTAAATGCATGATTTCTTTCCAATATTCCCTAATTAATTTCAGCTAATTAAGCTCTCCAAGTCTAAAAACCTTTCAAATGTTAAATACCTATCTCTAAATTGATTATCGATTTTGCTAATGATCCTAGAGATCCAATCTCTCGTATTGTTCAGATAGTAATTTAACGGTTCAAAATTAATTTTGTCAATTTCAATTTCATGATTGGATTTTTATCAGGGGTACAACGAGAATTAAAAAGTATTCTCTCTCTTTCAAATTTTCTTTCTCTCTCTTCTCTCCACTATTCTCACGTAAACTTGATATAATAATGACATAACAATGATGTAATAATGACGTAACGCGGATATAACAATTTATGTATAATGTGGAGATAACAATGATGTAATAATGATGTAACGTGAACATAAGAAAAACGCATAACAAACTCGTAAAATGTATATATCACCGACATACAAGAGTTGTAAACTAGACATAACGATGATGAATTCAACTACTCGTAAGGTGGACGTAACAACGATATAACTAGCCTGTAACATTGTCGTATTGGCGACATAACATGCTCGTACAACGACCACACCACTGTGATTTTTTCCAATTTTTTTATTCCGAAACTACCCCATTCAAGTCAATTTGTTTGACTCATTTTCAACCGTTGGATGAAATTTGACGAAAAAATCGCCTGACCCAATATCTAAGATCTGTCGGGACCATCTCTCTAAACCAATCTCTCGAATCATTAACCTGATTAATTTATTTGCCTATATAAGGAACCCCAATACCCAAACCAAAATATATCAAACTTCAAGTCACAAAACACACACAAAAACAGAGCAAAATGAAGGCCACATTGCTGCCAACTCTTCTGGCTGTCGTCGCCGCAGCTCTAGTTTTGGTCGGAACTACTTCGACGTCTGCTTTTAGCTTATGGCCGTACAAGCACGTCCATGTAATCAACGAGCTGAACAAATCATGGAGGCATCTCTTCCTCCAGTGCTGGTCCAAGGACGACGACCTCGGGAATCACGAAGTCCCGGTCGGGCAAGAGTACACGTGGCGCTTTAAGCCCAGCTTGTTGGGCAACACCAAGTGGACATGCAACATCAAGTTGAACGACGGCAGGCATGCGCAGTGGGACTCGTATTGGGAAGATTTGAGCGAAGGAAAGAGAGAGTATAAGGAAAATATTTACTGGGTTGCGGAAGAGGACGGTGTTTATCTCAGATATAAGAAGGAGAACAGAGACGAATTTTATGCTAAGTGGCTTACTAATTAAGAATCTGGTTTTGATTATATTTATGTTATGGAATAAGGAACTAATCACGAAGGTATATTGATCTGTGTTTTTCGACCAGTGTACGCGGTTTCCTTTCGATTTCTATTTTGTCGGTATGCGAAAATATTAGCGAGTATCAATCATCGGAGACGATGGAAAACGAATATCAACTATCCATATCGTAACGAGTTTGATTGAAACTCACAATATTATCCGTTTTATTCCATCACTTCCATTCCTCAGGATGGAATTATTCTCAAACATGAAACCACAAAACAAAAGTACTTCATCCAAAAACAAAGCATCGCAGAACTTCAACCAAACAGCCCTTTAAGGATGTTCATCGGACGACGCGCCAGCACCAGCAGCAGGAGCAGGTGGAGGAGGAGCAGACACAGTCACAGGAGGGGCAGGTACAGCTGGCGCCGACACAGGCATCGTAGGCACCCACACGGCATGAATCTCATCTCTATTTCTCTGAATCGGCCTAAGATAAACACCGTCCTCTTCAGCAACCCAGTAAGTGTTCCCTCTATACTCTCTCCTAGTCATCGCCACGTCCTCCCAGTACGAGTCGAAAGTGGCCCTGCGGTTGTCGCTCGTCATGACGTCACACGACCACCTAGTGGACCCCAGCGGGTTGGGCCTGAACCTCCACATGTACTCCGTCCCCACCGCCACGTCGTGGTTCCCCGTTTCCCCGCCGTCCCTTGAGTGGCAATGCACGTGGATCATCTTGTTCCCAGTCAGCTCGTTGAGGACGTGGACTTGTTTATATGCGCGGAGTGGGCCCCTCAGGTTCAGCGCCGTTAAGGAGGCTGTGGCCCCCGCCAGGAGGAGGCTGAGGACGAATGGTAAGAAGGCGGCCACGGTGGTCGACGAACACCTCATTTTGTTACTGTGTTTGTTCGTAGGATTTTGCGTTGATTGAGAGGTGATCTGGAGGTGGTTTCGAATTGCTTTTATAAAGTGGGAAATTACAATTACAAGAGAAGTGAATCTTGGTGTGACAAGCCGTGGAAATATACTAGCATGGGTTAAAAGAATCAGTTGGGGTAATAGGTTGGAACACACTCTTTCGTTACTCATGTTGTTCTTTATGTACATTACACTAAAGAAAAGCAATGGTGATTTAGGAAAAAGGGTATTACTCCGGGGAACCTCAGCTTCGAAACCATGTCTCCGGTCGGTTATGCTTCGAGGGTGGTTGTCAACGGTGGTGGCCGGGGTTCGGAATAATAAAAGTAGTTCTAAAGATATGCACTTGATATATTTCAATAGTTCGGCCGTGTGTACTTCAAATCATAGACTCGGCCTATGTTATGCTCTTTAAGCGCTTGTGGTGAACCCCCCTTCAGTTTTGTTTCTTACAGCAGCGATCAGCTCGAAAATCATTTTCGTGGATATCTCCGAATTGTCGTCGTAGGAAGTGGGTATTAGTCCTTACTCGTTAGATAGAAATAAGGTTTAGTTTTGTTGTTAGCATTTAGTATCAGAGTGAAGAAAACGCTACACAAAATCCTCGTGCTTTTACATACATGGATGCGCAGACTTAAATCGCAAGTACAGAACCAGTTACGCCATACAATTGCAGCTAAACTCCTCCGCAACATCCATAAAAATAAGCATGAATTGCCGCAGAGTGCGAATCATCAATTTCGGTGGGCTGAGAGAACAGTCGCATCTGGTATCACTCCTCCATTCTTGTTTCTCCATCAGCTTGGCCATCCGACTGACTCTTGCTAGCTACGTCTCCGTTCTGATTGCCGGCAGCAACGTCCATTTCCGTCGCTTCTTCTGATTGGCCAAGATCAGCAAGGTCCTGGTTTTGATCAGTTACCATGGCATCCGTGTCCGTTGCTTCTACTGGAAGATGGCCATCAGGCATATCTTGTTCAGCACCATTCTGAACCGGACCATCGCCATCAGGCATATCTAGTTCGGCACTATTCGGTGCGGTGGATGTGTAAGCCATATGTTGCTGGAACTGGTAGCTCGTTGTTCTTTCCTGATAAAACCATATAGGTTGAGACAAAAGAATCAGAAGTTCAGAACTATGACTATCGCAGAGGATCAGAGAAATTTAGTCAGCCAAGAAAGGAAGACGTCAAATTCCATACCTGATAGAGCTGATTTATTTTGTCGATAACAATTTGACCCATCTCGTCAACTCCGCTTACCGGGTAAGGTTGCCCGATGTTTTCAACTGGACGCTCTGTGTATGACGAAGTCTCGTGCAGATTCAGGTCCAGGTGGTCAGGGCGCTTAAGGAGTGCTTGGAATGTAGGCTGCAGCTCATAACATTGTTCGAAAAGTGATCGACGGCAGAACACATATAGACCAAGACGAGCACGAGACATTGCGACAATTAGTCTTCTAACATCACGGAGGTGACCCACGAACCGAGTTCGGACAAGCGAGAGCAGGATAAAATCGTTTTGCTGTCCCTGGAATTTATCAACTGTCGCTACCTGTAAACAAGTAGAAAAGATCGGTGATGTTAATACATATACAGTACCACCTTGAACCAGAATTCACACAAGTCGCAGCAAAATAGAGCAAAATCGCTTAACATCAGTAACCAAATTCCTGTATGTACTGCTCAAATCAAACATTTACAATCATGCAATCTTGTTCAATACCCTATCAAAAGTCCTACCAGTAAAAACGTTGCTAAAAAGGATTGAAGGAAGCCTCAGTAAAAACAAGATAATCATCAACCAAGTGTCTGATTCACGTTATTGAATTTGAATATCATAAAGAGTTATAAGAAGATTACCTTGCTGGGTGGGCCGATGAAATCATATGGAACACATCGTCTGTTGATAACATCCCGAATCAGAAGTTTCTGGCCATTGTAAGTTGTTAAGATGGAAATCTTACTAGCAGGATACCCAAGCAAACGCATGTAGATGTAGACACTGACAATATATTCAGCCTCTCCCTCGTTTTGATAGAACCAAGGAGATGGTGCGGACTCTCCCTTTCCGCGGTAATCAGGAACGTCAATTAACTGATAGTCGTATGAAAATCCTGAATTTGCTCTATGATATACTGGATCCTCCTTTACATAAGGAAGGTCTCCTAAATCCCTGTACCTCCAATTGTAAAGTTGAGCTATGCTTGGCCTGGCTCTACCTTGTGCATTAAGCTCAATATAAGGGATCCCCAGTCGAACGAACCTTGTAAACAAGCTCTGGTCCATGTGACTGTATTTCTGGAAAGCCATGTTCTTGACAACTGGAGGCAACTGGTGATGATCCCCTATAAGAATGCAACGCTTAAGCCGTGCATAACCATCCTCCTGCCTCTGGAGTAACATTGGAATGAAGGTTTCAATCTCCAAAATCTGGGCACTTTCTTCCATTAACAAGTTGTCATACTTGAAACCTAGCTGAAGGAAATCCCTTCGCTTCAATGCCGCATGAGTGCAAGTCATAGCGACTATTTTCGCCTGCTTTGTCATGAGATAATTTGCTCTGTCAGCTGTTGATTTCAGCAACTCAAATGCTCGACACTCTTCTAGCTCTTGGAACACAGTCTTAAGATGACGGAAACAACCATTAGCTGCCCGCATGTCCCTCTCAAATGACTGCCCGGTAAACACTGGCTGAGGGGTGTTTGAGAAGAATTCCTTAAAGGGAAATCTATCCTGGACAAAAGTTGGTTTGTCTTTATTATCTGCGCAAGCAGCAAGGAATAGCTCCCAGCGAGAATACACATGAAGCAACCAAAAATATCCAGCAGTCTCACACGTGTAGCCTACATCCTCTGGAAGCTGAAGAGACCTTGCAAGCCTTTCCACCTCACTAAGCAGTTCTAACCGCCGAACAAGCATGGAATTCACACGACCTTGCCTGCTGAAGTCAAGGTCAGTAGCAAGCTCTTGCTCTCCTTGACCCAGTCGCAGAAGATACCTTGCAGGGACATCTCTCTGAAATAACAAACAAATGTCATGAAGGTTGTTCGGTATCCCAACTATGGACTATGTTCCTAATACTAGGATATCGTCAGTAATTGAAAAAATAAAGCATAATAGCAAAGAAATTCTAGTTTTTTAGTTATAGAAACTTTAAATATTCATACCTGCATTATCTTCTCAAAGAGGTCATTAAGAGCCTGATTCGAATGAGTGATTATCAATGTCCTCTGGGACGGGCAATTATGATAGATTGCATTCAAAATTTGCACAGCTGTATCAGTTTTTCCAGTTCCAGGTGGCCCTACAACCATAGTGAGACCCGGCTGTATACCAGAAATAATTGCTCCAACCTGCAGAAACCGAGAGTTAGCTAGTCTAAAGAAGAAGAGCAAGAGAAAGCGGGAGGAGGGACATAAGTCAAGAAAGATATTAACAAAAAGATGAAGTTGTAAGAACCTGTGTGGCTGTAAATCTAACTGAATTCTGCTTAGGCTGATCCTGGGGATAAGGCCCTGGATCAGGCGGAATATATGTCTCAACAATGAGTCTTTCTTTCTCATTCGTTGCATCTGCCATCTTGACCTCATCCAATGATTCAATAGTGGCTTTCTTGTTACCCGGAAGTGCAAGAGGGTTTCCCTTCAAATTTCTAGGAAGTCTAATTCGAAAAGGAGGTCTTGGATCCGGACTCTCCACACCTTCTTGATTGACAAAACAAACCTGCAAAGGGAATGAAGGTTAAAACGATTCAGAAAGAAAAACTGCACCTTTCCCATTTTGTATTTGCTACAAGTAATCAGTTAAGCGAAGATAGAGTGTGGTAGACTAACCTGATAATCTGGAAAACTCTCCTTCACGTGTTCTGCATCTAAGAAGGTGTCCTTGAAATCCACAGTTTCAAGAAGGTCCGGCATATTGGTCCATTGTGCAGCAGACGGGTTCCCATAACCCAGAAATACGTTATGCAGCCAGTCAGGTACAATACAGTATTCATTCATAAGATCTCTGATAGATTCCAAAATAGCTTTGAAGTTGTTTTCCTTTGGTTTCCTCCTCATCAATACATTAAATGCCCCATACACATCTTCTGCGCCTTTTTCAGCAATGCCAGCTGCATCCATATGGTACTGGGCCGTATCTAAGGCCACAGTGACTGTTCTTAGTTCTCCTTTAGGTGGTTTCCACTCATCTCGTTTGATTCTTCCAGTAAAATCATTCATAAGCATTCCTGGCTCATCTCGGATCTCAATAACTTCACAACCCCGTACATACTGGAGCCCAAGCCTCTGCGGAACACTTGCCTTTTCAGCTTCTTCAGCACTTAGAGGTTCAAATGAAGGCCGAATAGAAAGCAAAAACAGAACATCATGCTCTTTTAGGGAATCCCACTCGGATCGAATATTAGATCTATAGCTGGAAATGCTGTAAGTCACTTGTGCTGTTACAGAAGAAGGCTTGACTTCACCAATATTTGGCTGTTTGACCTCACTGATCCTAAAATCTCTAATTGGCACAGCCATTCTTGACCAGCCTCGGAAAGCAGTGTCTCCCTCATTGTTGATATACGGAAGAAGGTGAGGTACTGCTTCCTGAATATCTTCGCGGATCTCATAAGTTGATTCAAGACGGAAGAGATTAAAATTTCTCAAAAGATAATCATGCAGCGTCAAAAATTGTAGATTCAGCTTTGGGAGAGCAAGACACCCCTCTCCGGAGTAATTGATGCTTGGCACAACACTCTCATCCCACATAATTTGTTCATTTGGGTAGAGAGGAAGAGCATTTATAGATTCCTTCTGGGACTGTTGTTTCTCAAAATATGAGACCATCACTTCAATAAGGAAGTCAGAGCTTGCAGACCAAGGATCTTCGTGAGATACAAGTTTGAGCTGATTATTGGAACAAAATGTACGAGTTATAAAGCAACAGTTTTAATACAATAACTAAAATAAAATTTGTAAATTAGCAAAGGAATTATGTCGGGCATAAAAATAACAGCGTGCTACTAACTACATCTACTTATTTGGGGAGTGTCCTGGGTATTCAAGTAATATGCCTCTCCTGTGGGAAGTATGACTTTGACATAAACCCCACAAGTGACGGGATAATGTCTGAGGTCCATCCAGAACTACTTGACGAATCATGTTTGCTCAAAACACAGCTGCTCATACTTCAAAAATACTCTAATGATAAACTAGCTGACTCTAAAATACCCACAAAAAATACTTCACTATGACTGTCAGCAAATCATTCAAGATACTAAGGAACATCTACACACCTTTTGGCAAACCAAGTCTTTCAGCTCCTCATAAGAAAGGACAGACAACTTCTTGGACAAATCAGCCCGTTTGTTAACTGAACCAATGTTGCACAATGCAAGATCTCGCAACTGCAATCAAGAACCAGGTTTACATTATCACGTCAATAACAAATGTTGCAACAGTTGCTAAGATCACACAAGGATTGAGATATGGCAAACCTTAGGTATCTGTTTAAAAGCAAGAAGCTGGAAAGCATAAAAGCGGTCATAGTGAGCTTGGAGAACTTCATCATCAGTCAATTGCGTCCCAAGATGATCGTTTATCTCAAACCTCTCATAAAACTGGAGCAAGTCAACCAGTTGAGCAAAGAGCTTCCCCTTTTCGTGTCTGTAAAGGACACTCAAATGGCATTTTGAGACTATAGCAACATCAGCAACTAGAGGCCTAAGATACCTGAAGTAAGATAAAACCAAAGGAAAGCATCAGAAACCAATATTCAAATAAGTAGACAACACAGATCTATGTTTATAACTAAAAACAAAGATAACATACCTCCTTGTTGGAAGTTGGCTCAGCAAGTCAATAAGAAATTCCATAAACCTCTCACAGTAAAGTACTGCCGCATCGTCGATTTGTTCCTGCCCAATACCGAGTCCATCGTCTTCAATGTCAGCATCATTTGCTGGAAAAACCTTGGAACTAAGCACCTGAAAGCAAAAAGAAATTCAGAAAATAAAAATAACCCGGTAGATAAACAAAGATACAGCTTGAAAGACAGAAAAACATCTACAAGTGAAGTATTACATCAAGAAACTCTTCAATAAGATTTCTTGAGAACTTCACTTCAACTGAATCTAAAGGCTTATAAGTGTCTCCTCGCTTTTCTGCCTCCTTGGCATCTTTCTTTACCGTCCTTTTCCATTTCTTGATCAAATCCGGGTTTGTACATAGCTCCATCTACAAACCAGATAACCATCATCATACAGCTGATCGTATAAACCGAGCAAAGACACAGAAAAATAAAAAGCTTGCCATACCTGAAATCGTCCATATGACAAACTGTGCCATGACTGCAGGCTAGCTAGTCTTAGGACTGTTTTACTGACGATGTCATCTTCCAAACTCTGCAAGATAAGCTTGTTAGAACAAGGGATGCAGGTAACAAAAAGATAGCAAGCCACTAAAAACCACCGGCATAGTCCAGGAGCCAAAAATAGCATACCTGGAAGGCATTAATCATAAAAACTAGATAGTTTATCTTTTCTGCAATGCTCATATCTCTTCCCTACATCCATAATTGAAAGATACGCACAGTCAGATAACTTCACAAAAGAGACTCGAATCGAAAGAATATACTCAATTTATATCACTAAAAAACTCACGTAATAGTATGTTCCTAGACAGCATAGCTGATGAAACTAAGCATACTGCAGACATCTAAATGAGATACTAATGCAATTCAGTATCACAACACTGTATGAAATTAAAAATATTTGAACCAGATCATTAATTTTACTGCAGATTACAGTCTAGCTAAACAGAACTGTGTAACGCTAGTGTTAACCAACTGATTCTCAGCTCATCAACTAGTAGTAGTAAGTGAAGTAAAACGAACCTCCTTCAACCGTATAACCCTCTTGAGAAATCCCTCAAACGCCTTTTTACGGTCATAGAAGCATAGCCAAGCCGCCACATTCTCACGGAACTGCAGATACAGGTATAAAAAGTGAATCACAGCTCATTCTAGTTTCTACCCCCAATCGATGCACATCAGAGAACCCCTTTATCAATTCGCTTACCTTCTCATTGACCATGAGAATCATAGACATAACGTGCTCAAAAGTAGCGGTCTCCGGATCGAAATTCGGCCAGAGGTAGTTCTCCAAATACTGACTGACCTCCAAAATCATCACCCTCTGCAAGGGCACAGGCTTCCTCGTGCCTTCAGTGACCTTCAGCTCAGTATCGTATATCTTCCTCACCAGCCCGGCATCAAACCCTACCTGCTTCTCCTCCTCCGAGCCAGCAACGGCACCACCACTGGACTTGAGCCAGTTCGCGGCGGCAATCTTGGTGAGGCGGTCCCGCTGTATCTCGGCGAGGGTAATGGAGCTCGGGAGAGAAGCTCCGGGCTTGGACTCGACTGGCTTGTCGGCGAGCTGGTTGGGGAGCTCCGCCGTCGGGTACTCCGCCACATGGTGGCGCTTGAAGTCGTAGGCGCCGGTGCCGTAGACCTTAGTCATTTTGGGTGAGGGAGAAAAGATCTAGTGGATATTGAAGGGAGTGGGAGTGGGCATAGATGAGAGACCCGACAGTAGTAGGGTTTAGGAGTTGGAGAAGCAGCTGAAGGAAATTTTCAAATCTGACTCTGACAAAACCCGGGGAAGAAGAGAAGGGTGTAGTACCAAAAATATGTAACAATTTAATTGCGCAAATAGCCATTTTAGACACTCAAATATGTCTTTGTCTTACAAGCTTGTTTAGTAGCTCTTGCGACAAATCGCAACTTCTTTTTTTTGAACTTTGAAAAAATCATGAATGAAGTTATTTGCTTTCGAAAAGACTTCTCAATCTTGCAAGCATGTATTATTAGACAAAAAATTATTTCTCTTTTTTCAAAAAAATCACAAAAGAGTCGAGAATTTGCTCAACTCATTGTCTAATCCTCCTTTAAACATCTTCTACATCCAAACTTTACAAGTTAAGCCTTCTGCCGCATTAAACAAGAGCGCGATTGAAAATTTTATCCAAATCTGAAAAATCCAACCACACTCAACAAGACAATGTTTTTAATTTTTTGTCCTTCCATAATTTGGACACTCGTTACTAAAATTCTGAACTTTCTTGCTTAGTTTATCACAAACAGAGAAAATATTATGACCAACCTTTCATAAGAAAATTTTGAACTTTCTTGGTATATTATATCTCCACATTCTCTTACCAATAGCTCACTTCTTCAATGTCTCCTCCAACGTTACCACTATTCATATCCTCTCGCCTCTTCAACTCCATATAGTATCATGATTTAATTGTATATTTATCATGATTTAATTGTATATTTATCATGATCTGTCCCCCGTCCAAGACAACTCATCCTGATTGATGGAGGTAGCAAGTGATATCGTCAAAATAAATTTATGTTCTGCATGAGTAAATATAAGTTCAAAGAGATCACATCTCCATGTTCTAATATCTTGGTCAATCAAACAAGAAATTTTAGCATCCCTATTCAGGAATGGGCAATAAGGATAAACCTTATGCTTTTGTTTTGATCTTTGTTGTTGTTGTTTTGAGTCTAGGTAGTTTGAGTCTCGTTTTCTAAGAGTTTGGGTCGTTCTGGAATATCGGTTGGTTTTTTGCCTTAATTAGTCTTGTCAGGAGAGTTCGGAGAATAGCTGACTCATCATCCGGATGACGACTACATTTTTTTGTAGCTCGATTTGTGGATTCTACGCCTCCCATTTAGACTTATTAATGCGTTTGAACTTGTAAACGACCGTATTTGCATTAATCAGCCTATTGTCTTTCCTCGTAAAAAAAACAAAAATAGAGATGCCAAGGTAACAAAAGAAATCTTTTTCATCATCAAATTACCTATTGAAAGAACCAGCAAAACAACAACCACTCCAAACAGAGAAGATCAATCTCAAATCCATCAGCATTAACAAGAGCACTCAAGAACACAACTCAGCAATTAGAGTTCGGTTCATCTAGCCTATGAAATACCATCACAGAATGATATGGTGATCCAGAATAACTCAATTATGTTCGATAAAATTTATAATTATATTAATTTTTATATATAAGACCATCGACTCTATATGCTACATCAATTTAGCTTTTAGACTTTTTATTCTATATACATTATAGTTGTCGGGAAATTTAAAATTATAGATTGACATAAAAATAAAAATTAGGTCATCGAGATTAACCAGACTATCGACATACGTACTAAGAACTTTTCATTTTTTTTATAATGTACACACATTTATAGTTATTTGAAAGTTAAAAATTATAGGTTGGAATAAGAACAACAAGGTCATCACAATGAATAACTAACTATATTAAATATATTTTTTTTGATCATATTTTTTTATATAAAATTTATTGAGTCTAATTGTTTTATTAGGTTAACATTTAATGTTTAGATACATCAACTAAATGTTTAATATTTTTTTATTTTTAAAAATCTAATTATCTTTCATAATCTAATGATAGCAGACAGTAACCTATAAAAAATTATAACTCATCACAATCAATTCATACTCTAGAACGCAAATTTGAACAATAAAACATTACACGGGTTAATGAAATATAAAGCGGCCAACGGGTCGGTGATTTTCTAGTTATTATAATGTTTGTTTTTCGATTTAACCCAGAGTTTGAATCTATCATGTCTCCGCATATAGAAATAACAGTTTTAAAATGAGATTTTCATCCAGCAATAACGTCCAGGCTTAGCCAGCGGGATAGGGTAGAGTTTGGTAAGGTGACATCATGGCTGCCCAGAGGCAAAGAATGGCCAAAATTGGTCAAATTACCGACGACGTAATTAGCTTTCCGATGAACATGACAAATACAAATATTCCACTCTCTTAAAAGGAGCCTCCAGCGGAAAATTAAAAAAAGAGCATATTGATGGTCAAAGTCCCCTTTTTTATTAAAATAGAGAGATAACAATCATCGAATTTAGCTGAATCTTTTAAATGGCACAACCCAAAATACACCATCAAATAATTATTCATATGGGCTCCTATTAAAAAAAAGTAAATAATAAATATGAAAAGACTAAAATGCACCACCAAATAATTATTTAATAAATATGAAAATTCCCCTGTTTTTTTTATGTGGCTGCTCAAATATGATTGAATGAAACAAAAATTGAATATAATCCTTGTCCCTATCAATTACTCAATCATGTGAATTGTCAACGGAAAGGGCTGCTAAGATACCAAATTATTTCCGTCCGGACTGTTGATCCAACGGTCGATGATAAATACGGCTGAATCTAATAGTTGGATATTTTTTTAAATTTTTTTATCTTTTATCTACATTATATTTTTTCGGTTTCGGTTGATTTTGAGTTTTAAATTTTGGATTTGGTTTAGAGTTGAAGGTTTAACGTCTAGAGTATTAGGTTTTCAATTTAAATTTTAATATTTGAGTTTTAAATTTTGAGTTTAGTTTAAAGTTTAAGGTTTAGGGTCTAGAATATTAGGTTTTCAACTTAAATTTTAAATTTTAAGTTTGACCCAACACCCAAAATTAAAACTCAACTAAACATGAACCTGGTTTTTTTATTCTAAACCAAACCCAAAATCTAAAACCAAAAATAAAAAATCTAAAACCCAAAACTCAATCTAAAATCAATTCAAATCGAAAATATACAGAGTAGGACAAAATAAAAAAAAACAACAAGTTAGACACATCTCACCGTGATTCCGGCCGGACTATAACCGATTGTTGGATTAAAAGTGTCCGCCGGGGCGTACGATTAAGCGGTCCGCACCCAAGCTGCACCGGCTAAGATAGGCCCTTAATAAAATACATATTGGTTGCAAATTAAGTATTCTTTCTGATTAGTTGTCATATTAATCGCAAAATAAAACCCAATATTTTTATGATATGATAGATTAATGATGAGGCTATTTTGTTTGTGTATATACTATAAATATGTGCTTAGGCTAGCACACATACTGGCAAATCAATGTGTTTGTGAGAAATGGAGGTGTCGATCATGTCAGTGGATAGCATCAAGCCCTTCTCTGCAACCAGTGATCTTAAGCCGTTTTATCTGAGTCTTCTTGACCAGATTATGCCCAGCTGTTACACTCCTCTCATCCACTTCTATCCGAACCATAATCTTCGTTACGATCACAAGTCACTTGCTCGTAAGCTCAAATCCTCCCTCTCGAAAACACTCAACCCATTTTACCCGCTATCCGGACGGGTTAACGAGATGAACACCATCGTCCACAACTTCCATCGAGGTGTACCATTCGTGGAAACTCGCATCCGTGGCCGACACCTCGTCGATTTCTTGCGACCACCAAAAGTGGAATTCCTCCATACCCTGCTCCCCTTCGAGCCTTTCTCAGTTGGCGACCCAACAGATGATCCTCCTCAGGTTGCTGTGCAGGTCAACACATTTGACTGCGGCGGGATTGCTGTTGGTTTGAGCTTGAACCACAAAATCATAGATGGTCAGACTCTCGGCACATTCCTCAAGACATGGGCTGCATACTCGATTAATCCTAACGCAGAAGCTTCTTTCCACCCTCTGGATTTAGTCGGCGGATCCTCTGTTTTCCCACCTCGACCTCCCCATGATGAATCCTTGCCAGCCAGCAGCAGCAACAACAACTTGTTGGAAATGGTAAGCCTATTAAGTTTTCGAGTTCATTAGGTCTTTGTTTAATCTCCAGGTTCATGACAGAGTTATTAAGTTGTGATGAAAGGGGATGGATGAAACTAACTCTCAGTTTTCCATTATCTTAGCAAGTGAAATAAAGAGTTAATTCCCCACTCCTCCTTGTGTTCTCCCAACATGTGCCTAATCAATTTGAGAGAGACGAAATTTTTTCACGAGATAAAAAATTTGTTTAGTTTGTGCGAAATTGCTAATGATCCGAGAGGTCCAATTTTTCGAATTGTCCAGACATGGATTCAGCGGTTTAAAATTAGTTTCGTCAATTTTAATTTGACGGTTGGAATTTTATCAAGGGTATAACAGGAATTTAAAAAATATTATCTCTTTTTCAAATTTTCTCTCTCATTTCTCTATCCTTCTCACGTAAACTGGATAATAATGACACAACAATGATGTAATAATGACGTAATTTACATATAACGTGGACATAACAATGATGTAATAATGACGTAATGGAGACAATAAAATCTCATAACAAACTCGTAAAGTGTACATATCACCGACATAAAAGAGGGGTAAACTAGACATAAGAATGATGAATTCAACTACTCGTAAAGTGGACATAACAACGACATAACGAGCTTGTAACATGGTCGTACTAACGACATAACAGCTCGTACAATGATCACACCTATGTGATTTTTCCAATTTTTTTGTTCCAAAATACCCCTATTCAAGTCAATTTGGTTGACTCATTTTCAGCCGTTGGATGAAATTTGACTGAAAAGTCGCATGATCCAACGGTCAGGATTTTCCGAGACCATCTCTCTGACCAATCTCTCGGATCATTAGCCTGGTTGCAGTTTGTGAGCTGAGATTGGTTGACTTCCAACTTACGGTTCTAAACGCTACGAAATCGTAAAAATATTGTGATTATCTTTAGTTGCAAAGCTCAAAAATTAGAAATGAATTTTGTTTTAAAGTCAATATATTAAGTTTCACAATTGACGGATTATTGAATTTGATTCCTTTAAATTTTTTATTTGATGCCCTTTGAGTTTTGTGTTTCAGGATTTAAAATGTCTATTTTCTAACACGTCACACCAACGGTCATGATGCAGAGCACAAGGAGATTCGTGTTCTATAACAATTCCATATCAGCATTGAGATCTAGCAGCAGGAGTCCTCTAGCTGAGCATCCAACTCGAGTCGAAGCTCTATATGCTTTTATTTGGAAGCACGGGATGCGGGCTGCATCTGCTGTTTCAGGATCTCCCAAACTCCAGAGTCTAGCACAACCGATTAATATGAGGTCGTCAATGGATGCACGTTTGTCCCAACGCTCCATTGGGAATCTGTTGTACCCACTGATAGTTTCTTGTAAAGACAGCAACAGCGAAAAGGATCTGGTGGCCGCTATGAGAAAGGGTATTACGGCAATTGACCGAGAACGCGATTTCAATTCCACCTCCGTTGTACAGCAGTTTACAGCAAGTGCAGCAATCGCGAGTGGCGGTGACCAACCGCAGCTTCTGGGTTGTTCAAGCTGGACAGGATTTGGGTTCAACGATTTTGAATTCGGGATCGGAAAGCCCATCTGGACTGCTATGGCTGGACCGACTAATGGGAATATTAACAATGCTTCGGCCAGAAGTTGCTTTGTTGTTCTAAAGGAAGCGGGTGCAAGAAGAAGTGGCAATAATGACGGAATTGAGGCATGGATAACTCTTCCTCAGGTCATCATGGCTGCTCTTGAAATCGATCCTGAATTTTTGGAATTTGCTTCTCTCAACCCCCCTATCCCTTTTTAACTAATCACTAGGTTGGCTTGTCCGCAGCGGATTGTGACGTAACGGTTTGTGTTTTGTTTTATATATCAAATAAGAGTGTATGTTGATTTATTTAATGTTATATATAATAGTATATCATCTAGAACAAATAATCAGACAATTTTTTAAAATAACCTCTATGTTAGTGATATCTACAAAATTTAGGTTTTACGTAGTAACTTCCGTATTAAACATTGAAAAAAAAGTTTTTCGAAATCTTATTATCATTGTGCTTGTTTTAATCGTTTATAAAAACTAAGATTCCATCAAACAATTTATTTAAATCTAAATTTATATGTAAAAAATATTAATTAAATAAAAATTAAGGAACACCTATTAATAATTCAAATTTTGGTTGCATACAAATATAGTCAACCCACTTATAAAAGATTATCCACCGTCAGATCTTTGGAAACAATCTGAGCCATACACAATAGTTAAAAACAAATAATTATATACAATCAAATTTTCAGACTCAATCTCAGCAATTATAAATCAGCCGAGTGCACCCGTGCATTTGCTCCCGCTTTAACTTTCTTTTAATGAGAAGGGATTGAATAAAAAATTGAATCTCGGGTTTCCAACTTGGTTTAGTTGATCGAATCGGAAACCGAGTTTTTTTTCCCTAATTTAGGGTCTCTCTAAATGGTCGAATCTAATTCAAATCGCACCAAGAAATAAGAAATTGGACTAATTAGCATTAGGATTCCATACTTTCAGATTCGTACAAAATCATCCCGTATATTGTTTTTAAAAGAACATATACATTTGACATGTTTTTGTTGTCATAGATAGATAGCTCGTAATAATTAAGATAGCACGCACAAAAAAGTCTAATTATTAGCCTTCAACCTAATCCTTAATATCAACCTCTATACGGGTTAAGAAATATGAAAGAGCCTTTTTCGTCATTTTATGGGCAGCTCCGTTGGCACCTCATACACCACTCACAAGCGTCATAGATGATCATGAGTTTCAGGATATAGAGATCAATGAGCCCTAGATACATCTGCATCCCCTACAACATTTTTCCTCGTGCATTTCAAACAATTAAACCCACCGCTCCATCAGTTAGATCTGCCACCACGCCATCCATATTAATCGGAGGGGCTGGAGAGGGACCCTTTGTAATTGCAATCCTAACCAATAGACAAGGATGGTCTAACAAACTACATAATTTTGTTTTGGGACCAATTACATAAGAATTAATTAAAATATAATTGTGATAATACCTGGCGTTAGGGAATAGGAATCTGTTGTTTTATCATTTATGTTGTGAGTGTCCCCCCCCACATCACATGCTCCATCACCGGACACGTCCAAACAAAGCTACCATTTTTATTACTCTCCCTGTCACCTTTATATCAGAAAACTGCTCTCTCCACTGCCACTTGAGTTGACAACTACATCACTCAAACAAACACTTCTTCTTCTGCTGCTAATGGCCTCAAGCAGCAGCTCCCCTGTTCCTTCCCCTGCTACCCAGAGCCAGAGGTAAGCCAAAGCAACACCTTTGCCAGTTACTGTGTTTCTTGCATATCTCTCAGTTCTAAATTTACCAAATTGGAATTAGAACTTTGTGGGAAATTAAAGCTTGATCTATTGCCTCCAGTTCTGGCATCTATACATCCAAGCTTATGCGTGTTCAAAGGGTTATTTCAATCCTTTTTTTGTGCTGGGTTCTCTGGTCTGTGTTCTTCTGATTGTTGTTGTCTGTTGATCTGCAATTCGATGTCTGTGTTGATTTCAAATCCAAGCATAAAGTAGACGTATAGAACTGTCTTTTTTTCCTTTATTTATTACCAAGTGGCCTGCATTCTTCCTGAAAAAGATTCTTTACAATTTAGATCCGATCAACTGTTAGTCTGTTACATCATTAACTAAATTAGAGTAATTTGGTTGTGTTATCGGTTTAAAATTATAGGAGTTAGTTTGAGAGATTTGAAATATAATAAGCGAAATCCGGTGGAATTTGCTATTTTCGAAATAAACATTGTTTGAATTAGTGATTTGTATGACTAATTTAGAGCGTGTGGAGTTGTTCTAGTGGTAGAGGTTGAGTCTGGTGATTCGGAAGTTTCAAGTTGAAATTTAGTATATCCCACGAAATGGACACTAATATAATGTTTATTTCATTATGTCTTTTATTTTGTATTGACCGAGAGTCTCGGTCTATTCTTACAAAAACTGGATAATTTAGTCAAATTAAGGAGGGCAACAGGGTATGAAGAGGGTTTTAGACTTTTAGTACATCCATAACCCGTCTGTCTAGTTGTTGGGTTTTAACCGCAAACGAGTATAATTTATAAACCGTGTCTATAAGTTTGCGGGTTTTGGAGTTACCCGTTTAGTCGGGTAATCCTCGATTACTAAAATAAATTACTTATCCAATAGACACAATGGAGCATTTTCCGATTTTTAGATTGTAGAATGGTCGAAATATCAAATATGATAGCTCATATAGGCAAACAAAGGGTCGTATATTCAATAACAATGAAACAAATCTAACATAAAAAATAAATAATTTAATCAAAATAGTTTGAATGGTCTTCTGAAAAGCTATAGTTTACATATCTATAATTAAACAACATAATATCTGTTGTCGAAAAAAAAACTACATAATATATATAGTGGGTACCCATCGGATTCGGACGAACACTATCAAATCCGTTTCCCGTAATTTTTTACCGAATCTCCACTAATTAATATAGGC
The DNA here is from genome assembly GCA_030674075.2 of Linum usitatissimum. Taxonomy (NCBI): domain Eukaryota; kingdom Viridiplantae; phylum Streptophyta; class Magnoliopsida; order Malpighiales; family Linaceae; genus Linum; species Linum usitatissimum. Next base: position 2,081,207 of record JAUJYP020001410.1, on the reverse strand, counting down.
TCAAATTACCTGTTCAAATCACTCGCTCAAACCGGGTACAGTCAACAGCGTGCCATGATGATGGTGTAATTAAGATCTATTGATTCCTAGTCAAAACAAAATATCGTCACTATTTACGTACAGTTTCAAAATTCCATAACATTTGTACAGCTTTCCTCATCAGACTCGCAGTATCAGTTACCATGTTTTGTTGTTCCTTTCCTCTGTTTCTAAGGCTGTCGGGGAAAGTAGCATTGGTAACCGGAGGAGCGAGCGGGATAGGGGAGAGCATAGCTCGCCTCTTCCACAAACACGGCGCCAAGCTCTGCATCGTCGACCTGCAAGACAACCTCGGAGACAGACTCTGCCAATCCCTCGGGGGCGGACCAAACGGCGTCTATTACCTTCACTGCGACGTCACAAATGAAGAGCACATCAGCCGCGCGGTCGACTTTGCGGCCGAGAAATTCGGAACGATCGACATCCTCGTCAACAATGCTGGCATCACGGGTCCGCCGTGTTCGGACATTCGAGACGCCAAGCTTTCGGATTATGAGCTGGTGTTCGACGTCAATGTTAAAGGTATGCAATCTAGTTTAAAAGAGGAGCCATTCATGTATGGGGGAAGGAACTTGGGGATTGATGTTTTTATTTGACTGAATTTGTAACCGAATTGCGTTGGTTACTGACCGAAAAACCACCCCGAGGGTGAATTAGATTTCGGTCACGGTCATGTGTTTCGTACTCGAATTTGGTCAGCAGTCATTAGTTTTAGGGTCATTTGGACATTTCGAAACGACAGCTGACTAATTATGTTCAAAACCCATGACCGGATACAAATGGGCTGAACCGGACCTAATCCAAATCTTGGCCGGTTAAGTCGCTACGAACCATAAAAATGCTAGTTAACAGATCCAAGCCGTTTGGTGGTCGGGTTGGAAATAGCTCAACGAAACTCGATTCGGTTTTAATCGAGCCCTCAATAATAAACGGGCCAAGCTCATTCCAACCATAGCTCGTATCGACCGGCTCGCAAGCCAGCTCGACTCAAGAGCTTGATGAGCTTGGCACGATTGTCAGCTCGACTAAGGCTCGAGAGGTGGCTTGACGAGGCTCGTTAGTTGGTTCGATTAGTATAACTCGCGAGTTGGTTTTAGAGATTTTTATGGTTCAAATGTTCAAATATCGACAATAAAAACAGAATATAATGATAGAATGTTGTTGTCATAGTGAGTAATTACTTCATTAAACTATTTGAGTCAAGTTCGGTTTAGAATATTACAAATCTTTTATAAATTTATCCGAGCTGGGCTCGAGATTTAACTCGGCTTGTCGAGACTTGCAAACGAACCAAGCCGAGCTCGTTCGGACTTGCAAACGAGCTGAGCCGAGCCCGAAAGCCATTGTTAGCAATCATTGCCGTTTTGTTACATTTTCTTTTGAAAAGTACCGTTATGTTACATGATTTAGATATTACAATCCAGTTTTACAGCGATCATTTCATTTTCAATCTCAAAATCTTGAATTTCACTTATATTCAAAGGTACATTTTTGGGATGAAGCACGCAGCAAGAGTGATGATCCCATCCTCAAAACGGGGCTCGATCATCAACCTCTGCAGCGTTGCCGGAAACATGGGAGGGCTCGGTCCGCACACCTACACGGGCTCGAAGCATGCCGTCCTCGGTCTCACAAGAAGCGTTGCTGCCGAGCTAGGGAAGTACGGAATCCGGGTGAACTGTGTTTCGCCCTACGCGGTGCCCACGGGGCTTGCTCTGGCTCACTTGCCTGAAGACGAAAGAACCGAGGATGCAATGGCCGGGTTCCGAGCATTCGCGGAGAAGAACGCGAACCTGAACGGGGTCGGGCTGGAACCCGAGGATGTAGCGAATGCTGTGCTGTTCTTGGCGAGCGATGAAGCGAGGTACATTAGTGGTGATAATCTGATGGTTGATGGTGGTCTCACTTGTACCAATCATTCGTTTCGTGTGTTTAGATAGGTGAGGTGTATGGTGTATTTGCTAAATTGTTTAGAGGCAATTAAGGAAGATTAGTTTTTTTTCGATTAGTTTTTTTTCGAGTGAACCCTAATGAACGGAAGTAATCAATTGACGAATACATTCATAAATGCGGGTTTTACTATTCGTTATCGACGATTTTATAGGGACCGAGAAGCCACGAGTAATTGTTAAGGTAACCCATTAAATTGGTAGAGCTTCGTGCTGGAGATTTGGAGGTACTCGAGTTCGAATATAGCCACACTTCACAAAGGACGCCCATGTTATTTTCATTTCATTATTTTTGTTGTGTGAATCTATAGCCCTAGTGCCGCTTCGGATGCTCACGTACGGGCTCGTTTTGGTTATTATGACTCCTGGCAGGTCAAGTTTAGCAGCGGATCAAGGATGGTCTAATGCACTTGGCTTAATCGTATAGGTGTTGAAATATATGCAATGAGTCCGCATATACAAAATATGTCAACCAACCTATAAATATACGGAAAATTACATATTATTGAAGTTCCAAACTCGAAAGTGAGCTAAGTCAGGGATCGATCGATGGTTACTATCTCGATTTCTCGTTCCATACCTCAAGAGCCACTAGACTATCACGGCCCAGTCATCCTTTGATGCGTCCACAGGAATATTACTGAACCTTATCCAACGCCAAATATGAAATTTCTGAAAGAATAGTTACCCTGTCCTTAGGTCCTGCTTCTTCTTCAACCCCCACCCAAAATCCAAAGCAAATGGCTTCTTCTCTCCACCTTCACCACTTCAAACACTCGTCCTTCACTTATTCATCTCCTTCCCCTGCTCCTCCTCCGCCCCTCTCCGCCGCCGTCGCCTTCTTCCCCTCCAAGTCCTCTCCCTTCAGACACTCGATTTCCGCTGCCCCTCTCAATAATGCATCATCGGAGGAAGAAGAACCCCCCGTCGACCGAGTGAGACTCGCTTTCGAGAAGGCCAAAGCGTACAAACAGAAGAAAGCTGAATTGGCAGCTGGTCAGAATGCTGCGGCTACTACTAGTACCACCCCTGTTCAGGAGGAAGTTCCCGATCGTGTTAAGGCTGCTCTTGAGAAAGCCACGGAGTACAAGCAGAATAAAGGGTTCCCAGGTGCAGGTATAGAAAGTTGTCCAATTGACTGATGAAATGCCGCAAAGAGCTTTCAGTTTCATTTTTTTTGTTTGTGATTGAGAAGTGCAAGTTGTGGACTTTCTTTCTTTAGGAGTAAAGGTGCGCAATGTGAAGGATCCGGCACTTTCCAAGATTGATTTCGTGGGGCTTGATTTTGGGGACAGGAAAACGGGGAACAGGGTTCCTGCTGGGTTGATGCCTACAGTTGATCTTTACCCAGTAGGGGAGTTGCCTGAGGTGGAGATTATTGTTGGTGATCCTACCAAGTTTACCAAGGACAGGAAACAAGTGAATGATCAGCCATTGGAAGAAGACAAAGAAGAAGGCAATGATAAAGAGCTTTATAAGCCTAGGGTTTCCACTTGGGGGGTGTATCCCAGGCCTGCAAATATTTCCAAAGCGGTATGCGGATTGCTGTGTAGCATCTTGTTTCTGCTTTAAATGCTGTGTTTTAGCTTAGAGAATTTTGGGTTATTATGATTGACCAATTATGTAGATATTGTTGCAAAAAAAGAATATGATGTGCCAAATGCTTTGGGTTGGAAGAATCTGGTTCTGATACTACTGCTTATAACTCTTCAGTATGGTGGTGGGAAGACGATTCGCCCCGGGGATGCACTAGAATCAGAAGAGGAAAGAGTGAAAAAGGAAACACGCACAAAGCAATTGGTTGCAGCATATAGGAACAGAATCGGCGTAAATATTGATCCAAAGTTGAAATCCGATTGCCAGAAGGTGCTTAGAAACTTGTATTTGGTTGTATGACATCTCATTTACATTCTTATTAGATGAATGGCAATATCACCTGTTGAATATCTCTTCTGCTCTTCTATTATACTGGGTTCAGATCTTGGATGACGGGGACTCTTTGATGGACTCTGGGAATCTCAAAGGAGCAATAACCCTCTATCAAGAGGTGATGGATAAACTACCTTATGCGGTAAGTTTCCCATTGGATCATCTTCAGCGTTCTCAGAAAGGCAAGTTCGTGGACATTTCTAACCACTGCATATACTTCCACTTTTCGCAGAGTGAAATTCATGGATTAGCTGCTTTGCAATGGGGTATCTGTCAGGATTCACTTCTTAGGTACATTCAAGTTGGATGGCAATATCATGTTGTACCATTATATTCTGGCTGGCCATAATAATGAGACTTACCAGTAATGACTCGACAGGTCGGGTGAGGCGCGATCTATGTACGACAAACTTCGGTCTCATCCAGTTCCTAAAGTAAGCAAGAGAGCGAGGCAATTCGCGTTCAGTTTCCAGGTAACGGACGACCTTTGTATTTCTAGCTAATACCTAAAGCAAAATGGGGGCAGAACCTGTGAAACTGATATTTCGCAAGTTAAACCCGGTGTCAGGCCATGGAAATGATGAAGGTGACGAAGTCGAACTTCCCGGTAGAGGTGACGGGGTACAAGGACTACTTTGACGCATTTGTCGAAGATAAGGCAGCAAAGTACACAGCGACAGAGGATGAATCTGAAGGTGTGATGAAGCAAGCTCTCCCGTATATATTCTTTCTGGTTTCTCCCATTTTTATAGTGCTTTTCATTGCTGTACAGGGAAAGAGTGCAAATTAGAGAGCAGTAAGAATGTATAGTGCTACAGGTTTAAACATTTTTGGAGATGACAGAAATACCAGCAGCATCTTTGTCACGATCCAAAGTGCGCGAATATGTTAGCATTCCAGAAAATAGTGTGAATTGAAAACCTGGAAAACAGTTGATGTTCCTTGTCGCTCAGTTGAACTGGCTTCTGTTAAGATTTGTTGTCAAAACTATCATATCCATTCCACGAACATCATCAGAATGTACACTCGAATTTCGAAACTATACGTAGTTTCCTTTCTTTTTGACATGAAATGCTCGTTTTATATCAGCATAAGTTAAGAAAGTGATGATCATGAACCCAATCATTCATTTCTCTTTTATTCAAAAGGGTTGCAACATATCACTCTTACTATGGTCATGTATCAACATGTGTTTGTATTCGACGGTTAGGATAATTGCCTTCCAAACAATAGACCTGGGTTTGACTCCCGGCACTGATTTTATAAGCCCTCCACTGATTACTTCTGTGTTTTCAATTCATTGATAAGCTTCATGCACCCACATAAACAAACAATATAAGAACAGATGCGTAGTACTAGTCGATTTTCCCTTTCATAATTCAGATAGAAGGAAGTGATAGTAAGTAACATAACAGTAAATTTGTTAAATGTGATATTTAAGTGGTTGAATTTGTTCTAGTCATTTTGTAAATTTGATCTAGCGATTTTGCGAAGTTACGATTTCCTAGTGTATAATTTGATTGACTAATTGTGTGAATTTTTTTCATATTTGTTTACTTTATTATGACCGAGAGTGCTCTAATCCACAATGTGACAATAATTAATGTTGTGTACTTGTATGTGGACCACATAGTAGACGAAAAATGGAGCCTTTATTCGACAAGATCCGATGTCTGAATCTCGCCATTGTCACACATGAACACCTAGTTAATATTTCTCATTTCGTGGTAGAGTCCCATCCTCATGACTATGTTGGATTATTTGAGCTGTGGTTTCAAAGCATCGATGGATAATTCGACAGGGGAGCTCTGGAATTGATGTTAGTTTATATAAACTAAGAACTTAGTAGTTGACTGGGGGGATCATTATTTTAGAACTAGAAGATGTCAACAGTGAGTGGAGAAGAAATCAAAGAGAATGACAACTAACAATATTCTTGTCTTTCAACTACATTTTCGACCATTTCGACCCGACATGTATGGGTCGGTTTGGTCCGATCTGCTCTAGACCTATTTATACTAGGTTGTTTGTCCGCGTTTTGTTGCGGAGCTGATTGAATGTACCGATCCGTGTGTTTTATTACTGTATGTAAGAATTTTCGTCAACAGAGTTCACAGTGACCAGAAAACTAATCAGGGAATTTTGTCGTGACTGGAGATGGTGGTCCCGTCAACGGAGATAGCTCGGTTCCGGTCACCATACTCATATTGCTCCTGATTAATCTAGAGATGTCACGGATAAAATCCAACACACATTGGAAGCGTGGGGAGCAACAAATGGATAAGGGTCGAACTTGCATCCTCACAATCAAAACCCATAGACAGCCACATCAGCTAACGAAGATAACAGATAAAAAACACCCTCCATATATAACTGGTTACGAGATGCTCTGTTTCATACACATTGTTGGATTGAGCTCTGTATATTCTACGTACGCATGAAGATTCTCATCCTCCTCGTGATCATTACCTTGCATCCCACGGTAGCTAAGTCTTCAGTACCGGAGGAGCATCGGATTATCTCGCCCTCAAATGTATTGAACAGAAGGTCTCTGCTTCAATGCTTTGATATTAATCCTTACCTCAATGTAACCGTTGTGAGCTCCGACGGACGTCCAGCCGGCCACCTCTCTGACGAGGAGTTTGTCAATGTCACGGTCCATGGTTCTCGGATCCCTACCCCGTTTGACTGGGTCGCCATGATCTCTCCCGCCGGTTCTGAGTAAGTTATGACCAAGTTTATATTTTTTTTCGCAGAGAGTTGGCTTTTTATAACTAGTTATAGAAAGTTGGAAATGGGTTAGTTGTATTGGGATTAATTTGTTTTTGTGTGTGCTAAGTGTGGGAGCTTGTCCACTAAGGAAAGCAGAGTATGTCCAGACGGGTGACCTTGCTGATCTTCCTCTCCTCTGCCACTACCCTGTTAAGGTAAAACATAGTCTACATATTTTTAGTTCAAATCCGGCAGAATTGAAAATATTGCTTTGTGACCGTGAAAAATGTATCCGACGAAATTGGTACGTCGTCCTGGATTGGAAATTCTAATCCAGTCAATTCCGCCTTCAATTATGATGTGTAAAACGTAACCTTAGTATTTTACGAGAATTTCATACTGGTATCCAAAGTTTCGAAAATTTCGCATGAGTAGCAATCGCTTTAGAAAATATCGATTCCTGTAATTTACTGTTCTAAGTTGTCATTTCAGTAAGCCTCAATATTGGGACCTAGCATTGTCACTACTATACATATAGCTCTTTTGTCACTCTACATATAGTTAGGAAAATACGATATGGATAATCAGATACATTACAGATGTTTCGGATATGAATTTATACGTTATTTTAATATAATAGTACTTTTAAAGGTTCGGCATCAGTTAAAAAATATTATGAATTTATAATTTAAAAGTGAATATATGTTAAAAATTATTAAAACACCAATAAGTTCTTTAAAATATGTGTAGTAAACGTGTATAAACGTGCATCAAACAAACGGGGAAAATTAAAAGGCTTTAAAAATGAGGATTATAAATATATTTAATACATATACGGATATTAAACGGATTTTTGCTAAGTAGAATGTGGTAACTGGGTTTGGTTTAATTTAATAATCGAACAATGCTAAATATTTCTTAGCTCTGGTTGGTTGGTACTTTGACAATCTGCAGGCACAGTTCTTGAACAACGATCCCGACTACCTAGGCTGCAAGAACAAGGAGTGTCACAAATACAACGGGACCCAGTGCCAAGTGTTCACCTGTCTCGCCACGATTACTTTCCACGTCGTCAACTTCAGAACAGACGTGGAGTTCGTCTTCCTGACTGGCGGGTTCGATGTTCCCTGTATATTCGCAAGATCCGGGCCCCTGAAATTCGCAAACCCGAACCAGCCCCTCTACGCTCACATCTCGAGCGTCGACTCCTCCGGAACATCTGTAAGATAAGCCACATTATATTATAAGTAGGGTTGTCCAATGAATTTCGGAGGCCCTGCCGAAACTACGATGTGATCTGTAATTCGTGTTGTAATTAATAAACAGATGAAGGTAACATGGGTGAGTGGAAGTGAGGAGTCACAGGAAGTGCAGTATGGAAATGGAGAAACTGCCAAATCAAAAGCCACCACCTTTACCAAAGATGATATGTGTTGTGAGTAGAGCTCACCTTAACTTACTTATGGAGTTCAGTTTCATTTTGCTCAAGAATTCATCCTAATTACTCTTCTGTTGTGTGATGTTCTTCCATTAGCCTCTCTCTTACCAAGTCCAGCTAAGGACTTTGGTTGGCATGACCCTGGCTACATCCACTCTGCGATCCTAACCCGGCTCGATCCTTCCACCACGTTTTCCTATAAATACGGGAGGTACGTACTTTTGCTATTTGTGTCAAGAGTCATTGGGTCTCAATAACTCGCGTTTTTGGGAAATGCAGTGATTCAGTGGGGTGGAGCGATGTAGTAAAGTTGAAGACACCACCAGCAAGTGGATCAGATGAGGTGAGGTTTGTTGCATATGCTGATATGGGGAAAGCCCCTCTTGACCCTTCTGTTGAACACTTCATTCAGGTACTTACTTGCTGCACGCGCATTCTTCATCTGTATAGTCATGTAATGTTGCCAATTAGTTGACGATTTTCGATCATTAAGTTCGTCTCGATGCTCTTTCAACAGCCTGGATCACTGGCGGTGGTGAAGGCTGTGACCGATGAGGTAGACTCGGGGAACGTAGATTCGATATTCCACCTCGGAGATTTAAGCTATGCAACAGGGTTTTTGGTCGAATGGGACTACTTCCTTCACCTTATTAGCCCCATGGCCTCCAAGGTTCCCTACATGACCGCCGTAGGAAACCACGATAGGTACATAGTTACATAAAATGTGCTTCTCGAGTTATTAAGATGCAACAATGTAGACTAATTAAGATTGTTTGGTTTGAAGGGATTATGTTGGTTCAGGCTCGGTTTATACGACATCCGATTCGGGTGGGGAATGTGGAGTTCCATATGAGACATATTTCCCAATGCCAACTTCTGGCAAGGATAAGCCATGGTACTCCATTGAACAAGCAAGTGTTCACTTTACAGTTATATCAACTGAGCATCCTTTGTCAGATGGCTCTGACCAGGTAACATATCGACATTTTTTCGATCCGGTCTGGAATAGTAACATATCGTTTTAGCATTTATAAATCAACAAGATGGGTCATTTTTTGTACAACATATGTTTGCAGCTAGAGTGGATTAAAAGTGACTTGGCTTCAGTGGATCGATCGAAAACCCCTTGGCTGGTTTTTGCAGGGTAAGTTAAATCATCAAATGGCTTATCAATGAACATTCTAAGAACATAATACAGAACCCTTGTCTTATAACTGAAGAAAATGTGCAGGCACAGACCAATGTATTCGTCCTCAAACCCGGAAAGCGTAGATGCAAACGTTGTAACGGTTGTAGAGCCATTGATGGAGCAGTACAAGGTTGATCTGGCACTATTCGGACATGTCCACAACTACGAAAGGACGTGCTCCGTTTACCAAGGTGAATGCTTGGCGTTGCCTACTAAAGACTCGAATGGTGTGGACACTTATGATCACAGCAATTACACTGCGCCAGTTCAAGCAGTGGTTGGGACTGCTGGTTACAGTTTGGACAAATTCTCTGACAGTGCTGTAAGAAATTTGTTCCCTTTTCGATATTTTGAACTAGAACCTTCAGCCTTGAACTGATTTTGAGTTGGTAAGTAATATGTTGGTTGATGAGATGATCATTTGCAGGCTGGAAAGTGGAGTTTGAAGAGGATTTCTGAGTTTGGATACCTTAGAGCTCATGCTACAAAGACTGAGATCAACTTAGAGGTCAGTTTATAGGATGTGGATACGAAATTCGAAACCGGTTTCGGATGGAAATGCGGATGAAAATCTATGCAATCATGTCTAATTCACTCTTTAATTTGCATTCATCTGCTGACAATAGATGCTTTTTGGTTCTTTGCTTTTGCAGTTTGTGAATGCAAATACATTGCAGGCAGATGACAGTTTCCGGATTATCAAATCAGCAACCTGAGTGGAAAGAGTAGCTTATGTCTTGGTAGTTAAAAGAGAAGGGGAGACTAATTTGTTTGATAAATGAGAAGAGGAACCGATTAATCGTACTCGTACACGTGTACAGAACGCGACGATAAGGCATGTACACAAATGAAATGAACGAGTATAAAAATTAATTACCGCCCTCATGTATTATACTCGTTTGTAAATATGTACTCGGAAAACAAACGAGCACAACACGTCGTCGAAAAAATAGGTCTGAAAAAGGTGGTTTAGTGGGAGACTTATTTTGGGAATCGGAGCTCCGGTGACCGGAAAGATTCACAAAAAATAAATCCGGGTTGCGAAAGTCGCCACGGGTACGGTTAACATTTTTTAAAAATTAATTAGAAAATGACTTGTTTGCCCCTTTAATCTAGCCACTTAGATGATCTTGCGCTTTAAATAAGTGATCTAAGAGGTTAAATTGATCATTTCTCCCATCAAGATCCATCCATTTGTTTCCTGCTTACTCTCATTAAAATTCGACCAAAACCACTTAGTTCGAATCCAACACACCTCATTTACTGGTACACAATTAGATATTAATTTTGTGAATTCGCTAGCAAACATTGAGAATCGTACCATATTTTGATTGAATTGGCCGTAGGCCTGGGAATCGGGTCTGTTTGGATTGGATTTAGCCCGACCCGACACAGTCATACCAAATTCCAGATAACCCGAAAGTCCAAATTAAATAGGATCGAACTCGAGTTCATAAAATATAATGCTTAGGACTTTTGTTAAACCCGAAAATACTCAAGCCCGACAAAAGTCCAATTTGACTGAGTCACGCTTAGCCTGGCCCGACCCGAATCCCACTTTGGGAGCAAGCGTGAAAGAAGCTGGCTAGCTAGCAAGTTCCTTGTGTGCCATTTTCACAACCCCCCTTCACGTTTTAACTCACACCTCAAGTAACTGACCCACTGACCCTTATTCCTCTATATAAACCCCTCATGCATAACACCAAAATCTTCACAAACTCAAAAACAGAACCCTTGCTAGCTAATACAAATCAATACCCATGTCATCAATCACCAAACTAGCTCTACTAGTCGTGACCATCACCGCGGTGATGGTCGGTCGCTCCGACGGCCAAGGAATCGGGTGTGCAGGCGACGTGCCAGGCTTGGTAATGCAGTGTGCTAGGTTCGTCCCTAGGATCGGCCCTGTCACCGACCCTTCCTCTCCGTGTTGCACCGCCCTAAGGACCGTGGACATCCCCTGCGTCTGCAGTCGAATCCCCAACGAGGTCGCGGCCATGGTCGACATGAACAAGGTCGTCCATGTGGTCGACTTCTGCGGTGTCGTCCTCCCCCATGGCCTCAAATGTGGAAGTCAGTATTCCTAATAAGCCTTTAATTTCCTCTTTCTTCAATTATATATGCTTATTGGGAATGTTTGTTTTTGGGTGTGTTTCAGATTTGACAGTTCCTGGAGCAGCGGAGAAGAAGCTGCATGCTTGAGGATAGTATCATATTCTGTTGTCGGGGATTTCATTGACCAGTTTAATAATTGTTTCTCAGATGCTATGGGAGGAGTTGATGAGTGTTCTCTGTAATTTGAGATGCGTCAAAAATATATCTAAAATCTCCTATTTTATATATAAAAGAGTTGCATCTTTTTATGTCGTGAATGGAGTCGAGTCGAACTTGGTTATGTTTGGCTCGTCTAGCTAGAAAAGTTAGGAAGAAGTTTTAATATAAGTGAGTATGGCTCATTAACTACTTTTGACGTGTCAAATTATAATTCAATTCGAACTTTACTCATTAATTTTATTAATTAGTCTCATTGAAGCTGAATTTGAAAGTTGAACGCTAAAAACATCAATGAGTTAAACTAAAAAATAAACTATCTTAAAATTTTAAAATATCTACATTTCTCATAAATAGAACAACCACAAATTACACATGAGTTTATCGTCTGATATGCGAGTCATATCTATGGAGTCAGACCTATCCTTGTTCAAATTGAATCACAAATGTATTGTTTTTTAACCGAACACCAAACTCCTCGCGGGCGACTTGACTGGTTGGCTATCTTGAAAAATATATATATATTAAATTAGTGAAAACACTAAAGGAATTAATTAATCAAAATATCTTCCGCTAAAATTTAACATTTACCGTCCGATCAGTACCAAGCTTTATCTACGGTTGATACTATCTCCAAATTCCTGTCAATCATTCATCATTGCACTTTTATCTTGAATTTTCCGAACCAAGGAGGCTACCGACACCTGCACTTCCCTATCCCGCCGACTTACAGGCCACTACCAGTTATAAATTGCCACGAAAATCCCGAACCGCCTAGCTTCAGTACCAAGCCTCAGCTTCGGAACACGTCCTTCTCATTTATCTTCATCTAGCCAGAATCATTTTCACTACCGGAGAGTTATCCATCCAACCCACCGGGGCAAAGAGAGTTCCGCTTCTTACGAAACTGTAGCTGATCATCAATCAATCATGGCGATGGTTTCGGGTCAGAGATCGGCGCTTAACCCCAACGCGCCGGCATTCGTCCCGGCTATGTACCAGCGAGTGGAGGATTTCTCACCGGAATGGTGGGAGCTCGTGAAGAGCACGACGTGGTTCCGCGATTACTGGCTGAGCCTGAATCCGGAGGGAAGCTTCGACGACGAGATAATCGAGGATCTACTGCCGGAAGAAATCGATCTGGCGGCGGATATGACGGGCACAGTAGCTGGAGATGTAAAACTGGGTGCGGAATCCGAGAAATACAACGCTCTGAACGGTAACTATATGTTTTCGATTTTGTTCTTCTTGAAGTGATTAAAGTCTCGTATTTTATGACTCGATCTGTTGACGGAACTGGTGGGATGGATTGAGAAATGAACAGGGCTGATCGTGGACGCGAAGACGTTGCTGAGAGATCTGAATCAGTCCCCGACGAGGTCACCGAAGGAGAAGATTCCGAGATCGGGAGTGGAGCCGGCGAAGTTCCAGATGAGGCCGGTGGGGAACCGTATGGGAAGTCCCAGGCCCGGTGGACGCCGGATCCAGCAGCCTCGTTGAGTCGGGAGCTCGTGAGATCAGAGAGGGAGGCTAATAATGGCGTTTTGAGTAGGTCGTCCGGTTTGATTGTAGATAGATGTTTGTAAGCTCCTCGTCATCGTCGTCGTTTTCGAGTGTTTTTGCCTGCTCTCCTTCCGGTTAAAGAGTTGCCTCTGTATATAAAATTTCGGAATAAAAGATATCTCTAGCTTATTGGCAGTGTGTGGGCCTCTCTCGCTGGAGGCCCAACCGTACGTAGCCCACATTTTTGGGCTACGTAAACTTAGTCAAGCCTACCGCCATGACTATCCGGTTGGTTCGGTCCAGCAGTTCGATATGAATAATGCGTTTTTGAATGGTGATCTAACGGAGGAGGTGTATACGTGATCGCACCAGACCAACTCATGATCGCAGACCTCACAAGCGATCATTCTATGGTCTTAAATAAGCCACACGAACTTGGTTCGACAAAGCTCAAACATTATCTCCTTGCAAGACCTTCGAGCTTATCAATTCGACACGGTTGTGCATCTGTGTAAATCGAGGAAAAACAAAACACTATTTACTTAATCTTGAAGTTTGACGATCCAGTTCTCTTGATCAGTTATACTATATATCCGTTTCAGACTTTTAATACTTGTTAGCTAGTGCTATGAGGATATATGTGTGATTGATTGTAAATTCCAATGACACTCCGCCGGTGAATTCCCCAGTTGGAGGATAATAGTCGGCCCTCCGGCGTTGTTGTTTTGCATATGTCGCATTCCCCCCCTTGGAAGGATTTAGTAGTCCGGTGACCGAAATCTACTATAAAGCAGGATTTATTATTACTCGTACATAATCGTAGCATGATAATATAATCATGGCTATGATAATCAAATTGGTTTGCGTAATGATGATGATGGCGTATTCCTCCGCCGGCGAATTGAAGACTGTGTCTCTTACCAACGATTATGGCCAGACAGTGAACGCCTACTGCCAATCGAAACACGACAAAATTCTTGGCAACACAATCGACCCTGGTTCTGCATTGATTTGGAGAATCCCTTCAAATCTACGCTCTTCTGGTGCGACATTGATGTCGATAGCAAGCATCTTCATTTTGACATATACAGGTGCATGAATGGCAGGTACCCAACTGAATGGCGGATCGACAATGACAGGGTTCATTCCACCACCATTCCACGTCTCAGCTTTTCATGGAACTAGCTCTAGTTACATCGATCCATCGACCGATCCAATCTAATAATTATCGGTTCCTACGAGTATTGATATCGTAGAATTTCGATATTTGTTTAAACGTGGCGTATTAGTGAATAATATGAAATCAATGACTACAAACTAGATATCAGCAGCAAACAACGAAATGTGCTGCTGCTTCAACCATGCATGCACAACCTTGATGCAGGTGAGGAATTACCGAATTAAAGAAAGCCAACTATTTACCAGACTCGTAACTGTATCAAGCACATTCATTAAGGCAGGCACCTGACTAAAGCCTGGGTAATCAAGAAGAATACAAACTTTGCGGGATCCCCCATTGAATGGTTTACAGTAAAACAATATCCAAAGCTGCTTCTCAGTCGTTCATTATCAGAAGCAGAAGAGCAAAAAACTATCAAGCAATGACTATTTTCCTGCAGGAATATGCCTTGGGATACATCTGTGAATCCGACGGCTAAGGAATTAAAACTCGGCATAATTCCCAAGTATATGCCATCTACCACCACTATATTTAACCACAACCCTTCCCTCCTTTCTTTGCCTCCTCCGCCAAAACAAAACTAAATTTGAAAAACTCCCATTTTCTTCCTCCTTCATCCATCCAATAATTCCCAAGCAAAGCAATTCCCTTTCTGCTTCCCCCCGCCGGCCGACCACTCCTTCTCCTCCTCTGGCGGGCACGCGGCAGGAAGGGAAGATAAGTTGTTTGACCGGCGGATCTTCCTTTTTTTGACTGTCGGTTGTTGGGAGATGGTGATGAAAGTTGCTACGCCACGCAAGGCTTCGTCCATAACGGAGGTCTTGCAGAGAGTTTACGGGAATTTAGGTTCCGGCAGCAGTGGCAACTCCTACGGCCACCACCGTCTCACCAACAAGCATCGCCACGAGCCTAACTACTTGGTCCACGAGACTGAGGATGATTTCGAGGAGGAGGACGGCACCATGGAGCTCGCTCAAATTGGGGCAGAGAGGACTAAGAATGTGCTGATTCTCATGAGCGATACCGGCGGCGGCCACCGCGCTTCCGCCGAGGCCATCCGCGACGCCTTTAAGCTCGAGTACGGCGACGAGTACCGGGTACGACAAGATCCCGATCCCGACCTGCCCGTCAATTTTGGTGTTTGTTTGCGTGGATCAAATTTTCTGAATTTCGTGTTTGCTTGGTTTGATGATTATTATTATATGTCTTGTCGTAATTGCTCTTTCGTTTTGACGTGAAGGGAGACGAGAGGTTGAAGAATTCATGGATACATTTATTCCCTCTTTAAAGTTCTATTAGGTTTTCAATTCTTCTGATCTTCATCTACATGGCCGATTATTTGGGTGTTCGAACCAATGACGTAATGAGTTTCCTCTTCCATGTTTGCTCTGTTTTCGAGCTGATGTCAGTCACATAAACTGATTTTGAGCTGCTTTTTCTTTTGTGAGATCAGATAATTGTGAAGGATGTTTGGAAAGAGTACACAGGATGGCCATTGAACGACATGGAGAGGCAGTACAAATTCATGGTGAAGCATGTGCAGCTATGGAAGGTGGCATTTCACAGCACATCTCCTAAGTGGATTCACAGCTGCTACCTTGCTGCCATAGCCGCCTACTATGCCAAGTAATTTACTTAAACCTTGAAAAGAACTTGCCCTATCTGCTTAAATAGTTCATCATCCAACTTTGGATGGGCTGGTGATTGATTGATGAGATGAATTTTTCTTGGGGTTGATTTGGGTTTCATGATTCAGATTAAAGGTTCCCATGGGAAATATCTTGTGGCTCAGTGATGCTGTTGTTGGGTCAGCAGTATCAATCAATTTCCTTCTGTAATCAAGTTGTACTAGGTGTGGAAGGTCCATCGATTATTTTACTTGGATGATATTTGATATAACATGCTGCTGTTGCAAAATATGTCTCTCTATGACCCCACGTTTTTATATATGCTTATTGTTTTTGATGATGGTTGACGTTAAAATGATTGGTTTTTAGTTTATTTTGAAGTGGAGTGGAATATTGATTTGTGTCTATTGTTTTTACTTGAGTTTCTAATATTGTTCTCATCTGGCGATTGAAGGGAGGTGGAAGCTGGTTTAATGGAGTACAAACCTGACATTATCATCAGTGTTCATCCATTAATGCAGCATATTCCATTGTGGGTTCTAAAATGGCAAGGCCTGCAGAAGAAAGTGGTTTTCGTTACAGTTATTACCGACCTCAATACTTGCCATCCCACGTGGTAAGCTGGTCAAGTCAAGTTTTCACTTTGCCCACGCGACTTTTCATCTAACTAGTTTCATTTTGTAAGAAAATCTCAGGTTTCATCCAGGAGTAGATAGATGTTACTGTCCTTCGAAGGAAGTGGCAAAGCGGGCTGCAATCGATGGTCTGGAAGAGTCTCAAATACAAGTTTTCGGCTTGCCAATCCGGCCTTCCTTTGCCCGTGCAGTTTTCACCAAGGTCTGCTTTTTTTTATATCCTGAATAGTTGTTATCTTACCCTAGAAGTATTTATTATAATAAAAAAAGCATGATTGGAGAAAACTAGCTAGTTAGTTCCTGATATATTGTATTGGACTTGATTCAGGAGGAACTAAGAGAAGATCTTGACATGGACCCAGATCTTCCGGCAGTTTTGCTGATGGGCGGTGGTGAAGGAATGGGACCTGTAAAGAAAACTGCACAGGCTTTGGCAGAATCTCTGTTTGATAAGGAATTTGGCAGACCGTTGGGACAGTTGATAATCATATGTGGACGTAATGAGGTTCTCAGATCTACATTGGAGTCTGAGGAATGGAACATCCCAGTTAAGGTAGAGTCGGTTACTTTTTTAGACATGTGAAATTATATCCACTGAGACAAACATCAATACTTGTATGTAGGTTAGAGGGTTTGAGACCAAGATGGAAAGATGGATGGGAGCTTGTGACTGCATCATTACAAAGGTATTAGTTAGGAGGCCATTTTTCCCTCTTTGATAAAATTACTAGTGTTTCCATCTGATAATCTTCACCTAATATTTTTCCTGGGCTGTTAATAATAATGTCATGTGGTACAGGCTGGACCAGGGACGATTGCGGAAGCATTGATTAGAGGGCTTCCTATTATTCTCAACGACTACATTCCAGGCCAAGTAAGTGTGAGGCATGTGTTGAATGAGGGGGGACCATTTCGATTCATAGTTTCATGATCACATTTGCTAATTAAACTCTTAAAACAACAGGAAAAGGGTAATGTGCCTTATGTAGTGGACAACGGCGCGGGTGTGTTCACCCGAAGTCCAAAAGAAACAGCGAAAATAGTGGCGGAGTGGTTCACAAGCAAGAAAGACGATCTGAAGAGAAGGTCGGAGAAGGCAGTGGAGCTAGCGCAACCAGAGGCAGTATTTGACATCGTGAAGGACATTCACCAGCTTGCTCAAGATCGAGGGCCCCTCGCCAGAATCCCTTACGTGTTAACATCGTCATTCACAAGCCTAATATAGTCCAGACCAGACCAGACCATGTATATCATCGTCGACCAAGGTGTGTATGCCTTTTGTACAGCTAGTCGTCTAATTCCTTTGTTTTTTTTTGTCTACAATGTCGCAATTCTTTTGTCCTCGAAACACCAGAACACGGTGTCCCGAGAAAAATGTAAAGATTGGGGGAGGAGGAGGGGGGGAGCAACAAGTTTGATTGTTGATCATGTACCAAAAATGGGTTTTGTTTTGATTGTTTTCTTCTCTTGTTTCGCCAATTTATCTCACCGCTCACAAATATTCAGAGGCAGAGCTTGAGAGAAGGGGGCTGTTGGCAAAAGGGTAAAGAACAATTCCTAGGTTACAGGCAGGCAATACTCCAACACCAGACCTCCACCTTAAGAAGCAGTCATCTCTACTTACGATACTATTTTATAATAATAGGCATAAAATTGTAAAAACAACACTATAACTTATGAAGTAGACAAAATTTAACCCAAATCAAAAAGCGAGCAGGATGGCTAAACTAGTAGCATCATCAGTGATCAAATTGGTTTGCAGACTGATGATGATAATGGTGTGTTCCTCCAACGAGGAACGGAGCACAATACAACTTACCAACGATTATGGCCGGACGGTAGCCGCTGACTGCCAATCTTTTCGATTGGCAACATAATCAGTGGCGACAATCGAACCCGGTTCGACATTGAGCTGGAGTTTCAACGACAATATCATTTTCTACTCTTTTCTGGTGTGACCTTTCCGTGGAAGACAAGCATCTTCATTTCGACATATACAAGTGCAACGCAGAGTCCGAGTACCAACTCGCTGGTGGATCGACGACGAAGGGGTTTATTCGGTCGACTTTATAAGATTGCACTATAAATGGATATGCTAACATCGATCCATCAGGCATTTATTCATCCCTACGAGTTAATGTATGTACGTATCAAACTTGGTTTACGAGACTAAGCTTCCAAACTTAGGCGACATTTTGGGAGAATGGTTACAACGTGAAAGCAATGAATCAAATTCCCATTGCTACTGATGTTCTAAGTAGTAAATTTCACATTGGTTACATTCCTTCAATCCCAAGTAACAGTGTTCTTCACATGAACCCCCACCCCAAGGAGCAGAATCTGCCCATTGTGGTGGTGGTTATTCTCTATATGGTCCTCTTTTCGACAAACAGATTACCAGAATGTTCTCTCCCGGCCAGTTTCTGTAGTGCGTAATTTGCATCCTGGACTGAACTTGGAATGCTAGAGGCTGTTCCCTTACATTTGTGACACGGCAGTGCAGTACTCAGAACGATTCTTCTTCGAGACCAAATTCTATGCTCGCTGGTAGAACAAGACGTATGCATGGTCATGAAGCACCTTGTTTATCCCGATAGCAGTAACCGATGCATCGTCGAATCGAAGCCACTGTCGATTTGGATAGAGGGCATCTGCAGTGTAGTGGCCCTTTGATGGTTCCCTCCCGTGATGAGTTATCGTAGCCACAAGCTCGTATTTCCGGCTCTAAAAAGTCAGAATGTGAAATGGACACTAATGAGGACAGAAGCTCTCATTCTTTCTCCAAAGGGAATAGCCTAAAATAGTATGTTACCTCAGAAGATGGCGATACAAGGAGTTCTCGACCGAGTATCAATTCTAGAGGGAAGCGCACAGGCTTGTTCAACTTTGTGCTACCATGAATCCCATAGCTAAAACGCTTGACATGCAATATCATTATCTTTGGGAGGGTCCGTATCTTTGCCGACTTCCTGGCAGCGACTACACCAGCCTGTAAGGTAACAGAAATCTCTTTAAAATTTACGTCTCAAGAAAGGATAGAGCATTCGAGGAATAATTGGAGAGGCGTGCAGAGAGATAATAGGAACCTTTCCCGTGGTTGAGGCTCTATACCCTTCCAGATTTTCAGGTACAGAGAACAAACGAAGAGCATTCTCTATGGCGTAAACAGCATCGTGACAAATATCAAGGTGGAGCACAAGGAATGGTTCCACATTAGCAGAGGGTTGATTACCTGAATCACAAGTACAAGTATAAGAAAAAATCATTTGAAAAGAGATTTGAATGCAAAAGTAAAGATAAACAAATTGCATATTCAATCACATCTAAGAGATGTAATTTCATATATCAGGTATACTAGGGAATACCATGCCCACAATATATCATTCAAAATATTGTACTACCTTTAGCAGTCACCAGACTTCTTAATTGCCCACCAAATATATCAGTTAATGGAGATGGAAGGAAGCTCTGAGTCCTAGTTACTGCAGACTTGTTCTTCGGTCCAACAGTTTCCCATCCATCATCTTCACTGGAAGACACAAGAGAAGATCTGGCATCACTTCCGCCGGAAGTTTGCCCATTAAGCTTGAGCAACTCAACGTGTATTTGGTCCAAGATGAAACTCAAAAACTCTTGAGCATCTTCCTGCCTGAAATCAATCGGCACAGGAAACCATGTCTATATCCATCAGGGCCCTAATACAAAGATACATAGGATGGGCAGCAAATACATCCAACTTGCTCCTCAGACCAACAATACATTAATATGATCGTACTATCTGCAACTAGCTTGGGAAAAATTCATCAAACAACAATATCAGACCATAAAGCAAAGGGCTTGGACCAAGACTAAGGAAAATTACGAGTACATGAGAAGGCAATTATTTCAGCAACGAGCATGCATACCTTGGCCTCCCTGATATGCTGCTTGGAACATCAGGAGTGAAATGTTTAAGCACCGCTTCAAACATAGCAGGGCGAAATGGTCTACCAGTCTCAAGAGCGGCAGTGTGCATTTTCACATTTGAATTACTTGGCACCTCACAGTTGGAAACTAGCTCCGTGAAAGCACTTAATGTTGGAAAGTCAACCTAGCAACCCACAGCACAGAAAGACCCAAACTTTCATGAGGATAACAATCTTATGAATGGGAATTATAATTCAAAATCACCAACAGATACTAAGTTTATATCCTCCGCATGCTTAAGCTACTTTTAATTGCAGTCACAACCACCTTAATTATAATAACAACAAGACAGAGATAAATAAGCATCGGTTGCAGAAAGAAAGTAACACAACAAACCTTACGGATATCTCGACTTCTAAGCTCCTGCAATAGCCGAGAAAAAGGAGAGCAAGATAAGAGAGCCTGCAGGGTGGCATTCAGAAAGCACAAGTTCCCTGAATTAATCAAGCCATGCGGTATAAAACTCTTGCTTGTTGCAATAGATCCATTGGGTGGTTTTTGTCCATTCTCCTTCTTCACATCCACCACTGAAATGTCTCCCTTATGTCCACGGGCGGAAGCTTCATTATCAAGAACTTGAAATTTTGAGTTCCAGGGATTTGTTATAGCACCATTATCAAGCTGAGATGCAGGTAAGGAACTCGAACCACCACTACTATCTTTCATCAAGCCCTTCACACCATTACTAAGAGCAACTACGCTGGTATCATCGTCAACCTTTCCGGTTTCTTGTGGATTAGCAGGAACATGAGTTTTATTTGTTTCATTCAACACCTTCACATCTTTGTGCTCCACGGCGTTTCCATTCTGAATAACCGATTTCCCCTTGGAGGAGGATCCCACTTCCCTATTCAATTCACATCTAAACTCACCAAAAGAAATCCCACTCATTGGCTTTGATGATTGAACCTGAACTTCTTTCTTCTCCACGGAACTTCCAGCCTTCTCAGCTGCCTTCTTTTGCCCCAATGCTCTGATCTCATCCTCCGTGAATGAGCCGAATACTAGTAACTGCAAAAATTGGAAAGGAAAATCCCACAACTGTTAAAAACTCGACATAATTCAATCTCAAGCTGAATTCCAAATTGAGGGAAAAAGGAACTTACTTTCGAATCACCCATGTTGTAAACAACCCCGGAACTTTCAACCGAACTGCCTCAATGGATTAACAAAGGTGACACCAGGACCTTTTTCTTTGAACGACGAAGGGAGACGAGTACAGAAGACGGATACAAAAAAAGGTATGGAAATCAGAAAACCTAGAGCTCGAGGAGAACAGTTGGGCTGGGGATGGGAAAATACAGCAGTGAAGAGGAAAGCGGCGTCGATTGAAGACATGTAATGGTCAATTTGGTTGAACAGAGAGAGCATTTAACAACCGGACCCTCCCTGGAAAGATGCCCCTCGCCGGAGCGTTGCATGGAGAAAGAGAGGAGAGGGAGAATTGGCGGAGGGTGGGGTTTGTAAGGGTTTCTTTCTTCGGCGGCTTCTCCGATTCCGATATGTTTGTAGGGTTTCAGGCTTCTAACCTTGTACCTGTAGTGTTCTTGTCGGGAAAGGTCACCAAATTCTTAGTCGGATTCTAGTACCGACTTAGGAAATGTATATTGCCATATTGGTCACTAAACTTCTAACTTCTTTATAGGGAAGATGGTCATTTAATTTGGCCCATGTACTTTAACAGAGTTTCCGCGTCGAATATTCTGTCTGAGATAGCTCTAAGGAGATAGTAAAAAGTTATCGTCGAACTCTTTGAAGTTGGATCTCGGGGCAAGGATATATGAGCACAGATTTTTTAGATAGTAGAGCCTTTGGTTATCAAGTTAAAGCGGCCGATGCGGATATTAATTGGTCGCCATAGCTTCGGTGATTCTTTATGATCTCATAATTAACCCTTACGATATACATCACCTACAAACAAACAAAAAGACAAAAATATAACCTAGAGTTTTAACATCGATTATCAATTAATGTCATCATCGCCGCCCTTACTATTAAATCATTACCACTCTATTTTTATAGTCAATGCATCAACTAATTACATTCCTTTCGTTACGTTTTCTGTCCAATTTTGTCAATAATCAGTTCAATGAAAGGTTATGAAAGAAGATGGTTGATTACATTTTAATTTCTGAAAGCTAATATTTAATTCTAATTTGTCTGTATTAATCTATCTTTAGAAAAAATCATAACAAACGTCATACGCCTTCATGAACATTTACGTAAAATTAAATATAAATTAGAAGTCTCACTAACTAATCAAATATTCAATGCCAAAACATTGAATAAGATGATAAGAAAAGAATAATTTGGATATTGTTTAATTGTGACAATTTTTCTTAGACAAACGTCATTTACATACTTAGAGATTTTAGCTATTACACACCAAGCTGCCTGGGGCTGGATTGGTTGTTTGGTTTCACCACCAAAGCAACTGGTCCCTGGTTCAAGCATTGGTACCCCCCTCTCTCTCTCTCTACATAACGAACAAGAAACAACAGCAAAGATCCCCAAAACAATATGAGGTATTCGAAAATACCTCCCCTTTTGCAAAAAGATCAAGCTACTAAACTCAATCGATTCAAAATGTGACGCAATCTCTGTACAATTTTACATACATTGTGACCGGTACGACCCGGTCAGGAAACAGATGAGCATCTGTCTTCCGAAACATGGCCACTCTCCAAAACGGTGTTCCATTCAGTTCCTCTACCCCATAGCACCGAGGCACCTCGATCAGCCTCGTCTATATGGAAAGAGGCGTGCAGGCGTTAGCACCAGCAGTTGAACATTTGTTCGTCACTGCTTGTCTTCGTCTGAACCACCTTCGCTTCCACCAGGATTGCTGATAAGCTGGACAGTGCTTACCTCGAGGTGGTAAAGTTAGATCGCAGTTCTCCACCCGGAATCCTTTACCTGTCAAGTTGCAGCCAGAGAAAGACTGGGAGATCGCCAGTTCAAGTTGACAGAAGCGTACTCCCTTTGGCCTTTAGTTTCGACTCCAGCCCGAAAAACTTCAACCCTGAGAGCACCAAGTCAGCCGCCTTCCTCTTCATGTGATCAATCAAAATCTCGTCGTAAACGATAGTCTTCGCTTCCGTCATAATCTTCCGCTTCCTCAAAGTGGCGAAAACCTGCCTCGCCGCTTCCAAAGTTCCATGCTTGCACATTCCAAAGATCACGGCAGAGCATATGATTTCATTGGGAGGCACACCTTCCTTCATCATCTCATTAACAACTTCCATAACCATATCCGCTTCGCCTGATCTACACGAGTGGATAACCACGAGGCTGTACTTGAAGTCCATGGGCCCGCTGATGACATTGCCAAGACAATCACGAACAAGCATCATAGCGGCATCAATCTCTCCGAGTTTGCATAGCCCCTTGGCTAAAGAACTATACGCAGCAACAGAAGGAACACAGGATATCTCAATTATCTTATTATGACAATGGCAAGCATCCTTGATCTTGCCATCTTCAACCAAACATGAAATCGCAGTACTGTAACTATCCGAATCCGGCTCAAAGTTCGAATCTTTCATCTCGTCAAATAAAAATAACGCCATTTTCACCTCCCCAACCTTCAGGAGTGCCTCCATAAGTACATTGTACATTTCAACACTGCTATACCCTCTTGCTTTGAGATTCCGAAACACTTCCAGCGTCACAATCGTTCTCTCTTCCTTCTCAACCATGAAAGATAAAAACTTTGACAGATCGTCAAGTACCCGAAACCCTAATCTCTCCATCTGTAACAACAGCGTGCAGAAATCATCCATCTTTCCCATCTCTGCAAAGGCAGCCAGCATAGGATTCACAGTTCCAAAATCCGGTTCGAGACCTTCCTGTACAGTGACCTGGAAAAGCTTATAAGCCTTATCAACCCGTTTCACATTGCACAGACCTCGAATAAGCGAATTATATATCCCCAAATCGGCTCTATACCCCGAATCAACCAAATCCTTCAACATATCACAAGCTGCACCAACTTTCCCATCATCCACAAATGCATCCACTAAAACACCATAAATCCCTCTATCAATCAAAAACCCTTTCTTCTCCTTCATCTCTTTAAACAACTCATACTCCTTCTGCACCCTCTTCCCCTTACACAACCCGGTCACCACAGTCGAATAGGCCATAACGTCTGGCTCGACTCCATCAGCCTTCATCTCCTCCCACACCTGTAAACATCCATCCAAATTCCCTTCCCCGATCAGTACTCTAACCATTGCTGTGTAAGCAAAAACATCCGGTTTGCACAGATTATCCCTCATTCGATTCAAGACCTCTTTCATCTCCACTATCCTACCAGCCTTACAAAGACCCTTGATCAGAATCATGTAAGTAACACTCTCTTCCACTAATCCACCACTCCTGAAATCATCATACACAGACAAAGCCAAATCGAAATGACCATTCCTCATCAAAGCATCTAATATTCTGTTGTACAAGAAAACACGAGGCTTCACACCAAATTTTTTCATCTTCTGATACACATAGTGAACCCTAAGCCCTCTATTGGCATCCGAATGCATTCTGATCAGAATCTCGAACTGCTTCTCACTCGGCTGCTTGCCCTGAGATTGCATCAGCTCGGGGAGCTGATCCGCAGCGCGGTAGTAGGTAGCTCGATTCAAGCAGTAAGCGAAAGCATTATAGGAGGAGAAGTTATGGTGGTAACCTTTTTGCTTACCTGCCCAGTGGAATAGCTTGGTTGCAGAGTGAGGGTTGCTTTCCACTTTCAGAACTTCCGCCACGAGCTCCGGCGTTAGGCGGCGGAGCTTGCGGAGCTCGGCTACCACCGGTGGGCCCCAGTGGTTGCCGTTCTTACGGAAGGCGTCGACCACGAACCGGGCGATCGGGGAGAGGCGCTCGGAGACGGCCAGAGAGCGCGGCGGAGGAGACCTCGCCGGCGGCGGTGATGGGTGTTGTGGGTCCCATTTTGTGATGTCGAATGGAGAAAAGGGGGTTTTTTTGTTCGGAGAGGAGATTGATTCGTTGGGAGGAGGTTTGGAAGGTTTGCGGTTTGTGAATACGCCGCCGCGGACTATGGGGCGGTTCTGAGAGGGTTTTCGGTGGCCGTAGAAGAAGTAGAATTTCTGTGAAGCGGACGGTGGCGGGGAGTTGGGTGGCATTTTGGTGCAGGCGGGAAAAGGTGCTACTTGCCGCCGCAGCTAATTCCGCGGGTTCCTTGCCGAGAAGGTCTGAGAAGATGGCATGGTAATGAGTGATCGATGTGGCGAAAGAGCAGAGTCTAGAGCCAAGCTGAAATTCGGCTCGGTTGCGGGTGGATAAATATTTGGTTTGATTGGAGGGTTCGAGTGAGTCGGGTAGAAGTGAAAAAAGTTTTTTGAAGGAGGCTTTGTGACATCAAGGAAGTGTAGAAGAATATGGTGGGCGAGAGACAGAGAAGTATTGGGTTATATCTGTAAATGAGTAATCAATTTTAAGCGTATAGCACAATTAGTTGTATAGTTATATGTGTGTAGGAAAGGAGTAGATGATATATTATAAATGCATCAATTACTATGCCTTAAATAGGTTCATAATGACGAGTTTGTCCGTCACGTGTCACCTAACGAATGGTGCCTTGACTTAGGCAAAATATGGGTCATTGATGATGAAAGATCATGATTCGTCTAGACGTGCTGTCCTGTAGGACGGGTGGTGGTTGAGCCATCATTTACAACGCCTTGTTGATTGATGGGACAAGATGTCACATCACGTCGGAGTGATAGGCCTCTGGGTCAACGAGGTGGTTTATCGATAATCTGGCTCGTCTGGATTGACCAGCAATTAGAGTGTTGGGCCACAACTTCAATACTCTATAAATTGAAACAAATGCTTCAAAGAATGTGTCGATCTCAACATCCATGGAGTTGATTTCAAAGGGATGATTCATTTGCTGGAGAATAAGGAGTAGGCAAATCTACCTCGAGACATGGAACTCATGGTAACTGAGCATAATAACTTGTTGTTTTTCCATCACATTTGTCAAAGGTGGACTTAATCAAGCTTGGTCAATTCTTATCCTTTGAAAAGACCATTTGCTTTCTTCAAATTATCTGTGGTGTGAGTCAACAGTGAAAATGAAATTCTGGAACTACATATGAATATTCCTATAAGCTTAGAGGCAATCACAGCATCAATGATTAAGCTACCAAGTCTTGCAGCATAGCACACTCACTGACTCACAGTATAAGCTCCTTATACAGAGCTGGATGTTGTGTGGTTCATCACATTACAGTTTATTTCGGTAGGAGTTACATTAATTTCAATACAGAGACAAAACTGAGACAACATTATACCTGGAAACGCTGAACTGCACCAGAATGATCAGCTTGTAAGGCTGCTACACCACGGATGGAGATGGGGCTTGGCCATGACACATTGACACTTACCACACTTAATCATACACTTAACGACCTCATAGTCGGCAAAAAAGGCTTCGTAGAAGAGCACACAATATATACAACAAAATGCCTCCTCCATCCCCATAACTAATAACCAAAACTTACCCTCTTCTTCGTCTTCCCGCCCCTCCAATGGTGGCTGCCATCCCGGTATTCATTCCGTTCATACCTGGATTTTGTGTATCCTGCTGCTGTATGTTGATGACTGCCTTCGTTTCTCCAAGAATCGTTATTACCGGTTCCCCAACTGCCACTTATTGTATGTTGATGACTGCCATCATTCCTCCAAGAATTCTTATTACCGGTTCCCCAACCGCCGCTAGCCTTTCTGTAGCCCGAGTTTCTTGTTTCGCGGCCTTGATCATCATCCCATTGTTGTTTCCTCCCCCATGCTTTCCTGCCGCTGTCGTTTCTCCACCCTCCAGCTCTCGGATTGCCACTAGCTCGAAAGCTTCCTTCTTCTTGAGGAAGCCAACCATCGTTCCATTTCCTCGGCTGTTGCTGATTATGACCCCAAGACCCATCTGCATATTCACCCCAGCCGTCAGCCTTAGGCGGGATAGCAGCTTCACGGTTTCCCTCCCAAGCATTACCTCGGTTCGGTGAATCATTCAATTGTAGAACATAGGCTGAATCAGGGTTCCATCCCCACGACTCATCACCTCCAACTGGCCAACCCGCATTCGGACCTTCATCTCCCTGATTGCAAGCCATCTCCCAGGGGTTATCAGGTGTATTCCAAATAATTGATTCTCTCAAGTTATCTTCCCATGTATTTCCCCAGCCTTGACCTTCCACTTTGCTCTGCTGCTTAAAATTCTGAGTCACACTCGAGCCTTCAAGTTGATCAGGGAAGAAGTCACTGGTTTTTTTCTTTCTGCTCTCGAATCCGCTCTCATCCTCCACTGGAGCAAAACACTCTTCCTCCAACTCAAGAATCAGCTCAGGGTCGATATAAGGATTCCAGTCTATTTCATCGATACAAGCGTCGGGATCAGGCCGTGGAATGTCACAAGGGAGGCCATTTATAAGCGCCCAGAAGCGGCTCTTGGCATTATCAAATGCTTCTTTGCCAGCTGAGTCATCCCATTTAAGTATCGGAGCTTGGCAGAAAGAGAAGTATTTAGCATCTACAACCCTATGCCATGGCACTGCACCAACAGCGAAACAGAACTCCTTTTCCCATCCAGGTATACCATCATCAACGTTTTCTGCAATTATTTCAAAGCTAATCAGTCAGACCCATTCTTGCTAAAAAGGGACTTAAGCATGTAACAATATAAGTACTACATAATGTATTCACTCCATAGTTTATATAGCCATCAATAAAAAATGCAATGTCATTGTCCTGGTCTCCATCAATGCATTTCTTTTGTTTCAACTATATTCATAGAGACAGCTCAGCTCTGTCTCGTGAAACCGCAGCCACGTAACAGCGACAAAAGGGCAAGGAAGAACCCTAGGAACACATCCGAGTATCCGACAACAAGGTAAACACAAGTTTTCAAAATAATCGCACAGGACGCTAGTCAATGTTAATGAAATTACAATGATGAGGATTGCCAGTGCCTTCTCAGTTAGAAACAGTGACAGCTTACTGAAACCATACAAGTTGAGCTTCTTAAGAAGGTTTCTTTAAACTACACATTCATTCACCATCCTCCACCATACCAGGCACCATATAAAGAACCACAAAAGGGCAACGAAGGAACACATCCGACAAGGTAAACACAAGTTGTCAAAAGAAAAATCGCACAGGATGAAGATTGTCATATAAACATTGACAGCATACTGAAACCATACGAGTTCAGCTTGTCATGAAGGTTTCTTTAATCCACATTCCTCATCCTTCATCATACTAGGCGTAAGGCATATCTATCATATGGAAATTTAAAAGCCAATTCCACCACTCCACTTCCTCATTCCAAAATTCCCACAGTTTTCACAGTTACCCCGTCTTATCACAATTATGTAGGAATCATATAACCAAATCATCAGTAGTTTCATCGGTTCAATCGCTGTTACCCTGAAATCTAAATCAACTCGGCGCATATACCCGATTCTTGAATTGGCGAAAAGCAAAGCGGGATTCACTATACAGTCTAGGTTCTCACAGAGCAGGAACATGATCGAGAATCAGACGGAGAAGGGTTTGAATGATTACCTTGGTAAGGAGGAGGATCGTAGTAGTTTCTGGGAGGGCGTCTATCTTGATTGTAGGACCATCGCCGAGAAGGGCGATTCTTCCAATTACCCATCGGGCGAGCCCTGCCAAATCGGATGTGGGTACAGAAGTGCCAAAGGAAAGTAATGAACTTGAAGGTGGGGGGGAACTCCTACTTGTCTTTCCTATTTATGGATTGGAATGGGTAATTGTTATCAGCGTGATGTCAAGCTGCGGAAGCTGGACAAGGGCCGGCCGGAGTGGTCAAATACTCGAGCGTAACGTAAGGCTTAGACTAGTTAACGACTTGAGCCAAAACCAAACCAAACCCAAGACTCAAAACCCAAAACTCAACACCCTAAAACCCAAAATTCAAACCCAAAATCTTACTTTTTTCGACAAAGATACGAATTTCACTCATAGAATAAGATATTACAATGATTACAAATGATGTAATTAGAAGATGTTTTCTATAAAGATCGTTAGGGAAAACAGGTAACTGAATACTTTACTTTGTAGGTAGAATGACTCAACTAATATTATCATAATTAGTTTAGAACACGACGAAAATTAAAAGGCTTAAAAAACTCTATCCGACTCAAAGAAAAACAAAATTAATGCAATACAATCCGAAACCAACCAAATGTTCAACATATAGTATTAAAAAAAATTAAAGAATATAAAAATACAGGTAGCCGATCTACATAAAACCTCACATGGACCAATCAAAAGCTCACATTGCCAGTGTTACTGTGATGGACGAGGTAGAGTTATTTGACTCTCATCCAGCTCGAAATTAAGGATCAAATTTTTAATTTCATGGTTAAGAGACAAAGTGAGCAACTAATAATATTACACGTTAATAAAAAAAATCACATCTTGTCATTTATAAGAAAGTACATTATTTTGTGATTGATTTGATCGAAACGTTAGTAACGGTTTAGGTCCAAAATATTGGGAACCGCTAAGTAGAAATGTGTAGATGAATTATTATATGGGCCGAAAGTTCGGCCCATTGTAAAGATTTGGACCGGAGCCGTCCCATTATATGATTTGGGCTGGAGGTGTCTCAATATTTCATGAAAATGTAAGTTGTGTATTGATATTGGAAATATTTGTTTTGTTGAAGATAGGTGGAAGCAAGAAAATAACAAATATATACGAATTAAGAATTAATTTAAAAAAATTTCAATTATTGGTAATATTTATAAGTTTTGTGTGTTACATAATGAGCCGTTTTGTTACCTAATTGTCAAATAATTTGTAATCGGACCTACATGGTAAATGGAAAATTTGAGTTAAGGGGGCTAAATGGAAGATATATAATAAGCTAGATAAGATTTATGTTTGTTTGAATGATAAGTGATGGTTCTTTATTTCTCGAGTTATGTTTTGATATAATTAAAGATAATGATGTTTTGATAAAAGACCTTTAATTTAATATGTACAAAAAAAACTATTAGAAGTAGTCAATAATATGTTTTCAAGACTCTTGTGTTTATTTGGGATCTCAGATAATTTTATATTGAGATTAGAGCATGAAAAGTTGACCCTTAAACTGTAATCATTCATTGGATTGTTTAGACGTTACCGTAAAGCAAGATCTCAGTTGTCGCCAGAATGTCACCAACTATAAAATATGTAGCCGATATCAACATGGAGACTTGGACTTGAGAGTTGACACAACTGTTATTATACAAACTTGATTTTGTTTTGGTATGTGTTAGAGCTATTTTCAGTTGTACATATCTACCACTAGATATAACTTTATGTGAATTGGTTGCACCATGGAGCCCCTAGTAGAGCCGTCAAATGGGTTATTTCGATATAGCCAAACCAATTAATCCTTAAACCTATTAATAATAAAAATAAAATCATTAAAGCATTAACTAAATCAACCAAATTAACCATTATTAATTTAATTCGATTTGGTTAGCGGGTTAAATAATATTACCATTAATTAATTTCTAATAAAAAAATATAACATCCTGAGCTAATTACATAAAGCCTTATACAATACAACAACTTGGCTATCAACTGGTAAAAGCCATCGAAATATACTAAACAACCATGTCAATTTCTTTTAGTGCCGCATGTCTTCATTGCCCCATACCAAATATACACGTGTTCGGTTGATGGTTAAAATGGTTAGTGTAACCAAATTAACCAATAATACTAGCTATTCAAACCAAACTAATCATATTAACTAAACCAAATCAACCAAATAATACTGATTAAAATGGTTAATGTAATAACCGATCCGTTAGGCGACAGCCCTAGCTCCGAAACCATTTGTTTAGTCCTTAATTCCCCATAGATGGTAGACACGCACTTGATTAGATTGGAGAACTGTAACAGAGAGATTTTGATGTGTTTCCATGATAAAAAATTGGGAAAGAAAAGACGGCACAATAAGAGAGGATGAGACAATTGATAGGGAACATGATAATTGTGCTTACAAATTGGATTAATAGTGCCCAAAAATCTCACTTTGAATCAAAATTTGTGCATCTTTTTTACCACTTCACACTCATTTTAAACCTAATTTGATATAAAGATGCATATATGAAACTTTTCTACAGGAAGATAATCCCAACTAGTTGGTGCACTAATAGAGTTGTTATTGGTTTGGATGGTGGGGGAGAATGAGAGAGCTTTTCTTCTTGCAGGGCGAGGAGTCTTTATCGGACAGTTCTTCGCAAGGCGCACAAGGAAGGAGTATTAAGAGATAGTGATGTGTGGGGTATATATAATTGTGTAAAGAAGTGTTTAAGAGATAGAAGTATCGAGGGTGTGTATGTGGGTGTACGATTAGTATTGACATGTAGCTTTAGTTGTGTGTGGGGTGGTATCATCAAGCGTCATAAATGCAGTTATAAATGCAGTGGTTGAAGAGCTTTTTATAGGATCATGGTGTTATGGGCTTGGTTGTTACGTGTCAACTAGTGAGTAATGACTATGCTTCAATCTGATATGTACGGTTGATAATGAACAACCAGAAATGGCCTAGCCCAGTGGTTGTTGCAAAGCGCGTGGCTAGCCATCCCATTCCCAAATGGCGTGCACCAACCACTCGATGGCCTGAGTGACAGGTTGACCTAATATGATTGGGGATCTATCCCATCAGAGTGACATGTCCCCAAATCAGTATCCTGTTTGTCTACTAGGTTAAGTCGCCTAGGCCAACCAATTGATTCAGCGGTCGAGGTTACCTTGGCCAAGCTTGTGAGCCATTGAGCATTCTGAGCAGGTCGTTAGACCTGGAATCAAAAACATATAAACTCCAAATGAAATTTGATTTTTCCTCATTAAGGCACCAACAACTATACCATATGAAAAGCACACACAAATTCCACTCTTTCACTGACTATGATCGAATCGCCAATTACAAAAGAATCCAATTGAGGACAAATTGTATCATAGTATTAGCATCATTGTTCTCAGACGGATTCCGGCCTACTAAAAATGTTTCTAGATGGAATGATGATATACACTCACCATAATATTAACCCAATAAAGGTATCATAAGACTTTTTTATATCCATAAATACTAGTTTAGGATCCACAAAAATACAGCAAGCATTAAGGAGACATGAAGGCCCCTCCTAGCTAGTAGGCTACATGCAGCAGCAAAGGCTCTCATTCATGATACACATGCATGGACATCTTCTGTACATAATCATTACTCTGCATCAATGTGTCTCTCCACCTAGATTTAGTATGTGATATTTTATCTATGCTGGTTGGTTCCTTGTTCTAGATTCACTATTTAACTGTTTTAACAAAAATACAAAAACATTTTAAGTTAGCTAACTGAGGAAAATGAACATCTAATTCGACTCAATACCTTGAATCATAGCCACGGCACACGTAGCAGTTCTTCCTGCATCCTTCCATACCATTGAACCATTTAGCTGCGAGTATCAGCAACAACAACTAAAAAAATTGAGCTCTAGTTCAAATCCAAAGAGTAATGTAATGAACACATGGGATGAGGAGTAAAAAGAAAGAAACAGAACCAGATTCTAGGGGTGTGGTCATCTGATTCGAACAAAGATATGCACATATCCAAAATCCAAAGATCCTCTGTTACCCCAACCCAAATGCACACGGCAACAAAGATGAGTGAAAGGGGTTTCAGAAAGATCTACTAAAATTACTTATCTTTCAGTAATATCAAAATCCATGGTGCCCTTCTTCATATTTCTGTACTTTGGGATTGTAGTTTTGCCTTTTGTCAATACCACCACCCACTAGATTCTTCTGCCAATAGCGGAGGTAAGGCGGTGGCAGAGTACTGGTGCTGAGTCACAAAAGCAGTAGTTAACAAAACCAGAATCTATTGTCCAATGTACTGAAAATGCCCAAGTACAAAAATGCTTCCTTTCTAGAGCTGCGAACAACAAAAAATCCCACATCACTAGTGCTTTATGTCATCTGCAACTTGGGCTGCAGCACAAAATCTAAAAAAGCATTGTCTCAAGTGTTAAAAACATTAAACTATACACATTCAGGGATTCTATTCTTTAATTGGGGGGATGGAACATATAGACAAAGATAATCATTCCGAATCAACAACAAAGATTCACTACATACATTTGTTAACATCCTAGTCTCTCTAATAAAGAACAAGATCAACCCTTCCCTTCTTTTCTGCCTCATACGTTCACACAACCTAGAGGAAAACTAATCATTTCCGCTTCACCCTCAAGAGCATACATGCAATCGAGACATCACGTGCTCTAGGGACCCATCAAATCCCCACGAACCCCCTCAATTCCTTTTTACCCCCGAGTGAAAATAAAGGAGAGACTGGCCCCATTGTTCCTAACTGTTGATCTCAAAGCAGATTTGATATGGTCAAATTCCGACAGCTATAGATTGCAGAGGAACAATATCTATCAGATTTCATTGTGTGAGAGATGAGGCATAAGCATGGGCGTACCTGTCCACGGATGGCTCAGAGACACACAGAGACAGAGAGGCTATGAGAGGGAGGGAAGGAGGAAGATATGCATACCTGCAAGCCATCTTACTTTATTACCAAAAACGGAAAAAAGTATCCTTAAAACGTTAGGATAAATTTCATGGACATGTTTGTCTTTGGTGGAAAAGGTAGGGTCATTGTGGTTGTAACTGTAGGGGAAAAGTTGAAAGATTTGGGAGATCTTTCTTTGTAATGACTTTTTCCTCTTCCACTTGGCACATATGTGTGTAATGACTTCTTTTCCAGAATCAAAATGAAAATTAAATTATAGAAAAGGATTAATAAAATGCTGAAAACCCCTCTTACCAGGAAGGCAGTCTTCATACGGATTCTTGCAACTGAATATTGGTTGACTCAGCCGCTTAACCTCCTCACCTTTAAATTATGTCCTCCGCTCATTCATTTTTCCTTCACTCTTCCATATCTTTCCTTTGCTTCTCTTCTACTACAACAAACTTACGTACCAGCTCAACTCAGCCTTTAGCCGGCCCCCTTTCCTTTCAGCTAAAAATCTTTTCAATACAGAAAAGCATGAGATACCCACCTGTCAGCTCCAATATCATGTTATTATTAAGAAGCATGACAATATTGCTCTTGAGCTGCATAACAATAACAGTAAATCCTTGTTTCCGTGGCAACCATTCTTCATTGGCAACGCTCTCGACAGAAGGCCATTTCACCTTCGATGAAGTTCACCATGCAGCCAAAGACTTTGGCAATAGGTTTCAGATGCTTCCTTTGGCGGTTCTTCATCCAAAATCCGTTGCCGATATCGCAACTACCATAAAGCATATTTGGCAGATGGGTCCTCGTTCACAACTTACAGTAGCCGCCAGAGGCCATGGCCACTCACTTCAGGGTCAGGCACAAGCCCACCAGGGAGTTGTTGTCAACATGGAGTCGCTGCAGAGTCATAAAATGCAAGTTTACACCGGAGTTCAACCATACGTGGACGTCTCAGGTGGGGAGTTATGGATAAATATCCTGCTTGAGTCTCTGAAGTATGGGCTGGCGCCAAAATCTTGGACAGACTACCTGCATTTGACTGTTGGAGGTACTTTGTCCAATGCCGGGATCAGCGGGCAGGCTTTTCGACATGGACCTCAAATAAGTAATGTTCATCACCTGGAAGTCATTACAGGTAAATCAAGAAGTGGAACTGCAAACTAATAAGGCACACAACTGAAAACCACCATGCAATAGTAATTACTTATGTCACGGTCATATTGAACATTGCAGTAGAACCGTGTTCTAGTAGCGGTTCCTCCGCATACTGGTGCTTACTGATTTCCAATGTGTATAAAAGTTCAAACATATATTGCATGTGTAACATATGAAATGTATATTGCATGTAACATGTTTACAACATATAATCTTAACTGAAATTGACCTACCTCTCTGCAGGAAAAGGGGAGGTACTTAATTGCTCAGAGAAACAGAATGAAGATCTCTTTCACAGCGTTCTTGGAGGACTTGGTCAGTTTGGCATCATAACACGTGCAAGAATATCACTGGAACCAGCACCAGAGATGGTAATAGCACTAACCATAGGAACAACAAACAAGTTTCAATCCCAAAAATTAAGTTTACTGATAAAGATGCGCGCCTTCTCAATTTATAGGTGAAATGGATTAGAGTTCTCTACTCAAACTTCACCACATTTACCAGAGACCAGGAGCATTTAATATCTGCAAGAAGCACATTTGACTATGTTGAAGGATTTGTGATAATCAATAGGACTGGACTCTTGAACAACTGGAGATCATCATTCAATCCTCAAGATCCAGTTCAAGCCAGCCAGTTCGAATCTGATGGAAAAACTCTATACTGTCTGGAACTAGCCAAATATTTTCGGAACAATGAGAGAGATGCAGCACATGAGGTAAGGTCCAACGGGAAACCATATAACGTTCTGTTAATATAATTTGCACTCACATTATCTAGCCTCTGCTAATACTTCTTGCTCCAACTCCTTCAACTACGCAGGAGGTCATGAACCTGTTGTCTCAATTAAGGTTCATTACATCAACATTATTTATATCAGAAGTTCCATACATAGACTTCCTGGATAGGGTTCACATCTCTGAGATGAAGCTGCGGTCTAAAGGCCTGTGGGAGGTTCCACATCCATGGCTCAATCTTCTCATCCCTCGAAGAAAAATACAGGAATTTGCTGATGAAGTCTTTGGCAATATACTAACCGACACTAGCAATGGTCCCATTCTCATATTTCCAGTTAACAGATCAAAGTAAGGACCAGTTAAGCTAATCAGAATATCACCTTATGAAAACAAATCTAGCATTTTCATAACGCCTTCTGGTTCATGTTTATTTCAGGTGGGACAACCGAACATCTGCAGTAATTCCGGATGACGAAATTTTCTATTTGGTGGCTTTCCTCACCTCGGCAATGCCTTCTTCCACTGGAATTGATGGTTTAGAGCACATATTGAGTCAAAATAAAAGAATCACAGAATTCTGTGAAGCTGCCAATCTTGGCGTGAAGCAGTATCTACCCCACTACACCTCACAGGAGGAGTGGAAACACCACTTTGGTTCACAGTGGGAAGTTGTTGTTCAACGAAAATCTGCGTATGATCCTTTAGCAATACTTGCTCCAGGTCAACGAATATTTCAGAAGGCCAAACCTTTCTCATAATAGCTGCTAAATCGCACCATTAAGATGAAAGGGGGAAAAAGTCATTAGGACATGAATGGATGTGCCATATAACCTCTGTGTTAATGTATAGCCATCATCTAGCTTTTCTTCGAATAGATTCCCAGTTTACCAAGAAGCTCCAGAGAATAGTTGAGATTCTTTCCAAAATTGTATCATCTATCTCCAGTAAAAAAAATCGGTACAAGTACATAATGCAGTGAAGACCACACTATTTGTATGTGTAAATACAATGATCCTAACTAAGGCAGTCGTATATCACAAAACTAGCACTTATACATCCTTACAGCATTGCTTTCAACTAAGAGAGCCACAACATGCAACGTACCTTTGACAGTAAGCCCACCTAAAGAGACAGGGGAACAGAGTGATGCTTTGCCCACAACATTAAGTATATTTGACAAGGCTACCATGTGGCTGTATGAGCAGTATCCTTAGTTTTGATAAGCCACCTTTTTAACAGATCTAATTTTTAGCAGTTCATCACGAGATGCAAGCTGAAAATATAGAGAAGATATTACATGATGAGCGAAGTGTTAGATGGGGAAAATTATTTTACTTAAAGCAGTGGATTATCGGTACTGATCCGATTCTGAGTAATCAGTTTATCTAAGAATGGTCGGTATGGAAGCCGGCTATTTAGTTAAAACCACGGACGGTGTACAAGGTGGCATATCTTGCCTGCATATGAAACATGTGTTTTTGGAAAGTTAAGACATTGACTCAATGGGAATGTAGCGACAGGGGATCATATTCAATGAACAATTGATTGATAAGTACGAGACAGATCACAGGGAAAACATCGTGGAAGCACTGTAATCCATAGGTTCTGTAACCACTTCTTTGACATAAAGGTCGTGGTCCAAATCATATGGCCAATCATTTCACCTCAAGGAAACAGCAGGGAAGCGTTTGTGATCCACTAATTGGTGTAACTACACTGAAAGAGGTCGTTGATGGAATATGTCCGCAAAAAATGGCCACTAAATTGTCATACATACGCATACAGCAGCTAAATATGCGACCTTTGACTAACCGTTTACCACAAAAGCGAAAGAATTCCCGCCAGTTCACACCATACTACTGTGAGACATTACGTCGAACAGTTGGCATACAGCCAATCATAACTAACCAGCAGTTCCATACTTACTGAAGAACCCACGTAAAATTGACATAAAGAAACAGGGGAAGTATACCTTGTTAGGACGGAATCCACCAAGTGAAAAAGGCATCAAGTGGAGAATATTACAGCCATAATCATCGACAGACGACAAAGTGAGAGTCTCACATTTTTACGCCAAAAAGACCCGCTGAAATGGAGACCCACTGCTACGAAGCGTACAATGCTGTTGGACCGTCAAAGCGGCGGAGCCTTCTTAATCCTTGCCGCCTCCACTGTGTATCGCCGTCCGAACGATCGGCGATATGGCAATTGGGAACTTTGGCTATGAAGTGATGAACGTTCTCGATTAAGTGTAACAACTAAGGAGAAAAAAAAAGAGAAGAAATCACAGTTCAGGCCTTCACCACGAGTTTGAATCCGTAATCAGAACAAATCTCAACTGTTCATGATTTAATCTTTGGATCTAACAATTGGAATCTTCGTGCTCAAAGATGGAAATTTATCACTCTCTAGTTTCTATTCACTAGACCTCTATCACCGGTCACCGGAACTCTGCCTTGTCAGTCGTCAAACCTCCCCCATGTGGTTACCGAACTCCATATAGATCGTAATACATTTTATATGAACTCTGTACAAAGTCGATGAACCTTCATCGTTGCCGTCCAACGCCATACATAATACGAATCGAATGAATTGTGTACAAAGTATCATATAAATTATGTTATGTATTGTATACATACTTCATACCGAGTCTATATAAAAATGTAACGTAAAGTGTATATATAAATGTGTATTTCAAAGTGTAATATTAGTTGTATACATTTTATACACGATAATATATATTTTATACTTAAGTCCATATAAAAGTGTAATGTAGAGTTTATATATAGATGTGTATTTCGAAGTGTAATATTAGTTGTATACACTTTGTACAACCGTGTACAAACTCGTAGAATGTGTATACATTTGTATTATTATGGATCCCGATAAACACTAGAATAGTAGACCATTATAGTACGAAAAAGTTCTCTAATTTTTTGTTTTAATACGGAGAACTCTCGACACAACGTGCCACTCTTCGTGCAGTTTGGCTTGGTTAAACTTTGGCTTTGCGCAAGAACATACTCCACAAATGACGATTGAACACTATTCTCCAAACAACAATCTGCTATCAAAACTCCGGTCCAAACTAGTAGTTTTATCTAAATCCACTACATGATGAGTCTGTGGCCACCGAACCCAATACCAACTCTTTCCAAATAAAAGTTGAGATTCTAACTCAATAAGTCCGAATATTCGTAACCATGCTAATCGATAACCTTAATCATTTATGCTAGGAGCAATTGGATAAATTTCTCTAATCATTTTAGGAAAATGGCGGGCACAATTTCACTGACCTTTGAGCAAGATTGTAATCCTCAAACTTTTGAGGGAGCCTTCCATAACAAGTGAAAATTTCAATGACCAAACCAAGCACAAAGCCGTTAAATTAAATTGAATCCTCCGCCACGTGGTGGTGGTGGTGGTGGTGGTCGGCCGGTGGGCGGAAGTTCCTTTTCGCAACGCCGAAACCCGTGTCGGCAGCATTGGGAGTAACGACAGAATTATCCGCAACAACAAACAAATCGAAGCTTCTCCGTGTCACAAATAAAAACCCCAAAATGGCCGAAGGAAGAAAGACGACGGCTTGAGTACGTACGCCACCGCATTCGTCACACTCCTTAAACCCTCCGACTTGAATTCCACCGCCGCATTTGCTTATTTAAGCGCAGGAATTGCTTGGTTGGTGAGCATTAGTTGAGCTGAAACATTTCTTGTCTACTTTTGTTGATCGGTAGAACAATTCCATTTCGATTTTATACTGCTTTTGTTTCCAAAAGGTGGTTACTTCCATTTCAATCCAATTCGTAAAAAACCAGTGAATTAGCAATCTCAGGTGCTAAGAATGGTTGAGAATACCGAAGCAGCGGATCATACCGTCTATCCAAACGGAAACGGCGCCGTTCTAGAACAGAAGCTGGACGACCTCCGTCACCTCTTCAACAAACCCGACGGCGACCCTTTACGTATTGTCGGAGTGGGAGCAGGAGCTTGGGGGAGTGTTTTCACCGCTCTGTTACAAGACAGCTATGGACATTTGAGAGACAAAGTTCTGATTAGGATATGGAGAAGGCCAGGCAGAGCTGTGGATAGAGCCACTGCAGAGCATCTGTTTGAAGTGATCAATTCGAGGGAGGATGTGTTGAGGAGATTGATTAGGAGGTGTGCTTATCTCAAGTATGTGGAAGCTAGGTTGGGTGATAGGACGTTGTATGCGGATGAGATTTTGAAAGATGGGTTTTGCTTGAACATGATTGACACTCCGCTTAGTCCTTTGAAAGTTGTGAGCAACTTGCAGGAGGCTGTGTGGGATGCTGACATTGTTATTAATGGATTGCCGTCTACTGAAACTAGGGAGGTGTTTGAGGAGATTAGTAGGTTTTGGAAGGAGAGGAGGACGGCTCCGGTGATCATATCTTTGGCTAAGGGTGTGGAAGCCGAGTTGGGGACTGAGCCTCGGATCATCACTCCCACTCAGCTGATCAACCGAGCAAGTAAGTTCGTGCAATTTTCTGTTTTGCATTCCCTTTTGTTTCGATGATGTTTGGCGTGTAGAATCATGTTTCTTAGGAAGGTTGAATTGAGGTTTAGTCGAAGAAAGTTGAGTATGGGTTGAGAGAGGTTGTGGGAGCCTGGGAGGAAAGATGAATAGAGTGATATAGGCTTGGTTTGCCAGGTGGAATGTAGGTGGATTGTTCGATGGAATTTAGATGGTAATGAGAAAGTTGCTCCCTAAAATCACTTCGTTAGGATCTAATTTGTCCATCCGGGCGGGAAAATGCTTATAGTTCCATCTAACTTTCCAGCTGCCAAACCAAGCCATAAGAGATTCCAAGTGGAATTGTTTTCTCAAGCTACTCAGGTGGAAATTTAACTTTCATAGGAATCCTTTATATCCCTCGATTCAACTTTCCTTCCACGAGCCTCTCAACCTCAACTCAACTTCATTCCACTAATCTCGATTCAATTTTCTTAGAAAGCATGATTCTAAATGCTGAACCGTACTTTCGTATATGTTGATAGATAGATACTGATTGAATGGTTCACTTTTTTGCATTGTGCCGATCAGCTGGAGTTCCAATTGAGAACATACTT
Source organism: Linum usitatissimum (assembly GCA_030674075.2). Taxonomy (NCBI): domain Eukaryota; kingdom Viridiplantae; phylum Streptophyta; class Magnoliopsida; order Malpighiales; family Linaceae; genus Linum; species Linum usitatissimum. Next base: position 2,040,203 of record JAUJYP020001410.1, on the reverse strand, counting down.
TACCTTGGAGGTCCTAACATTGCCTCTGAGATATACCATAAGGAATATGCTAATGCTCGAATCTGCGGGTCGGAGAAGTGGAGGAAACCGCTGGCGAAGTTTCTAAGGCAACCCCACTTTATAGTTTGGGATAATGGCGATCTTGTTACTCATGAAGTCATGGGCGGGTTGAAGAATGTCTATGCCATTGGCGCTGGTCAGTACTATTGATTCTACCCATTTTAGTATTAGTGATGAAAGTCTATTCTGCTTGTTGCAACATGATGGTGGACTGAACTCTTCTCTTACTGCTGGCTTTTGACCATTTTTCGGCAGGAATGGTAGCAGCTCTTACGAACGAAAGCGCAACAAGCAAGTCGGTTTACTTTGCACACTGTACCTCGGAGATGATATTCATCACTCACCTATTGGCAAAAGAGCCAGAGAGGCTTGCAGGTCCCTTGTTGGCCGACACTTACGTTACCTTACTGAAAGGCCGTAATGCATGGTACGGCCAGCAATTAGCCAAAGGGGTACTGAGTCTTGAAATGGGGGACAGCATCAAGGGCAAGGGAATGATTCAGGTAACTCCTTTTTTAACAGATGTTTTACATCTCCAAACTGTGAGAAAGCCATGAGCTTTTCCTTCATTTCGAAAAGTTGCATGGTTTTTGTTGTACAGGGTGTCTCTGCTGTAAAAGCATTCTATGAGCTGCTAAGTCAGTCCAGCTTAAGCGTCCTGCATCCTGAGGAGAAGAAGCCTGTGGCTCCGGTCGAGCTTTGCCCCATACTCAAGATGCTATATCGAATTCTAATCATCAGGTAACTTCGCCTTTGGTCGAACTTCAGTCATCATCATTCGAAAATGATGGTTCTGCAGTCTGATTGATTACTATACCTGGTTTCCAAAAACTTTGTTCAGGGAGTTTCCTGCAGAAGCCATTCTTCAAGCACTGAGGGACGAGACGATGAATGACCCGAGAGACCGCATAGAGATTGCTCAAACGCATGTCTTCTACAGGCCATCGCTACTGGGTCAGAATCCCTGATATATAACCCTTGGAGTTGAGCTTCCTCACTGATTGATGTCGTATGTGATCTGCGTTAGACTTGTTGAGTTTGGTGCTTACATGTTTAGTTGTATCAAGTAATTTGTTCATGTAGCTTTGTAGAGACTCGAACTGGCCTGCTAAATTTGGTCTGCTGAATTATTATTTTCAAATTGTTGCCCAATTGAAGGAAAGTTAAATGGAAAGTTAATTACAGAATTCGAAGCGAACTCAGCCAGTGGAATAGTGGATGGCCAGCCGCATAGTTCTTGAACATTCCCAGTAGCCATTGAAGTAAATGCGCCATTTGTGCATTTTTTTCAAAGTAAATGCAGAAGTCCAAAAATCGCCTAACATTTTACGTATTTTACCCACTCTTCTTAAGAAGCACCCACCATACATCCATGGCAGGGAAAGGAAACTAGAGAGGCGTCGACCCAAAGCTAAAAACAGCAGTTGTCTGTCTACAGCAGCGACGAAGACGAAGAAGCTGTCGAAGACTAAACTATTGATTTGACACTAATAAATAATAAAATTGATGTGTGCTATTATTAACTTTAATGAACAGGAAAATACGTGTGCGCCATTATTAACTTTAATTTGGTATCTAAACAGTAATAAACCATGACTATATCAGAATTGTACTGGTTCGTTTTATGAATGGTTCAAAGTTTAACCGATCGAAGAGTTTGTCCCGTATGTACAAATACGGTATTGAAAACACTGTAATTTATAGAACATTTCCTTCTTTGCAGGAATCGAGATTCAACGAAGAAGAGAAAGGAGATTCATTCGTCAAATCTAACTCCAATCCTTTACATCTCAATCAATGAACCCACTGGAATGGACGATGAATTACAGAATTCGAAGAGAACTAACGAAACATGGGCATTTCCGGCCGCATATATAGCTCTTGAATGCGCCATTGATGATGATGGATTGTAAGTAAATGCAGAAGTCCAAGAGACCATCCGTTCTCCCTCCTAAAATTCACGTATATAAACCAGTCTCAAGACTCACACCTCTGCAACAAATCTTCACAATCACCATGGCAGAGGAAGAAAACCAGAGAGTCGCCAACCTGAAGCTCAAAGCTGTCGTGGACAGCAGCAGCGACGACGACCACGAAGATGTAGAAGACAAAGGAGGAGATCTCCCAACTGATCTACTCTCACTCGGAAACCTCACCCTTGGTCCCAAGAAGAAACTGCTGCTGATTCCAGTTGGCGGATTCCTCTGCCACAGAGTATTCAAGTACAGGAAAAACAAGTTCAGAATCCCTCGGGGTCGCATCCCAGATTCATCCACCGGAGCCTTCAACGGTGAGTGAGATAATGGTAATGTCCTTTAGCTACAGTGAGATTAAGTTCACTTTACGCCAATCTGTTCCTCTGCAGTTTATAAACGGCCTCACGTGGAAGAGTTCGTCAAGTTCTGCTTGGAAAGATTCGAAGTCGGAATCTGGTCGTCTTCCAAAGAGTCAGCATCATCCAACCTCTTTATGTTGTCATTAAATCTGTCCATTGGTTTTAGTCTTGGGACTTTAACTTGAGTTTTGAAACAGGCATAACATGGATGATGCTCTGGTTTGTCTGTTTGGTCGTGACCTTCAGAAGAAGCTTTTGTTCAGCTGGGTAAATCAACTTAATTATTATAATCTTTCATACTCGCTGGACTACCGTGTCAAACTCAAAGATTCTTTTTTTTATGGTTACGTTGCAGGATCAGAATGAATGTACCAGAACAATGTTCGATTGTTTGGACAATAAGTACAAGCCAATCTTCCTCAAGGACCTGCACGACGTATTTGAATCTCAGATTCTGAAGAAACAGAGTTATTCTGCTTCAAACACCATACTGCTCGAGAGTGATCCGTACAAAGCGCTCGTTAATCCGGTAACTGTTTCCTCATTTTAAACGTATAGAGAATATATCTGGTTTTAACACCTACCATCATACCTGTAGCCAAACACTGCAATATTCCTGGACGAGTACACGGCTGATAAGGTGTCCGATAATGAGCTTGCGGCTGGAGGGAAGCTGAGGAAGTACCTTGATGAGCTTGCAGAAGCTGATGATGTGCCGTCTTTTGTTAAGGCGAATCCAATTGGGAAGCCTGCAATCTCGTCTACACATCCGGATTGGAGCTTTTATAGCAAGATCGTCGATGTCTACGGAAAGAAATTAAGAGCAACCTAGTTTATATGTTTCCATTATGCTTTATTCTCTCATTCCACAGTTCATAAACATTATTCCTGTTCCTTTTTCATTTTGTTTTTCTGTTTCTCAGTTTGACGTGAGCAATGCTATTTCACACAGTTATGATGAATGATCCAGGAGTTCACCCTCTAGCAACTTGATCCATGTCTTATGTCTTGCAATTCTAGGTTATGTTTGATTACTAAGTTACTACATATAACCCTTTTTAGAAGATACTTAGGAGCCTTGCGTGAGCTGGATCCTTAACAAAGACTTTCCAACAATAGAACCTCTAGCAGCTGACAACTTTCCAGAGTTACAAAGACTGTTCCAGAGCAGCTGACAAAACTTTCCAACAATAGAACCTCTAGCAGCCAACCCTGTGATTAATTCGACGCACCCTGATTGGTCGTTTTATAGCAAGAGTGTTGAATCTCCATGGAAGAAAACGAACAGCATCATAGTTCATTTGTTTGCATTATGTCTTTATTTCTGTTTTCCTAGTGTTACTTGTTTCTTAAGATACAAGCAACCTGTTTGGACAAAACTACTTCAAGCATCATCATCTTTCTTTGAAACAATTTCATTCAGACTGTAATGTTACTTCAACTACACGTAAAGAGATAGTTTGTCAAGCCAAAATCATGGTGGAGATGAAACTGCTCAATGGAAACATCAACAAAATCCCAGCTTCTTTACACAGAAAAATACCAGGCATATGATTGATGTTAGCTCATTTTGGCTTTACATTTGCCTGCAGATATCCATTTTCCTAAAGCTACTTCTCTCTCAAACTCTGTTTCAAGCCATGTACGGGCCACGAGGAAGAGGTTCATAACCATCGTGCTGCTCTGAAAATTCATCTCCTTGGGATGAACCAACAGGAATGCACTTAAGGATTGGAGCAACTATCAAACTCACTGCTCCAATCAAAACACTAACCCCCCATAGCTCCCAGCTTAGTGGCACTGTATCAGCAAACGTCCCTAGTAACTCAACCATCACTATCTGGAACAGTACTGTGGAGACCATCACCCCCAGGAAAACCCAGCTGTCCAAGATCCCTCTGAACACGTTCAGCTTCTCCATGTCACGGCTGTTTATCTCGTTAAACACCTGCAGAACATCATCAGCAGCAATGGAGGGTAAGAGATATAAGATGTATGTCGTGAACCGTTGCTTCCTAATAACTCTTACCCTCCATTTGTAGTTCGGCATGTGGAAGCAACGAAATTGCACCAAAATTTTGGTTTCCACTAACCACAAGCCGGCTTGTGGTTATCATTTTATATGAGATCTCGAGTTGTTGGGAGAGAGTTCAGATTGGTTTTTGTATTACCCATTAACAGATACTTGTTCAGATGTGCGAGTGAACATTCTGTATACATACCTGGCAGAAGACGAAAGCATTGAATATGAAAGTGTTCATGGTGTGAGTAGCATCAGGACCATGAAGATTCAACAAGGGCTTCCCTTTGAACTGGAGGATTACAAGAACAACAATCTGGTAAAAGCTCTGCCCTATGATGTTTCTCCACATCACTTTCGTAATGAAGTTCACATTCCTGCCGATCGGAGGCCTCTTCATCAGCCCTTCATGAGGCGGCTCAGTTGCTAGAGCCAATGCTCCAAGAGTGTCCATGATCAGGTTCACCCAGAGCAACTGGACAGTGGTCAGTGGAGCTTCACCTGAAAAAAAAACCAGTTCCGATTTCAAGATATCGTTAGATCTCGAGAGATGAATCTGTAACTTCTTTGTGTGTGGAAAAATGGAAGGGAAGGGTAACCAAACCTGAGACGCAAGCTGAGATGAAGTTGATCATTAGAGCAACTACATTGACTGTTAATTGAAACTGGACAAACTTCTGGATGTTGATGTATACTGATCTCCCCCATTTGGCCACATTCACTATTGTTGTGAAGTTGTCATCCATTATGATCACATCAGCACTTTCTTTGGCCACCTAATGCATACCATTATTTCCGTAAGTCTGTCAGTTGTGTTGATGAATAATATAATCGTTCGTCTGGATGAGGTAGTTTGGCCCAAATATCTCGTTTGGCATTCATTATGAGTTATTTGTGTCTAAATAACTCGTTTGACATCTCAAAAAAATTCTGTGATATTTCAGGACTATGGTCTTAAATGAGTTATTTGAAATACGTCACCCCTAGGAGGTATTTGAAATACCATGATATTTTTAACACATCTACCTGATGAATAGTATACAAATCTACCTGAGAAGCCTCTCCCAAGAACTCGAGTTATGGGGATGCAACAGTTCATGACAAGGTATCTGAGCCTTTAAAGACCGACAGGTCTTCGTCCTCTTCTTAGAGCTCCTGTTTAGGGGGCGTGTTGATGAATAGTATAAAAATCTACCTGAGCACGCTCTTCTTACAACTCGAGTTATTGAGATGCAACGGTTCATGAAAAGTTGAAGAAAAACAAGTGAAGTAGACATTGAAATGAGAGTTCTTTTGATAAGTTACCTCAGTTCCTGCTATACCCATGGCAAGTCCAATGTCAGCCTCAGCCAAAGCTGGAGCATCATTAGTCCCATCTCCAGTCACTGCCACTACTTCTTTGAACACACTCCTCAATTGTGTTACTAACTTGTGCTTGTCTAAGGGCAATGATCTAGCCATAACCTGCAGTAACATCAGCAACATCACATTACATCAACCTGTTTAAGTTGTTGATCATTTGTTTACAAAGGATTATGTGTTTAGAAAAGACCTGAAGTCTTGGTATGATATCCTCCAGCTCTTGCGGGCTCTTACCTCGAAAATCCGACCCCTCGATAGCCAAGCCATCCTCGGTCAAGATGCCACACTCCCTAGCAATAGCTTTTGCTGTATTGATGTTGTCACCAGTAACCATCCTAACCTTAATCCCAGCAGCTAAGCAAGTCCTGACAGCTTCCTTAACCCCTGGCCTAACAGGATCCTTAATCCCAACAATAGCTATCAATGTGTAACCTTCTTCAGGTATATTTCCACCTTTCGAAACAGCCTTCCCTAGTTCCTTGTAAGCCAAGCAAAGTGTCCTCAAAGCTTCGGATGCGAACTGATCTATCACACTCGTGATGTTCCTCCTTTCCTGATCGGTCAACAGAGCTTCTTTTCCATCAGGACCTATGACTTTATCACACACCTTGAGAATAATCTCCGATGCACCTTTACAGAACGCTCGAAAGCCTTTTCGATCGGGAAGCGTTATCAGCACAGACATCTTCTTCTTAACCGAGTTAAAAGGCTCGACTTTAACAATATCGGATTCTCTTCTGTGGACTTTGAAATCACCCCCTAACAGCATTCCAAACTCCAGGATTGCAGTATCAGTTGGTGTCCCTAAAATATTAGTCTTCCCATCTTTCCCCTTCACAACCTCGGACCCGGTGTTCTGGAATATTGCCTGAATGAGCATTTGAAACACAGATTCCGACACAACTGACTTCACAACATTCTTGATATTATTAGAAACTGGTTTTATTTCTCCACATAACCATACTTTGGTGACCACCATATGGTTCGTGGTCAAGGTTCCGGTTTTATCAGTGCAAATACAGCTAGAAGACCCCATAGTCTCACAAGCAGATAGATGCCTCACCAAGGCTTTATCATTCATCAGTTTCTTCATTGCAAATGCAAGACTCAATGTCACTGCCAAGGGTAGCCCCTCGGGGACAGCAACGACGATGATAGTGACAGCGATCGCGAAGAAATTCAACAGCTGTAAAGCATCATTCATTGACCATTCAGTCAACTGGTTATGTTCTGCCTTGAAAACCAAGTACCTTCCCAACAGAACCAAAAATGTCATCATAGCAAAAACCAAACCGATTTTCCCAATGATTGTCGCTACACCGTTGAGCTTCACTTGTAACGGTGTCTCTTCATCGCCTGCTTCGCTCAATGTCGCCATCAACCTCCCCCATTCTGTCCTCATCCCAACTGATGTAACCAACATTTTACCAGAACCATCTTGAACTTTGGTCCCAGACAGTAAGAAAGGTCTGTTCTTGGTCACATCAACCGGTTCGCTCTCACCGGATAAGCTCGATTCATCCACAGACAAACTATGGCCGGACACCAATACCCCATCTGCCGGAACCAAATCTCCAATTGACAAATGAACAATGTCACCAACAACCAAGTCAAAGACTGAAACTTTCTGCCTGCAACCTTCTCTAGTGACCTGAACCATTATATTTTTTTTCTCCTTGTCCAGAACTTTGAACTGTAACGACTGTTTGTAGTCACTTGTTGCTGTAACCATAACAACCAAGAATATGCAAAGGATGATTCCGATTCCATCGTACATACCGTCCGGCCAGCCTTCAGTGGCAATGCCAACACCTACCGATACCACTGCACAAACCATGAGTATGATCAGTGTCAAGTCGTGGAGCGCCTCCCAAACGAACATCCAGAACGATCTCGAGGGCTTCTCAGCGTACTGGTTTGTTCCATAGATGTCCTGCCTGACCGGAACATCGCTCGAGACAACGCCATTGGTTAGGGAAACTGATACTAGCCTTGAGAGACCTTCAACTCCTCCATGCGATGTCAAGGCTTTCTTGTCATGGGATCTGACCATGGTTGCTAGCTCGTTCGGTTCGATCCCGAAACCGGCTTGTTTGATGTCGCCGGGGAGCTTGTACTCGACCCGGTTCTGGTTGTTGCTTGCTGATAATGCAGCAGCTGTGGCAGTAGAGCAAAACCATTAGTTCTTACTTCTTAGTTCATAATACAAACACAGTCTTGACAGAGTTTTAGTTACCATCAATGAATTGCAGTGCTGCTTTCTGCACATACAGAGCCACTCTTATCTTTTCCTGGAAAGATCAATGGAGTGTATTAGTAAGCATGTAACCTTCAACCAAACCAAACCCTGAAATTATAATTTGACAAAAGGGTTTCCAAGAGACTGTGAACATGGAATCATCAGACTACCAACAACCTCTTGACAAAGTAAAACAAGACAGATAAGACAGTCAACAGTGTGCATGTTTTTTTTTTTGTGATCAAGAATGTGAACATTTCACACCTAACAGAAACTATGAAGACTTTTTTGTAATAGGTAGCCTCCCAGGGAGAAAATAGATAGAACAAAAACAACTTAATTATCTAAGTTCGTGAGATTTGCCTTTATACAACTTCAGAGATATGTAAGGATGTATAGGTAGTTCCGTAAACATTCCGCGAAAACGAGAGCATATCATCAAGTAAGCCTGAATCTCGACAATGATAGCCACACAGTTTACAATTTAAATTTTTTAAATTTTGTAAAATGAGATGAAGGAAAAAACACGGATTTTCTTTATTTCATCACATTGATAAATTTTAATACCTTTATGAACAATGAAAAAAATTATCGCTCTTAAAAAATACATTTATATCCGTTTAACATGGAATATTCTTCAGATTATAATTGTTTAAATTTGGATCACGGAACATACTTGATGAATATTTTATACATGTCCAACTACTCATTAGTACTTAACCATCGAATGTGATATTAGGTCCAAATGTCATAATAGAGTTGTTCTGCTAGTGATTTGTAACGTGATCATAAATTTTACCAATGAGAGTGTATACGATAAATAATTTTTAAGATAATCATAATATATGACTACTAATCTGTATAATATTTAGATTAATTACTACATTTTTTCACAGGCTTGATCAATTAGAGATGCGGAGGTGGCAGAGAGAAAAGAGGAACCTGGAGTTTTTTACGTTTCCGATCAGCCTCGGCACGTTTGGCTAGATCGGCGACCATACGAAAGCGCCGGCGGGGGTTCTTGACGACGGAGACGGATGACCTCCACCTCCTTAGAGCTTCATCGGACGGCCGCTTGGCCTCCACGTCGAAGTTGTCTCTCAGAAACTTCTCCATTAATTACTACTGATGTGAATTAATTAATTAATTAATTCATTGAGACAGTACCGTGTGATGTATAGAAAGGGGGAAAGAGAGGGATTAATTAGTTGGTTAATTTTAATTTAATTGGAAATTTTCAAACCGGAAGCGCGAATGGCGGGAAGGATTATGACCCCTGAAAGAAAGCTCTTCACTTGTGGAAACATTCAAACTTTGTAATTAAGGTCCGTCTTGTCGGAAGTAATGTTTTTTTCGTACGAAAATATTGAAATTTATCGTTGGATCTTGGTATTAAAATTTAATAGTCGGAAGAAAAAAAAGAGAAATAAAAATGGATTTGGTCACCTAGTTATCAAATAGTAATAATCTTTTAGAATTTGAGGTTTGATTGAAAATTCTAGCAATAGCCACGTTCATATCTTTTTACTTAAAATGTGTAATAATTATATTAGGAAAGATGGAGGATTATTATGTTATCCAAGATCGATTGATATACAAGAAATATTAGAGGTTTGTCTACCCAAACAACAGGCTAGTCCTAGTAATCTTATGTATGTTACGATGTTTGTATTTTTCTTAAGATGATGTTACTCCTGACGATTAGAATAATGATAATCGTTTTTAAGTATGGGTAAACTAAAAATCCGTTATGTGCGGTACGAATATGAGTGGATATTAAAGTATCTGAACTGAATCCAAATGAGTCAATTTAATTACTATAAAAATAATTTGATGAAAATACTTTTTACGTTTTTTTGGATAATATGATATTTTTATGTTTATAACAGCTAATTATTTTACTTTTTATAGTTAAATATAAAATTTTGAAGTTATGTAATTCGGAAAAATAATAGAGTTAGTGAATGTTTATACTTAAAATTTAAAGTTTTTCATGCTATGGTTATAATTGAAAACCAATGGGTTTGAGTATGATATGAATTCGATTACTCAAAGTTCTATTTAGGATGGTTATTAACTACTATAGGTGGAAATGGATATTAACTACTATACCCGAACAAAACGTTGTAAAGTTTATGATAGATAAAAGAAAGATAGTTAGTCGTCTTGGGGTCGTTTGGAATTCCAAGTGATTGCGTATAGTGCGAGTTCAACTGCACCTATACCTTATGGTACTTAATCTCTCTCCCAAACCATCTACAACACTATCACAACCCATCAACATCACCTAATAAGCCTCATGAGACTATTCATCCAATTTAAAAAATAACCGTTAGAACTGAAAATAACCCACTCAAATAGTGACGACGGACTATGAAAAATAATATTTTAAATGGAATTTGTTGCATTCCATTTTCTCTTTAAATATTTTCATCAAAGGTTTGACCGCAATTGACTACAATTGTAAACAATTGACCAAAATTTGGGGTTTAGCTAAAAACCAACCACTCCTTTCCAGTTCACACTTCCCACTCCGTCTTCTTTGCCTTCTCCATCTTCACGCATTCCTTGTTGCAGAGCTTCTCTTCTTCTCCATGTCATAGCTAGCTACTGCATTGCGCTTTCTCTTCTGGTTTAAACCCTCCCAACCACAATGTGCGACCCCATTAACCCTCTCAAAAGAAGCCTTGACGAGATGATCAACCCTACCACTGATGTGGGGGACGTCGTTCCCCTCATCACCGCCGGTCAAAATTCCGTCACCCAACCACCGGCTCCCCCCTCCTCCGGCGAGGACTTCACCCCCAGAAGGTAGTTTTATCCCCCCTGTTCCAAACACACTCCTTTGCTCATGGGTAGGGTTTTGCTAAACCGTACTAGTAGAGATTTTGATGATCCAACTTTTTTTGTTGGTTTTATTTCTTACTTCCAAAACCAGTTATCAGTTGGACGTTTATGAGATTGCTAAGCAGAGGAACACCATAGCTATGTTGGATACGGGTGCTGGCAAGACTATGATAGCTGTGATGTTGATCAGGGAGATTGGTCAGAAAATCAAGTCTTCTCCCAGCAAGAAATTGATATTATTCTTGGCCCCCACCGTTCATCTTGTGAATCAGGTATGTTCCTAGCTCTTAATTTCTAGGTCATTATTGTACAAGAATGCCCAATCAACTCACTCTTTTTGTCCTTCCAGCAATATGAGGTGATCAAAGCTCACACCACTTTTGATGTGGGAGTGTACTTCGGCGCTAAGAGGGTGGATTCTTGGAACTTGAGTCACTGGCAGAAAGAAATTGATGAACATGATGTATGTGTGCTTACTGTTGCCCCACCACATTAGATTTGTTGAGTTTTAAAGCAATTTAAGATTGGCATGGTGTAATGAATCTGCCTTAGTAAAGGATAGCTGATTATCCTGTTGATTGGTGGAGTTATAGAATTGCATGGTGTGCCAACGGATGATTAGGTTCATTTCACAGACTTCACAGTGTTAATTTTGACGATTTCCTTGTTTGAGTTCCTCAATATCGTTTGATCATAGTTTGCTAACCATATTTCGGACATTTTTTCCTGTCCTTTGTTGGGTCATTTTTACCTACATGTTATTTGCGGTATAGATCATGCTCCGAATCTACTTTGCTATTGGATTATGTTTCATGGTTCGTGTGTTTACTGACACAGTTTTATGTGCATGGTTTTGGAGGTATTGGTCATGACACCACAGATACTCTTGGATGCTCTAAGAAATGCGTTCCTCAATCTGGAAATGGTATCCTTGGTGATATTTGACGAGTGTCATCGTGCTACGGGCAATCATCCTTATGTTAAGATAATGAAGGTTTTCTCTTTTTCGTGCGGGCATTTCTAAGTTCATAACTTTTACTTTGTGATGATAGTAGGGGAAAGTTCTTATGTTCACTGTTATGTTTTTCAAGGAGTTCTATGTGAATGGCAATGCAAAACCGAAGGTGTTTGGTATGACAGCATCACCTGTTGCTAAAAAGGGTATGTACCTGTTTGAGAAATGAAATATATCAACATGAAAGACTCATTTTCGTGAAGGAATTAGTTAACTACTCGGAAAAATGACGAGTTCACTAATTCTCTTGTACTGCTAATCATATTGAGAAAATAGAGCATTCAACTCATGATGTCCTGCAAATCTTCTTTATTGATACCTTGAACTATAACTGTTAGTTTTGACTCGATATATTTTAATCAGTTGTCTTTTCCTGGGAAGGTCATGTCCAACACTCTTAATGTGTCTTTTTATCTTATCCATGTTGCTTAGGGGTATCTTCTTCTCGAGATTGTGAAGATCAGATGTCGGAACTTGAGAGCATATTGGATTCTCAGGTACTGGTTATCGTTTAAGTAATACTGTTTTTCATGTAGCTGTTGAAGATTATCTTGTTTTAATTACAGACTTTGTATGTCACCACCAGACCTCTCATATTTATCGGTATTGTAGATCTATACGATCAAAGACAGGGCTGAGATGGAAATATATGTTCCATCGGCAAAGGAAACTTGTAAATTCTACAATAAAGCTCGGTTTTGTGCTGCTGATCTTAAAGCTGAGATACAAAGATCTTGGTCCAAGGTACCCTGAGCTGAACATAATGATGTCTATTTGCTGGTCATGCGTTACAGAATTGGTTATAGTTAAACATTTATGTGGTTAACTCTTGATGTACTCATTAATTCCGTTTGTCTGGACAGTTTGATGGTATAATTGCAAATTTGCAAGGGTCAATGCAAACTGGTTGTAAAGATATGGAGGATAAAGTCAAGGAACTGAGAAGGCGATTGTCTAATGACCATGCAAAGATTGTGAACTGCCTAGAAGATCTTGGTCTTAAATGTGCTTATGAGGTATGATTGTAAATGGACCTACACATAGAAGCATTTTGCTCAAAGATATTTTCTAGTCCATAAAAAGTTTGGCCGCAATCTTCATACCAGGAGTTTCCAACTTCCAAATTTTCTTTTGAAATGCGAGGAATGCATTAAGGTATATGGTTGATTAGAGAATGGGAATTACAGAAAATTTCCCAAAACAACTTCTAAGGATAAGGAAACAAAATAAAGAGGACAGAATAAGAATATCTCAACATGTTTCATGCTCTGACATCTTCTAAACTACCTTATTGTAGGCTGTTGAAGTGTGTTTAGAGAAATCTCCTAATTCTTTCCCGGAATGTGAAACGTATAGAGAAATTTCTCAGCAACGCAAATACTTCCTTGAAGAAGTAGCATCCAAAATTGGGAAATCCATGCCACCTGGTACGTTATCTTGTAATAAAAACATCTATCTTTTTATACTTCTAATTATAATTTATTTGAACAATTGTTAATTTCTGTGGAATCAGCAGTCTTTCTTTCCTTCAAGTGTTTTGATTCTTGACGTAGGTAATTGGTTTCGATTCATGGTTATTGATCACTTCTATGTCTGGAGTGTTAAATTTACTTCCTGTTCTCTACTTCATTATCGGGTCATTTGATTTTGGAATTAAGATTTGAAATAGCAAGAGATTTGAAATGGAAGACATATGCAAGCTGTTGGGTAAATAGCTTTTTTTAATCTTTTATCTGATACTATTAGCAGCATTATATGCATGTCCTGTTTCTTGTTATTTCTTCATTTGAAACTCGCTATTGAGATATTTTTCTTGCATCAGGTGATGCTTATATGCTGGATTCTGGTTTTGACTATTTCAAAGCAGTAGATTCAGGTTATATGTCGCCAAAGCTATATGAACTTCTTCAGCTTTTCCTATCATTTGGGTAATAAAAATGTTTCTCTCCTCGCTTTATATTCAGAATCTCTCTGGGCTATGATTGATTTTATTTGGGTTATCCTTGCAGCAGAGCTACAGAGGTACTGTGCCTCATATTTGTGGACAGAATAATCACCGCTAAAGTGATTGAGAGATTTGTGAGCAAAGTAGCAGTTTTGATGCACTTTGCTGTATCTTATTTAAGTGGTACCAGTACATCAGTTGATGCAATAGCACCTAAACTGCAGAGAGAAATCTTGGAAGCATTTCGCGCCGGCAAGGTATTTGACATTATATGTTCTTATTACTGAAGTGTAAGTTATATAGAAAATGCTGAGAGTTTTCCTTTTGTGAAGGTAAATCTATTATTTGCCACTGATGTGGTAGAGGAGGGTATTCATGTGCCAAAATGCTCCTGTGTTGTACGTTTTGACCTTCCTAAGACAGTACGCAGTTATGTACAGTCTCGGGGGAGAGCTCGTCAACATAATTCCACGTTTGTCACTATGCTTGAGAGGTGAAGTTCCTTTATCCCAAAGATGCAACATGTATTTTCTTTTATAACACTTTTTTCTTTATAACAAAGATGCTAGGCTCATGTTAGAAAAGTTGTTGCTTTGGTTCATTTGGCCTATCGAGGATTTTGTTTCTGTTATTTAATTCATTCTCTCATGTATGTATTATGCTAAAAGAAATCAATGCCACATTATTTCCAGGGGAAATGAGAAACAGAGGGATCAACTGTTTAATGTCATTAGAAGTGAGTGGTCTATGAGAGATACAGCTAGTAATCGAGACCCTGAATTTTGGATTGCAAAAACTTGTTCCCAAACTGAGTTGAAGGCTTATGTCGTAGACAGGACTGGGGCTTTAGTTACTGCTGACTCCAGCATTAGCCTCTTAAACAAGTATTGTGAAAAGCTTCCCGGTGACAGGTATCTCTACCTCTCTCCTGCCCAGTGATGCTTTCTTCCGTACTTCTTGATATTGTTTTTGAATTTTAGCCTTATTTAGCTGGTGTTTTAACTCAGAAGCTACCCACCAAGCCCAACTTTTGAATTTGAGCTTGTCGAAAAGGCTTACCGGTGTCACATAAAGTTACCACCTTCTGCCATATTCCAAATGCTAGCTGGTCCAGTTAGTAGAAATCAACAACTAGCTAAACAGCTAGCTTGCTTGGAAGCTTGCAAGAAGCTGCATCAGATGGGTGGTTTAGATGATCATCTTCTAGCAGCATCTGAAGAACCTTCATCATTCCCTCAAAAAAAGGAAGAGCCCTCATCAGAGAAACAGCTTATGCCGAAAAGTAAAAAAGCATCCGCAGGTGCAGGTATGACTGTTTTTGGTTATTGTTCACTGAAGGCGCAACCTTTGTCAGAACAAAAATGCATGTTGCCTTTTGTTTTGTTCTTCAGTAAGATTAAAACACTTTAAACTGCTTTGCACTTTATGAATCGGGGTGATCTGTTATGGCAGTTTGGAACTGGGTATAATAATGCCCCAAGAATACACCATAGCTTAATTTTCCAGCCTAACCAAATGTTTATGTCAGCTTTTGGAAGCCTATGCACTTGTCTAATCTGAAAAAGTGTTGCTACCACCCCCTTAGTTTCACAAGATACAGAGTCTTACTACGGTTGGTGCAAATTAAACTTGAACAATATAGTTAAAGAGTCTTCATAAGCTTAATAAGCTTGGCTTGCAGGCTAGAGATTGAGTGCGGTAGTTTTCATATGGGAAATAATGAAGTGAAGAAAAGTTTTGATTTTCAATTCTCAAAAGCATCTGAAAAACAATCCGTTGGAAGACAATCAACGAATACTAGGTAGGACCCAATGGAAACGAAATATAATAGAATTAAAAAAATCGAATCTTATGCTCTTGAGGATCCCTCTTTAATTGCATTAACATGTCTAAATCTGACAAACAAAGGGCCTTAGTTGGATCTATAACTGTGTAATGACTTCATGTTATTGTACCATTTCCTGAAGGTAGTACAAAGAGGAAGGAGTTACATGGTACAATTCGCATCCGTGCATTATCATGCAGCTCGGAAGGCAAACTTGATGGAGCTACTTTCTATTCCTACAAGTTTGACTTCTCCTGTAATGTTCCCAGCCATATTTATTCCAGTTTTGTTCTTCTGACTGAAGCAATGCTTCATGATGATGTGGGGAACATTGAACTGGACCTTTATTTAGTCGGAAAGAGAGTTAAGGCCTCTGTTTATTCATGTGGGGAGCTGCATTTGAACAATGAACAGGTAGGGTGGGCATGCAATGTATTCTATGTGTGGCTTGTAGGATTCTGAGTATGTTCTTTATTTACCCAACTAATCAATTCAAGTTCGTTCTCTTATCAGATCATAAAAGCAAAGTGCTTTCAGGGGCTTCTTTTCAATGGTCTGTTCGGAAGATTGTTCACTGGATCCAAAAAGAGTGCAACCCCAAGGGAGTTCTTACTTTCAGTTGAAACAGCACTTTGGAGTCCGTCATATATGTATCTTCTTCTACCTATTGAAACTTCTTGTGCCTCAAACAAAGAAGCTTTGTCAGTAAATTGGTCAGGGATAAGTGCTTGCACTTCTGCTGTAACATTTATGACAAAAAACTCCTTGGGCGGTGATAGTTGTGACAGTGACAGCAGAGATCAATCAGTTCCAGAATCCAACGGCTCCAAGATATTCAACTTCGCTAATGTTTCAGAAGATATCAACAATGTGATGAATATGGTTTTCTTGGCTGTTCACACAGGCAAGGTATATTCAATTGTTGAAGCCGTTGATGACATGTCTGCAGAGAGTCCTTTTGATGGAAATGATGATAATGCAGCTGTCAAGTACTCAACGTTTGCTGACTATTACAACAAGAAGTATGCCCTGCTCTCTAAAATGATTTGGCTAATTTATCTGTATTCACATTATACTGTATAGTTTATTCACACTTTACCTTGTCAGATATGGAATCGTACTCAAGCATCCAAGACAGCCTATGTTGCGGTTAAAGCAAAGTCACAATCCACATAACCTTCTTATGGACTTCAATGATGAAGGTGATGAGATAAAATCTTGTATACTCAATCCCTAGTTGCAGCTACTAGCATGTTCTTTCCATTTTACAAGGACATCCTAGTGTCGAGATTTATAATAACATGTTCTGCTGGGAGGGAAATATAATTTCAAGGTCCATGTAAGATATCAGTACGGCTGTGACATATAACGCCTGAACTAACTTGATTCAATAATTTGCAATCACTCAATTGTTCAGTTCGCCAATCAGGTTATATCTTATTAAGAACTTTTCTTTATAATGAGCAGGTGAATCAAAAGGCAGCAGCATTGTGCAAAAACAGCGATTTTATGCTCATCT
This sequence comes from Linum usitatissimum, assembly GCA_030674075.2. Taxonomy (NCBI): domain Eukaryota; kingdom Viridiplantae; phylum Streptophyta; class Magnoliopsida; order Malpighiales; family Linaceae; genus Linum; species Linum usitatissimum. Next base: position 2,023,036 of record JAUJYP020001410.1, on the reverse strand, counting down.
TCCCCCCGAGGTTATAATTGTCATAGATATTCCGAGCTCTGTTCTAAAATCTATGTACTTGCTTCCATCCATGATGCATCGTCTGGAGTGTCTGATGCTAGCAAGTCAACTTCGACAAGACATTGATTTTACGGCAGCAAACTTTCACATTTCGAGCTCACTGGTGTGTGTTGTCACATGGTTACTTCAGTAAAACACAAGTAAATCTACCTGTCCAAAGAATCATTTATCCACCGTGGCCAATAACTGAGCTTGTTCTTTTTCCTTTTTCTTTATATTTTTGTATCTTAGATTCTAGAAGCAATATCAACACGGAGATGTTGTGAGAACTTCTCTTTTGAGCGACTGGAGTTGCTAGGGGATTCAGTTTTGAAGTATGCTGTTGGTTGCCATCTGTTCCTGAAGCATCCTGATCAACATGAAGGTCAATTATCTGGTTCTCGCTCACATTTGGTCTGCAACTCAACACTGCACAAATTCGGAATAGAACGCAAAATCCAGGTACTGATGCTGTCATTATCTTTTGCAGACCATATTTCTGATATGGTGTAAGCTTGTTCTATTATCTTGTATGTCCTGGAAACTTTTGGGAGAAGCTCATACCGTGCTGTCATTATCTTATATTTCAGGAATATATACGGGATGGTGCATTCGACCCACGTCGTTGGGTTGCTCCAGGACAACAAACTTTGCGGCCAGTACCATGCAAATGTGGAATTGATACGTTAGAAGTTCCTTTGGATGCCAAATTTCAGTCGGAGGATTCAAAAATTAAAGTTGGAATCAGTTGTGATTTGGGACATAGATGGATGGGTTCTAAAACTGTGTCCGACTGTGTTGAAGCAATCATAGGAGCTTACTATGCGGCTGGTGGACTGGTGGCTGCACTGCATGTGATGAAGTGGATCGGTATTGACCTGGAACTTGATCCTCAGTCTGTTCTTCAAGCCATTAACAGTGCTCCCTCGCGAACTTCTATCCCAAGTGATATCGAGGTGACGAGCCTTGAATCAGCACTGGGTTACACATTTAATGCAAAGTTTCTCTTGTTGGAGGCGGTGACACATCCATCAATGAAGGAACAGGGAGAAAAGTATTGCTATCAGGTTGTCAAATTATGTTCCAATAGTATTATTATTATTGTGATAATTCTTTGCTTGTTTTTGTACTCTACTATAATGCTGCTATTAATCTTGCTTCTTTGACAGAGGCTTGAATATCTGGGGGACTCGGTTTTGGATTTGCTGATCACAAGACATCTTTATGAAAACCACAAAAACCTAGATCCTGGCGAGTTAACGGATCTACGTTCGGCTTCCGTTAACAATGAGAGTTTTGCTCAAGTTGCTGTGAAACATAAGCTCCATACACATCTTCGACATTGTTCAACGTTACTTGAGAGCCAAATAACTGAATACATTAACTCTTCCGGGGGATCTACAGAAGGAACAACAACATCAGCAGCTGGCACAAAGGGCCCCAAGGCAAGTCCTCATATAACTAGTTACTGCTGTTGAAGAGTGGTTTCGACCTCTTTAAGTTGGAATAGTGCAAAGTTCCTTTGCTCATGGCATTATTTTCTGATCCATCAACTGTAGTGATTATTCTGCATTCTGTACAGGCTCTTGGCGACCTGGTCGAAAGCATTGCTGGGGCGGTACTGGTGGATACTAACCTCAATTATGAGGAAGTCTGGAGAATATTCGAGCCTCTTCTATCTCCAATTGTGACACCAGACAAACTCGAGCTGCCTCCATATCGTGAGTTGGTTGAATTGTGTGGCTCTCTGGGATGTTTCACAAAGGAAGATTGTACGAACAAAGGGGATATGGTGCACGCTAAGCTTACCTTACAGCTCGATGATGCCCTCATAGTTGCAGAGGGGCATGATCAAAAGAAAAAGTATGCCAAAGGGAAAGCAGCTTCTCTACTGTTAAAGGAGCTTGAGGTTTGTTCTGTAAAGCTCTCTGCATTCAGTAACTTTTTCTTTGATATTAAGCTTCAAATGATAGTTAAAATCATGCGTGGCCGAGCAGATGAACACATATGTTTACTGTTCCGGGTAAATATAACCATTCCATATCTGGCTTATGTCATTCTTGAGTTTAAAGCTTTCATTTTGAACTGGTTTACAGAAAAGAGGGCACTCAAGGGCTGGTACAAAGAAGAGGAAGTATGAGACAGACTGTATTTCTGTATCTCATCCGACGGAAGGTCAGAGTGTAACAACCAAGGTCAAGATACAGAAGACTCGGGAAAATTTGCCTGCATTGACAGATGGAGCTCCTTCCATTCAAAGCACAGTGACTCCAGGTATGCACTATTATTTGGATTGGGATACATCCATACGGCATTGCGGAAAGCATGCAAATTTACTACTTGTTTGAAGAAATTACGGTTCTGATTTCTTTTTTTGACCCTGTTACTCTTCTTTCGGGTTAACACAGTCATCAAATCAATCAACACGACGAAAGGAGGACCTCGGAATACTCTTTTCGATCTATGCAAGAGAGAACAATGGACATTGCCCACTTTTGAAACAACAGAAGAAAGATTCAGGTTTTCCTGCGTTTCACATTTTTAACCATTAAGCTCTGCCATATCTGAAATGTGAATGTTCCCCCCAAGTTGATTCAGTTTTTTTCTAATCCCAGCACGCCAGTGGAAGTTGGTGACGACAACAACAAAAGAAGTACGTTGAACACCTTCACAGCCAAAATCACGTTGAAAATACCGTTGTTCGGGGTGATCGAATGTGATGGCTTGGCCAGAGCAGATAAGAAGAGTGCTTACGACTCAGCAGCTTGGGTCATGCTTCATGAGCTTGAAACGAAGCAGCTACTTATCATCTCTGATCAATGAAGGTTTTACTGATTACTAATATTAGCCGAGGACTTGTAGTTGTAGACATCTTGATGATGACCTCCTTAGTGTAAAATAAGTAAAAAAACCATCTGAGCTTGAGGCCTAATATTCCCACAGGTATATGAAAAGTTAATTAACCTTCCTCTGATGTTGTCTCTATACCTCTGTCGTTACCATTGCTCGTTGAAGGTCTTCGTTCGTGGCCGATGAAACCATTGTCTCCTTCATGGCCCCCCTCGACAACAACGTTTTGCGATCTATGATCTTTTCATCTCGTAATTTTTGGTACAAGTTTGCTTTCTGGCGGCGACCATTAGAACAATTAATCTGACCTCGCATTTCCGAAGGGACAGCTTTCTAACTCAAGATGATCAATCTTCACTCTGAAATCAACCAACAAGCCTCTGAGCCTCACAACCTCGGACTCCAACACGGCCTGCCTTTGCAGCTCCGTCACCAGCTCCTGGTTCAACACGCGTAGCTTCTTCACTTGTTCCTCCAAGGAAGCTGTGTGTGCCTTCTTCTTCTTGCGGTATTTCCTCACTGCCACCCTGTTTCCCAATGGCCTCCTCTTCGTCGTCTTCTTCGAATTGCGGTTGTAAGTAGTACTGTTCTGTTTCTCTAACGTTGTTCCAGGTGGAATTATCAGTACTTTGGTATGTGTGTGGCGGCAAGTGTGTGAATGAGTGGTTGCATTAGGACCTGGAGGGTTGCAAGTGTGAGTGTGGATGCAGGTTCTACTAATCTCAACCATTGTTTATGAAGCTCGGGCTATCCTTGAAGGATTGGTTTATGCATCTTAATCCTCCCAACAGAGTAAAATCCTCTTCGATTATCGAGAACTCGTCGTAGCCATTAACAGGCAAAAACACTGTTGGTCATGACACTGTTCCACCTACATTGATCGTATTGTGTGTGTCCATTCTGCAGCAACACCCCCTTTTGACCAGTAGTTACATAACTTGTGAGCTAGGAATTCGAGAGCTGATTGGGTCACTCGAAAAGTCCTATTTGCCTCTCTTCTGTTCGACTGGATAAATTCTCTGTAATGCTCATCGTGCTCCCAAGGTTAATGAGAAGAGTAGTTGGGTTTTACCTTAAAGTTTGTTAGTCGCGTTATATTCTTTACGGACATTTAGACGGAAATGGATAGTCTCCAACTTGTCACCTACCTCAAACTTGAGTTAGAAGTTTCGTTAAGAAAAAAATTTGAGTGGCCAAAACATTACCTACTCCATTTATGAATGACAGCCAATATTCTCAACTCCATACTAAAAAGAAATTCAATCCAAAGAAATGGGAACATAGAAAAAATAGGAAGAAAATTTGTAGCAGGTGGGTGGACAAAAAACGAGCTCTGAAGCCGAATGAACCTCAAATCTCGCCGAGTCGAGTCTCAATCTTCTTCCAGAGTGTTTTTGTCAGTTTGCCTCAAGTATACTAAACGTGCAAGCAACCCCACCAGAATCCAACACGCAAAGCACGGAGCTTTATTTGACACTCGTTGCCTCTCTTCAAATTCAAAGGTAAGAGCTTTGTCCACCGAAGCCCAGAAACCGACAAGTCCCCAATTTCCTTTATTTCCACGACACTTTGATCGGTGCCGGGCAATCTTCTCCTTCACGAATTTCGTTCCCACAGTCTCTAGCTTTTCATTCTACTTCACTAACTTTTCAGCTGACGAAGCCTACTGCTATTCTTCCTGGAGTTTGAAGGGTTTCGTTGATTTCTAGCGTTCAGGAGATTTTGCAGAGGTAAAGTTCTGTGTTTTTTCTATGTCAGTTTCTGTTGTTTGTGTACCTAAATAGCTAAGTGAGTGTTTCATTTTACTGATCACTGCAGAAAGAAAGAAGCTTTTTTTGTGTGGCTATGGAAGTGATTCCCCTTAGTACTACTACCTCAAGGTTTCAAGTATTAAATCTGAGGTGGCAAGTGGTTAATAGAGACTCAGATTCTTGTAGAAAGCCTCAAATTTCTCTTCCTAGATTAAAACACAAAAGTTGGGTTTCGATATCAGCTAGCATCAACGAGTTTGGCTTCCTCGGGGAACCAAAGAAGAAGTCCAACTCAAAGGTTTTGAGTGGGAAGACCGATAGCTATGTGATTGGAGAGGATGATAAACTGGGTAGTGTTGTACGAAAAGGTAAAGTCTTGATTCCAAGTTTACCAGATGAACCCAGCAGTGCTTCAGTAAGCAGTGGCTTCTGGGAATGGAAACCTAAGATGAACGTGCACTACGAGAGAGCTGGCTGTGAGAATCTGGAATCTCCACAGGTGCTATTTCTTCCAGGTTTTGGGGTTGGTTCTTTTCATTATGAGAAGCAATTGAAGGATTTGGGTCGCCAGTATAGGGTATGGGCTGTTGATTTCTTGGGGCAAGGTTTGTCTTTGCCTATTGACAATCCCACTAATTCACTGTTGAGTCAAGAAGGTGGTGACTCTCCAATGTGGGGATTTGGAGATGAAGCTGAACCTTGGGCTAGTGAGCTTGTTTATTCTGTTGATCTATGGCGGGATCAAGTCCGCTACTTCGTAGAAGAGGTAATTTTTGCTACTCTTTGTAGTATCGTTCCCCCGGATATATTAGATATGTGGAGAACCGTTACATTTCAATAACTCGAGTTGTTGGGAGAGGTTTACAAGATATGATAGGATTCATTGATGTTCGGAATATTATGTCACCTTGTTCTTCTATTTATGAGCCATACTATTTCATTATGTTATAGAGCTGTTAAAAACCTGACCCGAGTTAGCTCAGTCTTAGCTCCACTTAGCCCCAATCAATAATTTGAATCGACCTCGCTCAAAAGCCAACAACCTGTAACTTGTCCAATCTGAAAATCTCAAAACATTCAAACTAAGTGAACTATGATTCGATTGACCCTACAATTTGTGAACCCATAGAATGGGACTCGTTTATGTTAGAACATGGTGTCACCTTTGTTCTTGTGACTGTGAGACATACTATCTTATTCCGTGCAGGTAATTGGCGAACCTGTCTATATCGTGGGGAACTCGTTGGGAGGATACGTTGCACTCTACTTTGCTGCAGAACATCCCGAATTGGTTAAGGGTGTGACATTACTTAACGCGACTCCTTTCTGGGGATTCTTGCCGAATCGTGTCAAGTCGCCAGCCTGGGCAAGAGTGTTCACCTGGTCAGGAACATTTCCTCTGCCTCCAAGGGTGAAAAAGATTATGCACTTCTTGTGAGTTTCTTCCCCCATAATCCTTAAATTTATTGCTTACATCAATATGTCGCTCGCTGCTTCCCTTCGCTTAATCTTTCATTTTTCGATAGATGGCAGAAATTTAGCGATCCTAGAAGTATTGCGGAGATACTCAAACAAGTCTACGCAGATCATTCGACAGACGTAGAGAAGGTATTCTCTCGTATCGTGGAGATAACTCAACACCCTGCAGCTGCTGCATCATTTACCTCGATCATGTTTGCTCCGAGGGGAGAACTATCCTTCACCGAGGCTCTCTCCAGGTCGGTTTGTGAATTGACGTGAACTGTCCTTTTGTTCATAAGATTGTTGCAAACTTCATTATATTCGTCTTCGCAGATGCAAAACCAGTGATATACCGATCTGTCTCGTGTACGGGAAAGAAGATCCTTGGGTGAACCCTATATGGGGCCACCTCGCGAAGCGTGAGGTCCCCCAGGCTCCATACTATGAGCTTAGCCCTGCCGGTCACTGCCCCCACGACGAAGTTCCTGAGGTATGAGAAAAACACTCGGATTCCGAGTTTTTCAGTTGCCTCGTCTACAATTTGACATCTTTTTAACTGAAATGCAGGTAGTGAACTACATCCTACGTGGGTGGATCAAGAACCTGGAATCGGGCGGTTCGTTTGATTTGCCTCTGCTTGATTATGGACAGGGTGTCGAGACTGACACTTCCAGGCGTCTCGAATTTGCGAGAGGAGGGTCGAAGAAGTCGGTGGACGTGAAGCTGGTAGGTTTTGGGCGGACTTTCTGGGAACAGATGAGGTTTAACGTAAGCTCTCGGCTTGGGAAGTTGAAACCAGTTTCTTAGAGAGAGGAGTATCAGTTGCAGGTGTAGTATAGATGTATAATACGATGCTGCTATACGTATAGATTGTAGAGTTGTTGTATTGTAGATATAAAAGAAATGTATATATATTAATTGTGCAGATGATTGTTGAGTTCCTTTTTTCCAGTTTGGTAGAATCTACATAGAAGTAACAGACCTGAAAGGAGGGTTCATTATGCTAGAGGTCACTGAAGTATTGTGCGATAACTCGACGGTCGCTAAACTTTAAAAATTATCCCTCGACTAATTGAATTATCGAATGTGAACCTCGTGGTTAGCGGACATTCCAATTGCTTTCATGGAGGTGTTAGCTCGATTGGTATGTCAATGGAAACACACACATTAGCTTGAATCTGTTGAAAACCTAACAAATCCAATTTAACCAACTAAGAAGTCCAAGACTGATGGACAATGGATTGGATATGGTTTGGTTTGTGAGTTGGGATGTTGGTTAGTTAGGTGATGTGGTGTGTTTCTAAATGACGCGTCAGCTGAGGTGGCACCTATGAGTTGAAAATTGGATGTTCGTAGACAGAAGTGACTACAATTTTATGATGATGGTTCATGGATTTTAGGATAGTTTTTGAAGCTCAATACTGGTGGACTATCTTCCAATAATGTAGTGACCTCGGGCGTAAGAACTCATGCAAGGATAATATGCATGAATAATATAGGCATCATTATTATTGATTGATTATCGTTTAGATGTCATAAAAATCAATAACTCGTGAGCTTTATATTATCCCGACACCAATGAATGTTCTTAAATCTTCACTACTATTTTTATCTTTTGCATATCAAACATTAATACCTCTAACAAAAAGGATAGGTGTGAAGAAAAAGTTACATAATTGGTGTGAACAAAAAGTTTCATGATTGATCAATAATCTACCCAAAGTTATATGACCACAAAGTAATAACCGAAATTTCAAAGGAAATGAAGTTACAACGTTCGAATTACCGCTCCTGTGACGAGAAATATCCTCAGAAATCAGAGGGGCCAGCCGGAGAAGATGTCAACGCGGCCGCTAACGAACACATTCCGGTCCGTCAAGCCTCGGAATCCCAAGCCGTCAAAGTTACCATCTTCCACCACTACAACGCCACCGCCTTCGCGAAAATCCCAAACAAATTCATCCGAAGCAAATCCCAGCTCGATATCGCGATCATCCTGGTGCGTTTACCTCATCGCTTCGACCAACCCCCCAATCAAAACCTACGTCGGAGTCACCACCAATTTCCCCCGCCGGTGAGTTTTGGATTCCTTTTCCACCTTTTTCTGCTCTTAGCCCTGTTATATTCAATTGAAATGCCAATCTGGGTCGCGCTCGATTACTGGAGAATCAGCTGGAATCGAATCGGGATGGGAAAGATCTTGATTGCTATGAATTGGTAAAGTGAAAAGAAAGAAAAAGGATGATCCTTTGTTGAGGAATATGTTGGTTAATTCAAAATTACTGTCTTAATCAGCTTTTGTTAACTCTGCAAGGTTAAAAGAACACAACGGTAAGCTCAAAGGTGGAGCCAAAGCAACGCAATCAGGGAGGCCTTGGGTCTGTGCTTGCTTAATCAAAGGCTTCTGCGACCGTAGTGAAGGTGTGAACCCATCTTTCATAAATAGTCATTTAACTCTCTCTCTTTGACTGATCTTTCTATGAGCAGCCTGCAAGTTTGAAACGAAATGGAAAGGATTGTCAAGGAAGTTGACTCGAAAGAGAGCAAGCGACGAGGTGGCGATGAATGAGAAGGCACTTGAATTGCTGAAGCACAGGGAGTTGGCGCTTGATAGAGTTAAGGATTCGTTGGATTGCAGTGGCTTGGATATCGTCTGGCATTTGTTGTAGTTGGCAGCAAGCAACCTTTCATCTCCAGTTTGAAAGGAAATGGAAAGGACTGTCGAGGAAGCTGACTCGAAAGAGAACGAGCGACGAGGTCGTGATGAATGAGAAGGCACTTGAATTGCTGAAGCACAGGGAGTTGGCACTTGGTAAAGTCAAGGATTCGGTGGATTGCAGTGGCTTTGATATCGTCTGGTATTTGTTGTAGCAGCAAGCAATCTGTCATCCATCTCCAGTTTTCTAATTCGTTAGTGGTTTCAGGTTGTAAACTTGTAATGTAAAAATGTGTACGATTCTTTTTCATGAATGAAAAAGAGTGAAAAGAGTGAAATTATTTCAGAACAGTTTGGGACACGCTCGGTGGGACTCGAACCCACAATCCTTTGATTAGAAGTCAAATGCCTTATCCATTAGGCCACGAGCGCTTTCTGTTCAGCGGTTGGCCTTAATAGCATCACATATTTTATAGGCTGAATGGTGTATTTTTTTCCACAAAAATCATTACCACATCAGGTTTGGCAATGACCGGGTTTGGGGCGAGGTATCGATATACATCCTTATACCCATATATAGAGTTTATCTCCATCCCCGTCCCACATCTTCGTTCGAATATCAATATTTATGTACATCCCCAAACTTGAGGGTTTTGAATACCCGTAAAAATTGAGTTAGATCACATTATAATTAAATGAATAATACAATCATATAAAATATAAAGATAATCAAAATTAAATTAGATCATATGATAAATCAATCGAGTATATCGTAAAATACTAAATTCATATGGAGAACAAATTTAAACACATATTAATGAAGAAATCATATGAACAAACGATTTATTCATAGCTACACGTAATATGATAATGCATTTATCTGTAAAGTGGAGTCATTAATTCAGTCCGATTGCTGATGATAGAGACTCTGAATTTGGTGAAGAAGAAGAAAGAACAATGTAACAGAATCAGAATCAGAATCATAAGCCAATCCACGTGTATTATTATTATCATTGTAAAGAAGAAGATGAAGTACAAGAAACAATCATAGCTGAGTGATTTACAATCTACATCTCTCAGTGGAACACATACACCTTACAGACAACATTTCTTCAAGATTCACAATCGATGATAACAGACATTAAAACGGTCCACAATTTCTAACCCATTATCATCAACCTTCAAGAAACAACAATGGCTACTAACCAGAGATCAATCATCAGGAAGAGCTTACCAACCTTTCACCACTAAATCTCGAACGAGCAGCTGGAGGAGCTTTCTCTTTTGTTTCAGAGACGAACTCCAAAGCATTCCCGACTGATTTGTTTCTCCGCAGACAAGAAACAACTTTGTTGTCACTACTACTACTACTCACAGTCTTGGATTGTGTTCTTCTTCCTCCTCCTGCAACATATCTTGCACTACCGAATATAGAACGCGAAAACCGGCTCGAGGGTTGTCTCATCGAATCAGACTCACCACCAGCCATGAGGTCGATCAAACTGCTTCTCGACCCCAAATCCGAGAACACCCTTCTCGAATCCTTTACCGTTCTCAATTCAAATTCGCCATTCCTCAATTCAACAGGACGCCCCATGGTCTCGACCATCATACAGGGATTGTTGAACCCGTTCCACGAATGGAGGGGAACCAGCTTGCTCAATGCATTCAACCAGTCAACAACTTCCTTCATAGACGGCCTCCTCTCCCTGCAAGACCTAACACATTTGGAAGCAATCAGAACCAACTGCCTCTTGATCAATGGGTCCTTGAGCAACGGAATCCTCGGATCGTAGATAAGACCAAGCTTCCCTCTTTTCAACAGAGGGATCGCCCAATCGACAATGGAAGCAGGGGAATGATCCACATCGATAGCCTTCCTCCCACTGATAATCTCCAGCAACAGAATCCCAAAGCTGAAAACATCAGTTTTGGTGCTCAAGTTATCGGGCGTGACGTAGCAAGGATCGAGATACCCCATTGTTCCAGCAGGTGGAGTTGATCTAAGCCTACAATCATCATCAGCGCCGCACCTTATCGCCAGCCCAAAATCGCCTAACCTAGCATTGGAATTCCTGTCAATTAAAACATTTGCGGATTTGATATCTCTGTGGATAATAGGCGGATTGTGAGAATGCAGAGTGTCGACCGCTTTAGCAATCTGTAAAGCCATTCTAATCCTCCGCCCCCAATTAAGAACCCTACCGGAAGAATCCGAGTGAAGAACATCGTACAAAGTGCCATTGCTCATAAACTCAACAACAAGCAACCTATCTTTGGATTCATTATTAGCAAACCCTAACAAATTCACCAACCCGGGGCTGTGGATCTTGGACAGGATCTCGAGCTCGTTGTCGACCTCCTGCTGCTGATTCTGGTGCTGCGGTCCGGACTCGAAGCGCTTGGATGGCTTCTTGACGGCAACGACGCGGCGGCCGCGGAGAACAGCCTTGTAGACGCATCCATGGCTGCCTCTCCCGAGCAGCTTCTGGTCGGAGAAACCGTTGGTTGCTGCCTCGAGGTCGCTGTAGTGGAACTGCTGGATCTTGATTGGTTTTTGCTGCTTGTTGTGGAGAAGAGATGAAGCGGCGGCGGCGGTGGAAAGAGGAGGAGTGGATGGAGTGGAGACGGCAATAGCGGATTCTGCGTTGCAGGAAAGGTAGCCCATCTAAGAGGAGATCAGGGAAATGGAAGGAACTCGGCTCTCTGGGAAGGTTCTCTTTAATGGCGACTGGTGAAGGAAGAGAGAGAGAGATGAAGTTTTGAGACTGGTTGGTTTTCTTTGTGTGTACAGTGTACAGAGAGAGAAGGAGATAATTGCCCGCTAAATTCGGAAAAATTAGTTGGAATCCCAACGCCTATTCTTTATGACTCTTTCCTGTATTTTTACTTTTTACTTTTTTTATTTTACGGTCAACGCAAAACACCGTCCCTTCTTGTCGTATTGTAGGTTTATTTGACTTTTTTGTTTTGAAATTTTCCGGCGGATTGTGTTGTGTGATTGAAGATTTGGGCTATCGAATTTAATTCCGGCCACAGTTAATATATGAACATTTATATTATATTTATTTCTTTTCTCTCTTATACGGGCATTGTTCGCCCTATCCATCTACGACGGAAAAAAGGAATTAATTGAGCAGTTGTTATTTGAATGAGAAGTTGAGCTTGTGTGGACGACCAGTTTTGTAGTGGTTCATGTTTACTTCGAAGGCGTGCTCACGTTTATGTTTGCAGGCGGTTTTGTAGGTAACATAGATCTTTATAGTGACGAGAAATGCTCTTACATGTGTTAGGAGCTATCTATGCTAAACAAAGCAAACAAAAACACTTTGGGTGGGTTAGGGATCAGTTCCAAACCTTGTAAATGTTACGTATTGATCTCTAAGTTGTACAATTTTGAACCATTCTATTGGATCAGTTTCGAGATAAGTATATGACATGTAGAATGTTTGGAACCGATCCCTATTTCGATCGAATCCCCTTCTGGGCTCTTGTTGCACCGCAATTCACGTGAAACATTACTGGGTTGTTGAAACTATCAGGCCAGCTAAAAATGAGGACTAGCTATACAAGGGCAGAAAGACCCCCTATGAAGAAGCTACCATATGGACTACGGACCATTACACTCTATTCGTCTTGTCGCCCAGCTGAAGGATTGCGCCCGAACTGAACGATCATCGGCTTCCCCTTGAACATGTAACCGTTGACTAGATTCTGCATTTTGCATGCAGGTAAAGTCAGTAACACAAATCCACTATACAAGGGCTCGTAAACAGATCTATTCCGAAATATTGTACGTACCAGACCCTGCTGGGCAAGTTCGACTGATGGGAATGTGACGAACGCCTGGCCCCTCATTCTCCCCTCCTGCCGATTCGTAAGTTGAACAAGTAATCTCATTGGCAGTTTACCAGCAAATTCACGACTGTGGAGTTTCTCTAAGTTCATGAACAGGCTTCAGGTACCAAAAGATGGTATGAACAAGAGAAATGGTTACCTGCATCAACTTAACGTTAAGACCAGCTTTAGCTGCTTCAGTGCTCCCAAATATTGACCCTGCAGCATATGTAAAAGGAAGACCAAACCTAAAGTGATAATCAAGAAGTTCAAGTTCAACGATTCAATTATAACAACCCATGTGTACGGGTTTTGAAAGGTAAAGTTAGAAGTAGAAAACAGTAGGCTCATAAAGCTCACCAAATACATAGGAGAAGTCATCTGAAACTACGTCTTTGGCCAGGTTCTTTATGTATAGTACTGTTGCTGGATTCCCAACAGTGTAGCTCTGCACGATTGAGATGAGATTAAGATATTTGGAAGTTTCCAGCCCTCATTAGGCATTATGAACCCAAAAATCCCGAAGTCAACTTCTACCAACAGATGATAAAACAAAATGAAGGACCTGATGAAGCAAATCACAAACCAACTGGTATTAGCTTACTGTACTAGAAACCAAACTTTGCAAGTCAAAGAATGAGAGTGAAATGTAAGCTGTGTTTTCTTCAAAAGGAAGCCACGTGCAAAAGTTCCAAGTACCTTGAACTTTGGCAGTGACAGGATTTCCTCAGGTGCCAGCTTATTACTCCGTATTTCTTGTGGAGAAGCAAAGGCTTTATCATTTGGAGTTTGAATCTCTGCCTCCATAGATTCAGCTTCAACACCACTATCTTTGTTCTCTTTCTGAACTTCTTTTGGGACAATTTTGATCTGTAGTACATAGACGGGCAAATAAATCAGTTTCATGGGGTTCACATACTTAAAATGAGTACAGAAAAGCAGCATGACCTGTAACATAGGGTTTTTCTTCTTTATGACAGGAATTTCCTTTGGGAGCAAGGAGGCATGTTTCAATCCCACGGCCTCGTGTACCACTTGTTTATCAACTGCAGGTCCCACAATTGGCTCTTTTCTTCTGCGCTTTCGACGAGGCTTCACGGTGGTTCCATGAGCAGTGTCTTCGTTATCTACATCCTGAAAATGTTATAAGAAAAAGCCGCCTACATGCTGACAGTATATAGTACTCAAGAAACTTCATTCATTAAGGTTGATTAAAAGTGAAAAGTGAAATACACAAACTACACAAAATAAGTTCAGAAAACAATGAAAGGGTACCCTTAGGTTGATTCATTTGGATTCCTGAAATAGATTCCAGACAAAAATTTAAGACCAATGTTCAGCTAAGCTTCTAGGTCTGCACAGCTATGAAGACATTTACTTTATAGGCGGAGTTGAAAGTTTTTCGTAACCCATTCACGTTAGGCTAATCCCATGGACATATGTGTGACATAATCACATAAATTCTATTTACCTCTTCAGAAGTCTCCAATTCAGACTCATCACTACTAGATGCATCTGCAGATTGGCGATTCGATTCAACAAGCGGAGGTGGTGGCGGTGCTGTTGCTGATTCAGAAGGAGGTAAAGGCGGAGTTGGCAATGCCATGCGAAATGGAGCTGGAATGTTCATTTTGTTCATCAAATGCAACACCTATTCAAAGCTGAAGGTGATAAGCAACAAACTTCTAGAATCAGCACATTCCAGCTCAAAAGAAAAACATGGTATGCAATCTTGGAAACCACCTGAGTATAAAAGTGAGGAACCGCAATGAGGGCATTGACGATATTAGTCAGTATGTTTCCATCAGGTGGCGGGTAGGCATACCTTAAACAAAATCAGTCCGAGTTACACAACGATCATTTGACCAACAAATAACGAAACATTAAAGGATGAAATCCGACGAGCGAATCATACTCCAAGTCAGGAGGAAATGGATAGTCTACTCCAAGTTTTGGAGCAATTGGCTCATTGCCCTGAAAGGATCCTCCTGGTTTAGAGTTCACATTAAAGTCTCTTTCTGTCGTGTGAGCATCCTCCGCTCTGGACATTGGAAGAAGAAAGTTGTCCTTCCTCGCTAGATCATCGCTTTGTTTACCTCTGTGCTCCTCATTTCTCTTGTTAGCTCTCTCAACTGCTAATACTTTGCCAAGAAACCTAATCCTGAAGACCAAATCTCTAGATGTCAATGTCTAATCAAACATGCGAATGGATAAGACTGCTCAAACGAAAAGGGAAAACAAAATTACCCATTCAACTGGCGCTGTGCTTGATAAGCCACTGCATCATTCTTGAAATCAACAAAAGCACAGTTCCTCAATCTGCAAAATTGGTGTAAATTTGGATATAAAAAATCGTGGAACACTTTCAGCAGCTTCTTTGAACAAGAGTCAAATGTTTCGTTTGTTACCTTCCGGCAGTGCAGGGGCGAACCGAGTGAGCGCCGTAGTGAGAGAAGAGACGGGAAAGAGTATGGTGAGGGATGCCCTCAGGAAGATGACGAACTAAGAGTGTAGCTACCGGTGGATCATTCTGTGATGTTTCTATCTTCACTTGCATGGCTTGAGACCCAGAGTGCTCCATCTGGATGCTGCCGATGAAAGTGTGTTGTTAGGGAGGAGGAGGAGGAAATCCAGCCATTGCCCACTGCAGAAAAAATGTCACCGTCGAATCTATAGCGAAATCCAAGATCAAACTTCTCTCGGTTATAGGTTAATCGGGACGATCGGTTCCCGGAGCGGACAGTATCGGTCGTCGACGTCGTTGCTTTCCGTGAAATTATTGGGCCGAATTCCAACGAGGGGGATTGGGCCTATGTTAAAGCATTGGGTCTTTAGAATATTCCTTCTATTTTAAATTTATGACAAAATTGTTTCAAAATTACTCTCATTCAAATTCCAAAGTTATAAGCATTGGGAGATGTAGGATATAAACCTAGCTAGAAGACTACTTAACAGTACTCTACTCAACAGTGTACAATATGATGTACACATGATTATTCGAAAGTCTTGGGCAGTTTTTCGATCAAACCGATCCTCATTCGACATCAGCAACGAGATCCGTCCTTTCGAGAAGCAGCCTCGTAGAACTCGTCGTAGTATCCTCGAAGTACACTGTAAGACACAGGATACAACAGCAGACGAACGTGGGTATAGGACCAAGCACCCACAGGAACAGAAGACACACCACGTAGTATGCTGGCAGCCCGAGAAACGAGAAGAAGCTCAAGCGGTTCTGCCCGACATTACACCAGTGACACCAACGAAAAAACATACTGGAATTGCAATTGTTACGCCTCAAGCGAAATCTTCGTTTCAAACTATTGCAAGATTGAGAAGAACTGATTAACGTCATGATCAAACATGAAGTATGATCCGCTGTATACTTAGTATTTACTTATCCAAGCCATCATCGCTCTGGTTACTGTAATCTTGCTGTAATTGTACGTAACATGCATGTGCATGCCAGCAGGGTTAATTACCACCAGAGGTTCCATATGTTTTACTGTTTTACAAAATGCCCCGTACCTATCGATCGAGGGTGATTCCTGGTGGGCACATGGATGGGAACGCCAAGCAATTCTGCCTTCACCCAGATCCTTAAAGCACCACGACGACTGTAAGAGTCGCGACCCTTCCAGATACTCCAGCAACAAGCAATCTCATCGGCTTCTAAACGTTGGGAAATTGCAAAAGGATCGGATCGCGAGCTATGTCGATTCCGATCGAGACTCTCCTCCTTCTCCTCTTTGACTTTGTCCTTGGTCTCCGACCACCGTCATATGACATTTTAAAAATAAAATAAATAAATTTGGACGATATTAATATATAGCTCACTTGAAAAATGAATAGCAAGTGAATGGAGACTAGTGGAAATGACAGTTAGCCAATAAAAGCTTAAGTCACCAGTTTGTTAAAATTTAAGTGTAATACTGATTTGTTAATGAGGCCAAACCTAAGTGACTGTATATGTAATATTACCCTAAGCCTAAACCTTGCACTTCCTCCTCGTCGCCGTAGACTCGGATTAAGTGGTGTGTTCGGCTCGATAAGCAATTAACTATCATCCATGGATTCAAATAACACTTGAGATCACAACGTCCCCTTCAAAGTTTCAACCAGGGAAAATGACTATAAAGAGTTCCAACAAAAACTAAACAACCCAACAAAATCTAAACCCAAAAAAAGACAGCAATGCCTTGATTCTACATGTATCATGGTGTGAACCAAAAACCAAAAAATAACCGAAAAAAGAAATCGGAATTTCGGACCCGATCTGCTCTAACTTCTTACACCAGCAACCTGTCGGGTCTTGATCATTCGTTTCAGGGTGGCTAACCAGAAGTTGCATTCGTCCCACTCGCTAGTCGTCAGCAACACCTGTTCGACATAACAGTACGTAATGTTACGGTTAATAACGGGAATTTGAGGAGGATATGATCTTTTTCCTATTATATAATGCATTTTGGCATGCCTGAATTTGCAGAGCAGTGACGAAGTCGCCTTTCTCCAGTGCTTGGCACAGCTGAATAAGCTTGTCCGACGCGTTTTTCGAGATATCCCCACTGTTGAGTTTAGCAAACAGGGCACCGATTTTCTTCGAATTGTCTTCTACTTCTCTCTTCTTCGCCCCCATAGCTCGCGAACCTCCCAAAACTTCCGACGTCTCGTTGAAAAGCCTCGTCAATGTTGCAACAACTGGCTTGTGGTGAGCTGCAGCAGTTGCATATAAGACAAGCAAATCAGGGTTTGGTAAGAGCCTTTTGGTAAAACCCATTTCTAATGCAGACACCAAAACAAAAGGTTATGTGCATCAACTATAACTATGAAGTACATGGGCAGTATTGGGTACGAAACCTAGAAAACCAGATTGAACATAGTTATTACCAGGAACTTTTGAAGTATCCGCCGTTTGTACAGTAGGAGGTGGAGCAGGTGCTGCAGCTGGTTGGACGGGTGGCGACTGACTAGGGGTAGATGGTTGAAACGAATTGTTGATTGGTCTATGGATAGAATTTGCTTCAGGTCTAAATCCCGGGACATTCGGCATTCCTATAGGAGCTCCGATCGGCCCATGAGGAGGCGTGTGAGGTTGCAGAGGTTGGAATGTAGGATTTGAACCCCCCTACAACCAGAAGCAGCCAAAAAGAATTAAGTTTGGAAAATGAACATAAAATTTGATACCATGGAAAGTTATACGTACGGAATACAACTGAGATCCCAATGTAGGTTGCTGCTGCTGCTGCTGCTGGTACTGATCTGCATTTCTTACGATTGGAGCGCTTGAAGGAACAAAAGTCCTTACAGCTTGTTGAGTGCTAGAAGGAGCTGGGGCGAAACTCTGCACACGGAGAAGGAAGGACCAAAATATGGTCAGCCAAGCAACCAATGACAGAATGAATATATTTACTGAAAAGGAAACGTTACCTGAGGAATCTGAGGCGCTGGGGCTGGAGCTGGAACAAACATTTGAGAAGGTACAGCAGGCTGGTAAGGAGCAGCCTGGACAGCAGGTTGATATGGCGTAGCTCCATATCCTCCTCCGTACAAAGAACCAAGATTCTGTTGATAACCGTCTCCGTATGCAGAGTTAGGAACACCACGGAGCTGCAAATTTGGTTGTGTTGTTTCCTAAAATAGTAAAAACAGGACAGTTAACAGATCAGTAAGGACAATGACATCTAAAAATCCAGCAGCAAACTACCAAGGGGACCACACCGGATAGTAGGAGTTAGATGCATCAGCCGCACTAAAACTGGATTGTTGAGTCTGATATTGAGAATTGTCATAAGCAGCAGTTGTCTGTTCCTCTGCAGTGGAAACCAATAAACAGTTTCACGTTCGATCATCTCAGCTATAACAGCCTTTTTTAAACTATCTTGTTATCAGAAACTGCATCTAGAAGGACAGCCCTGGAACAGCATTTGGGCCCTTTCCTCATCAAGAAACAGGGACAAGAAAAACTAGAGGAAACTTTTAATGACTAAACATCATTATCACGTGATGGAGAGACGAGGCTTGGTTTATCTACACTTCTGATCCGAAACAACAGACATACTATCAAGTTGTCATGAAAAGTAAAAGATGATTTTTATCAGAAAAATACCAGGCTCTGTGGACAGTGCAATGCGATCTCTTAAGATAGAAAGTTCAGGAGACAATTCATCGGAACCCAAGAGTTTCAGGTACTCTATAGCAGTTGTTAAAAGCCCCTGACTTGCCAAAATCTCAGCATATTTCTCAACAAGCTTGCACAGAGATGCACTATACCGCTTTTGTCCGCTAGCCAAAGCAAACACAATGGTCTTTTCCATCAAATCCTGACAAATTAAAATAGAAATATTACAACGACGACATAAAGCCATCAAATGATGTATAATACTATATTAGTTCCACGAGTACCTGAAGAAGGTCAACATAAGATTTCCCTTCATTGTCACACGACAAACTTCTGGACCAAATTTCAACAGTCTTGTCTATATTCCCGGCACATATGTAACAAAGCGTCGCAGCCAACGTATTCCCAGCGCGCAATAGTTTTGACGCAAGCACGTCGCACAGCATGCTCCATTCCTCATTTTGAGCAAACTGGTCATTTATCACGCAAACAACATTAGAGATGGATATATAGTTATGAAGTTGTTCATGAAAGAAGTGCCTGGCCTGGGTACTTACTGTGCATAGAAGAGCAAGTGTTTCTTTCCAATATTTCAGAGGCCTTGTATTTACAAGACTTAGGAGGTCATTATTCACCATTGCAGAAACAATCTGTAATTTCAATTGATAAGATAAGTAAGTTTCTGATGATTTAATTCTGCTCACTATAATTTGCAATGATGAGGGACGAGAATGGAAGCAGGCAAAATTGGCAGCAGCTACACTGAAATATGAGCTACCTTCATGTAAGGCGACCGGTTCATTTTGAGACACTGATCACGGGTTTTCTCCCACAAAACAGGTCCACCAAGATGTGCAATAAGCAAAGCATGATCCTTCTTATTTGCAGACATGCACTGTGCAACTGCCCCCTTGTAGTCTCCCACAACCAAAGCACGCTGAATATCATCATCAAATGATGCATCAACACTCTCATCCAGCACATCAAGTTCTGGTCTGTCTTCTTCCCCAATGTGAGGAGACACGACCTCAGCTGCAACTGAAACAGGTGTATCGACTTTTGGGCTCGGAAGATTGTTAAAGAAATCTTCGTCATCATCTCCCGCAAACATGCCAGACTCTTTCTCTTTTTCAAATCCCACCTTATCAGTCGCAACATCAGCCAGTTGAAGAGCATTGATTTCCTGGCTAAGATCATCGACAACTGCAGGTTTTTCTTCAACAGGCAAACTAAAACCAAGATGGTTAAGCATCTTTGACCTTGCAGTTCCATCTTCTTCAAACATAACCTTGAGAAAACCCCATGTCTGTCGCTCATCCTCCGACCTGTTAAGATAATTATTCAACAAGAAAAAGCAATAAGCCAACACATTACAGCAGGAAAATATAAAAAAGATACAATCTCCGTAAGACAGGTAGGATGATGGGGAAAGACTAGCATACTCAGACTCTTGAGATTTTCTTTCACATAAGGACTTCAGCGAGGATTTCTCCCCATTGTTCATTGCAGATTCAAATTCAGATGACCGACTGACTAAGGATTGTTCCGTCACCAGATTGTGCAGAAGAACCTAATACAACCAGACCACAATCAGACTATAAATTGGAGAAAGTGCTGCCAGACAGAGTGGTCACTTCGGTAATACTCACCTCTGAACCCCCTGTAGTGGATGACTTCGGATGAAATGACAAGAGCTTCCCTCCAAAGCCAAAGGACACACCAGCAGGGCGTTTATACCACTTTGGGGCTTTTAATTTTACTGCTTAAAATGGTGGATAAGAGTAGGGAAAAAATCAGAATAAACAAATTTAAATGCTTATATGCAAATACAAGGAGAGATAACCAGCTGTAGTTCAGTGTTAGCAAATCCATTACACTTGTTATGAGAAGCTACAAACTACACCTATCAAATTCCTATTATAATGTATACCACATTACCACTCATCATGAAGCATTAACATAGCGCATCGAAATTTGATGTCTCATAAGGAAATGACAAGAACTTCATAAATAACTACCTCAAGCCCAAAATTAGAAATCATTTCTCAACTTAACCAATCATCCATAGTGAAGAAATTAGAGCATGCTATTTGCATTAAGGGCAAATGAATCAACAAATGATTGTGCCACATAGAGATGTATTACCTGCTCCAAAATCGGCCTCTCCAATCCCATAATGACTGCATCCCTGAGTGTGATTACCAAATAGAATATGTTTAGATTAATTAATGTAATATGTCAGGATTCACAGTCTAGGCATCACTTTTAAGATGTAAGAACTAATAGAAACTGAAATCAGAAGGAAACACCAGAATCCAAGTACATTGCCACAGACAGCAGAACGATCTCCGTATTTTATATGTTTACTTATTTACACTATTCAGGAGATAAAGTATGAACCTCTCTAATGTCCCTTCTTTCTACATAGTTGTTAATGTTCTTTTCTTTCTTTTTTCCACCATAACAAAGCTCAAAACATTGTAGGTCCACATATTTTCAAATTAGCTATTAAAAGGACATCATTCGTGAAAAAACAACAGAAATTTTTTCCATCAATGTCACTCATAAACAGATGCAACTTTCTACTCAATGGAACTGTATCCGGAACCAGTTTGAAGAATATTACTGTCTAACCCAGAGGATGGAAACAACTGACCTCAATATTGTAAAGCCCAATCTTTCCATCAAATGAAGATGCAGCAATTACTCCTGGTATCTTAGAGTACCAATGCACATCAAAGTTCCAATTGTTGCCTGACGGTAACTCACAAACAATCTGTTGCAACAGCATGATACAGTCCAGCAGCTCAGAAAACAATGTAACCAATCAATATAGTTTAGCTCAAAAGTTAAAAGCAGACAGGAAAGAAAATCTGACTGTTTGGGACCCCCTACCTCTCCAGTAACAGTGTTCCAGCAGATAGTACGATTATCTTTAGCACAAGTAAGCAAATACGAGCTGTCATTGGGGCACCATGCCATAGCAATCACTCCTATTGTGACATATAGTCAAGAGTATGAAAACGGAGTTTAAAAAAGGTAAAGCAATCATTGGCAAAAGTAATCAAACAGGTAAAGCAATCTATTTTCTACACGCCAACTCACAGTGTACACCCCCGGCTAACTCACATAATGCAGCGTATATACTATATAGCCGTGCAAGATCTCACTTAGAACTTCCTCTAGAATATGGAGTTACCTTTGGTGTGTCCAACCAACTCATTGACAGGTTTCAGAATATTCCGCATATCCCATAGCTGTTTAAACAAACAGATGCAGAAAGCATAATGTTTAAATATAGAGATTAATGGCCTCAAACCATGCTTAAAACGACTTTGAGAACAAATTGGTTGTATATGATATTAATATGAATTATTACCTTCAAAGTAGGAGAACTGTCATCATCTGATGCAACAAATAGCTGAGTGGCAACATCAGGATGCCACTGCAAAACAGAGGACCGCCTACTCGTTGAATCTGAAACACTGTCAAATTGAAGAAATAGCATCAATTTAGAACAAGTTAAGAGAGAACTTGCAAATATGAACTCAGAATATCTCCACCATGTCTGACCAAATGAAGCAGCAAGAACTTACGATATAACTTGTTTCTGCTTCTTCAAGTCCCAAACCACTGCAAAACAACAACATATTGAGCAATCAAGGGAAATAAGAACAACAAACTTTCCACAAGTTAATCCAAATTTTGCTACTCACCAGTGATCCCATTATGTGATGTAGATGCCAGTATGTGTTGGACCTTGTTATTCCAAGAAACGTAGGAGATTTCACCTTGTGAGGCAGCACCCTGCATAAAGGGAATGCAAAATTATGATTAGTGGTCACCACAATCTTGAAATATCAACCATGTCAGGCATCACTTGCATCAAAGCCACAACAGGACAGAGGATGAAACTGGTCAACTAGAGCTCCGAATATCAAACTAATGTATAATCACAGGCGGAAAAGCACGAAGATTAGCATGCATTAGAAAAGAGATGAAAGAACAACTTGGATAAAAACACACCATATGTCTCAGCCACAATATGGTAACACTTCCAGATGGGGAGAAGGCACACAAGAATCAGAAAATGAGGGTATGCCAAGGCTACTGAATGAAAGCTTATAGCAACCACGATGATACCTTCAGAGGTGGAAAATGGGAAGGTTCCCCAGGCGAGGCTAAGTCCCAGATGCAAATCTCACCATCATCAGCACCCGATGCCAGTAAATTTGGAGTGAAGGAATTGAATGCAAGCCCACGGACCTGAAATTGAAGGAAAAAGACGTGCATATCATACACATGTCCATGATAATTTTAACCACATCTTAACAGTTCACCTAACTAGGTACTTACAGGGCCTTTATGATTTGACAGAGAAGCAACAAATGCTCCATCTTTAGATTCAGGACTGGGAAACCGACCATGCATAAAGCCATAAAGGAAACAAAAGGCAGATGAAAACGTGAATATATAGGAAACAACAGGCAGATGAGAACTGGAATATAAACGAGAGAACTGGAAAATACAGGAAATTAGTACACCATCAGATGAGAATAGATCAATGCTAACTTCAGTCTCATGTATTAAGTAAGCGTACCAACCATAAAATACCAGCAAGAATGTTATAGTAACCTATCTAATTTCTACTCCTCGTCAACGTGTATGTTTAGCTAGTACTACTTTAGAATGCAGGTCCTGTCCACAAGAAACACCGCTTGTTTCTTGGCAACCCAGCTCAAAAGACAATAACATAAAAAGAACAAGGATGCATTGAATCCTGTCTTCAATGCATGCTGGTTCCTGACCATGGCTGACATCATTAACCTGTCAATGGTGCTTGATGTAGAGTCAAACTCTCTCTCTCTCTCTTAGAAACAACTGCAACCCTAAGTGTCAGCAATTGGCTTGCATGATCCGTTCCGGATTAAATGTCCGATTACTTCCTACTTAGTCGACATGTATTGCACTAGACCTAACCTCCAAGTATATACTTCGTGCATCGCCAATTTTTGTAATGAACCAAATCCCAAATGATAAAAAGTTGAATCCAGATTACAATGAACTTTAAGGTTTATCTAACACATCCAAACTGTTAAAATTCTTTTTCAACCCGCTAATATCAATAATGCGAAAGTCTCGCTGGAAGCTAGTTCAATCAGCTGAATCAAACAGATTCATCGCAAGTAAACACAAACAAATCCACTAAAAAGGTAGAAATGGATCTCAGCAGAAATTGGAACACCTTCTTAGCATCAATGACACAAAAAATCTCTACACAGCAAAACGACCAATTCCAGCTGACTAAGAATGCCAAATATTTTACCGGATCAACGCTGATGGATTCCAGATACCAATAGTCCCATCCACAAGGCCACCTGCAATGAGTCCCATACCATACTGCTCGGAGCCGGATCCGTTTTTCCCCCAAGCGAGACGGTTAAATCTCTCGGTGCTCTGCGACTCCCCAACCAACGGGAGATCAGGATCATCCGACTGAAAATCGAGCTTGAAAATCTCGATGTTGGCCGAGGAGCTGAACGACAGATCCACCGCGCCGGCCATCGTCCCGGCGGCCAAATAAGGAGCGTCCGGCGCCAGGGCAACCGACGCCGATCTGTTAACGGACTTGATACACGCCATGATAAAGAAATGAGAAAAAAGAACTTGAACCAAACTACAGTGAGAATTTCACACTCAAACGGAAACGCCTGGCGCCAAGCCGAATCCCCCAGACGTTGACGAATCCGCTCCTCAAAAATCTCGATAATGTGCTGAGATCGACAAGAGGGAATTGGGGAATTAGGGATTTGATCAATCTTTCTCTCCAATCTCTCTCCCTGAATCCCTCCGTTTTCTTTTCTTCTCTTGATCTCTTCGTATGATGTTGTACTTCCTCTTTCCCTTGTACCCGTCTGTGTTCTTTGTGAAATTAATATTTGAACGTGTGTGTGACTGTCGATGGCCAGTAACAAAATTCAAAGAGAAATTATAATATAGAAATTCCAAAGATAATTTTTTACTTAATAAAATAGAACTTATTTGGCACCATCAATATAAAAAATATTTAATGGAGCAAAGAAAGTAATCTACAAATAAAATTAAGTAAAGGATGGCGATAAAAAATCAGACCGCCTATTTCGAGCTCAGCTCGTTCGTTTGTAATAACAACCCAACTTCATTTGGCTCGTTTGTCAGTCCTAACGAACTCAGCTCGGCATAGCGGCGGAGCCACATGCGACATTGGGGCTGCCCCCTTGGATTTTGATGTAAAAATAATTTTGAAGCTTGTGGATAGTATCGAACTCCAGCATTCAACATGAAACTATCACTCTAAGCTATTAGGTTGCGATTACGTTGTTGTATGGTGCAGAAATCAAAGATAGTGATAGTGCGGATCAGTCGTCCTAAGTGTTTTTTAGTATGAAATTTTTTCGTAATTCGTCATAAATCATGTGTGTTTAGCTATTATTCGATTATCGTACCGATCGTTAGTCTAGAAGCATTACACACATTATCTCCACTAGATGAGGATGGATAATTTATTACTCATACATGTATTTTTAAATTACAACAACCTCTCCTTGGTTCCGAAAATCCAAAATCCTAATTTTTAATTTATTATTTTTGTAATCGGTTTGTGATAAACCATTGTTATGTAATCACATTGATGTTAAGTATTATGTTGTTGACATTGATTATTTTGGTAAGAAGAAAGCACCCCTTAACTAAAATTCGTAGCTCCACCACTAATTCAACTTAATTGTGATGTTAAACAACCTAGTTAAATTTTAGTTCAATATAGATAAATTTATAGTGGCATATTCTAGGTTAGTTGGATCCATTTTGAGAGCCGGTACTCAAAATGTTCAAATCATTATTTGTGTTAATTTTTAGTGGCATATTCTATGTTCGATTCATTTATTTTGAGATGAATTTGAGTTAGTTATAAAGCTATTGATGAATCAAACCACTTACAAACAATTCAGTGTTCGACTAAAAAAAAATTCAATCAAAACTTAGCTTTATTTTAAGCAAGTTGATTGGCGAGACGCCTCCATAATAAATGAGTCGAGCTAGAACCAATCTTTGCTCGACTCAGCTCGGCTCGACTACTAGTGAGCACGACACATTTACTTAATAACCAGCTTGTTTAAAGCTTATAAGCTTAATTGAGACTCAAGTGATAACTTGATCGCGGGCTCAATATCGTTTGCCACATTGGGCCATATTAGAACCAAAACTAACGATGGGCCACATGTATACTAACTTCGATAAAAGTTGTACCATTTTAGAAATATTGAAAAGATTGTGCCTTGTTAGGTAGTTTCATCAAAATTAATGCCTTAGCCAAAAAAATTAAAATGGAATACCTTGGAAGTTTCCCTTGCCAAAGACAAGCCAACCGCTATCATTTGTTGGTTGCATCTCCGGTCATCTCATCTCAACAGAAACCCACCACCGCCGCGCCGGAACGGCGGCCCCCGACCAATAAACTCCATCTGGAAAAAGCGGCAAAGGAGTCACAGAGGGAGAGGTCAGAGGAGGAGTGTATTGTGAAAGATGATGAGGGATGAGTCGAGCTTGAACACATACAACTATGGCGACGCACTGTATTGGGACGCTCGATATGTGGAAGAGAGTGGGAGTTTCGATTGGTATCAGCGTTACTCTTCCCTTCGTCCTTTCGTCCGCCACTACGCACCTACTTCATCTCCCGTCCTCATGGTTGGCTGTGGCAATGCCCGTAACTATCCCTCCTCCTTCTTCCTTCTGACTCAATTTCCGATTATGATTTACTTACTACGTTTATGGGTTTGCTTCCCATACCGTAAATTTGGATTCTTTTAGCTCCAGATTCCAGAATCTTTGATTTGGTACTGAATTGAATTGGAGATGAGGCATGCTAATTTTATCCCATTTTGTACTGGAGTTTAGATTTTAGGATTATTGCCATTCCTACCCAGGTTTTTATTACAATTGGGGATTTCTTACCAGGTTCACCGAGTTTTCGTTTGCTTTGGGTGTTCTAAATGGAGCACATAGTTCTCTATTGGTGCTTTACAAGTTGAAACTGAGTTTTAGTTCCAGCTGGTATTTTTGAACTGAATTGTAGTTTTGATCTTTACACATTTCTCATTCTTTGCGCCTTTAGCCTAGTGGGTCCTGAAATAGGAAGGTTGGTAATCAAGGAAGTGGTGATGTACGGAGAAGTGATTCGTTTGATTCACTAATCCTTTCTATTGGCATTGGCATTGGCATTGGCATTGGCATTCATGTTGATTGCCTTGTAAACAAGTAAGATTTACTTAATTCAGTATATTGCAGTGCATTGATCCCAATCTGTTTTGATTTTGTCTTCTAGTGATGTCAGAGGACATGGTGAAGGATGGATATGAAGACATAATGAACATTGATATCTCTTCAGTGGCAATTGAAATGATGAGCAAAAAATATGAGTACATCCCTCAGCTCAAATGTATCCTCTTTGGGGAAACCACTTTTAGTTTCTGGATCTACATCATGTAGGAATTATTCATTGCTGCAGAATTGACTGTTCCATTTTTCTATTTGAGTTTCCTATATGATATGCAATAGACATGAAGATGGATGTTAGAGATATGAGTGACTTCGCTGATGATTCATTTGGTACTGTCATTGACAAGGGTATGACCCTTTCTCCTACACTGATGTTCTTTCTTATACTACAGCCTTCCTATGAATTAATAAACCGTAACTTGTTGACTTTGTTGTTTGTGTTGATGTTTCATATTTCGGTGGCGATCCAGGAACTCTAGATTCTTTAATGGTATGGTTCATATTCTGTTTGCAGTTCATTCACCTGTTTAAAGATAACATCTGTTATTCTAATTTTTTCGATATGTGGTTTAGTGTGGCAGCGATGCCATGATTAGTGCTGCTCAGATGCTTGGAGAAGTGAGCAGGTTGAACAACTACATTAATGCTTCAGTAATGTTGACTGTAGTTTTGCCCATAATATTTTATCTAAACTGTTTTTTTCTACCTTTTTCCATTAACATGTAGGCTGCTGAAGCCTGGAGGAACTTATATGTTGGTAACCATACGCTTATTGTTGAATTCTTACAGTTTGACTAGTGCAAGTTCGTATGCACTTCAGTCGTGTATGTTGACTTGCCCTTTCATGTTTGTACCAACAGATAACCTATGGCGATCCCAAGGTAAGAATGCCTCATTTGATGCGGCCAGCATACAATTGGAAGATTTTGCTGTACATAATACGTAAGGTTTTCATCCTTTTTAACCTACCGAATACTCTATTATCATGAGAACTAGCAAGTGTGTGATTCATTGCTCCCATCTTTCTTTCGTTGCTTTCTTCAGCAAGGCCAGGATTCCAAAAACCAGCAGCTAATCAATCATCAGCGCGGGCATTTTTGGAACCCGTACCAATCACAGAGAGTGGCTTACTTCCAGCAGACTATGTACTGGAAGATCCAGACTCACACTTCATCTACATATGCCAGAAAATGGACGGGGATTTGGAGTTGAACAATATCTCCTCCTACCCTTTGGCGGCTGATACCGCATTCTCATAGGAACACCTCAGGAAAGGCAGCTGAAGCTCAAGGTACTTACACTTATGCTGCTGCCCCCAAAAGCTTCTGTGCCATAGTTTGTTAAAGTAAAAAAAAGAACCATTCGTCAGCTTCTTCTACAGTTTTGGTCGAGACAGTAAACACCAATGTTGTTTCGTCTGTCATTTTTGTACAAGATTAAGGTAGGTGTTGGGAGTTTGGAATTGGAATAAGTGGTTATTTATACCTGCCGCGATTCTTCTGAAGTGTTTCTGAGATTGTTCTTTGTTTGTGAGATTCAGCTGCTGCTACCAGTCTGGTACATTAAAGCTGATAATTCTTGCGTGAAACTAGTGAAATGGAGATGAATTGTGGTTGCTTCGTTTGGTACAGCCTCGTCTTTAACGGTTTAGTTACTGCAGTTACTTTAGCATTTAGAATACAACTATACCAGGTCTCTCATGTCTTCTTTTCCTTTACTGTTTTCATTCTTAAGTAGGAGAATGAATATATGATATTCCAAGATTGTTGTGTTGAACGTTGAAATATGTTTAGTAGGGATGGACAATCAGTCATTCGGTTCTAACCGATCGACTTACTGACCAATCTGAAATTGGTTTCACCCGATTCGAAATACGTCTATGGCCGTACTCAGTCAGAAACTAGCCAAAACAAAAGAAAATTAAATTAACTATCTGTACACATTGTATGGATAATGATATTTTGATTTCAGTATCGCAGCAGAAACTACTCCTAATTACAAGAGAATTATTACAAGAGAATCTGATATCAAGATGATGATATTAGCAATGAGTAAAGAACATCAGATCTGTTGATATTGTTTAGAGAGGAAAACTCTTCTAATTAGCAAAGTTTCAGGAGGGGGAAGTTCAGCTCAAAAAGATGTATTTTTAACAAAAGCGTTCAGATCGATTTACAGATATGATAGACTTCAACCTAAACCTTATTAAAAAAAATGTCAAAACAAAGAATCAAACAACAGAGAGAAGAGAAATGAAGGGTGTCAGCCCTTCCAGGCTGGGAACGTGTCACAAACGTTCCATGAATCATGAATTGGTCACCAGAGCATCGAGACATATCATCAAATCGTCGTTGGATGTTTCGTCTTCTTGCGACGGTTGAGAGAGGTCTTTTTAACTAGGATTTCTTGTGAAGGCTGATGTGAGAATACGGATTTATCTTCTCTTCAGCAATTGAGCTCTTATATATTAAGTGTTCATCCACCAAAACTCCACGTTTTAACAAAAAACGAACCGGACGGTCTAACATCTAAACGATCTACTAATCGATTCTGGTTGCGACAGGATTACAACAGACAACACGTGGCCACCACCGCGAGAGAACAAACCAGCCACACGAGGAAGAAAAAGTCGTCAACACCCTAGTCAAATTAGTCATGGACCACGATGTGGATTGCAAGAATGTTTATGTGGTCTTTGTTTGAGCAATAAGGACAAGTATATTGTTACCAAATTAATTAGTGACGGGAAATATTCCTTCATTTTTCGGGATTTTGTTTCTTTTTGTGCGTGCAGCGGTGACATAGATAGAAGGGTGCCGTTTACATCGTCGCAGTACTCGATCAAGGCTATGAACCTCACAGTCCATACCAAATTCCATCCTTGGTACATTGCTGGACGGGTACGTAAAAGTGCCGTTTAATTTGCACAGGCTGTGCAGGTGAAATTATTATATTGAGTGCTAACAAGATTCAACGGCAAGACCTCCCAGTCAAAAGCGTTGATATTGAAAAATCGCTTCATCTCAATAATTCACGAGTTGTTGAGAGCGCCGTTTCGTAACTGAATTTGTTTATTCCCCTATATGTGTTTGTTTGAATAGGTTGGAGGGTACACGGAGACGTACGAGGGAGGGTTGACATTTGCGACGGTGAGGGGAGCAGGTCATGAAGTTCCTAGCTATCATGGACTGCGAGGGCTTTCGCTATTCACCCATTTCATTGATGGCACTCCTCTGCCCAACGGTAAAAGACACTGATACAAGGTCTTGTTGTGTCGTTAGGATTTTGACGTTAGTCATGTTGTGTCGTTAGTTCGTCGTTTGGGGCTTCTGCCGATGTTCCTAGCCTAATCGTCACTTTAAACATCTCGAAAGAAGCGCGCATATAATGTATAAGCGATAAACTGGGGAAGTGTAGCTTACAAATGGGATACAAGGGGTTGTAATGATCCAGGATCATATAGACCACGTTCAAGTTCTCCTCAATACCAAAATCATTCAGATCAATAACTCTAGACCCGTACCACTAACTACTAATGTTGACTGGAGGGCAAAACAATAAACGTCAACCCTGCAGATCACGATTGTACTCCAAAAAAAGGCGAACGTTCAAACATAACAACACAAACGAATTAGTCTCACTGACATAAAAAAAAACACAAAGAAACAAACTTCCAGGCCAAGCATGCTAATCGTTGTCGGGGTGGAGGCATTGCCGGAGCAAAAAGCTACTCGATCTGCAACCCCGGTATCGAGCTATGTGGATGGGTGGGTCACACTCATGTGGCCCGCCTGGTTTATTATTTGTGTATTGCCGAGACCATATTTGCTCGAGGCTCGAAATAAATATTAATGTAAAATTATATTTTGAATCAATTCTCTTGGAATTTTGTTCCCGGCTTTCTAGACATTTGCCCGAAGGAAATTGTACATTGAACAATGAAGAGAACACAAGAAATAGTCACCTCCCAAATAATGTATATTTCACAAATCACTATTACACCCCTAACATTATTTTATTCGTATAACATCATTGGCTTTCTGCTTGCAAGCCCCGGTACATTCTTTTAATGAGGTATGCGTTCATTTAATCCCGTTAGTCCGATTGAAAACTATAGATTTAATATGGAGAATCGGTTGCGATAGTATGACATGCCGTAATTATTCTTGGTTAACCGGCCAATCATGAAAAAAATTCAGTTTTAGCTGATCAAAACTTACGATTAATAACCGAATTATCCGATTTACAACCCTACCTGACGTGGGTAAGTACATACATGATCAACTATTGAATGAGTGGTAGGGACTACAGGTAACTTGCAGAATTCGTTAATGAAAAAACAAAGGTAACTTGCAAAATAATTCTTCCCATTTTAATCCACTCCTCCGGCTCACACCATCGGTAAAAAAAAAAAAATACCCCAGGGGGGGCATTCCCGTCATTTCCTACCTTGCATTTTCTCCTATATCAACTACCCCCACCATATTACCAACTTCAAACAATATGATAAAACATAAATCATCATCAGAAATGAAGCCCACGATTGCCATTGCCGTCGTTGCCCTTCTCGTAGTACTGTCTTCATGTTTCCCGGCGCCGGCTCATTGCCGGGTCGACCAGCTGAAAGACTTGTTGAAAGTGAAGTTCAATAACCGGTTCGAAACTAGCTCACCATTTGAGCCGGTTCGGTATGAGGAAATTGCTTCTAGACTACATGATGAGGCTGAGCTCCAACAAGCTGAGGCGCCGTCAAAAGACGGCGACCTGATCGTCCGGTTGCCGGGGCAGCCGTTGGTGTCGTTCAGGCAGTACGGCGGATACGTTAGCGTTGACTCGTTGACCGGTAGGAATATGTATTACTACTTCGCCGAAGCTCAGCATCCGAACAAGGACCAATTGCCTCTCGTTCTCTGGCTCAACGGAGGTAAGAAAAAATTATATTAATAATGTGATTAGTTTAATTGTTAGTTTAGGTCCCGGGTAGCAAAAATCTGGTTAATATTTGTATAATACTTGTACATGTAGTGTTTAAAATTTTCGTTCTCGTATTAATATAGAGCCTCGTTTAATTTTTCCACCTTTGTTTGATACTTCGCGTACTAAACGTATATAAAATATGTATTACATGTTTAATATACGTATTTTAAAGATTCATACAAATATTTTAATAATTTGAATTTATATTTATTTTTAAAATAATAATTTTTGTATATTTTATAATCGTTAACGATTTGTAAACGTAATGCTATTTTGAAATAACGTATGATACTCCGAATATATTAATACAGTATAAACCGTATTTACTAATTAGGGTTTAGATGTCGAAATTATCAACCTAGTAGTTTGGAGAGAACACATTTTGGTCAACTTGGTCAATATTGATTGCCTCAATTTTGATGTTCAATTCCTGCTGGAATTACTAGTTCCGTTACATCCAACCTGGAATTGGTTGGAGCTAGACTCGTTTTTTTGGCGTCCGAAAAAAATGATTTGTTCAACATGTCGTCTCCGATTGGTGATTTTTCTAATTTCTACCGTTATTCTTTTTCGTTAGTCGATTGCAAACGAGAGAGAGTAACAGTAACTTTTTTCCTGTTCTTAATTCGTCGTATTATTTTTGTTTTAATCATATGAAACGAGAGTAATAACTATGGTCAATCGTAAAAATAGGCCCCGGCTGCTCGTCTTTGGGGTACGGAGCAATGACAGAGCAAGGGACATTTAGAGTGGCTAGTGATGGAAAAACTCTATACAGAAACAAATACTCTTGGAATCGAGGTATTACGAATTACTAACTATTTTTACCCAAATTAATTACAGAGTATTTACTTAATGCTTTTAGTACACTCATAACCCTGGTCGGCTTGATTATGCAGTTGTGAATCTTCTCTTCGTTGAGTCGCCGGCCGGAGTTGGATTCTCCTACTCGAATAACGCGTCGGATTATACAACTGGAGACATCAAAACAGCTCAAGATAACTTTGTCTTTCTGTATAACTGGCTCCAGAGATTCCCAGAATACAAAGGTCGGGATTTCTACATTGCCGGAGAAAGCTATGCCGGCCATTATGTTCCTCAACTTGCTCAAAACATCATCCTCAATAGGCTAAAAACTCAAGACAACTACATCAACCTCAAGGGGATCATGGTACGTTTGTTAAATTGGTAAATCACCCTATGAACTTTTCCAATTACAGTGACTTACTAGTTCATTATGTGTTCCAGATAGGAAATGCTGTGATTAATCAAGAAACGGACGGCCTGGGAATGTACGACTTCTTTGGTAACCACGGCCTGGCTTCACCGGAAGCAGTCTCGGCCGTTCGCAGACACTGCAACTTCTCACCGGAGTTCACCGGAAATCAAACTGATGAATGTCATGCTGCCGCTGATGAAGTCGATGCCTCGACAGAAGACATCTACATTTACAATATATACGTCGAAGAGTGCAAGTCCTACACCGGCCCCACCAAGACTCCCCTCCCTTTCTCCGTAAGTCGGAAAGGTCTTGTCATCGAATCGTGTTAGCCCTCGAATAAAACCATTTCACTAATTATTGCATCGTGTTATGGGTAATTTGCAGATAACAGAGTTCGACGAGTGCAGTGAATATTATGTAATAAACTATCTAAATCGAGAGGATGTCCAGGAGGCAATGCACGCAAACACAACCAAGATTCCTTATCGTTGGTCTCCTTGTGCCGGAGATCGTATCGACTATAACCAGTTCTCACACTCAACCCTCCATGAAATTCAAAACATGTTGGATAACAACGTCGCCGTCATGATTTATAGGTAATTAACCCTACTTTAAGGTTCGATTCAAAAGAATAGAACCATTCGTTGGTCCCAAAATTTTGAAGTTGTTAGGATGTTGTTGTACGTGCAGCGGTGACATCGATGGAAGGGTGCCGTTTACATCGTCGCAATACTCGATTAAGGCTATGAACCTCACTGTCGATACCAAGTTCCATCCTTGGTACATTGCTGGACAGGTATGTACATATATATAACTACAATAACTTAATAGGAGTGTTTAGAACCGTATCGCCGCGAAATTGTGAAATTCGTGAACCGTCATATGGAAAATCGTTTCATCCGAATAATTCTTGAGTTGTTTAGAGAGTCTCATAACTGAAGTTGTTTATCCGGTTTGTTTGAATAGGTTGGAGGGTACACGGAGACGTACAAGGAAGGGTTGACATTTGCGACAGTGAGGGGAGCGGGGCATTTAGTTCCGAGCTATCAAGGATTGCGGGGGCTTGCACTCTTCGCGCATTTCATCGATGGCACTGCTCTGCCCAACAGCAAAAGACACTGATATAAGATGTTGAGATCAGCCAAATAAAATCCAATCGGATACTTTCTACTTTATTTGTTCATCATTAGAGATTCTGGTATTGTTGATGATGTGTTAATTAAATATCATATCTAATTTATTAAAGTTTGAACCTTACAGGTGATAAATAGTGTTTAACTTCGTAATTTATCGCAATTTATGATTTGAAAGTGGGCTGAGTCGGGACTTAGGGAGGCCCCATCGTAATATATTCAACCTCCCATGTGAATGGATGTCCCATCGTAATATATTCCACGTAACCTCCCCTATTAATGGATTTTAACTCTGAAAATTGTCATTTCCAAATCTTGCTTTCATAGCTCAGTTGGTTAGAGCACCCGTTTAGTAAGCGGGAGGTCTTAAGTTCAACTCTCAATGAAAGCAAAATATATTTAATTGTTCTTTTTCGTACCATAAAAAAAGAGAAATTGTGTGTCGATAACTTTTTGTTTGGGTAATAGCATCAACTTGCTCTTTCATGGTGTTCTTCTCATCGAGCATGTCGGCCTTTCAGTACCTGATGTTGGGGATGGAGGAGCATATTAAGGGATTCGGGATCTCAAATCAGGACAATGTAGAGTTTCGCATATCACTAAACCATTGAGCAACTCTCGGACTAGGAGCCCGAATCTGATGTTTGGAGTCGTCGAGTTCATCAACCAAACAGTCTCAACCGAATTGGTATGGATAATGGTAGACACCAAGGCATGTGAGGAAGCCAATAGAGATCGCCCGTCAGCTCCCTAGTAGCTCCAACACCTAGGGATTCGCGAGGTAAGGGTGGACCTGACCCATTGATGTAGCCAATGTGCCGCACCTGTTGAGCCGAATCACTCCGATGGAGCCAAAACCAGCGGAGGAGTTGAAGGCGGGTCGAACCGGTGCATCGATGGAGCCAAAACATTCGACCATATACGGGTTGGTCAGGACGAGGCAGGGGTTTGGGGCAAGAGCGAGTTGCTGAGCCCAATAAATTGGCAATCCGGCCCAAATTTAATCTGTAGCAGAAACCGACCAGAAGGAAAATAGAGCCACGTTTATACATCTCCGCCACTGCTTCATAAGCTGCCACCGAGGGGAAGCCCGTGTTCCGGAGTCCGAAACCCTAGTTAGCTTGCGGAAATCCGATCATCCTCGAACACCGGGGGCAGCGATGGTGTGCATAAGGAAAGCGACGATGGACGACCTGCTGGCGATGCAGGCTTGCAACTTGCTATGCCTGCCTGAGAACTACCAGATGAAATATTACTTCTACCACATCCTCTCCTGGCCGCAGCTCCTCTACGTCGCCGAGGACTACAATGGCCGGATCGTCGGGTACGTGCTGGCGAAGATGGAAGAGGAGTCGAACGAGTGCCACGGTCACATCACTTCTCTCGCCGTTCTCCGCACTCATCGCAAGTTGGGACTCGCCACTAAGCTCATGACCGCAGCCCAGAGCGCCATGGAACAGGTTAGCGAATTTTTCGATTCTTCTCTGTTTAAATTTTTCTGCTTCATTTGTTCGTTTGTCTGGTTTGTGATTTCATGGGTTGCTCGTGGAAAGGTCGAATCTAGTACTGTTTCTCTCATTAGGAAAGGAATTTGAAAGAAATGAGCGTAGTAGACCACTGTTTAGGTCGAATGTTTTGTAGAGTTTGCTTGGTTTCCTTTCACTGAAGAACGGAGCTTTGTCTCTAAGTGTTCGGTTGTCAAGGTAAACCGCTAGAGATTCAGTGTGTTTGTGAAAACTGTACTGGATAGGTTTCTGGCTTCATGATTTCATCACATACTTGGCGATTTCGTCCTTAGAAGTTGAACCTTTAGCCTCACTAGTTAGTTTCGGCATGTATGTAAACAGTTGATCATTTGGATTACCTTGCGGTAGTTGAATTATTACATTCGAAAGACCATTTCTTGTTCCCATTGTGCAAGTAAGTTTGGTATGTTATTGCTGCCCTGTTCCTTGTTACTGTTGCCATATGCATTAAACAAGTGGTCAACAGATAGGGCTCTTCTCTTTTAAGTTAAAGTGGTTGCGAATTAATGATCAAAAGCATTGGTTAAGCCCCCAATGTCATGCCTGATGAAGGAATATTCATAATGTAGTTAGCATCTATAACGCGGAAGAAGTGCAGAACTGGTGTTGAAAATGGATTGCTGCTAAATGTTGTGATTTA
The DNA here is from genome assembly GCA_030674075.2 of Linum usitatissimum. Taxonomy (NCBI): domain Eukaryota; kingdom Viridiplantae; phylum Streptophyta; class Magnoliopsida; order Malpighiales; family Linaceae; genus Linum; species Linum usitatissimum. The sequence continues at coordinate 1,986,510 of JAUJYP020001410.1, read as the reverse complement.
TGTACAGGTATTTGGGGCAGAGTATGTGTCTCTGCACGTGAGGAAGAGTAACCGGGCGGCATTTCACCTCTACACCGAGACCTTGGGATACAGTATTCAAGATGTGGAAGCGAAATATTACGCCGATGGAGAGGACGCATATGATATGAGGAAGCAGCTCAAGGGGAAACAAATTCACCAGCAGCACCACCACCACCATCACCATCATCACGGCGGTGGTTGTTGTGCGCCTCAGCCCAAACCAATTGAAGCAAAACCCGAACCGAAAACTGAGGGAAACCCCGTTGCAAAAGCTGAAGCAAAAGCAGCATGATGATGCCCAGATGTCAAGTTGCTATGCTCTTCGTATCGCAATTGAACTACATTAGTATCCGCTTTTGTACCGATCTGTACGCACAAGTAATGATATGCACTTGCAGTGTTGGAAGATTGATTACTTGTTGTTTCATGAGTTTTACCTAGTTTTGTTTACAATTTTAATATAATCTCATTATCGTTGTTCTTGGTTATCTACATGATTATCTACATTGTAGCATTTTAGACCATCTAGCTGTAAGAAACTGGGAATTAATCTTGCTCTGCTGATCTGCACCTAGTCACAAATGGGTCGGTTCTTCGGCCGAGACAGTTCTGGAGTCCTATCTGGTCTTGAAATCAACCCTTCGAAGTCAGAGATTTACTCTTCCATCAAAGTTGACGAGTCTGTATTCATGAGATGGTCGGAGTGTCTGGTTTCTTGATTGGAAAACTGCATGTTAGATACCTCAGTATCCCTCTGATTACTAGTCGTCTTTGTTCAAAGGACTAACTGGTCGACTGAATTGCTGCTCGGATTAACGCTTGAGCTACAACTGAGTTATTCTGCTCAATTACTCTTTCCACTCCTAAATCCTAATTGTTCACCAATATAACTCAGAAGCATACGATTTGGCAATCGATTCATTATCCGCTGGTTCAATCAAATCAAAGTCCCCAATTACATAGTAAACAGGTCACAAAATCAAATTTCAAAAAAGGTTCTTCATCCACCAAATTACATATCGACGCATAATGATGACCGGCCCTTGCTTCACTAATCGCGTTCTTTCTGAATCCCGATCCATCGAGCATAATCTACCCACCTGTTCATCCGATCACCGAACACAACGGTGTCATTACAAACCACGTCGTAAAAAGAAGTGCAAACTACAAAGAGATAACCAAATGGCTACTTAAATCTTACATTAACGATCCCAAGAACGTGTTTCCGGTTCGAACAGCGAAGCATATTGCACTCAGCAACACCTTCTTCTCATGTAGCATAGGCTCCAAGATTCGTTGTTCGATAACCCCAGCCAGAATTTGATACCTGACAACATTTATGGTCGAGGCAACATACGTTAAGTTCTGTAACTTGAAACAATATTGTCGTTGGATGGAGATGCTGATGAGTTTTAATTACCTCAAGTTGCTAGATACTGCCATGTAGACACCATAGGCAGCACTAGTGGATAGGATCGGCACATCCTCCGCTTCTCCAGCAAAAGACTTGTCCACCGCTTTCCGTAGATTGATCAATGAGTTAGTTATACCTACACCAATCTGAAGAACCAGGAGATAGTGTCAGCCAAAACCAGCATTACCTCAGTGATCATGTTTGAGTTGCGAAGAATCAATAGAATAAGCATACCAGAGATGCACTAGTTCCAACCACAAAGAGCTTCGCTCCGTTACGCTGCCCAATCAAAAGAATGAAGAATTTCAGCAAATTATCGAAGTCCAACAGTTTCGAGCTCATTGAGAAAATAATGCACATACCGCGATTGCACCAACTCTCTGTAGAAGTGAATAAGATGTCCCAGCTAAAGCCACCTGCAAAGAAAGAAGATTTACTTGACAGCCACATCGACCATCAAATTGAATTGCATTGAAACGTTCTCAACTAACCTGGAAAGCATTGTCGGGACAGTTGAAGAAGAACTTGGCGATCGGCCCAGCACTCGTTGCTAAAGGAGCCCGGAGAGAAACAGTTGGTGCAGGAAGCCAAACAAGCATAAAATCTGCTATGATGGCCATCACCTAATAGAGAGAAAATTGCCTCGGGAAAAATTCACTACAACGTAGACAAATAAGCAGCATAAACATACCACATCAGCGAAGACAAAATCCAGTTCCTTGGTGAACTTGTCCCTTCGTTTTTCAAGCTCTGCAGCTGTCTGAAAAAGTGAAATTCGTCAGGGGAAACTCGGGGTATTATATACAATGCAGAGAGCTACAGACTATGCTACCGATTACGGAGAAAACGATATAAAGCTCACAACTTCGAAGCAATTCCAGTTTGGAAAAGAATGCAGACTGAGGTTCCAAGTCATAGTAAAGACTGGTTTTTTGCAAAACATCAGTAGATAAAAGAAGAGACAAGGATCTTTGATTCTTCTCAAATAATGAATGCTCTACGGAATCTTTGTAACATAACAAGTACATAGCATTAGAAATCAAATGACCAGAAATGAAAAACTTTATTACATTCTTCATGGACAGAGTTTGTGTTTCTGAAATAACAGATATATCCTAATTCACCAATCCCCCGTAATGTTCAATTAGATTAGCTAAGTGAGGAAGAAACCACCATTACTGTCAGGTTATTCTTCACCATTTTCACTGAGAATTACTCAATCAGCTATTCTGTAAATCGACTGGTTTATGTTCTTCAGATAATGACTCTTTGCCTCCCTAAAAACTCAACTGTTTTCATAATATCAGATCATACACTTTGAAACTCTCTCATTGAATGAAATCCAGAATTCAACCACAAAGCAATGGCCAAACGACACAATTCCAAAATGTTTCGATCAGATCATAAGTACACCATCCATGGTAAAATTAAAGTGATTCACTTCACCAGGATACTCATCAATTCAACTCCCAATTGGAATAAACCCAATCAAATCAGAAAACCAACCTTGGTGAAGATGCCAACACCACACTCCATTGCAACCTTGGCGAGGAACAAGTCATCAGCAAGCAACCGCTCCTTAAAGCCGCCAAACTGAAGCAACCACCGGAGGAAACCGGACTTCTCAAGCTCAAAGAACCTGCGCACGATAGCACCAGGAACCCTCCCCGCTTCAATAGCAGCCGCCAAGTCCTTGGGCAAGCTCTCCAACGTTCTATCCGCCTAACAATCAACCAATCAATCGCTGAATAATGAATATTCAAACAAGAATCAAATCTGTATACCAATATAACGTCCCTTCTTGTCTTTTAAATACCTCAGCCAATGCAAGAAGGGACTCTGTCCGATTCTGGGATCCAGCGTCGTCGGCGCCGTCCCCGCCTCCGCCTCCACCTCCGCCACCGCTTCCAATCCCGCCGCCGCCGCCAGTTCCTCCGCCGTTGAAAAGGAAGAGTTGTCGAGATGGGAAGCGGGAAGCGTCGTTGAAGGTGAGATAGGGAGATGAGGAGAGCTTGGCATGGAGAGTGGCCGGAGGAGGGCGGCGCGTGATGAGAGTGAAGCTGACGTTGTTGTTGTGGCGATGGGCGGCGTCAGAGGGGGAAGCGAAATGGAAGGAACGGGGAGTGGGGATGTGAGAGGAGGAGAAAGCCGCCATTGTTGCAATATGAACAATCTCACAAGATCATGGGAGGGGGGAAGAAGGAATCTGAGATTTTGTGTTGGCAGAAGAAGAAGGAGAGTGGGAGGGTTGTTGAGGTTGAGAGTATAGAAAGAAAGAGCGGTGGTTTGGGAGACTTTCCATGGCGGGATTCGTTGACGGGCTTAACCCACTCTCGATCACGCGCTCACGCTCCCGCTAACTTTTAATTTTTCCTTGTGTGGACACTGTGAGTTCAAAATTTGGTTCAATTGATATAATCGGATTTTTCTGCCCGATTCGAATTGTATTTCTCGTTCATCCGAATTTTTCTTACCGATGAAAATACGAGTGAGTAAGTTAAGTTATATCTTATTGAATTTAAATTTTAAATCGTAAAATTTTGAATTCGAATTACAAATAAGAGTTAGAATTAGGTGATATTATTTTCTCAAAATAATAGGTAATTAAGTCCCAAGTATTAGCCAAATCTTGTCATAATCCCTTTCCTAAGCTTGAAAGTGAGCCTATATATGACATAAAGATTCTTTGCATTTAAACATGGGGATTGAACTCATTTCTCTTTCATTTTTGGATTTCGAAAGGCAATTTAAGATAATATTTAGTTATATGGATTGTGGATCATATCTCGAATTGGTATTTATTTTAATCTATTTGATTTGTAATAATGGTATCATTTTAGTTTTAGAAAATATAACCCAGATGCTTGTAACTTGTTTTGTGTAAATTGTGGTATAGATGGCTAGCTAGTACGGAATATATCCGAAACATGATAAAAATGGGTAAAAACGGTAGAGAGCATATCTTGAATGTGGTAGATATGGATAGAAAATATATCCCGGACATAATAGAGATATATAGAGTGTAGATAACACATCCTGAGCATAGTAAAGATAAATATGAAACTTAGTTCCAAAGGTCGTACAAATACGTATCCCGATCGTACTAGAAATGTGTAAAGAACATGTGCCAAACATAGTATGATGAGTTCTCAGCAAATACATGTAAAAAACCAGTCCCATAACATTTTATGGAGTTAATGACCCAACAAGAATCGAGAATGAAAAAAGCATGAACCGGATTTGAAATGTTAAAACAACGTTCATCGAAAGAATCAACAAGCGTCTGTAGTCCAACGGTTAGGATAATTGCCTTCCAAGCAATAGACCCGGGTTCGACTCCCGGCAGACGCATTCCAATTGAATTTTTTCTCATATTTCAAAAAGTTGTTTATTTTGGATATGATGAATGCCTTCTGCAATTTTTTCCCAGTCGCAATTCCTTCACTCGTCGAATTTGCATCTTGCTAGAGACACTATAAGTGTAACATAAACTTGATATATACATATAATAAGAACAGTGCTTAGCCTCCTAGTTACACACATCCGAATCTTGTTATTACAGTTTCAATCTTGCTTGTGCAGATTGTGGAGGATGTACAAGGAAGCAGAGGACAAGAAGATGCAGACGGAGTAGCTCAAAAGGTCCAACCCCGTCGCTATGGTCACCATCTTGCTCCTCTCAAACATCTTCACCAGAAGAATCATCACAATCACATGCCCCACTTTCGTCTTCAGCTCGTCCAGCGAGCTGATCTTCATCCACTTGGGCCTTTCCTTCAGTGCAAACATCCCAAAGAAGGAAGATCCTTTCAGGGCACGGTCGTCACTCGGGTCGGCATCGGTGGATGCATTGCTGATGAACAACCCGTACAGTCCCATGCCGAAGATCAGCATCACTGTCCCGGCAAGATACACGTCTGCACCAAAGTATACCAATCGATCGACCAAAAACTTGTTAGAATGGTGATGAATACAAGCAGCAATTAAAGTCAATGATGCTGTGTGACCTCACCGATGGCCTCAACTAGGCGCAGAACCATCTTTCCTGAATGGACTCCTTTTACACAACTTGTCCAATAAACTCTGTAGGCATCAACGATGTAAGTGCAACCCTACATAACAACAGAAATGCATATCAGCACTAGAAACTTCCAACTCCTGGGTTTCGTTTGACAGGTGCAAAGTCGGATTACTTCTTCCGTCTCCAAAAATGCTTAAAATTACATAAGACTTTCCACCTGGCAAACCAAGCCTAAACTAAACCAGGAAAGGGACCATGAAAGCAAGAATTCAGGGACAGAGCAAGTACATTGAGAAAGCAGAGGAGTGAGCCAGCCAAGGATCCCACAACAGCAAAGAGCGCCAAGAAGCGGAAGTCAAAGATTGCCTGCTCATTAAAATCATCACAAAGAATTGGATCATCATCAGCAGAATCATGAAAGTGTGTCAAATCAGAAACCTCGTTCTCTGTATCCACAGAATTAAAACAGTCTACAGTCCACCATGCATCTGAAAACAGTCCAGGAATTCTGCATCTCATAATCTTATCATCAGAAAACCAGTGGACAGATTGAAGGCACAGCGTTTCATATATTTTCTCTCAGAGACAAAAGATCAAACAGTTGGCTGGCTGTACCAAGAAAGCAATGAAAAACTGAAAATGAGAAAACTTTCCATACCCTCTCGATGTTGGACTCGGTGGATCTAACGAACTGGACAACTGGGTTGCCATTTGGATTGGCGAGTGCGTAGTTGAAGTCGGATTCAACAAATGGGTTAGATGGGTTCTTCTTGGACGTCGAAGATTCAGGGGAGGAAGAGGACGAAGGTGGCAGCGATGAATTTAAAGCAGCTGAAGTTCCTGCAGTGAATCTCCTCCTCCGGTTAGTAGAGATGAAGTTCCGGCTAGCTGAGGTGGAAATTGGAGCAGGACAAGCGCAGAATAATGCATAGAGAGCCATACTACTGAAGCTGCAGCAAAGAAGATTTCTTTAGCATCGAAGAACCAATCAAAGGTCAGTCTTTGGGCAGGAGGATTCAGGTTTGTGGCAGCAAACATTCCTTACAAGTCAATGGCGGCTTCATCCCAGTAGCTTGGAAATTTTTCTGGGTTAATACATATTAGCTCCTATACTATGTAAAGTTAACAAATGACCCTAAAGTAAGCAACTTTTGACCACAATTTTTTTTACATTTTATTTATAGAAATATTTTTGTACAACTCATAAGTTGGTAATCTGCTACGAGTTACCCATGCATAGCCAAAATTTTATGTTGAGTAATTGCTGGATTGGATATATTGAATAACTCAATTTATTTTTGAATTAAAAACACTGACGGTCATATAATTTTTCGGTATTTGACATTTTAGTTGCTTAAACTTTTTAACAAAACTCTAACTCGATTTTAAAATGTAAACAAAAATGTGGCTCGATTGAAATGGAGGCGATATTGATATGACGGAAATGTATATTTTGTTTAATGCATATTATATATAATATACTAGGTGGTGAGGTGTTGTGATTTATTTCCCCTTTTGAATGGATACCATGAATTTAATTTCAAATATGGCATATTAAATATATAGTATATTATATAGTATTTTTTTTCTTTATTACAGGCATATTTGTTATCACCTTTATACTCATATTCAAGTGTGAATTTTAAGATGTTCATCGTTTAAAAAAACTGATTTGAATATGATTGGAGCCCTTAATATCATGAATGTTACAAAAATATGGTCAGACGATCATCACCAAAACGCCGATGTGTAAGAATGTGGCTATGACATATCGTGTTTGTAAATCAAATAACTAAATTTTTGTTAATTTTTATGAATTGACAATTTAAAGCTTAATTAAGTTTTGTGAAAACTAGAAATTCATCCAATAAATTGTATGCTAGAAGACAGTCATACGCGAAGAATCCAAATATGCAGCTCCACGTGGGGGACATAGGTGTGGCGTCTATGCTCCCCATGCAATAGATATGAAGGTCAACACCGACCTATCGAGTGTGACGGCTGTACCGAACGCTGAATGAGTGTCGTGGACGTGAAAACAGTTATTGTATCACACTCCTATTTTGTTCACTTTGGAGTTTTGGAGTTTTTTGTAAGGTACCTCCATGCATTCAATGGGGTGGCGAACCCAGCAATTCTATAGGAACAACTTCACAACCATGAAATCTAAGAAGATGACCCATAAGTCCCTATAGACGACTTTAATACTTGCATCGACTCGAGGAAATTTAGTGACATTTCAATAAAAAGAGACTCATTTAAAGTATTCAAAAATTTTATTTTCTCGAATAATCTTCTTTGGATTTAAAGGGAAAATCTACACTAGAACCAACATACACACGAATGACACCATCATTCAGGAGAGACTGGTCCGAGACCTCTGCTCGGTAGCATGGCGGTACAATCAAAAGTGGGTGGACATGATAGAATAAAATAAATTTAGTGATCGGGGTGCTAATTTTGTAATAGTTCAATGGTATATCGTGTAATTTAGTTGGATAGTTTGATAAAGGGCTGAAATATTTTCCTACTTTTCTTCTTCTCCTTCTTCATTTGCCCAATCGCAATTGCCAATCAGAATTCAGAAGGAGTTGTACGCAACCTTTGGACTCCATATCCAGGGTCTCATCGTCGTCCGGCGACTAGCAATGTAACTGGATTCGAGGTCTGATAGTTTAACCACGTACATTGGTCGTCCAAAACTCGAATGAACACCAACTGTTCGAAGAAAGTCCCATAAGAGCTCAACCCATGATTCCGAAGCCAATTCCGATGGTAAAGACCGCCGCTTTAATCGTCGGCGGCTTGGTTGCTATCAATGTCACTTCTACCCTCGCCGTCAGCGCCCTCCGCCACACCACTGATCTCAAACGGGTAAGGGAAACTTGAAATTGACTACTTGAATCAAAATTCGAGTTCAAGACTGATCCTTTTTTCCCCTGTTCAGAGAAAAGTTGCATTGCCATGTGGGGTTTGCCGCGGGAAAGGGTTCTACATATGCAAGCTCTGCAAAGGAAACGCCACCATAGAAGAATGGTCTCCTCTGTACGACCCTGTCGCCATGAACCCTTGCCTCTGCCCCACTTGTGATGGAAATAGGTCAGTCAGTCAGTCGTCCAAACACCTAATCAGGAACATCATCTGCAAAATAATTGTATTGCTTCCATTAACGTGGTGGGTCTTGCTTTCCTTGCAGAGTCCAGCGATGTTTGAACTGTCTTGGCAAGGGCTACAGTTGATGTTAGGACGGTAATGCTATGTTTTCTGTGGTTTATAACTGGTTTTGGTTCCCCAAACTTCCCATTGCCTGGCAGATGGTTAGGAACACTATCAGAGATTGATTCAGACTCGTTTCTGTATTTGTTGTCGATGATGTTCTTCAGCCTATGTGAGGTTTATCTGGTTATCAGAGGTTCAGTAATGATAGCTGGTAGTAGACCCACAAACACAGCTGCTGGACTGGTAGACTCACAGGCACACCTGCTGTCTGTTAGTTGGGCTCACAAGCAAACCAATAATCTCTGAATTATTTTTCAGTTGCTGGAACTCTTAACTATATATGTTTATTCAACCATATGATCCCACTGACAACAAAGCCATCACAAAAACATAGGATTTGATTCCAAGCAAAAACAAAACAAAAGAAGATAATTTTACAAGTGGGGAATTTTCTATCTTGTGGTTTGGATAAGTTGGATGTGTAGTATTTTTATAATAATATGATGTATTATTTGAGAATGTTAAATTTATGAGAATTTTGGTTAATAAATTGTTTAATGTGGTATTTGAAAATGGAAATTTTAAAATAGTTGAAATATTGTGGTATTTCAAATATTAGGGGTGGGGAGATATGTGAAATAATTTAACAGTGAGTTATTTCAAATACCACAGCTGAAAATGTTACAGATTTTGGCTTCGTTATCTATTACTGATTTGGGGTCAATTTCGGTCTTCCAGACGTCCAACCAATTCTGTCAAATACATTTTCGGTGGCTACAAATCGACACCCCCAATTCCATTGGATTCCAGTCTCTAAACTTCATTTGAAGAGGTCCCGATTTGCCCTTGGATTCGAATTCCGGAGGCTTTGAGAATTCCAATCGAAATCGACAGTCTTTGAGCGGAAAACGAAATCTTTGTGTTTGGAGGCCAAATGAGTTATTTTGACAAGATAATTAAAATAATTTAAAAGTGAGTTAATCGAAATATGGCAGTTCAAAAATTTTGTGCCAAATACCAAACCAATTATTTTAACCAAAATAACAAAAAAAGACCCCTTTATCTTCAAAGTCAAGCAAGCAATCATGCCCTTGAATCCAAATTCCAGCGGCTCTCAGAATTCCAACTAAAATGGACAATCTTCGGGCAAAAAACGAAATCTTTGTTTTGGATGCCAAACGTGTTTATTTTGACGAGATATTTAAAACGGTTTGAAAGTGAATTATTCAACTACCACATTTTAAAATGTCATAAATTTTGTATTCAATAACCAAACAAGTTATTTTGACCCAAATAATCCGAAAAGACCCCTTTATCTTCGAAGTAAAGCAAGCAATCAATCATGTAACCCTTTATCATGTGTTCAACTTCAAGCTATACACATGTGATTCACAGCCAATTCTAATTCCTACCCTAGCCAGCCATCATCACAGCACACAAAACCAACCAACTCAAACTTTTCCTCTCTCACATTAATTGTTCCCTAATTCTTTCACAGCAGCATCAGAGCACATGGAAGAAGAAAAAGCAGACGGCACATTCACAATCATGGCCTCCACTATCTCCGTAGCAGTAGGCCTCACAGTTGGCGCCTCACCAATACACTTCCCTGCAATCCTCAACATGGCCTCGGCTTCCTCAACGTCAAACTCCCCACCCAATCTCGGATCCACCATTCCCGCCGCATCAATTACTCCCACACCACCTTCTTCTTGTTGAATAATCATCGGCCCGATCACCGATGCGAGCAGCTGACTCTTCTCCTCCGAGAAGGCCACACGACCAGTAACGAGCTCCAGCACCACAACTCCGTAGCTGTAGATGTCGTTCTTCTTTGACGGGAGGCCGGTCCTTATGTAGTGTGGATCCGTGTACCCTAAGGAACCCACGAGCTTTCTCCGCGGCCGCGTTGCAGCCACGGAGGAAGAGAACCCTATCTTGGCTGAACCGAAATCGCAGAGCTTGCAGTTGAGCTGGGAGTCGAGCAAGACGTTGGTGGCTTTGATGTCTCCGTGGACGATCGGGAGTTGGGAGTCGCATTTGTCGTGGAGGTACTCGATTGCTTGCGCGAGCTGGTAAGCGATTGCCATTCTTCTCGTCCAAGATAACGGAGGAGGGTTTCCGGTGTTGAAAGAAATCGACTTGCTGCCGTGTAGCTTCTCTTGCAAGGTTCCGTTGGCTGCATACTCCATCATCAGTGCACCTCCTGGAAACAAAAGGAAAACCCCAAAAGAAAATCAATTACTCCGAACCAAACTTTGAACTCGCGTTTTTAATGAATAATATAAAATTCAATTTGAACCTATTTTCAACAACTTGAATTATTAAGACGTAAAACATAATGATGCATGACATGGTATCAGACTGGTCTTTGTAAACTCTTAACTACGTTTTCCGCTACTCAACCTCCAACTCCGGCAGGAAAATCCCGTTGGAATTCGGATTCAAGGCTAAATCCCCCCGATTTGGGAAATTTGTATCTCTCTAAACCGAATTCGACAGCTAGAATAAAGCCAGAAATGTGATGAAATTGAGATGCAGCTCAGTAGCTTTGTAGCGGCAAAAACCCGAATTAGACGGAATTGATCCAGCGTCGGAAAATGGCCCCCAAATCCGGCCGATTCCGCTTCCAATTCCAGAGCAAAAGTCGTAGCCGTGAACCGAGTTCACTCTACCTAGGGACTAGTCAATTCAGAGTACATAGCTCAGTCAACTAACCATCAAAGTATCAATCTTTATCCTAGTCCCTAGCTAAAATTTCAGTGCTAACAGGTCTTAGGGAGAAGAATGAAGAAATGAGGGGCTTACCTTGATCGGAGGAGTACCCTAAAAGTCTGACGACATTCGGGTGGCGGAGACGGAGAAGGATGTCGAGCTCCTGATTGAAAAGAGGGCTTAGATAGTCCCCGCCGGCGCAGCAGACCTTCACTGCGGCGTAGCCGCCGCTGGTGGGATGCGTCGCCAAATACACATTACTAAACCCGCCAGATCCAATCAAGCAATTGAAATCAAGGGTAAGCCTCTCAATCTCTGGCCAGCTGTAAACAGCCACAAAATCGTCGTCATCGCAAACAGCCACCACCTGGTCCCCCGTGGGTTTCCGACGGCGGCGCCTGCAAGTCAGGAAACTTGGGATTGGTACGCAGCAGCCGTCGCCAAACGCCATTAAGGAGGAAAAAACAGAGTAAAGATGGAAGATTGTGAAGCTGTCAGTGGGAAGGAGAAGTGGGTTTGGGGGGGGGGGGGATAAATGGGGAAAGAATGAGCTGTCGGTATGGAGAAATAGCGAAAGGGGGAGGAATCAAATGGGTAATTTTGTGGAGACGGAGATGGAAAAGGAAGGGGGGAAGATGAAGTGGAGAGACGCTCTGCCTCTACTTGTTGTAATCGTGAAAGCAAAAATTTAATAGACAAGTAGAGGGAGAAGAAGCTGGAGCATCCACATCGGGCGGGGATATAATATATTACCACGAGTTTTTATTTCTTCGACATATGAACATCACATGTCTGCACTGTCATGAATCATGGTGTCATTTCAAAGTTTCAAAATTTCTCTCTAAAAACGTACTTAAATATATCTTGATAAAACAGTTTACTTTTAAAACCTTAACTAACACTCAATCAAACAACCCCTAACCTTCTAACACTTCCTATTCTCACTCTCTCAACCCGCCAGAAAGCGAAGCCCCTGTTTTGATCCCCTTCATCCGAATCAGGTTAGAAGAAAAAAAATATAGTCGTCGTTGGCCACCGGACGGAGGATGATCTGGAGGCAAGGGCCTGATGGACGACGGCAATTAGAATCTTTTTTTCTAACCTGATTCGAATGAAGGGTTTTCGGGGTTTTTTTATTACTCAAGAATAACTCATTTCGTTAGCGTTGAAATTTTGAAAATTAGGACGACGAATGATTAATTTCTCTAAGATCCACTGCAATTTTTTAACCTGGCTGGCAGGATTTTCATCAACTGGAATGTATAATACTATAAAGTTTTTGAAAAAATGATGTGCCTTTTGAAACTTAGTTGGGGATCTTCGAAGCTTTTCAACGGTAACAAAAAAAAAAAAATTCAAACTCTCTTCCTCTGTGATGGCGATGCAATGAACTCCTGGGTGGAGATTGTCGTGACTCAAATGGAGCCTGAACTGACTCCATGTGAATCTGCCTTGCTCCTTTGTGGAGCAGCTAACCAAGCACCGGTGGAAGAAGAATTCAATCGAGCTAACCTACACAAAAAGAAAAAGAAGTGTCGGAAAAATAAATGGATGGTTCCGCTTCCAAAGCACAGAACCGGGTAGTCGTCAACCTGGAGATGCAGACGCCCTTTTACTAAATGCTATCACCTAACCAAAAGCAAAATGAAGAAGAGATGAAATGAGAGGGAAGAGATAGAGCGGCAGTCAGAAAATGAAATGAGACATAAACTAAGGAATATGGGAACAATCAATCCTAGAATAAGTAAATGCAACTCATCCCAAATTCATGCATACATTTGGGAAGACAGAGATCGAGGCAACAATGAGGGCAGGACGTATCGATGGAGCAGAGAGCAGGGGAAGAAGCAGGAGAGAGTTATGAACCCACCAACCTATCTTGACCAAGCTGGAAATGACCTTATAATCAACACCCAACAACCTTTACAAACTCACTATTGTCATCTCCCTCCCATAGTACCAAATTTTGAGCCTCAAGAAACGCAACCCAAAGAAAGCGAAACCATGGATCTCTCTGAACTGGTGCAAAAGACAAAGGCGTGGAGCTGCAATAAGCCAGTAGTGAGAGGTAATCCAGTGGGAAATCAATCCGGCGGTGGATCTGGGGGCCTCTAAGTGTTGGTGGGAAAGCTCTTCATTGAGAAGCAATTCAAAACCCAGGCTATGCAGAACATCATGACAGCAACATGGCCTGAAGCCAGGGGCATGAGGGTTAGTGATGCTGGGCAAAAAAACACGTATGTCTTCAATTTCAAAACAAAAAAGGACCTGGACAATGCTTGGAAGGGGCGACAGTGGAAATTTTTTGACTCCCTTCTCAACTTGAAGCGGTGGAATGGAGAGGGCAAATCTACAAGTCTTCCTCTCAACAAATGAGATTGATTGGTGCAAATTCATGACATACCGATGGATTTCAGGACCTCAAACAGCCTTTTCCCCATTCTCCAATCGAGTTTTTCTAGGCATGTGGATATGGATACCACAGGGATGAACCCATCTGGAGGAAGGCCAACACTATGGGTAAAATTCCTCCAGGCGATGGTGGAAGTGGAGCTCGAGAACCATCTACCTTACGAGTTCTTCTCCAGCGAGAGTGACGACTCGAACTGGGTCAACTACAAGTATGAGAGGCTCCCCCCAAACTTCTGCTATACCTATGGACGGATCGGACACCAAAAAGGAGCATGCGATTTCAAAGATTTTGTCTTTACCAACCGTCTTCTCGACATGGGATTTAGGGGAAATTTCTTCACGATTCTAACCTCCACACAAATGAAATCCTTATAAAAGTAAGATTGGACCGAGCCTTTTGCTCCGTAGCATGGACAACAATGTTCGACAAGGCTACCCTTGGTCACGAACCAATTATAGGACCCGATCATGCCCCACTACGTATCCAACTTAAAGGATATTGGGAACGCATCACCCACCATTTAGATTCAATGAGAGGTGGAGCGAGGAGAATGGAAGGGGAGAGATCGTGACCAAGACCTGGAGAGTGGAGGACTCATATCAAACCAAACTTAAAAACCTCAAGAGTAATATCTCTGAATGGAAAAGAAATAATACTTCCAATACCTCCCTATAGAGTTCCAACATCCAAGCCCAAATTAATCAATATTCAACAACTACCCAATGTAACAATATCGTGATAGACCGAATTGCCAAAACAGCTGCTAATAGGATGCTTCCAAAAAACTGATTACATTGCGCTTATTTTACTGATCCTTGTTGTAACGTTCCATTTTATCCGCCCAATATAATGAGATTTTCAATCAAGTTGTGTAGACTTTGTACCATTTAAAAATACGAAAATATTGAGCATTATTCTATCTTTTTTCTCTCGTCAAGCGTGTTTTCACTTGCATAACGGTTCTCTATACTATAGCGTCAAATCTAATTGTGCCGGCCGAACACTCATTCTGGATTAATATGACTGTATGACGGTGAAAAAATCATAGGTTCAACTAGAAAAAACCAGAGTAAACCTTGATGTTATTGGCATGAACCTCTTATTCACTGAAAGTCTGAACCCAACAAATGCTAGCAAATTGTGTGTTTGTTGGAATCTCCAGCTACCAATTTCAGTTGCGTCGGGATCTTTCACGCGTGGTGTCAGCCGTCATTTCATCCTTGAGCCTCCGTACAATCTCGAAGATCCTAGGCTTACGAGCCTGCCACCTCTCTTCTTCCCGCGTCTCTTTCTTGTTCTTCGGATATGGCCTTGGAGGAGGGTTCTTACCCAGAACATTGGCTATTTCTTTCAGTCGAGTATAAGCCTCCTTTCTCGTTTTTCTCTCCGTTCGATACTCCCTCTGCAGACAAGAGATCATGGTTTTCGTTAGGACCAATAAAGATCTGAGCTTTTAACTAAAATGATAATAAAGGTTCTTCCAACTATAGATGCAGAAAACACACATCAGTAACATTGATGGCTTCTTCCTCGCAGACTCCCTGTTCCTTTAACTCGAGCACCCGCGAGGCAAACACTCGTGCTGGAGGTGGATTGATGCTAGACATCCTGCATCAGCACCAAAACATAAGACATTGACTTATATTATCATTCGTTCACCCAGAAACAGAGAAAAAACAACATGGGTGATACCAGCATAAACTCTTAACTGGGTGGATTTATATGTAAACATTTGGTGAAAAGGGGAAAATATGTCTTTTTTACCACCAGGAAAGAATCACCATACAACTATAGCAGCTGTTTAGAAACTGTTGAAAGAGGATTAAGAATACTGAAAGAGGCATCAAAAGAATCGAAGAAAAAAAACCAGCTGGGTAGCGAGTTGACCCCAGAAGCTTTGTTTAGCACTCCGGCCGATATATAGTTAACACTCCACATTCACAACATAGACCACAATAGAAGAAAAAAGATATTATTACAGTGCAGAAACCTATGTACTCCAGATTAGCAACATGCGTGACTATCTTTCAGTACGGAGAGTCTACTCGGCTTCCACGCATTTTAATTCTTAAATTCAGGCAGCAAATCTACTAAAGCAAGCATGAGTTGGTATATACAGGTCAAACTTGGAAAGAGGAGGCCGGAGAGGATGAACACAGAACAAGGCAAAGCGATGATACCTGACGGGATCTTCGGGTTGTAAAAGTGGGTGCTTCTCGAAGAACTTCTTTATGTAAGGATCTTCAGGGAGGATGATTTTCTGGATCTTCCCATTAGTAAGAGGAAATGTTGCAGGAGGTGCCCTGGATTAGTCCAATAAAATAAATACCAAGTTTCATTAGGCCAAGAATATATGGTTTATGTCCTCTGAATTATCCAGAAGGAAAATTTTACTGCCACGGGATAAGAACCAGCAGCTAGAAACTACGAATGAAAGCTGTTATTTCCAGTATCTAGCAACTTACAACTAGCAAGTAATTCATCACATTGATAGCCTAGATCTCCTACAGTTCCTAGCAACTAGAAAGTCAGTCATCAAATTTCCATGTAGGACTTTCAAAAATCATAGTTAGTGTTTGTCAATTATCATACAGTGCAGTCCAATTACCAAATCAATAAACAAAGGCTCATTATTGAGTTCCACAACCTAATTGATAAGAAAACTTAATGTTTAAATTTCCTATAGTAGTATATCATATCCTAAATCAAACGTCTGTATTCGCACGGGAAACACAGAGAAAAGACTTACTGCTCCATGGCCTTGAGCCAAACAGGCTCGGCTTTAGCCATGCCCTTGACAAGCCTCCTGGTTCTTGACAGCAAATCCCCCTTCATAAACGACATGGCTGCGCTTCCAAAAGCAGTGACTTGCAGACTGCAGTGGATCCCTATCATAAATATATTATTAAACAGTTCTTCCTTCTCTAAGGTTTGAAAATGACCATTCTTTTCAATTTATGCTTCCATCTCACAGATCAAGTAACCGGTTTTATTAAGTAAAGTAGAGTTGGGGAACAAGTTAACCGGAGTTATGCTGATCATCTAAGTAACACTTAACAAGAAAGCTGAGAGGCAGTTCATTAAGGCACAAAGTTGAAACTAAACAACTAGGCAATCACACTGCAAAATTCCAAATCACACGACACACCTCCAAAAATTGCATTTCTGAAGAGTAGGCATTATGATATGATCAAGGAAAATGATGATTTTGAAGTTGTGCTGGGACATCAACTTTCAAGTAATAAGACGCTAGTATAGAGCAGATATGGACAACAAATTTTCAACATAGGTAAAGACCAGAGGTACTAATATAACCCTCGCTTAGTACCAGAGAAAATACCAGAGACTTGAAGGTAGGGGAAAAAGACTAGATTTTTATGAACAAGGAAGCTGGAGTCACACTACCCATCTCCAACTTCTGTATAAAATAATCACCAACTTCCTTCCATTAACTAACTTCAGTTCATTCACTACACAGATTTAGCACGACAAAACCATGAAGCTACAAGCTATCAGGGGTGGCGAAATTTGTAGAAGTTCAGCTCACTCGGCGAACACAGAGAGGATAATGAAGAATCAAATCGAAAATTACGAAAGAAGCGATAAATTAAAGGAATAGAGAGAGTTGCTGCGGTCGTCACTCACCACGGATTTGATCAACAGATCGAAGCAAGGACCAATCCACGCGAGCTGAGAGCGAGAAATCAAAAGTTTTGCAGATGCGAGAGCCGAGGACTAGCCGAGAGGGTGGGAATTAGAAAGTTGGGCCTGAAATGGATGTTTTTTGACCCATATTACTTTGAATCAGAACCAAAGCGAATATCATTAGGCCGGGCCCGGTTATATAAGGCCCACAATTTGGGCCTTATTCTTGGACCTGAATTTGGATCCAGCGGTTAGAGAAATTTGAAATTTCAGATCGCAGGGGTGAAGTTCATGTTCATCTTCCTCTTCCCACACCAAAAAAATCTTCCTCTTCCCACGTCCACAGTTTTCTTACTTCTAAATCTGGAGCTTGGCGCGAGACGAAAGACGGAGATTCAGGAAACTGGGCTTACTTGTAAGTTCAAAACAATAGGTCGTATGTGCCTGCAACCAGACATGGGATAGAGAAAGTGCGAGAAGAATGATCAACACAAGAAAGGAAAGGGACATAAAATAGAAGCAGACGACTGGAAAAAGTTAATGCAGGTCGGCTCTTGTCTTGTCTAATTTGTTGTTTAGCGTAGCTGAATGTTTCAAACCTTATAAAATAGAACAAATCTTTTCTTTTATCAAGGTTATATTGTTGTATTTTGGTTGACCTGATCTGCAGTTAATTTTATTCAATGCTATATGCAGAATGTGAGTGGGGTGTCTGGAATTTTTCTTTCATTAAGTTGTTTCTAATGCTTAACTGTATGTAGCTCCCATTTTCTACAGTCTCCACATGTCTACCTCTAGAAACAACTAGAATTAAGTCATATAAATATTATTCATGAATACATAGTTTTGTCGTAACCAAAACCTTTCTGGATTTATCCCATGAATACCTGTTAATGTTCTTTGTTTAATGCACTTATGCTTATCTTCGGCTTGAAAGTGAGACCCACAAACCAAATGAGGTCTCTTGATTCCCGTGATAATTCCCGTGAACATAACCGTGCCATAGCCATATACCTACCTGTTACAAGGATTTTAACTCCGAACAGTCTTTCTGATGGAAGGCTTTCTTGTGCTACTGCCAGCTTTATCATCTGCCATTTTTCTGATGCTACTGACAGGTCCATTGCTAATTCAAATTGGGAGGGCTGAAGTAAAATGCCTGGAATCTGATAGAGATGCACTCCTGGATTTCAAGAATGGATTGATGGATCCATCCAATAGGCTCACCTCATGGACAAGATTCAGCAACTGCTGCCAATGGAGTGGCATCTCTTGTGATAACATAACTGGAGCTGTCGTGTCTTTGGATCTCCATAGCCAAGATGCAACAAACTTATTCACACCCGGGTCTGACGGTCTGTCAGGTGACATCAGCCCTTCCTTGGCAAAACTCAAGTCATTGAAACACTTAGACTTGAGTTCCAATGCATTTGATGGAGTCAAGATTCCTGAATTCTTGCATTCTTTCAAGGAGTTAGAGTATCTGAACTTGGCCAATGCTGGGTTCTATGACAAAATTCCACCAAGCTTTGGCAACATATCCACATTGAAGTACCTTAATCTTTCTTCATACAGTTCATATTTATCAGTAAGCAATCTTGAATGGTTGAGCAGCCTCGTCTCTCTCAGGTACCTGGTTTTGAATGGTGTTGATCTTTCTAATTCGACTTTGGATTGGATTAAGGCAGTGGACATGATCCCGAATATAACTGATATTCATCTATCATCTTGTAAGCTGAACAGCTCCATTTCTGATCAGAGCTTTCAGAATCTTACCTCCCTTTTTGTTCTGGATCTCAGCCTCAATCTCTTCAATTCAGAGTTTCTTCACTGGGTATCTAACATCAGTAGCCTGGTTTCAGTTGATCTCCATGAAAGCAGGGTCCGGGGCAGTTTCGTGGTTGATTTTGGTGGGATGCCAAATCTGGAATTCTTGTATCTTTCTGGGAATGCGCTTGGTGCTGATGTGGCTGATATATTCAGCAGGGGTTGGAGTAGGTTACAGGTTATTGACTTGGCTTTGACTCATCTATATGGTGAGATTCCGAAGCAAATTGGGAATATGACATCTCTAACTCACCTTGATCTGAGAAGCAACAACATCAGTGGCAGGATTCCACACTCCATATCCTCACTACATGGACTAACCCATCTTGATTTGTCAAATAATCGTCTGTCAGGAAGTCTGCAGATCCTAGAACAAGGAACATCAGAGAATTGTTGCGATTCTTCCGAATGCCCTTTTCCAATCTTGGAGAGACTGTTCCTGAGCAACAACACACTTGAAGGTGTATTGCCTTGTTGGTTAGGGAAGCTACCAGATATTGTAGAACTATTCCTGGATTCCAACTCTTTTGAAGGCCCACTCCTTCCTTCGTTAGGAAAATTGAGCCGTTTGAAGGAACTCAGACTTGGTGGCAATTGGCTAAATGGTACGCTTCCAGAGAGTTTCGGACAGCTTCTTGATTTGGAAGTCCTGGATGTGTCTTTCAACCGTCTACATGGTGTTGTTTCTGAAGCTCATTTCGTCAAGACAAATAGGCTGACGTTTTTGAAGTTATCTTCCAACTCGTTTGTTCTGAATGTCAGTTCCGATTGGGATCTTCCAGGGAACCTCGTGACGCTTGGAATGGGTTCTTGTACAATTGGCCCTCCGTTCCCTCCTTGGCTTAGACCTCTTCAACAACTAGCATTCCTAGATCTTTCAAATGCTAGTATCTCTGGCGAAATCCCTTCCTGGTTCTGGAACTTGACCGGTGGTCTCAAGTTGCTGAACTTTTCAATGAATCAGTTCCAGGGTAGACTCCCGAGTCAACTGAACTTTACTTCTTTTGGAGAGGTCGATTTAAGTTTCAACCAGTTTGAAGGACCCATTCCAAAGGATTTTGTTAATGAAATTTTCCTGCTCAGTCTTTCAAACAACAGATTGTCGGGAACTATACCGGGTAATATCGGAGATGTTTTGGTGGGAGGTAAATTCCTCTCTCTGTCTGATAACCAACTCACTGGTCACATCCCAGATTCTGTAGGGAACTTAAATTATGCGATAGGAATCGATCTGTCTTACAACAATTTAACAGGAAGCATCCCAGCAAGCTTGGGGAACTGTTTGTTTCTAGAGGTTTTGGATCTAAAGAACAACAATTTATCAGGTGTTATTCCTGATTCTCTAGGTCAGTTAAGTTCTCTATTTTCACTTCATCTCAGGGATAACATGCTCACAGGAAGGATTCCCAGGTCGTTTCGGAACCTAACGAGTCTTCAGACATTGGACCTTGGGCATAACAGACTAACTGGTGAACTCCCAATGTGGATGGGATACTTATTGACAAGTCTCAGTATTCTTTCCCTGGGATCAAATGCATTTTCTGGACAGATTCCTTCTACACTGGCAAGGCTGGAATCCTTGTTAGTCCTCGATCTTGCAGGGAATCAGTTCAATGGAACAATTCCTGCAAGCTTCGGGGATTTCAAAGCGATGTCGCAGAAACAAAGCACATTTCGCAACTGGAGGTACATGGTGGGCAATGCCAACTACTACAAAGAAAACATCGTTGTGACTGTAAAGGGCGTGTCCTGGCAGTTCACCAGGACTCTATCTGTCCTGACCTGTATCGACCTTTCAGGCAACAATCTCCACGGAGATTTCCCAACCCAACTGACGAATTTAGCCGGGTTGGTTGTACTGAGCTTGCCAGGAAATCAATTCAAAGGCCAATTACCTTCCAACCTATCAGAGTTAACTCAGCTATCATCCCTGGATCTGTCGAACAACAGACTTTCTGGACAGATTCCTCCAAGCCTGGCCGGGTTATCTTTTATGGGATACCTAAACCTGTCAAACAACAACCTTTCAGGAAGAATCCCTTTCAAGGGCCAGCTAGCAACGTTTGATTCTTCGTCTTTCAATGGTAATCCCGGTCTCTGCGGGCCTCCTCTTGTAACTAGTTGTTCTGATGATGGTTCAGGTGATTGGGGAGCAACTCGACAGAATTTTGGCAATCGTGGACGTGCGGATAGGATTTTGTACTTCAGCATTGCATTTGGGTTTGCAGCTGGAATATCGGTCCCCTTTTACGTGTATGCGATTAGGAAATCGTGGAGTGATGCTTACTTTCGACTTGTCGATGCTATGGTTGACAGATTGTATTCGGTTGGAGGCAAAATCATGAGAAATCTCAGAAGCTACTACCTCTGAACTCTGATGTGCATTCTTGTAGCTGTATATATTAGTTTTCATGATTCACAGCCTCATGCATACTAATCACCAATGATCTAATTATAAGAATTCTTTGGAATTTTCAAAATATTTCGGGATTGGGGACACCAAATACCGAATACAAATAACGGGATCGGTTCAGGAGTTGTGGATCGGGTTTGGAAAAATGAGATTCGGGTCGGGAAATGAGATTCGGATCCGAGAAATCCGAATACCAAACTCCCATTCCTCCTCATAGTAGACTTGTGTGAATTATTCATGTGATACGTGTTATAATTCGGGAAACAATTGACAAATCAGGACCCAAAATACCGTATTTAAATTCTCGTTTCCAAATAAAAATTCTGAATTCGATTCGTGTTTAAAAATGATAATTTGAATATGAGATTCCTGAAGCAGAAATTTAAAAATTCAAAATCGAAGTTTTGTACTGTCCGATTTGCCACTTTGGGCGCCGGGCCCTTTACACGGGCGCCCATAAATGGCTCGGCGCCATGGGGTGCCGGCAATGCAGCGGCGGTACGGTGGCGCGGCAGCAATGGTGCAACGGTCTAACGGAGGCATGGCAACCTCGATGCAACGGCGCAGTGGCAGTGTTGGCGGCGATGATTCAACTGCGGCGGTGGCAATGGTTCGATATGATTAATAGTTTATAAACACAAACACCGAAAGCATTCGTGTCATTTCAAATCTTGATATTTTAGATGAACTATAGAACATGTCGTGACGGAGACAATAATGCCAAAACGTCATGACATTTTCGGTGATAAGTGTAAATGTTGCGACATTTCAAGACCTTTTCGATTAGAAGGAAAATATTTTATCAGAAAAATGGAACTTGAGAAAAGGAAAGAGTCGAAAAAGGTTAGCGTGGCGGCAGCATCAATCAATCTCCTCGGATACCTATCGTCAATCTCTGAATCTACACTCTTTCCTCTGTAAATCGCCGACACCCATCATCAATTCTTCAATCAATCTGTATCCTCTCTGAAAAACTCTCCCAAAAGCAGCGTCACAGTCACAAGCAAGCCAACCGCAGCTTTCATACACCACCCGCCTCCTTCAAAGATCCGTGCTTGAACCAAACACCCACTCAGCTCGAAATGGCGTATGTTGATCACGCTTTTTCAATCACAGACGACGACGATTTGATGTTGGAAGGACCTTACAGCACCAGCAACCGTGCTCCGATCAAGGAGATCGCCCTCGCCGTCTCGCTACTCGTCTTCGGCGTCGTCGGTATCCTAGCCGGCTTTTTCATGGTCTCCAACAGAGTCGGCGGTGACCGAGCCCACGGTAAGCTTCCTTTCAACTGGGTTTTTTCTTTCACGATTCTAATTAGGGTTTTGGTACTCTATAATTTTAGGGTTTGTGTTATTGAGAAGTTATCTGATTGATTGACGATCAGGGATGTTCTTCGTGATATTGGGGGTGATTCTCTTCATACCGGGGTTCTATTACACCAGGATTGCTTACTACGCTTACAAAGGATACAAAGGCTTCTCCTTTTCCAACATTCCTCCTGTATGAATGAACACTCTGATCTGGAGCTGGATTTGCTTCTGCTATTTCCCTCTGTTAGTGGATTTCTTTCTTGTAGATGTACATAGATTTCTTCTTCCTCTTGTTGATGCACAGCATATTATACTATGTACTTGATTTCTGCTCCTCTGTATCTCGTGGGATGATTTGTGATCTGTTCCAGAGGATCTTATGTGTTCCATTTCATCCCGCTGTTCATGAATCATGTAAGAAAAGAGTTTTAGCTTCTTGCTGCACCATCAGTGTTATGCGGATTGCATCTTAATTTCGCTGTATCTACCTGATTCAAGCATCACTTCCTCATGCCCACCAGGTGTTTGTGATAAAGTCTCAGTAGAGTTTAAAACTTCTAACGACCAAAGTTGCTCAGCAACTCTGGCAACACTCGTTCAAAAGTTCTCGTGTTGGCCGAATAGTTTTCATTTTCGAAAACCCTTTTCGCTCATCTACTGGTATTTTATTGATAGGTTTGCGAATGGTGAATGTCTGATAATGATCAAGTATATATGTCCTTCTGCTAAACAGAATGTATCGAGTCATCGTTTCGATTTATATCATCGATTCGATCCCAGATACCGCAACTTTCATCATTATTAAATGTTCCACCAAGGAACCATGTAAAAATTTGCTCCAACAAATACCAATGTTCAATTATATTAAAAAAAAATACCAGTGTTCTTGGTTGCAGGAAACACAAGAAACAGAATAAAACGGAGTAGCAAAATAGTCCGTACAATGAACACAAACAATCCTAAGCCTACTACTGATCTAGAGGATTGAACACAGCTCCGGCGGAAATCACAGCTTCCGAATCCTCCTCCACGATCATGAACATGAACGGGTGGTCCGCAATGTATTCCTCAGTGGGGACCGGGGGCTCATAACCGGAAGAACAGGACATAGGGACCACTGCCGAGGCAGCACCAGCTTCCGTACCGTTCGCCATTCCCACCAGCGAGCATCTCCGTGAAGGCCCCATCCTTCTCAAAAGGCAGCTCCAGTCCCAACCTCTTCTCAAAAGGCAGCCATGCATGATGAATTACATCAACAAAATCGATTGGTGTTCATAATCTTGGAATAACATTCAATATAGCATGCAGATTTGAGGATGAATTAATCATGTCCGTCGATTAGTCATGATCGAACGGTTTCCATTTGGCTCAACTCTTTAGTAGGTATTTGAGTCTTTTCATCTGGTTGCCTAAAGATCTTCCATTAATAGAAACTAGAATTATATGCGTGATGACGTTGCGGAAAGTTGAGAGAATAAGTGGAGATAAATGAACTTTTTTTTGTTATAGAAAACGTATTAGCAAAATGAAAGCGTGAGACAATTTAAGTCATATGTCAATTGAAAAATGAAAAATACCACAAGAGACAAGACCCATAAAGGATAATATGAAACCAAATTACTCACACTACCCAAACCAAATTAACCAAATAATACCGGTTAAAATGGGTATACATACATCTCTACTAACAACAACAATCAAAACCCTTACAAATGATTTTTAACTTCATTTGGCTATTATTTGAAGGGTTTAACATGGTGAAACCTCAATTTTGATCAATTCCCAACATGCATGTCAAATATTAGCCAATTTGAAAATGTGAAAATTTACATGTCAATATTGGTCAATTTTCGTGTGTATACTATGTAAATTTGACCGTTTTTACAAGAAAATTTAAATTTTTTCAAATTGGTTAATATTTGGCATACATGTTCGAAATGGCTAAAATTTAAGTTTCGTTATGGTAACCCCCGTAAATAATGGTCAACCGAAGTTAAAAATTAATTTTACTTGGTGTTGTGTTAGTGTTGAAATTTTTTCTATTCGGCTTACTTTCTGCATGCATGGGAAACAACTAGAAATCCAAACTAGATTTTTTATAGTCGAAAGCACATACACCTAGGGCTATGAATTTGGTTAATTCGGTATAACCAAACCAATTAACTCATAAAATCTATTAATCATGGAAGTAAAAGCATTAACCAAATTAACCAAACTAACCATTAACTAGTTTGGTAAGCCGGTTAACCAATATAACTATTAGAGAATAAATGGAGATAGATGAACTTTTCTTTTGTTATAGAAAACGTATTAGCAAAATAAAATCGTTAGACAATTTAAGTTATATCAATTGAAAAATGAAAAATACCACAAGACCAATAAAGGATAATATGTAAGCTTTAAATTAAGTCTTCATCAACTCAAATAAGCTCTAAAAAAACCAAACACTATTCATTAAGTAATAATTATGTTCTTTTTTATAGATAGAACTATTTATCGGTAGTGTTGGAGTTCCATTCATGTCCATCATCAATGTCGATGGTCTCCAACGAGATGAGGTCTAAAGCTCAGATCCAGGGATGAGTTGAATACTGCTTTTGTCAACCTTAGATCGAAAAAATTAGTGGTCAAGCTGTTCTGTGTCTGATAATATACCAAACATGTTTCTTGCTGTCTACGCTAATCAAGAAGAAATCCTAAACTGCAAGAAAAGAGAATAAATTCATGTTACTACTCAATACTCATGATGATAATGATGATGATTCTTTCCGTCTAGTAATTCTTCAAGTCGTCATCTCTGCGATGGAGTTGTCCTAATGTTCTGGAAACCCCTCAGCTCCATATTGAGTGAGGTGCCTTGGGAAGCACAGCATGCGAACAGAAGCTTGTCACGTTGGTATCACTGGATCTCTCGTACATCTTTATCACAATCTGCATCAGAAATCAACGAAGAGAGAATCATTTCATGTACTCTAACGAATTCTCTACTTCAGCAGTCTACTTTATCCAAGTGAATGTCTCCAAAGTTATAGGAAAGGTAGAAACATGCATAATTGCTTGAAGAAAGAACTCACTTTATTTTTAAGGAGTATGCTGAGCTTTGTGCAAAAATGCATCATCTCCTGTCTTCTTTGATATTTAAGTTGCTCTCAGTTTCTCGTGAAATCTCTAGGTAACCTTATGGATGGACATCCTCCTTGATGGGTTTCTCTAAGGGAACACTGGAGCTTCTCGCAGCAGTACATTTTCTTGGAGCAAGTTTTGTTCTTCTTGTTGTAATTTGTCATCGAAACTTTTGGAGCACTGAGCCACTGACCACCATTGACGAGATTGATCGCTCTTTCCTCCTCAGTGGCAATGGAATCGATGCTGCCCCTTTAGGTGTAACATCAGGAGTCTCGCACTTTCTTCTTGTGAATGTAAAGATCTTTGATCTGTCATATTGCGAAATGTGATCGGCCCTGATTATGATTTATGATTAGTATATACTTTTAAGAGAGAGTAGTAGTAGTTTGGAAAAATGCATATCCGTTTATGTTCAAATGGGAAAAAACGTCAATTTTAATCCGGTAAAGACGAGAGAGACAGCATTTTCACACCATGAAGATTCACAGATTTGACCTTCCAACTTTGCTAATATGCAATCGCACCATTAATGCCGCAAGCAATTGAAGACAATGGTGTTGGCTACTAAAAGCATACATATCAGCATGCACTAATATCAGCTCATAAAGACTTTACTCATGCATAGAATTCCAAATTAACTCCACGTTCAAACAAGATAACGAGTTTGAAAAGAGGAGGAAGGATGAAGTCAGAACCTTGATTTCTCCGGGGCTATACAGCCCAGATCAATATTGCAGATCGGGCATGATTACAATCCATCGCTGGATATCCACCTAGAGATGCACTTCCTGAAAACTGCATGAAGCAGATCAAAATGAGAAACACAAAAAAAGATGATATATTAAGAACTAGAGATTGTACTAGCCTAGTTGCTTAAATAGTAGACTTGTTGAACCCATGAAGAAAAATTAAGCAAACGCACCTTAGAATTGCCAGGTGGTTTATGTCGGCATCACCAGTAATCACCACAAGAACAACTTCCATTCCGAAAGTGATGAAAACGGTTGGAATCCCTAACGACAATTTCCCTGCCAGTAATTCCAGAAATATATTTAATCGCACTATGGCAATCTCCACACACTCGCAAATTCTTGAAGATACGAAGAGAGCTTTTTGGCGCGGTGCTTATTATTCCATAAGCAATCGCCAATCTCTCACTGTGACTCATGAGGATCTGCTCCTTCTCATCATCCTCAACATCCTGCAACACAAAGCTGAAATCCGGAACATATCCCCTGGCTTTCATTTTGCATAGCAATTCCTTCAGCTCCTTATATATATGGTTGTGCAGTGGATGACTCTGGTTCCCTGTGTAAAACACATCAACCTTCTTATCCACTTCAATCGAGCTCCACCCGGGAGTCTTCTTCAATCCCATTCCTCGAGCCAACGATCTCACATCATTAACTCCTTCCCATTTCCCTGCTTTTGCATATATATTCGATAGTAAAACATAATATCCAACGTTCTCAGGGTCAAATTCGAATAAATGAGCAGATGCAGCTTTTCCCAACTCGACATTTCCGTGAATTCTGCAGGCACCAATCAGAGCACCCCAGATGGATGCATCGGGCTGTATCGGCATGTTTTTAATGAACTTGAAAGCCACATCCAAGAGACCAGCTCTACCATACAAATCAACCATGCAGCCATAATGTTTCAAAATAGGCGTAATTCCATACTCTTCTTGCATCATATGGAAGCACCATTCTCCTTCTTTAACCATACCCGAATGACTACATGCCGATAGTAAAGATACAAACGTTACCTGATCTGGCTTCACCCTTTCAGCAATCATTTCTTTCAACAATTTAAGTGCTTTCTCACTATGCCCGTGAACTCCGTGACAAGCTATTATGGCATTCCAAGGAACAGAACTTTGCCTAGGCACTTCATAAAACAATGACATGGCATCATCGAGTCGACCACACTTTCCATACAAGTCAACTAGACAAGTTCCGACGTAAATATCTGAGCAGAGGGAGTCTTTTATAACACGTGCGTGAATTCCCATTCCTTGTTGCAAAGCACCGAGCTGGGAGTATGCCGGTATTACGCTCACCCATGTACCTTGGCTTGGGACTATATCTTTGGAACCTTTCATCATAGAGAATATAGCGCTAGCTTCGTTTGCAAAACCATTCTGAGCATAGCCAGTAATTAAACTGTTCCATGTTACCACATCTTTAGCAGGAAGCCCTTCAAAGACACACCTCGCATTTTCCGTGATTCCCATTTTAGCGTACATGTCCACCACCGCATTTCCAGTAATTACAGCTTCCTTGAAAAATCCTCTCCTGACTATAAATCCATGAAGAGACCTGCCATTCTTGTGATCATTCAACTGAGAAACAACCGAAGCCAAACTAACGAGTGTAAACACATCAGGTTGGATTCCAGCTCGTTGCATATTTCCAAACAACAAACGAGCAATGACGGGATCGTTATTTTGCTCGTATGCAGCAATTATTGAATTCCACGAGATAACATCTCTTACCTCCATCTGCTCAAAAACTCTTCGTGCTTCACCTAACCCGCGAAATTTACTGTACATGTCAATTAGTGCATTCGACACGAACAAACTGAGTTCCAACCCGTGCTTTACGACGTACAAATGGATCAACTTTCCGCCTATATAATCGTTTGATTGTACACATGCAGGAAGAGTACTGGCAACAGTTATAGCATCCATTTTCACCCCTTCCAGTCTCATATCATTTACAAGATCCAACGCATCGGCTGCATTCCCATTCAAGCAATATCCTGAAATCATGGCGTTCCAGGAACCACCATCTCTGAATGGCATATTGTCAAACAATTTCCGAGCACCTTCCACTATCTCGAACCTCGAATACATGTGTAATAAGGAAGCAGCAATGAAAACATCCCATTCAAAACCAAGCTTCAGAATGCAACAATGCACCTTCTGCCCATCAAATAGTTTTCTGCAGGCTTTAAGCACAGGGGGGAAAGTATAGAAATCCGGTCGCAGACCAGATGTCAGTAAAAGCTGATTGAAACAGTCCACCGCTTCTCGAAAACGACGAGATCGAACATAAACAGAAACAATAGTGTTCCACAGAAAGACATCTGTTCTAGGGCCCTTATCGAAAACAATGTTCAGAAATTGCAGGCCACCGAATTCTGCGTATAAATTAATGAGCTTTCCGTAGAAAAAACTGCTTTGAACTCTTCCTGATACCACCAAAAGTGAGTGAATGCACTTAGCATGTTCCAGTTTGGTGCAGGATTTGAACAGATGATCAAGGTTAATAATCCCTGGATTCCCATTATCATTTCTAGCTAGCAAAGAGCTTGTAGCTATAGAGAAAAGACGGCTATGAGGTTTAATTGAGAGTAAAATGTCCCTTCCTCTGGAAGCTAGCATCAATCTGAGCAGCACAAAAAAGAAAATTGTCAATACATTAGGATCTTATCTCCAAAGAAGTTTAACTCAAAAGAAGCAGGTCACCCAAATATTTTCCCAATGATATGAATTGCCTCAACAACGCAACAACAATACAATGTCCTCCCACTGTCAGAAAACTTCAAATGGATGAGAAAGACTCACCCTTTATGGCCACTTCGAATACTCTTGATCCACCCTTCACTGCTTTTTACAAGCACTTGTGTTCAGCAGCTGAAATCACCACCGAATAACAGCTGAAGTCAACAACAAAAAACCCAAACCAGAAAAACGCCCAACTCGATTGGAAATAGCGTACGTCTCCGGACGAGCTTCAAACTTCACTTGCAGAGCTTCTTCTCAGCGAGGGTCTCGGCGATTGGGGCCGGAGCTTCTACGAGTTGTCGCCGTTATTTTACGGTTGAATCGGAGTCGGAGGGGTTTTGAATTTCTGTTCTGTCTTTTTTTTTCTCTGGGTTTTAGCCTTTTTTTTTATTTTGTTTGTTCTTTGAATTTCCTTTCCGGGTTTTAGCCTTTAGTTTGGGAGATAGATCACTGATGGCGGGAATCCTCTTGGTCCTGAAGGCCCAAATTCCTACAGCCGACGGGCTGTGAGTGAGCCTGTGAAGTGCCCAATGGGCCTGGTCCGATGATGAGCTCAAATTCTGTTGCTGAGCATGTGAAATCCGTTACTAGCTGTTAACCGAATTACGCCATTTTCCAATAACCGTAACCGATTTCAACTTCTAATTAGCACTTTTTCACGGTCATCGATGGCACAAATTCGGTTTGATCAAAATAACCAAACCGTATTTTCTGTCCTAATCATCAACTTTGTCTGATTCAGCAAGTTAACTGAGATTTACTTTTTAACAACTGGAAAATTTAGCAAGTTCTTAGCCACACAACGCAGCAAACTGCACGGACTCTACGAGAACGAGTTTACATAGATACAAAACCAGGAATTGGATTTACCGAGCCAAATCCTTTAGAAACTCCGATGTGAATTAGCAGCAGCGAACGCATGGTGAAGAAATCGAAAATGTTCAAAGACAAATGTAGAAGCGGTGAGGCAGATGACATCGATGTTCGATGAATTCAACCAAACCATCACACAGACAAAAGACAAAACATGATGACATATGATAAAAAAAATAGAAAATAGCAGCAAACCCGAAAGGAACAAAGACCAGTTGGACATTTTCAACCATTTCCATTTGTTTAAATCTTACCTTCCCCAACTTGGGTTCCTGCAGATGGTTTGGGTTCCAACAACTCCAACCAATTACTTCCAAACATCACATCACTCAGCCACCAAACGTATGTCAGTTTTGTATTATTTAAACAAACAGCTCCATGACGATCAAAAGATCACCAAATAAGATGGCTGGAGATGGGAAAAAAGTTTGTGTTACAGGAGCATCAGGATTCATTGCTTCATGGATGGTTAAGGTCCTCCTCCAACGTGGCTACACCGTCAACGCCACAGTTCGCGACCTCGGTTAGTCTACTGTGTCTTAGATGTTTTATAACTAGTTGTATTTCTCTTATGGTTTAGCATCCGATAGTATTTTTGAAAATATTTACATCACGAATCCGCCCTTTCCGGTAAAGCATTCGAATTTCCGCACAGGGGACGTGAAGAAAACTGATCATTTGATTGCACTTGATGGAGCCAAGGAAAGACTTCACATCTTTGAAGCCAACCTGATCAAGGATGGATCTTTCGACGGGGCAGTCGATGGGTGTGAAGGTGTTTTTCATACCGCATCTCCGGTTAATTTATCCATACCCTCCGACGCACAGGTTATTATTATCCTCGAGAAAAATAAATTTTGTACTGTCTAATTCCACCTACTTAATCACCTCTCTTTCGATCCATCTTTATATCGGCGGTTTCTAAAAAAAATTGCAGGCCGAGCTAGTTGAGCCTGCAGTGAAGGGAACCCTCAATGTCCTGAAATCATGCACGAAATACCAATCCGTGAAGAGAGTTGTCCTAACATCTTCCGTTGCTACAGTTGGCTACACCGGGAAGCCCTTGGAATCCGGATCAGTGATCGACGAGACTTGGTATTCGGATCCAAGCTTTTGTGAACAAGTGAAGGTGAGGGAAATAAATAATACCGTATATATACATGTTCTGCACTTATTATGAACTGTACTGTAACATAAACAAACTCGTTCGTCGCAGCTTTGGTACGCATATTCAAAAACCTTGGCTGAGAAGGCAGCCTGGAGCTTTGCAGAAGAGCATGGCATTGATTTGGTAACGATAAATCCGGTTTTCGTTATCGGACCTATGTTACAGCCAACTCTCAATGAAACAGTGGAAATGATTCTCAACTTCATCAAAGGTTACATTTTTTTTCTGGAATAGTTCCCAGTACACACTCAAAGGACGGACAGTTGGATACTTATCATTTTTGCGCGGTTTTTCGTGCAGAACCTCACAAGTCGGATACCAGCCAACCGTATCCTTATGTTGATGTCAGAGATGTCGCAGAGGCACACGTCAGAGCTTTCGAGACTAGTACAGCTGCTGGAAGGTACATTTTGTCTGCCAGCGTTCATAGCTACCACCAGGTGTTCAAGATCATCAATCAACTTTATCCTACGCTGAACCTTCCTCATATGTGAGTTTTTGATTTACAATGGTACATAATTCTGTTTCCGATCCCACCAGATGCCAGTAACCAACCCTTCTCCATGCTATTACTGCAGATCTGATGAGGGTGTACCGGAGATTCAGATGTCACAAAAGAAAGCTAAATCGTTAGGTGTGAGCTTTATTTCGATCGAGATGAGTCTGAAGGACACCATTGAAAGCTTGAAGGAAAAGGGCCATCTCAATCTCACCATCTGATTTTGCTAGGACTGTCATGCCACAACAGAGGAAAGAATAAGTTACAGGAATTCTTCCTTAATATCTACGATGTAATGTACCAATCATATACTCCACATGCGTTGCCTAGCAATGAAAGGTCATAGAGATAGTATTACACGCACGATTGGCGGATTCGGACCCTCCGATCCATGTCGGATAGCAACTGATTTGCGCGAAATAGGTTTTCTTAAAAGGCAATAAACGTCGGTTCCGCGTGTATCCATGCAAAAACCGAAACTCCGAAATCCCACCACCCGACCAGATCCCGTCCCAGCACTGCCGTCGCTGCCTCCGGTGTTCTCAAATTAATCATCAGAAGATTCCCGCCAAACCCAAGCTGACCACCAGTTGCCCTTGCGATAACCGAGTTGTCGCTCCTCCGGAACACGGAGGCGTCTACTGGGTCGCCATAAATGCGTGCTGTCGCTTCAGCCCCAACAAAGTCGAGTGTGACTGTCCAGTTCGCCCAACCGGTTTGGTTGTTGTTCAGTACAAGAAGGCTGAAACGACTTCGACTACTCGGGGACCCAAGTCAAACATAAGCGGTAGGAAAGCCACACTGAATCCTACGATAGAGCAGGATGTTAGGACCATGCAACAGAAGAAGCAGGCAACCGAAACTGATTCCGTGGATAATAAAATTGATGACAGAATGGTTGAATATAAACGGGAAGCTTAAAATTAACGATCTTATATAAAAATAAATATAGAGGAAGATCTTATGCAAAATTCAACTTAAAGCTAACCACAAAGCTATGATAGAATTCAATCATGGCAATGGCATCCAATTGGCGATTAGTTAGGCTGTTTGGAAATTAAGTTTCTGGTTTGAAATTATTTGAACTTAGAAAGATTGAGCACAAATGACTTGCCTTCATTTTCCGAAGCAGCTTCAAGGCCAGGGAAAAACTGCACATCTTTGAAGCCAACCTGATCAAGGATGGATCTTTCGACAATGCAGTCGATGGATGCGGAGGTGTTTTCCATACCGCCTCTCCGGTTAATTTATTATCCATACCCTCTGAGTCTGACCCACAGGTTCTTACCTCTTACTATCCCTCGTGCATGATTCTGTTTCCTACATGTTTGTTTCATGAATCTGTTGAAGTTAGTCCATCTAACTTGTGTCTAAAGGGACAAATCGGCCGGTTGTACTTTGTACTTTCTGTCCAAGTAATTAGTTGATCCAACATGTGTCAATTTCATAATAATTCCCGCGGTTTTTTTCAAAAAATGCAGGCAGAACTAGTTGAGCCTGCAGTGAAGGGAACTCTAAATCTCCTGAAATCATGCACGAAATACCAATCCGTGAAGAGAGTTGTCTTAACATCTTCCGTTGCTACAGTTGCCTACACCGGGAAGACCTTGAAATCCGGCTCGGTGATCGACGAGACATGGTATTCGGATCCAAGCGTTTGCGTGCAACTGAAGGTAGGGGAATCAATAATGCTGACATAATATATCAGCTCAAAACAATTAACGTAACTGCACTTGTGATGAAACTGTACTGTAACATATAAAAACTTGGTTGTCGTAGCTTTGGTACGCGTATTCGAAAACCTTGGCTGAGAAGGCAGCCTGGAGCTTTGCAGAAGAGCATAGCATTGATTTGGTAACAACAAATCTGGTTTTCGTTATTGGTCCTACGTTACAACCAACTCTCAATGAAACAATGGAAATGATTCTCAACTTCATCAAAGGTAGGACTGATAATTTCAGTACACTCAGGAGGGGTGGATGGTGCTTAACAAAATCAGATGGTGAGATACCCCTTTTCCTT
Source organism: Linum usitatissimum (assembly GCA_030674075.2). Classification (NCBI taxonomy): domain Eukaryota; kingdom Viridiplantae; phylum Streptophyta; class Magnoliopsida; order Malpighiales; family Linaceae; genus Linum; species Linum usitatissimum. The sequence continues at coordinate 1,952,310 of JAUJYP020001410.1, read as the reverse complement.
CAAGCTTTCAATGGTGTCCTTGAGACTCACCTCGATCGAAATAAAGCTTACACCCAAAGATTTAGCCTTCGCCTGTGATATCTGAATCTCTGGTACACCCTCATCAGATCTGCAGTAATAGCATGTGAAAATGGTTGGTTACCAACATTGGGTGGATTCCGAAACAGGATTTTGTACGTAACATGCACCATATATAGTAGACCACCATAAGTAAAAACTCACATATGAGGAATGTTCAGCACAGGATAAAGTTGATTGATGATTTTGAACACCTTTGGGTAGCTATGAACACTGGCCGACAAAATGTATCTTCCGGAAGCTGTATTAATCTCGAAAGCTCTGACATGTGCATCTGCGACATCTCTGACATCAACCGAAGGATATGGTTGGCTGCCATGATTCGACTTGTGAGGTTCTGCAAAAAAATGTTAGGTTAAGCTTAAGCATCATCCACCATCTCGAGTGTAGTGAATTATTAGTGGCCATAATTTAAAAACGAAGGTTGGTTACCTTTGATGAAGTTTAGAATCATTTCCAGTGTGTCATTGAGGGTTGGCTGTAACGGAGGACCGATAACGAAAGCCGGATTTATTGCCACCAGATCAATGCCATGCTCTTTTGCAAAGCTCCAGGCTGCCTTCTCGGCCAAAGTTTTCGAATTCGCGTACCAAAGCTGAGATAAACGAGCTTATGTTGCAATTAGTTACTCAGAAGCGCAGAACATGTTTTCATCTGATATAAAAATTATGAGAGTATTCCTCTGATCACCTTCAGTTGTTCACAAACGCTTGGATCGGAACACCAAGTCTCGTCGATCACTGATCCGGATTCCAAGGGCTTCCCGGTGTAGGCTGCTGCAGAAATGGAAGATGTTAAGACAACTCTCTTCACGGATTGATATTTTCTGCATGATTTCAGAACATTGAGAGTTCCCTTCAATGCAGGCTCAACTAGCTCTGCCTACAAGAACAAAAAAACACATAAATCATGAATTGGACATACAGGAAAATGAATACTATATACTTAAGGATGATGTAAACCTTTGGATCTGAGGATACGGATAAATTAACCGGAGAAGCAGTATGGAAAACACCTTCACACCCATCGACTGCGATGTCGAAAGATCCATCCTTTACCAGGTCTGCTTCAAAGATATGAAGTCTATCCTTTGCTCCATCAAATGCAAGCAAATGGTCAGTTTTCTTTCTGTCCCCTGCAGAAAAAATCGTGAAAAGTTGGATGCTTTGCTGGTGGAACTGAAGAAAGAGGATCACAGTAGACTTGTAGACTAACCGAGGTCTCGAACTGTGGCGTTGACCGTGTAGCCACGTTGGAGCAGGACCTTAACCAGCCATGAAGCAATGAACCCTGATGCTCCTGTAACACAAACTGTTTTGCCTTCTCCTCCAGCCATCTTATTTGATGATCTTTCGATCGTGGAGCTGTTTGTTTTAAACAAGTGAGATACGTTTGGAAATACTTGGTTGGTTAGTTATTGAATATCAAACTTCACCAAAACACATGCAAGTGGGAAGTTAGGAAGTTACAACTAGTTATTGTTTTGTTGTAAGATTCCAGACGGCTAGCCAGGAATATGACCATTTCCAGACGGCATTAAAACACAGTTGACAGACTGATGGAACTTGAATATTGTTAACATTTTCCACGGGCCTATGGCCCTACTGTGTAAACAAAGGGACTGAAGATGTAGCAATCCTTAAACATGAACATGGCTAATCGGGATAACAATTGATAAGAAGATAGCCAATTAAGGTCACAGTCATCAGCCTTAACACGTTTGCTCATCCGCTTGATCCGACAAAGGCATCAGGTTCGGCCAAATACTGGTGTCCTGGTTGGCCAAATACGATGATTTCTTGCTTTGCTGTCATCGCTCGTCGACTCGGGTCCAAATTTCCTCAAATTTTATATCCTCAATTGTTTCACCTTATAAAGAAATAACTCGCACTTTATTGCGAAAAAATAATATGGTTTAAATGTAAAAATTTAAAGATGAGAGCTCAATCAAATGATAAAAAGACGCATATACAAAATCTAAATATATATAAGCACTGAATATCGAATTTGGACATCATTACTTTGATATTGTCCAGTAAAAAATAAAATTATGAAATGGGTGATCCAGACATATCACAATTTGAATTCAATAAAAAAGTAGGTTAACAGAGTTAAGATTTATCAAATTACGAAAGTCTGAAATAGAAATGCTAATAACTAATCACATTTGGTTGAGAGTCGATCAGAGCGATTATAACTTACCAGATTTGGTTGGTTAATTAAGATTGTATATAAAAATAGGTTCGTGATGGTCGTTTAATTAACATCTAGCTGGTTTCTTTTTAAATAAGTATTATTATGGAGATAATGGGTTAACCAACCTAATGGAAATGAATCATTTTAACATGAAAATTATAAAATTTTCAGATTGGCTAATATCTGACATTCATTTTGAAATGGCTAAAAAGTCTAATTTTATTATGGTAACCAATGTAAAGAATTGTCAAATCAATTTAAAAATCAATTTTCCTCGATATTGGTTTAACATGTTAAGAAATATTTTTTAACTTCATTTGGCTATTATATGAAGGGTTTAACATAGTGAAACCTCAATTTTTAGTCATTCCCTACATACACGTCAAATCTTGGCCAATTTAAAACAATTCAATTTTCACCTCAAATTTTGTCGATTTCGAAAGGGGTTAACCTATAGAAATGAACTATTTTGACCTGAAAATTTTCAAATTTTCAAATCAGCTAATATTTAACATGCATGTTTGAAATGGCTAAAAAGTCTAGTTTCATAGTGGTAACCCCTTTAAATAATGGTCAAATCAATTTAAAAATCAATTTTACTCTATATTGTTTTAGCGTGTTAAAAAATATTTTTGAACTTAATTTGGCTATTATTTGAAGGGTTTAACATGATAAAAACCTTAATTTTTAATCATTCCATACATACACATCAAATATTAATCAATTTAAAATTTTAACCAATCTAATTATTGACCATAAGCACTATCTGGCCCCCTCCAGACGACAATGTCGTTAGCATTGAAGTTGACGTACAAATTGCATGCGGCCTACTACCCCGGGTTCGTTGAAAAACTAGTAATTTTAATTAATTTAGTGTAACATAAAATATTTTGAAACTAATTTTTTTAGATGTTGAATGATGTTTTTTGATAAATTTCCCTATGGATAGGTATCAATCACTGTCATCCTGTTGAAGATTCTGCAAGCACTCTCAATGTCGCCGGATTTTGCATACATGTCAGTGAGTGCAGTGCCAACAAATAAATCTGATTGAATCCCGAGTTTGATCGTCTTCCCATGGAGATCCTTCCCTTTTCCTAGAGAGGTTGTACTCGCACAAGCACATAGCAAAGAAGAGAATGTAGATTTATGTGGATGCTCTCCCAATAAAAGCATCTGGTCAAATAACTCAAAGACTTTATCAAACTGTTTGCAGTCTAAGTAACCAGCGATCAGAGCACTCCATGAAACGCTGTTACAAGATGGCATGATGTCAAAGAGCAAGTTAGCTTCCTGTATTTGCTCATTCAGACCATATCCAGCAACCATGGAATTCCAGCTGACAACATTCTTCTCCGGAGTAGAATCGAATAACAACCGTCCATTGTTTGGCTGGCCACATTTACAGTAAAGGTCAATCAGGGAGCTAGAGATACAAACATCTCTATCCATCCCAATTTTCACAATATTTCCATGGATGTTCATACCTGCTTGTAGAGCCTTGATGCCGCTCAATGCACTTATAATAGTAGAGAGACATGAAACATTAGGTTTGAAACTGTGCGATATCATTTGATGGAAGAGTTTCAATGCATCCTCCGGATGACCACTCTGGCTATACCTGGCAATCATCGCGCTCCAAGAGACTTCGTTCCTCTCAGGCATCTCGTCAAAGATTCTCCTTGCCTCGGATAAATCCCCAATCTTGACGTACATATCTAATATTGCTGACCAAGAGACAACATCTCTACTGACCATGCTATCAAACACTCGCCTGCTCATATATATTTCACCCATCCTCAAGAACAGTGTAATCAAAGAATTAGAAACTGACAGTGTACGTTCAAGTCCAATCTTAACAGTCAAACCCAAAACACTCATTCCCAACGTGAAATCACCGGCTTCACAGCAGGCTTTGAGAACAGATGTGATGGTAACCTCGTTAGGCCTAATTTGAGATGCAGAAAGCTCCAAGAAATACTTAGAGCTTCAGACATCAACCCGTTCTGCACAAACCCACTAATCACTGCCGTCCAGGAAACCACACCCTGGAACGGGCCCGAAAATAAACCAACGACTCTTTATCTCTACCGAACTTCATCAAACCCGAAATCACCGTGGTCCATGACACCTCGTTTCTCTCAGGCATTTCGTCGAACAACCTACGTGCCTCATCCAGATTCCCCCATTGTACATTGGCATTGATCAAATAGTTATGCACGACGAGATCAAACCCATCAAATTCCTTTGTAACCTGATGAGCCTCAGCTGTTCTCCGACAAGTGAGGTACATTATCAAAAGCTTCACGGATAAGTACCTCTCCGAGGAAGCACCGGTTTTGATCAAATGGCCATGGAGGATGGTTCCTTGGGAGATGGCCCCTTCCCTGGTGATGGTTTTCAATGCAGACAAGCATGACCTCAGGTAGCCTTGAAAATTTGCAGCTGGATTTGTTGTAAGCAGAGGTTGTAGGGCACTTCTCATGTAACGAGCTTTCAGCTGATAAAACTCAAGAGAGCTGAAGTGGAATCTGCTGGAGGACTTGTAGAAGATACAAGATACTATTACTGGTTATCTGCCGTCTCCTCGCTTTTGCCGACCACCGTTCAACGAAATGCCTCACAGAACTTGGACGAGCTCAGTCACCCGGCTCCCTCCTTTCTCACCGTTGCTGCTCCAAACGCAGCACGAAGTCGGGTTGCGTTGATCCAGAACACACGGGTCAACTCGAAACTGAACAGACCTAGTGGGGTGTGCTGGGCTGGCCGGCCCACATCAATTGGTTTTTTAGGTCGAACCATAACTATCACTAACCACCTATTTTACACCAAATGCCTCTTATAGTCTAGGCAGATGATTTTGATTTGATTCGTAAATTATAATTGTTGATTTGTCATATTCTAAAGTTCGATATATAATATTAGATGAAGAGATATTATTCAAGAATCGAAAAACCTACTTCTTCGGCACCGACGCAGAAAATAACAAACTCGATTAGAAGCAAGCAACTTGTAACTTTTCCTCAAGTGTTTGCACAATCTTCATCGATCAATCAATCGAGACAAGAACCTGAATCTACAGAAGAACCTCAAAGTAAGTCTCCCTCTCTTTTACATGAATGGAAGATTAGTTAAATTTTTCTTCAAACCGATTCTGATTTAAGACAAAAACTTTTTATTTATAATGCTAATGTGATAGATGATATTAGAAGAGCTTACCTACAAAAAAATTTATGTCAGCCACGCGCGCATGCTTTTCCATTTAGCAATGAAATATATCAAGAAAAATCTTCGAAGTGAGATGAACGACGAATGGTTGAACGATGCAATGGTGACCCTATATAGAACAAGATTTATATGCTAGTTTAGATAAGGAATGTGTTTTACAATGTTTTCAGAATATGAAATCGTGTCGTGGCTTATTGCACAAGCTACCAATATACTCTTTGATGCCTATATATTAATGTTTGCCAAAATTATCCTTAATCATGTACTGATATCAAAACACATTCTCATTTTAATTTTATAAGTCAATAAGCAGAAACTAGATTGATTGACACCCCTAATCTGCCCAACTAATTCTCAACTAGATCTCTTGGTTGTCGTGCTTCATGAACCTTGACAAATTCAACTAACTATATAATAATCCTATTCATTAACAATAATTTAATTTAATTTAATTTTTAATTCAATTCATTGACATTCCTAAAGTAAATGAATATTGCCGCTCCGACCAAACCGAAATTGGCGGTCCATTACCACACAAAGATCACGCGGCTTTTGGGCTTCGGCGCACTACCCCACCCACCTAAATCCAATTTTCTAAACGGCGGGACAAAATTTCCAATTTGGTCCTCTAATTCGCAAACCCTAAAAAAGGAGCACAATCCCCCCCCCCCCCCCCCACCACCTATAAAAGCCGACTCCCCTCTCCTGATTTCCGGCGACGTGTTTCCGGCGTTGTTTCCTTCCAAAGGCTCTTCCAAATCTCACTTCTCTTCACTCTCTCTCTCTCCATCTCCCCCTCTTCCCTTTTCTCTAATTTTCTTTCTCTTTCTCGGAAATCGTTTTCCGGGGAAGGGGAAGGAATCGACAATGGCGAAGTACATGGAGATCCTGGACGCGTTCAGGATTGTGGCGAGGTTTCACTCTCATTGCCCCCAGACCGCTCGGATGTACTACCACCCGCCAGCTGACAACCACCAGAGCCGGAACCAGAACCAGCAAGGTGCAACCGCCGGAGAAGCTGCCGTCGTGGAAGCCAAATCGGGTTATTACGCGGCGTTGAAAGGTGTGAATCAGTTCGTTGTTGACGTCAGAGAGCTCGTTTAATCGGGAGAGGACACAAAGGGGAAAAAAGGAAATGGAGAGGGGATTGGAAGAAGAAAAGAGGAGGCGTTCAACCTAATTACAATTTCTGTTTTAGGGTTTTTTCTTGGACGCGTTAGGGAGAGATTTTTCATATGTTTTTTCTTTTCATTTTTTTTCTCAACGGCTTGATTTGTTAGCGAAAATTGATGGAATTAATCGAAGAAAATAATTCTTATTGTTGGAATCCTTTGCTTGATGAGATTTAATCATATAACGTGGTTAATTGTTCGTTCTTCCATTGTTCGTAAGAATGGAAACAAAGAAAATTCTGCAGATTGATGGAGCTCTTTCTTTCTCAGAGGTTTCTCCGCCGGAAATTGGTGGATTTTCTTTTTTCTCGACTGTGTGAAATCAGGAATTCTGCATCGTTCAATATGGGTGGGTCTCAGTTAGCCAACTGGGATTAGGTGGAGGAGCCATTGAAGAAGGCATATGCGGATCTCCAGAAAGGCAGAGATAAGCATTGACCCTACCTAAAAAATTTAACCTTTTCTGATTGTTCGTTTGTTGTTGGCAGTTAGCACAATCCACAAGGCTTACCCTCTTGGACAATATGCAACAAGTGTTGAAATGGATGTGATAGTGTTATGATGTGTACAGTTAAGGCTGTTTTTTAACCTAGCTGTTTGTGTTCGGTTTAGAGAAGAAAGCTTGTTTGTGAGTGACTCTGACTATGTGGCTCAAATGCCTGCTCGTGTCGTTTGGTAATTCAAAGAAGAAACCTTTTGCCATTGTTGAGATAGAGATGATGACAAGATAAACACTACTATTTGGGACTTCTCTTGGTTTGTTGCTACTGTTCAGGATTGAGCTTGCTTTCCACTTGCTGTAATTTCCCAGCTGACTTTAGCTTCTGGTGTATGGCTCATGTAACTTGTCCATAAGTGTGCTTTGTGTAATATCAGTTACGTTTAGAATAACTTGTGATTGCACTCATGTATGAACCCTGTTATAAGGACGTGGTGAAAGAACTGGAACTGGAATTTTTTGTTTAGATATTCTGATTCCGAGTTAGACGAGTGGTTATTGATGATGAACGTGGTTGATGAGGAGCCAGTGGGTTCACACCTCGATGAACGGAATCCCGTCTTCCTTCCGCGTCCTTTACTGTTTGTTGAATGATCGATTGGTCCTGCTTATGTGCTTGCTTTTCTTAGTTTACTCTAATGTCTGTACATCATAGGCATTAGTTGACATGAGATAGTTTCAGGCTTGTGCATGATTTGGCCATGAAATGTTCTGTGACATGGATTAGAGGAAGTAGAATCTGAGTTCTTGGCAAGGAACGAACTGGGAGCTTTGGGGTTTGGACGATGTTCTTCCTGGGATATGTTCCCTACTTTGAACTTCTTCGGAAACTCGTCTTGAACAAGTTCTTTGAACATTGATGTAATGATTGGGCAGATTTATAGTTGGCCATTTACTCAGTTTTATGTTGTTCTTTGATCAGCTGTAAAGCTCTGTGTTATGCTCTAATGGAACAGGTGAGTCCTTTGCAAGTCTTCGAACCCTTTCAAGCGAAGTTGAAATGGTAAAAAGCCAAAAGCTTTAGTGGTTGGCCGCCTAACAGACGAATTGAGACAATCAATGGGGGAAATCAATACAGTCAACACATGCAACTTGCAGGGAGACCAACTAATGTCAGATTTCCCAATCTTCAGCAGCTACCGGTGGGCCTTGTTCCTATTATCGTCACTTCTTTCATCATCCTTGTGACTTCTTTAGCATGTATTGCCAATTTTGCGTTTTATAGTAAGTCTTCAGCTAGTTATTCGAATAGAAGTAAGCCTTTCATTTACTTTACTTCCATCAAATCTATGGCGGCAGAGTTGCAGCAAGAAGAAGATGTAGTGATTGTTGGCGCTGGCATAGCTGGCCTCGCCACATCCTTAGCTCTCGACAGGCTCGGAATCAGAACACTAGTGTTGGAATCATCATCCACTTTGAGGATTACTGGGTTTTCTCTTGGTGTACGGGGCAGCGCTTGGACAGCTCTTTTCATTGTTATAGAACAAAACAAGGGGCGAGGTTATACAGATTAATCCGTTTCGGCAGTCCGAATTAGTTGTTAAGGTAATGATGCTCAAGATGAGTCCATCCTGCCATACAAGCTTAGATTTGCATAAGCCTGACGTACGAGGATTGAACGAAAGTGAAAATTTCGCGACATTATCCCATCTATCAACTCGGACATCGAATACGATAGTTCCAAATGGGCATTTCTTTTCGTAGGTTCATAACCAAGGCATATGGTGGTATAGAGGAAAAATAGTACTTAGGATTAATGAGACAACCTTAATAGAAATTTTATCAATATTTCTCCAACTCCAGGTGAAAGGAAATATTTTCCTTCTAAAATTCGGGCCATCAAATTCTACATGCTTGTCTTGCAAGTAAAGCATGATTGAATGACACAAAATCTCGAAATTCAATCCCACCTTCATCATACTTATTCCAGGAGACCGAGTAAAATGCGGTGCATATTTTTATAAGTCTTAAGTTACTGCATCAGATGCTACTATATTTGAGATTCTACATCGGATATCTTTATTGTAACGTTTATGATGCACGAAGTCGATTTAAACCAGTTAGACGTAAGCCCAAATTTGAAATTTGCTTAAGCATTTGAATATCTTCCCGCCCCCGTCCCCACTAAAATCGACATAACTCTTATGAATTTCCAGATAAACATGGTGGCGATAAAGTCTTATCGAGCAGCCGAAGCTGTTTGGCGTTCACCGTTCTTACTATCGTCATAGGTTTCATCGTGCTTAGACTTATTTGAATGTTGGCGTCATAATAATACATCAGCACCATTAATTTTCAGCAAGAATTTCTAAGTGCAGAGAAGGCTGAGTGACGTAAGTTTGTGTGTATATATCTTCTCAAACAAGTCTAATGGAAGCTCGAACTCGAGGCGTTGTTGATTACTTACAACAATGGCGGCAGCGTTGCAAGAAGAAGAAAATGATGTAGTGATTGTCGGAGCTGGCATAGCCGGGCTCGCCACATCATTAGCTCTCCACAGACTCGGAATCAGAAGTCTGGTGTTGGAATCATCATCGAGTTTGAGGATCACTGGGTTTTCTATGTGTGTGTGGACCAACGCTTGGAAAGCTCTGGACGCTCTTGGTGTTGGGGATGCCCTTCGCCGACAACATCAGCTGCTTGATGGGTACGTACGTATAACCCACTCTTTGGATTCATTCATTGTTTGATGAATTGTTGCACGCATGGTGTTTGATGAATGCCAGAATACTTATTACCAAGTCTTTTAATATTCATGTTTGATGAATTGCTGAATGTTGAACACATGGTGTTTGATGAAATGCCAGAATGGTGGTTGCTTCGACGGTTACAGGACAGACCGTCGTCCAGAAGTCCCTTACTGATGGAGGACACGAATTCCGATGTGTGCAAAGGAAACTCCTGCTTGAAGCGATGGTGAAGGAGCTGCCCAATGGTACTGTAAGGTACTCTTCCAAACTGGTTTCCATGGAGGAATTGGGCAGCTTCAAGCTGCTGCATCTTGTCGATGGTACTGTCATCAAAACGAAGGTGCGTAAAATCTCGAAAGTTAGAAATGAATATCTTAAGCTGAATGAATAATACCTGAATAGTTCTAATTCGAACTAAACGGTACGTAGGTGTTGATTGGCTGCGACGGAGTGAATTCCACGGTGGCAAAGTGGCTAGGAATGAACGAACCAGTCGTTTCAGAGAGAGTACAAGTTAGAGGTTCTTCAGTATTCCCAAAAGGCCATGGCTTTGCCTACAAGCTCTTCATGTTTGCCGGAAAGGGTTTTCGAGCAGGTTGTGTCCCTTGTGATGATAAAATCATCTACTGGTATTTCTCTTGGACACCCTCTATCCAAGGTACATATAAATTGGCAAATTGAATACGCAAAGCTTATGCTATTGATCTCTTCATTGCTATAGACATGCCTAAGACTTGAACCGATCTTGCAGAAAGGGATCTCCAAGATAACCCTTCCAGGATGAAAGAATATCTACTGAGCAAACTTCAGACTGCACTCGACATGAGGAGAGTTGTCGAGAACACCGAGTTAGATATGATGATGCTGGCTCCAGTATGCTACCGAAATCCAACGGAACTCTTGTGGAAGAAGTTAACAAGAGACAACGTCTGTGTTGCAGGGGATGCCTTGCATTCCATGATTCCGGATATCGGCCAAGGAGGCTGCGCCGCCTTGGAAGATAGTGTCACTCTTGGCAGGTGCCTTGCAGAAGCCTTCAATAGGAGAACAGGTATGGAAGAAGAGTACAACAAAAGAATTCAGCTTGGACTGAATAACTACGTCAAAGAAAGGAGATGGAGAAGTTTTAAGCTCATGATGGCATCTCGTTTGGTGAGTATCGTGCGAGGATTCGATGGAAGGATCGCCACTTTTCTGAGGGATCGTGTCGTGGCTAAGTTTCTGGGCGGTATGTCGTTGAAGATTGCAGAGTTTGATTGCGGGAAACTTAGTTAGTTACTGCCATGAACTGTTAACATCTATGAATCAGTAGCATAAATGGAGATAAGGCTGAAACTAAAACTAAGTTGATGAGAAAATAAAACTTGTTCGTTCCCTGAAGAATTTGCTATTTGTGGATATCATTTCAAGCCCTCGTCGCAAATTCATCAGTATGATCGGTATCCTCCAGCCCGTTTCCTTCGAATTCGATACCGAATGTACTTGAGCTGCAAAGCAAAACAAGACAGCCCTCTCATCGCAAAACCAGAAACCAAACAAACCCACATGGGTTCCAAACAAATCACCCGTTAGCAGAGATCAATCGTCAGCAAAAAGTATTAAGGAGGAAGTGTCATTACAATACATGCACATACTTAACACAATTTGCTTTCCTTAATCTGGCAGACTACTTACCTTCCAGGACTTCTCCATATTTACCAAAAGCATCTCTCAGAGAATTCGTTATCTGTGTTATAAGAAATACCTGCAACAACAAAAACGTTGATCAGCATCATCATTCATCATTCCCTGCGATGTGCATCTCAAACAAAGTATCACCTTCAACAAATACTTCTGACGTCGCGGATGACATGCATCGAATCAGATTAGAGCTTTCCATGGCTAGCTCTGGGATTGGATGTGGTCATCAGACGACCAGATATCGCCTGGTAGTGGCTCATCACGATTTGATATCCCATTTCTCTCGCGGTTCCTGGCAGTGGGAAGAGCCTTTGCGAGTACTGACAAAACGTACATATTACCAGTAGTCTCCACAAGAACAGAATAATGGAACTTTAATTTTTATTCTTTATATACACGTTAAATTTAATCAATTTAAAAAAATTTAATTTTTAACTTCAAATTTATTAATTTCCAAAAAGGTTAGCCTATAAAAATAAACCATTTTGGCATGAAAATTTCAAAATTTTCAAATCAATTAATATTTAATATGCATGTTATAAATGGCTAAAAGGTCAAGTTTCATTGTGGTAACCTGTATAAAGGATGTTCAGAAGAATTTAAAAATCAATTTTACTCGATATTATTTTAGCGTGTTAAGAAATCTTTTTTAACTTCATTTGTCTATTATATTGAAGGATTTAACATGGTGAAACCTTAATTTTTACCCATTCCCTACATACACGTCAAATTTTAGCCAATTTAAAAAAATTCAATTTTCACATTAAAATTTGTCGATTTCCAAAAGGATTAACCTATGGAAATGAACCATTTTGACATGAAAATTTCAAATTTTTTAAATCGGTTAATATTTGACATGCATGTTTGAAATAGCTAAAAAGTCAAGTTTCATCATGGTAATCCCATTAAATAATGGTTAAATCAATTTTACTCTATATTGTTTTAGCGTGTTAAGAAATATTTTTAAACTTCATTGGCTATTATTTGAAGGATTTAACATCGTGAAACCTCAATTTTTAGCCAATTTAAAAAATTTCTCATTTCACGTCAAAATTTATCGATTTCCAAAGGTGTTAGCCTATAGAAATGAACCATTTTGACATGAAACTTTCAAAAATTTTAAATCGGCTAATATTTGACATGCATGTTTGAAATAGCTAAAAAGTCTAGTTTCATCATGGTAACCCCTTTAAATAATGGTCAAATCAATTTTACTCTATATTGTTCTAGCATGTTAACACATATTTTTGAACTTAATTTGGCTATTATTTGAAGGGTTTAACATGGTGAAACCACAATTTATAATCATTCCCTACATACACATCAAATATTAGCCAATTTAAAAAATTTCTAGTTTCACCTCAAAATTTATCCATTTTCAAAGGGGTTAACCTATAGAAATGAATCATTTCGACATGAAAATTTCAAAATTTTCAAATTGGCTAATATTTAACATGCATGTTGGAAATGACTAAAAATTCAAGATTCATCATGGTAACCTGTATAAATGATGGTCAAATGAATTAAAAAATAAATTTTACTTTATATTGGTTTAGAGTGTTAAGAAATATTTTTATACTTAATTTGGCTAATTTTTGAAGGGTTGAACATAGTTAAACCTCAATTTTTAGTCATTTCCTATATAGACGTCAAATATTAGCCAATTTAAAAAATTTCTAGTTTCACCTTAAAATTTGTCGATTTTTAAAGGGGTTAGCCTATAGAAACGAACCATTTTGACGTGAAAATTTCAAAATTTTCAAATCGGAAAATATTTAATATGCATGTTGGAAATTGCTAAAAAATCAAGTTTAGAGTGTTATGAAATATTTTTATACTTAATTTGGCTATTTTTGAAGAGTTTAACATGGTTAAACCTCAATTTTTAGTCGTTCCCGACATATACGTCAAATATTAACCAATTTAAAAAATTTCAAATTTCACCCCAAAATTTGTCGATTTCCAAAGGGGTTAACCTATGGAAATGAACCATTTTGACATGAAAATTTCAAAATCTTTAAATCGGCTAATATTTGACATGCATGTTTGAAATAGCTAAAAATTCAAGTTTAGAGTGTTATGAAATATTTTTATACTTAATTTGGCTATTTTTTGAAGATTTTAACATGGTTAAACCTCAATTTTTAGTCATTCCCTATATAGACGTCAAATATTAGCCAATTTAAAAATTTTCTAATTTCACCCCAAAATTTGTCGATTTTACTCGATATTGTTTTAGCGTGGTAAGAAATATTTTTAACTTTATTTCGCTATTATTTGAAGGGCTTATCTTGGTGAAATCTCAATTTTTAGTCATTCTCTACATATGCGTCAAATGTTAGCAAATTTAAAAAAATTCAATTTTCACCTTAAAATTTGCCGATTTCCAAAGGGTTTAACCTATGAAAATGAACCATTTTGAGATGAAAATTTCAAAATTTTCAAATCGTCTAATATTTGACATGCATGTTGGAAATGGCTAAAAAGTCGAGTTTCATCATGGTAATCCCTATAAATAATTGTCAAATGAATTTAAAAATTAATTTTACTCAATATTCTTTTAGCGTGTTAAGAAATATTTTTTTACTTCATTTTGAAATTATTTGTAGGGTTTAACATGGTGAAACCTCAATTTTTAGTCATTCCGTGCATACACTTCAAATATTAGATAATTTAAAAAAATTCAATTTTCACCTCAAAAATTTGTCAATTTCCAAAGGCGTTAACCTATAGAAATGAACCATTTTGATATGAAAATTTTAATATTTTCAAATTTGTTAATATTTGGCATGCATGTTTGAAATGTCTAAAAAGTCTAGTTTCATCATGGTAACCCCTTTAAATAATGTTCAAATCAATTTCAAAATCAATTTTACTTTATATTGTTTTAGCGTGTTCAGAAATATTTTTGAACTTAATTTGGTTATTATTTGAAGGGTTTAACATGGTAAAACCTTCATTTTTAGCCATTCACTACATACATGTCAATTATTAGCCAATTTTAAAAAAAAATTAGTTTCACCTTAAAATTTATCGATTTTCAAAGGGGTTAACCTATGAAAATGAACCATTTGACATGAAAATTTTAAAAAAAATTTAAATCGGCTAATATTTGATATGCATGTTGGAAATGGTTAAAAAGTCAAGTTTCATTATGATAACCCTTTTAAATAATGGTCAAATGAATTTAAAAATCAATTTTACTCGATATTGTGTTGAGAGTGTTAAGAAATATTTTTTAATTTCATTTGTTATTATTTGAATGGCTTAACATGGTGAAACCTTAATTTTTAGTCATTCTCTACATATACGTCAAATTTGAGCCAATTTAAAAAATTTCAATTTTCACTTCAAAAATTTGTCAATTTTGAAAGGGGTTAACCTATGGAAATGAACAATTTTGACATGAAAATTTCAAAATTTTCAAATCGGCTAATATTTAACATGCATATTGAAAATAGCTAAAAATTCAAGTTTTATCGTGTCAACCCGTATAAATGATTGTCAAATGAATTTAAAAATCAATTTTACTCGATATTGTTTTACCGAAATATTTGTTAATTTCATTTGGCTATTATTTGAAGAGTTTAACATGGTGAAATCTCAATTTTTAGTCATGTCCAACATAAATTTCAAATATTAGGCAATTATTTAAGTATAACATAACCATATCCACGTGTAGTTAACTTATACACTCTTAGATCATATGTGGATTAAAAAATTGATAGAGTGTGACAAGTAATTTATAAAAATTGATGATTTCACTGTTTTATTATGGTGAGCAAAACAAATTTACTGTACTGTGTGACAAAAGACATCTCTTTTATACATAATCAATTATGATTTCGAGACATAGCTTGGTTATTTATCGAAATCTGTGTTTGCATTTTGATGGTTTTTTATAGTCGAAAATAGAGCAAACGAAATTATCCTTACAAAAGAGAAAGGAAGTGAATATAACACAAGTGTCTATACGTAGGATGTTATTAAATTCGAACTAAATACCTTTAGGTTTTCAGCCATAAAAAACAACCAACCATACTATTTCACGGAGACTTTTTGATGGTTAAATACTCATCCATATATATAGTATAGTTTTTATTAATTATCTGATTCAACATCAAAGACATAACCCAAAACACAAACCACTTCTAACCCTAACAAACATAGTAATTAACCAACATAATCAACCCTTCAAGGGGAGAACCACCACTTGATCAACAATAGGACCACAGAGGGAAACAAAGTCATCTTTCCTAGTATGGTACTGAGAGCTAAAGAACGTGACCCTAGTCCAGTTCGAAATCGCCTTGAACTTAAACGACACCGTCTTGAACTCCCCTTTGCCCTTCGACTCGAACGGGACCGTGAACCTCTCCCTGGCTGCGAACGCCACCACGGTCATGGACCCGTGGCACTCGTTCCTCCCGTCTCCCACCGTGAACCTGAGGTTGTACAGTTTTGTAGCGACGGTGCGGAT
The DNA here is from genome assembly GCA_030674075.2 of Linum usitatissimum. Classification (NCBI taxonomy): domain Eukaryota; kingdom Viridiplantae; phylum Streptophyta; class Magnoliopsida; order Malpighiales; family Linaceae; genus Linum; species Linum usitatissimum. The sequence goes on along the minus strand of JAUJYP020001410.1, from coordinate 1,936,287 downwards.
GATCTGAGCGATGGCGCTCTCCCTCCCGGCAACCAGCTCGACTGCTGATTGGCCGAAGGGGACGTTGTAGTACTTGGCGTCTATGTACTTGACGGCCTTCAATGACTCGATGATCCACCCGGGGAGCGGGGAGACTTTGTCTTCTTGGTTTGGCGGGAGGAGGATGCCGTTTGAGCTGTTGAGTTGTGGCCTTCGCGGGCCTTCCTCGAACCCTGGGTTCTTCACCAAGTTCACTGTGTTGAGTCGAATCCGGAGTTAGTACTCATACATGATAAATGAAAAGATAGATCGAGACAAACAATACAAATGATTTTGTAAGCCCTTATTGGCAAAATTTATGGGCATATGATCATGGCGACGGAAGCTTCACTATGATAAGAGAATTACGACTCCTAAGGATTTAGAATGAAAAATTACTAAACAATATTGACACTATGAATCAAATAATATGCAAACATACATCTAGTGGGATGAGGAGGGAAGAGCTCCCTAATACCAACGGCATCAATAAGAGGACCACAAGCTGGATCATCCTGCGTTCCAGGGTTATGGAACACCACCTTCGCTTCCTTCCCTCTCGCCCTGAACCCCCAAGCGTAGGTGTCCCCGCCGTTGCTGCAGTACAATGTCTGCAGCGGCAGGTCCCCACTCTGCCCAGGGACAGCAACCCGGAGGACCTCGTTCTGCGCGCACGTCCTCGACGCGACGAAGGACAGCGCGTAGAGCGATCCGGGTTTCAAGTTGGGTATGGTCTGGGAAACAGAAGCATCGTTCCCTAGCCTGACCGCGTGGACCCCATGTGCCACGGGAAAGAACATGCCTCCTGGTTGGGGTCCACCGGAGATGAACTCTACCAAGCCATTGGTTTCCCATCCCGGGATAGAGTTCTTGCCCTTGACTACCGTTTTCACCATGTCGCTCGGCTTTGGAGCCTGCTCGAAGTTCCCGTTTCGTAGCAGCCCTGTTATCGTAACCGAACCGGATTAGCAAATGTTTAAATCCCAACCTCTAAAACAATCATTTCAAGATTTCGTCACAAATCAAATAAAAATAAGTACCATATGTACAAAAATCAATCAAAATAACAAGTAGTAATCCAAGTTTCATTATTATTCAAATCATGATTCATATTCACAAGTTATATGAAGCTCACTTTCGAATTGAACGTAAAACACCGCAGAAATCGACACGAACGATTCCAACAATTTTGGAGGTTGTAATGGTTCAACTACATCAACCCAGTAGATTTTTCAGAAAGGTTGTTTTAACTTTTAAGGAACCAAACCGGCTTGACAGACCGTCTAGGGTTTTTCTCGATCGCACCGGGATGTCTAGTCCAGTCCTATTCTAACAACCCTCGAAACCTTACTGTGAACTCGATCTAGCATCTCAACAAACAATAATTATTTTTTCGGTTGAACATAAAACTTCATTCCATAAGCAGACACGGAAAAAGGGGAATATTATTAGAAATTTTGGTGAGAATGACATATTTTGCTTCAATACAGTGCACAGGAGCCGAAAAGTTCGTCGTATTAATAGCAACCATTGCGAGAGAAATGATCCATAGGAGTTGCTCAAAGAGCAGATCCATAAATTAAAGCATGAAAGGAAAAGACAATCATACCATCTAAGTGCTGGGCAGAGAGAACGCATCCATGGAAGCAGAGGAGCAATGCCAATACAATGACAGCGATGGAGGAGCAGCTACGACGACCCATTTTAATTTGCAGGTTCGTGTATGAATGTAGAGACAAGTATTGCTAGCTAGCAGCTATTTATATGAGGGAGAAAGCCGACAAGAAGCATTACTGGGTTGATTAGTTTTCTCCGAAATGGAAAGTTCCTGGATCGATCTGGTATCTAAGTCAGAGTAATTAATGGTTTTTTCTGCAGTATCGTGATTCGTGCAATGGCATTGGGGCGGCAAAAGGCATCTTATTGCGATGTTCTAAGTCTCATGGCCATGTGATGCTGCTAATCTGTGTAGGGAAATGAGGAGAACAAGTGTGTGTGCAACACGATTCAGAATCACGAAACCTCCCATTAATATATTAATCAGTGTGATGCAGCAGGCTATATATGAAAATGATGCAGCGGTTGTAGATCGAATACGAAACACGCACAAAAACAGGATTTACGTGATATCCTCGATGAAAATTGTCGAGACTAGTCCACGGCACAACAGCCGAAAGTATCTTGTTAGAATTCAATTAACCCTGCAACTCGGGTTCGGCTGCTATGTCTCGGCCAAGGCAGCCCTAATGCTAGTCGTTACCATAATTACAATTAGGTACCCAAACTTCTAACAGCGATATGGTGATATATATACTATGAACGACACAAAGAATATTATTATTAAGAGTTGGAAATTATTTGTGCGATGTTGTGGAACGTAACCAAGGTAAAATTTATTTATTGCCAATCAAATAAATATATGATAATCACCGAAAACTAATAACATCAAAAAATTTAAAGAAATTAATAAGCTGACAGTTGGACAGTGATGTGGCGAAGTGGTGATGTGGCGGTGTGAGGTGGTTGGCTAATGTGTCAATTTGGATGGAATGATGGATGGAAGTGGATGAAGTTTAATAAAGATTGTACCTAAAAATATATTAATTATAATTATATACAATCTAACTATGTTTTGTTAAAAAATATTTCAAATAAATAGTGTTCTAATTCATTACAACTTTCGGCCAATCGGCCGGACACGATTTAATATTTTTTATAATTATTTGATCCACCACAAGTCCTCAATATCAAGCAAAGCACAAAATACTAATAACGTGTTAGTGATTAATACAATCAAGCCCTTGAAGGGACAACTTTGACTTGGTCAACAACAGGACCACAAAACGAGACGAAATCATCCCTCCTGTTATGATACTGCCCGCTGAAGAAGGTGACCCTAGTCCTGTTCGAGACCGCTACGAACTTAAACGTCACCGTCTTATACTCCCCTTTCCCCTTTGACTCGAACGGGACCGTGAAAGTCTCCCTGGCCGCGAATGCCACCACTGTCATGGACCCGTGGCATTCGTTCCGGGCGTCTCCTACGGTGAAGCTGAGGGTGTATGGTTTTTCGGCAACGGTGCGGATGATCTGAGCGATGGCGCTCTCCCTTCCGGCCACGAGCTCGACTGCGGATTTCCCGAAGGGGACGTTGTAGTGGTTGGAGTCTATGTACTTGACGGCCTTCAAGGACTCGATCATCCACCCGGGCAATGGGGAGACCGCGTCTTCTTGGTTTGGCGGTAGGAGGATTCCGCTTGAGCTGTTGAGTTGCGGCCTTCGCGGGCCTTGCTCGAACCCTGGGTTCTTCACCAAGTTATCTGCACGGCCCATTAGAAGCATGTTTATCCATCAAAATCGTTAAGGGTAAGTATTATCAAACTTTTAATGGGACACTACTGCAGCGTTACCCAATTTAAATTTTTTGCTTGTGTCATACTCGAGCCTATTCAAGACTGGCTCGTTAACTAGCAACTATGAGTTCAACTTGAACTTCATTCATTAAAATTCGCGATGAGAGTCTAATTTGAATTGAATTTGAAGATTGTATACTAAAAAATCATCGAAAAGTCAAGCTACACAAGCTATTATCCTAAAATTTAATTATATTTTCTACATATATGTTTTATTGTATATGGTATATGAGGCAAAACATGTTTTGTATTATTCAGTTTACTGACTAGTCATGTTATTGACTTAGCATTCGAGTTGGCTCTCGAATTCGAGCCAACTCAATAGCCTATCGAATCGAACATATCTAACTCAAACTTAACTCGTTTAAAATCGGAAACACATAACTACTCAAACGGCTTGGTTCGTCGAAAAATGAGTGTACGTACCTCTAGTGGGGAAAGGAGGGAAAAGCTCCCTTATGGCAACGGCATCAATGAGCGGACCACAAGCAGGATCCTCATCCACGCCAGGGTTACTGAAAACAACCGTATTAACCACTCTCCCCTTAGCACGAAACCCCCATGCGTACGTGTCCCCTCCGTCGCTACTGTACAGCGTCTGCAGCGGCAGGTCCCCGGTCAGCCCGGGGACCGAAACCCGGAGCACCTCGTTCTGCGCGCATGTCCTTGATGCCGCAAAGGAGAGTGCGTAGAGCGAGCCGGGTTTCAAGTTTGGGATGGTCTGCGAAATGGAGGCTTCGTTCCCTAGCTTGACCGCGTGGACCCCGTATGTCACGGGAAAGAACATTCCGCCTGGCTGGGGTCCGCCCGAGATGAACTCAACTAGGCCGTTGATTTGCCATCCCGGAATCGAGTTCTTCCCCTTTACCACCGTTTTCGCCATGTTGATTGGCTTTGGAGCCTGCTCGAAGTTGCCATTATTCAGTAGGCCTATCATACATGGAGAAAAGGTTCAAGAGTCAAAAGATATGACCAAGTCAATCCATTGAGTAAACTGTTAAATGTTAATAAGTAACCGTACATAAATATTAAAGACTAATTAATTCAACATAATTTACACCTCTTGTTTGGATTTATGGAATGAGCGGAGCGTTTACGTTAATGAATACTATAAAAATCAATTAAAATCTTTTCCAAACAATTTAAAATATTGAAATGCAACCATTATATTTGATATGTCGACATTTGTTTCATAACCTCAATTGAAGTTCTGCAAATGGTTCAGCGAATAATATCAATTGTCATTGAATTTGGAATCCCGCATGATCGAGAATTCTTCATTTCGAATTCAATAATCTCCAATAACATGTGCAAATGATTTAGAAAAAAAATTATCATCTCGCCAATTTATCTTACAACTCACAAACATGTAGCATTTGCACATAAATTGCGAGAGAACAAACTTCTCCCACTGATTTATCGTTTATCAAAGTTATGGACATAACAATAAATAACATAAATATCAATATGAACACTCACCCTCCAAAAAAAATCGAGTTATTAAAACACAACTGTTATCGAAAAATTCAGTTGACATGGAAATGGTCAAAGTATGTACCAGTAAGAAACAGAGGAAAGTAATAATGAAGTTAATAATTACCATCAAAGTGATGGCCTCCACCCCCAATGGCGGCGGCAAATCCATGGAAGCAGAGGAGAAACAAGTTCGCCAGTAGAATACTTCTTGTTGACGAGAAGCTGAAGAACGCCATACGTATTCTTCTGATCATATATCTGCTCTGTTTTTTTTTTATTGCTTGTGCGAACCAGAGAGAGTCAGCGATGATATTTTGGGAGAGAAAGGGACGGTTTATTGTTTCTACTTATAGGGAGAGAAAACGACAAAGATGGGTCGTCGTTTAATGGAAACTTCCTTCATCGGGCTCAAAGTCAAAAATCCATCATTATTATTATTATTATTTATTATTATTATTATTATTATCTCCACATGCATTTATTCTTGATTTTAGTTAACCAGCTTTGAACAGAGAGATCGAGCTAGGAAAATAATACTTAAACGAGACATGCAGGAGAATGCAGGCTTAATTAGGTGAGGTTCATAATGGTGACGAAATGTTTCATCCATCGTAGGTGGGTAATGCATGCTAACCGGATGATTCAGGGTAATTTGGTCATAGTTGGTAGATGCATGATATCGCTTATTACAAAAAATAGATGTGTGAATGGGAGGTTGTTGAATTATCCTACATCGAAAAAGGTGGACACGATTGATGTTATTAGTATGAGGAAAAGTCGTAACTTTTGGTCTTAATTAGTGGAAGGGCCTAATAGCATCCGCAAGTCGTATTGGAGTCAAAGTTGAAAACACGCATCGATATTTTGTCAAAAGTAGGTAGATAGGTAATACTTAGCGAATGAACGACGATGATGCGGTCATAATCACGCAGTCGATGGATGAGTAATGGCTGTCAAGAGATCGATGTGTGAATGAGAAATTGTTGAGTTATCTACTTATCTCACATCAAAAAGTAAAAAGAGTATCAGAAAAACTTTTTTCCGATCGAAGATAGATGAAACACAAAAATATCATCACAAGAGAAAAAATACTGAAGAAATAACGGTTGCATAATACTTATATGTGGGATAATTAAATTCAAATTCAAAATCTTTAAGTCTACCCCATACAACTCTATTATGGAAATAATTTCGGAGTTAATTTTATGGGTTAAAAAAACCCATTATTTTTAAAACAAATGAGGAGGCTTGCCAATAAACAAAAACCGGGGGACGGTGACATATGCGCCGTCACCAAATAAACCCCCACGGCCACGATGATTAATGAAAAATAAAAAGATTATTTATATATATATAGGTAGGTGATTACTGGATCAGGTGTCATCTGGGGGCGCCGAAAAACTGTATGTATATATTAATTGGGCACATGGGGTTATTGTCGGAATCTTGTAGGATGGAGTTGTGTTTGGTCTGTCGAGTTAGATTTGTTATGGTTATGGGTTATCGAAACATTTATGTATAGATGAAGCGTTAGTTTTCTTCTCTGTAATTAAGTCGTCACTCTTATAAAAAAATTATGTTAATTACTAATATTACTTTATTGTTGTTCTATTTTTATTCTTCTTTTATCCGATTTTTATCGATGATATATATAATTATAACACCAAATGGATGTTCATCCATCCCAAAGTTGTAGACATGATCCTGCATTCTTGTTCACTCCACTACTGACCTGGCCTTCTTTCTCCAAATTATCAAGCAATCCATATTCAATTTGGATCCCATGTGTCCGCTGTCTGCACCAAAATAGTATCGACAACATTTTCAGTCTTAACTTTGTGGACATATCTCTACATTTTTTTTCACCATTTAATTCAAAATACCGTACGAAGATAATACATTAAAATAACGCAATGCTATGTACAGAATTCTCCAACAGCTAGTTTGTAACAGTCGTACAAATTAACCGTTAAGGCATAGGTTGTACAGTGCCGCGTTACTTGAATAGGGTCGCGCTATGTAGAACCCCTGAATGATCATTTTAGGTTATTTTAGTTTTATATTGTCTTCCTATATTATTTCGGATTAAATTATGTTTAAAAAAAGTGAATACGAGATTGGTGGAAATGGAATAGTGGAAAGATTTATCTCCCCATTGTTAAGGAGAATCTATGATTTTAATTTTGATGATTTTTGTAACTCAATTAATGGTATAATTTGAAGTTCTACTATTCTAATTATTTGTTTAGGTTCGATGATTTATCAAAATTTCAACTTAATTCAAACAATCCAATTTTAGAAGAAAATATTGTTGGTGCTATATTCAAATTTGTTTCAACTAACAAAGGTATAACTTAGTATTATTAGGTTTAAAGAATGAATTTTTCAATTGCTTATTCAATAAACTGAATCTCGATCCAAATCCAACTCAATACATGTGTTCAAATTTCAATCTTGATTCCGCCGTTGTCACCTCTCACCACACCAATCACACTAAATCGAAGAGCATTCGCATAACCACCAGCACCACAAATGACCCACCTCACACCAACTACCAAATATACAACTCTTCTTTGACTTTTTGCTCAAAATATGGATTACAGTATTGAAATTTTGTGTTACCGTGTGCTAAGACTTGATAGTTTGGACTTGGCCCTCTTTATTAGTGGATTGGACCCAGATTTCATTTTTAATATGGGCCTTAGACCCACTGATTCTGCTCGCATACTTCAAACTTCTGCTTTTTATGGGCTCAAACAAAAATTGGACTTTTGGCCCGTTTGTCAAATTTTATTTAGAGTAAGTAGTAAGCCCAAACTATTTCCTTCGTTTCCAAGTGGCCACTGAGAACTACGATTATACTAGTAATTAGTACATAAGTTTATTTGTTTTTACTGTTAGAGCATGCAATTCCAATAATTTAAGTTGTTGTACAAATTTTAATACGCCCTCGCAGACCATTTGCAAGGTTATATTAGGGGGCTATCGTAATTTGATGCCAAAACCTCTTGATCATCAACTGTTTTGGTACTATAAAAAAAATCATTACGTCCAATAATTCAAATTGTTGACAAAAAGTTCCTAACTATTCGACGTAATACTATTAAATCAAAGGGGGAAATTCCCATATGCTCATTATGTGGTGTGTATTTTAAGAACATTTTTTTAAAATCCTGATTTAGTTTAAACTTTAAAAGTTGATGATAAGATAGTGGTTTCTTATTTGTACGTAATAATAATCACTAGATTTTGCTGTTTGCGCATTATCAAAATTAAAAAGCTTACTTCGTTCGTGTTTGGAATTGACAACCCACTGTTGGGAATGTGTAAGTGGGAAGTTCTTAATGTTGCAATTTGGTTGGATATATGGTTTGTTTTTTTTTATTTTTACTCAATAGTTTAAAGTATTGGTGGTTAAAGTTTGGTGATTCGATTTTTTCGTGTCAAAGTGAATAAGATAGTCGGACTTATAAGTAGTTTAACTAGTTGTAATTAGTGACGAAATTATGATCGGAATATGTATTGATGAGCTGGATTTGAATTAAAAATATGTGTCGAGTAACTGATTAATGATGAATACATTTTTTAAACCTAACACTAAGTTAATATATAGAAAACATTCATTGTATTGTTTTTAGCTGAAATAAAATTGAATGTGCGGCCACCGTAGATTCCCCTATTTTTTGGATTGTTTTAACTTGTAACTAAATTTATTATTATTATTTTATGTTGGTTATGAGTTTAAATTTAATAAATTATTTAATCTAAAAGAATAAGTAGATGATTAAAACTTTAATTATCGTTAATCAAATTACAAGATTATCATAACTTTACACATGATTGAGTACTTGAGACCAATCAAGGAATACGAGAGTCAGGACTCTCGCTAACTCCCTCCAACTCCAACGACAAACATTGAACTGAACTTTAAATTATTTTGAGTCGAAATTTAAAAATATAAATATATATCCTTGTTTAATACTTTAGACCGAAACTAAAGTGCTATATAGCTCATCCCAACTCCCCTCGCTCCTTTGTCCCTACACGGTGGTACTCTAAACTACATATTAGAAATACATTTTTGTTTAGTCGTGTGAGATGTCTTAGCGTTCGACAGAACCTGATTGAGCCATTTTGACGAATTTATCGAGCATCGAAGTGGGGTGAAAATTGTTTTTAACCCAAATGGGAGGAAAATAAATGGCTAGAAAAGAGTGAGGAATTGAAGGATAATGTAATAATAATGAAGTTGAAAGTGGGGGGGAGTGGTGGACAAGTAAGAGTGGAAGGAGCTGTGAATAATGGTATTATTACAAGAATTGACATTAAGCTTTGTTTTGTGTTCTTCTGTTCTGTCGTGGCTTACACTTTGATCATCCACACGTTTGCTCTAAATTAAACCCCCACTCACTCCACTTAATTAACACTAATCTTTTCATTGGTTTTGTATTAATCTACCGTTAATTTGATGATATATAGATGAATTTTGTTCGACATTCGTATTTGGTGGGATACTGTCACAATATGTCGCTACAAGAAAATATACTATTAATCACAGTTTTTTTATTGATAATTAGTCACGGAATTAAAATCTGTGACCATATCGTCAGATACTAATAGAATTAGTCACAGAAACAATAAATTGAAGAAATTCGACCTAACCTAATGAGGAGGAGGAGGGTAAACAAATAGAAATTATACTAACCTAAGAAGGAAGAGGATGAGTTATAAGGTGCCTCCGTTGTCTCCTCGTCGATGCTCAGTCGCTCCCTATCGCAAATAAATAGGAGAATTACAATAGTTGGAAACTTTGAACAACATTTTAAGTTTGAAGTGAATTTAAATATGTATTGGATAGAATTTAAAAACATATAAGACAAAAATTTTATTTTGATTCGCCCACTCTAATAAAACCTCATTAGTTTTACGTTAAAATTCGCCCACCCTAATTCCGCTAATCGATCCAAAATAAAAGATTGATGCACCTCTTATATATATGTTAGTCAAACAATAAAAGAGAGATAGAGAGAGAGGAAGGATTACTCTAAGTAATTGGGATACATAATCATATTACTTGAAAGGTAGATTATAAGTCATCATAATTAAAAAGGTCAAACCCAAAGTTAGCCAATAAGGGAAGTAAACGGTTATAATTAAAATGAGAATACTACAAAGTAAGGTCCTCCCTTGTATATCGGTTCAACCAGTTTGACCGATTTAATCACCTATAACTAACCATCCATACATATGTATCGACTAGCTCGAAATATCTCATGATCTAAACAACACAAATTATAATCTTTGCATCAACCTCTATCTTTTCTGATGTAATCTCGATATAGTCTTTTAATATCTCAATTTATGCACAAATTGAGGATCGAAATGACGTAGTGGCGCAATATAAACACATTTGGAATAGCACCAGCATTGTACCAATAATGCATTAAGATACAACTAATTTTAATGAAAACTGACTTGTGGATTCTATAATAACGATCCGTTTTTACTATTTCAGTACAATCCTAATGTATATGATTCTGATTTATTTTTCATATCACCTCGTTTATATTTCATTCATACTTTAACAAAATGTACACTCTCGGCTCATATAATCTCACCGATTCGACCGGTTTAACATCGATTTATAGTATAATAACCTTCCAACAAATAAGTGTTGCTTATTAGATTATTGGAACCAATTGATCAAATTAGAGAAGCAAATGGCAAAAAAGAAAAGAGGAAGTCACAATTCCACCAAGGCACCACCAGCCGCCCGAAAAGTAAACGCTAGAATTATTTTTCTTTTCATTTTAATTTTTAACCAATATTTTTGTACAGAAAAATACAAATGTGTTTTTAAGTCCCTCTATTTTGTCAAGTTAACAAATTAACCTACTATATTTAAAAAAAACCATTTAATCCTCGTATTGATTTTAGAGAAATCAAAATAACATTCGATTGAACTACTAACATCTCAAAATTTACATAAAATTGTAATATATTTCACCAACTAGTCAATTTTTAAAATCTCCGTCATACGATAGGTAGAAGCCCAAAAATACTAATGTAATGGAAACTATAGGTAGAAGCCGGTCAGAGAGCATATAAAAATTGATCATCAATTTCAGTCGATTAGTCAATCAAGAACTTCTCAAACTTATTAACAGATCGCCGATTAAAACGATGTTGATTGTTTGACCCTGCTCGCCACATCAATCAGTTTCAATCAAAAATAAGAAAGACACGTCAATTAAACCTCGACTGCAACAAGGAAAACAGTTTCAAAACCTCAACCATTCACTAACCAAACTTGATTTCGCCTTAATTTATCCTCGATACCGCAATTATTTGCTCAACTCCAATGGAAACTTAACGACCCCAAAGGAACCAATTTGTTAAATATAGAATTTTGATAAAAGAAAAAAAAGATAAAGGAGGTTTTGCAACAATAATGTAAAGTAGGAGGACCAAAATCAACATTTTACCATCATCTTAATATATATAGTGTATAGTTGCAGCATTTTTATGAATTAATCTAACAAACAAACCAGACGTCATACACCCACCACCAATACTTCTCTCTTTCTTCTTCTTCTCTTCTTCTTCTTCTTATTTCTTTTCTAATTTCTTCCTTGTCAAGGTCAATGGCGGGTTTCATTCCTCCAGTTCTCAATTCCTTGTTTCCGCTGGTCTACCTCAGACCTCCTAATACCAATCTTCATCTCCCTTCTTCCTACCCCTTCTTCTTCTTCTTCAGTGAATGAAATCCCACCACTACTAATACACAATTACGATGCCACCACTTCACAAACTCAGCTCCTTTTTCATTGGGGTTTTCTGGGTAACCATTATTACTGTCCAGTTTCTTCAATCCCGAGCTCAAATTCCCGTCTGCAACTCAGTTGATCGATCTTCCCTTTTGTCCTTCTTCTCCAACATCTCTTCCACTTCCCCACCACCACTCAATTGGTCGTCACAATCGCCATCAAATTCCGATTGTTGCAGATGGGAAGGAATTCGTTGCCATCCGATTACTGGCAGAATCACTCATCTTGAGCTTCCTTTTCGAAATCTCTTCGGAACCCTATCTCTACCATCAAATTCAAATCTTTCCACTCTTTCTCATCTCAATCTCTCTAATAATCGTCTCTACGGCAATATCCCGCCTGGATTCTTCTCCTCTCTTCCTAACCTCGAAGTTCTCGATCTCAGCTTCAATCGCCTCACCGGTCAACTCCCATTCCCAGACGACGGTGATCGTAGTAGTAGTCAAATTAAGATTGCAGATTTCTCCAGCAATCTTTTCCATGGAGAGATATCTCTCCCAGATAAGTTAGCTTGGAATAATTTGACGAGCTTCAATGTCAGCAATAACAGCTTCGTTGGGTCAATTCCTTCAGGGTTATGCCGCACTACGACGTCGTTTTTGGCTGAGCTGGACTTCTCCTTCAACGATTTCAGCGGCGGGATTCCGTACGGGTTAGGCAACTGTTCACAATTGAAGATTCTGAAAGGTGGGTTCAACAACTTGTCAGGTTTGATTCCAGATGATATCTATATGATCAACTCACTTGAGGAGCTTTCTTTATCTGTCAATCACCTCACTGGCAACATTTCCAATCAGTTGGTCAACTTGGTGAATCTCAAAAGTCTTGAGCTTTTCTCGAATCAGTTAAATGGTTCAATCCTTATAGACATTGGGAAGTTGTCAAAGCTGGAGAATTTGCAGCTTCATGTGAATAATCTGACTGGTCCTTTGCCTCCATCGCTGTCGAATTGTACGAATTTGGTAACTTTGATCTTGAGGGTCAACTTATTGACAGGTCGGATTGATGAGTTCAACTTCTCCAAGCTCCAGAGACTGACGACGCTTGATCTTGGTAACAATGGCTTCACAGGTAACCTGCCTTTGAGTCTTTTCTCGTGTACGTCGTTGATTGCGCTTCGTTTCGCAAGTAATCAGTTATCGGGACAAGTGTCAGCCAGGATTCAGGCCTTGCAGTCTCTTGCTTTCCTTTCTGTATCCAACAACCAGTTCAGTAATTTCACTGGCGCGTTGCAAATATTCACCGGTTGTAAGAATCTGTCTACTTTGATACTGTCCAAGAACTTCTACTATGAAGCCATGCCACAGGAGATTGAGAAAAATTTACGAATAGACACAACTGGTTTCCAGAACATCAGGATTTTAGCCTTGGGGGGTTGTAAGTTGACCGGTCAGATACCGGCTTGGCTAGCTAGCATCAAGACCTTGGGAGTGATTGATTTGTCCTTCAACCAATTCAACGGCTCGATTCCTGGTTGGTTCGGTAGTCTACCGAGTCTCTTCTACATGGACTTGTCGAATAATCGACTCTCGGGCGATCTCCCCGTGGAGATCACTGATCTAGAAGCACTTGTATCGCCTCAACTCAATCATTCGGCCGACAAGACTCATTTGGAACTGCCCGTGTTTGTGAATCCGAATAACGTAACGATTACGAATCTGCAGTATAACCAGCTTGCCAGCCTCCCACCGGCTATATACTTGGGTAACAACAGCCTCAGTGGGAGCATTCCTGAAGAGATTGGACATCTCAAGGGCCTTCATGTTCTCGATCTTAGCTCGAACAACTTCTCAATGAATATCCCGGACGAGATATCCAATCTCACTAATCTAGAAAACTTGGATCTCTCCGGGAATCAGCTCTCCGGACAGATCCCTGTAGGTTTAAAAGGCCTGCATTTCTTGTCATCGTTCAATGTCGCGGGGAACAATTTGCAGGGTTCGATCCCTGCTGGCGGTCAGTTTGATACGTTCCCTAGCTCGAGCTTTGCAGGGAATCCGGGATTGTGTGGGGCGGTTTTGCAGCGGTCTTGCCCCGGTTCGCCAGATGACAATGCTCGTCCGGGTTATTCTCGCAGAAAGAAAGCGAAGAGTATGAATGCGAAAGTTGTTGTTGGACTTGTTCTTGGAATCTGTTTCGGAACAGGCTTGTTGATTGCTGTGATGGCACTGTGGATACTCTCCAAGAGAAGGATCATTCCTGGAGGAGATACCGACAAGATCGAAATGGACGGATACTCCAGCAACTCATATCCGAGAATCAGTCCGGATGGCGATAGAGATACCAGCCTAGTCATGTTGTTTCCGAACAATATAGTCAATGAGGTCAAAGATCTGACTATTATCGAGCTCTTGAAGGCGACCGACAACTTCAGCCAAGCGAATATTGTTGGATGTGGAGGGTTCGGACTTGTTTACAAGGCAACATTAGCAAACGGGACGAAGCTAGCTGTGAAGAAACTCTCAGGAGATTTCGGATTAATGGAGAGAGAGTTCAAAGCCGAGATCGAAGCACTCTCGACAGCTCAGCACGAGAATCTCGTCTCATTGCAAGGATACTGCGTCCACAACGGATTCCGCCTCCTGATCTATTCCTACATGGAGAACGGGAGCCTCGATTACTGGCTACACGAAAAAACCGAAGGCGCTTCCCAGCTCGACTGGCCGACTCGACTCAAAATCGCGAAAGGTGCGAGTATCGGATTAGCTTACATGCACCAAGTATGCGAGCCGCACATTGTCCATCGCGATATAAAGTCGAGCAACATCCTCCTCGACGAGAAATTCGAAGCTCACGTGGCCGATTTCGGCCTAGCGAGGTTGATTCGTCCTTACTGCACGCACGTAACTACAGAGCTCGTCGGTACGTTGGGGTATATTCCACCCGAATACGGTCAAGCGTGGATAGCCACCTTGAGAGGTGACGTGTACAGCTTTGGAGTGGTGATGCTCGAGTTGCTGAGCGGGAAGAGACCCGTGGAAGTGTTCAAGCCGAAGATGTCGAGGGAGCTTGTCGCGTGGGTTTACCAGATGAGGAGCGAAGGGAAGCAGGAACAGATATTCGACCCGGTCCTTCGAGACAAAGGGTACGAGGAGGAGATGCTAAAAATGCTGGATGTTGCGTGTATGTGCGTTAGCCATAACCCGAGGAAGAGACCCGGGATACAAGAGGTTGTAGACTGTCTGAAGAAGTTAGGAGGATTTCCCCAGAAAGAAGAAGGATTGATTGAATGATTCTTCCTTCCTTCACCCTATATTTTGTATACATACTTGCACAATTTTTGTATCATTCTCTGTAAATTAAGGAACTTTTTCTCATCTGGTGATGTACAAAAACAGAATATAATTGTAAGTTAAAGTGAGCTGATTCGAGTATACCTGTTGCCGCAGAGGGGAAAGGTGATCTCTTTTCTCCTGCACATTCTGATATCAGAGTGAAATGTTGAGAAGTTTGGTTAGTTATAGAGATGGCGGAAGAAGTCATGGAAGGGGAAGTTTGATTGTTGAAAATTAGAGGCGATGATTGAGGGGGGGAGAGGTTGCTGAAGCTTGCTGGGAGAAAAGCCAGGTCTGAGCTGTAGTGGGAAATGAGTTATTTTAACTTTTTGAGTTGAGGTTTGGTTGACTTTCTGCAGCACGTGTACTTGTCATTTGAGGGAGGGTCAATGTACAATTGTACATAATCTACAGAGAAAAACTTACATTGGTCAACTCAAAAACAGTCTAAAACCAATCCGGTTTGTGAAACTAGTACCAAATAACTCGAATTTGGGAATCGGTTTGACGAAATTTAGTTGAGTTTGTTTAATACGATGTATTTAAAAACAGTATTATTCGTTTTGTGACGGATAGTGTTGAGTTTCTTCGATGTTTGCACCGAGTTGCTCATGATTTTAATGTAAATTTTGTGTCTAGTTATGTACTAAAATCGCGCATTAGTGAGTCTCGCCATCTTCCGCACTCTGTTTACCAAACGAGGTGGTTTTCCGAGTTTCGAAATTTCAACCAACACTTTTGCCATAACAGTAGTTCCATACTACTGCTACCTGAATTGCAACATACTAGCCTTAATTAGTTACAAAATACAGACAGATTTACTAATACTCTGTCATCGGCAGACTACTGCTACTACACACAGCTTCGAAAACTCCTCACTCCAGAATCGTCCACACGAACGCCAGCTTCTCCTCATCGGTTGGGAACTGGAAGAAAGTCCTCGCGTCACCATCGTCCCTGTCGAGGTGCCTCGTGGCCCTCATGCGCTGGGCGACACTTAGCGCACTGAACTTGGCAAGCTCTCGATACAGAAACTGACATTTCATTGCCAAATCGCCTTCGATGCAATAGGTGGTATTGATTTTAGCTAAGTTGTCATTAGCCATGGCGATTGCAGATGCAATCCGAGCCATGTTCTCGTCCGAAAATTGCTGCCTACTTTTGTTAAGGGCACGAATGTATTGAAGTAGTGACTGGTACCAAATGCAGACGGCATACACAATCAATCGTCTTCGTTGTTGCTTTCGAGGCTTCCTGGCCATTGTGATCAAATATTCAAATCCCTAGAATTTTGACAACCTTTAGCAGCAACAATGTGAAGGTAAAATCACTTAATAAGCGTTAAAGAATTTCGATTGAAGCAGGCAGAAAGGATTAGAAACGGACAAACTGATCTGGAAATCCGAAACACTGAGATCCCCAGCAAGTTCTATGAAGTGGTCCGTACCACAATCTCATATATGGAGATGAAAATTGAAAGCGTGATCGGAGGAGTTAGATAAGAGGAGGGCACCTACTGGTTCTTGTTCACGATTGTATACGCTGGGAAATGAGTAGTAGGCTGAATCAATCGTTTCCGCCGGCGAAGTTATCGACAGAAAGGAGAAAGAAGAAGATGCAGCCGTTGAAGGGAAGAGTAATTGGGATTTGGGAGTGGTAGGTTCGCAAGGGTAATAATGGCAAATTAAATTCTTCTATATGGCACATAAAAACTCTGGCTATTTTTCTATACCATACTATGTTTATCACAAATACATAACGAGGCGATTGTACGTATTTAAACCTTTAACGGATACTTTTTCACTATTCGTTTATCCTTGTACATCGTCTAATCCTCAAAATTTTACGAAAATTACTGAATGGCCATGGCGAGGAGTCCGGATTGGCATCATCAACCACCAAATCGGTCACCGTCGGCAGTTGGGAATGGAGTGTGTGAAAATGTCCATTTTGCTCCTACGATATAGACCGTTAGATCCTGATGATGACATCTGATGAATGAAATTTATTTGCTGAAATTAAAAATTTGGTTTCCTTGTTGCCAATCTAAACTTCTTGAGCCAAACGGTAGTTGGAAGAATTTAAATTTAATCATTTTACCACGCGATTTCGCCAGTCAACTCTGAAAGCATTGACTTTCCCTAGTTCATACTTGACACCTTCTTCCTCCGATCGCCAGTAGCATTGACTTCCCTAGACAACATCAAATGGCTGCCACCACATCCTCTCCTCCTCCGCCCTCAATCCTCAACTCAGACTTCACCGACGAGAAATGGCGGCTACAGATCAGAGACAACGTCAAGCTCGACTTAGAAACCATCATCCAGAGCCTCCTCTGCGTTTTCCACGTCCCCGACTCTCTCAAAGCCACCAAACCCGAAGCCTACTCCCCACAGCTCTTTGCTTTAGGCCCTTTCCACCATTTCAGTCCAGAGCTTTACCAGATCGAGCCGCTAAAGCTCGCCATCTCCAAACGAGCTCTTGAGAGGTTCAACCTCACCGGATTCGACGACTTCATTGCTCTGCTTTCCCCTGCTCTGCCTCGCATCCAGGCCTACTACGGCCGACACCTGGACCTCAACGACGAAACCCTAGCTTGGATCATCGCCATCGACGGACTCTTCTTCGTCGAGATTCTCTATAACGAGGAGATGCTGCTCTCTTCCTCCGTTCCTTACTTCTTCGATTCGTCCAAGCGGAAGCTCTCCCCTCACGCGATCCTCAACGATTTTGTGCTTTTGGAGAATCAGATTCCTCTGTTCTTGCTGGCGGAGATTCTCTCCAACGATCGAGCGATTTCGGAACAGTTCGCATCGAAATTGGACTCGATCTGTAGATTTCTATCTCCATTGAAGCTTCCCGATGAGTTCCCTCCGTACGTCAGACGGCGGCATCTGCTTGATCGGCTCTACCTCCTCATTATCTGGAGAGAGCAGATCGAGACGAAGCCAATCGTGATCGAGGCTGACGGTGAGCTCCACGGGCAGGTCAACCGTAGCATCGACGTTCGAGCTCCGACTTCGGTCGGGATTCTGCAGAACATCGCCGCCGGGATGTTGAAGAAAATTGAAGATGCGCAGATTGATGCTGAAGCTGCAGGGGGGTCTGAAAATGTGAGCGTGGTCATTGAGACAGTGAACTTCCAAGATCCGGAACTATCTGGATCGACGGCGGTTGCGAAGAGGAGGATTCAGAGGATGACGAAAGCGGCAACGTTTCGGAGAAAGGACATGGAGAGCATAGTGGCTACGGTGGAGAAAGAAGGAGAGGATGGAGTTGGATTTGTCTTTGCTGATGCGGCGAAAGTGAGGATGGAACATAGAATGACGGAGGCGGCTGGTGGAGGCGGTGGGGGGAATGATCGGAGCGACGGTGGCGGTGGCGGGAGCGACAATTTTGCAGTGAAGTTTCTGAGGAAAGTGGCGTCGGTTGAAATTGGGCCGGACGAAAATGTTACTCGCGGAGTAGAGGCATTTGCTGAAGGACAAGGTAATTTAATCACCCTGGTAATTTTTAAAAAATATAAATTACTGAATTACCGTTAACCTGAGCTAATTAACGACCATAACTAATTCAAATAATTTATGTAAAAATAATAATTTAAATAATGAAATTCCAAAAAGGTTTTTTCGGAATACTCGGCTCGAGGTTAATCAATTGTGCAGTGGTTCATGAGCCTACCCGATTATGAAAGTTATAAATAAATTTGTTTATCGTAACTTTATAAACTTATTTACTTTTATCTCCAACTCAAGTTTAACTCATAAAATTTTATTTTTGATTTTGTGTTCAATTAAAATCAATAGTTATCAAAACAAGTTTGTTATCAATATCGAACCGAACTTTTTATGATATTATGCCAATCTCATCATTGTTATCGAGCTAACTCGTAATTTCGAGCCAAATTTATTTCAAATTCAAATAAACAAATAGAATCAAACCGGACATCCGACTTGACTCATAATTAACCGCTCTAATATTCACAAATAAACAAGCTATTTATGAATGAATAATATGGTCATGGAGAGCATTCATGCTTTAATATATATATAAATAACAATTATAATTCAATTAATTTCTTCCAAATCGAATCAATCACTCTGTTTATAACATGCAGGGAAACTACCAATAACAGGAATATTCCACGTGTTCACAATGCTAAACAAAGTCCTAGAAGAAGACCGGTGCCTAGTCCCATCAGCCACCTACCTTAAAAAAGTCAACGTCAAAATCTCCCGCACACCCAACGGCGGCGGACTCAGCGCCATCCACTTCGACAGCCGGTCCAAAACCCTCTACCTCCCGACATTCACCTGGTCCCCCAACGCCGAGGTGGTCCTCCGAAACCTCGTAGCCTACGAGGCCACCGCCAAATCCAACTCCCTCATCCTCACCCGCTACACCGAGCTCATGCACGGCCTCGTCCGCACTCCCGACGACGTCCGCCTCCTCAAGATGGCCGGTGTACTGGAGTGCGTGGACGAGGCCACGTCGGTGGAGATGTTTGGAGGAATGGGGCTGAACACGAGCTTCCCGAAGGACTGGACGATACTGGATCCGAGCGTGGCAGGGATCAACGAGTACTACAACAATAAGGTGACCATATTGGTGTCGAGGCTTTTTAAAAAGTACGCCAAGGTGACGATCAAGGTACTGGTGTTGGTCGCCGGGGTGATATTGGTGATGGTGATTTTTATACAGGCGTTTTGTAGTGTTTATCGGTGTAATAATGGGAGTGGGTTGCATCGAGTTCTTGGTGATGGTGGTGGTGGTGTTTTGGGTTCTGTGTTTTTTGGTGATGCATGAGGTGTGTTTTTTCTTTTTATTCTCGATATTTGTATGGTCATGAGTTAGAGCCTGTCTAGTTAATTATCAATAGACGAAATAAATTTGAATTTGATTTGAATTTTGAGTCAATAAAAATATTAAAAATTATTGATGAATCTATTTTAAATTGATTTTGTAATTTATATATAAAACACATCAACGAAATATGCTAAAATTTATAAATTTTTATTTTTTTCAATTTAAATAATTTTTTTGATAAATAAAACTATTTAATTTGAGAACAATAAAAACTTATGAATTTGTTATGTCGTTTATATTTTTATTAGTACAATTACACATTACATATAATTTACTGTAGATGGTTTTGTTAGGCAAAATAAATGTTATTAGCTCTTGAATTGAGTCGAACATACCCTAATTCAAATTTAATTAAATTAAAATTGAATCAAACCACACGAATGAACCAAATCAAATACTCATGTTCACAACCGGCTTAGTTCGCATGTCTCTACCCTGTGCAAGAACTAAAACCGATGTTTATTAATAACATCCTAGTCAGTTGCCAGATGGCAACCCGGAAACATTCGGATCTGCCAATCCCAGACCGCGAGAATCCGAAGCAAAAAAGCCCAACCTTGGTCCGATCTCCAGAACCCAAAACAAAAAAGCCCAATCCCGGTCCGAAATCCAGACCCGAAACATCTCAACCGTCCATTTGAAATTTTAATAGTCCCGCCCAAGACCTAAATTCGAAAAATACGCCTTGACCGTTGCCCGCTTTTACTTTTAAATCTCTTTCGGTCTTCATTTCAAATTCAAATTTGCACTTTCCTTTTGCCCACTGCGCTCACGGATTTCCGCTCCACTGCTCTAGCAGACACTGTCTCTGTGTCTCTCCTCCCCCCTCCAACTTCCGATCCAAAACCCTAACTTATTCCATCTCCAATCTTACCGCTGCAAAAACAAAGCAGAAGCCATGGTGGCGAGCAAGAAGGCACCACTGATGACGAGCAACAGCGCCAACGTCGGCGCTGATCCGTCGCCTGACAACTTCCCCCAGAAGACGATCGAAGAGATGTACCAGAAGAAGACGCAACTGGAGCACATCCTGCTCCGGCCGGACACCTACATCGGCTCGATCGAGAAGCACACGCAGATGCTCTGGGTTTACGAAGATGGCAAGATGGTGAATCGCTCCGTCACGTATGTTCCGGGGCTGTACAAGATCTTCGACGAGATCTTGGTGAATGCTGCCGATAACAAGCAGAGGGATCCGAAGATGAATTCGTTGAAGGTGTCTATTGACGTGGAGAACAACCTCGTCAGCGTTTACAACAACGGGGATGGAGTTCCTGTCGAAGTTCACAAGGAGGAAGCCGTGTACGTTCCTGAGTTGATTTTTGGCCATTTGTTGACTAGTAGTAACTATGATGACAATGAGAAGAAGACGACTGGTGGTAGGAATGGTTATGGAGCTAAGCTGACCAATATATTCTCTACCGAGTTTGTGATTGAGACTGCTGACGGAAAGAGGCTGAAGAAGTACAAGCAGGTGAGTGATTCATTTTTTTCAGATGCTTTAGCTTGATATACTGAAAAGGGTTTGTTTGGATGTCTGATTGGAAATTGTATCAGCAGAATCCTCTTAGGATATAACATTATTAATTGATATGTTAGGGCACAATTTTCATTGAAGTACAAGAATGCGAGTGTTCCTTAGTTTCGATTCGATGCTCCAGCTTGATAAACTGAGAACAGTTGTTTAAATGTCTGCTTGGGAATTGTATTGGAATAATCCTTTTACGTTATAGAGTTGTTCATTGATATGTTGGGGCACAATTTTCACGAAAGCATTTTTTCATGAATGGACAGGTATTCACTAACAACATGGGCACGAAATCTGATCCTGAGATAAGCAATTGCAAGGCATCGGAAAGTTGGACAAAGGTTTCCTTCAAGCCTGATTTAGATAAGTTCAACATGACTCATCTTGAAGAAGACGTGGTCGCCCTGATGAAGAAAAGGGTGCTTGACATGGCTGGCTGTTTGGGAAAAGGAGTGAAGGTTGAGTTGAACGGTATCCATATCCCTGTGAAGTCATTCCAGGACTATGTGAATCTCTACCTGGATTCCACTTCTGAAAATGGCGTGCGTCGTATGAGGTGACCTTAATATATCTTATATGATCTTAAGATCTTATTACCTTGATGCCATTAGAACGGAGATAATCTAATCTGTAAAATTATTCTTTCAGCTTTTACGAAAAATGCGGGGACAGGTGGGAATACTGTGTCAGCATAACTGAAGGGCAATTCCAGCAGGTAATTGGCTCATTAGCAATTATGACTTCCTTGAATGTGTACTTTTCTCAGTTCAATGTTTAGTTCATGTGTGCAGTTTTTTCTGATCTCAACATCTTGGTCTTTCTTTTTATGCAGGTCAGCTTTGTCAATTCTATTGCCACAATCAAGGGTGGTACTCATGTAGACTATGTGACAAACCAGATCACAAGTTATGTGACTGAAGTTGTTAATAAGAAGCATAAAAATGCTCACCTGAAAGCCCATAATGTTAAGAACTATCTGTGGGTTTTTGTCAATACTCTGATTGACAATCCTGCATTCGATTCTCAAACGAAGGAAACTCTAACACTACGCCAGAGCAGTTTCGGGTCTAGTTGTCAAGTGTCTGAAGACATTTTGAAGAAAGGTTTGTTGATAAATTCCTCCTACTTATCATAATTTGTGTTCGCTTGGGTTGCTGATTAGTTTTTATTGGATTATATCAGTGGTGAAATCTGAGATTGTTGAAAATCTTCTCAACTGGGCACAGTTCAAGCAGCAAAAAGACCTCAAGAAAACTGATGGGTCAAAAACATCCCGGATCAATGTTCCAAAGTTGGAAGATGCTAATGAGGCCGGAGGCAAGAATTCTGCGAAGTGCACCCTCATTTTGACTGAAGGAGATTCAGCCAAGGGCTTGGCTGTGAGTATTGTGTAATCTGTGGTATCATAGTGCTTAAAAAAACTTTGCTAAACTGTTAATGCATGATTTGCAGGTTTCTGGGCTCTCTGTAGTTGGTCGTGACTACTATGGCGTGTTCCCACTAAGAGGTAAGTTGCTCAATGTCAGGGAAGCCACCGTTAAGCAGCTGAACGAGAACAAGGAAATTCAGTACTTGAAGAAGATATTAGGTTTAAGACAAGATAAAACGTACGAGGATGTTAAGTCATTGAGATATGGCCATATGATGATCATGACAGATCAGGTCATTTTCTTTTCTCACATCATAGCACTTGACTCTAGGAGATAACTCCATTGAAGTGACTTCACCTGACCTGTTTTACCTTTCTGTACAGGATCACGACGGTTCTCATATTAAGGGATTACTGATCAATTTCATCCACTCTTTCTGGCCATCATTACTCAGAGTTCCTTCCTTCGTTGTTGAGTTCATCACTCCCATTGTGAAGGTGAGAGTTGACTGCCTCGGTGCAAGCCATGGGATAGAGAATTCATTTTTTGTTTAACTGATAACTGATGACATGATTGTATATCTATGCAGGCAACTAGTAAGAGAGGCCAAGTTCTGTCCTTCTATACGATGCCTGAGTACAAGACGTGGTCTGACAATCTTGGAACTGCAAAAAGCAACTGGTCCATCAAGTATTATAAGGTTCAATGACTCTACTGTTTCAGCAAGTTGACTAGCTTACAGAACCCTCTTGTTCTGTTTTAACAATATACCTGTTGGGTTACAGGGGTTGGGAACGAGTACAGACAAAGAAGGAAAGGAGTACTTCAGCGATCTTGATAAGCACAAGAAAGATTTCATGTGGGTGGATGACAATGATGGAAATGCTATAGAGCTTGCTTTCAGCAAGAAGAAGATAGAAGCCAGGAAGGACTGGATTCGACAACATGAGGTTTTTAAATGCTGTCCTTTTGCTGCTACTTTCGTTCTTCCTCATTCTGATGTCTTACTGTCCTCCTCTCTAACCATGGAACTCTTTTGCAGCCTGGAACTCATCTAGATCAGGCTGACAAGCTCATCAAATACAGCGATTTCATCAATAAGGAGCTTATATTGTTTTCAGTTGCCGATCTTCAAAGGTCTATCCCTTCCATGGTTGATGGACTGAAGCCAGGTCAAAGAAAAATCCTTTTTGCTGCTTTCAAGAAGAACCTTGTGAAAGAATTGAAGCTGTCTCAGTTCATTGGTTATGTATCTGAGCAAAGTGCTTACCATCACGGGGAGCAAAGTCTCAACAGTACAATTGTTGGGATGGCACAGAACTTTGTTGGTAGCAACAATATTAACCTCTTCGTACCAGCTGGAAATTTTGGCACTCGAGCCAGTGTAAGTCATTTTGTGTTTATCATAGTTCCAATGACATGATCCGATCTTCCTCCATGAATCATACCATGAACTCTTTTCTCGTGTATCTTCACAGGGCGGTAAAAATGCAGCAAGTGCAAGATACATTCACACTCGCCTTTCTCTTATAACGAGGTTCCTTTACCCCAAAGACGATGACTGCATTCTGGACTACCTTGAAGATGATGGACAGTCCATTGAACCAACATGGTAAACTTTTGCATCGTTTAGTCAACCTAGCTAAGGCAAGAATACTCTATTTTGTTCCCAGGATAATTTTGCTAACAGCCTTAACACTATTCCTTCAGGTACATGCCAATAATACCTATGGCTCTGGTCAATGGTAGTGAAGGAATTGGCACAGGATGGAGTACCTTTGTTCCTAACTACAACCCGAGAGATATTGTCGCCAACATAAGACGGTTGTTGAACGAGGAAATGATGGAGCCCATGGAACCGTGGTACAAAGGCTTCAGAGGAACAGTCGTAAGAGGTGTATCAAAGGAATCTGGAGTCACCTACTATTGTAATGGAGTCATTGACGAAGTTGACGAGACAACTATCAAAGTAACAGAGCTGCCCATCCGTACTTGGACCGACAATTTCCGTGAATATCTTAAATCAGTGACGGAAGGGCTCAAGGATGAGAATGGAAACGCTCCTAAGGATCCTTTGATCAAGGTAGATCCTCTCTGAACTAGAAAAGATTGCATCTTTTTCCTCACTTCGGTTTGCTAATTTGCCAGTGACACGGTTGTGCAGGGTTATCATGAACAAGGTGATGACAATGAGTTTGAGTTCACCATTACCTTGTCAGAGGAGAAGGTGCAACTTGCTAGGACCGAAGGTTTGCTGAAGAAGTTTAAGCTCACTAGCTCTATCAGCACAACTAACATGCATCTCTTCGATCCATCTGGGAAGATCAAGAAATACGACAATCCAGAACACGGTACCAGATCTTTGTTACTTCTTTGCTTGATTTATGAGGAGACTCTTATCTTTCTTTTTTGTCCGCAGTGATTGAGGAATTCTTCCACTTGAGGCTTGAGTATTACGACAAGAGGAAGGTAATGTCTTCAATCCGAATGACATTGGATGTTACGTATGCAACAGGTTATAGAGATTCATAGTTTCAGGTTAATTTACAAGATTTATTTCGTTTTACTGATTGCAGAAAACAAAATTAGCTGCTCTTGAGCTAGAGCTACTAAGGTTGGAGAACAAAGTGAGGTTTATCCTGGCAGTGGTGAACGGCGAAATTATAGTGAACAACAGAAAGAGAGCTGATCTGATCCAAGAGCTTCACCAGAAGAGATTTACTCCGATGCCAATCAAGGCCAAGTCTTCTGTGACTTCTGATACAACTGAAGAATCTGAGGAAAATGAAGACTCCGATCCTGTAAACCCTTCTGGAGTCCGAGCTAGCGATTACGACTACTTGTTGTCGATGGCCATTTCAACATTGACCTTCGAGAGGGTGCAGAAGCTGCTTGAAGATAGGGACCGGTTCAACGGCGAGGTCGATAATCTGAGGAAGATGTCAGTCAAAGACTTGTGGATGCATGATCTTGACGCTTTCGAGAAGCAGCTCGATGTAAGTTTTTGCAGGACGTACTAATTTACAATATCTCCCTCCCTATGTTTAAGTTCTATACCCTTCATCTGCTGATGATTTTGATCGACTGTCAGGAGCTTGAAGCACAAGAGGAATTGGATAGGAAGCTGAAGCCGAAAAGTAAACAGACACGTGTTGTCAATGCTCCTAAGCCTAGGAACAGAGCGAAACCTGTTCAGAAACCGAAAAGCGTAGAAGAAGATATTGAATCAAAGCTGAAACTTTCCTCTACTAGTTCAGCAATGGAAACTAATGAACAGCCAGGTGGGGATTTAAACGAGTTTGAAACTGCTTCTGTTTTCTGAACTACAGCTGCATGATAATAACTTGTTTCCTTTCTGTCAGAACCTGTTCCAGCTGCAAAACCAAAGGCAAAGGCCGCAGCTACGAAGAAAGCTCCTGCGAAAAAGGTATACTTTGTGCTTTTCACATTTCATCAATACTGAGTTCAATATTCAGGAATCATGACCTTTTTCTAATGAAGCTTGAGCTTCTATGCACAGGGAAAACAAGCAGCTTTCGTTGACAGTGACGACGATGAAGTCGAGTCTCTGAAAGACCGCCTGAAAGCTTACAAGCTCGACGATTCTTCCCCGGAGAACTCTGCAGGTGATAAGAACAGTCATATTCTTTACCTGTTAAAACCTGACCGAGTTAAAATTTCAGAATGCTTAATTTAACTGGTTTATGAAATCCTCCTGCAGAAACAAAGCAAGCCCCAAAGAAAAGAGGAGCGAAGAAAGCGGTGATAGACCTCGACGACGAAGAGTCCGACGAAGAAGTGGCTGCGGCACCAGCAAAGAAGGGTGGTAGAAAGCCAGCAGCACCGAAAGCGGTTCCAAAGGCGCCGGCAGCAAAGAAAAGAGGTGCAGCGGCGGCGAAGCAGAAGCTGATACCGGAGATGCTGAAGCCGGCAGAGGGAGAAGGGATATCGCCGGAGAAGAAGGTGAGAAAGATGAGGGAGTCTCCTTTCAACAAGAAGAGTAGTTCCGTGCTGGGAGTATCTACTTCGTCGTCGAGTAATGAGATATCGCCGGGTTCGGAGATGACTGAAGAAAATATGGCTATGCCGGCGAGGGCCCGGCCGCAGAGGAACCGGAAGCCGACTATGTATGTGTTGAGCGATTCTGATGAGGAGGACGACAAGGAGGATTCAGACGTCGGCGGCGAGTCAGACTGATGAGAAGATTTAGTAGGATCGTTGAGAGTTCAGAAGTGAGAAATTTTAGGCTCGTTTCCTTAGTTAAATACGTATATAACTGGTTCAGGAATGGATCTCGACTCTAGTTGTGTTCTCAACTTGTGATTTCTTGCTCCTCCAGCCACCAACCAGAGTATTGAACTGAGAAGGGTATGTTCTAGTAAATACAATCCTGCATTTGAAGGAATGCGGGTTTATCTCGTTTGACTTATGAGTTAATTTAATATAAAATTTGATAAATGAAAAGATTAAATACTGTCAAATTTGAAGGACTTTAGTATCTTGTATTTTTGTCATATTGAAGGACTTAAAGTTATTTGCATCAAAATACCTCGTTTGGCATAAAAAAATAAAATCTGTAGTATTTTGGCACTAGATATTTGAACTCACTTTGGTTATATTTAGGGTCGTTTGTTTGGACGAGTTATTTTGTAAATTAGATATGTGTTTTCGTCTACAAAAATTTTAATTTGAATTTTTAGCGGTTTCCCACTACATGCATGCATAAAGTAAGTTAATTAGAAAATTTTGAATATTAACATAACACTAAGTAAAATAGATTTTTAACTTTATTTGACCATTATTTATAGGGGTTATCATAGTGAAACTCCATTTTATAGTATTTCCAACATGTCAAATATTAGCAAATTTAAATTTTTTGAATTTTTCTTGTGAAAATGGTCAAATTTCCATAGTATAACATACGAAAATTGACCAATTTCGACATGAAAATTTACAAATTGGCTAATATTTGACATGCAAGTTGGAAATGGCTAAATATTGAGGTCTCACCATATTAAACACATTAAATAATAGTCAAATAAAGTTAAAAAATATTTTTAAAGGTTTTTCTAATTTTGAAAATTTTTATATTGACTTAATTACTTTCTGGGTGGAAATAACTAAAAATCCAAACTCAAATTTTGCATGGACAAACTTAAAATCTATTGGCTACTTCTTGTTACTTCATATAGATGGGGCTGAAGATATTATGCGCCATGTATTTTCATCTTATGTATTAGATTATGACTCTTATTTATTGATATACAAATCATATTTGAAATATCTCATCTAAATGACTTATTAAAATATTTATTTAAGGTAAAAGATGGTATTTGAAATAGTGAGTTTCATAACACTTTATTCTTTTTATAAACCCCAAATTAATGTTGATGTTTTCTCTTTTTTTTTACAACTACATGTGAATTATAAAAATAATATAATACATCAATTTTTTTATTTATCAAATACCACATATAAATTAACTCAATACTTTTGAGTTAACCAAACAAAACAATTTTTATACTTATAACATTATTTTACATCGACATTTTACAAATAACTCATTCAAACAAACAATCCGGAATCAACTCGAGAGAAGCCTGACATCACAGTGAATCAGTAATCAATCACAAGTGAGTTCCCCGCAGTCAAACTCAGCAATCTTCAACGCAAAACCAGCAAGAATCTTAGCCAGGACACGATCTCTCAGAAAAGTGGCGATCCTCCCCTCGAATCCTCGCACGATACTCACCACAGAAGCTGCAGTCATGAGCTTAAAACTTCTCCATCTCCTCTCTTTGACGTACTTATCCAGTCCAAGCTGAATGCTTTTGCTGCACTCTTCTTCCACACCTCTACTCGTATTCAAGGCTTCTGCAATGCACCTGGCGAGAGTGACACTATCTTCCAAGGCGGCGCAGCCTCCTTGGCCGATATCCGATATCATCGCACGCAGGGCATCCCCTGCAACACAGACGTTGTCCTTGGTTAACTTCTTCCACAAAAGCTCCGTTGGATTTCTGTGGCATATCGGAGCGAGCATCATCATATCTAACTCATTGTTCTCCACAACTCTCGTCATTTGAGGTGACTTCGCAAGTTTGCTCAGCAGATATTCTTTCAGCCTAGAACGGTTGTCTTGGATATCCCTTTCTGCAAAATTTGGTTCAAGCTTTATGCATGAGCTTTTGTCTGTTAAATTTGATTTATCTACAGTAGATAGTGTTTCGGCCTGGTTCATTTCAAATTTTTCTTTCTGATTTTATTATTGACAAACTAAATAAATAAGTTGATTTTTTTTGATTCATTGGTCGATTTAAAAATTTTCTCTTACCGTACTACTGATAAAATTCAACTGAATCATAAATAATTATCAATACGCGTTGAAGTTTTCCAAAACTAAGAATAATTGTTTAAACATTTTTTACAATCAACAAACAAATTCAAATTACTCACCGGTATGTCGGTCGGTTTATGCTAATTTTAATCTTTAATGTTTTTAAACGGTACCGAATAAAGTTCAACCTATAATTTATAATGCTGACGAATTAAAATGATTGATCGTCGAGATTAAAAAAAATGTAATAAACACTCTTTGACGAATAGTTGAGCATAATGAAAAATGTAACCTCTATTGGCCCGTTAAAACAATCTTGAAAAGAGATCATGTTATGTGAGCTCTACTTAGATGTTATGGATATATCTCATTCAAACAGATTCAACTCTATTGGTGGTCTAAATTAGTGAAGAGATAATAAAAGATGATAAAAAATAAAATATTGATTGACCCATTAGAATAATTTTGAAAACGGGGACATATCTTCTAAAATATATTTAAGATTAATGCTTAGGTTTGATAGGTATGTTTAATTCAAACTAACTTTACCCGATTAAGTTTCTGAATAGGTCTAGACCCCTCAAATTAAGAAAATGTAAGCCCTGGTGTTAAAATAATATTGAAAAAGATTAATTTAGGGTGATTTTATATAGTTTATAAATAAACAATATATTAGCCTCGTTTAGTGCAACGTAAGTGAAAATTATGATTGAATATACTTGAAAATATTGAGTGTGATGTGCATGTTAGTTATGTTCCTCATAACGACATAACCTTTAATATTATATGAATTATTTTCCTAAAAAATCAGTTAAACATAAAAAAAATTAATGTCATTGAACTCAATAAAATATAGCGAATAACATTTGTAAATGTCACAATTTTTTTAAGTAACATATATAACGTTATGAAAGAAAAACTAATTAAAAAAAAAAATAGAGGTTCAAAATAATTAATAATTTTTTTATTATAATAAAAATGGTTTTTTGTAAATAAAAAAAGTTGTTTGAAAAAAATATTCTTTCTAAAGTTACGAAGATGTTTTTAAATATTTATGTGACAAACTCAATTCTTTATTTTTTATATATATAGTTGTAGAGATATACCTTGAATAGAAGGTGTCCAAGAGAAATACCAGTAGATGATTTTATCATCACAAGGGACACAACCTGCTCGCAATCCCTTTCCGGTAAACATGAAGAGCTTGGAGGCAAAGCCATGGCCTTTTGGGAATACTGAAAAACCCCTAACTTGAACTCTCTCTGTAACAACTGCTTTGTTCATTCCTAGCCACTTTGCCACCGGGGAATTCACTCCGTCGCAGCCAATCAACACCTTACCGCCCAGTTCGAATTAGAACTATACAGGTATAATTCATAATTCATTCAGCTTATGATTCATTTCTAACTTTCGAGATTTTACACACCTTGGTTTTGATGACAGTACCATCGACGAGATGCAGCAGCTTGAACCTGCCTGATTCCTCCTCCATGGAAACAACTTTGGAAGAGTACCTTACAGTACCATTAGGCAGCTCCTTTACCATGGCTTCAAGCAGCAGTTTCCTCTGCACACATCGAAATTCGTGTCCTCCGTCGATAAAGGACTTCAGCACGAGGTTCCGTCCTGTTACAATTGAAGCACCAACCAGTCTGGCATTTCATCCAACACCATTCATCAAACATAGAATAACGAAAAGACTGGGTTACACTTGTTCAGGCATTTCATCCAACACCATGCGTGCAACAGTTCATCAAACTATGAATGAATCAAAAGAGTGGGGTTATACACCGTACGTACCCATCAACCAGCCGGTGTTGTTGGCGAAGGGCATCACCAACACCAAGAGCGTCCAGAGCTTTCCAAGCGTTGGTCCATATACACATAGAAAACCCAGTGACTCTCAAACTCGGTGATGATTCCAACACCAGGGTTTTGATTCCGAGCCTGTGGAGAGCTAATGATGTGGCGACCCCAGCTATGCCAGCTCCGACAATCACTACTGCATGTTCTTCTTTTTGCAATGCTTCCGCCATTGTTGAAAATAATCGGCAACGCCCCGAGTTTTGGCTTCCATTAGAGTTGTTTGAGAAGATATATATATATACACAAAAACTGATGCCATTAAGCCCTATCTCCTTCCTGCAGAAATTCAACGGCACTTTTAATTCCAATGTGAGAAAGACAGTGGGGTTACGCGAAACCGGCGAGAAGTTGGATGGCCCGACGGCGGCAGGTGTTAATAAATGCAGAATTATGCTTAAGCAGTTCCATTTCCACCAGTTGGGTAAGGCATTGAGGGATGGATAAGGGCCACTGGGAAGTTGTACAGGCGGCTTTCTGTCAGCTTCAGCGTCGTATTCGTAATTATTACAAACTATCTTGTAGCCATGGTAGACTGGCGTAGGCATTATGAGTTCCTCCGAGCAGCCTCAATGAACTATGAAACGCACGCAATAATGAAATGATGGCGGGGCCAAGTCTTTACGACCATCTCCGAGGATAATACTAAAATATCAAATTAGAGCGTCCCTGATGTTAAGTTGTGAATATAGTTATTTTGAAGTCTCCAAGTTTGACATTTTTTAATGGCTAAATGAGGTTTTCTATTATATTTAGTACTCCTATTAATATTAATGTGTGTTTATCAACTTCCGAATATGGTGATGGTATTAAATTCAGTCCGAACGGTCAAATTCGGTGATCTTTTATCATAACCGTTATTGAAGCGGTTAGGCCGTGAATACAGACTAGCCGTCGCCGAACTGATCCGTTGCCGAATCTAACTATATGGCTTGGACCCACAAGTCTTAAATTTGGCCATTTGAGACTAAAATGAGCCAAATATAAAACTCAAAATGAAATTTTTTAGCCATTTGAGACTTAAACTTCGTGCAATGGAGCATAATTTGTTTTATAATATGGCAAAATGAGATTATGTATTGTAGATGGTCTCATGGAGAGGTATTTCAAACAACTCATTTGTTATATTATTGTCCGAAATACTACAGTGAATTAGTTTGAACCAAATAATTCATGATGAAATGTCATTGATTTCTTGCTCGTCGAGCCACAAAACCATAGAAATGAAGAGAGAATGAGCGATGTGGTATTTGTGAGGTTTGAAATGTAAACTTCGTGGTGTTGAAATCATCTAATTCAGTTAATGAGTTTATTCAATATGGTAATTGGTATAAGAAAAGTCTAAATTTGACGAAATATTGTATTATTCAAATGCCTCTCATATGATATGAGGAAGTATTTCAAATAACTCATTTAAAATACCACTGTTTTGAAAAACGACAGTGAGTTATTTTAAATCAAATAACTCGTTATGAATGCCAAATGAGATATTTGGGCGGGAATACCTCACCCAATCGACCCTCGAAAAATGATTCAACTGGATAGGCAAGATGGCTAGAACTTCTTCACTAAATGGAAAGCATAAAAGGTTGCTTCTTTGTTTTTGGATTCCTAATTTGAACTAATATTGTCAAATACAAACAGGGTCTACATGTTCTTAAAACTAAACTGTCATTTTGGGTACAACAATTACTAATACACTTGCAAACCTGCACCAAACAGTGCTGATTACTTCATCTTTGTTAACCTGTGCACTAAGTATTGCTACTGCAAACACTTTGTTAACCTTTCAAATGGTGAGATTCCGTTTCGTCGCTTCCATTTTCAGCAACAGATCCTTGATATCCGCTTCCATCCTCATCTTCATTCCGTAGTACTCCCGGTGAGCTCTCTCCAGCGCCTGGAACTCTTGCAGCTTCTGTTTCCGAAGCTCTTCGGTCTCTGATAACCGCAGCTTGGCTATCCTGCTTGCATACTCCTCTTCGATCTTTTCGCTCTTGGCAATCGCGATTCGTTTCAGCCCTTCAGCGTCTCTTCTCGCGTCGTCTGCACGAGTTTGGAACATTTGGGCCTCTGCTTGTTTGATCCTCACGATGCCCTCGAGTTCGTCGAAAACCGGTTCTTTCAGGCTGCTGCTTCTTGGGAGCAACTCGGTATCAACTGGACGTTTGTCGTTCAGATCGGGTGGAAATGTAGGAAGCAAACTGGATGATCTCTCCAGTTTAGGTCCCTTCTCGGAACTGACTAACTTCCGCCAATTTCCGTCCTGACTAGGGCCCGGTACGCTGCTAGAAATACCGCCTTTCAATTGTTCCTTGCCGCTGTAAGCAGCAGTAGCATTTGCGAACTTCGAAGAATCACTGTCTGCAAAATCACGATTTCAGGGATATGGTGACCGTTCAGAGAGCAAGAACTAAGATTTTCATACAGAATTTAGTTTATTGATATTAGCAAAGGCAACCTTACCAGTGAGGAACCCCATGATGTGACTATAAACCTGTCGAAAATTCGACTTATTAGCCATTTTCGCGAGCATCTGATCCGCAATCTCATGAAGCCGCCTCCCCCTTGCATCTTTACTGCCCCCGAAAATCCTCTTTACATACTCGAGCTCTTTGCACAACGTCTCAGCCGTCCATTCTTTGGCAAAGTTCTGAAACACTTCCTTAACGAAACCAAACATCTCAGAAGGATGATCACAAGCCACACAATGGAACTGCATCTCTGTACTCCCTTGGTTGACATCGGTCGGACTCCTCCCATTTCTTATGTAAGCTTCTCGTAAAGCGCAATCGGCGTGACACCAATGAAGACAGACATCACAACCCACCCAGCTACAAGTATTCGATGCCATGTCGAATTTCGAGCACACCAGACACATACAAGTGCTGCAAAAACCGGTCTTTTTCGTGCAAACCTTGCAGTCACAGTTGTCTACAGGTAAAGGACTCCGACAAGCGAGATTTCGACATTTCAAATTCAAGAAAACCTCTGCCAGGTCAGAGGAGGAGACGCTGGTGTCCACTTTAAGATATTCCACCAGTCCGGATTTCAGAGCCACGAGTATTTCGAGCTGTGCCCTGTGAGACTTTAGAATGGTGTCCAATGTTAAATCGGACCGGTTATGGAGAGCAGTTTGAAAAGCACACAACTGGCCTTGCCGATCAGCATTCAGCATTATCTCTCGGATGCTCTCCTTCAAACAAGATGCGGACTGTGCTGTCATCTCGTGAAACTTTCGAGCCATGACGTGGATTGGATCAGAGACTATTCTGCTGATTACAGTCTCGACGAAATCGGCTCCACCTATTGAAAATCGTTCCTCTTTCTGACTGTTACTCCTGTACAGGCTACTGCTATTATGCTTCTCCCTCGCTGCTCGCTTCTTGTCGAAGCTATAGCTACTCAGAACCATATCTTGAGAACCAATGCTCTGCGAAGGAGAAGATTGCTTATGCAAACTCATTTGTCTTTCGAGACCGTTCGATGTTTTCGAGCTTCCATGAACTGGTTGACCATTTGCCATGCCCTGATGAAGTGATCCATTTCCATTCATCAAGATTTTCTGGTACAAGGAAGGAGTATCCTTGTGCTTTGAATTTGAATCGTTTTGATTCTGAGCCTGAGCCTGCCAATCAATCCCCTGGAATAGGGGGCGGCTGTGAACAGATTGTTCGATATTGTCGAGATCCAATGAGTTATGAGTTAGCGAACAGCTTGGGTTGTGGAAAAACGACTGTGAGCCTGAGCAAGACATGGAAGCAGTGAATCCATCGGAGTTTGTTCGGAACGAGCTGAAAGACTGAAGACTTCTTGCATCACTCTGAGCACCCCGGGGGGCTTCAGTTGTATCTTTTGTAGCACCGATAGGTAACAACACATTGGGTAAGCTCAGAGAGAGATCAAGTGGCTCTAAAACTAGCCTTTCATCTTTCTGTCTGTCACCAGATTGCTCCTCTTTCTCTACTTTCCTCACGGGGGAGCTACCGAAAAGCTCGAAGCCCCGAGTACTTGGTCCCTCCATATCAACTTCTCTGTCCCTGGATGAAAGAACATCATCGGCAACAACACGAGCGGGTGAAACAATCACACTCTTACCTTTATCTTTCATGTTCTGAGTCAAATTCTGAGTAACAATATTCGAGTTCAGTCGAGCTTCTTCATTGTCTTGCACAACTTCATTTTTCGATTTCTTGACATCAGCTTGGTCAACTTTAACTTCTAGATCAAACCTATTCTCGAGCCCATTCATGTCAACTGTGTCCTTCGCCTTCTCAACCGCCTTAGCTTGACCACTACCGAGTTCCTCCGAGTTCTTGACCTCTTCAGTCACTTGATAACCCCGATTTCTGATCCCATCAACATCGATGCCAGGTTCCTTACTCAAGATTTTCTCACAGTTTGACAGCTCAACTGCCTTGTCCATATCCTTTATCTCGGTTTTCGTGACTTCGTTCTCTAGTTCGTTCACTTCAGTGTCAATCTTCACTCCTTTTAGGGTTTCATTCTCATTATCTTTGTCAACCTCTTGCTTCGAGTCAGGCTCCGGCTCGAGCTCGCCTTCCTCCATCTCACTACTGCTGCCACTCTGGACACTCTTCACCTCCATTTCAACACTTCTCGTCTCCACCTCAACACTACGTGTTTCCACTTCAATACTTTTCGTTGCTTCCCCTTCAATACTTTTCGTCGCTTCAATTTCAACACTTTTCACCTCGACATCAACATTCCTCTTCCCGACCTCCACACTCTTCGATTGTTGCTCGCTACCAGACTCTTTCGACCAAGATGGCGATGACCTTGACTTGGAAGTCCAAGACTTTCCCTTACCTTCATCCCTATCACTGCCCCTAAACATTTTCGACTGCTCACTGCTCGAGTCCCTCGACCAAGTCGGCGACTTTACCTCCTTCAAACCTTTAGGAGAAATCCTAGTTACCGCCATTTTATCCTCATTCCCACTTCTGCTCCCTCTCCCTTCCTCTAAATCCTTGCTCCCACTGCCAAACCTCCTCCAAGAAGACACACTCCCTTCCCTTCTGGACCGATCCCTCTCCGACCTAAATCCTTTGGGGAACTCCCTCCTCGACCCTGAGAAACTCTCGGATCGATGAACAGCTCTCTCGGCACTAATCCCACCACCATTGCCACCAACTCCTCCACCACTGTACCCTTCTCTACTACCTGCATACCGATCAAACCCAGAAGAAGATCCCATTCCTTTCCTTCTATCAAAGCTATCGAAATCGTAATCAGTTCGCTTGCGAACAAACCTCGGACTGTCTCGAGAATCGTCGTCGATAGATCTATCCCGATCATACCTGCTAGAGGGAGATGAAGCTGACACTAATCCACCCTTCCTTACACCATCGGATTTGTGGTAAAAGCTTCGCGAATTGGATCGATTTGTGCCCGAATCTTTGAGGGACGAGCTCTTCTCACTGTAGGAATCAAGATCATCACTCGATCTCAGCCTCTTCATCTCGCACAAGAATCCCCCTTCCTTCCTAATTCACAAAAAAAACAGCAATATATAACTTCAAGAAGTGAATAATAGAGCTTTCGAACCCTAGAAATCAGAGCAAACTTGTTTCCCAAATCATATTCTAATTAACTACATCTGACTTTGGAGAAGAAATGTGGAGCGATTACTACAACATCACCCACCAAACATGTACAAAATAAGCTACGGTTTCGCAATAGAATATGAATCAGGAATTCAACGAAGCTAAAGTCCAAAAAAGCTGCAGGCTTCAAGGACCCCTTTAAACAACAACGGCAGCAGGAGGAAGAAATGAACAAAACAAAACAAGAGAAAAATTAAACGAAACCAACCAAATCCTCTGAAGCGGAGAAGACGCCTTTTGACCAGAGACTAAAGATTCGAACGGCAAAGCACCAAAATGGAAGTGACAGCTGGAGGAGCTAGGGTTTGGGAGTAAAGAGTTGATATAGACGGAAGGAAATAGACAAAGCTGGAGCCTTGGAGGTAAACTACTGTAAAAAGAAAAAAGGAAGCAGCGCAGATCAGCAAAGGAGGAGGTGAGTGAAGGAGGGTGGCGGCTGCGGCGGCGATCAGAGGAGGAGAGTAGGTGGAGAAGACGATGGGATTTGGGGAAGAAGAAGGGAGAAGAAGAAGAAGAAGAAGGAAAGGGGAAATGAAGTCTTGGTTTTTTTAGGGATTGGGAGTAAACGTAAGGAAGGAATAAATTTTGATGTGTCGTCCCTCAGTCAACGCTATTTGTCTTTTTTTTTTTCCCTTTTCTTTTGTGCGTGAGTCGTTGATTGATGTGTTTCAACTTTTCTTTCTTATCAATTGTTTAATCTTTAAAAATTATATATATCGATATTCGGATCGATGGATGTGTAAAATTAAATGAAATAATTTTTAATCGATGTTTAAGTGCGCTTAGATGATAAAAAAATTGTAGCATCTTGTACTTTATATTTAATATCAGTCAAAATAGTTTACAAATTCATCGAATCATAAATTTGTAATTAAAGTAAATAAGGTTCAAATTCTCGTAAGTAAACGTTTATAATAAAATAAAAAATTGAAGTTGTTGGAGATGGAGGTTGGTTCCTTCGACGGAATAAAATAAAATAAAAACGACAGCTTTAATTCACAAACACACAACTTTATTATTTAAATTTTAATAAGTGGAATTAAAAATTTATAGTAGATGAACAATAATATAGCGTACACACTTTAGTAGTTTAGTTACTTTTATTTATGTATTTATATTGCTATTTGTTGTGGAGATGACGTGGAGTGGTCAGTACGGTAAGTTGCATAAAGATTTGGTACTAGTCCATTTAGTTTATATTTTTTTTAGGATTAAATATAACACAAGTAATTAGTGAACTTAATGTAGATGTACAGAAAGTTAGGCGTATCGACGATTATGTTATGATGATATATGGTATAATAAAAAATAATTTACAAATAAGTTATTAGATTAATTATGATTCTCTACGGAAACAGTTGCAATTTTGGACCAAATCCGAACAAGCTGAACCTATATCACGTTTGTTTTTTTATGGGTTGGGGTCAAATTCAGGCACGAAAATTTTATAGTTACCTATGAAATTACAAACTTTTATGTCAACGATGAGTTGTTTTAAACACATTGGTAAGATTCGATCAATTACTAAACCGCTGAACAAGCTTGAAAAATCTAGTGGAATTCAATTAGCTATCAACGTTGTTTTTTCATCAAAAAATTTAAACGTTGTACAAAAACTATCAAAATCGATATCGTCAAATTCGTTTTTTGGAAGCTGGTGTAGTTCCTCAATTAGCCATCAACGTTTTAGTTTATCAGGTTCCATAACTCAACGATCTAACTCAGCATTTATCAAAATGTGTTGGATATATGATAAAATTGATTAGAAGGTGTGATATCATTATGAGTCAATGCCGTAGATTGCAAGTTACAAGAGAATATAAAGCACCTGAGAGATTTTGGAACATGCAATGCTTTTTTATAACACAATTTAATTAATGTAATCACCTCAATTAAATTACAGTGCAACACTACCTCTTGGGTATTCTTAACAAATAAACCACTCATTTTCCGACATAAATAGCTTCTAACTGAAGAAATCAATATAACAAGCAAATACAATATGGAGGAATTGTACGGGCGAAATCCACTTTCGAGGAGATCAATTGATAGTAGGTTATTTATATACAATATGGAGGAATTGTACGGGCGAAATCCACTTTCGAGGAGATCAATTGATAGTAGTTTATTTATACTCAAATTACACATTCCAAGCATCATCTTACATCATGAACCCCATTTCTCAGTCATGAAATCTCAACAACAAAAATCAAAACTTACAAGCAGCTGCCAATCCGCAGCTAATAAGGACTTGCTGGGAGCATTTCAGTTTCAAATGGGAAGAAGCTTTCATGAAACCTCTTCATTTTTTTGCTAGAGCTTGTTTC
Source organism: Linum usitatissimum (assembly GCA_030674075.2). Classification (NCBI taxonomy): domain Eukaryota; kingdom Viridiplantae; phylum Streptophyta; class Magnoliopsida; order Malpighiales; family Linaceae; genus Linum; species Linum usitatissimum. The sequence continues at coordinate 1,897,360 of JAUJYP020001410.1, read as the reverse complement.
AGTCTAGTTAACTTAAACTTACGATTGTCAAGTGGCAACCTTTTCGAGATGAGGTCCTCGACCGGCCTCCTCAACAGCCAGCAGCCTTCAGAAAGTTGTCGTACGGACTAGAAGCTGGTAACTGGAAATACTGGTGCTGCTGGTACTCCGCTCCGCACTGCATTGTCCCGTTTGCATTCGGAAGGTTTGCAAAGAAGTTTTCGTCCAGGAATGGGTTTCCGCCCTGCAAGATTCAACGAAGTTTGTAACGTAAGATTCGCTGCAGAGTGACGATTTCTCAGTCATTGGAAGGCTGTTGACGAGCCAAGCCCAGCCCAGCTTTGCCCAGCTCGAGCTTGTTTAGCCGAGTCTTGATCAAACATTTTCCGACCCGAACACCGAGTTGCTCACAAGCAGCTTGGTTCATCAACAGAATCTAAATGAGCTAACACAGGGAATGTCAAATGTGCAAGAGAGAGGGAGAGAGAACCTGTTCAACAGGAAGATCGAACGGGTTCTTCTTCGGCTTGTTTGGTTCGATGGCGGACATCATTCTAACCGAACTTTCTTGTCTCTGCTGAACAGACAATACAGCAGACATCATTTGCTGCTTTCCTGCTGAAAGGGCTTCACAATGGCCAGCCATTTCCATGTAAGGAATATGGGGAGGCGTCGAGACTGAAGATCTTCCAACTTGTTGTGTTGTTTCAGACACCTACAAATGTAACAGATAAAAGTTCATATAACATGTTCCTTTCTTTTCAGCACGTAAAAACTCACCTTGCGGGCTAGGATAGGACTTACTGCAGTTAGAAGGTCACCAACGCTAATGAGACTTGGAGTTGCAGCGTGATGCTGCTTATCCGCTTCCGTCTGTCCTTCAGTTGTTGATGGAGCGTTGTCGTCAATCGTAAACAATGAAGGTGCATCCTGCACAAGTCATGTTTTCATGCATTTGATTAATGACAAATGAAAAACCATGAATAGATGGAATTCGAATAAATACCAACCTTGTCAGAAGGTTCGACTTCCTTTGCTTTTGGTACTGACTTCTTCTCTGCCACATCCATGAACAATTCGGCTCCCAGAGGACATGAATCGTGAGGTATGAAATCACCGAGCAATTGTTCTAGCATGGATGCCTCTTCCTGCGCAAGAAGCTTCAATGTTAGGATGGCATTTTCATAATCAGAAATTAAGTAAGAACTTTTACATTTGATGGTAGTCTCAGAAACTTCAACATCATTGTTGCTAATGCTTCTTTAGATTGGCTCTGTGTTGTTTCTATCCCTGAAAGTGACTTCTTTGCATGCTCGTCATCCTCCTTGGATCCATAAGCTTTATTTGGCTGGCTGATATCCATGTTACCAGCTTGTAACTTGCTCTCATCAACCAAATGAAGAAATGGATCGACCTAAACAAGAAAAGAAATCAAGTGTTTAGTCTTAAACTTTACTAAAACAAAAGTAGAAGTGAAATAAGTCGAAACAAGCCAAAGAGAAAACCGTTTTATCTGTCATTGCAGCTTTGGCACTCGAAACAAGAGGCGGGATGTTGTAAGCTTTGGACGTAAATAAGATCATAGATGATGCTAAGGTAAACAGAGATCTGCGACGGGATGGCTTTAGTCGCCCTGCATTGATGGATGGGAAAGTGCAGTCACAAGATGAGGCATGGAAATGCAGACAAATGCCACATCAATATTCGCACACTGAAAGACAGGTTTACCTCCTTCGCCTGCAAGTGCAAAGGTCCTTAGAGAGAACGCAAGCTGAAAGCTCCGGATCAAAGTCTCATTTGAAGAATTCTGCATGACACATAATGAATAATATAATAACTGATAAGAACTCAAATTATAGCTTCTGTTCACTTTCATAGTTGTACTCTGCTTCCACACAACTATAGAACATTATCCTATGATCAAACAACAGTATATTTTGATAATTCCACAAGAACACTATATCTACCTACATCTCGAAAACATCAACCTACGAAATCAATTCAAAGCATAAGCACTAAATTTCGAATGTCAGTTTCAGATGCAAAACGACTACAAAACTTCACATAAATGGGGTGAGCTAAGAGTGTTTAGTCAATTGCAGACAATGAGGACCAGAGGTAGTAACCTTGGTTCTTGCAAATAGCAATGTCAGGCTATAACTATGAGCAATCGCTTCATAATTTGAAGGTATATTGAGTGGTGAGAGGGACTGTGCCCAAAGTGATGATAGCAGAAGTCCTATCTGCCGACTACTCAACCTAAGGGATACTATCTGCCATAGAAAACATAGAAAGAAAGAAGTTTGAGTCAGATGGTGAAAACCCCAATGGATTCTCAAATTTACAAGAACTATAGTAAGCCTTACCTGTTCTTTCTCTTCAACAGTCATGGTACTCACATCAGCTGGCAAAGGCGGTGTTATATCTTTTATGCTATAAGCTCGACTATACGCAGACCTCATCCTAGCCATTGTAGACTGACTAATTTTCATAGCATCACTAGCGTTGGTGTTTTGTTGTGGTTCCCGTTTCATCTTTTCAAAGAGTGCAGCCGAGGAAGAAAACACTGACACTGTTCTTGAAAGCATTCTTTGGACATCGGCAGACTTATTAGCGACGAGGGAACCATTGTCTGTACGGGGACAAACAGAAGACGGGACAAGAACCACCGAGAATACACGATGTGCGCCCACCCTTGTGACATGGTCATCACATACCATAACTCGAAGTAACTGGAAAAATAATGCCTCCGGAAATCCCTACAAGTTTTTCAAGGACAAAAGGTTAAGTCGAGAAAAGCTTGGAAAAGTTTATGTAGCACAATTAGTTCTTGCCTTATCGTGATATGATAAGTTCGGAATCGCTGCAACAATTTGAGCAGTACGATAAACAGTCTCAATCAAGGTTCTGGCCATGACTGTAATACTTGACATGTTCTCTAACATCCCAGCCATCACATCAAGAATAGAATCTGCATCTCCTACCTGCCATTTTAAGAGCCTTCAGTTTCACTAGAAACTGGGTATATATGAGACGAGGAAATGTGAAGAGTGCATGAGAAAATGAAGTTACCTTGAGTGACAATTGTATGAGGCACTCATCCACCGCCTCACGAAATTTACGGTTCCACTCAATTACTTCAGACCCTAGATCAGAATCATCCAGAGAGCAGTGTATGCTTTTTCTTAGGTGTCTCATCATATCACTCAATGCACCAACAATGGCCAGAGATTGATCAGCCTTAGTCACTTCAGCAAGAGAAGTGGCGACATGAACAATGTCAAGCTGCATGTCAGGCTTCTTCAGAACATTCTTATGATCAAGGTGCTTGATTAAGATAGCCAATACAAAGTGTGTATTATGGCCTGCAAAGAGTTTGAAAACAAAGTATTAGCTTCACTGAAGGAAAGGACTTCACATGTACTTTAGAAGAAACCCTACCTGAATTCTCCACTATTAACTGCATATCCAGCAGGACTGAGAGAGCAAGACCATCTTCAGGAGTCCAGAGGTCACCGCTATCAAAGTAGCGGAACAAAGATTCTAGGACACGTCGCATAGTTGTAGCTTCCTTTGCTAGTTGTGCCATGTTGCGCAAACAAACTCTGGACCAGAATGAAGGATCTTGGGACTCCTCCCTTCGTTTTGTTTGAATGAGAAGAAATCAGGATTAACAAGATAACTTAAGAAAGAGATAACATAAAGTTCATGATTGGTCCAACGGATTGGAATGACGTCGGATAGAGAATTACTGAGATATGTTAAGTTGTCCACTCTCAGTAACAATGCTTCTCCATGAGGGGATTGTTGTCACAGAGTTTAGAGAAGGAAAACCTTCTTCAACATTTGTGTTTGCTGTTTCATTATTTGAATCTTTTTGTGCTTCGTAATTTTCCAAGACAACTGAAACAACCTGAGTATAGGGAAGAACTAAGCAAGTCAGATGTCATAAAACAATAGTAAAGATAGAGATAAAAGATACTTGGCACGAGTGTCCCCAAGGTCAACAAGGTCCATCACTGAGAGAGATAAATAAGTTCAGAAATCATGCAGAGTAGCATATCCAATTATCAAACACAAAACAGTAACGTGTAAGAGTCAATGCTAGAGTTTACTTACATTGTCAAAATCTGCAGAAATATGTGAGAATTCACCCATGAACCACACCTGTATGAAAATTAATCGTCAAGAGAAAATCATTGTTCAGTTACTTCTAGTTAATCATAAGAAAACAGCTCTGCACACAATCTCAATAACAGTATCATTATTATTCTTTTTATTCATAACAGTATCAATGTATCATTGTTTAAGCACTGTACACTTATAAAATGGATATGACCTGGATGTGCTGCTTCATGCGACAGAAACGTATATGATGGATATGGACAGAGTCTCATGTAATGGAGACTTTATGAAAGTGTGACAAAATAGAAAGAGATGTATTACCATTGCTGAAAGAGATTGAAGACCAGCAGACCGAAGAGTCTGTATCTTCTCATCTTCACCCATCTCCTGTACTAAAGCACACAGTTTCGGAACTAAACTGTCTAAATTGAAGACATATGTACCATCTATCTGTAAACAAACAAGATATCCAATAAGCTAAACCCTTTTGTTACTACTGAAGTAACTTCAAGAGATAAATATTCTTGCATGAGAATAAATATAATTTACAAGACTATAAAGATACAGGCGGTACGACATACATGAGCAAACTCCCTCACCTGATTATTTACAAAGTCAAATAGAGCTTGGCATCCTAAAGTCCGTATCTCATTATGACGAGTTTGATCCAATAGGATGTGCACGATACCGAGTAAGCTACTTGCGAACAATGGCCTGCCATATTAACCCATATTAACATCATTAATTATGACTTGCATGTCATTAAGCATACTAACATATTTTTTCTCTTTCAAGGCCTCATTTCTTGGTATCATGGCCCCTTTAAATAGAGGAAATACTGTCTCTGAAGAAATAATAACCATGATGAGTTCAGTTTTTCGTTATGCATTTCTAAATGTCGTGTCACCAAATAAAATGCACTAAATGGCAAAAGAAACTTTTGGTGAATCTTCTTTCCCTAGACAGAGTTATATAGAGACTTTTGATTATTTAAATGGCAACGGCTTAAAAGAAGAGATAACTCACAGTTGCTCTCTACAAGAGACTAATAACTTCCTGTAGATGCATAATACAACTTTTACAGAGTGGAACTGTTCGGTTCTTAGATCCTTGTAACATCTTTGCTCCAAAGAAGTGGTGATCTGTCAAAAGCATTTAAAATGTGCATCAGTATCTTGATGATCAAATGAAACTCCCAAAAATATCCTTCTACAATGAAGCAAATCAATAACACGAAAAGGAAAACTAGATGAATTAAATAGGATATTATTAAGGCATCATTTCCCCATTTTCGCTACTGAAGAATTGCAAAATCCATTGACGCCGCTATTACACATAATTTGAGTCTACAGTAGGTACTTGTCTTTTAACCCACAAGTCACCAAATTGATAGGAAAGAGGAGAAACTGAGGACTCTAAACGTGCATCTTAATCAATATCTCCAAGTTTGCAAGCTATCTTTTGAAACCTCAATTCCTTTGGCTAAACTATCAACCTAATGTTATAACTCTAGACCCTTACAAAGACAAAACTTTACTATTCATTCGATCATTCTTCCGAGTCTTCCCTTCCTTAGCTCTTCTCTCACATACAGGTACTGATAACACTTTTCAGTTCGACATCTCATGTTCTCTCCATATTCCAATCCCCGACATAGACATAGAGAATAAACAAGTAAAAAGCGCAACAATTTAACTGGTTTCTCAACTCTGATGCAATCAGAATGACCGCCGATCTAATCATAGATAGTAACAAATGTAATATACAGTTTGTACCTTTGGGATACGGAGAGGGTTTTTGGAAGCATATTCACATAGTTTACCAATCTTTCTATCATTTGGTTGTTCATCCTGCCAAAATAAATAAATGGAAGAAGCATAAAAAACATGGGAAACTAGACAAAGAAAACAGCAGAGGAGAAGCACACAGAGAAGTTGCAGAGAAAATGAGCATTTCCTTTTGAAATCAAATCAAAAGCAAACCGTACTAACCGGGGAACGGGGGAAAATATCAGCAAGCAAATTCTTGTAGCGCTTAAGAGGATGCCTGGACCTCGTACGCAACGAAGGACAGAAGAAACACAAGCTTTCACACACAGGAAATATAGTCCTCGCAACCGCACCCATCTTTTCTTCCCCCCCCCCCCCCCCCCCCTAGCAAAAAGCGAAATCAAAAGAAGAAAAGCACTACAAACAACAGGCTATTTCCAAGTTTCGATTCCCACTTCCTGTACAAATACAACGTCGAATCGTCGGTACCCAAAATATCCAAACGAACAAAACCTACGAAATGAGCTTCGATTCTTCGAATCGTCCCTCGCAGCTGCTTTACGAACCCTAAAAAAACTCGGGAGCAAAAGCGCTAGGCATTCTGAGGGGTTTGAGGTCAGAAGAAACTCGGATTCCTCAGAGCTGTATATACATTGAGGAAACAAGCATTATCGGCATACATCTCCCTCCCAATTCCAGGAGAAGAAAAACTTGGAAAATCCCTAGCTAACTGGATATATACCCCCAATTCTTCAAAATTATCCCCTCAGAAGAACTCCTCGGAGGGGATTGATCAATGGATTGTGTTAAGAGTAACGAACGAGAGAGGAATTGGAATATGGGAATCGGATGATGAATTGAGAGGAAGAAATTACAATTATACAGATTTGGGGAGAGATTGGGGAAAAAACTGAAAAGAATCGAACGGATTTTGTATTTACAGATCTTCAGGCTAATTTTCTTCCCGCTGTTCCTTTTCTCTCTTCTATTTATACGCTTCGGCTGCTTCATTTTGGCGCCGGATTAAAAAACAGGTAGGGGAATTATGAAAGTTCGTTAGTTTAGTTTCTCATAACCACTTACAAATAATAATTTGGTATTTTAATTCTTTAACTTAGAATTATAATGTTTATTATGCTAATTTTTATTTTAGACCATCGAATATAAAAGAGAAAATAAATAAATATAATGTAAATATTTATATATAGGATGTGGTATAATTTAAATTTAATATTTTTAATCACACAATAGAACTAATTGTACTATTTTATGGGAATTCCTCAAAATAAAATTGGGGGCGGGGTGATTTTATTATTTTTATATGAGACTGTCATCGATATTATTTTGAAAGTGGTTAGAAAAGTTTGAAGAAGGGTATGCAGAAACACACAATGATATCCATGTCGAATAAAATCTATGTGATCAAATACACTACGGATGTCCACATGTATGTACAGAAGTTTATTAGACCAAATGTGATGTTGAGACCCTACTTGGGGTCCATGTGCCAAATGTAAAAGCTCCTCTCGAGGTCTCGATGGAGTGATGTATAGTTTCAAAGGCGTCGAATTTGACAAAGCCGGACAACAATTAAACGGAATTTCAAGTTGGAATTAGGTGGAATTAAACCCTCAAATCCGGCAAAATTGAGAATCTCGTTTCACAAAACCGATGTTGATTCAAGTCAATTGCTTTGTTTTAGTGATTTATCGTCTTAGGGTTTCGGTGGAGCTTGAATCGGTATCGATCTAATGAACTCGTAACGAGCTAGCTCAATAACTACTATGACTCGAGCTCGAAATAATCTGTGACCATCCTTTGTGATGGACAAATTTGGTCATGATTCGTCAGAGACATTTGGAGGTTTGATTTGCTTACCTTACAACGAGACGGTTTGTCTGTTTAGTCCGGCCACTGACGAGAAGACGGAAAAGAACATGATCAGTACTATCACTATATACTTGTTAGTGTTCACCACTATGTTGTTAGTAGTATACGAGGAAGACTTCAAGAAGATTACATTGTGAAGAAGACATGTCAGATTGTCAGGTATTCTCTTCCGACAACGAGTCTTTGGTTTGGAGAGAATTACCGGCACCACCATCTCTCGATTCTTCTCCTCATATTATCTTGTGGGAAATTCCTCAGCACTATTGTGTAATGAAGAAGAAGAAAAAGTGCCACTGGGTAGCTCAAGGGGATGAGCATTTCAACCTTATCAATCTTGTTTCGTTTGATCCGATTACAGAGGTGTTCCATGTCAGTGTACATGGTGAAGCAGGAGACGTTAGTTCCATTTCATGAAATAGAAAGTAAATATCGCAGTTCACAGATGACAGTTAGGGATGCCTTTATGGTTTCTGTATTCAACTAATTTATGGGGCAATTTGTGATGCGGAAACGTACCAATGTGCACTGATGGTTCTGGACTGGGCGAATGTGAAAAATATCAACTACGAGATGGTTCTTCCTTCGGATGCTTGCTTGATCAGCAGCTTGCACCGTTCTTGCAGATTGTGTGTCAACAGCACTCACTAGTTGCTTCATCAAGAAGCAGGATTTTAGGTTCTCTCTTGCTATGGCGATTCTATGCTTTTGCCCGCCAGACATTTGGAACCCAAATTGACCAACCTGATGAACCAAAATACAGTTTCAACTGGGCCGGGTTTACGATTACTTAATTTACACAGTACGTAAAGATTGGCTCTCACCTGAGTATCAAGTCCATCTGGTACGGTAGCTGATGAAATCATGAGCATTGGCCGCGTTAGCTGCATTGATAGTTGAGGCTCCTTCCTTGCCAAACAAGATATTCTCTTTGATCATTGCGTTGAATCGATGATGATAAAATTGATGGTCACCTGAGAAGAACTAGGATGGTCAGATACCCTGAGCAAGATCTTAAGTTTGGAGTGGGTGTGAATTGTGAAATTACACGGGAATTCAAAGATGCAGTGGCCACAAACTTGAACGACAAACTGACTTGAATCCAGGGTACAACTTTGACAAAGAAATGGTCCGTCGCGGCCAGTTTAAAAACAATTATCATCCTAATCAAGACTATTGGCAACTGAAACATTGAGTACGACATTATCGTTAGTGGCAATCCAATCTACTGCATGAAAGAAATTCATTAAGAAACTTGACTTCCCTAAGCCTGGTGTCTTGCTGCCTGCAAAGATGCTCCAAATTCCAAGCTTGGAACTTCTTGACGTATTCAATAACAAAATGCTTCAAGGGGGGTACTTCCAGACTTTCCCCAACCCTCAAAATTTATCGTGGATAGATATTTCCAAATCCAATTTCACCTGAGCAATTCCCAAGGCACAAGAGTCTTTGGATTTCTCGTTCAACGATTTCACGGGTCCTATCCCTCGACATCATTGTCGAACTTGGAAATATTGAAGTCCTCAAGTTCCTTGATCTGTCTATTGGATGAAAGGTAAAACTAAAGGGCATTCCACGAAGATACACATCTTAAGAAATGTTCTGATTTCCAGCATCGTGTGAAGTTATTGAGAAGCAGCCAAACGAATCATTAAAATTCATTGCCGCTAACAACAACAAACCTTAAATCAAATATGCAAACCTCATTACAGTTTACCACAAGTTAAAGCAGCCTCTGTACCCAGATTAGCCATTCAGCCATCTTTAACCACTGACTGAGTTCTGCGGTATGTTTATCTGCATACATGGCCGATTCATTGCAGAGTTTCATCGTCAGTGGCATGGGTATCAATTCGATCATTGAAGGTTTCATTGGCTACTTTAACACGTTCAGATCTCTGTTAGTCTTTGCCATCTCCCTCTTAAGTTTCCAACTTGCAGAAGTTCCTTCTCCACTTAGGGTAGAAAATGAACCCAACCCAAAACTCACGCATGTAGGGTTTACTTTCCACTTGACTTCGTTGCTCACCCTTCAAATTCTGTAACTTTTTTTTTCTTCTCCTTTTAGAATTTTCCATAAGATTTTTCTTTTTTTCGCCTTGTAGCTTCTTTATAAACTGGCAGCACTAATTCATATAACACATATCTACGGTACTCACCAACACCATATCAGATTAAAATTAGCCCTCCCAGTTCACTTTGCATAGCTGCCTCACAGTTGTCCCCAATGAAACCTTACTTATTCGCATGGTTGATATCGTTATTGGTACCTCTTCTTCCTATACTAATGGGCAGCAGAAATGCAAGTTTGGTCTCTGGCCGATGGCTGGAAGACCAGCGATCCTTGCTGCTCCAGTTGAAACAGAGCCTCACTTTCAACCAATCATTATCAGGAAAGCTGGCAGGGTGGAATGCAAGCGCTGACTGTTGCCAGTGGCCTGGTATAAGTTGTGATCCTGATGGCCTTGGTCACGTTATCGGCCTCAACTTGAACGATGAATACATCACCGGAGGAGGAGGCCTAGACAACTCCACGGCCCTCTACAGTCTTCAGCATCTTGAGGACCTGGATTTGTCTGGCAACAACTTCCAGACCAATGTTCCCGCTGCACTTGCCAACCTCACCAATTTGAGATATCTGGACTTATCTTATGCTGGCTTCTTTGGGCAAATTCCTGCTACCATCTCTCAGTTGAAGCTCCAGTCTCTAACGGTAGATGGCATCGACTTCTCTTCTCCAATTCCTGATTTCTTCATGAATTTCAAAAAATTGGCAGCCTTGGGTTTAAGTAATTGCAGGTTGAGAGGAACATTTCCCGCAAAACTACTCTAAAGCCTGACTGAACTAAGTTATTTGGATTTCTCTCAAAACAACTTCATCGGTCAAATTCCGTCACTAGGATGCTTTTCCAAGAATCTCACACATTTAGACCTGTCCAACAACCAATTAGAGGGTAATATACCTACTCACTGGGAAAATTTTCAGATGCTTACCTACATTAACGTTGCGGACAATGCCTTCAACGGAAGCATCCCACCATCTTTATTCGCCATTCCATCCTTGCAGTTTATCAGGCTATCCTTCAACCAACTTCAAGGTCAGGCTCCAGAGTACCAAAATGTTACTTCTTCGGCTCTTCAAACATTAGGTTTGAGTTGCAACAATTTGGAAGGCTCAATCCCTCGTTCCTATTTTGAAATTAGGACACTTCAAGCTCTTTCACTTTCATCCAATAGATTCACTGGAATCGTACAATTTACTTGGATTCAGAAGCTCCAAAATCTAGACTACCTTGTCCTTTCATACAATAACGTAACAGTGGATGCCAGAGACACCAACTTTTCCACCTTGTCCAAGTTTCCCCAATTCTCCAAGTTAAAATTGGCATCATGCAATCTGAGAAAATTTCCAATTTTAGGCAACCAATCAAGGTTAGAAGTTCTAGATCTTTCGAACAACTTTATTGATGGGGTGATACCTGGCTGGATTCTAGAATCATCTACTCTACAATATCTAGACCTTTCAAACAACTCATGTGATGGGGTGATACCTCGCTGGATTCTAGAATCATCTACTCTGCAACATCTCAATCTTTCGCATAACAATCTGTTGGGCTTTGAGATACAGCATATTTATCTTCCTCATCTTGAGTCCTTGGACATACATGACAACAAGCTCCATGGAGATATTCCACTCATTTCATCAACATTGTACTACGTAGACTACTCCAACAATCTTTTCAATGGTTCCATTCCGGCTGAATTCGGCAATTACCTTTCCTCTGCATTCTTTTCAGTATCAAATAATAGCCTCGAAGGAGCGATTCCCTCGAGTATTTGCAATGCTTCAAATCTTCAAGTCCTTGATTTGTCAAGCAACCATTTCAGTGAGATTCCGAAATGTTTGATAAGGAACACAAGGCTTATGGTTTTAGATTTGAAGGGCAATAAGCTCAGTGGAGGCATACCTGACGTATTCCAAGCTTCATGTCAACTGCAAACTCTTGATCTCAGTAACAACCAGTTGCAAGGAAAAGTTCCAAAGTCCTTGGACAACTGTACAGTATTAGAAGTCTTGGACCTTGGGAACAACAAAATGTCTGATGTCTTTCCCTGCTTCTTGAGAAACAAATCTAGTTTGAGTGTTCTTATCCTGAGGAACAACCTTTTCCATGGGAGCATGTCGTGTCGAGACAATCTTCCTGGTTCTTGGCCAAAGCTTCAAGTTGTTGATTTAGCTTCCAACAATTTTTCGGGTCTATTAAACGGTAAGTTATTAGCTACGTGGGAAGCAATGACTGGAGGCGAGAAGGAAAGCCATGATCACCCTGAGAATATGCTTCCCTCAACAAGAAATTATGAAAATTCCATAACTGTGATCAACAAGGGTCTCGAGATGGTACTTATCAAGATAGTCCTGACACTGTTCAGATCTATTGATTTCTCAAGCAATAATTTTCATGGGCCATTACCAGAAGTTATAGGAGAATTCGGTGGACTTCATGCTCTGAATTTGTCCCACAATGCTCTCACTGGCCAGATTCCATCAGTGTTTGGCTGTCTGTCAAACCTGGAGTCTTTGGATCTCTCCCACAACAAGCTCAGTGGACAGATCCCAAAAGAGCTAGCAAGCCTGACTTTCCTCTCAGTCCTGAATCTGTCAGATAATCATCTGGTTGGAAAAATTCCGACAGATAGACAGTTCCATACATTTGACAACACTTCCTTTGAAGGTAATCCATATTTGTGCGGATATCCTTTGTCCAAAACTTGCAATCCAAGTCATCCAGAAGCTACTGCCAGCCCTGATGATAAATCCACTACAAGAATCAACTGGGACATCCTAAGCAAAGCATTTGGATATATCTTCGGATTAGGTCTTGTTATGCTACCAGCTGCACTATGGCCAAGCTTTCGAATTTGGTACTGGCCAAAGATTGATTCTTTACTCCTATGGGTGTTCCCAAAGTTATACGTGAAGGACTGGAACAATCGCCTTAGGACAAGGCGAAGCCAGCAGCGTAGCAAGAAAGCAATGACTAGCTAGTGACTCCCCTACATTTTCTTATGCTCTGTCTAGTTTTATATATGTTATGATGCTTAATCACTATGTTTTAGAAGTCTTTCATGTAGAATGAAATACAAAACACAATATCCTATTTGAATTCTGTGCATTGGACATTAGGTAGAGTAATAATCGTAAGTAATGCCAAAGACCAAAGTTATGGATGAACCTTTGAAGAATCTTGATGGCGAGTCAGTAGCAGTCACTGTAGGAAGCCATTACATGTCCTCCTCAAATGAAATTCCTTGAGCCATTCCCTTTGAGCTAAGAACACTGTGAAAGTTCAGATGAACTAACTTATTTTACCCTGTGTATGTTGACTAAACAAGAGATAATGATCGATATACTTACTCTTCCTTCCTCACAAGCAAGGATCCACGCCAAACCAGAAATCGCATTACCTTGAGGCTGTTTGCCATCATGAAGAGCAAAAAATTTAAAGCTCGGTGAAAATGGGATTTCAGAGCCAGAACTTCTACGAATGCAATGCACAATCAGCCATTTGATCCTCGCGAATTTTCCTTCTGGGTTCCAATCTTTTGATCGTCTGCTCCCCAACAGAGTATCCATCTGAAAGCGGTGGGAGTCTGGGAGAAGTAAATTACCAACAGCATCTTAGTCACACTTTCACAGAGTAATTTGGCAATAAAGACCGCACAGAGAATCAGCCTTCCGAGATGGTGAGATTAGCTGGCTGAAGAAATTAGAACTTATTAATTTTTTTGGTACATTACCTATTAAAACCGTACGTTTTGGTACCTTATCTATCATTTGTAACAAATCCATACCTTATCTGTTAGAACGTAACCCCGTGGTATCTCCATCCGGTTACCGTCCACAAATCTGTTAAGTTACCCCAAAATCATGTTTTATCAGTGTCATATCACCTAATTATCCGCCACGTCGGATTATGCAACATCATTAGTTTAAAATCCAATATATATCTTCATAACCTAATGTAACTCGAACTAATCGGAACCGATTAATTAAATTCCCTTAATTAATTGATGAAGTTGGTTGAGGCAGCGAAGAAGATATAAATGACGATCGTATACGATGATTTTTCACCACTTGCAAAATTTGTAAATTTGCTTATGGTATACTTTTATTTGCCATTGTACATGTGAGCCATTAGGGTAGGTTAGCATTTTTAATTAGTTTAAATATTTTAACAAGATACATATGATACGTAAAAAGGTCCGATCATATAAAAATGACTAAATGAAAGTGAATTGCATCGATGTAGATCAAAGTCAATGATGTAGCCATAGAGATCGCAATTTGCAATTCTAATTCTTAATCGTGGATGAGAATGGTTTAAGTAGTGTTTTATGATTTTTCAAAGTTTTCGTATATTTCTTTCCGGTTATTAGTGGATGTGATGATATGTTGTTGATTACTAACTACTAAAAGCATCTCCAGATAAGATCACTTTGTCAACGGTACAACTTTTGAATGTCGTGACATATGGTCGGTGGTTGATGAGTTGGCAGTGCTGTACATTCTTTATGTTAGCATTTTGTCAAAAAAAAATTAAAAGAATAATAACTAAAACAACAATTATGCGAATTAATGAAATAACTTAGTTCGATGGTTAATCTAACCGTAAATTAAGGTTTAATGACATATGATTGTTCATCTTTAAAATGTGTGGGAAATTTTCATGGTTGAACATCCTAAACTTGCTCCTTCAATTTCTCTATCGATCCATTTTCCACCACTCAAAGAAAAGGAAAAGGAAAGAAAAAAAACACAGAGATCAGGAAGAAGAAAACAGAGAAAAACATTAAAAAAAAACCCAGTAGAAGCTAAGGATCAAGCTTTCCTTTTTAGTTCTTCTTCCTCTTGTTGTGAAATGGATGACAGTTTATCCATGAACAATGCCACCGCGGGGAAGCTTGATCCCGTTGATGAATCAGCTTGCCAGAACTTCATCACCTACACCGTCAAAAACGAACCTGGAAAAATCATCGGTCTCATTCTAACCTATGTTTTGAGTTACCTCCTTCACCACCTCCTCAAGCCTCTCTCCCAGCCCCGAATCGTCTCCGACATTGCCGTAAGTTCACCATGTCGTCCCATAACAATATGTTATCGGTCAAAATATGTACAAGTTTGTAGTCTTCAGTGAAATTTGGAACTTGCTTTTAACACATCGTGATCGTATATATACGACCCGGTACTTCCAGATCTCCAACCAGCCACACAACGCAGTCAATTGCACTACTCCACGGGAACGTGTATTGAGCTAACTGAGATCACTCCGTATGAATACTTTTTAATTTTGGTATTATGTCATATTTTATTAAGGATTTCGAGTTTGAAGAATCGCAGATAAATTTACGAGAAAATCATATGTTTACCGGACCAAATAGGGTCACGGGTCGTCAGTTTTTGCTGATTGTTTTGTTCTCTTTCCGATCCGATCCGAGAAGCACGATTGATGTTCTTATATACATTGGTTGCAGATAGGTCTCATCATCGGCAACATACAATGGATACGCAACGCATGCGACCCAAAATTCATCGAAACACTAAACTTCATTGCGGAGTTCGGCATGATATGCCACGTATTCACCCTCGGATTGGAGATGAACCCGAAATCGATCTTCAAAGCGCCATCTCATGACGCGATGATAGCGTACACCGGGATGATCTCGACCATCGTTCTGGTATGCGGTACGGTGCCGTTGCTGATGTACACAAGCAAACTCGCCACCATTGGCTTCACAGTCACCTTGGCAATTGCACTAGCAGGAAGTGGCTCTCCTATCCTGACAAGGATTATAACCAACCTGAAAATTGGGAAATCGGACATAGGTAATGTTCGAAAAAAACAGCGTAACGATCGATATAAAAAGTCGAGCTGCCTAACCTTAGAAAGTCACCGAAACTGAGCAGCAATAATGACAATGTCGCGAATGTCTTAAATAGAGCGACTCTAATTTGTTTCAGTTCGGTTTTCCAACAGGTAAGCTCGTGATTGCGGCGGGGCTTTACTCCGACCTAGTGTCGATGTTCCTTCTCTGCTTCGGCTACCTCTTAGGACCCACCAGCAAAATGGAGACGACGAATCGCCTGATCAAGGCGTTGACGATGGGAGTCGCATTGCTGCTCCAGACCTTGTTTGCTGCCAAGATTTCGCCGATTTTCATGAGATGGGTCAACAACGAGAACCCTGAAGGGAAACCGATGAAAGGTTCGCATTTGGTGCTCGCCATTGCGTTCATGGTCCTGGTTTGTAGCGCTTCCCCGATATATGGGTACTGTTTCGTAAAAGCCTGTTCTTCAATGTAGTATTTGAAACCTCGTTAATTTCGTTTTTACAAACTATTCACACTTCGTTTCAACAGGTATAGCCCGATTTTGAGCGCGTTCATGGCTGGAATTTTTCTCCCGAACGAAGGCAGGGTGTCGAAATGGGCGGTTGGGAAGATCAACTATCTTTTGACGACGGTTTTCTACCCGGTTTTCTTCTTCTGGATGGGGATTCATGCCGAGCTTCGACTGTTTAAGGTGGGGCATTGGATGACTTGGGCGAGGCTGTTTGTTCTTCTGGGCATCTCGGTGTTCGGAAAGGTTATTGGGACGGCCGCCTGTGGAGCGATGCTGGGATTCCATTGGCGCGAATCCGCCGAGCTTGGACTTCTGTTGAATGTCAAGGGTCATTTCCACGTGTTCCTTGCTATCTCTGGTCGTGTGGTAAGTTAGCTACTCACATTCCTTTCTTCAAAAAAACTACTCTATTGACAGAATGCAGTAGTAACTTCCTTTGTGCTTTTCGTCGAACGATTGCAGTATAGTGTTATACCAACGTCGACAAGTATCATGATCATTGTGGCGATCTTTATCACGATCGTGCAAGCACCGTCGATCGTGCTGCAAATCATCAAGCGGGCTAGAAGACGCGCCCCGACTCATCAGAGGGCGCTTCAGATGCTCGACCCTGTGAACGAGCTTCGAGTGTTGTTGTGCCTGCACGGTCCGCACAACATCAACTCATCGATCAACTTCATGGAGATAACTCGAGGGACGCCTGATCCCGGAATTATGGTATTTGTAACCGACATGGTTGAGCTTACCGACCAGATTGCGGCTACTTTAGTGCAGAGCGAAGGATTGGACACGGTCACTGTGACAGACAAGGACGTTACGGAGATGAGAGACCTTATCACCAACCACATACAGGGCTACGTAGATGAGAGCGGCGAAGGCATATCGATTAGGAGAATGCTTGCTCTCTCGACGTTCAATGGCATGGCGCAGGACATTTTCATGTTGGGAGAAGACTTGATGGCCACCTTGATCATACTTCCGTTTCACAAAACTCTACGAGAAGACGGGACTCTGGATACCGGAAATCCAGGGTTTCGTTACGTGAATCGCAAGGTAGGGTTTGCAGCTCTATCAATCCTTAGGATCCAAGACTTTCTGAAACCTAATGACATTAACCCGTGTGATTTTCGAAACAGCTCCTTAGGAATGCACCGTGTTCCGTCGGCATATTGGTGGACCGAGGTTTCGGAGCATTAGAGAACATATCACGGACTCCGAAATCAGTTCTTGTAGCTGTCATTTTCATCGGTGGGAGAGATGACAGAGAAGCACTAGCATATGCCGGCCGGGTGGCAAGACATCCCGGGGTGAAGCTCACGGTGTTGAGGTTTCTACTCGACGATAGCTTGGAATCCTCAAGAAGAGGCAACTACAGAGTAAACGTGGCGGAGAAAGAAGAAGAAGTGAAGCTCGACGACGAATGCTTCGCCCACTTCTACGAGAGACACGTCGCGGCCGGGCACGTCGCATACATGGAGAAGCATCTGGCCAATTCGGCCGCAACTTATTCGACACTGAGATCGTTGGAAGGACAGTACGCGCTCATTATCGTAGGGAGGGGAGGAAGGGTGGACTCGATATTGACAATCGGGATGAACGATTGGCAGCAGTGCCCGGAATTAGGACCGGTGGGTGATGTTCTTTCGGGTTCCGACCTCTCGCACAGGACTTCTGTTTTGATCATCCAACAACACAACATCAAAGGAGAATTGCAGGGTGTAGAGGATGATTTCAATATCATGTAAATGTAAGTAGTGGAGAACTTGTAGATTGTAGATTATATAGCTGGGTGTATAAATGCACAAACACAAGAAACACAGAAAAACATGATACCATGTGAATTTTCAATCTGCCATTATCATTTATAAACCGACTCTCAATAGCATGCACGAATTTCATTCTCCAACATTGCATCCCTAACTTCTACAGCTGAGAAACAATTCGAATATTTAGCAGAATGGTTCGGAATAGCTAAAACACAGTAGAAGAGCTCTGCTCAGCTATATAGTCTATGATCTAGCAGCACGGCTCTTAATGAGAAGAACAGACACAGAAAATATTGCATTTTAAGCATGGAACTTGAAATACAACATCTAGATAGTACCGCTGTGATCATACGTGCTTTAAATAATAGCAGAACTGCCCCTGATATATAGCCATATGCAGCAAGTGCAAGGTGCTTATCGTACAAAAAACAACAGTTCCTACTAATACCTTTTACACTTCTTTTCACGTCACATTCAGTTGTATTCGAATACTGGCAGTAGAGTCTTCAAATCCGATGTGCTTAGTAATCCCTCGAACTTTGGTGCCTGGCAATCTCATTCTAAGAACAAAGTTAAAAAAATCTCAGGATCAGCAATCAGCTTCCAATTACTTGTTTATCACAGATACCTCTGTAAGTTTTAAATAGGAAAAAGTGACAGCATACTTCCATACCTCAAACTCTGATCTCAAGTGATCAAGTTCCTTGTCTAGATCATTGATGGCTTGGTTATATGCTTGCATTGGTGAAGACTGGCTAGTGGTGTGAATCTATAAAACAAACATCAACTTGGTTAGAAGAGCCCTAACTAAAAAATTGGTTGAGCACATGCCACCAAAATTTCAGCAAGTAACAAAGTTATATATCCCATCTACATTCAAAAGAATGGAGATGGTGCTGGGAGAGATTGGGTCTAGGAATGAGCTTGCAAAAGAAAGGGATTCCCATCTACATTCAACCACACCATTTCTACCAGTAACAAAGAGAATAAACTGTAGCGAATCAAGGAAACAAGCTTTTGCTACCAGTGACTTTCTAGGCATGTCAAGGTATGTATACAGAATGGGAAAATGATAAGGGAACAGTTTATTCAACTGGCACTATTTCAAGGTCTCAAATCCTAGGGAGACTTAGAGCATACTTGTTGAGATGGAGATATCATCAGCTGAAAACCATGGCTACCATACCAAACACCCTAAAAAATCCTCAACTAGAATCACCAACAATCATTCCGGATGCACTCAAGCCATGAACAGAACCACCTAGCCCCACAACAATCGTAATGCACTAACCCGGATAAGGATTTTGTACTGAAGAGGGTGAGGGAGCTTGTAACCAGCAAACAGAACATTCTTGTCCCTGTGGAGCTGCCTGCTCAACAAACCATAAGAACAAAAATCATCCAGCGCTCAAGCTCAGTGTCCAGGAAAAAAGAGGACGATGGAGAAAGAAAACTATACATACATGCGGAGGATGTTTCCGATGGTGTGCTCTTCCCTCTCTAGAGTGAAGGAGGCGGCATTGATGATCTTGGTGTCCCTCTCGTACGAAACCCTAGAGTAAGCAAAGCAAATTTCCAGGGAATTAGAAATAGATCCGAGCTCAGTAGAGGTTCGGAGAGTAGATGGAGAAAGTGTGCTTGTTTTGAAGGGAATAGGAATACTACTTCTTGGTGCCTTCGGGGACGACGAATCGCTCGTAACGATCGGGAGCGTTCATGGCTTCTTCTTCTTCTTCTTCTTCCTGCTTATGGGATCGGTGCCGTTGAGCTGTGTGACTGTAACAAGTAACTTGAATACTTGAGATGGTGGTAATTAATTAATTAATTATAGTGTGTATTGGCATGCAGAACAAAGCCCAGTCGTATGCAGAATAAAGCCCAGTCGCTTGACCTCAACAGGCCCACTGAAGTCCGCTGGAGTCACCTTGAACCTTTCAAGTTAATAATTTTATGCGACACCTTGTACCTTTCAAGTATTTTTTTTAATAAAAGGTGAATTTCATTAATGATTCAAAGTACAAATCAGAAGGATTAATAGTGTGAGGTGACGCAAAAAAATGAAAGCGACGAACTAGTTCGTGCGCTCTTCTATTTATATTTCTCTTAACAAATACCACATTGCAAGGGTTGTTATGACTTATAAGAAAGAAACAAACGAGAAAGACGGGCTATGCAACCCTTCTCGGTGTGGTCCAGCTCTTGGAATCGCTTGACAATCAGCTAAAATTACCAAGTTCTCTTCAGAAAGGAGCGAGATGCGAAACAAACGACTAAATTAATAAGTCAAGTGCTCACTAAAGCAGTGACATACAACGCCTAATCAGCAATTACTAATTACAAGGCGCTAGAGCTGGTACATTGCTTGATTCCTAAATGGTACTTATGCGTATCTGCAACTCAATACAGTATACAGGCAGGGAAAGCTAGTCTTTCAATCTACTCAGCTGCATCAGATTTACCTCCGACATCGGTGTCAATTGAAGAGCCCGAGCAACACCAGTTACACAATATCGACAGGTAGAGTTGATGCTCTGGGAAAGCATGACTGCAGTCTTCAGCAATGAAGAGCAATCTTAGTTTCGGTCTCAGTTTTTGGTGTTGTTTCATAATCATCTCTTTTGCTTCTGTGGAACAAATCGAACAGACTGCTTTCCGAGATCAACAGTCCTCACTCTCCCATCGTCTAAAGTAACAGACAACTGTGACGTTTTCTCAATCACGTCGGAGACTGTTCCCTTGTGCCTGGATAGGTTCAAACATGGTCACAATCGTCATCGGTACATGCAGCTAATATACTAGAAACTGAATAGAAGGGAGGTGGATGGAAAGGAGAAACTCACCATGTGCTTTCAGATGGCTGGTGGACTTCAACTCGCTTTCCAATTGCATCTTTTCCCAGCTTTTTGAGGATCCAACTAGCTTCCAACATCTCACTGTCTTGTACTGCAAAGGCTGACGACCGTTTCCTTTTCGACCTCTGCCCTCTTATGGATGAAGTTTTTTCTTCAGCAGCCGGAGGATTTTGTGAGCTTTGAGTCTCCAGACTAGGTTTCTTAATCTTTAACTTCAAAGAGAACTTTGAATCCTTGGGCAAAGAAGGAGATGGATTTGTTCCAGCGGATTCATCATTGGTATCAGTATTTGTTGTGTCTGGCCTTTCTTCGGCTTGTTTTGCTTCCAGTGGCTTCTCGCTCGGAACTTCACTGGCGCTTCCAACTGCAGCCGTGGTTACGTCACCGCTATCTCGTTCAGCTTTGGGTTTCCCTTCAGTTGCCTCTTTCACTTTCCCAAGTTTAATCAAGTTACTCCCTCTTCGAGCAAATTTCAGAATTACTTGGCCAGGTTTATGAATTCTGCCGCCTGCATATCGTAAGAATGAAGCACAAACGTTACACCCACAACTATAGTGTCCTCCCAAGTCTGCAGAAGCACTGACCTAATCACAAAATGAACCAAAAACACCATCTTACCATCACTACCAGGTTTAGCAGTCCCATTCTCTTTATCCACAGGCATGTCAGCTGGTATCTTAGGAGGAACTGTATCTTCACTTCCTGAAAGATAAAAAATACAAGTCGATGACAATATGTATCAAGTTCTTGCAAATAAGAAAATGGAAAAACCACCTGCATACCATTGGAATTTGGCAAATCTTGTTCTTTCTGGCAGCTCGAAGCATCAGGCTTCGGAGAACTATTAACATTTAATTTCCGCGCACCAAGGTTTATAACCAGCTTCTTGGTTCTTCCAGATTTCAGCTTGCTGCCATGCTTGTCACTATCTCCTCCACTATCTATATTGCGAGGTTTATTGCTCTTAAGCATAACAACCCTTGGTGCCTTGTTATCCACATCAGTAACCATCACCTCATCAGCAGATTTCTGTTGCAGACTGCCTGGCTGAGTAACAGAGTTGTCCACCACGGTGTGATTCAAAATACCAGCAACAGGAGAAGGATGTCGTACCAAACCAGCATTTGTATGAAGCTGAGAGTCATCAATCCTTTTTTCAGCAGAACTGTGTCTGTAAGATGGTGTTTCAAACTGATCTACATCTATATCTATATTGCTGATTGAAGGTATATCGGAGCTCTTCTTTTTCCTCGACTTTTTATTGGAATGCTTCTTTCCATGGTCTTTGCTCTTCTTTGGAGACTTGTCAATGACACCTTTGAGGGAAAACTTCAAAGAACGCCCAAACTCATTTCTTGGCGTCATGAGCCCATTCTCTTCATCGTCAGAGTAGGGTGATATAGAGAATATATCTTCTTGAGTTGGCAATCCTGCAGCAGCCCTCAAGCTCGCAATCAAGTCGTGATCAGCTAAATCTCGTCTTCTCCATAGCTCTTGAACAGCATCTTCAACATCTTTTACCTGATAATATACTTATCAGGTAAAGGAAATAGAGGAATAGCAAGATCCTAAGAGTAAGAGCCACTTATCGAGTACAAACCTGATAGCACTCTCCCCGACATGTTGTGCATACATACTGGAGATTATTATTATGTTGATATTGCTCATATTTGTCGTCACTGCAAAAGTTGAATAGGCAACTAACACCTTAAATAAACTTAGCAACACTATGGTGAAAAGGAAATGGAAGATGGACGTCCTGTAAACTGCAGAAATACAACTCCTAAACAACCACAGAAACAAACCTGATGCCATCACAATGACAATGCACCCAGCGTTGGCAAATATCACAACAGACCATTGGTGTTGATTCTGAGTCTCTATAGACCTACAAAGCAGTTAGAAAATTGAATCAAAATCTCAAAGGACCTGGGGGCTGGGGCTGGGGCTCAAATTGTGGAAGTATGAGTGGCAGGTTACGAGCAATTTCAGAAAATAAGTAAAAGGGCCTGAACTTAGCAAAGGAAGAAATTTAAAATTTGAAGGAAAATAATACCTTCAAACAAACAGGGCAGTAGTTCCCCTTCACAAACAATCTTCCACACGCATCACAGCATGTGTATCCCAGAAACCACCTGAAAGTTCAAAAGATAGATCAAAGAAAAAGACCAAGGTCAGCAGAAAACAGTACATGGACAAACATATATATTTTACGTCTGCCAGAAATCTCTGGATTTCAGCTTTTAAATTTTGTCATGAAGGCTCTTTTATTTTTCCTCAATTAAAGGAAAGTTAGCCAAAGGTGGCCAGGTGAGATGAATATTCGCCTCAAAACATTAGTAAACCAGTATCCATGTTGAATGTATATAATGGATAAGTGAGCATGTTAAAACAATCTACAAATGAACGGCCTCATTTCATTATCAAGGAACTATCATGAACACGAAATTTATTGCACAAACAGAAGGTCATGAAATTTAAGACTACCTCACGCTTAAACCATTTCCAGGGACAGTAGACCCACAACTGTGGCACCTTGTATGTTTGGAGCACAAATATGGTCCTGAACTCACATTCTGCAGCATTAAGAAGCACAAAACTATTAAAATTAATTAAGATGCTACAATATGCATTACATAAAGTAAATACTACCTTGTGAGGAGGATGCTGGCAGTAACAATGGTAAGCACCATCACACCTTTTGCAGAACATAAACTTATTTGGATCTCCAGTTCTTCGGCATATCTAAGTGAAACAGAAAAACACAAAAACATGAGTCCAAACTTCTTTCTGAGAATAATAACAGCTCCTTTCAACCATAGTTATCACCCACACACTCTGGCATCTGGCACATTATGAGGAAAAATACTGTTGAACCCATGCACATCTACCACATTCAGTCCAATACTCAATCTCCGGTTAGTTGTTCATCGTTAATCTTATTTTTTGAATCCATTTACACATCTACAGAAACTTGCTTATGAATCATAGATCTTACAGACAAAGTTCCAAACAGAAACATAAATACGATTGAAATGGGCAATCAACAGGTAATGAAAAACAATACCTCGCATGTTCGACAAGATGGGCAGTTCCATGAACTCCAATGAAATAAATCTGCAAAATGCATAATATCAGAACGCATAGGAGTTCCCACACAAGGAACAGATTGATGTTACTAGCTATTACCTCTATGTTGAGACCAAGATTTCATACAGCTCCTGTGATACTTCTTTCCACAAGTTCTACAAGATAGCATCTTCCTTGCTTTCTCACTGCCTTCACTTTCACCAGAGAAGCACATCCGACACATGACCTTTGTGTTGGAAAGAGCTTGCTCATCTCCATTGATGTCTTTCGTAACTGCCTGAAGTCAATTTAAAAATCCAAAACATAACAATTATAATCAACAAAAGGTGGTTCAAATAACGTGACTCTTTATAAATACAAACATTTCAATTACCACACAAATACTCAAAAACTTGTAGAGGTGAATTTAAGATACATGGAAAAACTGATGGAGTGACTCGAGCACCTTATTTGAATAATAAATCATAAGTATCGTCACATAAACAAAGAGGGAAATCGTATTCTGTAGATTGGATTAAATAACACCAACATTCCTCCCTGCCTGTACTTGGAGGTGTAAGCATTGATGAAAAAATCATACTAGATTTATTATGGCACCTATAAACCAACCTTTCAACCAAGATTTCAAAGTCAATGTGTTCAGCAATGAGAACTGAGTTCACAGAAACCATTGAAAGGCTAGAAAACGTAACAACAATTGATAGGATACTGGAAAGCAAGAGGACGTGAGATGTAATAGTCAGCACAGGCGTCCCAAACTATTGGAATTCGGATGTACATTCATTTGGCAACCAACATGAACAATGGCAGCAAACACAACCGTAGCTATCAACCATAACACCTCATGCATTTGATCACAACTCCGCAGTCAACACTAGCAACAAGTAATCCAACCCGAAAACAAACAAACAAACCACAATTCTCACCCCAGCGTCACCAGACTCAAACCTCCTGGCAAAATCCTCAGCAGCAACCATAGTAGCAGCAGCCTTCTTCTGAAGCGCCACACGCTTGGTGTGCGCATTGGCAGACAAAGCCTCTGAATCCTCTCCGCCGTCACCATCACCTCCCGCAGCAGCAGCAACAACAACAGCAGGTGGTGGCAACGCAGTAGCCGGTACCGGAACCGAGATCGAAGCACTAGGAACAACAGGAGCAGGAGGAGGCACAACCTTAGGGACCAGAACCTGGACGGTTTTAGCCTCGGCGGAAGCCCTAATCCGCGAGGAATCGTTCAACAGCAGCTCCTCGATCCTGGAAACATCGAGCAGGAAATCGGCCTTGGATCTCTGACCGTGCAGATCCCGCGGAAACCCTAGCGCGCAGAAGCAGATTCGTCGGCTGCAAAAACACACAAGAGGGGGGCAGAGAAGTCGAGAGAGGAATGGATGAGATTTGAGTTAGGGAGCGCGAATGGAGTTCGAATAGTGAGTGATAGTAATACAAACATACAGCAGAAGACTAACCATGTAATTGGGCAAGCTACGTGAAAGGCCATAGAGTGAAAGGAGGCGAGGGAGCAATTTTTGGGGGGGAGATTTTTTTTTGGGGGATAATTATTTTTTTTTGTCGAGACGAGTTTTGAGTTTAGCGAGTCCGGGCTTTCGGTGGAGAGAGAAAAGAGAGAGAGAGTGACCGGCAGATGGGATTAGGCAGCCGGGGGGACGGGATGAATCGGACGGAGACGCTCGTGAAAAAAAAATATATATATATATCTGACAACAAAAATTAAAGTAAAATTAACATTAACCAAGGATTTTAATTATTTTTCGGAGCTTCGGAGTTTTTAATTATTATGAATTAGAGAGGGCGCCATCGATGAGTTGTGGTTTTCAACACGTCCGTGGTATTTGGATGAAATATATTAGCACAAATATTTTGTTTAGAACTCATTATAAATTATTTGGTTCAAACGAAATCATTTGATATTAAAAAAGAAATGATGATATTTCAAAAATTTAGAGTTATTTGAAATATTTTATAGGAGATATTTGAAATATTGCGATATTTCAAATTATTTGACCTTTTTATTTGCCAAATATCATATTGAATAACTCATTAACCAAATAAGATAATTTCACAACTCAAATTGTGTACCTCATAAATATATAACAAATATAATATTCTCAAATAACTCATCATTTTACTTCAAAATACCGTATATATGCAAAATACATCATCTGAGCGATCTTTAGTAAACTCTCACTTTATATGTGAATGAGCTTGTTCACAAATCAAGTCGATGCAAACTTTATCATGCTAAACTTTGTTTGTTAATTTTTAATCGAGGTTGAATTTAGACCATCATGGTCGTTGCTCACTAATAGGCAAACAACATTTGGCCGTAGGTTCAATATAGATCCTTAGTTTTGTTAACGTGATATCATATCTTGCTTTCTGATTATTATTGAATTAGGTCATTATATTTTCTCTTAATTAACTATAAAATTCTCTTTTCCAAAAGATTTTTAGGCTAGTCTTAAAGTTTCATTTGGATGAGGTTTTTCGTCTTCATGATCAAGCTCTTATAATGTGCTAGAGGGTGTTGTAGTTGTCAAATCTAGAATACATTCATATACATATTGAGATTCGTGTGCTTTTCATAGTATTAGCCTCTCATGAAAATAGTGTACTTCATATAATCATCCAGTTTATAATTTATAGTGTGGTCATGATTTTAAGAAGTCCCTAACATTAAGATTTTATGTGATTTACTCTTGAAATTTGTAATTTTTTTTCTTATTTTCCTTTTATAAAAAGAAAAATTAACCCGACTAATTCAGTCGAGGATGATCTCGAAGTTAACATTTTATCCATCTTCTGACGTTGTTGTGGGGATCGAACATCAATTCGCCCTTTCAAATAAACCCCTGTTACAACTACACCAACAACTCGTTGAAACCGTTTTCTATCTACTCGTCTTTAGCTATCTAAGCACAAAAAAGAAATTATAAAATTATTTTTATTTTGGGCTAATTTTAGAAGCCCAGCCCAGAACATTTCCGAGAGCTCATCCATGCCATTCACTGCCGCCACGAATTGCTTCCCCGTAAATAAATCGAGTACAAATTAAAAAAGAAAATTCGTGGGAGAGGTTTATCGCAGCTCTCGAATCTCTTCCCGCTGGAGCCATTGAAGTCCGAGGAGGAGGAAGGGCAGCCGTAAAGCCTTTGCAGTGTCTCTCCGGTGAATATCTCAAGCTCTGAAATCTTTTTCACTCAAGGAAACCTTTCTACCTTGCCTTTTGTTGTATCCTTGTGAAAGTTGCTGTACTTCGGGAGGGTTTGGAATCTCATTTTATGCTCCTTAATGTAGCCTTTTCTACTTTGTCTGCTGCTTACAGTTGTAGATTAGACTTTCTGTTGCTCGACATTTTGTTTGCTGGTGCTCTTTTCAAGTGGAGGTTTACATAATTGCAATGGAGAAGGAATATTTGAGACTTATAGTTGAAGGTTTAGTGATAATGTCTCGGAAAATTGTGAACTGCTAAAAGATTCTGCTAGGAGTTGAGAACATTTAGTGGTCGGCTTGATGTATGATGGTAGTTTTATTCAATGGATAGGTACCTAACGGAGCAGGCGCTGTCTCACTAAAAAAGAGATGGTGAAGGTTTCAGGATATTCTTTGATAGCTTCATTGACTCCATTTCGTTTTACTCCCCTGTCAAATCCTCGCAGATTGCCACTAGATATATGTTTTAAGACTTCATCGAAGATTAGACCGCTGTCTCGTATTCTCAGAAGCAGCAGTTGCATTCAAAAGCTGAGATGGTGGTTGCAAAGTATCAGCCTCCTCTTTTTAGGTCGGTAACACCCTTTCGATTTATCGAAGTTCTTGGTTTATGTATGTACTTTCGGAACGAGAGGTCTGATTGATTCTTTTTTATTCGCTTGGTGTTTAGTGTTGCTCCAATGATGGAATGGACAGACAACCACTACAGGACTCTTGCTAGGATCTTATCAAAACATGCGTGGCTTTACACTGAGATGCTGGCAGCTGAAACGATTGTTTACCAAGAGCGGAATCTGGTATGTAATAAGGAGAATAACTTATAGTTCAATTAGGGAGCTAGGAGCTTTCCTTTACCAGTGACTGAGATGTTTTTTCAAGCGCATACCGTTTCTTTATGGACAAACTGTAAGCTCTGTTACATTAAAAGAAATTCTTTGAGATAAGAGTCATTGCCGTTCATTCATCCATGAGAGTCGAGGCTTTTTTTTCTGTTGGTACATTCAAAAGCCTTGGTGAATGTATGCTTTTGATGAAGATTGCTTATCCTTGTACCTGTTTATGCTGTTCAGGACAGATTTTTGGCTTACTCGCCCGAGCAGCATCCCATTGTACTTCAAATTGGGGGAAATAACTTGGATAACATTGCAAAAGCGATAAAACTTGCTAATGCATATAACTACGATGAGATCAATTTGAAGTATGCAAACTTCCTGTTTCTATTGCTCATGTAGCTTTCTGGCGATTTGCCTTTTAGTTTTACTAAACTGATTCAATTTTGTTTTTTCCCAACGTTAAAGTTGTGGTTGTCCTAGTCCGAGGGTGGCTGGACATGGGTGTTTCGGCGTCCGCCTTATGCTTGATCCGAAGGTTTGATTAATTTTCACTCATCTGCTATAAGATGAATTCATCTACATTATATTCCTCTTCCTTAAACTCCATGTGATTATCTCACTTAAAATTTTGGTTTCATAAGGAAAGTTTGTTGCCGAGGCTATGTCAGTAATTGCTGCTAATACCGACGTTCCTGTCAGTGTCAAATGCCGAATTGGTCTAGATGATCATGATTCTTATAATGAGCTTTGTAAGTCTTGTCATTTTTATTTCACATTCCTGACCATTTAACTACTATCATCTTCATTCACTTTTGAGCTTCTCGCTGATTGCATATTTTTCATGCCAGGTGATTTTATATATAAAGTGTCTGCTCTTTCCCCAACTAAGCATTTTGTAATACATTCACGGAAAGCTTTGCTCAATGGCGTCAGCCCTGCCGACAATAGAAAAATTCCTCCTCTGAAGTATGATCTTAGTAACCTCTTCATGCTAGGCTTCATATGTTTTTCATATGGACAATGAAGCGATTCATTATTCTTCAATGCAGCTCAATTTAAAATCACCGTTGGAGAAAACATTTAAATAAAGACACCACGTTATATAATTACCTAGCAACCCTATATGTCCTGCACATAACTAATGATTATTGTCTAACGTTGCAGATATGAGTACTATTATGCTCTCTTGCGTGATTTTCCTGACTTGAAATTTACAATAAATGGTGGAATCAACAATGTTGGTGAGGTTAGCTTCTCCACTGGTGTGGCATGCACCTTTCTTGCGTGCAAGTTCCCTTTGTCTGTAATTTTTTCTTTGGGGAACTATTTTAGCTTGCTTTAGGAGTGATTGTTGTCGACTGTTCTTGATTGATTCATATTGGTATTCAATTGTGTTTTCTGATAGGCAAATGCAGCGCTGAAGGCAGGAGCACATGGTGTAATGGTTGGGCGTGCTGCTTATTACAAGTATAATTCTTACTTGTTCTTAAGCTACAATGATTATTTAGTAGTGCACCTGCGCTACATATGAAGCTAGCCAACGTTGTTTTAAAAATACAGACCATGCTTGTATCTGTAAAATGAAACTGTTCTCATTAATATTATTATTACTATACTAGCAGGATTAGACAAAATATGATATGCTTTCCCAAATCAACTTTACAGTGGTTCTAGGAAACATTTAGGTGAAACATGCTTGATGCTTTGAGTATGAAGCATTGAATTCTACTTCCTAGTCCCTCCACACTGAAGCTCTTAAACCATTCTTCTTCTCGGGCTTGCTGATTTCTGTATCTTTGTCTGGATTGCTTAACGTCAGCTAACACTAAGTTCTGGAATGCTTACGCTTTTGCAGTACCTGGAATGTTTTGGGACATGTTGATACTGATATTTATGGGGCACCGCCAAGTGGTCTAACACGCCGTCAGGTGCAAAGGCTTATACTCTTCTAGTTAAATCAGGGCATGTTCTGAACTTCTGATTAACTTCATGATAATTTTGTTTCTCCAGGTCCTTGAACAGTATCAAGTGTATGGTGACTCTATTCTTGGCGCCTATGGCAACAATAGGCCTAGTGTCCGGGATGTGATGAAGGTACATTTTGTGGCTCACTGCTAAGAAGAAACATTTTACCATTGTCAATTTTACGTCATAAAACATATTACAAAGTTGTCCCCCCTAATGCTGTATCAGCCCTTTTTGTATGCTTTACTATCTTGCTTACTAAGATTTATAGTACAAAATCTGTTATCTTATGCTCTCTGGATCAATTTGTGTTACAAAATGTGTTGCAGCCTATAATCGGATTCTTTCATTCCGAGCCTGGGAATAGCCTCTGGAAACGCAAAGCTGATGCTGCATTCCTGAAATGCAAGGTATGTTTGATACTTGCAGCTTAACATGGTTAAGAGTTGCTTGCTGTGGAAGTTAGTAATCACAGTTTACACTAGCTTGAGATTTAATTTGAATATGTACTCATTGCTGATGTATGGTCTAATCCCTGATAGGATGATAGCTTCACTTTATTGTCGTTTGGGCTTTCTGGTATTAATCTCTACAACTAGTACAAAGATCACAACTTAGGCATACATGCATATATCAATAGACGAATTGGATTGGACAGAGAGTTGATAACCTTCTATTACAAATACATTAGAGTTACAGGAACATAAAGCATTCTAGGAACCAGATTGCATCAACTCCATCATCATATTGTGTCTTTATCAAATCTATTACCCTAACCAAATGGTCATCCTTAACTTAGAATCAGGCGAAACGGTGCATATCTGACCATGTTAGGTGAATTAGTCTATCCACTTCATTTCCTCTGGCTTCCTTCATTTCGACCTTTTCTAGCATCTTCAGCCGTTATTTTCAGCTAGAACTAACGTATCTGAAAACTTTGCAGACCGTTAAATCCTTTTTCGACGAAGCCCTCGAAGCGATTCCCGACAGAGTCTTGGACGCCACTGTTGCTGAAGCACCATTGGGCCGCAGAGATCTTTTTGCTAATGTAAAAGGAATCCTCCCACCTCCATATGAAACCAGAGAAGAAGAGGAGCTGATGTATGCTTGAAAAGTGACTTTATGCTTCTGATAATCCAGCATTCATGTTTTCGAAAGATGATTAACCCCCTCCCTATGCACATTATACCCGAATTGTATTCTTCGTACAGTGGCTAGTCGCTGGATTTTTGTTGTATGTATCCATGATTCTAGGGTGGACAATGGACACTGCCTATAGACTTGGAGTTAGGAAAGGTTACACACAGCAACAGTCGCGAAAAGGTTAATGTTGTAACATCGAATTCGACGAAATCAAGATCTTATGTTTGTTCAGTAAGTTTCTGCTGTGATTGCAGTAGCAGAAGGGCCAAAACCCAGGCAGCTTAGAGATGGAAGATGAACTTATTTTCATATTAATCGCAATCTATAATTTGATTAGAGAAAAATCGATAATTATTACCCTCAAATTGGCAAGGCCGAAAGCCTAGTGGACCAATGGTCTTACGAAATGAGGCCCAACGGTCTCTTAGCCCGTGAAAGAACCGAAGCCCTGGCCCGGAAATATTTCACATAAAATTAGTAGTAAATTTAAATTTAACTTACGTAATCACTAATCAGTAATCACAACGCCTTTGTCCTTTTGTTCTTGTTCACCTTCTCTCCTGCATCCTGCAATTCCTTCGATCAGAGCTCAAAGCTTCACTAGTGCATAGAAATGGAACCGTCGGAGACTGCTCCCTCCGCTGCCTCGTCTTGGACTTCTGCTACAAACTGGACCGTTGCCGGTGGCTCTGTCGACAACTCCGTCACCTTCGAGTCCTCTCTTTCTCTCATCGACGATCTAGACAACGACAGCAGTGCCGATCTCGATCAGTCGACGGTCGGTGATGCAAATTTACGATCTCCTCTCATCCTCTACCCTCCCTCTCCTGATTCCTCTTCCTGCGAAATCACACGTACGTTCGTTCGTTCCATTTCGTTGAATTCTTAACAATCTAGCTCGCGAGGAAAGAAAATTACGAGTTTCTGAATCCTGATTGCTGTTTCTAATAGAAAACTGATGAAAATTTAATTATCGTAGCCTGTTGCTGTTCGTCATTCTTCGTTCTCACTCATATTGAGCCATTGTCATATCGTATATCTGGAACCGTTACCGTGTTTAGTGTAGTACTCTGAATCAATGAGAATCTATTCCTGCAGTTACCTTTGCACAGAAGCACGAGGTGAGGCAGGTCTATGTCAGAAGCACGGCTAGAGTCTTTGAAATATACTGTGATCCTGATTCGGAAAACAGTGGGGAGTATCTGTGTACTGTTCGTGGCTGTGTTGCTGTTAGAGGTGAAGAAGTGCTTCGTGTTACTAATATTGAAGAAGCTGTGCTGGTGCATCAAATGGGCAGCAATAAAGAGCTGGCTGGAGATAAAACTAAAGTTGGTACTAGCCCAACTGCCAGTGAAGATGACTGGGTTGATGTCAAGGTTCCTCGAGCTTCTCCGTCTTTCGAGAAAATTGGTTCCATGTCATCAACTTCTGACACGGATGGAGGGTGCACCTCACAGGTATTGTGAATGCCTGTTGTTTTAGTTCAAGAAAGAGTTCATATCTGTTAATTCGATAATCATGTGATGGTATAAGTTTCTCACCTATGATATTCTGCATAGTTTAATTATCTTTTTAGAAGACTGGTAATCATATGAGATTGGGATGCATTAGAATAGGTATAGAAAAGTTGCCTAGTATACAGCTAAGTCGGATGATTTGCGTATAAGATGTTTTCAGAAACCGGGGGTTCTTGTGTGTCAGAATGTCAAGCTATCGATGATTTTTCATAGTAGCGACTTGAAATTTAAGTTGTGCTCTCTTAATTGTTCAAAATTTTGAGTTGTGCTCTTACTTTTGTGTTGAAAGAGTGATGTTTATATACCTTCAGGATCTATATGAAGCTACAGCAGAGATTAGTGACACAAATCCTTGCAAGTCACTCAAGATCAGACTTCTTTCACTTCAGAACAAAGGTTGTGTATGTATTCATGAAGTGTATGTATTTGCTGAGCCTGTTGATCAGTCTACTCTGGAAAATCAAGCAGTTCCGGTGGGAAACTCTTCTGGAATTTCACTTATGACTATGCTCCTTCCAACACTTTTCCAGTTATCTAAAACACAAGGAATTGGCAGAGATCGAGATAAACACAGCGTTGATACAGTAGAACAACAGATGTCTGTTGAGGCTAGTTTGATTTCAACTGATGAAATTGGAGCAAGAAACAGAAGTAAGGAAGAACTTGTTCCTTTCGATACTCATTCACTAGAACACAAGTTGGTGGAAGTGAGCTCATTAACATCTGATCAAATTAGTACGCACAAGGAGGTTCTGCATGAAGGAAAAGATCTTCCGCCGTTTGATGAAAGAAGTGACATTCCAGATGCAGCCCATGTTTCGGTTCCTGCTTCTGTTTCAGAAACAGATTCCAAAGGCACTTCATCCGAAAACTGCATTGGAAGTGTACTGGATCACCTTCTTTCTCGAGTCAACAGAATAGAAGATCACTTTTTGAGGTTTGAGGATAGAATTATGAAGCCTATAATCAGCATTGATGAGAGGCTCCAGCGAGTGGAGCAGCATCTTGAATTGATCACAAAGAAAACCTGTAACCTTGGTACGAGAATTTCAGCTCCTGAATTTTGCTATAGCGAATCAGAATCCAACTCCTTCTATAACAGTGGAAGTTTAGATCTCAGTTATACGGCGAGTGAAGCAACAAAGAAAGACCCAACTATGGTCATGTCATCTATTCCCCCTGATGTCACCTCTCTTTCAGAAAGTGAAACTCTGCCACAGCTGAGTCTGTTAGCTAGTGTCCCTGAGTTCGATAATGCTAAGGATGGAACGAATCTTGCAGTGGAGTTGGCTCAGGAATCTCAGAAAGTTGAGCAAAAACATACTGTATCAATTGATGATGCTTTGGCATCTGCATTTGCTGGCTTCTTGTCTTCTACTTCATCACAGTGCCACACCTATTCTCCAATCCTTGCAGTGAGAGCTCCTGACTTTCCTAATGAGGATGAAAATGACGACAATCAAACATCTCCGTCTAGCATACAATCAGAAATTACTACAGATCCTCAAGATAGTGATGAGATTGCAGGTCTCCCAAAGTTTCATCCTGAAGAAACCACTGAGGAAAGAGACTTGACAACTCCAATTACGTCCGTGCCCTGTAAGAAGAATGTGACCGGGTCAGTCGATGTTGAGGAACTTCTAAATGCAGAAAGAGCAGCTAATGTGCAGTGCCAGAATGGCGAAGCACATGAAGACGACACAAACAATGTTGCTCATTTAGCTGCACTAGATAACGATGCTGTAGGAGGGGTTGATTCTCATCTAGTACTGGAAGACATAGAAAAGGGAGAGGCTAATGATTATTCAACTAGCAATGCTGCTATTCTTGAGCAAACTGAGATTTTAAAAGAATCATCGGAAGACCAGACTGATGGAAACTTCAATGATCCTCTTCATGTATTAGATTCCACATTAGTCGCTGAACAAAACTTGAGTCAAGAGGAACTGAAGAATGTTATTCAGCTATCGAGAACCTCTTCTGCAGTTGATTACGACAACCCAATACTCGAGGTGAAATTCATTACTGAAGAGAGGTTGGATGCTGGGTCTCCTCTCCAAGCACTTTTATCCGGCTTTGGCGATCTATATATTGAAACTCCAACGACCCAAGTAGAATCTGACAACAACATATCCGGTCTTGACAGTCATGAAGATTTGCTTTCAGTAGAGCACTGGGAAGCGGCGAACTCTCCTGCAATGGACAGCTGCATCTTCATTGATACAAACTATTGCAGCCTCGGAGATGTGAATGTGAACATGGAAGCAATAGATAAGCCAGACGATACCGTGTTGTGCAGCAACCAAGAAGGCTCTATAACAAGCCTGATATAGAATATGGCCATGGGATTTGCTTGCATTAGTTTGACGATAGAGTTGTAAATACTAGCCTGGGTTTGGTTTTAAGGCTCGTACAAGTTATCAACAAACTTTGATTTGTTAATATTTCATCTATCTTCTTCTCAACCTCATTCTTCTCTCCCATGATCAGTATGTATCTGTTACTATCTTAAAGATAGAGCGTTTCCAGGAAACTACAGTTTATGGAACATATTTTGTTCTGAACACATGGTTGGCAGCTCCATGATTTGGAGAGTTCTTGCTCTTGTTTTACATGATACTGACTAGTGAGAATCGAGGTATAAGTGTGTAAACCCATTGACAGATGTTTGTTTATATTCTTCGTAGTTTTGCAGGGATGATTCTGTTCGTTATCGGTGCAACATGGCGAAATGCTGTTACAAGTGGATCGGAGAACTTAGAACCGAGTTTGATGTTTCCTTAACTGTAGTAGAAAATTCTTCATTTTTTAGTTGGGGGGGGGGGGGGGGGATGTAATGTAGAATGGATAAGATGAGAGTGTTGAAACGGATGCGTGGAGGATGTTTTGTTCAGTCAGCTTTACTTGCAGAATCCATTATTATGGTGCTGCTGCGAATGACAAGTATATCATGTTTGCTTTTCTGCAGGCTGCGATGGCAGATTTCGCAAAGAGGCTGCTGTGTGCTCATCAACTTCTCGTCCTTCACTTGCCAAGGTTAGTGTACTACTGTCTGTGCTCTATAATTGCTAGATATGAAAACACTTCGTACGTTTTCTTTCCGGACCTGTGTCGTTGTCTACTTTCTCTTCATAATTTATCCATTGCATCTTTGCATAGTAACTTCTCTTATCCCGTGATTGCCACGTTACTTTGTACCTTTCTTCATGTCTTTAGCTGTGTCTGCTTGCTCTTACCTCAAATTATTGAGCGTAACGTTTATTGGGTAAGAGATCTTCTTAGTAATTTTGTCCGAGCGGTCTCACTTCTTTTGCTTTAGTCTGGGCGTAAGACAGGGATATGCTCATCAAAGCACTGTCCAGGAGACATGTACCCCTTGATGACTTTCACTTTGGTCTTTACGTTTTACATTATGATTTCTGGTTCCAGTTACGAGTTGGCTCTCCCATTGCTGTTTAATTTACGTGGTGATTGAATATATGGCAGACAAGTTGACAGAAGGTTTCAGCATCGGGTGGGGGAGAAGTGCTACACTTGCCAATTTGTGCTTCCTCAAAGTCAGCATGCTACCAAAAGGAGATTACCAAGAAACAGAGCCATCCGCCATTTGACATCTTTTTATCCGTGAGTTGGTTTGTCCAGTTCCTCATTTGTACTTCAATGCATGTTTTATCATGACACAGTCTTTAGGCGGAATAGGGTTACCCTCGTAGCACACAGAAAAATCTACTTGACCATTCTTGAGTATGGACTTACCTTGAACCCGAAACCGGTAGTTTATGGATTGTAAAAATGGATTGTAAAAATGTAAAATTGGATTGCGTTAGTAAAAAAATGAACTGTACAAAGTAAAAATGGATTGAGTTTGTGATTTTTTTATTAAGAATATAATAATCCACTTACGATAAAATACGGATTATACAAAGTAAAATACAGACCGTACATAACATCACCCTTCTAAATTAGCCCAGTGTAAAATTATTATTTAGAATCCACTCAATATAACAATATATTTTTTATTAATGGAAACCGATTTGGATGTGCACTTCAAAATGATAATTCGATTAATTCACTAGTCTTAATCAACACGGTCCGTTTCAACGATTATATTTTTATCATAAAGCATTTTCTGTTATGAAATATGTGAAAAAATTTACCTT
Organism: Linum usitatissimum; assembly: GCA_030674075.2. Lineage (NCBI taxonomy): Eukaryota > Viridiplantae > Streptophyta > Magnoliopsida > Malpighiales > Linaceae > Linum > Linum usitatissimum. Next base: position 1,860,642 of record JAUJYP020001410.1, on the reverse strand, counting down.
CATGGTCAATTAATTTCTCGATTTTTTTTTCATAAATAAACTCCTTGTTAAGAAGAAAAGATAGTAAACAAAGACCAAAAAACCTAAACATTAACCAAAGAATGAGGATTACTGACAACAATCCCATTAGATATCTAATAATCACGCGAGTCACTAAATAAGCGAATTTATTACTTATCCGTCGGACTAAATGCACACATACTTTTGGAAGGAGCGTAAAAAACTAACGAATCTCTTAAACGATTGCTCCTTCAGTAACCAACCGTGTATGTCCAGCGTTAAAGTGGGCCACCACTACCTCTATGTTCCCCCTCAAAGGCCAATGAATTTCTCGGGTACTTATTATGTTGAGGGACAATATGTTTTGAATATAAATTCCAATTCCATTATTAATGAGTTTGCTTCTAGAACGTCGTGGAATTGTTTTTTATCTCCGACCATCGTTTCCGCCGTGGGACAATAACCGCCAGGCTTGCCTGTCATTCTCGGTGCTTCCGTCAGTCGTTGCGGTCTCTGTCAGTCCGCCGGTGCCAGCTTTCTTACGGAAATGAATAATACCGGTCGAAGAATGCGGAAAATTTTGCATAGTAGTGTGCGGAAAATTCTCCAATTCAAATTTTCTCAGCCTATTGTTTCCTTCACAAGCAGACAAATGGCGGGGAAATTTAAATAAGTAGAGCCCCACAGGCACAGTCTCCCACTCTTATCGACAAAATGGCCGAGAAAATCCAGGCGGAAGAGAAGCACGGCGGTCCAGTGATCGTCGCCGTCAATCCTAATCCTCAAAAGGGACTCGCCTCCACTCTTATCGACTTCCTGGAGAAGTTAACCGTCAAGTTCGGCTACCGTTCGTTGCCTCTGCCTCTTCACTATCTCTCCGGCAACTTCGCTCCCGCCGCCGAGTTCCCTCCGGCCAAAGACCTCCCTGTCAAAGGTTATCTGCCGGTGAGTACTCATACATCCGATCTAGCATCACGATCAAATGATCCTTCATTGATTTCCTCTTATATAAAATCAATCGTAGAGTTTATGTAGGTTATTGCAATTGCAACTTTCAATTGTGGAATTACTGTTCCGAAGTTAATTTCGCTGTCAATTGCTGCTCCATCTTTCGTGGTACTTGATTTATGTCTGGAATAGTGAAATTGACGGAAACCTATCTGTTACTGTCCCTTGGGTGGAAGGAATGCTTGAATGGGGAGTTTGTGAGAGTAGGTCCCAATCCCAAGTTCGCCCCTGTTGCTGGATACCATTGGTATGACTCTTTTTTCTTCATCTTCTGTGGGACTAATAGCAGAATCCAATACTCATTCCTTAACACTCTTTTGTATCCTTTTTCTGGCTTGTTTTTGCAGGTTTGATGGCGATGGGTATGTTCTTCCACTTGCTGTTTCCTTTACAGAATGTAATTTTCAGCATTTACTCGAGTACGGACTAGGAATATATATGTTATTGAATTTTCCTCAGGATGATCCATGGGTTGCGTATCAAAGATGGGAAGGCGACATACGTCAGCCGTTATGTGAAGACATCTCACTTTCAGCAAGAACAATTCCACGGAGGTCCTAAGTTCCTCAAGGTACTTTGGTGAAAGAAAAAATGTTTTCTCTTGGTAGCGCTGCTTGTGTCTTTGCTTTTCAACCTCTAAGAGTTTATCGTAACTTGGTGATTTCTGACTTTTGGTTTGTAGCTTGGGGATCTCAAGGGCCTTTTTGGCTTGTTCATGCTGAACATACGTATGCTGAGATCGAAACTGAAAGTGTTGGATTTGACATACGGGCATGGTACAGGTATATTCCATTAGTTTAACGACATTAACCCGAAATTTCAACGTTGTGGGTCTTGGTGTCATTATAATGTTTTTGGAAGAACTAATCCAGTCCTATATGAAATTCTTACAGCTAATACTGCTCTTGTTTATCATCATGGGAAGCTCCTAGCACTTCAAGAGGCCGATAAGCCCTGTAAGCCTGCCCATTGCTGCTGCTTCTCCGTATCTCGTGCATTTTGCATCTGCCTATAGCCATGGATTGTGGAATGTTAACGAATTGGAAGGTTTCCGTTTTCAGATGTGGTTAAAGTCATGGAAGATGGGGATCTGCAGACCATTGGCTTGCTAGACTATGACAAGAGGCTCAAACATTCTTTCACTGCTCACCCAAAGGTTGATCCATTCACAGGTACCTGAAGCTTAAACAGTGTGATCATATTATCAGCCAAACTATTCCTCCTGACATTGTGAGATCCAATCTTTCCAGGAGAAATGTTTACCTTCGGATATTCACTAGAGCCACCATTTATCACATATAGAGTCATTTCAAAGGATGGTGTAATGCATGATCCGGTACCAATAACGATTTCAGAGTCTATCATGATGCATGACTTCGCCATTACTGAGAATTATGCGATCTTTATGGACCTTCCTCTGTACTTCAGACCAAAGGTAGTAAGACAACTGATATCTTTCTTATTTGTTCTTTGTGAGATCTCACTTCTTTGTCAAGGTTGATTCAAGAGAATGTGTACATGTTAATCTTCATTTGTTTTCTTTCAGGAAATGGTGAAACAAAAGAAGTTCTCTTTCACTTTCGATGCAGCGATAAATGCTCGTTTCGGTGTCTTACCTCGATATGCGAAAGATGACCTTATGATCAAATGGTTTGAGCTTCCGAATTGCTTCATATTTCACAATGGTGCGTTTGACAAGTTGCCTTTCCCTTTTCAGATCTTCAATGACATACCTCGATATGCAAAAGATGACCCTTTCAGCTTTTCTTGTATGCTTTCTTTTGCTTATATGACCAGCCAACGCTTGGGAGGAGGAGGATGAAGTTGTTCTGATTACTTGCCGCCTCGAAAATATAGACCTCGAAATGTTCTCTGGACCTGTCAAGGAAAAGATCCAGAACTTTGCAAATGAACTGTATGAAATGAGGTTCAACATGAAAACTGGAGTGGCTACACAGAAGAAACTCACAGCATCTGCTCTTGACTTCCCCAGGATCAATGAGAGCTACACTGGCAGGTACTATTCCCCATCTTTTTCTTACAATCTTGTACTTGGTACTCATTCATCTTCTTGTGCATCACAACAGGAAACAAAGATATGTGTACGGGACCATTCTAGCCCGCAACAACATAGCAACAATAACCGGAATAATAAAAATCGATCTCCATGGTGAACCTCAGCAGCAGGAGAAAACAAAACTAGAAGTAGGAGGAAACATCAGAGGCATATTCGAGTTTGGAAGTGGTAGATTTGGTTCAGAAGCAGTATTTGTTCCAAAGAAGCCAGGCGCTAAGGATGATGATGAAGAAGATGATGGATACTTGATATGCTTTGTCCACGATGAAAACACTGGGTATAAAAACACACCCCAAATCAGTTGATTTATTTCTGTGTGTGCCTGGAACTGATTATCGGTTGATGATAAAACCTTGCAGGAAATCGTCAGGAGTTGTGATCGATGCAAAGACAATGTCAGCTGATCCTGTTGCGGTTGTTGAATTGCCCACCAGGGTTCCCCATGGATTCCATGCCTTGTTCGTCACAGAAGTAATGTGAAATTCGATCTAACCATTGTTTCAATTCGATTTTTTTCGTTTTTTCTGATGGAAGAATCGTGTCAACTGTGATGTATTGTGGGGCGTAACAGGAACAACTTGAAGAACAGGCTCATCTGTGACCGCCGGCCTCAGAAGTAAATCGCAACGACCGAACAACGTAATGGCTACGACGAACCACACCCACATGATCTCTGTTCTTTTAAGTCTTATGCTCAAGAGCTGCCGATTATGTGGCAAAAAAAGCTCTCTCTCTCTTTCTCTATGGAGCCTTTGGTTCGTTTTCACGATTCTTGTGGCTCGCTCGTTTGTGCTATAAGTAAACTTATTTCTCATATTACATACTACTTCACTTTGGAGGTCTTGGCCATTGGTCAAGTACTAGTCGTTGTGGCTCATCGGCATCTGCGGAGATGCCCCTACTTTGCTCCACTCCAACTGTGCAGAAGCTGTTCGGCTACTTCTTCAAGAGTGCCATGACATGTTACATGCTTTACCATCAGTGTACCTAATCTTCATTCCTCGTTGAGATAATAGTGTCGTCCACGTCGTGACTCGCAAAGCTCTTTATTATCACGCTTCTTTGATATCCCAGAAAAGAAAATGTTAATTTGATAGGTTATTTATGTGGTGGGAAATTACGAGAAAATACGTTGAATGTTTGGTGAAATCTGTTTATGGATTGGGCCTGAAGGCCCTTTACGGGTGGACCAGGCCTGAAGACTTCACATCATACTGGGCCGAGCCTGCAGTAGATCACATTTTTTGAATTAGATCATCCCATCTAAATAATTATTTAATAATTTTTAATTATATTTACAGATCAACAACTTTAATATTTAGTAATTTCTAACTACCTTTATTTTTAAAAGATATTATTTTAGAACATATGCACAAATATACTTATATGACATGATTAATATAAACAATTTTTTTTAAGAAATTCGTCTATGGTCTATGTGGCATTAGTAATAAATTTTTTAAATAAGCCATCTTTGTAATTAGAAATTAATTTTAAATTATTTTCATCCCAAAATTGATTTACAATTTTTAAAATTCACATTGCCACATCAACAACTTAATCCTAAAATTCTTTAACAATTTATTAAAAAATTGTTTATCTCAAAAAAGTGTTCTAATATATTTATGTCGCATGATTAGCATAAATGCTAACATTTCTTTAATTTTTTATGTGACATTGTCAATTAAATTGCTAATTTAACAATCTTTTTAAATTAGCAAACACAACTACATCTCTAACAATTGCTAAACTAAATAATCACACTCTCCACCTCATTTACATTCTTAACAATTAGTAAGTGAAATGACATATCAACCTTCGCCTCATTTAACAATTGTTAAAAAAATACGAATAAAAATGTTTTTCCATCTGTTGTTTCCATAATTCCATTTAACTACACACTCAATGGGGTCTAAGGTTTGGGGCTATCATGTTAATCCTCGAAGATGCTACAATTCGTTATGGTCATGATTTTTCTTGTTATTACTATATTCTCATTATTGAAGTCATGGAAATTTGAGGAGCGTTCCTTTTCACTCAACACCATCACCTCCAATCATTTACACTCTTGTCTTTTGTCAATATTTATTATATTTTGCGACTGAATAATATTGTTGTCTATAAGTGACACATAAATCTCTATATTATCCACATTTTTTATAAATATCTCGATCTATATTATTATATTTTTTTGTTTGTATTTCTTCTAGAAGATATGAGATTGTTTACGACAATAGAAAAAAACAACATACTAAACACTCCAAAGAGAACCATCTCAACTGTGCGTCCTTGTCAATGTCCACCCACAAAATATTTAATGCAAGGCACCAAGATACAAATCACAAATCTCCAATTCTAATTTTCTCAATCATCTTAATTAATAGAGAAAAAATATATATTTATAGAAAAATTTATATCGGCGCCCCTCAATCAAATTTTAACTGATTGAACACTCTGAATTTTGACGATTTTAACAAACACACCCTTTCGTTAATTTTTTCATTCAAATTTTGTTTAGTAAACTGATTGTACATGTCTTATAAGCTTATTCGCTTACGTGGCTAGATTATTTGCTGATCATAATTCTACTAAACCCAAAATTATTAGTTTTTAAGTGGAGAGGTCTACTTTGAGTTTTTAATTAGTTTTAAATTTTTAATTTTAGATTTTTAATTATTTTGAGTTTATAAAAAAAAATTAGTTTTAGTGGAATCGTCAACAAATAATTTTGCCAAATAAACGGATGAGTTTATGTGATATGTACAATTAACATACTAAACATAATTTAGATAGAAAATTAACAAAAATGCATATGTTAAAATTATTAAAATTCAAAAGATTTAATCGTTTAAAATTTTATAAAAAATACCAATATAAATTTATTTAATACATAGTATAAAATTTTCTCATAAATAAATAAATGTTTTCTCGATCATCGTTCCTTTACAAGCGGACAAATGGCGGGGAAGTTTAAATAGTCTCCCGGTCATTGCTTCTTCAACACAAAATGGCCGAGAAAATCCAGGCAGAAGAGAAGCACAGCGGCAGCAACGTCGGCGGCGGTCCTGTGATCGTCGCCGTAAATCTTAATCCTCACCAGGGACTCGCCTCCACTCTTATCGACTTCCTGGAGAAGTTAACCGTCAAAATCGGCTACGGTTCGTCGTCTCTGCCTTTTCACTATCTCTCCGGTCACTTTGCTCCCACCGCCGAGTTCCCTCCGGCCAAAGACCTCCCTGTCCAAGGCTATCTTCCGGTGAGTACTTGTACATCCGATCCATCATCTATGCTGTTCTCACACGATGAAACGATCCTTCATGGATTCCTTCTTGTATAAAAAATCGTGCTGTTTGGATAGTTGCTACGTTATTGAAATTGCAACTTTACAACCGTGGAATTACTGATCGGAAGTGCAATTCTGAGCCAATTTTCTGTTAATTTGCTCTCAATCGTTGCTCAAACTATTGAGAGCTACTAGAATTGTATGTGAAATTTACGGAAACCTATTTGTTATTTGGGTGGTAGGAATGCTTGAATGGAGAGTTTGTGAGAGTAGGTCCCAATCCCAAGTTCGCCCCTGTTGCTGGATACCATTGGTATGTTTTTTTTCTTCTGCATCTTCTGTGGGACTAATAGTAGAATACAATACTCATTCCTTAACACTCTTTCTGTACCCTTGCTTGCTTTTGGAGCTTGGTGATTCTCGACTCATTCATTCTACCCTTTTTCTTGCTTGTTTTTGCAGGTTTGATGGCGATGGGTATTTTTTTCTACTTGTTGTTTCTTGTAAAGAATGTAATATTCTGCGTTTACTCTAATATGGCCTAGGTATATATGTTATTGAATTTTTGCGCAGGATGATCCATGGGTTGCGTATCAAAGATGGGAAAGCGACATATGTCAGCCGTTATGTGAAAACATCTCGACTTCAGCAGGAACAATTCTATGGAGGTCCTAAGTTCCTCAAGGTACTCTTGGTAGTGCTGCTTTTGTATTTTCTTTTCAACCTCTAAGAGTTTACGTTTCTTGGTGATTTGCAGATTGGGGATCTCAAGGGCCTTTTTGGATTGTTCATGCTGAACATACATATCCTGAGATCGAAACTTAAAGTATTGGATTTTACATATGGAGATGGTACAGGTAGATGTTTTTCAACATTGTGGGTCTTGGTATCAATATAATGGTTTTGGAAGAACTAATCCAGTCCTATATGCCAACCTTACAGCTAATACTGCTCTAGTTTATCATCATGGGAAGCTCCTAGCACTTCAAGAGGCTGATAAACCCTGTAAGTCTGTCCATCGCTGCTGCTTCTCCGTATCTTGTGATTGTGGAATGTTAACGAATCGGAAGGTTTTCTGTTTTCAGATGTGGTTAAAGTAATGGAAGATGGGGATCTGCAGACCATTGGCTTGCTGGAATATGACAAGAGGCTCAAACATTCTTTCACAGCTCACCCAAAGGTTGATCCAATCACAGGTAACTGAAGCTCAAACACTGTAATCTTAGCATCAGCCAAACTAATTTTGACATGTGAGATCCAATCCTTCCAGGAGAAATGTTTACCTTTGGATATTCACAAGAGTCACCATTTATAACATATAGAGTCATCTCTAAGGATGGTGTAATGGATGATCCTGTACCAATAACAATTTCAGAGTCTATCATGATGCATGACTTTGCCATTACTGAGAATTATGCAATCTTTATGGACCTTCCTCTGTACTTCAGACCAAAGGTAGCAAAACTACTGATATCTTTCTTTTTTTAGATCTGAGTTCTTTCTCTGGGGTTGATTTAAGAGTTCCATTTTCTTTCAGGAAATGGTGAAACAAAACAAGTTCGTTTTCAATTTCGATGCAGCGATAAATGCTCGTTTCGGTGTCTTACCTCGATATGCAAAAGATGACCTTATGATCAAATGGTTTCAGCTTCCAAATTGCTTCATATTTCACAATGGTGCGTTGACAAGTTTCTTTTCCCCTATCGGATGTTCATGGACAATACCTCTCTATGCAGAACATGACCCTTTCTGCTTTTCTTGTATGTTTTCTTTTTTCTTCTATGACCAGCCAATGCGTGGGAGGAGGAGGATGAAGTTGTTCTGATCACTTGCCGCCTCGAAAATATAGACATGGATATGTTCAATGGACCTGTCAAGGAAAAGATCCAGAAGTTTGCACATGAACTGTATGCATATTGTGGAACACATTCTTCTCTTTTTGCTACAGCGACAACTAGTCGTTCGTTCTCTTGAAGTGTTTTGCTTTCCTAATCAGATATGAAATGAGGTTCAACATGAAAACTGGAGTGGCTTCACAGAAGAAACTCACAGCATCTGCTATTGACTTCCCCAGGATCAATGAGAGCTACACCGGCAGGTACTATCCGCATCTTTATTCCAAATGCTACAATCTTGTCAACTAGTGTAACTATGAATATTTAGGGGTCTTGAATTCGAATCCTACCTTCCTGTGTAGTCCCGCCGTCTAGAATTGACTTGGGCTCAGGTGATATTCTTCGTAAGAAGGAAAAAAAATTTGTACGTGTATACTCATTTATCTTCTGTGTGTATCACACTCCAGGAAACAAAGATACGTTTACGGGACCGTTCTAGCCAGCAACAACATAGCAACGATCACCGGAATAGTAAAAATCGATCTCCACGGCGAACCTCAGCAGCTGGAGAAAACAAAGCTGGAAGTAGGAGGAAACATCAAAGGCATATTCGAGTTTGGAAGTGGTAGGTTTGGTTCAGAAGCAGTGTATGTTCCAAAGAAGCCAGGGGCTAAGGATGATGATGAAGAAGATGATGGATATTTGATATGCTTTGTCCACGATGAAAACACTGGGTAATAACAACTACCCCAAATCAGTTGATTTGTTTCTGTTTGTGCACTGCCTGGAACTGATTATCGGTTGATGAAAAAACCTGGCAGGAAATCGTCAGGGGTTGTGATCGATGCAAAGACAATGTCAGCTGATGCTGTTGCCGTTGTTGAATTGCCCAACAGGGTTCCCCATGGATTCCATGCATTGTTCGTCACCGAAGTAATGTGAAATTCGATCTAACTTCTGATTCAATCGATTCTTTTTATTTTCTGATGGAACAATTGTGTTATGTATTTGGGGGTGTAACAGGAACAACTTGAAGAACAGGCTCACCTCTGATCGCCGGCCTCAGAAGTAAATGGCAACGACGTGATGAATGAATATGTATATATTGCTATCCCACGAACCATATGATCTCGGTTTCTCTTATGTTTTAAGCCGGTTGTGTTGCAAAGAAAGCTCTTTCTTTTTTCTTCCCTTTATGGATCGTTGATTTTGTTTCTCAGGCATGTATCTTCTTCAAACATAATGAATGAATAATGTAAATGTTACCCATCAGATCTTTGGAGTAATTAGGGTGTTTATCGTCGATAGCAATGATCGATCCTTTTGCGGCGGGTGCTCGCTAAAAAAATGTTAACCGAATCGATCAAATCCAAACAGATCTTTCGGATTGTAAACATTATACATACAATCTTAAGATAAGTGATTCATTAAACCCACAACCAACAAGAGTTCTCACTCTTTTTAAACTTCACAGCAACAACAACAGCACAAGGAGTTTCATCAACTTGTTTCCCAACATACAGGGAACAGTTTTTGCCAAATTTTTACAGATGTGCCTGTGGAAGAACGATAATGGAGATAGTTTCTTCAAAGACTGGACATAGTAGATTTAAATAGTCTTACTCACAAACACAAGTAACAGGACATACTTCCCTTCCAAGGAAGAAGTAAAATCCAAAGCCAAGAATGAATTGCCTGAGACCACGAAAACTGATTCTGAGTCCGGTTTCAGCAGCCACTGCCCTCTCCAGCCATTCCCTGTATGAGAAAAGACATGTTAAGAGACTGATGAAGGGACAGTGTGTATCAGAAGTTAAAAAGATTTCATCTTTAGAACTTTTAATCAGTGAAAGGGAAGAAACCTGGAGAGAAGTGGAGGGGGAGAACTTTTAAGCGGTATTCGACACCGCATTCCCATGTCTGCCTCCTCCTCCATTGATTCCATCAGCTGACGACGAGTGATGATATGAATGAAAATCTCCGGTATGGTTCGTGGGGAACCAGTTGGGGGCTGAGAGCTTTCCTCCGGATTGCTTTGCAGTCTTGGCAGCAGCACCTGGATTCATGGAATGGCCGTCCTGCTTCTTCGAGCTAAGGAAACGACCACCGCCGCCTCTTGCCCTTTTCATGGCATGCTGGTGACGAGACTCGTGAAGATATGGCTATATATAGTCATCAAAGGAAGAAAAACAAAGTCTTTCTTAAACATAACTTCACTTTGTCTATGTAAGTTCAAACATAACCCATCACAAAATTTAAATCTTGTACAGAATTGAGCCCTCCCAGTGCTATTATCAATTCGAATACAGCATCCTGGCAAGTTGTAAGGAGATATTCACAGTTTTATAACTCGACGAAACCTACCATACACAGGTAATGAAGATATTTGACTTCAAGAGCTTCTATGTAAAACTAGAAGGTTCTTTACAGTCTAGTGGATATGTAACATAGCGAACCATCTAGCGAAAAATAAGTCATCCCAGCCAAATGCGAAATCAGCGCATAATCACTAATGGAACAGAAAGTTTAGTTTTTACCTTCCTAGGTTTTTGCACTTTCTTCTCGAGTTCAGCCTTGGCACGCGCTTGCCTACGGCGCAAGATACCATGAAACTGCTTCGCATTAACATAAACAGGCTCCTCTTCCATTTCAAGGGGCAGAGGCATTCTAGCATGCTGCATGCCATACAAGTGAGGATGTACCTATCACGAGAATCAAAATAACAAGTGCTCTTCAGGGTCGTTAATTAACAACAGTTACTTCTCCACTTTGTCATCTTGATCGTACATATACAGAAGTCGACGATTGCTTACCATAGCTTGCGGGCCAAACGTAGCCATCATTCCACCGTATTGAGGATCAGAAAATGGATACGATGACAGAGCCTGGAAATTCGAAAATATCCAAAACAACAAGAAATTCAAGGATTAGGATTACATGACAATTCTAAGAGTAACTGAATATGCACATAATCCAAGTGAAGGATCCATATAAGGCCACAGAAAGAGAGAACGCTCACAATAGAGTGACCGACAAGTTTCATTTGCGAATTATGCTCGGGATGTCCGCCCATAGCACTAATTTGCGTCGATTGTGGAACCTCTTTCGCAGTCCCACCACTTCCATCTGTTCGAGAAAAGACACTCGCAGCTGTTATTATCAGACCATGGAAATTTCACAGTGTGACCACAACTTGGAAAAAGAAATGATAGCTAAGCCAACTCCATTGAAACTACCTAGTTGTGATGATACAGTAGTCTGTATATCTTTGTTGAAGCTAACTCCATTGTCTAAGCCATCCGACCGCTGCATAGCTTCATTTGCATCAGAAACTTTCAAGTGTTCCACTGATGACGACGAAGAATTTGACTTTCGCCTACTTTCCTCAAAGGTGGAATTGCTGTGTCCAATCCCTCTCCACCAAGGTTGGGAGTAGATTGTGGAGTTCAGTAGAGTTTGAGCAGATTGATCTATATGATGTTGCTTATCGTCGGATTTTGCAGGCATTATTTCCCAAAACCACAACACAATCTGGACAGAATCACATAGACATATCAGGAACATACATATATAGGTATAATGAATGATGATCTTGACTAAAGAACAAAACTTTTCCATCATCAAGAACCCATTACTGCGTGATTTGAACTGAAATTTAAGACAGCCACCACCAATCTTTGTATTCTTCGCTCCAAAAAAAGCTAAGTAAACATTTATCGCCCCCAAAAGAAATCAAAGCCATCCTTTTCCTTTCCAGGAAAGTTCCAAAATTTCCAGTTACCCTATTGGTTTCCTTCCCACCAAAACCAAACAGAAACACGAAAATCCAGAACAAAAAGGAAAGTCAAAGGGAAGCAAAGGATCGAAGCGCCCCCATCACTATACAGAGACACTTGGAATTCTGTAGATGGAGAAAGAGACAGAGAAGCAGAAATTCTCACCTTGGAATTGAAAACCCTAGAGAGGAAGAAGGAAGGAGAGGGTTGAATTGGCGGAGAATCGAAGATCAACAGCTATCTGAGTCTGTCATTATTCTTTCCTCCTGTAACCTTAAGGGAGACACTGTGACACTTCACAATGTTGGAAAGAGAAATATATATTTGTTTTATCCAAAACTAATTGTTTTCTTCTTCTTTTTATGGTGAAATCAAGTCTTCTTTCTTCTTTGTCCATGTCAACCTTGGTGTATGATGTATCACATAATTCATTATTTTCTTGGATTTGAAGTTAGTGAAAATTATGTGTTACTCTTTTTTGGGATCAATCATTCTGAAATATTGCTCTCCAAATGAGAATTCATTTATAATATGTAACCAAAAAAAAACCCTTTTTGAATTGTTATAGGATTATTAATCAGAAACTTTCGAGAGAGTTTAAGATCATCTCCATCACATAAATGATTTAGCAATTTCTAATAAGTATTTTATAACCACGTCATCAACCTTAGCAATTAACTCGTTAAGTAATTTCTAACTACTTACATCCCAACAATGCGTTAGCCATTGCTATTCGTGGAACCTACAATACATTTTGTCTTTAAAAAGTTTTATTTTAATAATTTATCTTTACAAAATTAATGGTTTTCTTAAAAACTTGTTCCATTTTGCTTTTGTGGTATTGCTAATGGACTTGCTAAATTAGTAATTTTGCTAATTTAACAAGCACTCATCCATCCCTAGCAATTGCTTATTAGGTGTCATCTCATCCTCCACATCATTTAGTAATTACTAAAAAGTTAGGGATGAAAATGTTCTAATAATTTTAACGGTTAAAATTTAAGATTTGGCCGAATGAAAAATATATCGAAAATTAGTTATACATAATAAAGTCAACGAATTGAACCTTTGGGTTTTTAGGTTTTCTCTCCCCATAGTTTTTTGTGATTAAGCCTGTTTTTGTGTCTAGCCGTCTGCCGCCTTGTCGATGGCGTTTCTTGGAATATTTAGAGCTCAACCAGCTTGCGAAACACAAGTTGCTTTCTATTTTATTTTCCGGCGGCATTGTCTTGAATTCGTAGCTGTGTTAGAGACCCGTGTTCGAGGGGTTAATGAGGTGACCATCTTCAATGAGGTGTTCTCTCCGTTTTCATTTGTTCACAACTGTTCTCACTCTTCTACGGTTGTATTTGGCTTTTCTAATAATCTTTTATAAATCCTATCATTTCTTTTTTCGGATCAATACATCACTGGAAAGTTTGTTGAAGTTCATCTTATTTACGTCTTTTGTTTATGATCCCAATAAAAAGGATATTTGTCGTTAATTCTATGCCGATATCTCCCACGATGCTATCTCAACTCATCTCCTTGGGGCATAAGTCAATGATGTTAATGCTATTCGGTCTCCAAATGAAGCTTCAAGTGGTTGGGGGACTCTTGGTAGAAATTGTGAGATTTGTTTTGAGGTGATTCAAGTTACAATGTGATTAATTATTCAATCTAGTTCAAGTTTCATCCGTCAACTTCAATGGATCAAATTATTGAAGTGTTAGGTGAAGCCTAAGTGTGATCAAGTGCCAAACTAATGGGCCATTGTAAGTTAATTAATTATCAAGCCCATGTTCAGGCAAGGAGTAAAATAGGCCCAATTAAGATCCACAACATCAAAATTTCCCCAATGATGTTATCAAATGACAGAGATATGAAACCAACGAGGAGTTGGCATAGTGGTGTCAGGTATTGTATTTGGATGGAAAGATAAATTAATGTTCGATTTTTTATAATAATATTGGAAAAGGATTAAAATTTTAACTTTGTGATAATTTCTCGATTAGATTAATCAGTTAATAGGTCAAATATCAGAGTCTATACCAAAAAATGACAAGAGATAAAAAGTGAGAAAGAAACGATGGCAGGATGAATATTCAATCGATTTTTAAAATAAGACGAAAACAAGACATGAAATCTCTATTACATCAAGATTTCAAAATATTATGACTTTTTGTAAGTAACTCCCTCATCATATCCTTTCAAGACGATTTTATGGAGCGTACAAAATCTAAAAATTGGAGGTATAGTCTTTGTAAGAGGAGTTATATGGATCATGAATCTTTGCGAACAAATTGACCTCAATTCTTTACACTGATAATGAAAAATGAGAAACAAAGCCTTAAGCAAATAAAACAATCCAAACAAAGATATGAATGAAGAATACCGAAAACTCCTAGCTTGGACTATATTGAATGTCCTGATTGGAACCACCAGAGGGCTTGGTCTTTGCCTATCTCGATGCATCAAATCACTTATGCTGATCGGTTGTTGGAGACTGACCGATTGGGGTCGCGAGAGTAAGTCATGCAACAGTTGTGGGGATGGCAGGAGCTGTCACATTTTTCCTGGGGCGCAGAGCACTTGCTGGTGCTGCACGAATCCGTATGTAACCATATCCATATACAGGATTAGCTTAAGTCATCGATATGGGATGAATCGAGGTGGCTTATCGACGTCGGATTTAGTGCATGCAGCAGTGGAGTCGTGGTCGTTGGTCGAGCAGGAGTTATGGTAGTTGGAGCTAGACCAATTGCAGAGGAAACCGTAGTGTTGGTGGCATCCGTGACGACTGGTGGTGGTCTCACTGTCGCGATGATACATGACGATGGCGGCTAAGGTTGACGAATCGAAAAAAAAAGTCTTTATGACAGTGCAACTATCCCTCCTAAAAAAAGCAGGTATAGAGCGACACTGCAATAAAAATCTAAAATTGAAATCGAAAAACGAAGTAAATCGAAGAAACTGGGCTACAACAATTAGTAGTAGTGTCACTACTTGAAAAGAACGGTGACAACAAATGATAAAATATTATGCCTTTTAATTTAGACTCACATATTATTAAAAACAAGAAAAATCACTTTTATTATTTAATAACCAATTTTTGGTGAACCGTTCATAATTTTCCGTTGACCAAACAGACTTTAGCCAATAAACCGATTATTAACCAAATCCAAAACCAGAAACCAATTTCCATCCTAATCCACTTTCATTTCCCTCCACAATCCCGCTGACCCGCTGAACCGGTAAACCCCCAGTCAGCAAACCCCACCAACCTTTCTTCTCCCACTCACCGTCTCATCCAGTTCCCCCCTACCCTTCTTTTGAAAAAAATAAATTGACTCTCATTTCAACTTTCATTTGGCGTGCATTTCAACGACATTTCATTTTCCTCCCTTTTCTTCTTCTTCTTCTTCTTCCTCCTCCTCCTCCTCCTCCTCCAGTCCCTTAACCCCTTCTGCTCTGGAATTATCCTTGCATTTCATTTTCCATTTCGGTTTCACGATTGGAAGGCCGTCTGCCTCTCTCTATCTCTCTTGGAAGTTTGTCGCTTTCTCGGTCTCCTTTCTCTTTTTTCTTCTTCCAATTCCTCTCCCTCGGTTCAATCGATGGAGATGGAAGCTAATTGCGTAGTTTCAACGAAACTGGACTCTTTTACACTGTCGGGACTTGGCCGATCGGTTCCTACTTCATTCTTACTTCATTGATTATGAAGGCAACTACTTAATTCTTGCAGATCTGCTCACTCATACCACTTCATCTCCCTTGCTCTCTGCTACTGTTATCCACTTCTGGGTGAGTCAATTAGGAAACTCTGCTATGTTCTCAAATTGGTTTTCGGTTTAGTGATCGGGTTGTATGAAAAGGTTCGATTGTTTGGTTGTTACTTTGACATTTCAGCTTATATATATATATATTTTATTATATTGTGGATTTGATGATCTTAGGGTTCTTAATTAACAGTTGAAGATTTTTATTCTTACTTTAAATCTTTTGTTTATGGATTTTGTTCCTTTTATCCTTTCTGTCGTGTCGTAAATTCGTCATCTTGAGAATATGATTCCTTG
Organism: Linum usitatissimum; assembly: GCA_030674075.2. Classification (NCBI taxonomy): domain Eukaryota; kingdom Viridiplantae; phylum Streptophyta; class Magnoliopsida; order Malpighiales; family Linaceae; genus Linum; species Linum usitatissimum. The sequence continues at coordinate 1,844,608 of JAUJYP020001410.1, read as the reverse complement.
TTACTCTGATTTATACTTGGTTGGAAGTTGATTGATTTGCTAGATTGTTCTAATCTGTTACTAGATCATTCTTTGCAGATTCCTTTTGCCTGTCCATCGTATAGATGAAGCTACTCTAATATTTGATGGATCTCTAATTTCTGAATGGTCACTCATTGAAGCTTTATTCTTGCTTAGTTTTCAGCTGTTGAAGTACGTGCCTGAAGGGTCATCAAACGCAGAGGCTACTGTATCTCCATCCACAACCAAAGCTACTTCCGATACCAAAGACATGAAACATCTAACTGTTGAAACTGACGATTGTTTTTCCAGCTTACTTGAACTTGCTGCTAACGACGACATTGAAGGGTTCCGGACCTCTGTGGAACGAGATGCTTCCTCGATCGATGAGGTGGGGTTCTGGTATAGCCGCCAGAAGGGTGCCAAGCAGATTGTTCTGGAGCACAGAACTCCTCTAATGGTGGCAGCTATCTACGGCAGTGTAGATGTGCTCGAGCTTATACTGACCAAGACTCAAGCTGATGTGAATTTCTCTTGTGGTACGGATAAAACTACTGCTCTTCATTGTGCTGCCTCTGGCGGATCCGCTAGTGCTGTTGATGTTGTTAAGATGCTGTTATTGGCTGGTGCTGATCCGAATCTTGTTGATGCTAATGGCCATCGTCCTGTTGATATCATCGTTGTCCCTCCAAAGTTGCAGTCTTTGAGGTTTATTCTCGAAGGGCTTCTCTCTGATGGTGGCTCTTTTGAAGGTGCTGGTACTGAACACTTTCTTAATGGAAATATCGGTGGTGAGCGAAACAACTTGAGGGTGTCGGTAATGACTTCCAGTTCGAGCTCACCAACTCATTCGTCATCACCAGGAAATGGTTCTCCACCATCTCCTTCTGTGCTAGTGTACTCTCCAATGGCATCTAAGTTCAGCGACCAGCCACTAGTGGAGAAAAAAGAGTACCCTATTGATCCATCTCTTCCTGACATCAAGAACAGCATCTATGCAACTGATGAGTTTCGTATGTACTCGTTCAAGGTTCGACCTTGTTCGCGAGCCTATTCACACGACTGGACCGAGTGTCCTTTCGTACACCCGGGAGAGAATGCTCGCAGAAGGGATCCAAGGAAGTTTCACTACAGCTGTGTTCCTTGCCCCGATTTTCGCAAAGGGGCATGCAGGCGCGGGGATATGTGTGAATATGCACACGGTGTTTTCGAGTGCTGGCTTCATCCGGCTCAATATCGTACCAGGCTTTGCAAAGATGGTACTAGCTGCAATAGACGTGTCTGCTTTTTCGCTCATTTACCAGAAGAGCTCAGGCCTTTGTATGTCTCTACTGGATCTGCTGTTCCTTCTCCTCGCTCATCTGCGGCTAGTGTAATGGACATGGCTGCTGCTTTAAGCATGCTACCAGGCTCCCCTTCATCAATGTCTGGTATGTCATCGCCAACTCCATTCAATCAGCAACCAATGTCGAACTCTATCAACGGCGGTGGCTGGCCACAGCCAAATGTTCCGACTCTTCATCTTCCTGGCAGCAACCTCCAGTCCAGCCGCCTGAGATCGTCCCTAAGCGCCAGAGACATTCCGCCTCATGATTTTGACTTTCTGAAAGACTTTGATGCTCAGCAGCACATTTTGAATGATCTAACTTGTTTCTCTCAGTCCCGGAACAACAATTCTGCATCTTCGAATCGTTCTGGTCGGCCCACATCACTAACTCCTTCAAACCTCGAGGAGCTTTTCTCCGCTGAACTTTCCTCTCCACGATATGCCGATCAAGGTGCTGCTGCTTTCTCTCCAACACACAAGTCAGCCATGCTGCATCAGTTTCAGCAGCAACAACAGAGCATGCTTTCACCCATCAACACAAGTGTCTTCTCTCCCAAAAACGTCGACCACCCATTTCTCCAGAACTCATTCGGCGTTGGATCATCTCCTGGGAGGATGTCACCAAGAAGTATGGACCCCATCTCTCCAATGAACGGCCGCTTGTCCGCAGTTCGGGAGAGGCAACAACAACAGCAGCAGCAGTTCCGTAGCCTCAGCTCGAGAGATCTCGGAGTGAACAATCCTCTATCTTCAGTCGTGGGATCCCCAGTCAGCTCGAGGACAAACTGGGGATCCCCGAGTGGGAGGCTAGACTGGTCTGTCAGCGGGGAAGAGCTAGGCCGGTTAAAGAGATCCTCTTCATTTGAGAATGGCAACAACAATGGAGGAGAGGAGCCGGACCTGTCATGGGTACAGTCTTTGGTGAAGGAGTCTCCTCCTGAGGTAATGATGAGAGACAACAAGTATGGAGGAGGAGCTCCTGATTCCTCAGCTTCTGACCCCAACACGGAGATTGACTCTCTGATGGAGTCGTTGGCTTTAGCAGATGCATATTAACCAGCAATTTGCAGGAAGCCAGCCAGCAGCAGCTTTGTAGTGTAGTTGGAATCACAATCTTGACGGGGGTATGGGATTCTATTAATTACGTAGGGTGATAAAAGAATTTGCATTTACCTGCTGAATGCAAATTGTTTTCTACCAATTCTATTTGTCTACCAAAAAATATATTGAGAAGGATGAACAAGAAGAAGAAGCCTGTGTTGTCTCTGGATGGTGGTAAAAGATTAATCACAGTCCAGGTTAGGCTCTCTAATCCTCTTTTGGACAATTAGTTTTTTGTTGTATTAATATTTCGTCCATTGGCCTTCTGCAAGCATTCTATTCTGCCATTATGACATGAGTATTATTTTGTAAAAGAGCACAATGTTTGTAGCTTTTGCTTAGAGATTACGTTGCTACAGAAACCCATTATAACTGAAATGAAAGGCTGAACCAAGATTGGATCAAGTAAGTACAGGTGGTGGGATAACTTTACTTGTTATAAATAAAAGTCTTTGTTGGGGATTGGTGGTGGGGTTGGATATACCTACAAGTATATGATCCAGTCCAGTATTGGGTTTTGAAATCCTTTTGTTTTTGTGATGGGAATCACTGAACTTACCAGAAATAATATGTTATAAAACAGGGGGAGTGGGTGGTGGGTTTGGGTGGGTGTGCAAGCCCTCCCACTCTCGATTCTCAATGATAATGGAGATTGATGGGTTTGGATATTATATTATTGTTAGAAAAATGTGTGCTTTACTTTTTGCTTTTGTTTATTGTGGGAGGGATGATTCTACTGTGCCTGTTGAATGTTCATGCATTGGGGTGGGATTGAAAAGGAAAGTGCTGAGGGGAACAGTCACCATTGCAATATCAATCCATCTTTTCATTGAATTGATAAGAGTAGGAATTGCGATCGGGTCGGTTAGGTACATGCTGAGTGCCCAATCACACAATGTGAAAGACATGATGCTAGTGAATCAAGTAAAACGTCGCGATAAATGTCGTATTTGTTGGTATAGGATGAGAGATGTTGGAATTTGTTTGAACATTCTGAATTGGTTTACACCTTAAGATTGACAGTTCACTCGGTGTAAATTATGTATTAAATATAACAGATCACTTGTTGGTATTAAGATTAAGATTGTTTCTTTCGATCAAAAATGATCCCTCGTAACTTTATTGGGCTAGCATATATGTTGTGAACCCACCCTCGTGTGACGTTGAGCTAGTACGACCTGATAAACATATATACAGCTAGTGGTGATAAGAGGCAACAGTCCAATATTTTCGAACCCGTGTTAGGAATGTCGAATTGACCGTCCCATTTTGAGCCACTCGTTAAAGTGGTCCGGTACAAACTTGTCATAAATTGACGTTCAATCACGGTTTATCAACAGTCACAATGTTTTCGGTGGTTGTACCAACGGTTAATCTCGCCAAACCCGATACGGTTCCGAAATGTCCATATCTAAGTAGATTCGTATAGTGATGTGGTTTTGCATGCTAAAGATTTTGTGGGGGTTATTGGTAAATGGTCGGCTGAAAGGGAGGAATTAGGTTGGCTTTTAGTTTCCAAAGTCGGTAGGTTCATTTTTCATTTTCATAATATTATTTGGTACGGAGTGCTAATCTGTGATTAACCCGATCCCACCACTAAGGAAAGAACACAGCCATCTTTCCCTTGATGTGACACCATTAGATTATAATCAAAACACAATATATTTGGCTTCTAATATTTGGCCAAGTGTCCTACAACTTCCTTTGATGGGCTGTGCCCTACCTGCTGTGAATGGAGTTGTTGAGAAACAAAGAACATGTTGTTAACCGACCCGAGTTGAGAAAGTGCGAGTTCGGCTCGTTGGTTTGTAGTGGCAACTTGAGTTCAAGCTCAACTCGACAATAAACATACAATATTGTGAAATGGACTCGACTTGTATAGTTTAGTTAAGTAATGGACTAATAGTTATTAAAATAATATCATTCATTATCATATTCTTGTTTCGTTATATGAACTAAGAGCATTCAAAATCATTAAATTTCTAAACCCAATTTTTTAGGTACACTAATCGAGCCAAACAAGATTCCATCGGCTCAATTTCGAATTTAATTCTGTGGAACAATGTCAAAACTGACACGTTTAATGATAAGTTGTTCAATTGATCATTTAAACTGTTATAAACTATAGTTGAATCGTTGTTCATCGTTATATTGAAATTGTGCCGGACTCTGGTCAAAGGAATTGAGTTCCTTGATCCAATTTAACAATCATTCAAAAAAATTAACGTTGAGTTAACGTCAACTCATCCCCGATTATTTTTAGCAAGTATTGCCCGTACCCATCCCGTAATCCATTCAATATAAATATTTTCCGCTCCAATCAAATCGAATAGGATCAAATACCTACAGATACGAATAATATTATCAAGCCTAATAAATATGTTTTACAAGTTCGATCCTAATAAATTTTGTTCAGGAACATAGAGCCGAAAGCTTGGCCCAAATTTGATTCTTGAATTCGTGTAACAATTTCGGCGGGAACGTACAGAATGTGTAGGGCCCAAATTTAGGCCCACGATAGCTTGGCCCTGTGGACCCAAAGCCCTCAATCCGCATCTCCAGCTATCTCCAGCAGCTATAAGTTAATTCTTGCATCAGAGCTTGGGTGGGTCACTAGCTATATATATAACTGTAAGTTATAAACACTGAAAGAAATGGCATCCAAGGCTGTTAATTCTTTCGTTCTGGTTCTTATTATTATCTATGCTTCAGCTGCTGTTTTGGTTCAGTCGTTGGATGATGATCAGAAGGACTATCACCTGCGCGAAATGTATGTCTACTGCCACAACCAGGAACCTTCTTCTTTCTCCAGCCTAAGTTCCATTTCTTTCAACTTTTCACTCTTACTATATGCCACGAATCATTGCGCCGCAATAACTCGAGTTGTTGGAAGAAGGATACCTATGAATCTTATACCATTTTCTTACACACCCCCTTCAAACGAAAGCCAACTCACAAACATGAAGTCACTACAAAATATCTTACTTCTGCTGCAGAAAAAAACCGTAGCAAAAGATCTTCTATCCGCAGCAGAAACGTTTTTTGCGACGGAAACAAGCCGTCGCTACTGTCTGTTGTGTATAGAGCGTCGCCTAAGGTCTTTGCAACGGAGTAAGATTTCCGTAGCATATATTGATGACCTTTTATCCTTGGTCTTGCGCTACCGAAAGCTTCCGTCGCATAAGGAGATTGGAGTCATCTGCAATCATTTTTGGCGAGGACATGTTTTTTCCGTTGCATAAAACTTGCGTTTTTGCTACGGATTTTTATCCGTAGCAAGTATTTTGTAGCAAAAGAACGGATTTTTTATAGTGAGTTTGTCTAGAACAATCATATTTTGTGCTTTTAAATCAAAGATTAATATTGGGGTCGTGGAAATCGAAACATACAACTATTTGATTTTTAAAGGATCTGATATCTTATTATAAACCATTCAATTCTAACAACTCAAATTATTAAAAATATTTCAAAGGTGTACGGTTCTAGTTTCTTATCTTATTCGGTGCAAATATAGATTCCAACAACCTCATAGTAATATTTTTTGAAATATTATAATGCTAGTTAATAATATAATGAATTATACAATCTATAAATAATTAGTTATTCATGTATTTTATAACTAATTATATATTATAATTAGTAATTTTTTACACATAACTAGTTATACACGGTAAGTAGTTATTATCATAGATAACTTTTTATACCATGTAACTAGTTTTAGATAGTTATACTAATTATTAATTTAAATCGATCGTGTAATTAGTTACAGAAATTATAATTAATTGATTAATCGTGTAAATCCAATTATAGACTATTAGAATTAGTTATACACTTCTTTGGAGTCTCGGCGGAGTTCAGTCTAAGGGTCACCAAAACCTCGCCCGATAGACACACTTCTACTTAATTAAAAAGAAGGATTAAATACGGTACGGAAAGGTTTGTCATTTCATTATAATATATATTTCGAATTGTATAGAAATTAAAATACACTAGCTAAATTGCATATAAAAAGCATACTAATTTATGTCAATATATAAGGAAAATTATATAACGCTTTAAATTAAACTCGGAGATGAATCGGAAGCGGCTCCCGATAGATCGGCCGCCGGTCAAAATCCACACTAAACATTAGCAGTCCCATGTTGGCCTCTAAGGAATCGCCAAGGTCCAGTTGCAGTTCCCATCCTGTGATTCAAGTAAACAAATTAACCAAAACACATATGCTCTATCTATGCATGTAAAACAAAATGGATGAAGAAGTTCACCTCCAGATCCCAGCAAATACTCTTAGTGCCATGAAGATGGCCAGAGAAGTCCAGATCCCGACGAACCCACCCGATTTCGATAGAAGGTACACGGATGGAAGGGTCGCCATGGCTACCAAAACCTGAAAAAATGGGTGTTAATTAGTGGTGAAAATTAAGTGAATAATTTACCAATGTATAGGTATGTGATAATTACCGTGGAATAGCACGAGAATCTGAAATCTGATGTCCCGAAGTTCACTCCATCAAACACAAAGGCAATGGAGTTAAGTGGTTGTGTAGCTGCAACAAACTGTTCGTGGAAAAGGAGAGTTTCAGTCCCTTGTTACAGAAAATATGATGATCAAAGCATTCCGAAAACATGTCGTGTTTGATGGTCCCGGGAGATTTAATTCGATCCAAATAGCAAGTTTGGTTACGGAAATAAGATGAGATTCATAAACGATTTGAAAGAATGTTGCTATATGCAGTCCGTATCTTGACATAAATTGACTAATATGTTCTTAATAAAACACATATATTGCTATAATAATTCATATTGTATTAGTCATCAATACAATAAGGGTTGTGTGGAAGGTGAATCAACGAAGAGAGAAATTTACGGAGCCGCCATTGCCAAGCTCGTTGATTTTTCGAGAAGGGAGAGAATCTTAAGCAACCATTAATACGATACGAGTTATTTTAGCAAAATAATAAACATGTGTTTTTATTAAGGACATAATAATCATTTTATAGATAACGCAAAGTAAAATTCGGATCGCACATAGCAATCTGCGAGTTTGAAATCATCTCGAGTGTCTTTAAGGCGCAAGCAATTTTAATAGGAAAAGACGAAACTATCTTGTTGAGTTTGATAGTTTATGGGAAGGAGATGGTGTTAGAGGGGGGCGTACTAGTCATTTCACGAGATAAATTAATCAAATAATTATTTCCCTAAAACTAAAAAATTATCTTTTAATTTCCAATTTTCTACTGTACAGACGAGCTATTTTGCGAAATACCTTGCACATATTTCAAATCACCTCCGATCAAATCTCGAAATCAAAACCACACGACAGAAAATGGTTACGTACCGGGATGCCTATGGTTATAAAGTGAAGAACATTAGGATCTTTGGAGAAAACGGTGTCTCCAAAGTGCAAACCAGCTCCAACCACTCCGGCCAGAACCAACCCAGCAACCACACTCATCTGTGTGTACGTACAAAACATTTCATATATATATATATATATTCAGTTTTCTGGGTATGAATTTGTATTGATTCATATGTAATGAATAATGTTTGAGATGTTTACTTGCAAGACCCTGCTTGCAGCCTTTGTTGCCTTGTCGTAATCCTTCTCCGCAAACGCAGTAGCTATGATAGCCTGCAAAACAAGAAACAGTTTCTTAATCGGCCAAAACGGCCACCAGTGACCTTTAATGACGAACTGATTAGTGACCGTTATATGAAGCGGTCACATAATTACGGTCCCTTAAAACAGCATTTTCTTGTACGAGGAACAGCAGAGATAATATATCGAGTTGTGGATTAACCGGATTTTCGTACCTGGCCAGCAACTGCCAAGCCATCAGAAAGAAGGGAAGATGTCAACCAGACTTGCAAGCATATCTGGAAGGCAGCCATTGTGGTTGATCCAAGCCTTGTAGCCCTTGATGCAGCGAATGTTACACAAATTGTTGTTGCCATAACTTTTGCTAGTAGAAAAAATCCTGTTGTGCCACAATAAAATACTGTTTATGATTACTTAAAATTAGTGCTGGAAATTGGGACGAATTCGGGATACCCATATATATATTGTGTGGGTAACCATATCCGCAAAATATACTAAAACTGCAGTCAAATTCCAACCCCGTTCGGGGTTACGAGTACCCAATACTCCTGTACGGGTTAGGGTATTTATTAATATCCGAACAACCAAATCAAGAGCAGCAGAAAGTACAACTAAAGAGATAAGTTTCTAAGTTTACGGCTTTGTGATTATGAGTCATGAGAGGTGATGAGAGACGAATAGCTAGAGGCGAGAGCGAGAGATGAACCGATGAGGCAGTACTCACGGTTGCTTCGGTTAATTGGCCATTTTGGTTTTGGGATAATGGAACTACAAAAAAGGATCAATCGTCACAGAAAAACGATCAATAATCACAAGAACATACCAGAGTTTGGAATTGGTCACAAAAAATAGGTATTCCGATCACTAAACCTATTTTTTGTAACTAATTATGCATTTTCTGTGACTAAATAGTGAACCTTTTATGGTCATTATTGATCTTTTTTTTGTAGTATATGGGAGTTGGCCAGGTGAGACTTCTAGAGGAGAAATCAGAAGGCTGAAGGAGTTAAGCTGACAGTAGTAAAGTTTTGTTAATAATGTAGAAGAATATGATAATGTTACGGCCAAACCCCGAACCCGCATGAATATCAGGTACGCAAATTCTGCTGGAGTGAGATCAGGATTAGCCGATACCTAAACTTCGAGTCCTACGTAAAATCAACAGACTCGTTCATATATATATGCATCTCTTGTTTACCATTCTTAAGAAAGCGGCTGAATTGCAAGTCTCTGAGACTGGGAGGGAGGAGGTCAATCATTTTCATGAGTCTGATTAGTAAGATGACTGCCATCAAATACCTGAAGAAAATGATGCGTATCATAAGGTATTAAGGTCCAGAATTCAATCACATAAGCATATGAAAAACTACCAGATCGATCAGTGGGTGCTTACTGTGAAAGAACATGAGCAATGGCTGCACCACTAACTCCCAGCTTGCAAACAAATATGAATATTGGGTCCAGAATGATGTTTGTCACATCTCCAACAACTGCACAGGAACCAAATTAAACCCGAATGAGGGAACCGATTTCCGTGATGAGATAATCCGATTCGGTTTGATTACATTTTTTTTCCGACACTGAAATCTGTGGGGTGGATTGGACCGTGATCTGAGAGAACTTTTTTACTTACTGGTGGCATATAGCGGAGTTTCCGTGTCCTTTAATCCGCGGAAAATCCCTTGCATTGCTAGAGAAAGAAGAACTGCTGGAGAGCCTAATGATCTCAGTCTCAAGTACTTCAATGCAGGGACGAGCATTGCTGAACCCTGTTAAGATACCGTATATAAGGACGGAAAATTACGTCATATATAAACCAATTGTGAACCTCTACAACGACGAAAAACATTAATAATCATAGCAAGAAGTAAACAGGAATTGAAATTTTTACTAAAATGATAATTATGTATTCCCAACATCTAATCTGGCTACTCCATAATACATTAATTGCACTAGCGCACATTACCGGATACCGGATGAATCGGGGCGACACTGAATCCAATCGAAAAAAAATATTAATAATCATAACAAAAGTAAACAAGAACCATCATTTTGATGATTCTTGTAATTAAATTGGGTCATACGTTTTTATTCTAGAGTAGACTCAATCAAAATACGCATCGGGGTAAATTTCGAAAAATCGCTCGACTTACAGATTTGACACCCATGATGTGGAGTAGAGGACTTGCTGCAAAGACAAGGAACAAAGCTTGGGCAATCCCAAGGAACCCTCCAACAACCAATGCAGTGGATGCTGAAGGGATGTTCTTCTTAATTACTTGTGGATTAGTACTCTTATTACTAACAACTTCCCCATCAAGATGATCAAGAGATTTGACGTTGTTATCCTTTGGTGGATCGGGAAGACATTTCTCCAAGTCGGGATGTTCGTCGTCGGATCCTTCTTCTTCAGTCGTGTTCGACGACGACGAAGATTCCCCTGCCGATGATTCTTCCCCTGCCGCACCTTTAGGGGGCTGTTGGTTGATGATTCTCTGCACAGTTTCCTCCTCGGCGACAAATGAAGTCGTGATGCTGACTAGTGGGAATATGGTGACCTTTGATGCTTGGTTGAATATCGCTATTGCTACTCCCACTGCTGCTATCTCCACCGGTCCTATGTTGAAGAAAAAGTAATGAAACTAAAGTCAATATTCAACCATTGGATTGAAGATCATGGTACTATGGTAGTAAAAAAATTCATGTCAAAATTAATAATTATAAATAAATTCCATGTCAAAATCATGAGTCAGTCTTACAATTGTTTTTTGTTATGTCTACTTAATTTCTTATTATATAAGATAATTTTTTTAGTCATTTGGACAATTTTTTATTTATAAAACGAGGCGTGTGAGCGTAAAACGCTTATCTTTCATTCATAATCAAATGAGGCTGAAAATTTTTAAACAAGTCATATAAAATGTGCATTGATAAAGTAGAATCATTAGTAGGAATAGAATGAACATCAATAAATAAACGATGACCAAAGGCCTGCTAAAAAATTTGGTGGCCTGATTGCCTTCCTGACAGGACAATATTTTGTTATTATTTCGACACCCGCATCAGCAAGTTAATAAATTTCATAAATAACTAATATAATGCCATCTGATGCATTTATCAATCACTATAATGACATATGATGTATTTATCAGCAACTATATACAATACCGTGGATCACAATTTTACTCATCGTTAAACATTAGACACGTCTAAGAGTGGAAAATCTGATCTAATCAAACTAGACTTCAAGTAGTTCGAAAGTGCGAATAAATAAATAAAATCGGACTCTAAGTTTGAAATATATGTAGTTTGAGGCTTTTTAAGTAAAGCTTGAAAAATTAAAACCCGACCCGGCCAACTCGGACCTAGGCGAATGTAGTAACATAGTTACTAGTACTAGTAGAGCAGCATTTTCATGAAGTGAAAAACCCGGCCGTGCTTAGTCCGACCTGTCCGATCAGACCGGACTGGATAGTGTTAAGTTTGTTTGACCGAATCGGGTTTAGCCGGAAAGAAGAATAAGAAGAGAGAAGGAAGGAAGCAAACCTAAATGGCCAATGAAGACAGTATCAACTAAGGAAGCAACGGGGTCAGCTGCCAAAGCAATGGCAGCTGGTACAGCAATCCTAAGTATCTCCATTCCCAGTGTATCCATCTTCACCACAAGCCTGCATCACATCATAAACATCACTGATCATGCAACCACGAAATCGAAAACTATATATTAAATTAATATACAACTGATCACCTAGCATCTCTGAAGAAAACGAAGATCGGCAAGCTCTGCCATTGTTTCTTCATGCTCAGAGCACCTTCTTCAGCCATTGGAGTTGCAGATATTTTATTTGTCTCTTGTGTTGGCTACCAACAATCTTAACCTTTAAGCAACACTCTGGATGTTCTAGCTAGGCGATGTATGTACTTTATATAAAAACTAAATCTTTCATGTTAAAATTAATTTAAGGGGGCCGACCCTTCAAGTAACACCGTCCCTGGCAGTTCCAAAAGGTAGGGGGTAGCCTTCCCAGAGTATGGTCTAGCTGCACTGCTAGGAATTGGGAAAAGAGAACAAGTGTTGTAATGAAAACAGATGGCTAATCAACAGTAAACAAAACAATAATTACTAGTAATTTTTCCTATCAAGGGGTAATCTGCTGCAGGCTGGTCCTCTCTCAGTCAATAACTATGACGAATTGCCGCTCAAAATATCTATTGGTTCATTTGGCTACCCTAAATCACCAGGTTTCCAAATGAATGTTGTTTGTGCGGTGGTGCAGTCGACTTGGTGGGTTCGGAATGAGAATGGAGACAGTGGTGATGTTGCAAGAATCGAGATAACAAATATAAATAAAAGTTAAAAGTGAATAAAAATTAAAGTTATTATGATACAATGGTTCTTGACATATTAATCACTTTTAACTTTTATTTGTATTTGTTATCTCGATTCTGAATTAAAAAAATCAAGTTTGAGGATATAGGTTATAATATAGATACAATAGCACCGTCCTCTCTTCTTCCTCCCGACAAAGATGACCGCCACGTGGCATGGTGTAAGGCACGAGGTGGTTGGGGAAATTAATATTTTAGTGTTTGCAAAACAACAGTCTGTACATAAAGTTGAGAGGTGTATGATAATATAAAAATGTATTATTATAAAACTCTCAATTATGTTAGGGGCTAACACTTCAAGTAACACCTTCCCTGGCAAGTACCATGAAGTTGGACTAGTTTTCTTCTTTTGTCGGTGGCCTTGGAACCATGGAACGAGGTTATGATCCAGAAGCCGGCGGCCGTTTCTTCACTCCAATACTTGCTAATGCAAAACAGACAAAATCTTATTTTATACTATATATTCTAGCCAATTAGCAGATGACACGATAGCTTCTTTTTTTTTTCTTGGTTCTTTACAGTAAGTAGGATAGATCGGCTCTCGACGTCTACGAATAATATCTCTAATTAGTTTCAGTCTGATCCTCATTCTGAACGTTGTTACTCTGCACCACTGCCACAGTCTCTTTTCCTGCAGTGAATTTCTTTACCCAGGAAGATGCTGCTTTCTTCCGCTATACTTTTCATGCAAGAACCTGTCTTTCACTGCCTTCAGTACTGGAGGAGTAACAATATCGGGCTGACGTGAGTTACTGGATCTTGAAAGAGGCTTGTTTTGTTCAGAAGATGGCCTCTCAGAGAACTTTTCAAGAGACAGCAGCTTCTGCTTCATATTCTTTGGAGTTGAGGGCTTCTGCTTCATTTACTATCTCAATTTCAGCTGCGGCCATTGTGAATTTGGTGATGGTGATGAATGATATAAGGATAAGAAGGGAAAATAAGATAAATATCGTGACATTTGTTAGATAAGATGACGTCGAAGTGAGATAGAATTTGTTAGATAAGATTGTGCGATGTTAATGACTTGTGTTTTTCTGTATCAATTGGTATATAGGAATTAAAGAGAGTGATTAGTTTATAAATTGAGATAATATATGAGATCAAAAATAAAATGTGAAATGGAAATTTAATATTCGAATAATTGTGAACCGTCGAGATCGCAAACTGAAAAATGGACGTTGATGATGGACCAAAAAAAACTGGGCACACCGAAAATTTCGGTATACCAGGTATACCGAAAAATTCACCAATTTTAATTATATTTATATATATATATTAGTTTAGATTTAGATGAGTCTAGATGAATACTTAATACTTTCAGTTAAAAATTGATACAAATACTTTTGTCTCACATGGAACAACTTTCTCCTTCAATAGCCGAACGAATAAACTAACCCCTAAATCGCAAACTTACTACAGTTCAAAAAAACAAATCAAATCATGAATTATATAATAATATAATTTATCTTGATAAAATAATATAATAATTTAATTACATTACAGAAGAACGAACATGACAACACTCTTTCCCTCATCATCATGCTATAAATAGTGCTGGCACTCAGCCCACACTACGTACTCATATATAAAAAAACATAATTATATATTATACGGGACGAAAGAAATGACGTTCAAAGTTATTTCTTTCGTCCTTACTTTTATTATTATTTTTATCGGTGTTTTGATTGTTTCGGTTCAGTCGTTCGACGAGAAAAGGAACAATGATCAACTGCCCCAAATGCTTACCACTACCACGACCAACAGGAAGCTGTTGCTTCTTTCTCCAGGCAATTAATTAAAAGCTCTTTTCAGTATGAGTTTATTATTTATGTCAAAATTATTACATCTCAAATAATTCGAGTTGTTAAGAGTAGATTTTGATTGATATTTTATATTTATTCATTAACACACCCCCTCAAACGTAACCGGAAGTTCTCAGAAGAGTTGAGATTTGCATAACTTCACGCGATAAGTCATGTATGAGGACTACCGGCAAATTGTTTGTCACTGTTTTTAGCATCGGGTGGGTTGTGTTGAGTTGGGTTACGACGGTTGGGGTTGCTAATCAATATTGCTCTTAAATCAATTATGTGATTTTTATGTCTTTGTTTCTTACGCACAGCAAAATCTCCAACGGAAGATTGCGGCAGAGGTTGTTGCTACAAAGTTCTTGTATGGTGTACTTACTGCTGCAAGGAGGAGGACCAACCAACGGCGACATTCAATGGATCCACCGCTCCTAGTCCTCTCTATGGTCAGTAGTACAAAACCCTTTGAAAATCCGAAAACCCGCAAATCCATTTTCAAACCAATCGAGCCGCTCAAAACCGTTTGAAAACCATTATGACCGCCGCTGTGGTTTTGTTGTTAACAGCACCGCAAATTTTACGGGGTTAGGGTTGATGTCATGACGGATATCATGATATTCGACCCATCACCATTCCCGACCCGCTTATCTAATATACGTTGATTCAGTGGCTGAGCCACTTGAGAAGGACGGGTGCTTTGCATCCCCTAGGAAATTACCAAAAAAACCCTGCATATTACTAGTATTATTCACCAAATGTTGGACTTGTCACGGCAAGCATCACTTGAATTACCAACTCTACCTACTGAATTTACTTTTCGGTGTTAATGTATTTGCAATGTTATTTATAATATAAAATAAGTTTATAATTACTCTTATAATATTTGGAGCCAGTACAATGCTTTCAAAATATAAAACTACACCGTAATTTGTTGGAAACAATCTGCATTGAATTATTATTCAAGTATTTTGCGAATTTTAATTATTATGATGTTGACTTCTAATTCTATATAGAGTTGAATTTTTATTATGTAGTTGAATTTTTTTTTATGATGAAAAACAAAATACTCCTTTGGTAGATTGATTTTAATTTTCACTTTTCAGCAAAGAAAACTGAGAAGCTTTACTCTATTGCTAACGGATCAAGGGCCTAACTATCAAGTTGAAAAGGAACGGCAACAAGAAGGCAAGAACTCGAAGGGGGTAGTAAAGTACTTTGTGACTTAATTATAATAATAATAATAATAACAATAATACATATAAAATTATAACTCGGCACCAAATATATAATCCAAGGACCTCATAGCTAGTAAGATGTGTTGGCCACCCTTATGCTTAACTATACCATAATAGTACAAATAAAATACATATAAAGTATAATTATAATTAAATTATCCAAAGTTGTGTGTCCATTCTTTTCAAAGTTAAAAATGTATATGATTAAACTTTTAGTTTGCAGTCACACTAATTACTAAATTAAATTGAGTCGGTTGCTAATGTTTTATTTTAACATCCCATCTTGATAAACTGTTTCGACTCTTTTGGTATTTTTATGGTTGAATCGTAGTGATCGGTGATTATTCATTAAATATATTTCGATTTCCTTCTTCAATATAAAAAAGTCTGAAACAAATATTTAAACAGCGAGTTTTGATAGAAAGGATGAGTTGACATTCGTCTTCTAAATACTTATTGCATTAGCCGCATCAGCATTTCGTTCAAAAAATATAACGAAATGGTAACTAAAAAAGCGAATTTATAATTTAATAATATTTGATAAACATAATTTAACTAAATAATTAGCGTAATCATAAATTAAAATTTAATAATATCCGATATATTTAACTCATTTTCTCTCATGTATCCGGCATAAATATAGATTCCGAAATTAGTAAATGCAATATTTAATTTACAGGCTTTTATCCTACGTGGCCATTAATTTAGTCCGTTGGGCCTCCTTATATAATTTGGTGCCCATCACAACCAATAAAATTAAATTAGTTAGCCGTGCATGCATGCATACGCTCCTTTTATACGTAACCATACATTTTGACTTCTTTGTCCCCCCAAATTCCAGTTAATTACTTCAGGACCACCTGGAAATCAGGTAGCGAATATTTGGGTATACATATATCTGTCTTATTTTTAGGACTATAGGTACCCATAATATTTATCATATTTATATCTAATGGAATTTTAGATCGAAAATTATCATATTTAGTTTCCATGGGTTACCCACAAATCCCATTTAAATATTATGAGTATCCATAATACCCATTACGTACCATGTATATCACTTTCCACTGCTAATTGTCAGCCAATACGGCATGCTAACGTGTAACTTGGCAAAAATTACAGAGTATTGTTATGGGGTATTTGGGTTACCTCATGTTACTTGGGTATTTTACGGGAAGATCGGAATAAGGACTACCTGCAACACTTCGAAGAATTATGTAAGGACCATATGATCGAGCCACACAATAAACTATCCGTTAATTCATATGAGTATAAAATATGAGATGAATATTTGTCACAGGTATGGATACCCGTCCCGTTGTCCAGCCCTACCTTGGTAGTATAGTGCTAATAAAGGATTTTCTAATAGCAAACGTGCGCTTTGGCGTTGAGGTCGGCACACAGTAAGTGGAGAAACCAATTGACAAAGAAAGTAGAAATAAAATAACAGTATGATTGATTCTGATGATCATCATATGAACAAATCCTCCATAATGTCCCAGTTGCAGTAATTATCATAATTAACAATATTGTAATTACTATCTTCTCCCCCAGACGACAATATTATCTGATCGCCATCATCACAACCGTCCAAAACACTTGCAGCCATTAAAGGGTCGCCATCATGATGATTAATGCAACCATTAAGCGGATGAAACCCGGAGGATGATGCAGTAGTAGCAGTAATGGTACTGGCCGCCGCGGATTCGAACCCAGTACACCCTACCCCCGACGACATTGTATGATGATTTGATGACATCATCATAACACCGTGGTGATGGTCGCTGAATAGTGGGATTTTGACGTCATTATTAATACCTTGTCCTTCTATCAACATGGTGTCACGAGGATGATGGTGTTCAAGTGAAGTGGACATGGATGAACCACCGGTAGCGGTTGAGGTGCTTCCTTCGTTGTAATTAGTTGTCGTGCTCGAGGTTAGCATCGTGGTCATCTTCGTTCGTTTCTTGAGGGTTGTGTTCCAGAAGTTCTTTATCTCGTTGTCTGTTCTTCCAGGCAGCCTAGCAGCAATTTGAGACCACCTAAACCATATAGAACAAAGTAGTCATGCATTGGCACAAAGCCAACAATTTAGTCAAGTAAGGTCTATGGACTCCACTTGACCCGAATCGGCCAAAGTACAATAGTAAGCAGAAATTCTGGCTGCGTCACTGCATGTATGTAGGGGATCAGATCGGACAGATTTCTCATATGTACCTGTTTCCGAGAAGGGAATGGAGGTGGAGGATGAGATGTTGTTCGTAAGGGGAGAAAGGTCCGCGCTTGAGATCAGGCCTCAAGTAGTTAATCCATCGAAGGCGGCAGCTCTTCCCACATCTTTGGAGGCCAGCATTCCTAGCTATCTCACCCCAACAACCTAACCGCCGCCCTGTGTTCGACGACATGTACTTCTTCAGCTTCTCATCTTCCGCCGCCGACCACAGCCCTCTCCTCAACTTACTACTTATGGTATTACTATCATTGCTCATCTCGTTCTGTTATGTTTTTTTTGGGTAGTTAGTTAGGACTTTGGAGAATAGAAGTATGGGACACACATATAAACATATAGAAAGTAGTAAGTGGTCCATGCAATCATTTATAGTACCAATGATGGAATGAGGGTG
This sequence comes from Linum usitatissimum, assembly GCA_030674075.2. Taxonomy (NCBI): domain Eukaryota; kingdom Viridiplantae; phylum Streptophyta; class Magnoliopsida; order Malpighiales; family Linaceae; genus Linum; species Linum usitatissimum. Next base: position 1,826,525 of record JAUJYP020001410.1, on the reverse strand, counting down.
GGCCAAGGTCCTCCGATCACAGAACGACATGAACCCTAATGTAAAATTCTCGAAATCAAAATCCATGTCCAGTGCATTTTCAGATTTTTCGTTTGTGGTGTTTTCAAACTCGGCTCATACTTCAAGTTTGGCTAGGGATCTCCATATATTCGTGTACGGACTCTCTGAACTTCACTTGGAGATTAATTTTCGTAGAACTCCATGTATAATTTTTTCTGTTAGTCAAAAGATTGAACAAAAAGAATTAGTATGTACAACAAACTATAATATCCACAAATATTAATTTTTTTTCTTCGAAATAATTTGTCATTTTTATCCATCAAAACGTCAATAGAGGTGTGTGATATCGGAAAAAACGGCACCGTAATGGTGCATGTATATTGTAGATGGAGAGAAGCTAGCTACGAGCGATGATGAGCGATGATTGTGATTACATACGGCAAGGAATTTGCTTAGCTACGAATATTATATAATTCATTTTGCCTTTTTTACGGTTCATCTCATAATTATTAACTTCTTTTTTCCTATTGGAAACTACCAAGTTTGTGTGTTGTTTAGTGGATTAAATAAATAATTAGGGTCACTGAGTTAGTGGTGGGGAAATGCTTAAGGGACTGATAATAGTGGAACTATGATGGTCGGATATCTTAAATAAAATTTTGAATTTGGAGTGAATGTGAAGGATGTTGAAGGCATTTTAATCCTCGTCATACCATACTTGTTATTTGCTTCTTATATATAACTTTTTGCTGATAACACACCAATGACATATGGAAAAAAAACGTAAGTATTTGTCTGTCGTATCAGATTATTTGTCGGTCAGTATCGAAACGGGACTGAGTGGTGGGATTTGAAAAAGAGTGCAAGAATGGAGTGATGGCAATGGTTGGGGAGATGTCTCTTCTTGTCTATTGGATCTAGCTAGTGTTTCCATTTCTGGAGTATCTTTTAATGCATTTTTCTTTACTCTTTCAAGGTAATCATCATCATTATAGTTTAATTATGAGCTAGCTAGCCCCATATTTAGACATAACCTAGACTACCATAAATATCTTTATTTCTCTAATTACCCTTTGGTTTTCTTTACTCTCTCTTCAATCAAAACTAACCAACTCGGTCCGGTGTTAATCCGATCAAAATTACTCAAATCGATTGATAGTTCATAATTCATTATTCACTCGATCCGAAAATCTCAAACCCCTCGAATGCGGGTGAATTGCGATTTGATTTTTCATGTAACATGATCAATATAATAGGATTTATGCTAGGTGTTTCAGTTCGGGTTTAAGCTGGTTCAGGTGGTTCTCTACATTTCATGTGGAAATCGATCAAGGAGGGTAGAAGTTATTTTCTTGGTGTTTTACCCTTCGATACTGTGACAAACTTTCAAACTAGGGAGCCAAAAACACTAACTAAATCATAAAAGAATCTGTATAATAAGTGACAAAAAATCACTTGTTGTATATTGCCCTCACGCAGGATTGAACTACGGACCTTCAGTTTACAAGACTGACGCTCTACCACTGAGCTATAAGGGCAATTGGCATATAAAACCAGGCATGTTCAATTTACTCAACTAATACTAGAAATTATATTAACAACGAATGTCCACTGACAAACGGGTAATGAACATCTCCATATGAGTCTCACCTAGCACGAGACGCACATTCAGAAATGGTATTGGCCTACGGCACATGTATTCGACTAAGAGGTCGGATGAATGAGTGAAGACTCGGTTTGAACTTAGCTCGATGCTCTTGCTCACGAAGACCATACAAACTACCTGAAATCCTCCATGAAACAATCTCTACACAAGTTTAATTACACGATGCTTTCTCACTTTCTAGTGCAAGGGTTTAACTGGAACATGGCAGGAGATCGAATATGGGAAATGGGTTGCCAGCTTCTTCAACTGTAGTAATGGAACATTCCATAACAAGGAGAAAGATTCATACTTTTGAGCCGATAAACAAATCTCCTTCTATTCAAAAGATGTATATTATTGTAAATCAGCAACGCCGAGAATACAGAAAAGGGACTTAAAAAGAGTGTAGCAAATTCGCAACCGGCTCAGTTTAGTCGGATATTGCACGCTGAACCAAATTCATTATTTTCATCACAATCACAGTTGTGCCGGAACGGTGGGCAGGCAGCAGTCAATAACAGAACCAAAAAAAGACCTGCAATCTTCCTCCTTCCAGATGAGGTAATTCAAGCAGTGTCTCGTCTAGGCCGAACTGAAGTTGATTGGTTCCCGGAGAGACCTCTCCATCTGTTGTGCCCTTGTCTTGATGGACATGTCGAACACCTTCTGGGAGAACTCAACCACGAGGCCTCCGAGGATGCTAGCATCAATCTACCGAAACAAAATAAAAAACAAGAGAAAGTAAGCTGCTGAATATGTCCATTGGTAATCTAGTTTCGAGATATTGTACCACGTACCTTCTGCTCAAGTGTCACCTTCTTCCCTTGTCCGATAATCTCCTGCAGGATCTCCTTCAGTTCTTTCTCCTCAGAAGCAGGCAGGGGCTGGTACAAACCATGTCACTTTTTCAGACTATAAAACTTTGCTTTTTGTAAAAAGACTATGAACAAAACTCATTTGTATAACGCCCTTCTTTACTATACATCCTACCAATTCACAGGTTACAAAAGACTCCCAAGGTATCACCAATTACTACTTGCTATATGAGAATAGAATACTAAATGAACGAAACACAGGTATTAGCAGGAAGAAAAAATGAGGCATTGGTTATCATTCGTATTATTTAGGAAAATAATGTGCAGATGCTAGTAAACCTCACCTCAACTGTTGTCACGGTAGCCTTAACAATTCCTTTATCTGCCATGGTCAGCTGTGCAAACTTCTTGGCTATGGTATCGACATTTCTCAACCTTCCGTTCTGAGCAAGGACAACTGACGGGGAAAACAATAAGTGAAAGCTCATCACCAAAAACACCTTAAATAGAATAATTATGATCAATTTAATTAATCAAACTATAGGCCTCAATCAAGTCTCTATGGTTGGCATTGGTGATATAGTATTCAGCCAAAAACTCTGCTAGCATAAGGTATTGGATGCAGTGAAATTCCAACGACAGTCTTGAAAGCCAATACTTGTTCATCCAAACTCGACAAGAGAATTGTAATGCCGGTGCAAGCTAGTGACATTTTTGTTCTAGTCTACTATCTAGTACCATTATAGTGGGGGACGCAACATCTCATACAGTGAAAGATAATTAGGTGTGGTTATTTTTTCATTAAAAAAACGTGGCTCCATACTAAGAAAGTTCAGACTAGTTCACAGGACTGACCTAAAAGTTGACCAGTCCAATTAGACAGGTAACCAGCATGATAAAGATAACAAAACCCCATTGAAAGAAAGATGATAATGAAAATGATAAGAGAAAGAACTAGGGAAGAAAGTAGCACAAGGAGGGGAAAGTTTCTCAATGCTAAACTAGGGGTTAGATACAGAACGCACTTGGTTAGTATCCACATTGCTATGCAACAGCCGGTACAAATTCTGAGTATAACATAACAGAGCATCATTCAAGTAATCAGGTAGCAAGATAAAGAAGTCAATACTGGTAGAAGATATTCTTACCCAAGAAGGTCTTGGTAGTTTCACAGAATTTGGCTTGTTCAGTAATATCATTAATGGCCTTAACTCTAGTATCAGCAGGCACTGACATATCCTTGGTGAACTGAGAGAAGGTAGGACTTTTCTCTAAAGCTTGAACAAGGTCAAGAAGTTCAGCCTCCACTTTATCTAGAGTATTAGCCTTTTTGGCTGCAATGAATAGAGCAGATGCATAATTGGCAGCTCCTCCGTACAAAGCAATAGGCACCTAAACGAAGAACAGAGACAATAAGAGTGATAAGTGATAAGTGATAACAAAGATTGAAAATTTACAGATCAGTACAAGCATTTGCATACTCAACCATACAGTTTTAACAGTTAAGCATTTTCAACATCAATTTCATCTCCTTAAATAACCACGACTAGTAAATGCATACAGATTCATAATCATAGAAGCGCTCAAAAGACAAATGATCTAGACAGACTCAAGCAAGTTAGCAAATGTCCTCAAGAATAGATGCAACAACAATTCTAGCTAGCATAATGAGGCAAGAAAGCATCAACGTTATACAGGTGAGTGAATGTCCCTATATAGAAGTTAGACCATGAAGCAACCAGGCTAAAAAATCCCCATCATCAGAAATTCTAGTGAATAGAAAAATGTATACACATGGTAAAGAAACTGTAACTAGGAGTGAAAGGAGTAGAAAATTACCTTAATTTTCACTTCCTTCGGTGGTGCAGCTGCAGTGGCATAATTCCTTGACGACTGCAAGAAGTCACATTTAAATGCCTAATGTGAATAATTAACTGAAATGCGGTTGCATTAGCAGCGAGAGAACCAAATAACACAAAATAAAACCATAACTTTCATCATCAGACACGAAAATGAAACACAACGATAACATACAGAAAACACCCAAATTAAAAACTGGCGTTCCCAAACCTAGACTGAGGGATAAACGCCGATTCTCAATTCGGAACCTCCCCAGATTCGACAAACCAAATGAACCACAACCATAAGGAAAAACCCAAAGAGAGGGAACGACAGTGCGACTATCCGTATTGATGCTGACCTCAGATGATGAATTGAACGCCGGGGAGAGGATTGCGCGGCTCTGAGGAGCGAGAGAGGAATCGGATCTGGCGATCCTGTTGATTAGTGGAAGTGCTGATCTGATACGGCCAGCCATTGTTCCTTAATCGGGGGTGAGGAGGGAGCTTAGGATTGGAAGAGACGAAGAGGAATAAGCTTGAACTGGATTCCGCTTGCAAAATGGTGAAACTGTGATTTTGTTCTTGCTTTTCCTGTCGAGGGTTTTCTGCTTTCTTTGTTCTATCACGACTGTGAGAAGAATATGTGGGCCCAATATCTGAACTTACAACCGGATAATGGGCTTCCTATGACCGGCCTGGTGACAACTAGCAGGATCAGGCCCGCTAAATAAGTTGGTTTTGTCACATATCTAGGTTTGGGATTGTTTTTATCTAATCATTAGTGTTTTTTTTGTTATTCTAAACCGAGGAAAATGACTGTTTTTTATTTAAAAAGTAAAATTGTAAAATAAATAATTTTTTATTTTTTAAAATTTTAAAATTTAAATTGAAATTTTATCTAATTTTATTAATCATCAATTTGAAGTGAAATCAGAATCGTTAGACTCCAATGAAATCATAAAATGTTGATGTCACATAGTGAAGATGGTGACGTTATCGACTGTGTAGATGTATACAAGCAACCATCTTTTAACCATCCGCTCCTTGCTAATCATACCCTGCAAGTAAGCGGTTATACCCATCGCTAATTTCGTATGGATCATTCGGAATCTATGTTGATGACGATACTGGAGTAATGTAATTTTGTTGCAGATGAAACCCAGTTCGTATCCTGTTTCCATCAAAGGAAAAGCCTCATCGTCAAGCAATTCACAAAAAATGGCGAACCAAACATACTGTCCTCGAGGGACGATCCCAATTGCAAGACATCAGACGGCTTTTCCGCCCAAAAGGAAATCTACTACTAAAACTCAGGCAATCGACGGCTGCTTTCACGAGGTATAATTTGTGACAGAACCGCAGTTCTGTCGCATAATCTTTATTTTCCTGTCGCAAATTCTTCTGTCACAGGAAGACTAGTTTTCTGCAGTGAATATTGTGCAAACAGTATGCTTATGTATCTATGACCGGAGATAATTACTATGGAACTAATGCCAAGTTCAATGTGTGGGACCCACTGTGGAGATTCACAACTAGAAACTCGCTGAACAAAAAGAGTCATGGTAAACTGGATGCAAATGGAATCATGTTTCTATATGAAAAATAAATTTTCGGCGGGTGATTTGGATGAGTGATTTTAGATGATTTGTATTTTTGAAGATTTCATCCAAAATCATCCGTTTGGATATCAAAAAGAGAAGAAATGTTGACAAATTTGAAAGCACCTTGTGAGTCCGGAGAGAATTTCGTAATTACCGAGGAGATTTAAAAATTTCGGAAAAAATAAAGAAGATTTGAGAATTTTAACCAAAATTTTATATTTTATTTTATTTGAAATATGGTAGATAGTTGACTCGCGACTCAATATTCGTTTCGACAATTCATTATTTTACGGACCCCAAATTTCTCAAAAGTTTTCTTTTGAGTCTCGAAAATATAATATCTAATTGGTCTTATTGATACCCAAGCTGGAGATTATACACCATATGTCATTTTCATCAGTAAGTTGATGTTAATCTAAGAAAAAAACATTAAACTAGTGCACTTAAGCCTTTGTCCTATTATTATTTACTCCCACAAAGGCAATTTGACAACTTGTTTCTGAGCTGAATTGGTCTACAAAACTTAAATAATTATCAACCAATCATTTGAATAATAGTTAAATCATGATTAGAAAATCCTTATATATAAGATTGCATGACATGTGGTTTTGTTTTATTGATCTAGTTAATAATACTTATTTCTAAAGCTATTCGACGTGATTTCTATATCTAATTTGATATATATCGAGATTCAATGAGTTATGAGTTGTAATAGTATGCTAAATTTTGTTAACATATAGACATATATCGAGATCCGATATACAATCTTATCTGCAATTGCACGTACTTTCAACATCTCAAAAACAATAATGTAGTAAGTCTATTTTCATATATTTCAGTTTACTTAATAGACACCAACTTATTACTTTCCTTTTTAACTCAATTGGCAATTAGTATCTTCAAGCTAAAATGTTAATTTCTTGATTTATTTATTTTAATTAATATTTTATTAATAAAGGGTTTATAGTTTAGTGGTAAAGCATTTGACTGTAGATCAAGAGGTCACTGGTTTAAATCTAGTTGGACCATTCATTTATATTTTTTTTAGAAACAAAAGGAATTATTCATAAATAAATGGATATTTCCAAAATAATTTCTTGTAATTTTGGATGTTTCCACGATTAACATCATATTTCAAGTCATTTTGGTAAAAAAAACATTTTGTAAGGTAAATCTTAATGAGCAACTTTTTCATGAAAAATCTTATATATATGGTTGCATTGGTTTTGTTTGTTGAATAAATTAATCATGCTTACATTTTATTTTCTTATAAATAAATATATGATTTTTAATCTACAAATGGGTAAAATAATACATTTTATACAAAAATTGTTGATATATATCAGTTTTTAATTCGCGCAATCCATTTTTTTAGCATGAGTGGAGGTGACCTCAATATGGTCGAAGGTGCGTGTGCCCAACAGGCACAGTCACTTAGTCTTCGTCAATCTCATCGGTCGATCGATGCTGCCAACGAGAGCAGGAAGTCGTTATTTAGAGGCGGTGGAGGAAGGTGGTGAAAACACAGTTATTAATCACATTACAAATTCTCATAATTCTTTCTAATAAAACAAATATTAATCTGTTTAATTATATTGAAATACGAACGACCCAAAATAAAAGACGAACAACATATAATAATCAAAGAGAGGCAGGTGAATAACATCATATTGCATGCCATTTTCAGTACGGAAAATTGACAGCCGCAAAAAAATAGGGAAAAAATTCACTATCACTTAATTTTACCAAAATTGAAATGTAAAAAGATTAGAAATGAAAAGACTAGAAAAGCAAGGATCACGAGGATGAGTATGAAGAAGAAGAAGAAGAAGAAGAAGAAGAAGAAGAAGAAGAAGAAGAAGAAGAAGAAGAAGAAGAAGAAGAAGAAGAAGAAGAAGAAGAAGAAGAAGAAGAAGAAGAAGAAGAAGAAGAAGAAGAAGAAGAAGAAGAAGAAGAAGAAGAAGAAGAAGAAGAAGAAGAAGAAGAAGAAGAAGAAGAAGAAGAAGAAGAAGAAGAAGAAGAAGAAGAAGAAGAAGAAGAAGAAGAAGAAGAAGAAGAAGAAGAAGAAGAAGAAGAAGAAGAAGAAGAAGAAGAAGAAGAAGAAGAAGAAGAAGAAGAAGAAGAAGAAGAAGAAGAAGAAGAAGAAGAAGAAGAAGAAGAAGAAGAAGAAGAAGAAGAAGAAGAAGAAGAAGAAGAAGAAGAAGAAGAAGAAGAAGAAGAAGAAGAAGAAGAAGAAGAAGAAGAAGAAGAAGAAGAAGAAGAAGAAGAAGAAGAAGAAGAAGAAGAAGAAGAAGAAGAAGAAGAAGAAGAAGAAGAAGAAGAAGAAGAAGAAGAAGAAGAAGAAGAAGAAGAAGAAGAAGAAGAAGAAGAAGAAGAAGAAGAAGAAGAAGAAGAAGAAGAAGAAGAAGAAGAAGAAGAAGAAGAAGAAGAAGAAGAAGAAGAAGAAGAAGAAGAAGAAGAAGAAGAAGAAGAAGAAGAAGAAGAAGAAGAAGAAGAAGAAGAAGAAGAAGAAGAAGAAGAAGAAGAAGAAGAAGAAGAAGAAGAAGAAGAAGAAGAAGAAGAAGAAGAAGAAGAAGAAGAAGAAGAAGAAGAAGAAGAAGAAGAAGAAGAAGAAGAAGAAGAAGAAGAAGAAGAAGAAGAAGAAGAAGAAGAAGAAGAAGAAGAAGAAGAAGAAGAAGAAGAAGAAGAAGAAGAAGAAGAAGAAGAAGAAGAAGAAGAAGAAGAAGAAGAAGAAGAAGAAGAAGAAGAAGAAGAAGAAGAAGAAGAAGAAGAAGAAGAAGAAGAAGAAGAAGAAGAAGAAGAAGAAGAAGAAGAAGAAGAAGAAGAAGAAGAAGAAGAAGAAGAAGAAGAAGAAGAAGAAGAAGAAGAAGAAGAAGAAGAAGAAGAAGAAGAAGAAGAAGAAGAAGAAGAAGAAGAAGAAGAAGAAGAAGAAGAAGAAGAAGAAGAAGAAGAAGAAGAAGAAGAAGAAGAAGAAGAAGAAGAAGAAGAAGAAGAAGAAGAAGAAGAAGAAGAAGAAGAAGAAGAAGAAGAAGACTAGATGATTCCTCACAAACACGGTATTAAATGGTGGATTCAGAATAATTTATTGATGTATCGGACTGAATTATATAGAATTTGAAATGTATTACGTTGAATATGAAAAATATACTCATTCGTCTCAAAGTTTAAAAATGAATTTGATCGCGGTCTAAAAAAGGCTTTTCCTAAATTTTTCACTGATAACAAGTAGATGAACTAGGTAATTGGTTTATGCCATAATCTAACGAACATGGTGATTTACGATGCAGACAGAGTCGGATTTATTCTATGTAGGATGATTTCAAGTTAAATTTAAATTTTGAGCCCCTTAATACTCTTAAACGAACAAACCTTAACACAACAAAACCTAACCTAAATTCCAAAACCATGCCCATCCTGACTAGGGCGGCGAGGAGTGATCAGTTAGCCAGATTTTTTTTATAGACATGATTTAATATTAAAGAACTCAGGAAAATCAAATGAAACTAAAATAACACGAAATGATCACACCTGCACAACGTTAGGCTTGCTGGGTAGCCCTAGGTTGTGTGGTTTTGTTAATCTCCATTTTCATACATACATTTTGTTCATAAATTATTAGCCAAATAAAAAGAAGCATGTATGATTAAGGAGTAGTTTCCAAATGAAATGGAGATTAACAAAGTCACACAGTATGGCACTGTTCAGGTAGCGTGTCGCTATCCAACCAGCACCGCGTTGTACATGGTATGGTAATTACCACTTTATATTATTTTAATTTTAATCGATCTTTCTAAATTATTTCATATTAAAATGTGTTTACGAAAATAATTCCCAGCGGGCCCAACCCGGGCAATTTGCCCAGAGAACATGCAGAATGACTGGATTATTATGGGGGGAAAAATATGCCGAATGACTCACACTAAGACTCAATCCACCATTAATACAAATTGACAGAAAATGGTCCCTAAAACTGAACTTGTCATTTTCAATTCATAGAGTCGACATAAAATGAAATCATGAATAAGGCACACTATGCAAGTAGCTGGTAGCGGTAGGGTATTTTAATTTAATCATCCATCAATCTATATCTAACTTATTAAGGGCAATGAATTTCGAATTACGGAGTTTCGAATTTTTGTTGGTTGTTTTGATTTCTAGTTTGGTAGTTTTTAATTAATTTTTTTTAGAATAATTGGAAGTACGAATGTATTAACTTTCTCTATCCATTTAAGGATATGCGCTTCACCCGTTCTGTTAAGTGTTGTTAGACATTCTCACTCCCAAAAGCTAGTTTGATGAGTGAGGCTTCCCCTCACACTTATAAATAACACCCAACTCCTTCCATTGATCTCCATTCTATCGATAATTCATTTGATGGAATGAGCATCTATGACGACCCTGCTAACAGGGGTGGAATTAGGGTGTGGTTGGGGGAGTCTCGGCTCATCCGAGTTCCGGCCCCGACCATTAATTTTGGAGGTATATTTACAACTTTACGTGTTCGGTTCAGGGTAATTTTGATCTCGACTCAGTGCTTGATCATGTTAGGACTTTAGGGACCTAGTGAGAGTCCCGACTATCTTATTTTCTGGTCTATAGTACTAAATTATATGTACAATTTTGATAATTTGAAGTTCTGGTCTTCTACTTATTTGTTTAGACTAAGTAACAATTATAAATGTAGTTCCAAATATTCAAATATAAGACATAAAACACGTCGGTGACACATATATTATATTTAACTAAAAACTACAATGAATTTGTTTTTATTTTAAATTATTATTATGATTAATTCATCAAATAATTACTCATTAAATATATAAATTTTCAATTAAAATCCGGCTTATCCGATTCTGCCATAACTACTAATTATAACCCTTTCAGAAAAAAAGTTGGTATGTAGAAGTGTCAACCTGGCCTAGTCAGCACGTGATACGTACTGAATACAGGTATTTTGATAGGTGATGAAAATGAATACTCATGAATGATAATGAATAATTTATTTGATAAAAATGACTAAAATGAATAGACTAGAAAAGCAAGGATCACGGGGGAATAAGGAAAACCAGGAGAAATAAAACAGGGTGCCAGGCTGGCAGCATCAGCATCCGGATTTCCGGGGGCTGCCGCCGGCCGATCTGTGGACGAGTCTGGAGCAGATTTGAAATCCAGACGAAAAAGAATTTTAGGATTTCTAAAATAATTCTGGACCGTTATATTTTATGAATTTTAAATTTAACGATTTTTATAAAAAAAGCACAAAAAGAAATTTAACAAAAAAAAATTAATTTATTATTTATTTCGAGTTTGAGTTTAGTTAGTGTTTGGGTTTTGGGTTTTAGATTTTGGGTTTGGATTTTAAATTTTGAATTTTTAAGTTTAGCGTCTAGATTATTAGGTTTTCAATTTTAGATTTTAGATTTTGAATTTTACATTTGGGTTATTAAAAAGCTGAAAATCTAAAAATAAAAAATATTTCGGAAATACTATAAATACCTTACAATCAAAAATCTTGAAAATCCTGAAACCTTTTTGCCTGAATTTAAAACCGTTCTCGACGAGTCTTCACACGAACAACTACCTACGGCGCCTCCATTTACTACTACTACAAGACCAGTCAATGCATTGCCCTCGTGAATACGCGTCCACGCTTACTCTTTTATTTGCTTAGAATATAATCATCGTGTAATTTGATTTGGATTTGGTATCTTATCATGATCTATTATTTCCAGTCAACGGATATGATATACATCCGTTAAAGCTACAGTACTGCTGAGTTAGCCTAATCACACCTAACATTTTGATGCATTGTATATCCGACTACGTAGGCATTTGATACATCGGCGAACCAGGCCGGAACAAGTGTGTGTGGTGACCGAAATTCGGATTTTGTATCTCGAAACATGGATGACGGCTGTTTTTAGATGGCTTTGGGGGATTGGTGATTGACCACTCGAACGGGGACGAAACGAATGATTTTGTTAATTATGTTTGTATATCAAGTTGATCATGACTTCTTTATGATGGAAGACCTATAAGTGCTACCGGAGATGGTAGAGCGAACATGCGACATGATGTATTATGTGTAAGACTCAAATTTCATCTCATCTGCATCGCAACTCTATATTGCCATGTCAAGTATCGGTAGGGACTCTACACGCACTCAATCTTTCTCGTTAATGTTGGAACTGATCGATGTTGGTTATCGATTGTAAAATTTAATATTTAATTTTACTTGGAATCTATTTTTATTTTATACAATCAATAAATGGAATAATTTAGTTTGTAACAGTATATGTAGGTGGTTCGAATATAATATTGAGTTTGAATCGAATCGCAACCTAAAACCATTTATCCTCAAACTAATCCAAATTAAATATATGGCTTTTCTTAATTCTGATCCTTGTCTGAATCGACCGGGTCCAAAAACGACCACGTACCATGATTGGGAATTTTGGAGTGTAGTCAACTTCACAGGCACCCTTCTCTCCTATCCGTCCAAGTCTTTGTATCTCCCTTTCCAAGTGGCACCTTTTTTTTTAATGGCAAAACTATCCTCGATTTTGTTTCTTCCTAACTCTCTTGTACGGATGAGATCTAGCTTTGGCCGGTTTGATTGGTCGGTATGGTCTGTTTCGGATGAGTAATATTTGACCCGCGATATGGGTATTAGTGTATTAAGATAGTCGATAGACATGAGTTTTCTTAATACTCTGTTTTATTGCGAAACGACTAAAATGAATGCGGTCGAGAGTGTCCGATGACATCTTACCAAAAAAGTAGACATAGAGTAGTTAAATATAACATAAATAGTAAACAAGAAATTAGTATATCCGAGTCAAGATGTGCACATAAACTCTTTTGTCGTAGGCAACTGTGAAATGAAGTTGTGGGAGGATATGCGGGCGGCCGATCTAGTAAAACGAAGGATTGACTATAATTGTGTCGTCCTCCTCTCTGCCAATCACTTCGTGAGGCAATTCAAGTAAATCGCTTCTACTAATTTATCTACTAATCATCGAAAAATGTCATCTGAATCGTCAAAACGTATGAACGCGTAGTTTTACTTATCGAATACCTTACATTAGACTAGTAACAAGTCAACTTTAGTACCTTGCTAGTAGTTGTACACCCATACCCTACAATGTGTCCTCAATTCTGTATATTTTTTTCTTGGCATGAATAAGATCCTCAATTTAATTAAATTACCCCCAATTTCCAACCCTATAAAGCACCTCCCTTTGCCTCAACTTTCCTCCTCATCTTCTCCCCTATCAATCAGCCCCAAAACGTGACCAGTAACCCAAATTGAAAGCCTCTGAAACATTTCAAAGACTCGATCTTTCATCGATTTGAGCTCCTGGGTTATACTCATTCAGCTTTAACAAATGGCGCTGCAGCTGTTCTTCACGGTGGCTTTCTCAGCCGTGCCTTTGACTCTGTACATTCCGCCGGTGAGGAGCTTGAACATGTTTGTGGAGACGATGGAGGAAGCCGTCAGAGAATCCAGACTTTACTCAGTTAGGTACTACCCAGCCGCCAGGCAAGTCTGGTCAAGGCTCTGGACCAGATTCCTCCGCCATTTACGGTTCCTTTGAAGCTCCTGGAATCCATATGTAACCCCATTTACTCTGTACATTCTGCAGTTTTTGTTCCCTTTGTTTTCTCCTTTTGCCGGGGGGTTGTTGTTGTTGTGTTTTCTTTTTGTGGTGAGATTGTTGTAGAGAATCCAGGATGGTTTTTAGAGATGAATGATGATGAGTTCTGTTCTGTCTCCCCCCCCCCCCCTCTTCTTTTGTGTCCTGTTTTCCTCAACTAATTGACATGTTGGTAGATCTATAGATTGAGATATCCCCAGAAAGCTGCTATCTTTTTCCAGATTCCATGGTTAAAATTCAATTGGGTGCTACTCATCCTGCATTTCCAGGAAGAAACTAGTGAATTAGTCACATCATTGAAAGAATTCGGTACATCCGATCTCCAGTTTACAACGGTACCAACTGAGCTATTCCACGGACCGATAAACAGAAAAGAATACAACTTTTATCAAAGAGTAACATACTAACTTACATAGTTAACATCATCAACTCTTTTGACTAGGTTCATTGAATCTAAGTACTCATCAAGTGATCAACTTGGGTTCCTCACAATAAAAGCCAGATAAGAAAAAGACTTTCTGCATCATGCATAATCTCAGTTTAATGCCCCCACATGGCCACATTGCAAAGAAGATTGATGCTGATGAACTTGGCTAGTTTCCTTGTATTCAAAGGCTGTCTCTTTGTTTCGGTTTGAACTGAAACTGACCAAAATTTCGGCCACGGTCATGTAATTTGACTTTATATGATTATAACCGGACGAATTTGTTCACTTACTTGCTTGATTGGCGGGATTGAATGGTCGAGTCAGATTCGGTTTATCTGTTAACCAACCCATTCCTGCCCCCACTTTGGCAGAAGCTGCGAGTCAAAGGGATGAACATTGCAGAACTCCAATTATTGACTACTGAGTGATGGAAGATATTGATTGAAGTGGCATAAAGAGGAAGTAAAATGTAAATGTCATGGACCCCTTCACCGATTTGGAGAAGAAACTCCAAAACTTGCATTTGGATGTCGGCAACATACTGATAAGTTCTTCTGATAGACCTCTGCTCTCGGTTCATACTGCCTTGCCCAAGTCCAGTAGTTCCTGTGAACACACATAATACATCCGACTGAACAAATTCTCGATGGCAATGTTGTTCTTAGTGCAAGTTGCACTGTAATGGCTTCATTGGTAGACCGAGTTCAGTGAAAACACTTATTTTAGGTACCAACAAAATTATTCGATGTATCAATCTTAGTCTAATATGTACCGAACAGGCGAACACGGATATTATATGCCAACAACATATCCAAACTAGTACCAAAGAAAAAGACCGATCTAGTGGAGTGGCATCATGCAATGTATGAAATTTTTTTGAATAGAGGGAACCATCAAAAAAGCTAAAGAATTCCGATACTACAAATAATTCCATTTACAACCCAAAACCATCTACTAGCAGCAAAAAAGAACACAGCAAATGTGACAATATCCTAAAAATGACAGAATTCGGAGAAATCCAGACAGCATCCGTATTAGCAGTGCATTCAATGGCCCCTCTTTTAACATTTTAAACATTTCTTCCCTTCGTTTTCTTTTCTTTTCTTCCTTCTCCTATGTGTTTCTCTTCCTGCTTTCTCCTAACTCTTCTACCTCACAATTGACAAGTCTCTCTGCATACTAAAAATCTCTACATGTGGAAGACAAAACCAACAAAAACAAAGCAAGCAGCCTTTTAGTGTTTCTCCAGGTTCGTGTTCGATGTTCTAGTCCCTCGATTCCTTGCCAAATACTTCGTTGTTGCAGACAGGGCAGACCTGATGAGAGAGATCATATAATGTTAGTGGAATGATCAGAATGGCAAAAGGCTGCAGATTAGTAGGTAGTTAGTTTGAAGAGACCTTGTTGATCACAAGCCATTTGGTGATGCATTCGGAATGGTAAGTGTGCTTGCAAGGCAGTTTCGTCTGCTTCTCCCCTCGTTTATATCTCATCTGGCATATCACGCACCTGTTTTTGCGACACAATATTTTGAATAAAGAGCGAATTTCGACATGTTCGTTTTAAAATGTGCTTATGTCATATGTTTACTTTACCTCTCTCCTGACTTCCTTGAGAAGAAACTCCCGAACTTGCATTTGGATGTTGGCAACGTACTGATAAGTTCCTCAGACAGACCTCGGCTCTCGGTTCCTACTGCCTCGCCCAAGTCCAGTAGTTCCTGCGAACGCACATAATAAGTCATAAGAGAAAAATAACTAGTTATGAAGAAAAAACAAGTTGCATGAAGGAATAACTAGTTATACAATTAATAGTAAAACTACATGTATTCATGGACTCGGTGAGATTAGGATAGTCAATGAACAGGCATTTTACACTCCAATCTATAATGGAATAGGGTACGAAGCAAACCTCGTAGGTCATGTTATCTGGATCAACGTCATCCTGCCACACATCCTGCCAGAATACACAATCAAGCTTGACCCTTTACAATCTTATGCATAGGAATTTCGAGTAAATTCAGAGAGCTTCTTACCTGGGGACTACTGCTGCCTGGATTATCTGTTATGCCTACATAACCAGTGAGTAAGTTTCAGGACTCATTTTCAGATACCAATTGCATTCTTACTGCGTTGTGTCTATTGTGCTTGCAAAGTCTAACAAGGGCATTTGATTGTGGAACACAGCAGACAACATATGATACAAAAGATATACAATTGGACTAGGTTCGAGATGGAATTGACTCACATTCTTCGGGTATAGAGCGTAAATCTGCGATGGCTTCTTCTTCAGAATGCACTTCTGTTGTGGTGGGGTCTTCGACATTTGCCACGGAGGGGTATTGCCAAGATCTAGTGCTAATGCTGACATCAAGTCTTGGTAAATTCTCATTAACTTCATAAGGGTCATAGTAAGACATGCTCTCAGGTCCGGAATATCCATATTTGTAAGCACTCGCGTTCATCGACCAATATGAATTGTCCTGCACATAAAAGCAAACAAAGATCCAAACTTTTAGTCTTTAACAGTGGTTCAGCAACAACTAACCATCAAACAGAATGTCTGAATTACAGGGATTCATCTACAGGGTCTTGCTAACTATAAACAGCCACAAAAGTCAATAAGTTTTCAGATGCTATACCATCATCAAAATGTACAAACCAACATTATGGAAATAGCAACTTACATGATCATGAAGCTGTTCGGTATGAACGTAATTGACAGGCACTTGTGAGTAACCATCGAAAAACTCCATATAGCTCTCCGTTGCGGTGTAAGGAAATCCATTATTGATGTAATGCAGCTCCGTTTGTCTATCGTCGTTCATCTTGGATCCGCTATCAAGGAAAAGAATTTAGGAAGACAAACCTGCAAATGAGTAGGCCGAAACGATAAGTCAAAAACAGATTTCAAGAATGAGTTTCGTTTACAGGAAAGGCAGCCTAAAGAAGGAGACAGAAAATCCTTGAATATGATAATAAACATAGTTTAGTCACATTTTCTTACAGTGTTCACAATCTTCAGCACAGTTTCACCACTCAACATCAACAATGCCAGACCATCCAGACTTCCAGGGATTCAAATCAAAGCATTGGGTAGCCTACACAAACACAACACTTCATTCACTCGACAAAAAGTGCACAAAATTTCCAAACTTGGGGCCGCATTAGTAAATACTGATACAAAAGTAAGAAACCATAAACCTTCCAACATTGTAGCTCAAAAACCAAAAGGACTCGGTCAACACAAAGAACAAAGCTCTTTCATCCTCCACTTCCATGACCACATAATGCTAACAAAAACACAAAAAGCTACGAGCTTTCTGGTGTGTTGTTTTACAGAAGATGATTTCTACATTCTCTTAAGCTAAAAAAGTGCAGTAAACCAGTTAGTTACCTCATTCAGCCACTGAAACCCTCGGCACCAAAACAACAACCTGGAAAACCCCAGATAGAACACAAAGCACAAACCTTTGGTCAAAATTTCAAGGGATCTGAACCCAGAAGATGGGTAAAATTAAAGTTTGAGACATTGTGATGGAAGAACCAAGAAGATAAACCCACCTTGAGAAAGACGAAGATGGGTGAGAGAGAGTGAATGAATGGGAAATGTGAAAGCCGTGTGTGTATGTGGAAATCCTTTATTCTTTCTTTCTTCTTCTCGCCTGCTCAGAAGGGAATGGTTTGTTTGCTACTTTTCTTGTGGGTTTGGGTTTTGGGTTTCACAGTGCTCTTTCTTTCTCTACTGCTGCTGCTGCTGCTGAGTGTGGCTCTGTGGTTGTGCTGCAGAGAGGAGAGTGAGACTGAGTAGTGTGTTTTGTCTTTCTGCAAGGGGCCGCTTTTTGTGCTGCTTTGCTTTTGTTTTTTCTCTTTATTATATCTTTGGATGAGGGAAAGGCAGCAGCTTTGCGCGTTATGCGGCATCGTTTTCCCCGTTTCATCTGGTGTACCCAATACCAAACTACACAGTTACACACCAAATTTTTGAAATCTCCTGTTTAATACTAGGAATTTTAAATGTTCGAAAATATGGATCATCTCGGTCAAAAGGCTCTGCACGTTGATGCAAGTCCACGCCTTTTTTTCGAACCCGATAGGCATGCTGCTGTATATAGTGTCACCCTCCATCAGGGGTCATTCACCTCATCAATCTACAAAGGCATGCCCGATTTAGGAGGTCGCTCGCTCGTTCTCCTGCAGGCCTAGATAATTTCACGTCGGCGTCCATCTTCGACAAATCAAACCTTCCTCTACTCGCCGTTCACGACGTGACACATGTAAATCAGAGTCATACCACCATGGTCCTGTATATAAAAGGCTTCTCAGCCGCAGTATTAAAGACATGCCATTAATAGCTAGGATACACGCCTTCCATACGACGAGGTTTACTCTCGCTCATGGAGCTACACACCTCAGTTCGATGATCTCCCTCAAAAGGAAAACTTACCGGAACACATCTGTCTCCCCTAAAGTCAATAAATTTAAACCCCTAATACACTCTCTTATTACATATTTTCGTCTACCTTACAAGAAACCATCTACTAAGGATTCGAATGGCACCATAGCTCGAGGAAAGACATCACAATTAGATACCGATCCTTTAATCGAACCACAACTATTCATTTGAATCCGAAACAAGTATGCTCAACTCAACTTACTCACTAGAGATCAACTTCATGGGTCGAAAGCTAGCTAGCAGGGTTGTATCTTTTCTCAAGATTTGTGCACCTTCAAGGAACAGAGAATGTTTTTCTTTTCGTTTTTCATTTACCTTTCTTCTTCTTCTTGTTGTACATTTATTGGGGAAGTACAAAACACCACAAAGCCCGAGTAAGCAGCACCCAGTAGAATTACAGAGACCTACTTTTTGCTTTTGTGTTTGTTTGTTTATTGTTAGTTTCCTTTCTAATTCGAATCGAATCACTAAACACTAAATTCTTTGAAATATCGATTGAACTTCAATCCAATTTCGAAGACGATCTGTAATAACTAAGAAGAGCTCAAATCATTTCACAGAACGACACAAGTACATTTTCCCCGCAATTCAACAAAAAAGATTGTGGCTTAACAATCATAATACCCCCACAATGATTTTTTCAGCCACACATTGATCTTTCCAGCCTGAAAGCTACATTTTCCCAAGTTACCGACCTGATTACAAGTGTCATTGGTTCGGACGTTAGCTTCTTCTTCTACTTCTTGGTTTGACCTATTGAAAAGATAAGACGACATTCCCATAGAATAGGATGCTAGGCATGTTTCTATGCTTGGTTGGTTTGGTGTGAAAATGGGAAAAATCTAAAGTGAAAAGAAGAAAAAATAAAGCCGGTTCCACAGCCGGTGGAGTTGACAGAGCAGAGCAGGCGGCCACCACCCCACCACCGATGAGAGGTGACTCGGTCAGTGTGCTTTGTGTCCTCTCATTAACGCAATCCCCTCCGCACCATCTCTCTATGGCCTGCGTTTCCCCCGATGATGCTACAAGAATTTTAGTTTGTGAATAAGATTTTAACAATATAAGGGGACCTCCGAGTTCGTCCACCTCTGGTTCGACCCAAATTGTCCAGTCTAGTTTGTATAGGTGACCACCCAACACGGTTCATTTCGTCGCATTGGAAGTTTGTCATCCTTTGTGTAGTTCGACTTGTGAGTGTAGGTTTATATCTAAGAGCGGCATAGTAAGAACCACTATAAGAAACAGAGAGTTTATAGCCATATAGGCACCAGAATATCGATCCATCTTCGGACCAAGTTTGTGAAATGAATTAACCAATTTCATTGTTGATCCTTTAACTAGTGGATGTCAAGAGTTATTCATAACCTGTTGTCTTTGAAACGTGCCGTAGATTGGCTATGCACTTCCTCCAAATCGAGTTTGTTCCTCTTGACCGATCGGTTGGTTGATCGATGCTAAGGTTTTCGCCTCAATGTCTCGTCAACTCGAGATTCTGAATGTATGAGCCTCATCCATATGGCCGACTTTAGTCGTCCTCTCTGAACTAGGCATTTCTGAAGCGGACAGAGTCGGTTCCATCACAACCTTGACGTAGGCCACGAGATACCAAACAGACGGTCATGGGAACAATACCATGGTTCCGCGGGATCAAGAATGCGCCTTATTAGCAAGCTAGGAACTATTCCTTGGCTGCAAACCACTGAAATCATCATCTTCAGGTACACCACCCAACACAGAGTAACCCAACGAAGCTAAGGGACCAAATTGGAGAAAGGATAAAGAAAGGCAAATCGAAATTGAAACCAAGGAAAATGTAATGAAGATAATGGCTCACCAAATCAAAAGATCCGATAGTGGCACATTAAGCCACAAAACTATGACAAATTTCTCAATCCAAAATTCTGAAGTGAAAGCATACGTTCAGGGGGGCGTTCATCCCCACACTACCCTCAAAAAAATTTGTAATTATTAGAAACAATCACATCGTCTGCAAGGATAAAGTTCTCCCCCCAGGAAGTGATAGATTTTCATCAACATCTAAAGAAGGGCTAAATGAAACCTGCAGGATACCGGAATTAACCGCTGCCTGATCCGTACTTCTTGCCGAAAACAAGTAACTGCAACTTGTCGTAACCGGAGAGCACACCAGCACCAGCAACGGCACGGAGGATGTTGGCTCCAGCACCCTTGAAGAGTGACTTGGTTCCCTCGTTCTTAACAATCTGCTTGAATGCATCGAGCGAGCTCTTGTACTTCACGGCTTCACCGGAGGTCATCATCATTCTTCTGCGGACAGTGTCAATTGGGTACGATGCAAGACCAGCACCGTTGGTGATCACCCATCCAAGGGCAAAGCTAGCGAAGAAACTATCCTGCAAAATTGCCAGTGATGCAGTAATAGAATTGTCAAAGATAGTCCATATAGAGACTAATATTCAAACTCAAAAACAAAGGATAAATATTAGATACATAAGTGAAAATGAGAAACATGTTACTGACCTGCAGGTTTCCAGTCAAGAGAACAGGCTTAAGAGAGTCGTACATTCCAAAGTAGAGACCACGGTACACGATGATTCCGACACAAGAAATGTTGAACCCACGGTAGAGTCCAGCAATACCATCTGAGGCCAAAGTCTTCTTGTAGACATCAACCAGACCATTGAATTGCCTCTCACCACCCTTCTTTGCAGCCTTGGCATCATTAGCCAATCGGGTTCTAGCATAATCCAGAGAGTACACAAAGAGAAGTGAAGATGCACCAGCAGCACCACCGGATCCCAAGTTTCCAGCAAACCACTTCCAGTAACCATCCTTGTCCTTCTTGAAGTTGAAGAGTCTCTTGAAGTAATCTTTGAAGGCAAAGTTCAAGGCCTGGCAGAGAAATAAAACACAAAAGTGAGAATAGAAAACAAAAGGAAGTCAATTAGTCGACACAGCAAAAACAAAAAGGCACAACTTTGCTGACCTGGGTAGGGAAATAACGGATGACATTAGCAGTGTTACCCCTCCACAATGAACCGAAACCTTCCTCTGCGATGGTTCTCTTGAAGCACTCACCAATGCCCTTGTAGGGTTGAGCAAGTCTTCCGGTCTTGATCATCTCATCCTGGTTCTGGATCAAAAGCTTCACACGCTCAATAGGAGCAGCAGCAGTTTTTGAAACAGCTGCAGACACTCCTCCCATAAGGAAATCAATGGCAAACCCTGCCAATCCTTTCTCGGATGGAGCCTGGACGAAAACAGGGGATGCAACAGCAGTTGAAGCTCCGGAGTACTGGAATGCCGCATTGGAGTAGTTTCCATATGCACGTCTTTGAGACAAGGCAGGCCTCTGGAAGGCACCATTGTACCTCTGAACATCCTGGGAGAGGTACTGGCAGGCAACCTTCTGCATGACAGTGGGGTGTTGAACCTGATCAACCATTGTTACTCTCCCTGCAAAAAGAAGAGGCACAGAAAAAAAAGCCAAAGCCTTCGTTAGAGACAAATTCAGGATTTACTTTGCACAGATCGACTAGCAAGCCAAGGAATTTAGACACAAATAAAAACATAACATAATAGCACAATAAAATACAGATTCACATCAATACGCAGACAACTGTAGCAATCGAGATAGTACGTAGGTCCTACGATCTGACATTGGAACAGGAAATTTAACCAAAAGAGACCAATCGACAATGAAAATTCACAAGGAGATAAGAATAAGGTCAAAACATCTGAAGGAGATGCTTGAAAAGCTAACAAATGGAGCACAAGCCAGGGTCAAATCATATCACAAAGGAATTCTTCAGTCATCAAACACAAATAGCTGCTGTTTTATTCATTTGAATGGTTATAACAATAGAAAAAAAACAAGAGAAGCAACACAGATAACGCAATCAAACAGATCCTCCAAATCGCATAAACAACAAGAACATGGCCCACTCGATTAAATTTTCAAATCTCCATGATTACTGGAGCACAGTTCTCGATTAAACAATCAAAATCTCGTGATCAACGAGAAGCAATTCTACAAAATAAACAAGCTTGCAGACCTAAAGAATAAGGGAAAACGAGTTCCTCAACGAAGTTAAACGAACCACAACAAGAAACAATAACAAAATCGGAATCAATATCCAAATCTGATTCAAAATAAAATAGAACGGCAACGATCTAATCACCGGCAACCAGATCCACAAGCCAAAACAGTTCTACCAGCACAAGAAATCACCAAAAACTTCTCTACATGAACAGATTGAAATAAACGAAACCACGCAATATCAGATCTGAAGGTAAAATCTACCGATCATGCAAAGACGAAATCTCAAAAGATCTGAGCACAAAGAACATTAATTGATCAATTCAAAAAGTGAAGGAAACAACGAGAATCAAGCTACAAACCTGAAAATGAAGCTGGAGATTCAGACGATGAGCGGAACAAGAGATGAGGGAGGGAGAGAACTAAGGCTGCGTACTGCGAAGTGAAACTACGGTTGGGTTTTTATTGGGCAATTGGGCTGACCTCGGGAAATTCGACTAGGTGGATTGCGATACGATAGGAAGTGGAGTTGGGTACCTAACGATGCAGACGCAGCCGTATCCGTTGATTTCCGCTGCGAGTTAATTCTTACGTTGATTTGGATTAATTTCGTTTATTCGTTCGTGAATCCAAAGATCTATCTTTACTTAAAATTTCATGATTGATTCCGGTAGGGATAAACTCTCTAGAAGGTACAACATTTCACTTAATTAGCAAATGTACTACCAACTTGAACAGATTAATCTTCACATCCCATGACTATCAATGGCGAAATTGTACCGACTCTCGGAACAATTATTTAGGTGGAACTCTCTAAGTATTATTGGTTGCAATATAATTCTCGAGATATCTAGATGTTGATCGATAATAATATGAAGTAAAATTCAAAGTGAAATTCTTGTTTAGTATAGGTAAGTGGAAATAGATTTTATTATGCAATTACGTAGTTGCCCTTATTTTGTTGACTAACGCCATCAGTTCTCACCTTCAAACAATTTTCAATTACAAGAACAAGCTTACATGAAGAAGCTACAATTACGGAAGGCAACATGAATAACTGAAAGGGACAAAGACGGTGAATCAGCCAATCAAATGTATAGACCGACCGTTCTTCTACAACGTATGCGCTACAATCAATGATGTTCCAACTAGTTCTATTCAGGAGATGCAATTCTTCCGAACAAGCGAGAGATTGAGTGAGGTTTATCGTCAGAACAAGCTGAGAGAATGAAAGCGCCAATCGCGGCCATCAAATCGCGGAATAGGACTGAATTTGGACATACAAAAAAATTACAAGCACAAGAACAATCGAATACCTAGTTACTTATCGAATAACTTATATATGTCAATACCACTGAATGTCTGGTATACCAAACGACCTCTTAGTTTATTGCAATCACTATTGATGTTATACATTGCAACTGCAAGGGTCAAGAAAGATCCAATGGAAGAAAATTCATGATGATTGAAATGAGTGGAGACTGCTCTTTAGACTTTGAAATTTCAATGAAAGTATTCCCACTTTAAAAGATGATTGTTGTTTTTGGACCGTTCATCGTGGAGAAAGGTCAGCATCTAGTTTTTTATTCTTAAGAACAATTTCATTAAAGTCAGTTTCCAATAGTGAGAATCAGCGGTGATGGAGAGTAACATGCTTACTAAGATCATACGTAAATAAACAATTCTGCACAGTACATTTTTCTTTTGTTAACTATCAACAAGAAACACATTTGCTTGCCATTGTTGCCATTATAAGATCAGAGAACTGCCAGTAAAACCAGTCCAACAGTGCCAGGTCTTCGAGTAGCAGCTAGGCAAATGAGCAAAAAGCAACACCAAATTGAAACCAACGAGAACAGTATTGAAGATTATGGCTCACTGAAACAAAGTTCCGAGAGTGGCAATGGCAAAAGTTTACAACTTTATCATTCCAAAATTCCGAAGCGAAATCATACGTTCATGGGGGGCATTCATACCACCTCCCCATACCCTCGAAAAAAATTGTAATTATTAAAATGATCACTTAGTCTGCTAGGAAAAAGTTCTCCGCTCAGGAAGTGATAGATTTTCATCAACATCTAAAGATAGGCTAACTGAAACTCGGAATTAACCGCTGCCTGATCCATACTTCTTGCCGAAAACAAGTAACTGCAGCTTGTCGTAACCGGAGAGCACACCAGCACCAGCAACGGCACGGAGGATGTTGGCTCCAGCACCCTTGAAGAGTGACTTGGTTCCCTCGTTCTTAACAATCTGCTTGAATGCATCGAGCGAGCTCTTGTACTTCACAGCTTCACCGGAGGTCATCATCATTCTTCTGCGGACAGTGTCAATTGGGTACGATGCAAGACCAGCACCGTTGGTGATCACCCATCCAAGGGCAAAGCTAGCGAAGAAACTATCCTGCAAAATTGCCAGTGATGCAATAATAGAATTGTCAAAGATAGTCCATAGAGAGACTAATATTCAAACTCAAAAACAAAGAATAAATATTAGACACATAAGTGAAAATGAGAAACATGTTACTGACCTGCAGGTTTCCAGTCAAGAGAACAGGCTTAAGAGAGTCGTACATTCCAAAGTAGAGACCACGGTACACGATGATTCCGACACAAGAAATGTTGAACCCACGGTAGAGTCCAGCAATACCATCTGAGGCCAAAGTCTTCTTGTAGACATCAACCAGACCATTGAATTGCCTCTCACCACCCTTCTTTGCAGCCTTGGCATCATTAGCCAATCGGGTTCTGGCATAATCCAGAGAGTACACAAAGAGAAGGGAAGATGCACCAGCAGCACCACCGGATCCCAAGTTTCCAGCAAACCACTTCCAGTAACCATCCTTGTCCTTCTTGAAGTTGAAGAGTCTCTTGAAGTAATCTTTGAAGGCAAAGTTCAAGGCCTGGAAGAGAAGAATTACAAAAGTGAGAAAAGAGAAAAAATATCGACATAATCAACACAAAGGCACAACTTTGCTAACCTGAGTGGGGAAATAACGGATGACATTGGCAGTGTTACCCCTCCACAATGAACCAAAACCTTCTTCTGCGATGGTTCTCTTGAAGCACTCACCAATACCTTTGTAGGGTTGAGCAAGTCTTCCAGTTTTGATCATCTCATCCTGGTTCTGGATCAATAGCTTAACACGCTCAATGGGAGCAGCAGCAGTTTTTGAGACGGCTGCAGAAACTCCTCCCATTAGGAAATCAATGGCAAACCCTGCCAATCCTTTCTCAGATGGAGCCTGGACGAAAACAGGAGATGCAACAGCAGTTGAAGCACCGCAGTACTGGAATGCAGCATTGGAGTAGTTTCCATATGCACGCCTTTGGGATACGGAAGGCCTCTGGAAGGAACCAGTGTACCTCTGAACATCCTGGGAGAGGTACTGCCCAGCAACCTTCTGCATGACGGTGGGGTGTTGAACCTGATCAACCATTGTCACTCTCCCTGAAAAAAGAAAATGCAGAGAAACAAAAGCCAAAGCCTGAGTTAGAAACAAATTCAGGACAACTAAGCACACAAGACTAGCAAACCAAGAACTTCAGACATTAATAATAATGTTTCACATAATAGTGCATTAGAGAATACCACAATAGGATATCAAAGTACAAGCTCGCATCAACAAGTATTCAACGTTATCAAACAGGATAGATATTACGATTAGAAATTTTGACCAAGAAATCGAACAAAAGAGAACAATTCAACAATGAAAATCTAGAACCATTCGGTATTTCAATTCAACAATGCAAAATTCAGAAGCACGAAGGAGATAAGATCCTGTACAATCTAACAAATTCATAAAAAACAATTAGCTAGTTAATTTGAATGGATGTTGCCGAAAAAATCAACAAGGAGAGCAAGATATCGCAATCAAACAGATCTAAATAGGATAATTGACAAGAACAGGGCCCACGCAATTAAATGGTCAAATCTCCATGAATATTGGAGCAATATTCAGTATTCACGGCTAAGCAGTCGATCTACCGAATACTGATCCACGAAGCACAATCTTACAAAATAAACACGTTGGTAGATATAAAGCATACAAAAATGAAAAAAAAAACACAATTTCGTCAACGAAGATAATCGCTGCAGAACATTAAACAATAGAAATTGTGAATCAATATAAAAATCTTAGCCAAAATCATATACAAAGGCAACGATCTGAGCATCGGTTACCAGATCTACCAGCCCAAACAGGTCAACCCACACATGAAATCACTAAAAATTTGTCAACATGAACAGATTAAAGGACACAAATCAGCGAAATATTAGATCTGAGAGTAAATTCTACCGATCAGGAAAACACGATAGGTAGATAACGAAATCTCAAAGATCTGAATTGAGAGAACAAGAACTGATGATTTCACAGAGTGAAGGAAACAACGAGAATAGAGTTACAGACCTGAAAATGCAGCTGAAGATTCAGACGCTGTGGGAGAGCGGAACGAGAGATGCGGGAGAGAACTAAGGCTGCGTGCGTCGAAATGATACTACGGTTGGGTTTTTATTGGGCTGACCTAGGGAAATTGCCACTAGCTGGATTGCAATACGCTATGAAGCGGACTAGGGTATCTAATGATGCAGACGCGGCCTTTTCCGTTGATTTATTTGTTCTTTCCAATCGTAACGGTTTTGTTGATTTATTTAATTTCTATTATTGGTTCATATATCAAGAGATTTTCGTTGCTTAAAAATAAAATATTAGGATTGATTTTGACATTCTATTAGGGATAGAATAGTACAGTTGTGTCGTGTGTCGGTGATTTGGGGTTTTCGGATTCATATTTAGTGTACGGTATGAACTAGTAAGTTACGGTGAGAATTTGAAATAGCTATTTATTCTTTTCTAAAATCTAGTATAATTTTGATTAAATATATGATTATTAGTTTACCGTAAGTAATTCTTGAATTACATTTGATGATTACTTGGTGTAATGATGATCTTTTTTAAAATTTTACATGAATTAATACTCGGGATTAGGGAAGGTTTGGAATGAGAGAAATCGGGACTACTCTTCGTCGCTTCCTCTTGTCTCGTCACTGGTCAAGCACTGCACCGAAATTAAAAAAATGTATTGATCTGGATTCGAGAAAATCACAAGAACACCAGTCTGAGACTGAAAGCAGCATCCGCACGCCTTGTTTCATTGCCAAAGACCATCCAGAAATAGCTCATCATCTCCTTCCAACTCTGCAACTCTAATGATGAAAACCTCTATATACTCGGGACTAGTGAAGGTCCGGAATGAGAGAATCAGGACTCTTCGTGGCTCCCTCTTGTTCCGTCTCTGACCAAGTACTGAACCGAAGTTAAAAACGTATTGAGCTGGATTTGAGAAAATCACCAGAACGCCTTGTAATACCAAGATTTCATTGCCAAAGACTAGCCAGAATCAGTTCATCATCTCCTTCCAACTCTGCAACTCAAATCGTTTCAAAAACACAAACTATGATACATACATACACAGCATCAAAAACACAAAACCCCCCAAATCCACAATCAGTTCATCACCCAACAGTCTTGAACGAATCATGCAAATGCCTCAAGGTATCCTGATCGCGATCCCACTCAACAGAAGGAGCATTCACAAAATGAGCATACAGCTTATTCCTAGCACAAGTCACCTTAATCAAGCTATGCTTCCCAACCCCATCGATCTCATACTCGTAATAAACCTGCCCGTTCTCCTCATCCTTCTTCTCCTCGCTCGTCACCTTCTCCGCTCCGGCAATCAGATCCTGCAGATCCACGTCGGACAGCGCTAGATTGTCCAGCACAGCATCTTTCGGAGCCAGAGTTCTGAACCCTGACAGGAAAGTCAAGTACTCCTTCTCCGTCTTCTTCTTCGGGTTGAAGAACTCGCTGTCGGTGCCGTTGGTGCCTTTCTCGACTTTGGATACGAGGCGTTCCTTCCATCCTTGCGGGACGTCGTAGGTGTACTCGGCGGAGGCCTTTTTGTCCGAGTTGCCTCCGTATCCTCCGTAGTTGGCGGCGCTGGCGGCTGTGCCGTAGTAGAGTGTGTAGGAAGAGGAGGATTCGGAGGCGAGGGATGGGAGCGGGGTTGCGGCGGCGGTGGTGGTTAGGATGGCTGTGGCGGCGATTGTGGCGGTTAGGGATTTGATTTTGAGGAAATTCGGGAATTGCGATTTTTGATTGGTGGCGGCGGAGGAGGCGGTGGTTAGGTTGCGGGATTGGGAGAGGACGGCGGAGGTTGTAGCGGTGGCGGCCATTGCGGTGGAATGTGGCGAATGGGGGTAAACGAGTGAATGTAGGTGATTTGATTTTGAGCATTTCTCTTATCCGTTTCTCTGAAGGTTTGACGATGGCGCGCTCGGATTAACCAATCGGTGGCGGCCACGTCAGTGATTATCAGTTGTTTTGAGTAGAGAATAT
Source organism: Linum usitatissimum (assembly GCA_030674075.2). Taxonomy (NCBI): domain Eukaryota; kingdom Viridiplantae; phylum Streptophyta; class Magnoliopsida; order Malpighiales; family Linaceae; genus Linum; species Linum usitatissimum. The sequence continues at coordinate 1,797,665 of JAUJYP020001410.1, read as the reverse complement.
TGATCGTTATTGCGGGAGAAAATTGGTTGGGCCGTGGGTGGGGTTTTCGACAAGGCCTTTCTGGGCCTTTTATGTTACCACAAGTGGATCAGGCCTTTTGTTTTGAATAATAGTTTTGTAAGGAATTGTATGATCAACCTTTTTACCCATGTTATATTGTTGGTGGCTTATTTTATTCTTTAACTATGAGGTTGCGAATTCGATTTTTATTTATGGAAATATAGTACACTTTGTGGTCAAATTTTTATCGCTTTATGCGAGCACCCGTAATGAAGGGATCGGTTATTGTTGTCGGCGATAAACACCCTAACTACACCAAAAAAGTATGCTGAACTCTTTGACCAACCAGTTATTGGTGCAGTGGTGTCAGTCGGGGGCTGTATTTGAAAGGACGTGTCAAAGTTCGATTTTTCGAAATAATGTTGGAAGAGGAATAAAACCTTAACCACAAGACCATCATCGACTGGATTAGTCGGTCATTAGGTCGGATACTACAATTTACACAAAAAGTATGATGAACTCTTTGGTGTTGGACTAAATAAATAAAAATGTAGGAGATGTACTTGGAATGACAAACTAAAGTTCGATTCCCGGTAACAATGTTGGGAAAGGAGTAAATTTTTAATTTTGGGACCATTCCTCAACTTGATTAGTTGTTTTGTGAGTCGGATACGAGAGTTTACACCAAAATAAACATACCCCTCGGAAGTCCGGCAAGGTGTTCCGTTGGTTAAGGAGTGTGAAGCAGGAGGATTGTTGACGACCATGGTGTGTTGCTGCTTGATATACGGAGATGCACTTCAAGACGGATGTGCAACTTGTTGTTCACAGCTTCACGCAGATCGATGAGGATTTGACCGAGTTTGGAGCTATCATGCGAGAATGCCAAGAAATTTTTAATGCTCTTTCCACTTTTTTTTTGTTAAGAGCTATAATGTCGTTGAGCATGAAATTGCTCAGCGTTCTGTTACATAGATACATGTCAACAACTTTTATACTCCGATTAACTCGACCACCTATAACGTGATTACTTAATTGACTTATAACCGGATTAACTTATAACGTCAGAATCACCTCTTTACGAGCATTTCCTGTCGTGTTCTTGCCGTTAATTACAAATTACAGAACTCATAACTAAAAGCAGGCTAAACAAGTTCGGGTGTTTGTTATACGCCTATCTGTAACAAAAACAAGCATACATATTCATTCATCGTTTATATCAGATTCTGTCCAACAAATTACACATAATCCAAAACCATTAAATCTGGACCGCTCGATCTATCGTTGTACATTAATTATACCGATTAAAAACCATAAGTTAGTTCATTACAAGTTAAAAATCAGTTCATTATAACAACAACAACAACAGTTCATATCAATCAGCACAATAAAGCCCTCTCATTTCCCCTAGCCATTCCACTACTTCAATTCACAGGCAGGATTCGGGCGCGCAATGAGGGCTCGTTTCCTCCTGTCGAATGAATAGATTAACGAGATTCCCACCGTCCAGTCGTTCCATTTGAAGAAGTGGGATAATTAAACTATATCGAAGATGATAATGGTGGTGCTGGGGTTGAGCATGGTGTTCTACGTGAGCATGATGTCGGTGTTCCTCGTGATGTCGACCAAGATCTTGTTCGTGTTGCTGTGCCTGTTCGGTCCGCGGCTGTGCAGGGTGGTGGGGATACTGATGTGTTTCTTGATCTCATGTTTCATCTTCCTGGGTCAGATGTTGGATCATTATTACTACTTCCCTGATGCTTCTTCTTCTTCTTCTACGGCTACTTTACCAAATCCTCTCGTCGTTGTTTCATGATGGTCATGGGAAATTAAAGGGGAAGTGAAATTACCATTGTAGATATGTTCTGTCTCTGCCTATGAGACTGGTGGATGGATCGGATGAATAAGGGATTTAATTAGTATATATTCATCATATCAATGTATAATTGTTGATTATATTTGATTTATATAATGTAATGCTCATTTGTTGGTTTAATTCTTCAATTTTTGTAAATTTTCGTGTTCATTTTATGTTTTTGTCTGGGTATAAGACGTGAAAAGAAAATAAAGGAGACATTTAATCTTTAAAATTAAAATAAATTATAACAGCTTAAGTTAACACGATGATAAAGAAGATTGAATCGAAATAAGCACATAAGGTTTAACATGATTTTCGATCAAAATGATCGACTAATCAACGGAGAAGAAGATCTTTATTATTATCAAGGAGAGGAAGAAGATAATTAATGTACAGCGGCGGCAATTCCCTAGCTAAATAAGTATTAGGGCCGAAATTGTAACAAGATTGAAAATTACCAAATTAACCCATTACAACATGGACCCTAATACACGGATTAGCCTGTTAACAATTTAGTGAACTCATCATCACCGATCCAATTCTTCATTTACTTACACTTGGCAACAGTCAAGGTTAAATTCCGGTTCGTTTCGTCAAAATTTTTTGAATTTGGGTTTGATACCAATATGAAAGATTACAACTAACTAGTGATCAACAAATTTTTGATGAAACAACTGAAGGATTGGATCCGCGATGAGTTCAATTAACTCGCATCGATTTGACCCCTTTTTAAGAATTAAATTTCTTATAATCAGTTATTTTATATTTTGTGCAAGTATCCGTAATAAAAAAATTGATTATCGTTATTGAAAAAATCCGCAAAAGAGGTGACAGACCATAAAATATACAGAGTATAGACTAATCATGTTCCAAAATGAAAGCACAGGAAAATACCAAAATACCCAATTTTATTATTATTTTATAGCGAATAAATGTCTCATATATATGAACAAAAGAAAAATAAAAGCAAGAACAATCATTCAATAATCAATAATCCAAGAACAAACATTATATAATCAATTCCTCAACATAGCAACCAGAGAAAGCAACAGAGAGCTACAAATCACAGCACCAGAAGCTCCCATGGTGTATCCTGCGCCCTTGTCCGGACCCGGGGCCGGCGCCGGCTCCTGAGCTGAAACGGCGGTGAAGTAGACGGCGACCATCAACAGGACGGCCAAGGCGTTCATCTTGGTAACCTGCACTGCTGCCATTGTACTGAAGAAAATCAAGAAATAGAAGGAACTGAAGTTTCTGAATTTGATGAAAAGGGCTGGAGAGTCTATTTATAATGAGGGGGGGAGAGGGGCAAAATGGGAAATGAACAGTTGTTTTGAGGCTGGAAATGAAAATAATTCACCAAGTTTTATCCTTTTTAATTAGGCTAATGACGATGAGGTGGCATCATGATTTTCTTCTGGGTTGTCATTTCCATGTAGCCGTTTCTCCTCCCAAGCTTTGTTGTTTTTTGGACCAATCATGGTGGGTAGGTAGGGTAGTTTCCAGCTTTCAAATTTCAGAAAATACAGGCTTTCTAGGAAAGCAATTATGTGATTAACAACAACAAAAAGTAGTTGGCTATGTTATTCCGAAATGCGTGAACAATTCATGTATCGATTTACTTTCTTGCGCGTGATATATTGCAGATTCGTAAATTGTTTGTTTGTGATTCTTGTTTCTACTCGTATCCGTTAGTATTCGAGTCGGTCATCGTATATAATACAACAGGGTGCCCTTAAAATACTGTTCTTGATCCGCCGCCGTACGTACACATGCTTCCACGAAACGGACGTGTACGTAATGAGTGGACTAAATTTCACACGTTGCATTGTATCATGAGTTTCACTCTTGGCTTGAGTTACGTTTCATATTGTGTTGTTGTTGGTGAGCTACTACGTTCGCAGAGTTGTTCACGAACCGAGTCGAACTGAATTTTATTGTGTTCAAACTTGGTTCGTTATTATTTAGGTGAGCTTGAACTCGAGTTAGAAAATTTTAGTTCGTTTCGAGTTCGAGTCTATTTAAGCCTGATTCGTTAACTATCCTGGACGAGCCAAACTCGAACTCAACTCAAACTTCACTTATTAAAATTCCTAGATGAGTCCATTTTGAACTGATTTTGAAGTTTGTATATAAAAAATATCGACGGTCAAACCTAAAATATACAAGTTTTCACTTTTCTCAATTAAAAATAATTAAACCTAAATAATATGTGGCTTGCATTTTCATTAGAGGCACAACGACAGCAAAACATATGCTGCATGATTGAGTCACGAACGAGTCATATACTCGAGTTGGCTCTCGAGCCCGAGCACGAGCTAGTTCACGAGCCTACCGAGTTGAACATACATTGGCTCAAACTTGGCTCATTTACAAGCAAGCCGAATCATAAACAAGTTTTATCCGAGTCGAACGCGAGTAGCTTCTCCCGTCGACAAATGTACGGACGTAATATCTCTCTTTTTTGAGGAAGAGATGATGATCGTGTCAAAGGATGCGTGTAAGGAAAGTTGTTCGTCGGATGGCGTAAATGGCGGTGGATGAATGAATCTGGGTTCAATCAGGAAAGAGTGTCTGTTGACGAGTCCGCTCGTAATACGCAGAGAAATGGGAAAGTAATGGGTGATTAGATTACTTTCCTGTTGTTAGTTGTTGATTAATTAAAGCTAATACACGTTAATACCCTCTTATTAGTTCCACCTGTTCACTGTATTACACGCGCTTACCAAATTATCAAGTTAAGTCATTCTATACTCACCCGTTTTAAATTTACTCATTTATCCTTTTTAATATTTTTTATATAAAACGAGTTAATTATATTAATTAAATGACAATGCAAATGTATTACAATTATCCTATTCCGAGCCAGCAATTACCGTACATGTATATGGGTACCCGAACCCTGAATTAGTTCGAAATTTAGCTTGGATTTTACTGCACTTTGAGTACGGGTATCCGTTAAATACAGGTAAGAGTACACGAACCGTCCTAATTTATAGCTCTGAGTATCATGTTTGAGTGTGAGCAATCAAATTGAGTTAAACATTTAGTTGAATCTAATTGAATAACGAAAATATGAGGAACCCAAATTTTATTAATATATAGTCAATCATGTCTCATATAAACAAAATAAAAATAAGAATCATGAAACAAAATATAAATAAAAATACACAACCATATCATATTACAAACCCAAAATAAATCTCATTTCTTCCCCAACTCAAATTAATTCCTCAACAGAGCAGCCAGGGAAAGCAACAGAGAGCTACAAATCATGGCACCCGAGGCACCCATGGTGAACCCAGCCCCCTGGTCCGGCGACGGCGCCGGCGCCTGAGCTGATACGGCGGTGGAGTAAACGGCGACCATCACTAGGACGGCCAAGGCGCTGAACCTGCTAACTTGCATGGCTGCCATCGCTGCTTGAAGAAGAAGAAGAAGAAGATATGAATGAAGAAAAGGCTGAGGACTGAAACAGACGGTTTGGATTTTGTTTTGTGTTGTGGTGGTGAATAATGAAAGTTTGAGGGCTGAATTTATAGGGGAGGGTGGCAGGGGTAGTATGGGAAATAGGAGAAAGTTGGTGAGGTCATAGGCTGGAACAGTTGGGTGGGTCGACAGCGGATTAACAGGTGGACATTGGTGATTTATGCTAATTTAATCATTTCCATAATTTTGATTTATGCTTTTAATTAAATCTATTAATCTAATGATGTTGTCTTTTCTCATATCTTACCGTTGTTTCAACTCATTGCCATTTGGACTCATGTAACTCAAATAATGTAATTCGGAGGGTGTGATCGATCGGTAAATGATTTAATATAGAGAATTGAGTCGATTGTTGAGTGATTTTTTCAAATTGTTTTAAGTGGTTGAGTATAGTGATAGATAAAGCGTATTGGGAGGTGCCTTGATCGAGGGCCTATGATTTTTGTCGGTTAGCTTGTTAGGCATTTAAGGGTAGGTGAATAGTGTCTGTCGTCCGTAATGAATAGCTGAATATATAAGGATCTCTTTCCTTGTATAGTAGTTTGAGGATTTGGGCCTGATCGATACGTGTCATTAGTTGATTGGTGAATCTCGGTTGAGATTGTATCAAAATTCTTAGTGATTTGAATGGTTGAGATTGACTGTAAGATAATTAGGGTTTGTATCTGAAAACTTCTTTCTAGGTCTGAACAAATTTGATAAGAGGCATTGTCAATGACTTCTTTTCTCATATAGTATAGCTAGAGGATTCGGGTGGCATCGTTATGTGTTATTGGTTAATTAGTGACTCAGTTGAGATTGAATTCAAACCCTTTAGCGAATGAAAGGTTTAAATTAGATTGATCATAAGATAAGGGTTCGTACTTGTTCCCCTAAAATTTATGTATGGATCTGAACGAATTTGATTAGACTTGAACTAGGTAGTGTTCCATGACCCATTGTAAATGAACCACTTTGTTATAATTTATGTCACAAAGGGTTTGGTGTTGTTTCACTCTCTGGACAATGGCGTAAACGGCGTGATGAATGAACCTCATACGAAATTTCCAATTGGGAAACCTTATGGATTAAGGAACACATCTGTTTTTGATTGGATTAGATTAGATACCTTTGCTGGAAAAAGAACAAAAACACAAGTGAGCCACCACTTTGTAAGAAACTATTGGTCACTTTCTGTGTATTTCTCGTTTTTGGTTCTCTATCTATTTAGTTCATAAATAATTGTCACTCATTTATATGCTCTTGACAATCCCGACCGCTTAACCGACTGTAACACCATCACCGACCCGCTATATAACCAACATTTACCCGTCAATACATAAGCCCACTAAATAACCTAAATGTAGATAAAATTTGTCGAGAAAACTAAATGTAATCCATTTACTCATTCCTTCTTCAAAAATATCTCACTTGTCGCCTTCGACTTCAACGATATCTCTTTGATTGAAAATATCTCATCCACCAATTTGGAGATCAATTAAAGTGAATGCATTTTTATTTTGATTTTTTTACATAACAGAAAATAGTTATAACGTTTAACCGCATGAGTATGGTGATAAAATTAATTTTGTCATCGAAATAAAAATGAGGATAATTATGGTTAATAACCGCCACAAAAACAAATAAATAATAAATATATCATAACCATCCTCAAACCTCCCTTTCTCCAGTTTGATTTGATTTGTTTAATTTGTTTCCAACAAATTCCTGAGATTTCTCCATTAATTTCTCTAATAATGTGGGGATGGCTTCATCATTTATTCCCTAAACCGAAAGATCGAATCGACCAATTTTTTTTGTTCGCATCATTTCCAACATGGAGTATTAAGATCATGAAACATCCTATTAAAAGGATGATAATGTCGTTGGCCTATAACACTCCGCGCATTTTTCAACATTGGGATCTTACTTACCCGTTTCCATTAATTTTCCATTGTACACATCCTAGACATTCATATCCCACTTATCCCCTAACCCTGATTCCGGGTTACGACATTTTCATAATTCGGCCCAATAGTATTTAACTCCTAGTAATAACTAATAATTATAAATTGAATTAAATCATTTAAAGTGAAAAATAAATAAATCGACCATGACACATTCAAATACATTTCAACAGAAGCTGCGCTCGTGTTAGTTGAGCTGCTAATGTCTATGGAAACTTCTACGTTCGTCTGGCAAGTCGGTCGGTGGTGAAATGAATGAATATGATTTGTTGGAAAAGTCTGTGTGTTTAATTTGTGATTAATCTGGGGAGTTTGGTTTTGTCAATGTGATTGAAAAGAACACAAATTTAAGTGTTGTGTCCACTGGAATGACGGCGAGATAGTGGGAAACTATGGTCACTTTCCCATTGTTTAACGTTAAATTCAATAATTATAAGGTGATCTCTTCGCATTACTTTTCGAGATGTTTATAAGCGTGAAAAAAAATTTCGAATTGTACTTATTAATAGTGATATTAGAGACAGGGTAACAATACTTACGAGGATCGAGTTAACCATTTGGATAAAGAGTTGCTGTGGATCTATATATGATTGATGAAAAATTACAAAAACAAAAAATGATGTACGTTGAAGTTTGATAACGATTTGTTGATTGGTGATATATTCATGAACTTAATTTAATTAGTGATTGAAATGTCTTTCCCTTTTAATACGGGTTGTTTTTGCTTGATGGTAAAAAAATTGATAGATGAGTTTTTATCGTGAAAGGATGAGTTATAATCGTGAAAAGATGAGTTGTCATCGTGAAAGGATTATCCGACTTGACTTTATAATTCTGCAATTGAGAAATTCATAATGCATTTGATATATGATTCAATTGATTTTGTTATGTCTTGATTAGTTTGAAATTCGATAAATCAACCTGCTTGATTGAAAGTTTAATTTTAATAAAGTAATATAAATTTCTCCAAAAAAATCAATCATGTTACCATAATTGACTATATGAAAGTCAACAACTTACAACTTTATCAACCAACCGTCTATAAATTGACATACAGGAAGATAATTGAAAAGTGTTGAAAAATACGAGATGAACGATTTCATATAGAAAATCCTGGTGAAGAAAAGTCTCAGACTCATACGCATAATAGAAATAAAAACACCATTATAATAATAGAATATAACTTATATGAATTTACAATAATTTCGAGATAATAATAGAATATAACATTATTGAAAAGTACAAAGTATAAACAAGTTGTCCCTTTGATACATAGAATTTAGATCACCAAACTTCAACATCATAAACTTATAATCAACGAAACCAAAACTCAATAACATCGTGCTGAACTCAGAATCCAAAATCGATCCAACCGCACCTCGAAAAAAACATTGAAGAGGGGAGTTTAGGGTAGCACATGGGAGAGCAAGAATGGACAAAAGGGAGTGACCTGTAAAATCTGAATGCTCACATGGAGTCATCATGTTACAGAACCTTCACTCATTGCACACACAGGGGTCAAATATTATGTTTTGTGTTCATCCAGTAAGGAACAGCCACCCAATTCCATTCATTTGTTTTTTGCTGGAGAATCCAGTCTCTGGGAAGATATTTTTCCTTCTTCTGACCAAACATTGTGGTTAATGTACATTTAATTAAGAATTTTGAAACAGTTGTTCTTGTAATTAAGTATTAGATTACTTGTCTTCATCTGTTTAAACATGATTACTTTGGGGACCATGATTAACCACCCACTTGGCATCACAGTATTCTGCTTTTGGTAGGTTAACCAAGCTAAGGAATGATGCATGCGTGTTTACTTCACTTTTTTCATATTTAATTTACGCAATTCGGGTAAAAAGTGGTACCGAAACGACTAAATGAGATAAATACTCATGTGATGGTTCATAGTAATGTTTACAGACCACCGATTTTTTTAATTGACCGGTTGAAGTTGGATGATGTTATTATTTTTTACATCACAAAGCTCGCTCATTCATTAATGGATGCATTAACAACCAGTACAACGATGAAGTACAAGCTATCGGAGGTGTAGACCCCATAAACATGGTTAGATAGATCAAATGCACTCTCCTAACATGCATTTCAACCGTCGTAGCTGATTCAGACCACTAAAAAGACACTCGACCAAAAACTAAATAACAAAAAACCAAAGATCTAGCAAAATCTCCAAGTGCAATAATTAGAAAACTTTAAACCAGGAACTATAAATAAGTGATAGAAGCTTTTGCGGTGGACCGGCTCCTCAACAGTTCGTCATTTCGAAATCACCCTCGAGGGCGGATCCCCGCCCGGTGACAAAAATAAGAACCGGATTCCTTTCGAGACAAGTTCGGACTTTCGATTTTGGTCCTCGTCTTCCAAATTATTCGCATTAATTTTTATTCCATTTTCCCAAAATTTTCCATTAAATCTTTTCCACCTTCCAGTTTCCATATATTCGAATTTCTTAATGTGAAGGATAACTATGGTAACCTTAATTACTCTAATATTGGTTATTAAAACTTAACTGAATAGACCCTTTAAACTGCAGTTGCTGAGTTGAATTTCGAGCTAAATCTCAAATCTGATGTTATTAAATTGTAACAGGTTTTTCGAGTTTTATCGGAGCAGACTAACACTCTAAGTGTATGTTGGATTCGAACCCGGAATAATGATACTCGTGTCGTTTGATTTTCTGTTAATAGATTTTTGTTTCAAATATCGACAGTAAATAATAATAATAATAATAATGATTATAATATATATAATAAGCTCTGATAAAAATTAAATTTACATAACTAACGAATAATAATAATAATCCAAACATCTAATCAAATCCCACCCACAAACCCACTGTATAGCAATCTCAAACCCCTCTCGCCGGAAACTGGAACAAGAACAAAAAAAGAACGATAAACCGATCTGCAAGCAAAGCAGACTCCCTCGACTCAACAAAATGGTATATAATATAAAAAAATCTCTCCATAGATCGGAAACCAGATCGATCTAGTTCCTCAAGAGAGCGAGAGCGGACAACACCAGGGAGGAGCATATCACAGCTCCGGAGACTCCAGCGGAGAAAGATCCAGCTCCTGCGTCCATGCCGGGGGCCGGGGCGGGAGCCATCTCCTGAGCTGAGACGGCGGCCGCGAAGATCGCGACGACGGCGAAGAGGACGAGGAAAGAGGTGTTGAATGATGCCATTTTGATTGAGAGGTTATTGAGTGGTTTCTGGAGCTGGGAGTGGAGGAGATAAGCGCTAACTAAGAGACTGTTTGGGAGATTAGGGAGCTGAAGAGAGAGATCTGGGTGGAGGATATGGGAGAGGGGCTAGGGTTGGGTATTTATAGCGGCGGAGGGGAAGAAGATGCGCGTGGAAGTTACGCGAGAGACCGTGGACAGCTGGAATGGGACGAGTTTGAGTAAAGCGAAAAAACGGCTGGTCGGATATGGAAAATAATATTCGAAAATCAAGCAGATTTCCTTTTAATAAATGATTTCCTTTTAATAAATGAATTTGAATTTAAGAGCTAATTAAAATGAGTTCAAGTATATAATTTGTTAGTAGATTTAATAATAAAATATAAATAAATTATATGTAATTTGAAATGATGTTAATGAAAATATAAGTAGTATATTGTTTAGATTAGTAAAAATTTGTAAATTTTAGGATACACCATTGATTTTTTTAGAACAAACTTCAAATGTATTACCAATTGAAATCACGTAGGGTTTCAATGGACAATGAATAAAGTTTGAGTTGACTTCGAGTTTGGCTTGCCAAAACTAATAACAAGATATGTTCGAGTAGGTTTGAATCCCATATAAACTAAAATTTTCTAACTTGAGTTTAAATTTGTATAAAAAATAACGAATCAAGTTTGCACGCAAAAAAATTCAGTTAGGCTCGATTCAAGCTCCTATTACATATTTGGTACTTGTTCTTTTATTCTTTTTGACGTTAAAGTTTTAGAAAGGAAGATATTTTGGGGAGGTGTGAACGGAAAGGGAGAAAAGAGGGCTCTGTGGTGTCAGGTGATGAGGCGTTTTCTAACAGAGTTAAATTATTTCTCTGTGTTTTCCTGACCGTTTCTTCGGTAGGTGACCGTTAGATAACTGGGGTCCATCCTGTTTGGCTTTTTCCTCCGTCTCTTTCTTCTTCCTGCCATCTCCTAACGGTCAAATGAGCTTTGTATGTGGAAACCATAGAGGGCCGTAGCCCATAAGTTGAGGCCCTACAGCTTATGTACTAATGGCCAGCCCATTCATAGGGCCCGGTCCGCCTACACCAGTCACAATTATGGACCAATTAGCTGTCAGATTATTGACTTCTACCACATGTGACTGTAGTGTGATTAGACAAGCTCGTTTCGTCTCCTAAACAGGAATTTATAATACCTTGTTAACCGATCATTAGAAGTGGCTGAATAGCAAAATAAAAATTAAAGAAATACTTTACATATTAAATATTTTGGATATTTATCAAAAAATTGAATTTATAATTTGTGTTTTTTATATAAACTCGAAGAGGTATATATTTTGATCTTATAAGTCAAGAAAGTATTAAGAAGATTGAAAGTTTGTACATATTCAATTATAAATATTGGAGTTCATAGAGATTCAAACACACTTCAGTTTAATCTAAATTCCCCGATACCATGAATGAAGGTAGCTGACTAACAAAAGAAAAAGTAAAAAAATATATTATATATTAAATGTCTTAGATATTCATCGAGAAAAATTAAATTGATTGAAATTTTCAATTCAAAATAAAAAAATTAAGAATAAACTAATTACATACTCATTTTTAAATTTGGTCGGAGTTCAACCACTCCATTTGTTCCTCTTTTGGTGCCTCCACCTTTCACTTGTTCGTCTATTTTTACTCGCACAAAGATTTGAACAAATGACTAATCTAAATGTTTTGATATCATCTCATAACTCGAGTTGTTAGACGAAGGTTAATTACAAATTTTATATTTACATGCCCCTCAAACGAAAGTTAATTGATGAGTTGAAAGCTTGCATAGGCCAAACTATAAATATTGAAGTTCGTGGAGATTCAGACACACATCTGTTTGGTCTAAATGCTCTGATATCATTTTATGAATCATTGCACCCGATAACTCGAATTGTTAGGAGTGGGTTAATTAATTTATCTTATATGATTCTCGTACAAGAGTCCAAATTGACGAAGAAAACAACAAAGACACGACCATGAGAATCTCGAAGGAGGGGCTCCAACAATTGCTATGCTATCTGGTTGAATAACCGACCCATCTGTATTGATGGTGATTCCATCTCCGGAGTGAGCTTTCAACTAATGAAAGCTTCATGCCTTTAACGTTTATTGTCAATAAACAAAGTTACACTCGATTTCATTGTCTCTTGAATTCCAATGATCCAATAACTCGTATCAGGCTTCTTTCGTCACTTATGAGTTAGTGTGTTGGGAAAATAATCAACGGCGCCGTATCAATGGACGATTCCCAATAGTCCCATAAAGTTGCGATCTCCAGAAAAATCTCCATAAGTTCAGTTGTAGCGAACCAGAACTCTCTGTTTTCTTCACCTCCACACTTCGAATCCTTCACCTCCGCTCACAGCTCTTCTTCTCCACTGGCCGCGATCCGATCTGACCTGAGAAAAAACCAGTGAAGGAGATGGCGCCGCCGGCAGCGCCTGCTGCTGCGATACAGCAGCAGGGACAGCCGCCGCAAGGAAGGCAGCAACAGCAAGCAGCTGGTGGGATGGGGCAGACGATTACTGGGATCATTAGGATTGCTGTGTTTTGGTACTTCGCTTCCAAGTTCTTCTCTCCCGCCAAGAAACCCACCTCCGACCCTGCTCTTCTCACCTCTAATTTATTCCAGAAGGGCGAGCTAATGGTATTCTCGATTCAGCTCTTTTGTAGTTGCTTTTCTCTTAAATAGAATTAGCCATTTAGGTCAGATTTATCTTTTTTACTGATTCGAATTCAATTGCTGCATCTGAGCATATTGTAGTTTTGTCAGTGATGGTTTCTGTTTCTGTAATAGTTGCATTTATCTTTTGGTTGCCTTTCCTGATGTTATTTGTGGTGATACTGAAGTTGCTTCTTTCAAACCTTCTTTCAATGTTAATTTAATATGGTTGTGCTTTCTCTGCCAGGATATGTGGTTCTATATTTCCGAGAGTGAGAAGTTCGATGACTTCAGCAATGAAGGTGCACTTATTTGGCATGAGACTAACATACCTTATGCGGTTTGGGGACCCCAAAGTACTAGGTCTCTTTCTGTGAAGTATTATCCCTCCGAGGTACAATTTTTTCTGTGTGTGTACTTTCTAATCATATTTATGTTGATAATTGGAGTGCTTAGAGTCGTATGGCATGATTTTTATGGTCGTTGCTTGTCTATAAACCAGATGTGTTTGCATACTCTCGCTTCACCTCGCTTCGGTAGTCATAGTTTTGTTGGACATTTAGTTTTGTTCTAGGAGATTACTGATCGTTCATCATTCATAAAAAATAGAAGACTACTGCCTCTAGTATTTATGCCAGTCTAAAGTGGAAGGTTTATACTGATTTCATAATGGTTCAAGTACTTTATTAAAAGGTGTATCTTTCTATGCATCATTTTCAGGCATTGAAGCACAACGGCAGTCTTTATGCTCATGTTTTCCTTGCACGTTCTGGGTATCCACCGGACCCAAAAGATCCAGAATACCAGCCTCTTGCTGCCTTTGGAAGGACTCATCGTATGATTTCATCTTTTTCAAGGCTCATACTTCACAGTTTTTATATATTTATGTTGGGTTTTTTTATACTCAAAGTGATCTCTTTTCTACTAATTCTTCAGCCATTGTGGTCTACCTACCAAAGTCGAAATCTGATAAGAAGAAGAGTCTGCTGGATGCAAAAGGTGGCGAGGAAAGTGAACCACTGACTCAGGTATCTCCTCCTCAGCTGATCTCATTAGAGTAATTTGGTGATATTTTTATCTAGAATATCTTCAGGATCTTAATTACTCTTTTGCAATTGATTTTTTACCATCCCGATGAATTCTATTATCTTCAGTTTTCCAAAGGCATTGTCTGCTCGGATTCCATATTTAATTTTTCAGCATCATATCTTTCTTTTCTCTGATAATTTGTGAGGTGTGCAATTCTAGTCCGAGCAGCCCTGAGACAGATGCATATTGTTTATATCAGGTGGCTGATGATGCTGAGTCTGAGGCTAAAGATGAAGGTCCCCCAGAATGGATTTCCTATTGGAAACCAAATGTTACCATAAACCTGATTGAAGACTTCTCCAGGTATATTTTGTCTTTTTCACTCTGTGTTGGATATGGTCATGTGAGCAATAAAATAATGCTGTCTTGAGCACAAAAGACAGTGAGGATGTTAACAGACGGAGACTTAAAATAATACTAAAACCAGTCCATGTTCTCTTTTCCTTGGGTTTCATCGAAATAAGGCTTTTTGGTTATATTTCTATGTTCTGTATGTTAACATTGTATTGGAAAGTTGAGAGTTATCTTTTCCAGGTGCGTTTAGTCTTTCACAATATTGTTGCTTATGCTTTATGTTTGTTAAGGAATTCGACTTCTATTTGTTTAGATTACTGCCCTTTTCCTATGCGGCAGTACAAAAGTAGACATTGTTTTCTTTCTAATGAACAAGACAAATGCATTAAAACTTAAATGAATAAAAAACACAGGTAATGCACCAAATGCCTTGTTGTAATATTGGCTACAAAGGATTGTCATGGTCCGTGTTTTGATTTTCATTTCCCTTTATGTAGTTTGAAATTATCATTTTGGCAGTTCCTCTTGCTTTGGCATGGAAATTTTTGTTTTCAATTTTACAGTCTATAAGCTAACCGTTTTCTTTATTTGGTTGTTTGTCCACAGATATTCACAAAATGCAGTACCACCAAATATTGCTCCTTGTATCCTTGAATCGAATTTTCAAGTTATTATTTTCACCTAATCTTTATAGCTTCTTTGTGTTCCTGCACTTTGGAAGGATAATCTTCCACCGGAAAGAAGAATTTTAGAGGGTAGAGCTCTGGACAGGTAGTAACCTGTTCAGCATCATTCCTGCATTTTATTGGAAGGGCATAATGAAATGTGAAATGAACATTACTCACTTAGTAGGCTGACAAACCTTGCACCGTACATAATGCTCAATATTACCTTATGTTGTTGTTGTTGTGCTCCTTAACTTCACATCATAGACTTGAACTTTGAGTCTAGCACTGGGAATTACTATCCCACCATATTCTTCAATGAATTTTGGTTGCTCAGGGATAAGTTGATCGCACTGAATGATACAGTGACAGAATTGACACTTAATTTGGAGGTTGGCCCAATGAGTATGACAAAGTGGCAACTGTTTCTTCAGATTGATCAGTCATTCCAGATCCATAGAAGTTATGGAAGCATGCTTGAAGGTGAAGCTGATGAATTGAAGGTACTGTAGGTTTATATTTACAACATCAGGGATCGTTTCTTTGTTATCTGTACTTGTAATATGGTTTCATAACAAAAGGACATTAGTAAACTAATACATGATAAAAAAAATACTTTGTTTGGATGGTGAGATCCTGTTTCACAATGTCCTCTAATGTTTGACTGTCTGCTAGTTTTGAATTCGATGGTGGAAAATAATTATTAATGCCTTGCCTCATTTATTTTCCCGTCTTTCAGAGGGTTTTCCTAGAAGGAAATCCTTACCTTCTTGGTATCACAATGGTTGTTTCCTTGTTCCATTCATTGTTCGATTTCCTGGCCTTCAAGAATGGTGAGTAGTATTCACTTGTTTTTCTTTCACAAGTACATCTGAATGTCCAGTTATTCATGGGAGTATTTCCTACTTGCTGCAGATATACAATTTTGGAATAAAAACAAGTCTATGGAAGGGTTGTCTGCAAAATCAGTTGTTGTGAACTTCATATCACAGCTCATCGTGTTTCTCTATCTACTTGACAACGACACTTCATGGATGATACTTGCAAGCTCTGGTGTTGGTGTATGCATCGAGTTTTGGAAAATTGGTAAAGCCATGCACATTGAGGTATGACTCATACGTAAAAGTTTGTGTAGCTTTGATAGAAATATTTAGTTGCTTGCGAATTTAAACTGAAATGAATGTCATCACATTCACAGGTCGATAGAAGTGGCAGGATACCAATGCTGAGATTCCGAGACCGCGAGTCTTATGCTGGAAACAAGACGAAAGAATACGATGACATGGCGATGAAGTACTTGTCATACGTGATAATGTTCCTCGCTGCATGCTTCGCTATTTATTCACTAAAGTATGAGCGTCACAAGAGCTGGTACTCCTGGATTCTCTCGTCTTTAACCAGCTGCGTCTACATGTTCGGTAAGCCATCAGTTTTCCCTCTTCACAGAATTTCGAATCATTATGTTGTCCAGTGGTAGAAGTTTGACATTCGGTTGTTGTGTTAATCTGGCAGGTTTCATCATGATGTGTCCTCAGCTGTTCATAAACTACAAGCTGAAATCCGTGGCTCATATGCCTTGGCGACAAATGACGTACAAGTTCCTCAACACCATCATTGACGATCTGTTTGCCTTCGTCATTAAAATGCCTATCCTGCATAGACTTTCAGTCTTCCGTGACGGTAAGCCTCCCAAGACATGTCCTTTCTGTCCAAGCTTCCATCTGCCGAATAATCTTTTCATGTGTTGCCGTGTTTTTGCTTCGACTTAATGGTCCATTCTGGGTTGTTCTTTGTTTGCAGATATCATATTTCTGATCTACCTATACCAGAGGTGGGTGTACCCGGTCGACAAGAAGCGTGTGAACGAGTTTGGTTTCGGAGGCGAGGAAGAACAGGCCTCGATCACAGCTGGTGATGCCGCTGCTGCTGTAGCTACAGTGGAGAAAGAGGAAGAGAAGAAGACTAAGTAGAGTCAACCCTTTAGGATATGTCTTTGTTTTAGTATAACTCTTGGAAAGTGGGAAGACAGAGTTAAGTTACTCATTTCCGTTGTGTCTTTTCTCTTTTGTTTAGGTTTTTGTTAGAATGCAGATTGGAAATCGATTTTGTTAGAAAGCATTTTGCCCAAATGCTACCTGATAAGGAATTGACAGTTTTCTAATCAGTTTCTGGTTCGAAACTCCTTTCATAGATTCACTCCTTTCATTTGATATCAGAGCCCTAAATCTTCTCGGTTTAATGACATTGTCATTTTAGGAAAACACATCGAAAACCTTCTTTGAAGGATGCTATCGGTTTCTGGTTCAAATTGATGACGAATGGTTAGGATGTAGTTAGATTTGAGACTGGGTAGGGCGATTGAACCTCTACTAATGTCTAATGTGACGGTTGAGACATCTCCCATTAATGTGATAAGATGTCATGTCATGTGTTCCCTACCGAAAACTAGAAAGAACCATCATGCCCTCATGGCTAGGTGTGTGGGCTTTCCAGGTCCGAGCCTTTCAAAAGGCATCATAGACATGTTACATGAAAATTATTCACTATTTAGGGACTTAGTTAAAGAAAAGAAGACTTGGAGGAGATATAAGGTATAAGTGTTTTTTTCTCGAGGCAAAACAAGGAATAATAACACTTGCACACATGACTGAGGAATATGAAAAAAGGAGCCGAAGGAAGCCTAGCAAAGTGGGTATGTGCTATGAAAAAGCAATGTGTTGGAAATGGCTATTTGTTTCCTTTCCTCCTTCCTCCCTACACCGCCCCACCCACCGTCGCCGCCACATTTGCTTGCACCATATCCATCCATCTCTCCCTCTTGACATTTATAGTATTTACAGTAGCCTATTATGTCGACTCTATAATTTCAGACAAAACCCTCCCATTCATAATAATACAGAGCATAGTGTACAAGAACTACAGCTCCCTCCGTAGAAAGCTCAGAGAAATCAAAGATTGCGAAACAAGAGCACTACCGTATGCTGTAGGAAGAAGAAGAAGCTCAACTTGCCTACTGGTCAGTCAGCCATGTCAATTACATTAGGTTTATTGTACTTCCTTTCTGTGCTTAGCTATTTTGGTCTTCTATCTAATAATTCGTTGCAAAGTCCTTGTCTTTTTCAAATGGGTTTCTTAAATTATTGTTCTTTTTTTCTTTCTAATATGGAGGTAGAACAGTCGAATGAGCAAGCTCGAGGAGAACAACAAACCCACCAATGCAGGGGAGGAAGTTGTCATAACATTCAACTCAACATCCAGCCCCAATGCTCAAACGGACGCCAAGATTCCAACTTCACCCGTCCAAAACGAAACCCTTCTCAGAAGGAGGACATTTGCTAGGTCTTTGGTCTCCAAACCCAAGTCCAGATTTGGAGAGCAACCCTACACCCTTGATTCCAAAGCACTTGATGAGCACAGTTTAACCCTCCAGGAACATTTTGCCTCTAGCTCACCTTACAAGAACCTTGCATCAGTTACCAGGACTGTTTCCATAACTCAGAAATCACCTTCAAGAGAGGCAGAAGAGGAGGAAGAGGAAGAGCAGGAGAGGGAGTTAGTCCACCGTGTTGAGATACAACAAAGAAACACTACCAAGAGAGGTAAAACTGCAGGCACCAAGTATGTGATTCAATGGGCCGCCATTTTGATCATTGTGGGCTGTCTAGTAGCTTCCTTAACTGTCACTAAACTAAAAAGCACCACACTTTGGGGGCTTGTGTTGTGGAAATGGTGTGTTGTAATCATTGTGGTGTTCTATGGGTTGTTGGTGACAAGTTGGATTATGCAAATTGTGGTTTTGTTGATTGAGATCAACTTCCTCCTTCGAAAAAAAGTTCTCTACTTTGTCCACGGCTTGAGGAAGAGCGTTCAGGTATTTGTCTGGATAGGCTTCGTGCTCGGGACATGGGCGTTTGTGTTCAGAGGCGGAGTCCACGCATCCAACACCGCCACCAAGGTGTTGGATTTCGTAACGTGGAGTCTCGTTTCATTACTTATCGGGTCGTTCTTGTGGCTTTTGAAGACTTTGTCAATGAAGGTCTTGGCTTCTAACTATCATGTGACAAGATACTTCGATAGGATTCAGGAATCTGTGTTTCATCAATATGTGTTGCAGACATTGTCTGGTCCTCCGCTTGTGGAGGAGGCCGAGAAGGTTGGGAAAGTTCCGAGCACGGGTTTGTTGAGTGTTAGGAAGGTGAAGAAAGGGAGCAAAGGAAGTGTCAACGAGAAGAAAGTGATTGATATGGTGGAGGTTCAGAGGATGAAGAAGGAAAAGGTTTCAGCTTGGACCATGAAGGTTTTGGTTGATACTGTCACGAAATCGGGTCTTTCGACTATCTCGGATTCGTTGGATAAATGTACTTATGATAACAAAGGTGGCCAGGGTGATAGCGAGGTTTCGAATGAACTGGAAGCGACTGTTGCCGCGTTGCGCATATTCAGGAATGTTGCTCCACATCGTAGCAAGTACGAAGATATTTGTTGTGGTGGCTTTGTTTGAGAGGCTTGAGTTTGATCTTTGTGTTGATAGTTTCCTCTGTTGATATGTAGGTATATTGAAGAAGAGGATCTTTTGAGATTTATGATCAAGGAAGAGGTGGATCTGTTCTTTCCTTTGATTGAAGGTTCTGAAAGTGGGAGGATTGACAAGAAAGCTTTCACTTCATGGGTGGTAAGGCTGCTTTAATTTCTTAATACTTGAAAAGTATGAATTGCAGTTTCTTACCAGTGTTAATGAAGAATATAAAAATCAATCTGAACCTTCTATCAATAATTCGAGTTATTAGGACATAGTGGTTCTTGATAACTTGTACTCGCAGGTTTAGACCATATTCTCTCAGCTTATATGTCGTGTTACTCACAGGGCTTTTATTTCTTAAGGGGTGTTTGGATGTGTGGTCTTTTGGATAAGAATGATGCATAATTTGAGAATGTTGGGATTTATGCTGTTACTACTTCGACCATATTCTCTATCAGCTTATATATGGTGTTACTACTCACAGGTGAAAGTATACAACGGCAGAAGAACACTCGCACACGCCCTAAACGACACCAAAACAGCCGTTAAACAACTGAACAAGTTGGTAACAGGGATCCTCATCATTGCCTCAATAATCATCTGGCTTCTTCTCTTGGAGATCGCCACAACCAAAGTTCTAGTCTTTCTGTCATCACAGCTTCTTCTGGCAGCATTCATGTTTGGAAACACTCTCAAAACCATATTCGAGGCCATCATATTTGTGTTTGTGATGCATCCATTTGATGTCGGTGATCGTTGTGTCGTTGGTGGCGTCCAGGTAAGAGTTCGTTGATTTTCTTCCTGTGTTCGAAATGCCTATATAGTATATACCTTCTCATTTCCGAACTTTGATGACAGCTCTTGGTTGAAGAGATGAACATCTTAACGACGGTTTTCTTGACGTTGAACAACGAGAAGATCTTCTACCCGAACTCGGTTCTGGCTACGAAGCCGATCAGCAATTACTACAGAAGCCCTGATATGGGGGATACTGTGGAGTTTTCGATTGATTTCGCCACCCCGGTTGAGAAGATCGGGTTGCTCAGAGATAGAATCAAGAAGTAAGTCCATTTTCATTGATTTTGTTTTAGACTTCCCTCAGTTTTTCACGAACCAAGTCTATTGTATTGGAGGTTGGGTAGTTACGTTTTAAGCAAATTCGAGTTCGAATTAGGAAATTTGAAACCATCTTAGCTCGTTAACTACGCTTAATGAGCCTAATGAGCCAAACTCGAGCTCAACTCCAATTTCGCTTATGAAAACCCCTCCGATGAGTCCAATTTGAGTCGAATTTGTACACTAAAAAACATCAACAATTCAAGCTAAAAACAACGTATCTTAAAATTTACAAGTTTCTACTTTTCACATTTAAAACAATTGCATACACTTAAGCAATGTACTACTTACGTTTTCATAAGTACAATAAATAATTACATAAGATATATTATACATGGTATTTGAGGTAAAATAGACGTTGCATTATTGAATCTACTAACCAGCCATATACTCTGCATTATTAAGCCGATTGGTCAACATCCCGTGATGCTTACGGTTTGTTACTACCACAACTTGCTGGTTTGTGCAGTTACTTGGAGAAGAATCCACAGCATTGGCATCCGAACCACAACATCGTGGTGAAGGAGATCGAAGAAGTGAACAAGTTGAAGATGGCTCTGTACTGTAATCACACGATGAACTTCCAAGAGTTTGCAGAGAAGAACAGGAGAAGGACTGAGTTAATGATGGAGATGAAGAAGATCTTCGAGGAGCTGGATATCAAATACTATCTCCTACCACAACGTGTTCATCTGATGAGCCATGTCCATAATGAATCAACAGATGCAATTACTTCTACACCTGCATGATTTAAATTGTCGGATTCTTGCTAAAACCCTTCCCAGAATCTTCGACTATTCTGGTTCCGTTATTGTACGTAAGTAGGTGAAATGACATCGGGTAGAGTAGAGTAAAGCAGCTTGTAACATATTATAGGAACATGAAGAAGGGAATTATGTATGGAGGGCCTAACTAATTAACTTCATAACCTCAGAATGTTACATAAGTTGGGACATGAATCATTGAATTACATAATTTTGTTCTACGATTTCGTATCTAACTGAGATTAGTTGAAGGGAGTTGAGTTAAATTTGAGAAGAGGTGTCAGAAAGAAAGTTGAATTGAGGAATATTAACGGGTCATTTGTTTGTTGTATTTTTAATTTGGAGGAGATTTGGAAAGTGATTTTGTCGGGTGATTTGGTTGAAATATCATATTTAGAATAGTGGAATTTGAAATTACCTTGTGGTCCTCTCAATGATTTGGGAGGTGATTCCAAGTCTATTTTATGAACACAAAATTTTGATAAATTTCAAGTGATTTGAACAGAAAATGACCAAATTACCTGATTGAGTATAGGAGAATATGATAAATTTGAGGTATATTAGTCCTTTATGATATTAGAATTTCTCTTTTAATTTTGTTTTGTCGGGTTCGGTCAACATAAGATAGAAAACATTTGTACACATAACAAAATATGTCAATTTCGTGAGGCGCGTTGGATTCAAACTCGAGACCTTTAGGCCGTCTTTGTAATGTGTATTTCAAACCCCTTACTATTTGAAATCATTTTCGACCAAATCACAAAATCAAACTACCCGTTTGTTTACGGAAACTTAAAGTGAAAATCATGAAACACTACTTATTGCAACGACACAAGGGAAAGTGCTGTATGTACTGGCTAGTTTAATGATCCGGATGACAATGGCATCTTCCAAGGAACATAGGTTGCAATTTTAGCTCCACGTACATCTCCAACATCCTTGGCTTCACATGGTAGAGTAGAGGTTTGACCCGTTACGACATCAACTACTTGCAAATGGTTCTTGCCCCCATCACTACACATTACTTTGCATGACTAATTATGCGGTTTGGAGAAGTTTTTAAGGACGAGTTTGCACCAAGACTTTCCGGCACCCCACTGTTGTAGCACCCACACCTCGTTCGCCTCTGTGAAAATCACCAACATGTCCTCCTTCGTCATGAACACTAACGGCCGCTTCCCCGCCTTGCCATCATTGCGACGAAACGGCGATGTTTTCCCTTACGCATAACACCTCAGTACTCGGATCAAACGAAGTAATGTTGTTAGGCTGTTGCTGGATTTGTGATTTCCATTGCAGAGAGAAGTACTGGAGGAAAATTTTAACACAAGGAATGATGAAGCTTTTCCATCCTTACAGTTCATTATGAACACAGCTGCAAAAAAAGTGGTGGAGTTGGGAATTGAACCCGACGTGAATCGAACACGCAACCTTCTGATCTGGAGTCAGACGCGCTACCATTGCGCCACGGATCCACCTGTTGATAATGTCATAGCGTAATTTATTCTAATTTTAATGTCGCAAAATTATACCGTCTCGAAGTGTGGCTAAGATGCTGTTGGTAATTTAGTTCTCCCACCGCTTTCAGATGGATACTCTGTTGAGGAGCAGACGATCAAAGACTGGAACCCAGAAGGAAAATTCGCGAGGATCAAATGGCTGATTGTGCATTGCATTCGTATCTGTTTAAGAAATTGCAGTTTCACCGAGCTTTGATTTTTCGCTCTTGATGATGCCAAACAGCCCAAAGTTGCACATTTCCGACGAATTATATGCGATTTCTGGCATGGCGTGGATCATTGCTTGTGAAGAAGGAAGAGTAAGTCTATCGATCATCATCTCTTGTTTAGTCAACATGTACAGGGTAAAGTAAGTCAGTTCATCTGAACTTTTTACAGTGTTCGTAAGCTGAAAGGGAATGGCCCAAGAATTTCCCTCGAGGAGGACATGTAATGGCTTCCTAGAGTGACTGCTACTGACTCGCCATCAAGATTCTTCAAAGGTTCTTCCCGTAACTTCGGCATTTGTTATTTACGATACAGTATGAATCTACGTGATGTCCAGTGCACAGAATTCCAACAGGACATTGTGTTTTGTATTCATTCTATATGAAAAGACTTAATCCGAAAATATATCCAAATGCTTTACTTAGGATGTCCCAGTTGATTCTTGTACTGGATTTATTATCATGGCTGGCCGTCTCCGTTAAAGCTACCTACAACGCGTCGCGCGTTGTAACGGTTCGGGATTGTCAATTTACGTAATTAAGGTTTCGAGTGGATTATCTACGTAAATTTCGATTTAATATTGCCTACAAAAAATTTCCGTGATACAATATTAATTAAATTTTAAAAAATCATTAATATTAATCAAAAATAGATTAAGCATATATACTAGTTTCTAACCAGTTGCCCTGCATGTTCATAAATTAAATTATTTAATTTAAGCATGCTCTACATGTATTGGTGTTGTCTGTACTATACTTATGCCAGATACTTTTTTTATGACAAAGAATATTTTTGACGGACATTATAATATTAGTAGGTGAACTTTGAGGTTGTCAGCCTTTAATTCAGATAAGATTGGTGATGTTATTATAAGAATTGAAATGATTATGCATTTTTTAGAATAAAATCAAACAATACAACCATTTAATTACAAGACTTTAAGAATATTTTTTGATTTGTGATCCGGGTTTGCGTATCTTATCCCATTTCTTGAATTGAAGTCTTTCATTAATTTCTAATGGATGTGTATAAAATTCATTTTCCAAAAAAAAAAATTGTACAAACAAAGACTAAACATTAGTTGACATTGATAGTTGAATCAACTTCACTTTTTTCTTAATTATTAATGATGTACATGAAATAATAATGTTTAAACAAAGACTAATGTTTAGTTGACATTGATAGTCTTTTTCTTTTATAAATGTTAGTTGACTTTTGTTAGTAGCATTTCTCAAATTCGCATACAACCTAAAATAATCAATATAGAGAAATATGTAATAATGTAATGCAACGGATTGTATAGAAGAAATACACTGCATTCCATTGTAAAACCAAGTATGATGCTCACAAGACCATGTAACACCGGGTTGAATTTTACACGTTACGTAAGAAATTAAGAAAGATAAGATGATATGTTGTAAATATATTTCAATGAAAATATAATTTTGATGTATTATGTTGTTCATTGTTTTTTTCACCGGTATGGACTTTCAGATTTCTAATAAGTGATCTTTCATAAGTCTGATATATGTTCAATTGATATGTTATGAGATGAGAGGTATATTCCCTTCTAGAATTTTGAAGAGTAAATTTCACATAACAAGCTTAAGCAATTGTTCAGTTATACCTCCCCATGAATCTCTTTGGTATCGAATTTGGATGATATTTGAGTTTGAATAGTTAATAACTATATTTCGAATAATTAGTTATTCATCAAGTATTATATCCCAATACTCCTATATCCCTTACACCCTTCATGAATTTAGTCACTATATAAAATCATTTCCAACTATTCGGAAACATTATTTCGATAAATAATTTGTTTTCCACCATAGATCAAATTGTGACCAATTATAGTATTTATGGTGACCAATATATATTTCGTCACTGAAAGCTACTCAATGGCAATAACTACTTCGGCTCCTGTTAGAAGGAGTTATTGTTAGAGACGGTTAATGTTCTGTCATAATATACCCAATAAAAAAGTAAACATATTTTTAGTGATATTAATTGGTAAAGAATAATTTGAACCGTTCATTTCGAATTTCAAATTCAACAGATTAAAAGATGAACTTAAATTAAGATTAAATTTATAATTTTTCTTTATTTTTTTATAAACAAAATTTTAAAGTTTAAAGCCTAAAGTATTGGATTTTCAGTTTTGAATTTCGGGTTTCGATTTTAATTTTAATTTTTTAGGTTTAGGGTCTAGATTATTGAATTTTAAATTTTAGATTTTGATTTTAAATTTCAGATATTTTCTGAAAATGACAAAATTACCCCTATTATGATTTTGTTCGAGATAAGCGCAAACAATACAATACATTTATTAATTAATATTTTAATTCAAATTACATGATCCGAAAATCACACATACACAATAATCTGCAAAAGGAAAAGTAAAGATGATAGTGATGAGAGGCTCAGAGCTTGGTAGCTAGCTAGCTAATGTCCAATGCAGATTTCCAATGAAGGATGCAAAAACCTATCTCGGTCGGTACGCGAAACCATATCTCACTCCAAACGGTTGGAGTCTAAAGAGGGAGAACGTGTGAGTGTACGAATAAACCTCATGAATGCCTGGAGAAAACGGCAAGGGAATAATAGGATCGTTGGAGTCGTTATGAGAGATTTGAGATCGATTTCCTTCGTAATACACCAACATCGTCAGGCCGCCTTCCGGGTGGGTCGTTTTCAAATACCACCAGTTGTTCTTGTCGAAATCGACATCGCCCCTGCCGATGTATACTCTGATGACCGGTAAAGGTGGCCATTCGGTTGGATTGCTTTCCTCGTCAACAAACCTAACACCATAATCTCCATCAACCAGCATTTTATCTATCAATTTATGCGAGTTAATCACGAAAGTAAGCGTATAAGTGCGACATTCAAATGTTTCTGGTGGAACCCGTTGTCTTGTGGCCAAATACTTATCTTTGGCTTCCAAGCTTTGCGGTAGAAACTCAGTGGAAGGTAGAATCGCCCATGACTTCCTTTGACATTCTTCCAATTCTTTCTTCACCTTTGCCACTTCAGCTACACTGTAACTTAGTTTCTCCCTTGCCACTTCCAGTTCTGCTTCCACCTCTCTCGTTTTCGCAGTTTCATCGTTCTTCTCCGCTTCCTTCTTCCTTTCGAGAATATCTAATTCCTCTGTTTTCTCCCTCCTCAACTTTCGTAACTCTTCATCCAATCTAATCTCCATCTCCTCTTTCACCTTCTCTAACTCTTCAGTCCTTTTCCTTATCTCCTCATCCTTCACCTTCTTCAAGTTTAGTAGTTCCTCCTTCAACTTCTCTAGCTCTTCTATCCTCCTTGTTTTTGCTTCTTCGCTTGCCTTCTTCTTTCTGAATTTTTGTAATTCTTCATCTTTAGCATTGTTTGCCTCTTCCAATTCCTCGTTAAGCTTCTCTAGCTCGTCTATCCTCTTTGTTTTCGCCTCTTCGCCTTCGTTCTTCTTGCTAAGCATCCGCAATTCACGATCCTTCTTTTTTAATTGCTTCCGGTGCTCATCATCCGCCGTCTTTAACTTCTCATTTGCCTCATCAATCTCTTCTTTGAGCTTCTCCAGTTCCTCATCTTTCTCCTTTACAGACCTTTCCAACTCCCTGTATTTCTCCTTACTCATCCCACCACCACCTTTAGCCGGCTGCTTTGATGTATCCTCGTGTCTAGGAAGATATCGGTATGTCAACTCGGATCGGCTCCACACATTGGTCGTTACAAGATCGACGCCATGATGAGGCCAGCTGAACATATCGTTCAGTCGAAGATAGTGAATCCCAAAGTCAGAGTACACTCCTCCAAGATCAAGAACTTGTTGGAAGCAATACCCTTCCGGACTCACTAACAAGTGTAACTCCTTCAAATGCTTGGCAAGGATGGCCAACGCTTCTTCTCCCTCAATCCTTCCGTATCCATCGAAGAATAGAAGCCCGTCGTATGACAACACCTTTGCATCATCATCTTCTTCTTCTTTCTCAAGACCGAAAGTAATGGTGGCGACTTCCTTCCAGTCAGCCTTCTTGATGGAAGAAAGGTGATTGGTCGGCTTAGTTAACTGATAGACTTGGAGGATTGATCCATCAGAGGAACCAACAAAGTGGTTGTTGGATTTGAAAGCAAACAAAGGCATTATTTTTCGTTAGGGAAAGAATCAGAGGAGTTTTGGCATCGGTAACCCTAATTTTTCTGTTCGATTTCTAACAAAGAGTTTTGGGAAATGCATTGAGTTGTGATTTGTGAAAGGCCATATACCTATTTAAAGGGTTCATCATATATAGAGATGCAATAATTCATATGTTAGTCTTTGTTTATTGTATAATCATTTAGAAAATAATCTCAACAAATAAATAATTCGAGTTATTGAGATGCAATAATACATGATATGGTATTAGAGCATTTAGACAAAATGATAGTGTGTTTGAATCTCCACGACCTCCAATATTAACTGTTGTTTTAAGCACAAAATATGATGGGTTTGTAAAAATTTCAAACTCATTAATTAATTTTTATTTAAGGAAGCATATAAAAAAATATAATTCCTAAACTTTTTTTTATCTACAACATTGACTTAGGCTTGGTCTTTGTTAACTAAATATCCCAAGATATACCAATAATTCCAACTTGCTAGCTGGCAGGCAACGTTGACTAATGTATTTAATTTGTACGATAACAGTAGAAACTATATATGACTAATTTAGGTTAACCTAGAAATGCATTTCAACCTTATAAGTGTGGAACGCTGCGGAATTTTGAATGGGATTTGGTATAATATTGTACATTCGTAGATAAAATAACAAATAATTATATAATTATAATAAATAATCAAAATTGAGATAGACTTGATAATTATCGGGTTACGGTTCAGATAGTTGATATTTGTTACCCATCAATTTTAGTTTTGGGTTCGGATAATATCCACCGTATATAATCTTTTAGGTAGTAATGTCACACGATATCTATAGCCGTTAGTTATTGGGCGGTTTTTCAATTAGACACTACCCATGTCCTCACATTAGTTTCAGATTTGGGTAAGACCTGTCGTATATAACCTTTCAGGTAGTAAACATCACACTTTATTCACACCCATTAGTTTTCGGACTGTTTACAGTTATATCCGTACCCGTACATAAAAGTTTTAAAAATACCAAGACAATTCGAATTTTACCTTATTTGACCAGATTAAGTTGGTCCAGAGTCACTACGATTATCATCCAACTATTAAAGTATAATTAAACAAAAGGAGAATTGAAAAATGAAAAAATAAAAAATTATGTAAAATATAACACAAATATAATTTCTTTTTAAAAATGAAATATTTTATGTAAAGGAATCCGTAATTCCAACGAAAAAAAAGGCAAAGGTGTATATAACAGAAATATACAGCCAACAGTTGCGATCAGTACTGAACCCTTGTCCGTTGTTGTTGTTCTTCGTCAGACATTGCGACATTAGATTCCACAACCCTGTGAGGAACTGCTTCGAATTCGAAGCCCAGTGACTTACCGTCAAGAACTTGGGATGGAAAGCCCAGAAGAGACCATCAAGGAGAGCTCTTTGGTCATTCATTGATGACAAATCCGTGTAGAGTACCAAGTGGTTGATGGCGGTGCAATCTGTAGCGTAATCCACTTCGTCTTTGTTGAATGTAATCTTATATCAGAAAGGACAAGCCATATCAGCTCAAACGAATAACTGAAAGGGTGAACAATGTGTTTATGTATGTACACTTACATTGGTGAAGTTAAATACACTGATGTCGACGGTGTGGGACAGCGGGTTGAATCTGGAGACGAAGCGTTTCAATGATCCAGCAAGCCGTTGGTTGGTTTCGTTCCCGAAATTGACCATGCTGAATTGAACCTCTCATCGACAAGCAGGGGAGGCGTTGTTGATCTGACATTTCGTCAACTTGTCAGGAGGCGATCCTCGACAGCTGAGGACGAATTTCACCAGTTCCAGACCAGCATCCAGTTCAATCTCCTCCATCCTAGATGATATTTGTAGCTCGAATTCCTCAAGCTTTGCGATCGAAAATTTCAGCTTCTTACTCTGGTCGAGTTGGTCGAGTTGGTCTAGTTTACCCAGGGTTAGGGATTTCAGAGATGGTAGCTTGGAAACAATCGTGTGAAGTTCATCCAGAGTCGATGGAGAATCCACGAGCTCCAAATGTTTCAGCAGAGGGGCATTAATATATAACCGTTGATGGCCACTTCCAGGTCCCGAAGAATCAGAGTCTGGAGTTTGGGCGCTGCAATCTCAACTTCGGAGACGTGGGAAGAACAAGCTTCCAGCCTCTTCAGGTTGGTAAGATTCGAAAGCTGGAACTTCTTCAATGGGTTAATATCTCTGAATTCTAGGGTTTCCAGGAAAGGAGCGGTACCTATCATATCCATGAAGAGTTGCCCGTCGTTCTTGAATTCGACATCATCCAGGTATAGGAATCGTAGAGAACTCAGAGAAAGTGGAAAATCACAGTACTCGCTATAGGCAAACACGATTCCCGTCAGCCTAAGAACCGTCGCCGCGGAGTCGGAGAGCGTCCTGAACGGCAGTTCGAGGTAGGCCTTCGCGACGTGGATGTGGATTTCTTCTGCTTTCCTATGAGGCCAAAATCAGTAGGAGCTCGAGAGCACGGGAGCGGTAGACACAATCTTCGTTACCTATGAGAGAAATCCTGAGAGTTTCCATGCGGAATCGGCTGTCTCTGCAAAACCTATCAATGGTTGACTCGCAGAATTTCTTGAGATCTTGCATCACTATGGAAGCGCCGGCGACAGACTCCCCGCGTCGGCGGCGACAATTCGTGGTCGAACGCCACGACTGGGTACGACCTCCAAACAGTTCGCCATCGTCTGGAGAGGGCGACAGTTCCGGTTGCTTGTTTCGGGGACTCTAAGAGGCGGAGTATGTTGCGGAGGACTTCCTCCGGCAGCTCTGAGATTCGATCTTTGGTCGATTTCTTTCGCTTCTTCGCCATTGATAACTGCAGGCAGGCTAGGGCTTTCAGCTTTTACGCCTGTTTCACTGTTTGGCTAAAAGTTTAAACTTTAAAAGGACTTTTCAAAATTCAAAAATTCAAATACTGACTGGACCGTTGACCGGTTTGTTTGGAGGTGCTATTTGCTCATTCCCGCCAGCCGCCGCTCTCCGTTGTCTGAACACTGAAAGCAAGAATCAGCCATTAATGGATCTCCACAATCCAGAACTCTCCTCTTCACTCGCGACATCATATGCCAATCTCCTCCGAATGAGCCAGAAATCCAACAGCTTGATCTTGGGAAAGTCTGTTCACGCCCATATCGTCAAACACGGACTCACATTCAGCGTCTATCTAATGAACAATCTCATCAACTTGTACGCGAAAACGGGGTCCATGACCGACGCCCGCATAGTGTTCGATAGAATGCCCGAGAAGACCAACTTCACGTGGAACGGCATTCTCTCCGGCTACGCCAGAATCGGGGCAGTCGAGGAAGCCCGTCACCTGTTCGACGAAATTCCTGAACGGGATTCCGTGTCATGGACCACTATGATCACCGGTTACAATCGAAAGGGTAAGTTTGAAAATGCGATAGAGATGTTTGCTGAGATGGTTAGAGGCGAAGTCTTCCCGTCCCAGTTCACTCTAACGAATGTACTTGCTTCCTGTGCTGCTACTGGTTCTTTGAGCGTTGGGAAGAAGGTTCATTCGTTTGTTGTTAAATTAGGATTCTGTGGATGTGTGCCGGTGGCGAACTCGCTTCTTAATATGTACGCGAAAGGGAAAGATTTGGCTATGGCCGAGGTTGTGTTCGGTAGGATGAGGTTAAAGGATATATCAAGCTGGAATACGCTTGTCACGTCGCTTTTACAGAACGGTAAGGTTGATCTTGCCGTTGAATTGTTTCATCAGATGAGCGAACGTGATATAATCACTTGGAACTCGATGATATCCGGGTTTAACCAGCTTGGTTTTGATGAACAAGCACTGAGATTCTTCTCTGACATGATGAAGGATTCTTCTTTGTTGCCCAACAGGTTCACACTGGGAAGTGCTCTATCCGCTTGTGCCAACACAGAGAATATGAACTTTGGGAAGCAAATCCATTCATATATCATCAGAACAAAGTTCGATACTTCTGGTGCTGTCGGAAATGCTTTGGTCTCGATGTACGCGAAATCCGGAGGACTTGATATTGCACAAAGGGTCATAGACCTCAGAGGTATTGATGATCTCAATGTTATAGCCTTCACTGCCTTGTTAGATGGCTATGTCAAGATCGGGAATATCGCCCCGGCTAGAAAGATTTTCGACTCGTTGAATGAGACCGATGTGGTAGCCTGGACAGCCATGATCGTGGGTTACCTGCAAAACGGGTTCGATCATGCTGCTATGGAGCTTTTCAGGAAAATGGTTCGAGAAGGACCGAAACCGAACAGTCATACTCTATCAGCAATGTTGAGCGTCTGTTCAAACGTGGCTTCGTTAAACCTAGGTAAACAAATTCACGCAAGTGCATTGAGATCCATGACAAGTCTATCTTCATCGGTCGGGAGTGGAATCATTACGATGTATTCGAGATCAGGAAGCATTAGGGATGCACAGAGAGTGTTCTTCAGACACATGAGATGGAGCAGAGATACAACTACATGGACTTCCATGATCATAGCATTAGCTCAACATGGTCTCGGTGAAGAATCCATCAAACTGTTTGATGAAATGATGTCGCTGTCTATCAAGCCTGACCATATAACTTATGTTGGCGTACTGTCCGCTTGTACACATATCGGACTTGTCGAAAAAGGAAGATCATACTTCAAGCTACTGAAAGATGTTCACAAAATCGAGCCGACTCTGAGCCATTACGCTTGTATGGTCGATTTGTTGGGACGTGCTGGGTTGGTAGAAGAAGCGTACGGTTTCGTCATGGATATGCCGATCGATCCTGATGTTATTATATGGGGTTCGCTCCTCTCGTCGTGTAAAGTTCATAAGAACGTCGAGCTGGCGAAAGAAGCTGCTGAGAAGCTGCTACTGATTCAACCCGACAACAGCGGTGCATACTCTTCGCTCGCGAATCTATACTCAGCCTGTGGGAAATGGGCCGATGCTGCCGAGATAAGGAAGTTGATGAAGGATAGAGGAGTAAAGAAAGAGCAAGGGTCTAGCTGGGTTCAGATTAAGAACAGAGTTCATGTGTTTGGAGCTGAAGATGGGGTGCATCCTGAGAGAGAGGAGATATATAAGAAGATGGATGAGATATGGGACGAGATAAAGAGAATGGGGTTCGTACCAGATTCTGCATCAGTACTGCATGATCTTGAGATGGAGGTTAAGGATCGGATTCTAAGGTATCACAGTGAGAAGCTTGCTATTGCATTTGGACTGATAAGTACTCCGGAGAAGACGACTCTCAGGATAATGAAGAATCTCAGAATCTGTAACGACTGTCACACTGCTGTGAAGTATATCTCCAAGCTTGTGAGTAGGGAGATTGTTGTTAGAGATGCTACTCGCTTCCACCATTTCAGAGATGGTTCCTGTTCTTGTAAGGACTACTGGTAAGAATCAGCAATCGCCAGTCTCAGTTCTCGAGACTTTTGAGATGAGAAGGCTAAACCATGGGCTTGTGAAAAGCACCGATTGCGGGCATGTAGGGCGGGCTACCCAAAGGAATATTGTATCCTTTTTATTTAAACCCGGGACCAGGGGACGGGGTTTGGGTACTAATATCCGTGCGAGTGTGGGATTTGGCCAACATCATCATATTCTTCTACTCGATAGATATCTGCTATCCGATCGGTTATTCTCGACGGGTATCCAAAATATCTATTCTTAACAAAACTTTATTACTTGAACTCGAAGACAAAGTAAGAGAAGAGAGAACAAGTTCAACGACAAAAAAATTGCCGATGGTAACAAACTAACGGAGTTTTTATTTGAAGAAGGAAAAGTGGTGGGTGGCGAGCCTTTGGAGAACATACGTGAGAGCGAGCAATGATGTCTAACCGATGAAGAAGAAATTGGTTTGAACAATAAGAGTTTTCTTTATATGGGATGATTGACAAGTAATTTTGACGAACAAATTGGGTATGATACGAGAGGAGGAGAGTAGGTTTGGAATTCAAGTGAAAAAGGGTTTTAAGATTTTCAGGACAATTTTGAATTATTGATCTTATAGATTTTAGATTTAACGGTATATATAAAAAGAGTAAGAAAGTTTTTTAAACAAAAATTATTTAATTTATTGTTCTTTTCGGTTTGAGTTTGGGTTTAGTGTTTGTGTTTTGGGTTTAGTATTAGGATTTTGGTTTCGATTTTTGATTTTGAATTTTAAATTTTGAGTTTTAAATTTTTTATTTTAAATTTTTGATTTTGAGTTTTCCATTTGGATTATCAGAAATACCGAAAATGTCAAAAATTTGAAAATAAATAAAAAATATTTCTAAAATATCTAAAATGCCTCACGGTTGGAAATCCTGAAACTTTTTTGTCTGGATTTAAAACGGATCCCGATAGAATTTTGAGTATAATGGTTATTCATTTTTCATCTTTAATAAATTTTTGGGTATTTATTCGGTTGGAAATGCAACACGGATAAATTCGAATTCAAAATGTCTATGAAACAGAATAGAAGACCCATATCGGTCGAGGTAGCCAACCGAAACCGAACTGGGAAATGCCAGTCCGGTTGGGTAAGTTGCGGGAGCCTGGATGGATCAAAACTGGTCAACGGTCTTAATGTCTGACTCTTCAGACGGTCTGACCGACAACCTCGTTGAAATTTCATTTCCCCTACTTTCCCGGGACTTCTAATTTTACCTTTCTCCAAAAAAAAAACAACTCTGCGCAGAATTCTCAATTCTCATCCGCTCATTCTCTCTTCTTCCATCGGAATCCTTCAGCTGCCTCCCTACGCCATTTCCCCCCCGTCCATTTGTTAGCAGTATAGTTCCTTCCTCCCACTCTTCGCTTACGCTCTCTTCATTCATCAGCTTCCTCGACCAAGGTAAATCGAGCTCTCAGCTCCGATCCGCAGTTTTACGGTTGTGAGATCCGCTTTTGCGATTAGATTTATTTTCTACTGCTGATGTGTTGTTTCTTGTTTGAATGAATGAAACGAAACAATGGCGTGTTTGTTTCTTGGTGTTTCAGGTTTTTCGTTTTAGCTGAGCCATGGTGCTGTTCAGATGCCTTTCTCGCCTTTCCACTCTCCGTTCTCGCACTGTACGTTTCCGATTTCTTTCGTTTCCCGCCGATCTTGTTTCTGCTGTGTTGTTTTTTTTTCCTCTCTTCAGCTGGTTTCTGATTTGCTTGATTCCTCTGCTATGTCTACCAGGTTCAACAGCCTAATAATCTCGGCGGTTCCTTTAGATGGCTCCAAATGCAGGCCTCCACGGATCTTGTACTTATGCTCTTTCCTTTGCTTATTTACTGTATGGAATTATTTGCGTCTTGTTCTCTCTCAATTGTGAACTCGCTTGGTTCTTGCTTAAGCCTCAATGTATCTTTCCTTTATAACTCTATGTATGATGGCTGAATAGTTAATGATGGTAAATGTAAATAATCAGTTATATAATACTGATGAATTGGTGTAAAACCTTAATACAGTCACACCAGGTTGGTTATCTGAGCTCAAACGCTGGATACTGTTTGCGTGCATTATGTATCTGAGCTCTGCATGTTTAGCGTATTTGTCTCCTTTT
This sequence comes from Linum usitatissimum, assembly GCA_030674075.2. Lineage (NCBI taxonomy): Eukaryota > Viridiplantae > Streptophyta > Magnoliopsida > Malpighiales > Linaceae > Linum > Linum usitatissimum. The sequence continues at coordinate 1,762,601 of JAUJYP020001410.1, read as the reverse complement.
TAAGTGATTTAGCTATTTCAAATTTACTTCCGTGTTTTGGGTTTTCTGTTTGACGTGTTACTTTCTTATGGAACTGTAGGATCTACATTCCCAGTTAAAGGAGTTAATCCCAGAACAACAGGTTTGTTTCAGCTAGAATAAATCAACCTGAATTGATATATTTCCTTCATCCTTTTTGTTCTAATTGTGAAAGTAAATTGTTGGGGTTTTGCAGGAACGCCTTAAGAAGATTAGGACAGACTATGGAAAAGTTGAACTGGGGAACATCACCACTGACATGGTAAGGGCACTGTAACTTTCTCGCGTTGGGTTATGGAGCTTTTATGCTGTTTGATTATTCTTACAGTTGTTGTTCAAATGATCAATTTGCCCTTTTTAAAAGTTTATTCTTTACAGTTTCTTGAGTTCTGAATGTAATGTTCTCTTGTGTATCCAATTTTGAAGGTAATTGGTGGAATGAGAGGAATGATTGGATTGCTATGGGAGACCTCTCTGCTTGATCCCGAAGAGGTAAAGTTGTGTCCATGTGAAATTGAGGATGCTACTGTTTTCGTGTAGTGTATTTTATTGCTCCATGTTATTCGAGGCCAGTATGCAAGCATATTCGCTGCCTTCCTCTGTTGATGTCTTAATTTTATTCAGGGAATTCGGTTCAGAGGCCTTTCAATCCCTGAATGTCAAAAGATGCTGCCAGGTGCATCGCCTGATGGAGAACCATTGCCTGAGGGTCTTCTCTGGCTTCTTCTAACCGGAAAGGTAAATTATGTTTGTGACAGAAAACAAGTTACTTCTTGATTTGATGTAATCATTTATTTCTGTACCATAACTGAATCATTTTGCATCTTTTCGTCCTATTTATTCAAGGTTCCAAGCAAGGAGCAAGTTCATGCCTTATCAAAGGAATTGCGTGACCGTGCTAAAGTTCCAGGTCACTTTTTGTACCATTTTTCATTCATTTTATTTTGTGTGTGCCTTATATTTCTTTTTTCATGTTAGCATTAGACATTTTCGCACAAGTGTAGTTGCTACAGTATTCTCATTACTGCTTATGATTTTTTTTTAAATGTTTGGTTCTCTTCTGATGGTTATATTCTGCATATTCTGTAGTCCTTTATGCTGACTTAGCTAAGTATCATACATATTTTAGGGAAAAACAAATATAGTACATTCATTCTCTCATGTCATAGATAATTTCTGAACCACCTGCCATCAATGAAGTTCTACATTCTGTAACTTTTGAATAGATTTCGATTTGTATTTACCTCTTGCTTGTGATACTTACAGATTACGCATTTAAGGCCATTGATGCTCTCCCTGTCTCAGCCCACCCAATGACTCAGTTTGCAACTGGTGTTATGGCACTTCAGGTATGTTTCTTTCAAACTTATCAGCTCCTCTTCTTTATTATTTCATGCTTGTTTTTCTATCTATCTGCTTGAACAGTAGTTCAGCAGCTGGTATTTCCCTAAGTAATGAAAGTTAAAACGTCATATGAGCTGATGGGAGTTGTGCAATAAGAATTTGTGGAAGATGGAATTCTTCATTGATAGAAAATCAGTGTAAGAGATCCCCGTGGCGAGTGTGTATTCTGTGGGAGATATGAAATAGGAGAAACTTAAGTTAGTAGGGGTAACCGAAGCCAGTTTTCAATTGATAATGGCAACTTCGTTTTGTAATGTTAAGCTTTCTGTTCTTTTATCAGTCTTCAGGATCATTAAACTTTATGAAATTCTATTAATTTAAAGCGACACGTGTGCAAATAATAATAGAGGATGATGAATCGTGACCTTCGGGTGTATTTGACATTCCTGTGTGTTGCAGGTTCAAAGTGAGTTTCAGAAAGCATATGACCAGGGTATTCACAAATCAAAGTAAGGCATCTTTCTCGAAATGTTATTTTCTCCCCAAAATCCATTATTTTTGAAGCACTCATTTTTCCACGGTAATATTTTTAGGTACTGGGAGCCAACCTATGAAGATTCGCTTAATCTGATTGCTCGTTTGCCAGCAGTAGCTTCATATGTTTACCGAAGGTCTATGAGCTTTACTACCTTCTTTATAGTTTCACATTAAGCAAAGCGTACATAACATTATATGAGGATAATGGTACTTCTTTTATGTAGAATGCTACAGATAAATTTATTTCTGCATTTGCCTTTCCGTTTGCTAATTTGGACTATTGCTTAACGTCTTACTCTACCTCTTGCCGTACCTTGTTATGTGCAACTAGTCTGACTTTTCGTTACTTAATTTTGGTTTTGCAGGATATTCAAGGATGGAAAGATTATACCAGCAGATGATTCTCTTGATTATGGCGCAAATTTCTCGCACATGTTGGGTTTCAGTGATCCCAAAATGCATGAGCTTATGAGGCTCTATGTAACAATCCATAGGTATTCCTGGCAGTTTTAATACTTATTAATTAGAATCAATACATTCGAGCTCATGTGATTATTCTCTGCTACCTTATACTTGACAGTGACCATGAAGGCGGTAATGTCAGTGCACACACTGGCCATCTGGTAAGTTATAGGTTTTCCAACACCTGATCAAAATTCTTAAATTGTCTGATTCTATTGTTCACAGAAACTTGTTTTCCACCTAATCAATGAGTTATACTTAGGTTTCCAGCGCACTTTCGGATCCTTACCTTTCATTTGCAGCTGCATTAAATGGTTTAGCTGGACCACTTCACGGCCTGGCTAATCAGGTAAGCTCTATTACATCATTCTATCTAAATTCCTCAAAACTGCTTCTGGCCAAATAAATAGCCAACAAGCATGGCAATACAATCTGGCCATCGTCTTTCTTAATTAGCTGACAACCCCTTATCTCTTTTATTTCCCTGCCGTGCTTGTCTGTCTTACTAAAACTAGTAATAAATTCCTGGCCATGGCAGGAAGTTTTGCTATGGATCAAATCTGTGGTGGAGGAATGTGGGGAAAACATAAGTACTGAGCAATTGAAAGACTACGTATGGAAGACATTGAACAGTGGAAAGGTACATTTTATGCTTCTTTGATACCACTACTAGAGCTGTAGAGCAAACATGAACACTTACTGATTCTATTCAGAGCGATCTTCGTATTACGATACTAGTTATGTTTCTCCAATCCTTAGCCTTCTTCGCATGTCACTGTCATTCAATAATTTGGCTTCTTGCAATCCAACAAAATTTGCAGGTCGTTCCAGGATTCGGACACGGAGTCCTGCGAAATACCGATCCAAGATACACATGCCAGAGAGAGTTCGCATTGAAGCATTTACCGGAGGACCCACTCTTCCAGCTGGTTTGCCACCCTTCCTTCATTGTCAATGCCTTTGCATTACTTCCAACTTGAACTAACTCATTTACGAACCTTACCAGGTTTCTAAGCTCTACGACGTCGTGCCACCAATCCTTACTGAGTTGGGGAAGGTAAGTACTTGATCTATCAAATTTTAATCAGAAATATAAAACTAGACTGTGCTATTACTACTATATCTTTGATTAATTCCCTTTGCCTTTATCTACTTGTAGGTTAAGAACCCCTGGCCCAATGTTGATGCCCACAGTGGAGTGCTGTTGAACTACTACGGTCTAACAGAAGCCAGGTAACAAACTTATAAACTCAGTTACTTGTAGGATTCAGAATTTCGACTTGAACATGAATCTTGGAGCATCATCCTTCACCGCTTTCCCGATGCATCTTATATTAATCCCTACATTTGATTCGATAAAGTTATGCTTTACCATCTGATGAAGCGTGTATTCAACGTGAGTCCCTGATTCGTCACAGTTCGAGTTGTTAGTTTTCTTGTGTAACTTTTTCTTGCAAGAATCACATCATGCTGGTAACTTTCCCTGCATCACGCATAATGAGTGATGACTTGTTCGTGCCTAGTATTAAATTTTACCAAACTCTACTCGCCAATTGGCGAATGCCTAACCATTGTGAAATTCATTTCTGTCAATAGGTATTACACCGTTCTATTTGGCGTCTCGAGGAGCATCGGAATCTGCTCTCAGGTTCACACTTCCCCTACACTCCTCCTTTTTGCTTTGATATAGCTTCAGTACTTCCCTTCGATACTAGTGTTTGAAGTCGGTCTTGATAGTGATGTTCTGTCTCTCGTCCGCTGCAGCTGATATGGGACCGAGCTCTCGGGTTGCCACTCGAGAGGCCGAAAAGTGTCACCATGGATTGGCTCGAAAGCCGCTGCAGGAAAGCATGATCACCCTGATCCTCAATGCTCACACTGACTAATCGGAGTCAAATGATACATATACAAAACACGATTCACAGGACTTTTGTTTGGTTGTTTCTTCGAGTTTCATTCACATCGTTTTCGGACCAACTCGAGGCGTCTGTGTATACCACAGCCAATAATGTGTTATTTTTTTGATGATGTTGAAGCGTAACTCAGCAGCCCTTTTGAATAAAGAAATCTTAGGTAGTTTCCATTTTCCACTCTACAACTTGTTCCACCCTTTTTACAACGGTAATGGGCAATGGTACCATGTACCAAAAATGTCGTCTGTGTGATCGAATAATATAGCCGGCTCGATCAAGATATATTGCAGTATGTCGAGTAGTTTGGCCTTTTATTCATCAAATATCACATTAAATTAACTTGTTAGTCAATACTGCACATCACCATATAGAGATGTCGCAAAGACCAACATGACACAGCTGACCTCATATGAATTTACCACTACTTGGTACTAACATTAGCGATCCACTCAACGTACCACAACTCATTTATTTTTTTCCTATCTCGTGTTTTTATTTCGGAGCAAAACTAAAACTGCTTAAGCTAGTCGATTCTGCTTTTTGGATCTTCTTCAATTTTTCGGTTTCAACTTGGATTTTTGTTCTATTTTTCGATTAGGATTTTGTTTTCTACCCTTCGTTAGGGTTTTATTTTTACCCTTCGATTAGGGTTTTTCACCGTTCCAATCTTCATACCGTTGTCGAGAAGCTGTCGAGCCCTTCGTCCAACCCCGATGCTGCTTATGCTAACCTGACCGGCCGCAAACTACCTCGAGGCTGCGAGGAGCTACAAACACTATTGTTTCGAGGAAATTATGGCGTAGCGAGCTACATCCGGGGTGGCGCAATTAGCTGTTGACTGGAGCCGGTCGAAGAGAGCCTTGTGAGTTGGAAATTGGCTTCTAGCCAAATCTCCGAAGAAGGATGGTATCCCCAATTTCGAACACCTTGTGAGTCTGTAGGAGGTAGCTCGCCAATGCGCGTAATCCCACAAGTTTTTTGGATGGAGTTCCGGTCGCTCCATCAGCAGGTGTTCACAGGACCGGCTACCCCTTTTTGTTTTCGTATGTTAGCTTACGGATTTCAGTGTTTTTGTTTTTGTTACATTGGTCGGGATAGACTAAAGTAGGTGTATGAATCTGATTTGACCGATATGATCGTGGCTTTAATATGAATGTTAAGAGTATAAAAATATGATATATGAAGCTTTATAAATTTTTTTTTTCTCCCTTGTTACCCAGATATGGATGACGTAACTCAAACCCTAAATTTATACAATTTTGCTATATCCTATCAAGAAGTTTTGGCATGATTAAAAAAACACTTCTTAAGCTTCTGCACAAACTGCATTTTTGGCATTTTTAATAAAACGACAGCGTTTGGAAGGCGAGTAAAAAAAAAAGAGAAATCCAACGCACTGAAGAGACAACGAAAGACTCTTGAGAGTAAAGAGAACCGAATAAACCAAAAGCTTACTCACAGACCCGCAGAGCTCCAAAAGCTTCATCGCCATTACCACATAGAGAGACACAGAGATAAAGACTAAAGCTTCTTCCCTCTTTATCATTTCTTTCCTCGCCATGGGAACACCATCTGTCTCTACTTGAAGTGCCGTATTTGTAAACTCCCTTGGATCATTTCATTTCTTCTTCAATTCCCATATGGCTGATCATGCTGACTCGTCGCCGCTCGTCCCTCCTACGCTGATCACCAGTGAAGACTCCGAGATCGACCTCGAGGCCGGCCCCGGAGACCAAATTCAATGCCGAATTTGCCTCGAAACTGACGGTAGGGACTTCCTTCCCTTACTTCCTTCTGCCGTTCCCCGCTACACTGTGACCTAACTAACTAATTTAAGCAATTCTCCCTCGGTTAGTCGCTAATCTGCTAGCCGTTTCTTCGTTTCCCTACTGTGTGTGTTTTTGTTGCCTGGGAAATCCGCGAGTCAGTAGGAGTGGGGAAGTAATTGATTCTTTGGTGTTGGAAATGAGGGTTTACAATTTTAATTTTTTTTGCTTATTTAGGATCAAGGTTGAATAAAACAAAAGTTCTAATAGATTATTCATTTATAAGCCACTGATGATAACTTGTGTTAAGGTTGATGATCGTGGAAGTAACGGAAGTCTTTATCACCTGGGAATACACTGATGGATTTTGCTGCTTGCTGATCTTCTAAGGAAGATAGGAGATTTGGTTCAAGAACATTGTTTTATGTGCATGCAACTCATTACTCTCTCTATATGTCTTGACAGGGAGGGATTTCATTGCACCTTGCAAATGCAAAGGCACATCCAAGTATGTACATAGAGAATGTTTGGATCATTGGCGAGCTGTGAGGGTAGATCTCTCTCTTTCTCTCTGTTCTTAAGACTCTAAGATTGTGGGAGTATGTAAATGATTATTGGTTTAGGCTGTCAGCTAAAGGCTATGTTAGTAACGCTGTTGTTATTCATGGTTATGATTCAAAGTGACACTAGACCTACCTACTTCAAAACAAAATAGATAATGGCATAACAAAAGAGTCTTGCGAAATCTATTAGGAAACGGTATACATTACAAAGAAGTTTAATAATTTTGTTAAGTATGTACTACATGATCGGTATATGATGAAAATCTCCCCTTAACCTGCCCCTGGTTTAACTGTCATAATCTTCTGTATTGATGCAGTGTTCTGCATTTTGCTATAGTGTTTGCATGGATAAAGCATGAGATGGGTCTCGTCTACTTGGAAGGAATGATACTCAGTTTACTTGGGACTTGGTCTTTAATCTGAATTGATTTTTCAGGAAGGCTTTGCATTTGCACATTGCACAACTTGCAAGGCACCTTACCATCTGAGAGTTCATGCTGCAGCAGATAGGAAATGGAGAACGATGAAGTTTAGGTTCTTTGTGACAAGGGACATTGCTTTTATATTTCTGACGGTTCAACTTGTATGTTTTTCTCTGTGATCTATCTCTTTCTACACCTGACATAGTTGTGAATGTGTGCTTTGGTTTATGATATACTTTTGTTCGTTACTTTGTATATTTAAAATATTTTATGTCTTTGCAGGTCATTGCCTCATTGGCATATTTGTTTTATGTAGTCGATGCCTATCAGCAGTCATGGATACGTCGTACATGGGGATTCGAGAATGGAATTAGTTTCTACTATATATGTGGTATAATCTTAATAGCTAACCTTTTGTTCCAACTGCATCCTCTTTACATAATATTATTAACAGGGTCAATCAATGTAAAATTCGTAGCATCTGCATGTGGAATCATATAAAACTGTAAAGACATGTTCTTTTCTCAGCTTACACTGATTGCACAATTCGATTGGACAGGAGCATTGCTGTTTTTCGCCTTGCTGGGTCTATCAGGGTGCTTCATCACTTGCTATGACCGCAGAGTTCGCAATGATTTGGCTCAACCTTGTAGAGAGTTGTGTCTTTGCTGTTGTCATCCCGGGTATGTATATGCTGTTCTTGTTCACTATGGCACATATAAGTCATGACTGCCCTTAATATATGTTTCCAAGTCTGATCTGTGCTTTAGGGAAGAACATTGAGTGGGTATCATATTTATGATGTCTAGTTACTGGATGCTTAGAGAAGGTCTAGATAGTAATTATGGTTATCTCCAATTGAATTGAAACGGCACTGTTAATCATCACTTATAGTTGCAATGCTGTACCTTTAATTCGGAAACACGAATGCAGAACAAGTATAATTGGGATGTATGAAACTAGTGAAGAAAGAAGCTAATCATAATGCATTTTCCTGGAATGCTATTGCTTGAATGCTAGCTAAACCGAGCAATAATCTTAACCCAATTGCCATTCTGCCTTCTTCCACACTTGAAACGTTGTTTTCTCTTATTATTGCAGAATGTGTGCCGACTGCCATTTGCCTGGAACTCTTTGTATGTGGACTGACTGCACCACATGCTTTGAAGGCTGTGCTAGTGCAGCTGGAGAATGTGGTTGCTTAGGAGGTGCGGGTGAAGCAGGGTTACCTTTACTCTTCATTATGGCTTTGATAGTACTCGGACTATTCACCGTGATCGGCATATTCTATAGCGTGTTGGTCGCCACGATGGTAGGGCAACGAATTTGGCAGCGCCATTATCACATACTCGCCAAACGGATGCTGACCAAGGTAACGGCTTTGCATGCCTCTCCTCAATTATTCGCAAATTTGCGTAAAACACACTCAATTGTTTATCGTCAATTATACTGGTTTAGGAGTACGTTGTCGAGGATGTTGATGGAGAGATGACCGAATCGGATTGGACACCGCCGGCCCTTCCACCAGAGCATGTCCAGCAGCTGAAGAATCTTGGCCTCCTATAAGCGTTGATGAACTCAACAACCGATGACTGTGTGGATGAATTGGCCGTTTTGATAGGTCAGTCGCTACCGTTAAAGAAGAAGAAACCACCAACAGTCCTTTGATGTTGTGAAATAGAAACATCAACCTGAGACGCTGACTTAACGAAGACAGGCATCTATTCGTATCTGTAACCCGTGAAAACTTGGTGAAATGGATCGAAAATCAGAATGGTTTTGCACACTTAGTAGTTTGTATATCATATGCTTGCTTATACCCTTATCTGGAAGCTAAAATGCATCAAGTTCTCAAGTTCTTTGCTGTACTGTTCTACTGCGACTGGGGACAAAACTTTGCAATTCTGTTCTGCTGAGTGAAAAAAAAAACAACGCCCACCGTGGGGCTCGAACCCACGACCACAAGGTTAAGAGCCTTGCGCTCTACCAACTGAGCTAGACGGGCTTTGATGTTTGGAGAGCACTGTAATTTTATAGAGAAACAATATGTACGCGAGCTCACATAAAAATGATGGCTCGAACCTTGTTGTTGCTTCCTACCGGCACCTGGACCAAGAAACAGACTCTTAGAATCTTATCCGGTGGGAGTAAAACTACAATAATCCTACAAAACGATGGCGCTATTTGGCCGCCCGCCGGTCAGAAGATGGCTTCTGATGGATCACATCACCTAGTACGATAGCAGTCGTGCTGATGGAATATAATGTAGCTTCCAACCACAATCGTTGAAGTAATCAAAAATTACAAGATTGTCTCCTCCGACAAAATCAATAAATAAGTTATCTTCTGTCCGTAAATGGAGGATGCAAAATTTTAAAAGTTGATGGAAACTTTTTTTTGCTGTAACTATAGGTGGATATGTAGGATTGGATGCATCTAACCCGTGTGTTTTATTATTGTCGGTTTGTACATATTGAAATATATGATAAAATTATTTGGTTCTTATGAAATTGTGTATGGTCGAAGTTAACAAAACACAATTCACGTAACAACGGTTCAACACGCACAAATAAGTCATTGAGTCTGTATACTGACGAATCATATACTCCGATTAATTTTCAAGTAAGCTCTGAAACCCAAACTAACAAAATTATAAACAAGCATTACCCAAACCAAAATATCAAGTTGATAACGAACGACTTGACTCGTCGACCACCGTCCAATCAAATCTTCCTTCATTTTCTCCATACACAAATAACAAATTAGCTTTGGTTAATCCTAACCTATGAACAAAATCCCAAAACTAAACTAAATACAAAAGAAAAAAACCAAAAAAAAAAAGAAGAACAGTTAAGGTTTATTAATTTAGTATTGCGTAGATAATTCATGATCGCCGCGCAAGGAAGCCAACAAAAGAAAGAGCTGTTGCTGGCCCCACTCCAAGCTGTCATCCCCCGTGGTCCCCACCACACCACCACCCAACCGCCGATGATCCACTCTTCCCGGCGACGAGAGTCCGCTCCGGCAAAGCGGACACGTCACAACAAAATTACTCATCCCTTTCCGCTTATTCGCCAGCTCCTGGTCAAACCATCGGTCCACGCAGTCCACGTGGAAAGTGTGGTCGCAACCCAGCTTCCTCACAGCGTCGCCTTTGGAGAACTCGCGGAGGCACACCGAGCACTCTTCCTCCGGCCGGCGGAGGCTGTCGTCGTCGTCGCAGTAGAAATGGGTCGGTGGGTACTTTTCATTTACGAAGTCGAGTAGTGGGTTGGTGGTTGCTTGGCCGGAAGAGGACGTAAGTGAGACGGAGGAGGAGGAGGAGGAGCGGAAGAGGATGGCAAGGCGGAGGATGAAGAGTTTGATGAAGAATTTGGCGACGGTGTATAGATCGGCGACAAGGGTAGGTGTTGCGATGAGCGCCATATAGAGAAGAGATGAAGGAATATAATGGTAGCTAGGGAGAAATAATGAGGTTGGTATAACTTTTAAGGTTGGTTTTATAGCATTAGGATTTGGTAAGAGGTTTTTGTTCTCTTCATACCTAAAAAGATTCTTAAAATAGATTTTTTTTTAAATGCATGGATACATAAAGTATTAAAAAAAGACCGGAATATTATAAATACCAATTAAATTTTTTTTTTAACGACTTGAGTTATTGGGTTGTAACAGTTTTTTACATGGTACGTATCAGAGCCTTACATGACTGAGAGGTCTCTGTTTTGAATCCCGATAGATCTCAATCCGTACACATGACTTATTGAAGTTGTTTAAACCTCAGTTCTTATGAGAGCTTCTCTTTGAGGGGGTTTGTTAGTGAATACTATAAATATCAATCAGAATTGCAACTCAAATTATTAGGATACGACGATTCTTGACAAGACCGTCGCTATGATTATCACTGTCAATGTTGGCATGGTTGGGTCGATCGAAAATTAAAATTTGAAACATTTTTTGGACCGAATTAGGTAAATTTTCAGGAAGTAATTTTGAAAATAAATTCATTTTTATTTAAATTTGTTAAAAAATTTCGGACTAATTTTTTTCAAGTCATTGTAGTAGAGTCTTCTCAATGTCCATGACTACTATATATATATATTCTTCACTAACTTATATAAAAACATAATATAATATCCTTAATTAGCAAAAATCAATTTAATACTCGTATAATATACATATATGAACTATATCCATTTAAAATTTTCATTTTCATATTATTGTAAGGTTGTTTAATTTTTCAACATAATAAACACATATAAAGACTGCACTTTTAATACATATATTTAAAAAAAATGATCAAACATTTTAATAACTTTTAATTTATATTCACTTTTAAAATTATAACTTCCTCATATGTTGTAATTGATGCCGAACTTTTTAAACGTAATGCTATATTGAAATGACATATAAAAGTCCAAACGTAATAATTCCGTACTATACCATATCGTATTGTACTAGCTAGGATAATATCTGATTTAGATTTGCTTATAAAAAAAATCTGATTTAGGTTATTGTAATGTATAATTTTATGCAATCTCATGCATGTGTTTCATCATAAAATTCTAAATTATTATCAGCCAGCTATTGAAAATGAAAAATAATGATCACATTTGCATCATTAATCAAGAAGAAAACAATTAAAAAATATATACACACAGTATGTAAAATAATTATTTCTGAAATTTGATGAATCTTAAATCACATATGTATTTAATGTAAATTGAATAAATATTTTGTATCCACGGTAGTCAGGAAAACACGAGTATACATGATTAATTAGTCCCAAAATTAAATTCTGTGGAAATATTGAATGATGCTTCCATGTGGTTTCGTGAATCTCAAGGATGTTTCTTAATTTATCCTCGGATGACATAATCATATGCGACATACAACTAATTTTAAATTACTAATTTATCCTCGGATTGCAATATAATGTTATATAGCTTTGTAGGGAGAATTAGGACCAATCTACTAACGACTCTTCGTATGATCCTTACCTATATATACACCCCGCGTAAAGAACAAAAAAGTATATCGAATGACTTGTTTGACCCGATTTAGCTCTCTGTCTCTCTGACTCCCAGTTGGGTTCTATTGTTAGTGAATAATATAAATATCAATCGAAATCCCTTTTCAATAACTCGAATTATTAAAATGCAACGATTCTTGACATCCATATTTGTAACAACTTGCATCATGAAATATCCAACATAGCCACCTTCAATAATATAATGTAGCATTTAGATTGACCCCAAAACAAAAAGTCAACTGATATATATGAACAGTCTTATGTATCATCACACCAAGGTGCCTTGCCAATGCCAAACTTTTTGGATTTATTATAATAATTTACACACAAATTTGCTGTTAATTTAAACCCATTGGATGCCAATTTTCATTTGTGGGTTATAAGTCAGGCATGACATCAGTACATCTAATTAATTTATATTAATGGTCTCTAATCAAACCTTTTCCTACCAATTAATTGAATAATATTCAAAAATCCACTTTCAGTCACCTGCTTCATTTCTGGGTAAATCCAGGCTTTACACACCAGATGTGGCTGCTGTGCATGCACCTAATTACAGTCAACGTGTCGAATTTAACTTACTCTCACGACCAGACCACTGTAAAATTTGTGTTTGTTTTTCTGCTTTCATCGGCTGTGTAAAATTCTCCACTTGGTTTATCTATCGTCTAATGTACTTTACTCCCTTTTTCCACACGTTTTTCTGGCAGCTGTCTTTCCGGCGGAATCTTCTTCCATTAATAGGCTTGCTTGGCAGTTGACAACGAATAGATATGTAAACAGGTTTGGTATATTCGGCATTCATTTAAATAATTATTAGATTATACTAATATTTACCCGTTTATGTAAACGGACATAATATTAAAACTTATTTTCGGGAATAGGGGAGAATTCATTGAAACAACTTCAACAACTTTATTTGAATTTAGAAGTTCGATACTAAATGTTTTTTTATATATATTTGTGGATGAATTAATATTTTCTTATGTACAGTTTAATGTATTTAAAATTATATACCAACCTGACCCAGTGTATTGACTTATTTTGAGTCTGTCATTTTTCGGTAATGTATAAGACATGAAAATTTGCCTCATTTCTAATAGGGCCGTAATAGCTACATTAGCAGCTTTGATAATTAAGTAATCATTCATCGCTATTTCAAGTTACCTTCGTTCCTACAATCGGTTAGCCATTTTTAAAAAAGTAATTTTTTAGAAAAATGTTTCAATATATTTAATTATGTAACATTGCTAGTATAAATGTTATTCTTAGAAAATTGGTTCAATATGTCTACATGACATTGATACTAATAGAATTTATAATTTAATTTCTAACTTCAAAAAAATCTCTACTTTCTTGAATCAAAATCAAATCAAGGTACTAACCGTTGAACAAGGCTTGCTCACAATAATTAATTAGGTGTATAATTAAGTAGGTTAAGTTATTTTTCTTCTAGAACTTCTTCTCTACCTGTAAATAACACAACAAACAAACGACCCCTAAAAGTTTTCTATGTAAAATAATTAATAATAATAAGTTAGGCAACAGATTGAACCTTGAATGCCTAATTCAATTGATACTATTGATAGGTGGAAAGAAGTTAATTAATTACTCCATGGTCTTATAATTAGTTTTATGAGTCTTACGGAACCAATTGGTTCAAAATAATAATATACCATGATTAGCATTATGGAATTATCTTATGATTTTTTATTTTATTTTACAGTTCCATTTTTAGATTGAAATAATTAAAAAATAAAAAAAATTCGATTTAGTTCAGGTTAGAACCAAAACATTTATTTCCTATTGGTCGTTATTTCAATTAGAAGTTATTACTAACAAAAATGTGTAAAATTTAATTATATCTTCCTCGAAGGTGTGCGAAAAAAGAGTCAATATATTTTCCCATGTTTCCTTATTAGATGATGGAATATGAGAACATAAACATTTAGTTTATCCTGTGCTTTTTTTTTATAGATAGCTTCCAACATAAAGAATCGGACCAAAACTAATCATTTAGCCAAGTCGTCACGTCAGATGATGAACACAACCTGAGAGATAAGAAAAAGTCTGTCTTCCCACTAATCGAATGGAAAGCTTGATTAGTACCGCCTCAAACCACTTGCAAATCATCTGCTAATAAACATGCTTAATGTGGCATTATCTTGTATTTCCGAAGAGTAGCTAATAGAATATTAACGATCTACAATCACGATCTCACTCCAATTTTCAGTTCCAAGTAAAATTCTCAATCTTGTACTAAAAGATCCTATTGCAAATGATCAATATCACTCATCTAACATTAAGATTATGGAAACCCCATTGGATGAGTCCACTATTGGAAGAAAAAAGATGGTGGGAGAGAGGAGAAAGGAGAAAGGTCTTCAAGTGTAGGTTAACTACTATCGTCACTTTCTGTGGTTTGAAATTCAGCTACCATACTTTATTTATTATTACTATGGAAGCTAACCCAGAGAGTTAATTAGAAGTCAATTGTACTTTGAAATAATGTAATACTACTGTTCTTATCGATAATAAATCTCACATCGATAAAACATAAAAAAGAGCATATTAGAAGGAAGAGATTTCGAGAAATCATCACCCTCCTCTCCCCTAAAACAAAGGAGCTAAAACGAGTGGAAGGTAAAGGTGATCTCCAACCAAATCATTTAAAGTTAGTGGAATTGGCGTTCCAATTAGCTACTTTAAGTTTGTGTAATTTGGCTGACGATGCGGCAACTAGCTAGCAACACTAAAATCGTCGGGTTTAAATCAGACACTATCTTGTAGAAGAAAAAATAAATTAAGACTTATCTACCTATCTGAATATACATTCTTAAATCGTTAGACCATCTTTATTCCAAAATTAATTATCAATTTCTAATATAATTTTTATTGCCAAATGATCAACTTTAATCATTATCTCATTTAAAAATTTTAAGTCACCTCCATCCTTACAATATTTTAACAATTTTCTAACACTATCTATTCTTTTCTAAACAATGTTTTTGCATAATTCCTATTCTTTTTTAACCTCATTAATTAACTATACATGTTTGTCTACTAATTAATTTTCTAAATTAGAAAAATTATTAATCGGATGCTATTTCAGTACCTCACCTTCCACCGATCACTTAAGCCATTGTTAAAATTTAGCGACGGATATATCTAATCTAATAGTCCAGATTAATTATTGTAGAAATTTATTGAAGGAGCAATTATTAAAATTGATGATTTTCCTTGAAATTGCAATTCGCATGGTTCGAATGAGTTGATAATAAAAATGTATGCATTTGTGTGAAAAGGTCTTTTAATTTTCATGAGGATTAGTCAATTAACAGAACGTGGATGTCAAAACTGCATAAACAAATTGAGAAAAATATTAAATATACAACTTGGTTTTACATGTGACGATATTTTATGCTAAAGTTTAGAAAGAGTCGTCTCTGTTGCACGAACTGCCAAACAAGATTAGGCAACTAATTACCTACTTGTTCCCCATCTCCATCACACTTAATTTGCACCAACTTATCTAAAGTAAAGGTAAAAAGAATATACAAAATAAAAGTTAAAATTGACCCCTAGTTGTGACGTTTTTCTTTAATTATAAAGTCGAGAGTTAACTTTTTAATTATGTACTTAATATTATGTGACAAGTGACTATTCAATCGATATTACGTGACACTTGATACGGTAGCTAGCGTAGATATCGTGTCAATTTCATCACTAACTGTGTTAAATAAGTTAATTGACCAAATTTGTGAAAAACTCGGCTACATTTTACATTTAGACTGATGATAAGATAGTTTAGGCCAGTCATAACCCACAAATGTTAGGCTAGAGAAGTGTATTAGTGCAAAACTATCGATGTATAGGGTTTTTTTTGTTACATATAGTTCTCAAATGGAGAATTTATGATAGTAAGCACAAGCGAGATTAAAAATCGACTCAAACTGTGAAATTAGATATAAAAAGTATGTCAAGCCATTTAAAAAGGGAAGTTTCGTTAGCAGACTGTCGAACAACCTGCATCTAAAGTCGAGTACATATATCGTCAAAGAGCGAGATCAAAGCTCTACCAGCCACATCTAGAGCCGAGGACATATGCCGTCAAAGAGCGAGGATCCCGCCATAAAGGCTCCACTTGCCACATCTAGAGCCGATGATATGTGCCGCCAAAGAGCGAGGATACTTCCATGAAGGCTTCACCTGCTACATCTAGAGCCGAGGATATATGCCGTCAAAGAGCGAGGATCCCGTCATGAAGGCTCCACTTGCCACATCTAGAGCTGATGATATATGTCGTCAAAGAGCGAAGATCCTACCATGAAGGCTCCACCTGCTACATCTAGAGCCGAGGACATATGCCGTCAAAAAGCGAAGATCCCGCCATGATGGCTCCACTTGCCACATCTTGAGCCGAAGACATATGTCGTTAAATATTAAAGATCCCGCCATAAAGGCTCAACCTACCACATTTAGAGCCGATGACATATGTTGTTAAAGAGTGAGGATCCCGCCATAAAAGCTCTACCTACCACATCTAAATTCGAGACAAATATACATCAAAGAACGATGATCCCGCTATGAAAGCTCCACCAGCCGCACTATCGATGTATAGGCTAAAAATTGAATATATGATCATAATTGTGGGTCAACAAAAATTAATCATTTCCGGAACTATTTATTTATTTATTTCAACTCATAATTTTGTTCCACGTCACTTTCTTTCATATTGGGTTAACAAAATTTAAGCCAATACCATTTACATAATATACTAACAACTCTCCATAATATTGAGTTCGAATTCAGTCCAATCGATGAATAAAATTCCCAAAATAAAGGGACACGATAATTAGTATTCTAATCAAAGCTAATTTCCCCTATATTAAACTAATCAAATATATTATCTCCACGTAACTTCGTCAACAACAGAACAAACTGCTGACTCCCCCAATCTCCTCCGTCTCCGCCGCCCACCACCGGCGTCTCCGCCGCCGCCGGCATATCAACTTTCCTCCGGCAGAGCGGACAAGTAACAACAACAACCAACTTCCGATCATCGGCTCGAAACAGCCACTTGTCAACGCAATCCTTGTGGAAACTATGACTACATCCCAATTTCCTCACATCCTCTCCGGCCATGAACTCGCTCAAACAAACCGCGCACTCCTCCTCCTTCTCCGACGACGAGGAGACCCATTTGGCCGAAGGGTACGTGTCCTCAACGAATTGGCGACGGCGATTGGTGGTGGGTTTGGTTCGGGTAATTCGGTTGGGTCGGGTTAGGACGGCCAGTTTGAGGAGTAGAAGCTTGGTGAAGAAGACGGCGACTGTGTAGAGGTCGGAGATGATGCTATAAGGCCACATTTGAGCTTTGAGAAATTATGAAAGGAAATGAGAGGGAAGGGATATATATGGGTTAAATAATACGATTGATTAATTATCAGAAACATAATAATAAATAATATAATCGATTAGTCTTTTGGTGTATTAGTGAATGATTTGTTGATGATTTAGAGACTAATTATTATAAAATTAGGAGTTTGCCTTTTCAAAGATTAATACATGTTGGGGTTTGTTTTTATGTGATGATTGGTGTTTTTTTAATTAGTAACTTCAATACATTTATACAATCTTCTTACCAAAAAGATAATATATAGTCGGAATTTAAATTTATTGTTTGATTATTCAGTCTCGGTCTATTCAGAAAAAAAATAGTAACTTCAATAGATTTATACAGTCACAAACTTTTTACCAAAACAATAATATATAGTCCGAATTTAAATTTACGGTTTGATTATCCAGTCTCGGTTTACTCAGATGACAAATTCTTGGACCACAAAATGTGTGATAATGGGATGGATGGTCCAACCCAGCAAAGCCACACACGAGTGATCATTTAACCTGTTTACAACGTTGGTCCTTGTTTGTATTGGCTGCTCATTGTATGAACACTCAAATTTGCCTCCTCTTCATTTATTCCATTATAACCAAAATGAGAGTGAAAGAGCATGCTTGTAGAGTAATAAAGAGTCTCTTTGTGTCACTAAATGGCGGCCAGGTTATCCAAACGATAAATATGAAAAAGTGATACTAGAGGGACAGATTGAAGGGTTGATCTGCATTCAAGATGTAATTTTCCAACATGGGAGTCATTTAGCATCGGAATTGAGTAAGTGAACCGTCTCTGCTGAATCTGAGAAGGATTGATTTGCATTCAGGAAGTAGTAGTTCATGGCTCAAATCCAACCTTCGTCCATGACGAAGTAACGATATTGCATATTTCGATTTTTGTAAGTAATTAAGTCAATAATTAGTTCAATATTTTCTCACTTATTCAATTTAATGGTTCGTCCAGTTATCAGGTTGGTATAAACTTTAGGACACCATCCACAATAGAGTCGATGGGCTTTTAAAACATGGCTAGCAATATGGGCTTCTATCTTGGCTTGTGAGACTATCAATAATTAAGTACCAAAATTTGACTAATTTTGTACTTAAAAGGTTGCTAATTGGGATTATTTTTGTCAACAAACTTCATGAATAGAGACTTCTTTGCTGAGATCCAACTCAAGTGGGCAAAAGCCCGTTGAAATTGTTCAAGTGGGCAAAAGCGTGTTTGGTGTTTGAATGAGATTGGTCGATATAGTGGTGGTGTTCTATAAAAAAAATTATGAATGAAATGTGTGGTGGAGATCCGGAGCGAATCTAAAATGGTTTAATATACTATGTCGAATTATGTAAAAGTTTAAATACATTGAATTATATATAAAAAATGTCAACAAAACAAAAAACAAAATAAAAATTATATAGTATTGAACTTTAAAATTCGAAAATATACGGAATCGGGACCGAAAGAAAACCCAGAATCCGCCACTAGCGGAAATAGTTATGAAAACAATTGTGTGGTGGAGATTTAGTTTGGAAATTATATTGGGGTTTTGCGACCGACCATTCCACAATGAATGAATGAAATATAAAAATGTGGGAAACGGTAGTGTGCATTCCACAGTTAGCCATATAAAAATGGCAATGGTGATTAAATTATAAGCTTATAACACCCCCATAATATTAATTATATTCACCATTTCTCTTTCAAATATAAAAAAAATTACGTATTATCAAAACTCGATATTTGTGGGTTGGATGGTATTGCCAAAGTTTAATTTTACGCGAACAGCTAAAATTAGATAGACTCTAACAGACTAGTTCAACTAAGCATGGTACAACCTATACAGTGCTCACAAACGGGCACTTTTGTCAAAATTTATAATATTGGCCCGATATTTGAGTTTTGTCTAAATTCGTCACTTCGATAAACCGGGCCGAGCTTTAAATATAAAAAAAACAATGAGTACTAGAAGAGGCAGAAAGCCAACCGGCCAGCTATCGATCGACGGTTTGGTTGGCTGAAGTAATTTTACCTTTTGCTCCTAGAAACTGAACCGTTAGATCAAGGTTTATAGATCTTATGGCTGAGATTCTGGTCGATGCTATCAAGTAAGATTTCTCCATGACTCATAAGATTTCCTCTTTATCTATTGATAAAAACAAACATTTCCTCTTCATCTATGGTCCACAGACCTCCTTTAGTTCAGTGACCAATCTGTTAATAACCCTAAACTTGAATGACCATTTACGTAGAACCGCATGCAAACTTCCCTCTATAAATAATACAGAAAACCACCAGTCCACCAGATACACAGAAAACCTGAAAGCTTTCAGTTTCAAGAAGAAGAAAGCAAAAATGTCTTCTCTGGGAGCAGCTTGCGCCAATGTCTACGTGCAGCAAAAGCTGGTGCAAGACAAACTAAAGATGAAGATGGAAAGGAAGAAGAAAAAAGAAGAAACCATAAGTCCGGCGGTTTCGATACGGAAAAATCTGCCGGTGGCGGCGGTTCTAGGGTTCACCCCGTCAAATCCGGCGCCGATCATCTTTATGCGGCGGCGGCGG
This sequence comes from Linum usitatissimum, assembly GCA_030674075.2. NCBI lineage: Eukaryota > Viridiplantae > Streptophyta > Magnoliopsida > Malpighiales > Linaceae > Linum > Linum usitatissimum. Next base: position 1,742,590 of record JAUJYP020001410.1, on the reverse strand, counting down.
GAGAACATGTTTAAGTGTTCTTTTTCTTATCAGGGTGTTTAAGTTTGTTTAATTGCTTTTTTGTTCATGCTATTTCTTTTTTGTTTTAATTTCGCCGTCGTTGTACAATATTTGTGATGTATTTAATTTCAACTTTTTTATTATTATCAAATGTTAATGTGTCGTATGTTGTTCACCCAATTAATTAACTTTTCTGTGTAACTGTGTCATATATTTTAGCTACGACTGTTCTACAATTAGTATTCTTATGGTCATCAAAATCGAGATTATATATCCCAGAAGTTGGTACAGTTAATTATGTTACGTGGTTAAAAATCTAAAAATATCATATTCAAATCTAGCCACAATACACCAAATATGAACATCTCTATTATATTTTATTCGCCTCATCTAAGTCAGACTACCAAAAAGTCCCACCAATATGCTCTCCAAAATCATAAATGTAAAACCATAAGCATAATTTGATGCCTCACAAACACATGTAAATAAAATAAAACAAAATAAAAAAATTGAATCATTTGGATAGGGTTGTCCATGTAGGTACTATTCATAATTCTGTTAAAATTGATTATCCATATAATATGATGTATGAATAAATTCAAATAGTGATTACTATAAACTTTCATCAATGAGAACATGGACTTGTTGAGATTTTACAAACAATAACATCTCTCTCGAGGATATGTGCCCCGGTGAAATAGCACAATTTGGTTGTGTTGCGTGGTTGGAAAATTGAAAATTTTGAGTTTCAATCATCCACACCCCACACATGGACACCAATATTGTATTTATTTCTACTTTCTACTTTATATTGACCGAAAGGTCTTACTGCGACGAAAAGAAACGTCTCTCGAGGATATGTGCTTCATATATATAATCACAAGATTTTATAGACCACCCATTTTATTATTGGTTTAGCAAAAATTTGATGACCACTAACTATTTAATTTAATTTTGACTATACTAGTATACTATGTCACTTGTGTAACCAATTATTGGATCCTATGTGGCCACTTAATTCAGCTTTTGGCTAATCACATTTTATTAAAGATTCTCTAATTAATTAACCAACTCTTTGATGGAATCCACCCATCTTATCTCTATTCTTGATAATCAAATACATTCTTTTTCCTATGTTAATACATATATTATGTTTGCTAGTTGGTGTTAAATTAATGTCAACTCTATTTTAACTTTTGAGTTCCCACCTTGAGATAATTTGTTGATTATCTTCTTTGTCTAGAAAATCGCATCAAATTCGATTCGATCGAAAATAGTACATAATACTCATGTTGAACTGATTGCAGTGCGGAAAAAAGACACGGAGAAAATGATGATCTTATAAATTTGGATTATATAATTTTATTTTTAAAACTTTTAATCAATTTTTGTTGGGATGGGTATGAAAATTGGTATATATTCGAAGTGGTATGAAGACGAGAACAATATCGAATTTTAAAAACGGGTATGGGGAGAATTAACGAGTATATATATATAAACCCGCCTCATTGTCATGTTTTACGCAACCATTGATAAAATGTATAGAATATAACATATTTCCGATACGATACTCAAACCGGTCCAACCAACCAGCCGGGGGAACAATCTCATCATCAACATCAATCACGCTTAGCTAGTAAAAGCTTATAACTAGAAAGTTGCACAAACAAGTGATCATCTCTTTCATTTCATGAAAGATCAAGGTTTGAGAAAAGATTGGACGAGGAGATCCTTGACACGAAGTGGCAAGTAGTAGGCGAAGGCAAAGATGGTGGAGTATTTGCCGGCGGAGAACCACGCCGGAGGGTTCTTTTTAAGGATCGCAGCAACCGTACGCTTCGCGAAATCCTCGACAGGACTCGTGTTGCTGTCGTTGTCTAGGGTGAGGAACCTTCTCATCGCTGGCTCGTACGGCTTGTAGAGCTTCCATTCGGAGCCCGACTGGTCGTAGTTGGTCTCCGCAGAGCGCATGATCTTAGTCCCTATGGCCCCTGGTACCACGTTTGTCACGTTTATCCCCAGTGGTTTCAGTTCCAACCTGCAATTTGTATAAATAGAGGTGTCCTATGTGACTAAAGTTTGCTATTTGTCCTAGCGATTTTGGGGGTAAACTTGTCTATTAACATGTGCGTTATAAATTCCATCCAACTTTCCACCTATTGAACGGAGAGTTCACTCAATTTCGGGTGTGTATACTAACCTGAGTGTATCAGTTAAAGCATGGAGGGCGGCTTTGGTAGCATTATATGCACCAGCCCAAGGCAAAGCAGCCAACACCACTATACTTCCCACATTTACGATCTTGCCCTTCTTTTTCGAAGCCATATGCGGTACAACGGCTTGAATCATCCTCATCGTACCTGTACGTAATTAAAAAACCAGATCATCATGGTCTTCAATATGCATAAACGACAGATCATTGTGATCACTCAGTTTCTTCTTCAAAAAGTTCGTCCAAAACTCGTCTCAATTTGCCAACTAATTTTAGCTATAGGATATGATTGGCTCAATAAGCTTTTTCCGGCTTAGTCGATTATTATTTTGATCATGTGGCTCGCAAGCCAGCTTGTGTTCTTGTTTGCTTAATTAGGCAGCTTTAGAGGAGTCCGAATCGAGTGTCAATAAAACTTTTATTTGTAACGTTTGAATAAACCCTAACCCCATTTGAACCGTCCAAAATTGGTACCCAAATTTAATGGCTGATATTATAAGGGCAAAAATAGAACCTAAGAATAAAATAAGTGAGTTTGCGGCTCCGCTCATCAAAAAGTTCTCTGATCAATTTTTTGAGAACTCATTATAAAAAAATAAAAATCACCCACCTGATCATTGTCGTCGACTCTATTTTTATGAATATTTTTTCTTCGAGATAAATTTCCCGACGACCGAACAACTTGTACAAAATCATACAAACATATATATATATATTGGTTTTTAAATTATTCATTAAAACGATCTAAAAAACTCTAATACTATATTTAAAATTATCTTCGTGTCCCAATAACTCGATTCAAAATCAAACTGAAATGGTTAATTACCGCACTTACCGTAAACATTAGTGTTGAAAGTACTCTGCACAGCCTCCAGAGACACCTCGGCAAGAGGGCCAACGCACTGAACGCCGGCATTGTTGACCAGAACGTCAACTCTGCCGTACTTCTCAACAACATTCGCCACCACCTTCTTGACGCTCTCCTCCGACGAAATGTCGAGCTCCTGGAGGTAGAATCGGTCGTCGCCTTCCATGTCCTTCATGGAACCCAACGACCGGCTCGTCGCCACGACCAGACACTTGTTTGTGGCGGCGAACTGCTTGGCCAGAGCGTGGCCGATCCCTCCCTCGGAACATCCCGTGATCAGTACGATTTCGAGCCCGACAGAGTCCATTTAATTTTGATCTCTGTATGGCTTGATGGAGGATTGAAAGAGGGAAGTGTGTTCTTTAAATGGGGGATCGGATCAATGGCCGGCTTAATTTTTTTTGGACGGTTCCGGTAGCCGGCGGAGAGCGACAGCATTACTCTCTGTATGGACGGATGTTAGTTCCAAGGATATATAATTGGACAAATGTGAAAAGGACAACGAACATGATATTGTTGAATGCATCGTAATTTTTATGGACGGCGATAACATATTGGTTAAATAACTTATTCGGTTATATGGACGGATGTTAGAGATTGGATCGGAATGGTTAATAACCGATCATAATCGATCAGTTAATTAAGATTGTAAAGTAGGTTAATAGATAAACTGGTAGACATAGTGGTGATCGATTAATTAACAATCAATTATTCTATCGAAATCGATCTATTGCGATAAGTTTTTGTCAACATAGGTATAAATATTATGAGTTGGTTAAAAAAAGTGTTTCGGTTATAAAACTCCAAATCCTTAACTAATTAACTAACTAAGTTACTTTAATTCGACTGATTGAATCGGACGGTCAATTAATTTTGATTGTTAACCGTAACCGAATATTCATGAAAGTCAACACGTTAATTAGGTCCCGTGTAGTCTCCATTCCGAAAATTTGAGTGAAAAAACGTGATGAGTTTCTGTTTTTTCACCCAGTTTTCGAAACAAACAAAAATGAATACTAAACAAGGCCTTAGGAAAGCTCCAATTGGATTAAACGATTCGAGAAATTTTCAAATCCAAATTGAAATCTCTTCAATCAAGGTTCAAGAAAAGATCGGATGAGCAGATCTTTGACACGAATAGGCAAGAGCCCGAGAATCGGAGTAATGGCGGAGTGCTTGCCGGAGGTGAACCAAGCCGGAGGATTATTCTTGCCGAGTATGGCATCAACGGTATCCTTTGCAAATGTCTCTGCAGGACTGCCATCGTTGCCCATGGAGAGAACTCTTCTCATTGCAGGCTCAAATTGCTTGTAGAGCTTCCACTCAGAGCTCTGGTTGTTGAAGCTTGTTTCAGCTGAGCTCATTATCTTTGTTGATATGGTCCCTGGTGCCACGTTTGTCACGCTGATCCCCAGTGGCTTCAGTTCCAACCTGCAAATTCGTTTTCAAACCGATTTAGTTGTGAAGGGTAATCGGGTTGCGGTTGGGTAACTTGGGCCATGTTACGTACTGGTCGCGTCACTTTTGAAGTGGTCGGCATGGTTTGTCGCTAAATTATAGTGGTTTTAAAAGTCGGCCTGGCTCCGAAACAGATCAGATCGAGCGTACCGAAACAACTCGAGGAAGACCATGGTGAAGGGATGTGTATTATACACTAACCTCAAGGTATCAGAGAAAGAATGGATGGCAGCTTTGGTTGCAGTATACACACCACACCAAGGTAAGGGAACCAGCACCACTAAGCTTCCTACGTTCACTATCTTCCCCTTCTTTCGAGATGCCATATGCGGTACAACGGATTGAACCATCCTCATCGGACCTGCAAAATGGTCGTAGAATCAGATCAACTTAGTCTCCGATGTAGAGACCACATGGGTTCAAACGAAACCCTAGACTTAAGACCGGTTTCAGATTGGATGAAAGTGGCTTCGGGCAATCAAAGACTGAATTCGGACAGATTGAACAGCCATAATTGATTTCAAGGATAGCTAGTAGGAAAAAATAAGATCAACCTCTTAACAAAACTTACCATAAACATTGGTGTTGAAAGTATTCTCCAGATCAGCTAGAGAAACCTCAGAAAGAGGACCAATGCACTGGACAGCAGCGTTGTTAACCAGAACATCCACCCTCCCGAACTTCTCGATGACATTCGCCACCGCCTTCTCCACACTCTCGTCAGACAAGACGTCCAGCTCCTGCAGATAGAACCGGTCGTCGTTTTCAAACTCCTTCATCGAGCTCAACGACCTAGCCGTGGCAACAACCAGGCACTTTCCCGTGGCTGCAAACTCCTTGGCCAGAGCGTGGCCGATTCCTCCCACAGAACAGCCCGTGATTAGAACGATTTCTAGACCGGCAGAGTCCATTTTTCGGTGAGTTTAGGAGGGAAGAGTTGGATGAATTTCTGGATATTGGGAAGGTCCGATGCAATTTATTCTGGCCGTTTGTTTGAAGAGGAAGTCAACACGGGAATTCCGAAGCACAGGATGGATATAAAAAGAAAACAATATCATTGTAATACCAGAATTTGTCTCAGTTATGATGAAACGAACAATACAGCTACGACGGAAATGAGCTTTCTAATAGTTATATAAGTGACAAAATAGTTGCTATTCTGATTCAAACGATCAAAATTCAACATCTCCAAACAAAAAAGATAACAGCATCTTCCAACTCCAAGAAAAAACTCAGCTCAGTGATCACCAGGTAGGGACTTGATGATGTCAGAGTCGCCTGAAATAGAAATGAGAGCAGTGTTAAAAGATGGCTAACATTGGTGGTATTCTAGAGATATTTTGCAATGGCGGTTGCCGAAGTGAATAGGAAAGGTCGAAAGTAATGGAGTTACCTGCATCGATGATGCTCAGGCACGAGACACGGAAGTATTTCCCACAGGCAGTGCCCAATTCAACGTTGTCTACAGAACACACCACGATGAGAAGTCAAATACTGATAAAAAAAATGCAATTATGGAAGCAGTGAACAGAGCAGAGGGAGTGTAGCTATTTCTAACAGTTAAAGTAGACACCGAATCACATGTTCACAACCGAAAGATTTCTGGGAATATATCTGGTATCTAGAATTTCAGAAACGTGTGAAAGGGTACAAGGGAAGAGCATAACAAAAGGAAAGTAATATTTTTGTGAAAATCAAACAGATTCTACATCGACATTAAACTACGATGATGGCAGCATGGTATGTGTCTTGACAGCTATAGATTTAAGAATTCACCAACTTTGAAAGAAGCACCAATTATGCAAACAAGGAGAATATTATTCAATCTTCACTGAAAATCAACAGGATGGACTTCTAACATAAACCAAATGGTTGATCAGCAAGAAAGTTTGCAAATTTCAAAACCAGAGTAGGTTAGTCCAAATGCCAATGACCATTCACGGATTCAACATAATTTATCAGATTTTCATTTCCCCAAGATGTTGTACTGGGTCATCTTAGTATCACAGACCATAGCAATATAAGTCTATTAAGATCTATCGATGCGCTATAAGGATTCTTCCTTGAGTAAACACTGATCAATTATTCCAAGACCAAGTTTCACAAACAGAGCAATGCATCAGCATTGCATTTCACAAACATAGCACCGTATTGCCTATAACAAGACATCATTTACACCAATCTGAAGGAACAAAAGAGTTTTAGAAACACTCACTTCCAGTGTAATGGTGAACCCCGACCTTGGCAAGCATGGCGTAGTACTCAATCTCAGACTTCCTCAAAGGAGGACAGTTGTTCGAGATTATGATCAATTTCCCTGCCATACCAAAATCACGATAAATCAGCAAAAAATACAAATTTAGCCAAACAAAAACTCGGAGCAACGAAATTACCTTTGGAGCTTCTCAGATTGCGGAGGACGGTTTTGTACCCAAGGCTGTACTTGCCGCTCTTCATCACCAGAGCAAGCCTATTGTTGATGCTCTCATGAGTCTTTTTCTAGAGAACCAAATAAAAATAAAAACCAAACATGAGAACGAATCAACAGCAGCTCCAATTCCAGCGTCAAAAGCGATTCGAGAGATGAGAGACGGAGATACTTACTGTTTTCTTAGCCGCCACCATTTTCTCCTCCGATTCAGCTGGTTTTTTCTCCTGCGATGATGACCACGACAACGATTAGGGTTTTGGCAGCAAAAGTTGGAGACTATGGGATTGAGTACTCGGACTTTTGTATATATTCGTGGCGGTTTATTGGGCCTTGTGTAGAAACTTATGGGCTTGTCTGGGGAGAAGCCCATACAACATTTTTCTTTTAAACAGTCAATACAACAATTTAACTTCACATAATATGTTTTAAATTTTATACGTCATTTTCACATTGTAACATTATTACTAAAATAGTAGTATAGCCTCAAGAAAATCTTGTACCAAACGGAAAGAACCAAATAACATCGTACGTGTAGAATTGATGGTTTCGTTCGAGATCTGTAGTATCAACCACGACAAATAGACCGCCAAATTTAACTAATCGTCGACTATTTACTCATTCCGCGGAAGAAGCGCCGACGGAAGGAAATTTCAAAGAGGGGGAATGTTTTCACAAACAAAAGAGGGTGAAAGTGGTGTTTCTTGTTTGGATTTTTGGTAGGATTGGAAGTCTAAAAACACTAAAGATGGTTCGGAAAGAATTAATCTGATGCAGTTACACATTTTTCCTTTTACATCTTCCATTAGATATTAGTACCTAAATCGAGTTAAGTGTTTTCACGTGACAGCAAAAAGGGTGTTCTCACAATTGACTTTCCATGGTAGCAATGACGTGCAAGAACACATACACAGCACAATAAATTGTTTAAGGAAACTGGGATCGAACCATAACGGATTTCGTGTCTCAGTTACGAATTTCGATGAAAGGAACAATACAACTACGATGGGAACACGCTTCTAATACGCTATATATATGAAAATAGTTGCTATTCTGATTCAAACGATTACAATGCAACATCTCCAACCAAAAAAAGATAACAGCATCTTCCAGCTCCAAGCTGGAAATCGGCTCAGTGATCACCGGGTAGGGACTTGATGATGTCAGAGTCACCTGACATAGAGGTGAGAGTTGGTGTAAGAGATGGTAAGCATCTAAGGAAATTGTATAGAGCAAAGGCTGGAAGAAATGAAGTTAGTTACCTGCATCGATGATGCTCAAGCAAGAAACACGGAAGTATTTCCCGCAGGCAGTGCCCAATTCAACGTTGTCTACACAACACATGACGATGACTAGTCAATTAACCGATGAAAATAAGTCGTTGTGGAAGTAGTGAACAGAGCAGAGGGCGTGTAGCTATTCCTACAATGGAAAGATTTCTGGAAATATACAAGGAATCTAGCATTCAGGCAACGTGCAAAAAGAAAAGAGTACAGGGGCTGAACAGATCAAACGAAATCTACACATTTCTTGCCCATCACAAACAGATTCCACATTGACATTGAACTACAAAGGTATGCTGTATGTGTCTTGGCAGCTAAAATTTTAGAATTCACTAACTTTGGAAGAAAAACCAATCAAGCAAACAAGTAGAATGTAATTCACTTAACAATCAATAGGATGGACTTCTAATATAAACCAAATGGTTGATCAACAAAAAAGTTTGCATATTTCGAAACCAGACTAGGTTAATCCACATGCCAATGGCCATTCATGAATGGAACAGAATTGTTCAGATTTCCCCAACGTGTAGTGATGAGTGCACTTGAACACAGACCATACGAACACAACTGTACTAAGATCTATTGATCCTCTATAATGATTCTTTCTTAATTGAACATGAATCAATTAGTGCAGCTGTGAATTCGTTCCAAGCCCAAATTTCACAAACAGAGCAATGCATTGCATTTCACAAATAAAGCACTGCTTTGCCATCATTTACAAGAATCTCTCAAAACGAAAACGAACAAGAGCTTTCAGAGCACTTACTTCCAGTGTAATGGTGAACCCCGACCTTGGCAAGCATGGCATAGTACTCAATCTCAGACTTCCTCAAAGGAGGGCAATTGTTAGAGATTATGATCAATTTCCCTGTCATAACAAAATCATGACAAATCAGCAATAATCCCCTCAGCGAGATTTAGCCAAAACAAAAACTCGGAGCAACGAAATTACCTTTGGAGCTTCTCAGATTGCGGAGCACGGTTTTGTGCCCAAGGCTGTACTTGCCGCTCTTCATCACAAGAGCAAGCCTGTTGTTGATGCTCTCATGAGTCTTTTTCTAGAGAACCAAATGAAAATAAAAACCAGATATGAGAACGAATCAGCAGCAGCTCCAATTCCAGCATCAAAAGCGATTAGAGAGATTGGAGACGGAGATACTTACTGTTTTCTTAGCGGCCACCATTTTCTCCTCCGATTCAGCTGGTTTTTACAGCAACGACGGCAACTAAGGTTTGGCGGCAAGAAGTGGAGACTGTGCTGGGTTTGTACTACGACTTAGGGTTTTGTATGTTCTTAAGACGACACTTTGCGGGGATTGAAGAAGGGCGATTAATGGGCCTTCAGAAAACAGTGTGGGCTTTTCTGGGGAAGAAGCCCGTTTTAATGTCATGCTCTTTAGTTATCGCCCTTTAAGATCTTTTTAGGGGCTGCCTTGTCGTATTAAGAAGTATATGTACAAGTCTTTAAGAGAAAGAGGGAATTAATAATGGGAAATAAAATTACCCTCCGTAGACATTATCCTCCGTAAAATAAACAAAATCCTTTTTAATGGATCTAACTAAGAGATTAGCATCCATTGAAGGCACACCATGACATCTACGATATTTCACTCGTCATATGACGGCCTCCGCCGAGCATCAAATTGTATATCTCATAAAGCCCCGAGTTAATTTCTCCTTCCCAAATAAACTAAAAGCTTCCAAAATCGAATCCCATCAAAAAATAGAGGTTGGTATGAATTGAGAGAAGCTCCATGTAAACCTTTTACGAGTAGGGGTACTCAAAAAGGAGATGATCTCTGGTCTCCTCAACTCCATTGTTGCACATCACACAATTTGAAGAATTCTCCAACCCCCATTTGCAAAGCCGATCTTTGGTAGTCCATCTCTTCCAAATAACGAGCTAAATGAGGAAGTTATGTTTAGGGATACAATGAGCATCCCAAATTAGATTAAACCATCCAATTTTAGGCTTCACATCTCGGAATGCTTTGCCATATAGTTGTGAGGGTTAATCTAATGATATTCTTCTCATCCTATTTGAAGTCATTGTCATCCATACTTACATGTTGCACGAAGATACTTCTTCCCCTTATGATCTTCGTCCAAACCATAGACCCATGGTTTAAGTTGAGGTTTTCAAACGGTTTATCTTTGATACGGTGAACATGAATCCAAGCAACCCACAAAGAGTCGTCTTTTTGGTAACTATGTTCCAAAGAAATTTTAAGATGTTGGCCTGGCTCCAATACGAGAGGTCTTTGAGACTAAGGCTGCCCTCTTTTTTAGGACAAGTAAGGTCCTTCCAAACTACCTTGGCTTTCCGAGTGTTAGCCGCCTCCACTTCACAAAAACGCCCCACAAAGCTTCTCAATCTTCTTGATGACTTTCTTCAAAATGATGAAGACGCTCATCCAATAGTAGGTGAGGCAAATTGCAACCTACCTCCATATGATAAGGATTTCGAATGCCATCCTCTGATTCGAGAAGTAATCCTTTCGATGAGGGGGTCAAAAGCGGCCACAGTGATGGTAGAGGAGATAAGAGGAAGTCCAAGGTACATTACAGGGAGGGTACCATGAGAGAACCCTGAGACATGAGCTAAGACATCGATCTGGTTTTTTTGAAAAGACTCTGGGAAAATGAAGGTACACTTTGATGGGTTGACTTTGCCCCGACCATCCATAGTACTTGTTGAGAGCGAAATCAATACGCTCCATGCCTTGAGGACTCCCATCAAAGAAGATCAAGAGGTCATCCGCAAAAGCCAAATGGGTGAGGGGGACGTCTTTGCGTTGGGGATGAAAAGGGAAAGCCCCCATTTGCCACTTCTATCAAGCATACACGAAAGCACTTCCATCGCAATGATAAAGAGGAAAGGAGGCAAAGGATCACCTTGTCGAAACCCCTTTTTAGATTGGAAGTAACTGTGAAGACTACCATTGATGCTCACATTATAATGCGCCGAGGTAACACAAGCTCTCACCCAATCGATATATTTGGAGGGAAAGTGCATGGCCTTCATTGTGTTGAAGAGGAAGTCCCAATTGACCGAATTGAACGCTTTCATAAGGTCCACCTTGAGGGTACACCTAGGGGAGGCATCCACCCTACTATAGTAGGTTACCAACTCTTGTGCAAGGAGAATGTTATCAAGAACCTTCCTTCCCTTCACAAACCCCGATTGACTTGGGCTAATGATGCAAGGCAAGACACCTTCTTTTGAGCTTTTTCAGAGACGTAAGAGTCTGCAACCATTCTCTAGGCACACCTTCAAGATTCTCAATCATCATTCTGCTTATTTTAGATAGAGGATGATATACCAAGAAGACGTTTGCTATAAGTGCAGCAGAGTCTTCATTCAGCTGATAAATCCCACCGGATCGAATCGTTTGCTTGTCGATTTTGATATTCTGAATGTGACATATGCTTCGCCAGACTGCTGCTTTGTTGCCTGCACATCTTTGCTTCAGCTTGGGGGAGTTACGAATGTCCAACTCTCGCAAAGTTGCGAGGCGCCTAATCCCCAAGGGAAGAAATGCTGGAGTCATCCAACGATCAATTCGTAGCTCTCTTAGAGAATCCAATTTCTGGAGCCAATCTTCTAAAAGAAGAATTTCTGGCTCCTCGATTGACGAAATCCACATAGCCTTCAGTTTTGAGAGCGTGCGGGAAACCTGAATCTGCATAGTCTGCCGCAAAGGAGCTAAGCTGGTATTGTCCAGAAACAACTTATCATCCAAGCTGGGGAATAGGGGCATCTCATCCAGTCTAGGACAATCACGAATTTCCAATCTCAAAAGATGATCACGGAACTGCGGCTTCATACTGCTATATTGCATACCTTCCTTCCACCGTCCTCTAAATTTACGACAATACGACAATCGAAGATGTATAGTTTCTTCACGGACGGTAACGAGCACGATGGACCATATTTTCGCAGAGTCTAAACTTGTTTAAGAAGTAACCAGCAGGAAAGCAAATTGGTTGTTCACAAAGGGGGAATTAAGTTGAGTTACAGATACAGTTGAGATCCCACTCATCAAACAGAGAGCACCTAAAGCTAATAACTCCATCCAACGTCTCCAAATAGGTGGAAAAAAAAGTCGAAGCTTCCAAGAAACCCAAATCAAACATCTCTCAGCTACAGAAGGTGATAGACCCTACTGCTTCACTTGCTTACCCAGTTGGGCGCGCCTCTTGGCTGCAACTTCTTCCTCCGACAAAGGGAGGTAGTAAATCCGAGGGGTTGCCTTGGTTTTCCGGAACAGGTCGTCCAGGGTCATGATCGGAGGCTCGAGTGCATCTGGTGGTGGTGGTGGAGCGAGCCGTTCCATGACAGGTGGCGGGTTCGACAGAGGTGGTGGTGGTGGAAGTGGCGGCGGAGGTGGGAGTTGCTGTCTAGTAGGCTGCAGCCTCGGAGAAGGAATAGCAGGAGCAGGAAAAGGAGCGGTCTTTGGCGTGATCGGTGGAGCTGGAGTTGGTGGCTCAAGCTTTGCCTTCACCTCCTGAGGTTCGACGAATTCGGCAGTAAGATTACGCCCACCATTGGCAGGCCATTTAAGATTGTATATTGCGTTCCGAGTATTTGTGGCTTCTTCCACGGAAGAGTACTGCAAAGAATTATTGGTGGGGCATGACAATGCAGTTACAAAAAAGACCTTATCTTTCACTTGAAATACAAAAATGAAGAGAGCTTACGGTTAAGAAGCAATGTGTTTTTATGTTGTCCATCCAGAAACTGGTCACAGTCCCAGTCTCCCCCAGGAGTTCTTGCACAGCTTTCAGAGTGAAAGGTCTTACGAACCCATCGATTTTCAGGGAGGTGGTAGGAGGTTTCTGTGGCGGTGGAACTGTGAACACGTCAATAAGAGGTTATCAGATGTATGACAGGACATTTCAGTAGAAAACTTCATTTAAAAAAGAAGGAATGGAATACAGCTCACCAACACGGTCCTTTGGTGTATCATCACTAGCTGTGGAGTTGGATCGAGAAAAGTTGCGACTAGGAGTATGAGAAGTATCCTTAGGTGTGGTTACTTGAGCCTGAGTAGAAGCTTGCAGCTCCAGAGCTTTGGTGTTCGGAGAATTCCACCTTCGTTGCCTCTTCAAAGGTTCGGCACCCACAGCCTCCTTGTCTGTTAACAGACTCAGGGACATAAGGTGAAAACATGAATTCAGGTGTGATGCAGAACACTAGATAATATTTCCCATTACTCTGCTAAACTGTTGAAAAATGCCTTCAGTGTAACTAATGAATGAAGACGCGAATTAACAATGCATATGCTAGAGCATCACTATAGTTACAACAGCATGCATTTTAAAGGATCGTTAGGGAAGAGCATTTTCACAAGAATCAAAGAAGATACAAAGATTCCCCCACTATATGATGATATACAATAACATGTATATGATTAAAACAGACCGGACTCATTTGACCTAGTATTATTAATATTTCGGTTGGCAATAAGGTGAAACCAAAACAAAAGAACAAAACTGCAGCAAATTCAACCTCCTTAACTGCATAGGCACCATACTAGCAAAGCTAGATATTCATACAATGACATGGCAGGATATTGATAAGATGATCTGGCAGCAACTTATCACAATATAAAATAATAAAATATCAGATTGAAGGGGTACTACAATGGAAAGAATACAAAGCTCACCATTAAGCTTCCTTTTCTCAACAGCCGCATCTTGACGGTTCTTATTCTCAGTGAGATTTTTTGTCTGATCCACTGAAGGCTTATTATCCTCAAGCTCGAGGATATCAACATCTTTGTCAGCAGGCACTTTATTTGTTTCATTGTTCTTTCGCTCCACCTCAGAATTATCTTTCGAATCGATTTGTTTAATCTCCGAGATATCTTCATCCATCGAGTCATCACCCGAACTTCTATCTAGATTTAACTTTTCTGAATAAACCACATCAACAGTATCAGTTTTCTTTTCTACATCATCTACTCTTGCATCACCAACCTCCTCAACAGATGACTTCTTCTCATGTGGATCTTCAACATCCATAGGATGTGATTCACCATCAACTGGGACCACATTACTTGATGACACTTCCACCATCTCTGGTTTAACAACATCTAGTTCTAATTTGACATTATCAGCAATTATGTTATCCTTCAGTTCATTTTTTTCATTAATTGAGACAGAATCAGTAGAAATTGAATCAGATTTTGCTTGAAACCCTAAACTAGGGCTAACCTCAGATACCTGGGCATTTGGAGCAGATATGTCATGCATGAGATTGTCGGGCTGAGGCTTCAAATCCTCATTTTTAACCTCAGACTGCACATCGTCATCATCTAGTCGTGGTTTTCCATTGTCACTCTCAAGCTTGGGCTTCGAATCGTCAGTCTCCAGCTTGGGGTTTAGATTGTCAGTCTCCAGCTGAGACTTCAGATCCTCACTCTCCACCTGTGGTTTTGGATCTACTACATCTTCCACCTGACTCTTTCGTGTGTCATCTAATTCCCGAGTTTCAGAATCTTGAGCATTTTTTCCACTATCAACTAAACTAGGAGCCACATTCTCATCTGTATCAATTTCATTGACAGCCCTTTTAGTCACATCCTCATCTACAATCGGAGACTTAGCACCACCTATTAATATGCCATCTTGAGGTTTCTCTTGCCCCGTGGTTTCCGAGCTATCATTGTTGTCAAGAGGAGCTTGCCCACTATCACCATTCTTATAATTGGAACCACCATCAACCATTTCACCATGATTAACTGTCTCTGAAACAACAGCTGCTTCTGCATCTTCCTTAACACTACTTTGATCCTGATCAGCCTCCTCTATAGCAGCATTTTCCCTCTCAACGCGTAGAGCTTCTGCCAAACGCTTGAGCAGATCATCCTTCAAACCCTTGGTCGCCAACTTCCTACTCTTGAGCTCTTCTCTCAGCTCTACGACCTTCCACTGCTCTAGTGGTTTGCCATTAAGGATAGGGTATTGAGATGGCATTGTCGCCAGCCAGATAATCCCTACATCCAATAAACGAAAAGACAATGATGGAAAATTAACAACACGTTGGATTACATCTAGGTGCTTGTAGCAAACCTATCAACCTAGGAAACAGAAAGAAAGGGTTCAAATACAAGATACCACTACACTCAAACCCAAATAGTTTCAATTTTGCTAAACCTACACTAGAAACATGAAATGTGCATTGAATGAACAGAAAGAAATCGCAGAGCAAAAGGATAAACATAAAAGGGAATACGAAGCAATTAGACGGCATACTCACCGGCAATTGCTATGGAACAGAAGAAGAGGGAGGGAATTCGAATTGACTTATGAAGAATCGCTAATTCCACAAGACAAATTCCAGCATTAACGACGAAAACCACCAAAAAAGGTCGCGATGTGTTTCAAGCGATAGCGAAACGGAACTCCCGCCAAAGACGAAGAACTCGAGCGAAGCGAAACCCCCTGTCCTTGACAACAGATTCTGCAAAGCGAAATCTGAAAATGTTAAAGAACAAAGGAAAGAATTGTACACTAAGCAGAATCAAAATGGGGCGAGGTAAAGATCAGCCATTTCGGAAAAGAGGTTAAAATTTAGGGTTTTTGGTCCGTCAGCTGAAACCCTCGAGTGTTTGTGTTGATTGAAATTAGCTGTCGGGGAAATTTTGAGAAGATAAATAATAAAAAATGCACCAGACTCAGTGAGTTGACTCGGTTGCTATTTTGCAGGCCCGCGGGGAAATTTCCCGGGGCGTATTGGGCCTTATCTGGACAACTCGGCCTGCATTTATGTGTGCCTAGTTTGTGAAATGCCATGTCCGATTTTAAGTGTTTGCGAAACTGTGTCGTTTGGATCAGTTTATTTGGTTAGCATTAGTAGCATGCTTTTAGGAACTAACCACCTCCTGAAATCGACTCGATTGAATTGACTAACAAATTTTATTTTAGAATAAAAAATACCTAAATTCAACGAATAGAAGAAGGTTATGGATTTTTGTATGTCTTGTTCCGACCCCGACTTGCCTCATTCATGACATGTTCTATACAAATGTTATAGGACTAACTTAATTCTTCACTATGAATATGCTTCTTCGAATTCAATTAATTAAATACATATATTTTACTCATTTTTTCATATAAAATTTTAATTTCCATGTATACATACGAATTCTAGATAATTTTTCTTAATCATACTTACCTGCTATAATTTATTTTTTGCATTAAGTGAAACCTTTCATTAAAATAACGGAAAGGAATACCAAGATGCTCGTGCCGACCTCAACTCGTTACCTTTCCTACATGTTATGGAATGATGTTATAATCTCGATATTTGGGTTTTCATAATCGGCACTTCGTATGGGGTATAGTTTGTTTGGGGATGTAGGTGACAAGAAGTTGGTTTCCCCTATTTTGGGTTGTAAAGTATCACAATGGTTAAGAATATGATTTGATGTATCGATTCATCCAATTTTTTGACCACACTCTAAAAAACTTTGTAGAGTTATAACTCGAACATCTCAAAGAGTGTGATACTTCACGTAAGTGTATAATTTTTGGTCGATTCTATCTGGGTTAAAGAGGATGTTTTAAGTGTTATAAACTATACTAGTTTGAATGCATAATTAAATTGGTACGATCGATGGTCGGACCAATCCGATCTCGATTTCGTGCCCATGTGTGTACGTTTATTGAGGGGGGAGACGGCAAAAACAGGTCAAACGCCAGAGACTTGCCCATTAACTGCACATGAACAAACATGCATGTTGCTTCTGAATTATTGTTGTTTTTCTCTTTGTTGAGCTATATTGTTCTTTGATTTCACTATTATTTACCTATATTAACGGCGTGTCACCGTGATCTCTAATATGTGAGTCTGATACAATTAAAAAATTGTTAATGATGGAATGAGATGATGATTAGTCAAATAGTATTTATTTACGTAGAGACGAGTGATCTCGTGAAAATTTACCATGATATGAGGATTTAGACCTAAAAAACGAACGATGTCTTGTTGAATAAAGATCAATATGCTACACTTCATTATAACCAAACTTAATTTCACACAATTGAGGAATACAAATCCGAACTAATTTTTTCGCGGGTTTTATCAAGTTCCAGTATAATTTATTTATAATAATGGTGTGTCACAATGATATCTAATAGATTAAAGAATTGTTAATGATGAGATGAGATGCTGATTAGTTGGAAGGTGTTTGTCTGTGTAGGATGCTAATCGCTTTCATTCTCCAGCTAAGATTTTATTTATTTATAAATTAATTGTTTTGTTGGTCAATTATTAATTATTAACTAAATTACTAGTTGGTCTGTGGGCTCTGCGTGGCGGTGACCTGGTGGATCTTACAGAAACAGAAGGTGGCTTGTCGCTGTTTTTTCCTTCCTGCGGCTCTGCTGCTTGGCTCGACTTTCGCCCATCATTTATAATTGTCAAGTATTCGACTATATTAATAATTTATTTTTTATTTATTAAAATTTGTGTAAAGTTCAAGTTATTGAAGCATAAAATCCATAACCATTCAGATTGGCTTATGTGCTTTATTGACTTTAACTTAATATTATTAAATAATAAAGTATATAGTTTTTTATTAAATTATGTCAAAATTTACGGAAAGAATGAGGATAGAAATTTTAAATCACTTTAAATCTTTTCTATTTTACCATCCCAAATAATTGATTTGATTGAAATAATAAACTCTGCCAAATCACCTTCTAAATTTTCAAAATGTAAATGGAACAAGCTATTAATCTATTTTAAATAAAATAAAGTAAACGAACAATTATTCAAAAAACAATTAAATAAAGGAGCGAAGCCGAGCCGACTAGCCAAGCCAAAATCAGGAGCTGTCCGAGACCGGTAGCAGCCGTTATGGCTAATTGCCTGTCTGCTATTTTTGTCGGTGGTTTTTTTCCTATTTATTATATTTTCATTACAGATATTATACACTGCAAGCAGAGAAATTGACCACCTTCTAGTAAAAGGGACGAACCATACTTTTTTATTTATTTGAATCTCTACTGTAAAATGTTAAGGTTTGATTTTGAAATTCAAAAAAGATTTAATCGAATAATACAGTAAATTACGAAAATTAGATGAAATATGGATAGTAGAAGAAATTCAATCGCTGGCTTTGTTATCGTCATCCCAGCAGTGAAAGTTCTATTTGGTGAATTTGGTAGTTAGAACCCTCGGATCGAGATCACGACTTATGCGTAGAATCGTCCAATCATCCTGGGGCGACCGATCCACGTCACTAAGTCGTACGAGTTGGACTGCTAAGGTCCTAGTCTCCCTTGATGGTTCTAATAAGGATGTGCTCACATCCAACCTTACTAGGTTATTTTTTTGTCTGTATTTGATTCCTCAGTTGATTTGATATTGTTTTCCATTGTCGTTGTCCATTGCTAGTGAGAAAAAACTGAGGTTAATGTATTCGAGTTGATTTGGACTCATACAACTTCGTATGAAATCTGTATTTCCGATAAACACTTTGTACATTCGATTTGAACGTATTTATTTCATTTTCGAAAAAAAAACTACCAGCCGGTTAATACGAAAAAACCTTCCTATTTAAACAAACAGAAAATGGTAAAAAAAATACAGAAAAGGGAAATAAGGAAGAAGAAAAAGACATTTGCTTGCAGAAATCCATTTTTCCTTCCCCTGTTGTTTCAGCTTCACTCATTCATTTATTATTGCCTGTTGTTTTTCTTCTTCTTCTTCTTCTCTTTTATCCTCTTTCCCTTCTCTTCTACGCCATTCCCCAATCTTCCTGCTCCTTCTCACATGCCCATCCTCTTCACACTCTAGCTCTCACTCTCTCTCTTCTTCAGGTAAACTCCCAGTCTCTCAGCTGATTCAGTTCTTCGATTCTCGATCCGCTTCTTTCAGCTGCTGTTGCTTCACTTGCATTTCACTAACTGCCGCCGCTGCAATTCACTCTCAATGTCACTAGTTCGCAACTCTGTTTAGTTCTAACTATGGAGTGTGTGGACGGCAGTTTGAATCGATCTTTGATCTGGATCCGATCTAGCAGAATCTGGCATTGAATTGTAACGTTTTGTTTAATTTAATAACGTTTTTGTCCGTTTTCGGTTTTTTGTTTTGATTTGCTTGTTTCGCAGGGAGGCAATTGATATGCTCTGACGGAATTCGCGAGACTGGATCTGGAGTTAGTGGCTTTGATACTCTTGGAGTGAAGTAAAAGATGGCGGCTACAATGTCTTGGCGCAGCAGCCTTTCCACGAATGATTTGGTGAGGATGGTTTGCTCGAATTACTGCTTTCTAGCTCAGATCTTGCTTTCGGGACTTGTCCTCACTTCCTCATTGGATCAGTTTTTGGTTTGAGTTTTCATACAATTTTGAATTGCGGCTACAGTTTGATGGCAAAGACTCCATGCACATAATCATGCAGTTTCTGACTTTCTGTGTACTTGTTGTGTTCTTCTAGGAATCTTATAAGTCTTTATATGACAGGCAGATGATCGACTGTTCGTTTCAGTGATATCAAAAGCTATATAGCATGAATGGAGTTTATGATAATGTGTACTTCACGCTGATACCACCTTGCTTGTTCCTGTGTTGTAATTTTCTTCTATGCATTGGCTGCATTTATTGTATTTTTCCAGTCTGCACCCATATGTACTTATTATGTTCTTCTAGAGATCTTCTAGTTCCTTATACAACAAATAGATGGATCGGCCGTTCATTTCACTGATGCTACTCTACAAAAGCTATAGAGCCTGAATTGGGCTATGATAATGGTCCTTCAAGTTGCGACCACCTTGCTTCTTCATCTGATATATTTGTCTTGTATGCATTGCCTGCATTTATAGTATTTTTTTCGGTCTGTTAAGGTAAGCTGACGAGATCACTCACTCATGAAATGTGCCTGCTTGGTTCCTTTTTCAGGGTAAAAATGGCGATTCTAAACTTCAAGATTCAGAGCCCCAAACTCCGCATTCAGTTATGAAGATGGGTCTAAGGTTGGTTTCAATATTTTGTTTGTTTCAGTAGTGCCAAAAACCTCTGTTAGTGGTTCATCTTTTCCCGGCATGTCTGTACTTTGGTTTTAATATGCTCGAGTCCTTTGCAGCATTGTTATTCATCACTGCTCTCCCTTTCTAAGGAAACTTATATTGGTAACAAAAAAGTCAAGGGGTTAAAGGAGGGTTTGAAGCTTCCTAAAAAATTACGACATGAAACACAGTCTATTAGCCTTTCTGTTACCTGGCCATTTCTGCTTTTAATTTGGAGCTCCGTCTAGAGGAACGATGGTTTCTAGACGCCATTATAGAAGAATGATGTGGCTATCGCTTACTTCTACTTTGTGTTTGATCCCTATGGAGGAACCACACATTGTGGCTGCTTTAGATACCTCGTAATTTTGGAATTTCAGATGCCACACTATGTTTTCCTTGCTGCTGTACTTGAGCTCATTTTTTAGAACACTAAACCCTTCTTGTTTTCTGAAAAGCCTATTTAAAGCAACTTCTAAATTCTATTCATTAAATTTGTTCTCAAATTAAATAACGTATGAGCAGGTTCTCTAGTTACGGATGTAAACATGACAACTTCCACTCTAATGCATTTTTTCAGAGATCGTACCAGTAGTATGGAGGATCCAGATGGAACATTAGCAAATGTGGCACAATGCATCGAGCAACTGCGACAGAGTTCCTTATCTGTACAAGACAGGGAATATTCTTTGAGGCAGTTGCTAGAACTTATTGAGACACGTGAAAATGCTTTTAGTGCCGTTGGTTCTCACTCTCAGGCAGTTCCTGTTCTTGTTTCTCTTCTCCGATCAGGATCGCTTGGAGTCAAGATACAAGCTGCTACTGTCTTAGGCTCTCTATGCAAGGAAAATGAACTGAGGGTAAAAGTGCTGCTAGGGGGCTGCATCCCACCACTGCTTGGCCTCCTCAAATCCAGCTCCACAGAGGGTCAAATTGCAGCAGCAAAGACAGTGTTTGCTGTTTCTCAAGGCGGTGTAAAGGATCATGTGGGTTCAAAGATCTTTTCAACCGAAGGAGTTGTACCAGTGCTATGGAAGCTGCTTCAAAATGGACTCAAAAGTGGTAACTTGGTCGATAGCCTTTTGACTGGTGCGTTGAAGAATCTTGCTAGCAGCACTGAAGGTTTCTGGACCGCAACAATTCAAGCTGGTGGGGTGGATATACTTGTCAAGTTGCTTACAACAGGACAATCAGACACTCAAGCAAATGTGTGTTATCTTCTGGGTTGCATGATGATGGAGGATCCATCTATTTGTTCCAAGGTACTGGCTGCAGAGGCCACTAAACAACTGCTAAAGCTGATAGGTTCAGGCAACGAAGCACCAGTGAGAGCAGAAGCTGCAGGTGCACTCAAGTCTCTTTCTGCTCAGTGTAAAGAAGCAAGACGAGAAATTGCTAGTGCCAATGGGATTCCTGTCTTGATAAATGCAACAATAGCTCCCTCAAAAGAGTTCATGCAGGGTGAGCATGCCCAAGCACTGCAAGAGAATGCTATGTGCGCGCTCGCAAATATTTCTGGCGGCTTGTCTTTTGTCATTTCCAGCCTTGGCCAAAGCCTTGAATCATGTTCTTCTCCTGCTCAAACTGCTGATACGTTAGGTGCTCTGGCATCAGCTTTGATGATATATGATAGCAAAGCTGAATTTACAAGGGCATCAGATGCTGAAGCTGTAGAGCAAACTTTGGTTAAGCAGTTCAAGCCTCGGTTACAATTTCTTGTTCAGGAGCGGACTATAGAGGCATTGGCCAGTTTGTATGGGAATTCTATCCTCTCTGCTAAACTTGAGAACTCTGAAGCAAAACGTTTGCTCGTTGGCTTGATCACAATGGCAACGAATGAAGTTCAGGAAGAGCTCGTGAGAGCCCTTCTCGCACTTTGTGACAGTGAAGGTAGCCTGTGGCGTGCACTTCAAGGTCGTGAGGGGGTTCAGCTATTAATTTCTCTTCTTGGGCTTTCCTCAGAACAGCAACAAGAATGTGCAGTTGCATTGCTCTGCCTTTTATCTAATGAAAATGATGAAAGCAAGTGGGCCATCACTGCTGCTGGTGGTATACCCCCTCTTGTACAAATTCTGGAGACAGGATCTGCCAAAGCCAAGGAAGATTCTGCTACAATCCTCAGGAACCTATGCAATCACAGTGAGGATATACGTGAATGCGTTGAGAGCGCTGATGCTGTTCCAGCATTGTTATGGCTTCTGAAGAATGGAAGTTCAAATGGAAAAGAAATTGCAGCAAAGACATTGAATCATTTGATCCATAAATCTGATACAGCAACTATTAGTCAGCTAACTGCATTATTAACCAGTGAGCTACCAGAATCCAAAGTGTATGTTCTGGATGCCATGAAAAATATGCTTTCTATGGTTCCATTGAGTGACATATTACGCGAGGGTAGTGCTGCTAATGATGCAATTGAGACTATGATGAAGATACTTAACTCAATGAAGGAAGAGACTCAGGCAAAGTCAGCCTCAGCGTTGGCTGGAATCTTTGAGATGCGGAAGGATTTGCGTGAAAGTAGCATTTCCGTTAGGACTCTTTGCTCAGTGATGAAATTGCTAAATGTTGAATCTGAAAGCATCTTGGCAGCGTCAGCTCATTGCCTTGCTGCAATATTTCTTTCCGTAAAGGAAAACAGAGATGTGGCAGCAGTCGCTCGGGATTTGTTATCTCCTTTGGTAACACTAGCCAACTCTTCTGCTTTGGAAGTTGCTGAGCAGGCAGTATGTGCACTGGCAAATCTTATTTTGGATAGTGAAGCCTCCGAGAAAGCCATTTCTGAAGAAATTATTCTACCAGCAACCAGGGTTTTGCGAGAAGGCACGATTTCTGGAAAGACCCATGCAGCTGCTGCAATTGCTCGTCTATTGCATTCTCGCAAAATCGGTTATGCTGTAACTGATTGTGTCAATCGCACTGGGACTGTACTAGCATTGGTTTCCTTCCTTGAATCTGCTAATGGTGGATCTGCTGCTGTTTCAGAGGCTCTAGAAGCACTTGCTATTTTGTCAAGGTCAGATGAGGCAACTGGAGACATTAAACCTGCATGGGCAGTTTTAGCAGAATTTCCGGAAAGTGTATCACCAATAGTCTCATCCATTGCAGATGCCACACCGTTGTTGCAGGATAAAGCTATTGAAATATTGTCTCGACTTTGTAGAGATCAGTCAGTTGTTTTAGGAGATACAATTGCTACTTCCTCTGGATGTATAACCTCTATTGCTAGAAGAGTGATCAATTCCACCAGAGCGAAAGTCAAAATTGGGGGAGCTGCACTGCTTATTTGTGCTGCCAAAGTTAGCCATCAGAGGGTGGTGGAAGATCTTAATCAATCAAATTCTTGTATCTATCTGATTCAGTCACTTGTTGCTATGCTCACTCCAATAGCAAGCCAAAATGATGGCAACAAATGCATCAGCATCTGCAGACATTCTAAAATAGATGGTGGAAATGGAGAGTCTACGCCAGAAACATCCATCATCCATGGGTACAACTTAGCTATTTGGTTACTTTCTGTCCTTGCATGTCATGATGAGAAAAGCAAGATCGTTATAATGGAGGCTGGAGCAGTGGAAGCTCTAACAGACATAATCTCAAATCGCTATTTGCAATATAATCAGGTATTCAGCTTCATCATTCCTATCTTTTGGTTTTTCTAGTACGGTTAGATTCTGGTACCTTTCAGTATTTGTTGGACATATATCTTTATTAGAAGTAGACTTATTTATATGATGGTGCATTTTATGACTGTTATTCATCTCTACTCTTACCCGAACTTTATGTTGTCGTTAATCAAATCATGTGGTGCTTTCTTTTTTTGTGCATGCAGAGTGAGCTTAGCGAGGATAGCAGCATCTGGATATGTGCTTTACTACTGGCAATCTTGTTCCAAGATAGAGACGTAATAAGAGGAAATGCAACCATGAAATCTGTACCTGTACTTGCAAATCTGTTGAAGACAGAAGAGTTTTCAAATAGATATTTTGCTGCACAAGCAGTTGCGAGTTTGGTCTGTAATGGCAGTAGGGGCACTCTTCTGTCTGTTGCTAATTCTGGTGCCGCCGGGGGGCTTATTTCCTTGCTGGGCTGTGCTGATAGTGATATATCCGACCTTCTGGAACTGTCAGAAGAGTTTGGTTTGGTGAATTACCCGGACCAAGTTGCTCTTGAGAGGTTGTTCAGAGTTGAAGACATAAGGGTTGGTGCTACTTCTAGGAAAGCTATACCTGCACTTGTTGATCTACTGAAGCCGATTCCTGATCGTCCTGGAGCACCTTTCCTGGCGCTGGGCCTCTTGACTCAGCTTGCAAAAGAGTGTCCATCGAATACGATTGTCATGGTTGAATCAGGGGCCTTGGAAGCACTGACAAAATATCTTTCGCTTGGACCACAAGATGCAACTGAAGAGGCTGCAACTGATCTTTTGGGGATTCTATTTAGCAGTCCCGAGATCAGGCGGCACGAGTCAGCTTTCGGCGCCGTTAGCCAACTTGTTGCTGTATTACGGTTGGGAGGAAGAGGAGCTAGGTACAGTGCCGCCAAAGCGCTGGAGAATCTCTTCTCTGCCGATCATATAAGAAATGCCGACACAGCTAGACAATCCGTCCAACCCCTGGTGGAGATTCTTAATACTGGGCTAGAGAAGGAGCAGCATGCTGCAATTGCAGCGCTGGTTAGATTATTAAGTGAAAATCCATCCAGAGCCCTTGCAGTTGCAGATGTTGAAATGAATGCTGTTGATGTCCTCTGTAGGATCCTTTCTTCGAATTGTTCAATGGAACTAAAGGGGAATGCCGCCGAGTTATGTGGAGTCCTTTTCGGCAATACTAAAATCAGGTCCACCATGGCTGCAGCACGTTGCGTGGAGCCTCTCGTCGCTCTCCTTGTCACGGAGTTTAGTCCAGCTCAGCATTCGGTCGTACGTGCACTTGATAAGCTTGTCGACGATGAGCAACTAGCGGAACTAGTTGCCGCACACGGCGCAGTTGTTCCTCTTGTCGGACTTCTCTACGGCAAGAATTATATGCTCCATGAGGCTATCTCTAGAGCACTTGTAAAGCTGGGGAAAGACCGGCCGGCTTGTAAGTTGGCAATGGTGAAAGCTGGAGTAATTGAAAGTGTACTGGATATCCTCTATGAAGCACCAGATTACCTCTCTTCTGCGTTTGCCGAACTCCTCAGGATACTAACAAATAACGCTAGCATAGCCAAAGGGGCATCTGCTGCTAAAGTGGTAGAGCCGCTATTCCAGTTGTTGACTCGACCTGAATTTGGGGCAGATGGACTACACAGTGCATTGCAAGTTCTCGTAAATATCCTCGAGCATCCGCGATGTCGAGCTGATTACACTCTCTCCTCTCACCAAGCTATCGAGCCACTCATCCCCTTACTCGATGCTCCAGCCCCAGCAGTGCAACAGCTGGCAGCGGAGCTTCTCTCGCATTTATTACTCGAAGACCATCTTCAGAAGGATCCGCTGACGCCACAGGTAATTGGTCCCCTTCTACGTGTTCTTGGTTCGGGAATACACATTCTCCAGCAGAGAGCCGTAAAGGCCCTTGTCGGTATTGCCCTGACATGGCCAAACGAAATTGCGAAAGAAGGTGGCGTCGCTGAGCTGTCGAAAGTAATCTTGCTAGCCGATCCTTCCCTTCCTCATGCTCTATGGGAATCCGCAGCTTCTGTCTTGGCCAGCATTCTACAGTTCAGTTCCGAATTCTTCTTGGAAGTTCCCGTCGCTGTTCTTGTAAGGCTGCTCCGTTCGGGCAGCGAAGGCACAGTAGTTGGCGCGTTGAATGCCCTTCTGGTGCTGGAAAGCGACGACGGTACTAGTGCCGAAGCAATGGCTGAAAGCGGCGCAATCGAGGCTTTGCTCGAACTTCTGAGGTCTCATCAGTGCGAGGAGACGGCTGCTAGGCTGCTGGAAGTGTTGCTCAACAACGTGAAGATTCGAGAATCAAAAGCGGCGAAAACTGCGATCCTGCCGTTGTCGCAATACTTGTTGGATCCACAGACGCAGGGGCAGCAGACGAGGCTGCTGTCGACTTTGGCCCTCGGCAATCTTTTCCAGAACGAAGGCCTCGCTCGAAGTAGTGATGCTGCATCTGCTTGTCGTGCACTAGTCAACGTGCTTGAAGAGCAACCGACTGAAGAAATGAAAGTAGTGGCCATCTGTGCGCTTCAGAATCTAGTGATGTACAGCAGATCGAATAAGCGAGCTGTTGCGGAAGCCGGTGGCGTCCAGGTAGTCCTCGATCTCATCGGCTCGAGTGATCCGGATACTTCCGTCCAAGCTGCGATGTTTGTCAAACTTCTCTTCTCCAATCACACCATTCAAGAGTATGCCTCCAGCGAGACAGTCAGAGCTATAACTGGTAAGTTCATCAGTCTATACTTCGTTTATATTACCTGAATCTTCAAATTCACAGAATGGCTAACATACCATCTCTATGGCTGTAAGTTTCGAAGCAATTACGGTTGTAAGTATGCCTAAGGAGTCGTTTGGATGAGTTATTTTGGCCCGAATACCTCGTTTGGCATTCATAGAGTTATTTGTTTCAAAATAACTCATTTGGCATTAAAAACACTGGTATTTTGGAATTGAGTTATTTGAAATTCCCCGGTATTTTGATCTATTTGGCCTTGCCGTTTATCAAATACCACATTTACTTAACTCATTAGCCAAACAAGATAATTTTCACACCACGAATTTTGCACCTCACAAATACCACATTCTCAAATAACGCATCATTTTGCTACAAACTACCACATATGCAAAATATCTCATCCAAACGCTCATCTTCTCCATTCTTTTGTGCAGCTTCCATTGAAAAGGATCTGTGGGCAACTGGAACTGTTAACGAGGAATATCTGAAAGCTCTAAACGCTCTCTTCAACAACTTCCCTCGCTTAAGAGCCACAGAACCCGCAACACTCAGCATACCGCATTTGGTCACATCTCTCAAAACAGGCTCAGAAGCAACTCAGGAGGCTGCTCTAGATGCACTCTTCCTTCTCCGACAAGCTTGGTCAGCGTGCCCAGCGGAAGTCTCGAGGGCTCAATCCATCGCCGCTGCGGACGCGATCCCCTTGTTACAGTACTTGATCCAGTCTGGGCCGCCCAGATTCCAGGAGAAGGCCGAGTTTCTGTTGCAGTGCTTGCCGGGTACTCTGGTGGTCATCATTAAGCGTGGAAACAACATGAAACAGTCAGTTGGGAACCCTAGCGTCTTCTGCAAGATTACTTTGGCCAACACGCCACCTAAACAGACCAAGGTGAGTCCCCTTGTAGTAGACTTCCTTTGTCCGCCTTCTTCGTTTGTTCGTAACGGGCCTGGGTCAGTCTGTCTTACACCGTGATTTAAAAACCATATCGCACCAGTTGGTTCAATCGGTTGGACCGCATACCTTTCATGCAATCAGTGTGGTATGGTGAATATGTGCTTACATCGTGTGTTATGCACACGGTTTAATCACCATACCGTGGTCGTACTGCCCGATAAGATGCAAACCAGCCAGATTGCTTACCATTAACTTAACCGGTCCGTTATGGTGAAACTGTACTTACATCACCATACCAGCCAGTATGCACAGTTGAACCACCATAGAGCCATTGTACCGGCTGGTTTTCCCAGAAGTTATGATTCCAAGAGCCATTTTAAACCCTCAATTTTTCTTCTAATTTCTTGTATTCAAACACCAGTCTTACTTAGAGCTCCAGAACAGGAGATTCAGAACTTCAGTGTTCGATATTTTTCTGTTAGATTAAATATTTTATTGTGTTTCTTTGAACCATCAAATCTCCCACCAGCATTTCTGGTTTCCATGACCGTGTTGCGTTATTTGTTTTCTCCAGGTCGTCTCGACTGGACCTAACCCAGAGTGGGACGAGAGCTTTGCATGGACGTTCGAAAGCCCTCCGAAAGGACAGAAGCTCCACATCTCATGCAAGAACAAGAGCAAAATGGGCAAGGTAAGTAATTACAGGCTTCTGAATAACCACTTTCGTCGAAAATAACGACATAACGAACTAACTACCGTCTCTCTCATGGTCTACGTAAACAGAGCTCGTTCGGGAAAGTGACGATCCAGATCGACCGGGTGGTGATGCTAGGAGCAGTGGCCGGAGAGTACACGTTGTTGCCGGAAAGCAAAAGCGGCCCTTCAAGAAACCTGGAGATAGAGTTCCAGTGGTCTAACAAGTAATGAAAAGCTCCGCCGTCGAATGATTTAATTCACCATAAAAAAACTGTACAACTTTTCTTTTCAATTTTAGTTTTGTGTGTAAATAGTTTGCAAAGAGGGAGAAACACTATTTGATTTGTTCCTAGGTTTTTCTGAGAAAGGAATTTGTAGAATGATTTTGTGTCATTTTGATTGTGTTCATCATTCATCAGTGTACTCTATTATTTTATTTTTTCTGGGTTAATCGAAATACAGACAAATGAACTGGGTTTTTTGTAACGTTGGTTTATTGTTGCTTGATGTCTCTGGATGAACTTTTATATCGATCGGTCTAATTTCGTCTTCACCCGACCAATGAGTGGTTCTGTGATGGAGAATCGAGCTGTGTTAAGCAGCTCTTATGGACCGACTTGAAGTTCACTGAGTGTTTGCTAGCATGGCGTATAGGGACGTTAGAATGAGTTTGTGAGACAGGGTAAGCAAGAGACAGATTGAGAACTACCGGACGGTTGCGTGTAGGCATGTATGGGGACTTAGACATTTGAGTCAAAGAAACATCTGGATCTTAGGCTTTTTGGGTAAGTGAATAGTGTCTTATCTTGTCATGATTCATGAATGAGATAAGCTTTCCGTTTATAGCTCATTGGGGATTCCAACTGTGGTATTTTGTTTTGTGATTCGGACGACGGATCTGTCTAAGGCAGAATTGAGCTCTTGGTGTGAGGCGGATGAGCTCAACCATTAGGATTTGGACTTTGAGCTTGCACTGGTAGATGTCTAGTTGGGCACATTCGCCATGAGTTGACGACGACTGTGGTTCTTGGGCATGGCTCTGGTTAGAGCCACTAGACCCATTATATGTCATACTTGTATATCGATTTTTTTGACGGTTTTCGATTATATTTATGAGTGAGAACATTATTATAAGTTTGAAAGCCACAAAATCCACATGTAAACTACACATTTCGTTACACTGATAATTGCAGATTTGAGTATTTCATCAAATGTGTTTGCCATTATCAAAAACCTTTTGGAATGTTAATTCCACGCGCCAAGATTGCTTGATGGAATCCGAGGATGGGAAGGAAAAGGTGGGGGCCCAACGCTCGAGGAGCATCGTGATGGGAATAATGTGAGGACAAACTGAAACCAATTCCGTTTTATTGCAAAGGACCGGCGACCACGACGCGCCACTGTTTTTCACGTCCCCACAGATTTCGGCTTAATATCCATTGTGATCATCAACTTGTTGGGTTTGTGAGGAAGTGATCATCAACCTTTTAAAAAAGTAACTTACACACCACCAACCACTAACCGATTTAGATAACATAATAAGTATTTCAAGTCCAATAAATAATAAGCGTTCGATTTTCAAATTAATTTTAAAGCCGTATAATGTGGAGTATACGACTGCTAGAGCAAAAGTCCAAATAAAAGTTAGTGTTGGTAGATTGATCGTCTAACCTTAGTGAGTCCGAGCTGAAAATGGATCACTTTTGAGCTCTTGGGCGACTTAGCCCAGAAGCGATTGTGACTTAGCCCATTCGCTAGGTCTTCACTTCCATAATACATGGTGAGATCCCAACGTATCGCCTTGAACTGATTGCTAGAATCACCTTGATCACATCATCCGTTAAGATGAAGCCACCCAAAGACAAGCTACTCTACTCTAAATACTGCGCTGTTCACTACGAAAGCCAAACTGTCATAAATTTGTAAGGAACATTTATAAAATCTTTTTATTTTTCATTTAATCCTACGTCATTTCTGCATCCACTACCTTATCTCACATAATTCTGACAAAAATAACTATAAAGCTCGAACAGACAATAAGATAATAGCTACACCGTACATGTACGACATATGATTGTTTTGTTATAGGAATAAAGGTAAGTGACCATTTTAACATATAACCTTTTTCTTCTCTCCCTCTCACCATTATTACCTTTCTATCCCTTTCCCGCCGGCCCCACACCTTTTCCCCCTCTCGAAACTCCACACTGACAGCAATGATTTTACCTTAATACCCCCGCCTTTCATCTCCCGCCGGTCCCACACTAGTCTGCCACCTCCGCTCCTTCACCTTTTACCCCACCCACCGCCCATCACCGCCCCCCCAAATTCCACCACCACCACAATCCAAAACCCTAGATCTCTCCATTTCTCTCATTATCCCCAAATCAGAATCGCCGGCGGGGAGTCGCCATGGCGGCTCGATCTCCGCTCGCTCTCCTCCTCATCCTCCTCCTCGCCGTGCTCGTCTATGAGGTGTTGGGAGGGATCACCTTGTCCACAAAGCTGATTCACCGCTTCTCCAACGAGGTCAAGTCGCTCAAAGCTCGTCGGAATGTCACTGCTAGCTCCTACTGGCCGGAAAAGAGTAGCCCGGAGTACTACAGCTTGCTCCTTGACAGTGACCTCCAGAGGCAGAAGATGAAGCTTGGACCTAGCAACCAGCTCCTCTTCCCTGCTGAAGGAAGCAACACTGTCTCCCTCGGCAATGACTTCGGATGGTACATTTTTTTCTTCTGGTCTTTCCGTTTGCTTGCTGTTCCACCTTTTTGTTGCTTATTGCTCGACTGTGTTGACCGTTTGGAAGTTGGGGGGAAAATGTTCCGAGGATTTTGTTGCTTTCTCTGTGCTGGTATATTAGTTCCCAGCTGAAATAAAGCTGTAGTGTTTAGGGAATTTGAACTTTTGTTTACTGTTGCTTCTGGTTACTTTTGAGTGCCTGTTCTTGATGGTTCTGTAATCTAGTTAAGAAATGTCTTATCTTTGATGTTTTATCTGCTGCTTGCTCCTTGACTTCTCGGGAAAACTAGAAAATTTAGGGGTGAAGTTTAGTTGAAATTGTTCTTGATCCAGTCAGATAACTTGTAATTTGGTTTTCTAGTATGAGTCACAAGAAAGACGGTACAACTGTGGAAGAATGGTGCCAACTCGTTTGTTAAGCTGTGTTGTATAGCATTAACTGATCATCTAGCTTGGTTCAATTAGTCTAGTTAAAGAGATAACAAATCGTATTGGTCTGAAAATTACGGGGATACTGAATCTTGCTTTACTTTAGTGGTACTGACGATAGGTTGTTATCTCGCTGGAGGGTTATTTATTTTTGGTTTTTCATGGTTACGACGTACTCTGGCTCTTTTTTATATTCCCGTTCTTCCGTTTAGCAGGCTTCACTACACCATGATAGACCTGGGGACTCCTCATGTCTCCTTCCTCGTTGCAGTAGATACTGGAAGTGATTTGCTTTGGGTTCCCTGTGAATGCTTGCAGTGTGCCCCATTATCAGCCAGTTACTATGGAAGTCTGGTAAACCATCCTTCCCTTTGTTTCTGGAAAGAGAGAACAAGACTTACACCTTATTCTTCTTATTCATTTCCTGTACTCTTCAGGAAATTTAGAACTCTTAGGTCTAGTAGGAAGAATTTCATATTTTAAAAAGTTAAGATTCTTCTTTAGCAAACCTTAAAATGTGTAAAATGTTAGAATTTGGCTCTTAAAATGCTAGCTGGATATAGAACTGAATAAGAGTGTTTATCACTTATTTCCGGATGATTGATTGGCAGGTGCTCCCTTGTATTTGGAGCATCTATTGTGCAGGATCAAGATCTTAATGAATATAATCCATCTCAGTCAAGTAGTAGCAAACTCCTATCGTGCGGCGACCAGTTATGCGAACTAGGTTCAAAATGCAGAACCCAGAGTCAGCAATGCCCATACTCTGTTGAGTACTATTCGGAAAATACATCCAGTTCTGGCTTGCTGGTTCAAGATGTTTTATATTTTGCATCAGATGATGTTGGTACAACAAATGTTTCTCTCAAAGCTCCAGTCCTCGTGGGGTAAGGTTTCATTTTCTTATTTTTCTGCTCTCCCTCTTACTCTTATGGTTGTTATGCTGATTTGTCATCATATTTCAGATGTGGCAAGAAACAAAGTGGCGGTTACTTGGATGGAATCGCCCCTGATGGTCTCATGGGTTTGGGGCCAGGAAAAATCTCAGTTCCGAGCTTTCTCGCAAGAGCCGGGTTTGTTCAGGATTCCTTCTCCTTGTGTTTCGATGAAGAAGACTCTGGGAAAATTTATTTCGGCGATCAGGGTCCAGTTTCTCAGCACTCTACTCCGTTCCTCACGTCAAATGGAAATTAGTATGAATCTTCGTTTCACCATGAACATAGAAATGTGATCGCACAACATATTGTTTGCCAATTCTCATGGATTTTCATTCCTTTACACAGCACAACCTACATTGTCGGAGTGGAGGCATGCTGTGTTGGTGGTTCTTGTCTTAAGCAGACGAGCTTCAAGGCACTAGTTGATAGCGGCACATCTTTTACTTTTCTTCCTCGGGCGGTTTTCCAGAAGACTGCAGATGAGGTAGCTTAACTTCTTATTTTGTCAATGCAAGTGACATAGATAAACTATTTTCTTGGCTCTCACTCTGCAATGACTTGCTTTGTTAGTTTCATAGACGGGTAAATGCTCCAATAGCAAGCTTCGACGGGTATCCTTGGAAGTACTGCTATAAGTCCAGGTAAATTTATTTGAATGAGTGAAGTGCTCGACAGCTTTCCACGTTTCTTTCACTGATTATGTCTGTACCGCGATCGACGGTTTTTGTGGACACAGTTCGGAGGATTCACCGAAAATTCCGTCGATGAAACTTGTGTTTGCAATGAACAACACCTTTATGATCCATAGTCCCGTATTCAAGACCTACGGTGTTCAGGTAAAAGCTTGGAGTGTTACATAGTGACTGATTGGCTTTGTTCTCTCTTTCACTAATGCTAATCTACTGACTTCTATTTTGTAGGGTCTAACTGGATTTTGTTTAGCCGTTCAACCATCTGATGGGGATATTGGAATTCTTGGATGTAAGTTCAAAACCTCACCACCTATTTCATATGGTTTACATTTCGCCATACCATCTTTGCTTTCCCTTAAAACTCATAATCACATGACCCCCTCCCATGCAGTGAACTTCATGACCGGGTATAGAATAGTGTTCGACAGAGAAAATCTGAAGCTAGGCTGGTCTCGCTCGGAATGTAATATTACCTTTACACCCTTGCAGTAAATTTTATCAGTACAAGCTGCTAACTTTAAGAATCTGTGCGAAAATGCAGGTCAAGACGAGATCATCTGGGTACCGGGAAACCCAACAGGAACACCATCATCATCGTCAGCAAACCCGTTACTACCAACGAACCAGGAACAGAGGATTCCAGGACAGCACGCCGTTTCGCCAGCTGTTGCAGGTAGAGCTCCGTTGCGACCTTCTGCCACAGCGAAGCACCGAGCATCGTCTGGCCTGGTGTCGGTGGTAAAGTTGTTGCCGGTGCTGCTTGTGTTACTGCATCGTCCTTCTTCGACTTTGTGAATAAAGAAACTGCAGTAGACTACTCTTAAGCTAACATGAACATATTCCAACCCCGTTTGGTCTTAGATTCAGGGGTTCCTACTTGTAAATTATATGTATGGAGAAGTGTTTGCCTGTATTGTAGCTAATACGTGTATGTGAGTATCTACGGCTTTGATGATGATGATGCTGCCTTTCTGGCCTTTTTTGCCTTCTCCAATTTTTGTATCAGTCCTCTCTTCTTTTTCTATTCTATATCATTGTCTTATGTTTTTATCTTAGTTTTATGCATGCCCGATTTTGCTTCGTTGTTGTATGTAGTTTAAGTCCGATCATCGTAATTAGATCTGGCTAAAAACCATACTCAAACGATTTCGTAACCTGATGAACTTGCAATTGCTTTGGTTTGTGAGTACTGAGTTAGATGACCTTGGCCAACCAACATGACTCGTACATCGCATTTGACGAAGAGTTCGGAAATCGTATACTAATTGAACCTGCCACGACTTGATAGGCCTCTGGACCCAATTGACTCGCAAACATCACCCTGGAGGGAGAGCAAATAATGCTACCAACTGAAAGTCCGAGCCACTTCACCAAAACGAAATCGGTAAAAACCAACAAAGGATTGTTCCTGTCCAGGATCGAACTGGAGACCTTTTGCGTGTAAAGCAAACGTGATAACCACTACACCACAGGAACTACTTGGAAACATTTAGTATTCTGGCAATTTTGTTCAAAAGAGCATACTTTACGATTCAATGCAACCACGTAAACTCAAACAATTATCCATAACTTTGAAACCATCCAAGCCGTTAATCACGCTATTGTGATGTGATTATGATTCAACCATCCAATCCGTTAATCATGTTATATTAATATGCTTATGATTCATCGATCCATCACTCCTTAGTGCTAAAATGTACATCTTATAGAACAAATCCTCTTATTGGCAGAATCATGGGTGACGAACTTAACCCACGACCACCGCAAGGATCATCCCATTTCAAACTGACAAAATCGTACTTCAAATTTTCAAAATTAAAAATTTCTCCTAGTGTGTTTTTAAAAAGAACATTGATTTATGCTACAACGGGTTAAGGACTGGTTACGACTTACGACCATTTGATCAACCTTGATGGTTCTACCAGCTGTAACCAGAAGGACCAAGTCGAAACTAAACCAAAATCCAAAGGAACTCGTCACTTCGTGCTGCGAACTAGAAACCCCTTAAACCCGTCCCCGCCTCTACGAACTACTGCGGGGGACTTGACAAAATGGCAGTCGCCGAAGAAGAAGAAGAAAAGCTCCAAACTTTCCTCCAATGGTTGCAAGTAAAACTCCCCCACTTCTTTGTGTGTGCTACATGTCAGAGCTTTCTTCATCGTCTTCGCATAATTGGTCTTTGTGAAAAATTTACAGGTGAACAAGGTCGAGCTGCGGAGCTGTGACATCAAATACTGCGGCAGGAATAAAGGGTTCGGCTTATTTTCTTCAGCCGATGTCTCTGATGATGGTATGTTCAATTGGCATTTTCTGCGTGTGTAACAATCTTATTTCAGACTGAAAAGTTGTTTTATAGTGATAGTCTAGGTCAGTTTGTATAATCAGCTGTGGTTACTGTGAGTAGTTGAGACTTGAGACTAATAGTAACAACGAAATTTCGATGAATCGTTATCGAGTTGGCCTCTGATACGAGGTTTAACTGTACAGCACAATGCTGAGTACATTTTACTTGTGAAATCGAATTTCGGAATGAATGTTTTTCCTTGCTGTTCGTGGCAGGAGTTCTCCTTGTTGTTCCACTAGATTTAGCAATTACTCCGATGAGGGTACTGCAAGATCCTCTCATCGGACCGGATTGTAGAGCCATGCTCGAAGAAGGAGAAGTTGACGACAGGTTCTTGATGATCCTCTTCCTTCTCGTGGAGCGCTTAAGGGAGAATTCTTCTTGGAAACCGTAATGTTACTGATTATTCAAATTTAATGTATGGGGATGATTCTTTGGTCGGCTGAGTATGTTTGATGATGTTTGTCATGTTAGGTACCTTGACATGCTTCCAACTACGTTTGGAAACCCGCTCTGGTTTAGTGGCAATGATCTGTTAGAGCTAAAGGGGACAGCACTGTACCGGGCATCCGAATTACAGGTGAAACATGGTTTTCGAGCAGGCTTGTAGCTTATTGGGATGAGTGTTTATTCTGATTTATTAAATTTCACTTTGTAGCTAACTGAATGAGGAAGCTTTTATTTGTACAGAAGAAGAGTTTGATGTCACTTTTCGAAGATAAAGCGAAGGATCTGGTGAGGAAACTTCTTGTTCTTGATGGGAAAACGAAAACGTAAGTCCTTTTACCGAATATCTCCCAAATTCCGCATCTGTCCCTACCTCTCGTTGGGAATATGGAAGCATCTCCTATCTATATGAGCCTGAAATTTCGAAACTTGCTACTTTCTTGACAGGGAAGCCTCTTTCGAAGATTTCCTGTGGTGTGTATATCTGCGAAACGCAAACTTACTCGGCTTTTTGCTTAACTGCTCTCTAGCTCGATTGATTTTCCTTTCTTTGTTGGCTAATCCTGCATTGCTTACTAGGGCGAATTCTGTGTTTTGGAGTCGTGCTCTGAACATTCCTTTCCCGCGTTCCTACGTATTTCCAACGTTTCAGGAGGATAATAATGGCGCAGAAAGTATGAAAATTTACTCTATCATCATTCATCCTGCATGTGGTTACTACAATTGGCATGTCTCGGTTTATCTTTTTTACATCTTGTTATTTTACGACAGAATCGAAAATTACAGTTTGCGAGGAAGGCCTAGCTGCTGTTGGTCTGCCTTCCAGCTCAAGTCAAGATGAGACCGTCTGGGTAGAAGGCCTTGTTCCCGGGATTGATTTCTGCAACCATGGTAATTTTGGTTGACATGTCAATCAAGTAACAAGACTGCTTATTCAAAATCCATAATTTGAAATTCTGAATTGTCTGTATGAAACTTATAATAATATTTTTGTGGCAGACTTGAGGGCAATGGCTACATGGGAGGTGGATGGGACGGGCTCTAAGACTGGAACGCCTTGCTCAATGTATCTTCTTTCTGGTAATATGTTCTCCAAATTCTGATGCCAGTAGCGTAGTCTTAAGCATTAATATTCAATGAAGCGGTGGTTTCGTCCAACCTAAGTGATTTATCGCTCTCTCGTGATTGGAAAGCTGAACAAAGCTTATTCGACATTGGCAAAGAGATCTCCATCAGTTATGGAAGCAAAGGCAATGAAGTAAGTACGTTAAATCGAGATATTGATCTTGGCAACTGCAAAACATTACTTGTACCGAAACCTAATTGATATGATTGCATTCGATTGTAGGAACTACTCTATCTCTATGGATTTGTGATGGAAAATAATCCAGATGACTACTTAATGGTACATTACCCCATAGAAGCACTCCGGAGTGCTCCATTTTCAGAAGCCAAGTTGCAGCTTCTTCAGGCACAGGTCAGCAGTTTTTTCTTGAATCCCGACCTTCATAGATCAATGGTAAAGAAATACTTCTTGAAATTCTTGAAATCGACAGAAAGCTGAAATGAGATATCTCCTGCCCAAATCCCTGCTCAGCAAAGGGTTCTTCCCAGTGGGCGCCACGAGAAATGGCGAAACTGACAAGTCCGAAGTGACCAAAGCTTCGAACTTTAGTTGGAGCGGTCAACGCAGGACGCCTTGTTACATCGATAAGCTGGTGTTCCCTGACGATTTCTTGACCGCCTTGAGGACCATTTCCATGCGGGAAGACGAGCTTTTCAAGGTCTCTTCATTGCTCGAAGAGGTAAAAGAAAGCTTAAAGGTGTACTAAAATTCTTCTAATCCGTGCATCTTCCCTTTTCTAATTGTTATGATATGATGGAACTCTTGACAAAAGCTGGTAGGTTCTGATGAAGAAAGACAGCCTACAACAAGTGAAGTGAGGACAGCCATTTGGGAAGTCTGTGGAGATTCAGGAGCCTTTCAGTTGCTTGTTGACATTCTTCAGACCAAGTACACTCTTTTCATTAACATTTATGAATAGTGGTGGAAAACCGGTTAGGATTACTTGGTTACATCGGAGCTAGAATTGGTTTGGGTATTTTTCGGACAAGTGCTTTCAAGATTGGAACAAACCAGGTCAATTAATTGTGTTTTCTTGGAAGCACTGGTTTTTTTGGGGGTAAAAACAAGCCAATGATCAGAACCTGACTGGATTTTTCTTACTGACTGTTCATTCAACTATTTGTTCTTGTACAGAAACTGAGGTGGGTTATGCGTGTGATATGGTTTTATAATCGTGTTTCACGGGTTTTTCGAACGGTTATGTTCAGTCCCGGTTAAACCTTTTGGTTATAACTTTTGATCCGAAATGAAGTCATCATTGCAGGGATGAGTCAAATGGCTGGTTAATAATCTCTTTGGAATCTTATCTCAGGATGACTGATTTGGAAGAAGGAACTGGAACAGAGGAAAAGGATTGTGAACTGCTGCTTGGAAATGCCAAGAATGCTGGAAATCACTGGTCAAGCATTGTGTATAGAAAGGGGCAAAAGGAGATGACCAGATTGTTCCTCAAGGAAGCAGAACATGCACTCCACCTGTCGTTAACTGAAGACAACTGACGAATTCGGTTACTCGTCCCGTTTGGTATTCTAGCCTCTATGATTCGGTTCATACGGAGAATACTCTATTGACTGTGTTACAAGACGGGTAGAGGAAATACTCGCAAATAAGCTTATGGAGATGGGTTTGGATGAGTTTAGGTATACCCGTCTCATTCCATATACATACCTGCCATGTACAAATAAGAAATGTTTCCTTTTTCAAGTGGGATATTAGGTGCCAAACAAAGATGGTAACTAAAAGGTTTTATTAGGTGCCATTATTCCCTTGCATTTCTGTTTTCACTTTTCGACGAATACTACATCCAATAGAAAAACTCTGAGAAATAAAATCAAACGTTACAATCACTCGATTACTCAATTACAATCTATTTAACGTTTTTTTAAATTTCAATTGTAAACATCCATTTGAACTATTAAGTTATAATTTAGTAGTCATCTCTCTCTATAGAAATAGTAATATTCTAGTTGAACCATCAAATTCTAATCTAATGGTCATTTCTGTCTATCGAGATTCAGTTTTTTCATCCAAAATCCTACGTAACAGTCCATTGCTAGCGTAGCTAAACAATAAATTAAAAATGCCACATTTAATCAATATTAAACCTCTCGATTAAATTATTCTGTTTAATAACTCAACAACTCAAATTATTAGAAAGTGTTTGATTAATTTTTATAAGTTAGCTTTATTTTTGTTATGAACCATATAATCTTTTGGTAACCTTTCTTGACCACTCAAACACACAACTTTTCAGTGCCCTCTTTTTGGCATCTTAAGCAGTCTATATGGTGATTCTTAGAAACTTTAATTTGGTTTTAGATCCAAATGTCTCCCATTCTTCAATTTTGGTTGTCTCTGCCTACCAGAGCTTTCCAATAGTTAAAAAAAAGGACAAAGATGCCAAATAATTGGGGTTGGCTTTGCATCAATCAATCTTTATGCTAATTGATCGTTAACCAACGGTTTCGGTACCGACAGACAAATAATTCATCGCAGAGAGTAAGTATTTACGTTTCAAACGTTGTTTAGTCGAAGATAGACCAAACGAAATTACCCTTACAAGAGAGAAAGGAAATAAATATAACATAAGTATGTGGAGTGTGGCTGGATTCGAACATGGTACTTTCAGATCTCCAACCATACAACGCAACTAACTGCACTACTCCACATGGACTTTAGGTTTCATTTCGTGTATTGCCAATGATCAAAATTCAAGGAAAATTAATTAATTATCCATATACATTATACAGATAACACGTATTTGTCATGATAGACAAAAAACCGTATGTACCCAACCATTTCCATACTAATTTACGCATAAAAAAATCAAATAATTCCCCAGGAAAGCATATTTTGTAACATAATAATGACACTTGGGTGACATATTTTTGTTATGACATGACATATTGATGAGACTGTAACGAAGAGGGTCGAATATATCGTTTTGCACGCAAGTTGTGTACTTAACTAAACTCAAGTGACCATTTTGTTATAATGTCCAAAACTAAATGCCTATTAGGTATTATTTTCACCCTACTTTGAATGAAATTTGAAGCTGTTACATGTTCTAGTTCAGTACAATGCATGAAAGCTATAGCTTTGAAAAGGACCATAGCAAACCCTAAACCTAGCTAGCTGATGTACTAGAAACACTAACGTCTTGTCTAAGAAATATGAACTTCATTTCTAAGTTGTAACCAATAATGCAATCCTCTTCTTAGCCTATGTACACGTATGTACATATGTGTCACTTATTTCTTGGTGAAGTTCCTAAAGGGTGTAAACCTAGCAAAAACGAATCGAGCCCTACTGCCTGGTTTGACCGGTTCAATGACTAACAAATGATCATCAAGCCGGTTTGGTACAATTACGGTAGATTCATAGTTTCACTATATATATAATGCTAGATTTACATCATTAGACACTATATTTTAACTGAATTCCATGCCTCTTCATGCATAATTTGTTTGGTAGTTTTGATAGCTATTCTAGTCATGTTGATCTAGTTTAGACCGATTCGTTTGATGTTATTTTAAAGTGTTTAACTCGTCACCTTCATCAGCCGCCATGCCGAAACCAAAACTAAACTTAGATCCCAATGCCAAACACTAAACAGTTTCATAAGTCAATTGCTATGTTCCATGCATGAAATTAATACCATTTTTTTATCGTTTATTTTAATACGGTACACTTTCACAATACATCGTCCACCCTAACATGCATAAAGATATAGGATTTCCAGATCATGTCATATAGCTAGACTTCCAGTTTTGTGAAGTGGGGAATAGGCCTTGTCTATTTGTTTTGTGAAGTCCAATCAAATTATGATACCTATCTATTTTCCATGTGAATGGTTACCGATGATGCCACTTCACTATGAAAAAAAACATAGCTATAGCGTTAGTTTGTTCCTTGGTAGGCGACCAATGCTATGTAATTTTCTTTCCTCGAGATTTTAAAAAATCCATCCATTAATTTCATATTTACTAACGTGGTATTTAGTTAGACAGATAACATATATATTATAACATTTTTGAATTGATGTCTACGGCGGTTTATTTTAGTTAGCTTATTCTGGTTGGCCTACTATGTTTTTATCGCCCCTTTCCCAAGTCATCCCCTATGCAAATACAGATCGGACATGAGACCGGCTATGATATCAACGAACCAACTGAGTATAACTCATCCCCAAAAGCTAGTTTGTAAGGAGAGGGTAGCTAGGAGGTTATAAATTCACCCGCTAATCTTATACCTAACGATGTGATATTCAATTGGGCACGTAATAGTATACAATGAGGAGAACTATTGCATTTTAATCATTCTGTGTAGTTGGAAGAGATTCATTATTAAATTTTATAATATATTTCCTAACACGCTCGTCAAAAAAAGCTCACAAAAAGAAATCGAAGTTTGTAAATGTACACCGTACTTTCTACATAGAAAATTGTTATATTGATTGATAACAAAATTCGATATCAAGAACTCTATAGTATACAAAAAAGGATACTTTGGTAGTGATGATTAAGGTCCTACTTAATTAGATCTTGCAAAAAAAACTATTGATATTATTATATACTTTTCTTTCTTTTGTATAACTAGCTAGCTAATGATGGT
This sequence comes from Linum usitatissimum, assembly GCA_030674075.2. Classification (NCBI taxonomy): domain Eukaryota; kingdom Viridiplantae; phylum Streptophyta; class Magnoliopsida; order Malpighiales; family Linaceae; genus Linum; species Linum usitatissimum. The sequence goes on along the minus strand of JAUJYP020001410.1, from coordinate 1,701,013 downwards.
TAGATATTTTTTTTGATCTCGACGTGAAGTTAATCAATTTGCTGTCGATATAATCAAATTTGTTTTATTCTCTCCTAACTTGATATTCAATTAACCATTTGCACCAACTATTAGTATGATATTGTATGCTTAGGGTTGAGTTTGTACATATTATTTGTTTTTGAATTTTTTCTCGAAAGGCATCATATTAATTTAATTAGTTGATATGCAAATTAATTTTCTCATTAATTTGATACATCTTTGGGTTGTTATAAAGGATCGTAAATATATTTGTTTGGAAATGAAAGTTTGTAAGCGTAAATTTAAATGGAATATCTCAGTTGGTAGAGTTGTGTGTTGGTAACCCAAATGTATTGGTTTAATTCAGCCACACCTGATGAGTACATCAGTCACCAAATAAAAGTCGACAAATAAAACATTAACCGCGAGTCTGAATCAACTATAAAAGGCAAATTTGAGGCTTTTTAGAATATTGAATATGGTGCTAATTATTAAAAAGTGAATTAAACCTTATGGATAATCAAATTTAAATAAAGAAAAACTCATCTTATGTGACTAATATAAAATGGGAGGCATAATTATAGAGGGAATAAATAAGCTGTCTACCTATTTGTCAATTATTTAATTTATTTATGAACCAACATATTGGATTGTAGAATGTTTGATTGCTGTAGACTTGCCTCCTAAGCACAGACCTCAAACATCCACCAAGAAACTTCCACAACACTAAATCCTCACTATTCTAATTAGCCACCAAGAAACCCAACATACAAAACACAAACTTTCAATGATTGGTAGTTTTATATACCCAAATATGATTTATATTCAAATATGATTAGGCAAGGCTTTCGGATTGAGTTGATACAACTATTCACTAGTCGAGATATAAATTTTGGAGTATCCTGGATAAACTGTGACACGAAGATCTTTAACTTGTTCGCTAGATTTTTAATAATAACCTACCTTGTAAGAGACGTTGACTGATTGTAACGAATTATCTTTAGATAAAAAAACCGTCTAATATAAAAAATGTTTAATATAAAAAATTGGACCTAAAAGCTAAATCAGAGTTTAATCCCGCTATTATTCAAAATGGCTAAGACCAAAATACCCTTTTTTTTAAAGAATGATTTCAAAGCATGCACACACAGAACAAAAGCATATAAGGAGGAGCTGCCAAACAACCAGCTTTCCTTACTTCAAACTAATCTCCCCTACCAAGCAAAGAATCCTTTCTTATAAAACTCAAAATCCATACTTTATTTTCTGGGTTTGAATTTTTTTGTTGCAGAAGTTCTTAGCATTGGGTGTGTAATTCCTCAGTACAAAAGCAAGATCAAAGATGGGGATTGCAGGAACTTTGGAGTACTTGTCTGACTTGATGGCAAGCTCTGGCCATAAACACAAGAAGAGGAAGCAATTGCAGACTGTGGAGCTCAAAGTCAGGATGGATTGTGATGGTTGTGAGCTCAAGGTCAAGAATTCACTTTCTTCTCTAAGTGGTAAGTCACTCTCCCTGGAAGATCTGCCTCCGATTACGAGACTCGGAGAAGAAAACCCATCTAAACAATCCTAAGCTCTCTTTTATTTGTTGTTTCAGGGGTAAAGAGTGTGGAGATAAACAGAAAGCAACAGAAGGTGACAGTAACCGGGTTCGTCGAGCCACACAAGGTGCTGAAGAAGGCGAAATCGACAGGGAAAAGAGCAGAGATTTGGCCATACGTTCCATACAACCTGGTGGCTCAGCCATACATTGCTGGAACTTATGACAAGAAAGCACCTCCTGGCTATGTCAGGAAAGCTGAGCAAACCGGTGTTTCTAGTGGAACCTTAGTTATAAACAGAGGAGGAGACCCTTACACCTCCATGTTCAGTGATGACAACCCTAATGCTTGCTCCGTCATGTAAGAAATCGGAGTCCGATTTCGGTCTCGAATGCTTGCTCTGTTACGTAGATCGGAGTCGATTTTCGGTCTCGAGGTTCGAATGATCGAATCCGGAGAAGGTATAATCTAGCTGGAGGCAGAGTTGTGTAACTAGTTATTGTGATATGGGTCACAATCGAAGTAGGTTTTATTTGTGTGTATATTTTTTCAAAATAAGTTTGTGTGTGGGTTTGGTAGGCTTTTTAAAATTGTTTGTTTGGTTTTGAATTGTGGGTTTCTTTGTATTGTGATGGAGACATTTAGAAAGAACATTTAAATCCAAATCCATATATAATAAACTTGGTTTTGATTCCAAATGAAAACAAATGCATTCCAATTCCCTGATAAAAACATTAAATTCCTGAAATTTATAGTTAAGATTTATGAGAAATAGATCAATGCACAAACTAATTCTATTGAGGAGGCATTGATACGAGATTAGTTGATCAGTTTTTAGTTAACTCACCAGGACAATAGCAAATATTTCATGAAAACATTTAAATCTATAGTTAAAATTTGTGATAAGACATTTTAAGATATTGTTACGACATACAGATTAATGCATATATGTATTCTATAAAGGCGACAATGATACGAGACCAATTAATCAATTTTTAATCGCCTCACTAAAATCAACCTACCAAGTAAATATTTCATGGTGACAATTGGTACTTAAATGGGTTAGTACTATTCATAAACAAGTGCTTACATCCAAACAAACCGGACAACAAAAAAAACCCTAAAGGTGAAAAAATGGACACCCACGATATTTAATTGGGTTAGTAATGTCGTGGGGTTTTCGAGTCATGAGTTTGTCAGATTAAAAGTTATCGGATTACATGTTTATTGGGTTACGAATTCATTTAGTTAAAATTATATTTCATCGGATCTAAATTTTATTAAGTTGTGGATTCATCAAATTTGGAGTTAAGCCGGTCACGAATTGTTCATCAACTTGTATGTCAAATGCAAAGGAATTAATCAATCGTACAGCTTCAACTGAGTTAAAAAAATGAAACAAACAAATACAAGCTAACATTTAAAGCATGTTGAATCCATGTGATGAATTCAAACCTTCAACTGATATTACATATAACATTTTTGACAAAGGGTCTACATTTTGGGACCTTAATTTCAAATCACAAGGCTCCAAAGTTAGGAGAAATACTTAGCCCTACCATGGGAAACAATATTCAACAAAAGAAACCACCTTTTCATTGTTATATACCCCCACCCCCCACAACTCACCTTCAATAGAATCTCTAGCTCCTTTCCCATTTTTCTCAACTTTACCTTTGTTTCATGCATTCCACCTTCTGGTGTAATCAATCGTAGGAAAGCTTAAAGAAAAGATTACCATCACTAATCAACATGCAACATGCTATGTGAATGATGGCTCTTCTTCAAGGCAAACATCACATCTTGAGATCTTTCAAACACATTTAAAAAATGGAGGTTTATACTCTCTTAATAATGAGCTAGTTTTCAGAGTAAATAGGTACAATAGTAGCTCATAAGTTATATTAGAGCTTGACGTACAACACCTCATCCAATCTGGTAACACGGGTGAATAGCCTAACGAGAGATCAATATGTAAAGAGACATTGTTGGATATTTTTACGTCGAATTTGGAAGTGACGGGGTGCTTTAAAGTAATTTTGGATATCTAAGTTTCATTCTGTTAATGTGTGGAAAATGGATGGCAATGATGCCAAAATATCGTCTATGGACCAGTACCTTCATATTTGGGCTTTTAATTATTGTCCAATGGCCCAATTTAATGGTCCAACAATGTGTCAGGCTTTATTTTAAAAGTTAATTTCGAGCGACTATGCATCTCCACATTCAGGCTCCAAAGGCCCAACCAAGTGTGAGGCTTTTTCAAGCGACTGAAATGAGTAAACCAGAGCCGTCCGATCGTATTACTCATTCCATTTCCAGCCAGTCAGCCAACGGACACGATTAGATTCTGCTCCAAATTCAATCTTCCCGCCAAGCCTAACAGAAAAGATAGATCGTTCTCTGTGTAGAACATTCCGTTCAGGCGTTCACTCACAACTTCCCAGCCCTTCCGCTATTTTCGCTCTCGTCGCCGATCCCAACGTTCACGCGCCTGACACGCGCTCTTACCCGTACCCGCCACACTTCCCTATAAATACCAACCCTGGCCAGCTAATTTCGTTCAGACGCTCACCATTTCCGTTATTTCTCTTCACTAAACTAATTCCTCATTTCTGTTTGGCTGTAAGCTCTCTCCCATGGCGATTTCTCAGATCACCACTGCGGCTCTACTGATCCTGATCCTGTGGCTGACAGATCCCACCGTTGGCTTCGAGCAGCAGCCGGCCTCCACCTCAGCCGGTTCTTCGAACACTCTCTACCAGCAGTTCCCGCCGGTCAGTTCTCCTTTCCCGGCGCCTCCGATGACTCAGCCGCAGCAGCAGCAGCAGAGTGTCGCTGTCGATTCTGCCGACCGATCGTTCATCCACACAGCTCTCCTCGCTCCGATCCTTTCTCACCTCGGCTACAACGAGCTTTCCATGGCGGTCCCGTCTCTCTCGTCCGAATCCACCGCTACCGCATGGTCAGGTCCTTCAACTCTGTTCGCTCCTTCTGACGCATCTCTCCATTCTTGCTATTCTTGCTCTGTTCCTAGTCTTCTCCGGGAGCACATAGTCCCAGGCCTGTTCACAATCGATTACCTCCGCAAGCTGGCCTTCGGGACGAAGGTCGAGACTCTGTCTCCCGGCCGATGCGTCACTGTCACCTCCAGTACGATCAAGAACTCCACCGCCTCGTCTAATAATGCTTCCAAGATCTTCGTCGGAGGCGTGGAGATCACTCATCCAGATCTCTTCAACAACGGCTTCCTTGTGATTCATGGAATCCAAGGCTACATCGCTCCTCTCTCGCCGTTCTCCTGCGACGTTGAGCGTCTCAGTTCGCTGATGTTCCCGTTCCAGCAGCCGTCCGATCGCGTCAACCAGATCACTTCGCCGCTCGTCCAGCCGGCCGTTATGCGCCTGATGATGCGAGACGCTATTCTCCGACTCCGCAACAACGGATTCAGCATCCTCGCTCTGGCAATGCGAGTCAAGTATCCGGAGCTGGTGTCCCTCAACAACATGACGATCTTCGCTCTCGACGACTTCTCGATCTTCTCCGGATCGTACTCGTACGTCAGCAGCGTCCGATTCCACATCGTTCCTAACCAGCTATTGAGCTTCGTCGATCTCGAGAGGCTTCCGGTTGGCTGCCAATTGCCGACTCTGGAAACCGGTCAGTATCTTGTCGTGACCACCGCCGGTACCGGTACCGGTACCTCGTCTCCACCAGCGCCGATGAGGATCAACTACGTCAGGATCAAACTTCCAGACGTCATCCGTAACTTGAAGATCGCAGTCCACGGCGTCTACCTTCCCTTCCCCAGGATCCAACCGACTGCCGTCGCCTCTGCTCACAGCTTTGACCATGGCATGTGGGGAGGCGCTGACCAATCACAGGTGGACCCTGCTTCCGCCTGTGCTGCTCTATCCGAAGACGGAAGCTGCGCTATGGTCCCTGTTCCTCCAGTGAAGGCAAATCTGGAGATGGAAGATCACCATGGCCTCTAGGCTCGAGGTCCACTGCTCACCAGCTACTCACTCAGTGCACTCAGTACTGCAAAGTAGTTGTTTCTGTTTTTTGTTTGTTTCCCCCTGAATTCGGCCGGAAACTTTTTGGTACCGAGTCTCGGCAACTCGTTCTGGTGAGTTAGTCAAATGAGACTCGTGAGTGTATACCTGACGTGGTGAGTTAGTCAAATGAGACTCGTGAGTGTATACCTGACGTCTGAGCCTTTCAGAAGTTGAATACAAGATTCCTTTCTGTTATTCGAATAATTTTCTTTTAACAATTTCAATTTCTATTGCTGCGTTCTTCTGACATACACACGTACTATTGTTTTTTTCCAACGGCTTATCCATTGAGCAACAAAGCATGGTATTAACGGTAAAACGGATCTTGTTTCCAGTAAAAAGACCTTCAGAATTGGTGAGGACTAGAAGAAGAAATCTAAACCTGCTTGATGACCTGGACCTGGACCAAGTAAGGTTTGCCTTGCAATTAGGTTTGATTCAGAATCATTCTCTTCGGTTCGGGTCATCATTTGGTTCGTTTCTGTTTTCGTGACCTGATTGGCCTTTAGGTAACATACTAAATATCAACGAAATGATAACAAACAGAAAAAAGAGTAAAGTGATACACAAAATATGAGAAAATAAAATAACACAAGAGAAGCAAACAGATTATTCTGCAACGTTTTCTTATATATAAGATTATAAGGTGTGGGATTTGAACCCTTAGCTACACTTTGGTTGGTTGAACATATTGGACTTTGGTTCTACAGTATCGTTTTCTTATACAAAGAAGAAGAGCGCTTGGTGTATTCGGCTAGAGCCCACAAAGGGAAAACGGTTCTGTATGCAGCATAGTGTTGTAGCATGCAGTCCACCATGAAAGCTCCAGTCATTTCCTACACAGTAACGAAGCTCCAGTAAATATAAGAACAGATTTTGTAACAGAATGTAGGATAATAATTGTTAGAGGTTTTACCTGCTTGGGAAATCACCATCTTCTGTTTGAGAATTTATCAGCAATTTTGCAGCAGGGTGTAACGGAGTCGGATCTCTGTCCATCTGCCCACCATGAATCAAACCCATCATAGCCCAAGCTGTCTGTACTAAATTGTATCGATTGCCTTCGAGAGGGACATCTCTGCAGCAACATCAATGGAGCTCTGTTATGAGTCTCGGTGACTACTCGGGACTGGTAGTGAAAAAACTGAATGATTATTTAACTTCTGAGGGCAGGGAAGGTAGCTCTCTCCCCAGCCGCCATCACTTTGTTGTATCGATATCAGGAAATCAACGCCTCGCCGAACTGAGGAGGAGTTGTTATAGTTCTTCCCGACGGCTGCTAGACCTCCAAGTGCAAACTCCCCAGTTTCCATACCATCCTCCTTCACGAGTTTGTGTGGCTTCTATATATCCTACTGCGCCTTTCACGAACCTGCCAATCTCTTTGCTCCTGTGCCCTGGGTAGAGCTTCTGGAACTCAACCATTGCAGTAATTGAAGCTCCTGTACATTCAACATACTAGTGCTCGACAATCGTGTCTTCGAAGAAATCTATTGAGTTCAAAACCTGCCAAGGAAACAAAGTAATTTCGATGCTCAAAAGTAGATCTTTTCGAACCAATCGAGATAAAGTATAAGGTCGGAGTTTACCTCTAACCATTCTGGAGCTCCAGCAGGTTCCCAAGCTGAGAATTCCATTTTTACTCTTTCATCCAAAGCAAGCAAGTGTTATGATCATCAACATAGACTCGGGAAACTTAGCTTACTTCCATTTTCATTCACTCAATTCAACAAAAACCTTGGATGCTTAGCTTATTTACCTGAAGAGAAGAAGATGTTGACAGAGTCAAACAAGCGAGCTGGTTCCATGGGCTCGCCAACCAGTTGAGGCGACATCTTTGAGAGAAGAAGGCAACATTTGAGACCTTCAGCGGTGCAGTCAGAGACTTGCCATCCATGATCTTGATCCGAGAAAGTCCAGGATCCTTTGGAGATGTGTCTGTACATGCTCTTGAAGTCACCCAGAGGGTCATCCTTCACCTGGGAACTTTTCACGAAATCATGTCCTTTCCTTAAAACATCTCCCATCTCCTCCTCATTCATGGGTGATCATTAATTCTCTTGGGAAAGTAGAAAATCTGAAAATTGATTAGTTTATTATGATGTATTACTTGCATCTTCATTCCATCCTCCGCAACCCAGAGATAGTCAGGAATCCTAGCAAAATTATTTGGGTTTATTTATTTCTTAATTTCTCTTTGTACTCGTATAATTTATTGTTGCTTTTTTTATTTTTAGATGTGGATCAATTGAATTATTCTAACAATTGAAAGAAGAAAGTACACGTTATGAATTTTTATTACCAGATAATTAGTAAACATGTTCTGCTCGTACTTTTATAAATAGTCAGGAACATACAAAATAATTATACTGTAAACACAAATTACGATATTCGGCTACGAAGAGATACGCTTGCGATATTCGTCTAGAGCCCACAGGGGGAAAATGTTTCTGTACAATCCATAATGTTGCATGCAGTTCTTCATGAAAGCTCCAGTAAGTTCCTACGCACAGAAACCCTCCATATAAACACAACACAACAACGATAACTAGCGCAATATAATCTAGAATTTATCATCTTCACCTGCTGTGGGAAATCACCATCTTCTGTTTGAGAATTTATCAGCAATTTCGCAGCACGGTGTACTGGACTCTGATCTCTATCCATCTGCCCTCCATGAATCAGACCCATCATAGCCCAAGCTGTCTGTACCAGATTCGATCGGTTGCCTTCAAGAGGGACATATCTCTGCAAGCAACATCAATGGAGTCGGTAATGAGTCTCTCGATGGAGTGGTAGTCAATTAACTGAATGGTTAATTACCTTCTGAGGGCAAGAAAGGTAGCTCTCTCCCCACCCGCCATCACTTTGTTGTATCGATAGCAGGAAATCAACGCCTCGACGAACTGAGGAGGAGTTGTTATAACTTTTTCCGATGGCTGCTAGGCCTCTAAGTGCAAACCAAGTTCCATAAGTGAAGTAAATTCCCCACTCTCCATACCATCCTCCTTCATTAGTTTGTACCGCTTCGAGATATCCTACGGCACTTTCGATGAATCTTTCAATCTCTTTCCTCCTGTGCTCTGGATATAGCTCCTGAACTCAACCATGGCGGAAATTGAAGATCCTGTACATTCAACGTACTCGTGCTCTGTTGGGTTCAAAACCTATCCAGGAGATAATATTGTTCCTATGCTCAAAATTAATAACTTTTTGCGACGAAAACTATTAACTGATAGAGATATAGTTTATAAGGTCAGAATTTACCTCTAACCATTCTGGAGCTCCAGCAGGCTCCCAACCTGACAAGCCTCCATTTTTACTCTTAAACCAAAGCAAAACAAGTGTTATGATCATCCACACGACTCAGTTCAATAAAATAATGGGATGCTTAGCTTATTCACCTGAAGAGAAAGAAGAATGTTGACAGAGTCAAACAACCGAGTCGGTTCCACGGGCTCGCCAACCAGATGAGGCGACATCTTCGAGAGCAGAAGGCAACACTTGAGACCTTCAGCGGTGCAGTCTGAGACTTGCCATCCATGGTCTTGGTCCGAGAAAGTCCAGGATCCCTTGGAGATGTGCCTGTACATGCTTTTGAAGTCACCCAGAGGGTCATCCTTCACCTGGGAACTTTTCACGAAATCATGTCCTTTCCTTAAAACATCTCCGGTCTCCTCATCGCTCATCCTGCAAGCTATCAATGCCTGGATAGAGAAGCCAGTGTCCCATTGCTGACTTCCAAAACTCTTTTTTACCACCCAAAAAAAAGGCAAAAAATGGGTGATCATTAATTCTCTTGGGGAAGTAGAAAATCTGAAAATTGATTAGTTTATTATGATGTATTACTTGCATCTTCATTCCATCCTCCGCAACCCAGAGATAGTCAGGAATCCTAGCGAGATGCTTCTGGAAAGAATCGCCATTGGGGTCTTCTACCCAGCATGCTAACATACACAAAACCTGCATTTGACAAATTTCTCTATAATTAATTGTATATCAATCAAACAGATTTTAAACATCAGCAATATGAAGTTCTTCTAAACACCTTTTCTACACATCCAATGGTAATGTAGCGACTACATTCATCTTCGTAATGGATGTGCTTCATTGTCACTTCAAGAGCCTTTGCCCTTATGAGCTTGTTGAGAGGCCAACGAGTTAGTAGAGGCTCTACCAGCATAGACAAACCATCCCAGATTAAGTCCTGGATCAGAGGATGAGGATAGTAGAGATCTTCTCGGCAACAAAGGTGTCTCGTCATCCTCCAGTTGATCTGGCTGTAAGGCTGAGTATGAAGTTCTTGCCTCAACTGCAGAACCAGTGGAGTGATAGTGCCGATGAATCTTTTCCCGTAAAGATAGGACATTGGCATGTAAACCAAGCGACAGTAACACCACATTTTCCCCGGGTTCATAGGGAGAAATGACGGAAGCAGCCAAAACTCTGGTGGCATTGGATTGGTCCCTGACCAATCATACACTCCAAAGATCTGGAACCACGTTGGAAAACATTAACATGTGAAATTTGATTAAGACTTTGCTACACATCATCGAAAGTTCCAGTTGCAAACACTTCGGTATGGTTCATAACAGTATGCTACTCCAGTAAGACATTTTTCTTCATCCATGAGGAGAGTCTCAACATTTTTCAAAACCATACCATAAAATCTGATTAAGACTTAGAACTTGTCTTGAGGATCGAAATTTTATCAGGAACCTGCACAATTTATCATTAAAATTTGAACCAATAGCTAGTTGTTTCAATGTGTGACATGATTCGAAAAATTCTAAGCCTGCCGTCACGAATACATTCTCAATGGGTATCAAAAGAATACTGAGAGTACGGTGTTTTACCGAAAGCCAGATCTTCCCCCAAGAAGGAATAAAAGTAACCCCGCCATGATCAAGAATCCAATTCCTAGCTCTCTCACAGGCGTTGTCTCTTCCACCATCAGGTCCTTCCCCTAGAATCCGCATACAAACGTAACTAAGTGTCGTACAAAACATGGTGCTCCGTCCTTCGATTTGTAATCCCCAGCCACCATCGTCATTCTACACAAATACCAATACATACACAAATCATCCAGCTGAAATGAAATTTCCCACAAAAAAGAGATCAAATTGAGCTATATCTTACCTGATGATTGTAGATGTAGCGGAGGATCTCCTTGCGATGTTCGTCTGAGAGGACGGTGGTAAGATTGCCGGTGATGTACAGACAGATGACCAGAGGTGGGAGGAAGAAGAGAGGGCCTGAGTTTTCTGCTGGCCAGTGTCCATCGCTGGATTGAAGTGCTGAGAAGAAGTGAGCTCCTCTCTTCACTGCAATCTTCGCCTCGTCGTACGAGATTTCTTCTTCTTCTTCGTCTTCTTCGATTCTCACCGGTGGGATCGTCTGCTTGAATCCTTTTTCCCGCAAAAAACTAAGATCCAGAAATAACGATGAACAAGAAATTCAGGTTTAAATTTTGGGCTTAAGGTCATGGGCCTATGAGGAAATTAATAAATTATTAATAATTACTAAAATAAATAAATTAAGCAATCTCTCGGGATAATTTAATTTTTTTAAAAGAAATTCCAAATTTTATTCCTCCAAAACATTCGTAAGCGCGTAAAAAGTGTTCATCGGAGGTACAGACTCTATAAGTAGAGCTATATGGAACGTTGATATTCACAATCACGACAACCTCATTCCTTGCTCATCAGCAACGGATAACGGCAAAGGGAAACAGATTCAAAAGTAAGAAGATGAATGTGAAAAAACGATCTGAAAGTCTAGTTATTGGAAATTTCGATCCTTAATCGGATTCACTACGGGTTAGAGGGTATGTGATTTCAGCTATGCTCTCCTACTCCAGTGGATGGGGCTCCGTCCATTGTGTCGGACTGAGCTTTTGAGGTGACTTTTAAGCTTTCTTACCTGTAATGACCTATGTGTTCATCAGATTCGTGAGAAAGGAACCGTCGATGCAGAATTAAAAACCCCACGTCGGGGTTTCTTCACAATATCTGCTAGGGATAATGCAGATACCGATGAAATCAGGATTTCCGGTGAAACAGCCACGGGAACACCGGACAGTGGAGTGGTGTCAATTGACGATTGCACCGCGGGAGATTGATTAATTGCCTTCTGAGGGCATGAATTGTAGCTCTCTCCCCACCCGCCATCACTTTATTGTATCGATAGCAGGAAATCAACGCCTTTCGAGATGTGCCATCCGTGATCTTGGTCTGAGAAAGTCCAGGATCCTTTCGAGATGTGCCTGTACATGCTCTTGGACATGAGGATTAGGCTTCACCTGAGCCGAACAGTTCAGTTCATCAAATTAAAAGAATCATGACACAATACTGAAAAGGTCACAGAGCGTATAATAACCTTACCTACCTAGTCTCTGGACATGCACTGGCTATGTTATATAAGAAACAGATGAAGAACTCTAATCCTGCTTGCTGGCCTTTGACCGTTTCGGGTTATCATTCTCTTCGTTTCGGGTTATTCATTTGGTTCGTTTCTATTTCTCCAAACCATAATAGATCTGATTCAGGGCCCTTATGGCCTTTAGGTAAGTAAATAGCAACGAAATGATACGTATAACAAACAGAAAAAAAAAGAGTAAATTGATACACAAAATGTGAGAAAATAAACAAGAGAAGCAACATATTGGTACACAAAATCTTTTTCTTGTAAATAAACCTGAAATAACAAAGATTACAGGAAGAACAAAAGAGAAATAAAACAGAGTAGGATTAACGTGGTTTCCGATCTTGAGATCGATTAGTTCACGAGAAGGATGCAGTTTTATTGTAGTTTGAACCCTGCACTTTGGTTGGTTGAATATATTGCACTAATTGGTTCTACGATAGACTACAGAATTCTTAACAAAGATCAACATACAAAAGCAAAGCAGTGGCCTTTCTTCATTTACTTCTTCTGGTTGAATATGCAGTTGCGGTATTCTGCTAGAGCCCACAGAGGGTAGATGTTCCTGTAAGTAGCATAATGTAGCATGCAGTTCCTCAAGAACACTCCAGAAATTTCCTACACACGTACATCATGTAATTAACTGACTGTAAGTATTTATATGGGAACCCCCACTAGAAAAACATAGAGCTGGTTCGTCTGTTTTAGCTGATTCTGAACTACTGGCCATAATATACCACATTAACTTATCGCTTTTTTTTACCTGTTGTGGGAAATCACCATCTTCTGTCTGCGAATTTATCAACAGTTTTGCAGCGCGGTGTAATGGAGTCGGATCTCTATCCATCTGTAGTTACCAATTAAGGAATAAACAATTTACAGTCAGATGATCATACAAACAACTAAACTCATATTACATGTTCAACCTTAAGCTGAGGATGAGGAGAAGAAAGAAATTGAAGGTTTACCAACCTGGCCACTATGAATTAGACCCATCATACCCCAAGCTGTATGTACTAAATTTGACCTGTTTCCTTCTAGAGGGATATATCTCTGCAATTATCAATGAAGAGTAATAGCTAATCAGTGACTACATAGCATAAGTTTGATTTAAGAAAAGTTGTCCATTCTCATTTCCCTAATGAAATTAATTGATATCCGGGGTTACCTTCTGAGGAGATGAAAGGTAGCTCTCACCCCAGCCACCATCACCTTGCTGTGTGGCTAGTAGGAACTCAACGCCTCGCCGCATGGCAGAGGAATTGTTGTAAGACTTCCCGACAGCAGCTAGCCCTCCAAGGGCGAACCAAGTTCCATAAGTGAAGCAAACTCCCCAGTTTCCGTACCATCCTCCTTCACGAGTTTGTGTGGCCTCAAGAAATCCCACGGCACTTTTGATGAACTTGTTAATCTCTTTCCCTCGGTGGCCAGGATACAACTTCCTAAACTCAGTCATGGCACAAATCGCTGATGATGTGCATTCGACATACTCGTGCTCCACCACGATGTCCTCGAAGAACTCAGTCGGGTTCAAAACCTGCCAAAGAGATCATCCAGGCTCAGAACTTGCAGACACGTGAACTAATAAAAGATATAGTATATAAGGTCAGAATTTACCTCTAACCATTTTTGAGATCCAGCAGGTTCCCAAGCTGATAAGCCTCCATTTTTACTCTTCATCCAAAGCAAACGAGTAAGAACAATACCATCCACACAACTTGGACTTAATTTGGTTGCAGATACCATTTTCATTCTCATATTACAAAGAATGTTTTGGATGGTAATGGTTAGATTGTTACCTGAAGAGAAAGAAGAATGTTGACAGAGTCAAACAAGCGAGCTGGTTCCATGGGCTCGCCAACCAGTTGAGGCGACATCTTTGAGAGAAGAAGGCAACATTTGAGACCTTCAGCGGTGCAGTCAGAGACTTGCCATCCATGATCTTGATCCGAGAAAGTCCAGGATCCTTTGGAGATGTGTCTGTACATGCTCTTGAAGTCACCCTGAGGGTCATCCTTCACCTGGGAACTTTTCACGAAATCATGTCCTTTCCTTAAAACATCTCCCATCTCCTCCTCATTCATTCCACAAGCTATCAATACCTGGATAGAAAAGCTAGTGTCCCATTGCTGACTGCCAGCACTCTTTGTTTTACCAATAAATGGGAAGGCAAAATATGGGTGATCATTAATTCTCTTCGGAAAGTACAAAATTTGAAAATAGATTAGTTTAGTATGAGGTATTACTTGCATCTTCATTCCATCCTCCGCAACCCAGAGATAGTCGGGAATCCTAGCAAGATGCTTCTGAAAAGAATCGCCATTGGGGTCTTCAACCCAACATGCCAACATACACAGAACCTGCATTTGATGCATTTCTCTACATTTAACTGAACGTCAATCGTAAAGATACTAAACAACAGCAATATTAAGTTATAGAGCCTATAAATACCTTCTCTACACATCCAATAGTAATGTAGCGACTACATTCATCTTCATAATGAATGTGCTTCATTGTCACTTCAAGAGCCTTTTTCCTTATGAGCTTGTTGAGCGGCCAACGAGTTAGTAGAGGCTCTACTAGCATAGAAAAACCATCCCAGATTAAGTCCTGGATCAGAGGATGGGGATAGTAGAGATCTTCTTGGCAACAAAGGTGTCTCGTCATCCTCCAGTTGATTTGACTGTAAGGCTGAGTATGAAGTTCTTGCCTCAACTGCAGAACTAGTGGAGTAATAGTGCCGACAAATCTTTTCCCGTAAAGATATGACATTGGCATGTAAGCCAAGCGACAGAAACACCACATTTTCCCCGGGTTCATAGGGAGGAATGACGGAAGCAGCCAAAACTCTGGTGGAATTGGATTGGTCCCTGACCAATCATACACTCCAAAGATCTGCAACCAAGTTGGAAAACATTAGCATGTGCAATTTGATAAAGACTGTCATATATCATCGAAAGTTCCAGTTGCAAACACTTCATTATAGTTCTGAGATGATAATAGTATGCTAATCCAGTACTTAAGACCTTTCTCTTCATCCATGAGGAGAGATTAACATGCTTCGAAACCATATGATAACATCTGGCTAAAACATAGAACTAGTTTTGCACTATGTAAAATTTTATCAATAACCATTATCGCAGATCAAACCTGCACAATGTACCATTGAATTAACTTTGAACCAATAGCTAGTTGATTCAATTTGTGATGTCATTCGACAAATATTAAGCCCTCACATATACATTCTCAATGAGTATCAAAAGGGGAGTGAGGGTATGGTGTTTTACCGAAAGCCAGATCTTGCCCCAAGAAGGAATGCAAGTAACCCCGCCATGATCAAGAATCCAATCCCTAGCTCTCTGGCAGGCGTTATCTCTTCCACCATCAATTCCTTCCCCCAGAATCCGCATACAAATATAACTGAGAGCTGTGGAGAACATTATACTCCGTCCTTCAATGTGTAATCCCCAACCACCATCTTCATTCTACCAAACACATACATATGTATTCAAATCATCCAGTTCAGAAATGAAACTGCTGATGGTAAATTAAAACCTAACGGATATCAAGTATATTTAAGACCTAACTTACCTGATGATTGTAGATGTAGCGAAGAATCTCTTTGCGATGCTCGGCGGAGAGGACGGAGGCGAGATTGCCGGTGATGTACAGACAGATGACAAGAGGCGGGAGGAAGAAGAGAGGGCCAGCGTTTTCAGCTGGCCAGTGGCCATCGTTGGCTTGAAGCGCTGAAAAGAAGTGAGCTCCTCTCTGTACTGCAATCTTCGCCTTCTGGAACGAGATATCTTCTTCTTCGTCTTCTTCGATTCTCACCGGTGGGATCGTCTGCTTGAATCCTTTTTCCCGCAAAAACTAAGCTCCAGAAATAACGATGAACAAGAAATTCAGGTTTAAATTTTGGGCTTAAGGTCATGGGCCTATGAGGAAATTAATAAATTATTAATAATTACTAAAATAAATAAATTAAGCATCTCTCGGGATAATTTAATTTTTTTAAAAGAAATTCCCAAATTTCATTCCTCCAAAACATTCGTAAGCGAGCGTACAAAGTGTTCATCGGAGGTATAGACTTTATAAGTAGAGTTATATGGAACGTTGATATTCACAATCACGACAACCTCATTCCTTGCTCATCAGCAACGGACAACGGCAAAGGAAAACAGGTTCAAAAGTAAGAAGATGAATGTGAAAAAACGATCTGAAAGTCTAGCTATTGGAAATTTTCTAAAGAGAATAATAAGCGCATTTCGTAAGATCAAACCTCTTTAGCATTTTAGGATAATTTAATTATTAATTCGAAAATATATATGTTTTTTTATCATAATAAATAAAATACTTGTTGTTTCTATAGAAAATTATTGCTCAAATTCTCAAAATTGCTAAACTTAGCTGCAATTTTGTTGAATTAAAATTTTTGAATTGAATAAATATTTTGTTATATTCCAAACACAAATTTCACTTCAAAATAAATTTAAAAATTAAAATTCATTTATACAAAGCGATAGATAAGGGTTTAAGCTAAAATAGTTGGAAATATTAATCGAGATAACTTCTAGCGCCTACAATACATGGCATGCAAAGGTGATGTCTACAAATGGTTAATATATTTAACATCGTATAATACATGTATATGTATTTTATGCGTTTAAAATTTTTGTTTTTGTATTATTATAGAAATATATTTTAAGGAATCGAATAAATATTTTAATAATTTTTAATTTATGTTCACTTTTAACATTATAAATTTTTAATATTTTATTATAATTGTTGCCAAAATTTTAAACGTATTCTTATATTAAAATAACGTATAAAACTCTAAACGTATTAATACCAATACCGTATTTTACTAACTAGGATAAACACTACCGTCGCTACTGAAATAGGGTGTTGACGTTTATATTATCTAGTAGATATTTTGCTTAATTCAGAATTAAGAGATTCAATTATATTAGGTCTAACTTAAGTCCAACTTAAATTTATAGTAAGTTCATCGAAGAAAAAAATTTATAGTAATCGTAGTGTAAGATTATACTTGATATATCAAGTTTCCTTTTATAGCCACATTTTTTACAAAATCGATAGATCATCATCTCTATCATATTAATTTTCATGTTCAAATCGTTCGATCTATCCATTTATGATATATAAAGAGTTATCTTATAAACATGTATACCTGCATACGCCAGAGCAGGTCGGAGTTTGGCTTAACCCGAAACCGATTCGTACGGAATCTGCTCCGAACTTCTTCGACCTCCTCTAATTCATCACCAGTTCCAGCTTCATCGTCAAACTCCCAAACCTGCCTCCCCACGAAATCATTCGTGCTGAACAAAAGGCCTTGTGGGTTTTCTCGGCCTCGATCTCCAACCCTTAGCCTCCACATTTGTAGATAAACTAGTACACAAGTAATTTATAACTAGTTATAATAAAGTAACGATCATGAATAACGATAATGATTCGATAATCGCTCACCTCGAAAATGGAGAACTCGAATGAAGCTGATGAGATCGATGTTTGCAATCAAAACTCTAGCTACTTAGCTTGCAATGTAACGAGTTATAAAAGTGCCAAGAAATCAGCTAGCTAGCTAGCTCTTATTTATGTGCAAATATGTGTAACTGCAACAAAAGAAAAGCTGGCGACAATAACACAGCATTTTTCCCAGGTGCAGAGGAAGAAACGACGGAGGCAGCCAAAGCTCTGGTGGCATTGGGTTGGTTCCTGACCATCCATACACTCCAAATATCTGCAAGCAGCTTACAGTAAGCTATAAAATCGGATATTTTAAAGTGCTTAGTTGCAACTATGTAGGTTTAGTTCATCAGATCACTGCAAATTATATGGAAAAGTGAATTACCGAGAGCCAGGTCTTCCCCCAAGAAGGTATGGAAGTAATGCCGCCATGATCAAGAATCCAATTCCTAGCTCTCTCTCAGGCGTTGTCTCTTCCACCATCAGGTCCTTCCCCTAGAATCCGCATACAAACGTAACTAAGTGTCGTACAAAACATGGTGCTCCGTCCTTCGATTTGTAATCCCAGCCACCATCGTCATTCTACACAAATACCAATACATACACAAATCATCCAGCTGAAATGAAATTTCCCACAAAACAGAGATCAATTTGAGCTATATATATATATATATATATATTGACCTGGTTTACAACTTTACATTGTTCTTTAGTGAACGGCAATCTAGCCATATATATAGGCCAAGCCGAATCGACCAAATTATATTTTATGTTTTTATATAACTTCAGTTTTGTTTTCGCCGGCCTGCCATAATCACCAAACCAACCCACTCCGGTTCAAATTGGGTTCAAGTTCCAGGATTCCAAAGTCCTCAAGAGACTGCTAGTTTTTTTTGTTAGCATATGATATTCTTGGTAACTATGCATATAGCCATATATACTCATTATGAATTTTGATGATTGACACTAATTGATAAATTTTTGTTTATGCTAATTATTAGAAAAAGCACGTACCGATAAAATCAACCGCATATATTTTGGATAGTGGATAGTATAAAACCGACTTTGAACTCTCTCTTGACAAATTGATCGAATTGTGATGATTTTTGAAATAATATCAGAACTTTTAATGATAAGAAGATGTTTGTTTCAAATCCAAGTAGCCCCTGATCTGCAACTACATAACTTATTGAAGGTGTGCACGTCTCAGATTAATTAGCTTTTCCAAAACCCTAAAACTACTCTCTCCGACTCCCAACAATAACTTAAATTATTGGGATGCGCGCAATAATTGACCATTCCAATGTAACTTTAAATCAACATCGTCACAACCAAATTAAACACCAAACCGGATGAATGAGAAGGTTCAACCAAAATCAAATTATTTGAGTTATATATATGACGAACCCGAATATTTTAGTTATATCAACTACACAAACACGATTATTGTCAAGTCTAAAATACACAACTCCGTTATCCACCCAAAACATTTTTGGGTCTCCCATTCCCAACGGGTTAACCGGTACCCAAAGACCCGAAGCAAGACGAGGAATACCCGTATGTAATGTAACCACAATTCATTACAATCTTGAAAAACATTGTCACAATTAAGTATCATAGTAATAGCTTTAATTTGTTCTATCAGCCTCCACTACTTTTGGTTTATACGATTGCGGTATTCAGCTAGAGCTCATAGAGGGAAAGTGTTCCCGTAAGTTCCTACACACATATTATCGGGGGTGGACGCAGGAATTTTGATCGAGAAGCCCGAAATTTATAAAAAATTATAATATAAAAGTAATAACCGATGATAACAATATGTATATATGTTAAAAAATTGAGTAATTAAATACAAACTTTACAAAAAGAATTTATAATCTTTTTTTTTAACTTTCAATGAATAAATTAGAAAAATTAGATAGTTGGAGAGTTATTTATGAAATAAAATGTAGACTTTTAAAAGAGTTGAATAAAATTGTTAGGGCAGTGGATTGAACCGTTGATTTATTCTTACTTACATTAGTCTAATCTGACAACCAAGCCACTAATTAATTCATAGTTTAGTAATACGTTCTGTATAATTGTATAAAATTCCAGAGGGCCATGGCCTCTTCTGGTCACAAGCTAGCTCCGCTATGCCGTGGATGCTTTTATACTTAAGGTATAATAAACATTTGGAGGAGGTTTATGTGTCACAAAATTATGAAAGAACCCTGAATTAATTAATTTATGATGAAATGAAATTTGTGATTATGCAGGTCATTAATGAAACCTTTAGGCTTGGAAACGTAGCGCCGGGGCTGTTGCGGAAGGCTAAGAAAGATCTCCAATTTAATGGTAATTAACGGTGAGTCTATCGGTACGATGTTCAACTGCTTAGATTGTTATAAATCGTACTCGAATTATTTTAATAAGTGGTTCATGATTGAACCGGACAATATCCGTACAAGTCCAACTAATTTTTTAAATGGAACATTAACCAACTAATTAAATTTTGTTGGGGCAGGATACACAATTCCAGCAGGGGGCAGGAATATTCATAGCTACTGGTGCCGTACATCTGGATCCTCAAACTTACGAGGATCCTCTTACTTTCAGTCCATGGCGTTGAGTCGTAACACAATCTGTGAACTCGTAACTCGATTGATCTGTAACCGATCCGCATTGGCGGAGCTACATGAAGGTTTGGAGGTTCAGTGGAACCCCTTGACACCATTATATAGAGTGTCTATTTATTTCATTGATTGGCTAGCAAATGGTGAAATCTGAGTATTGAAACACCTACTTCTTCTTGTTTATAAGCAAATAGCGATGTCTATTAACTATTATATAGTTATTGAAAGAATGTTAATTATTAAGTTGTAAATTTTTAAATTTTCTTTTAAAGTTGATTTTTCTATTATATGATTAATTTATAATGGTATGGTTGAGCTCGGAACTTCCTTACTCAATTTTTTGGCTCCGCATATATTTTATTTCTGATTTTTTTGGATAATACTTGCACAGTGTGATAAACAACTAACTACAAAATGTATTTTATTTTTATTGATAATGATCGAACTCCCGACTTCATTTTTTTATGATGTCACTACATACATCTACACAAAATAAAAGATGAAAAATATAGGTCCGGGGTTGAAAAAAATATAATATCGCTGTTTTGCATGAAATTAAAAATGTTCGGACTGTTTTGCATGAAACTAAAAATAAAGGGGTGTTGCAAGAATAACACTCACGACCTCTTGCATCCGAAGAAATCACGACCTCTTACACCCGAAGAAAGAATCATGCTACTAAAACCAAACACCCAGTTGGGCAATTGCATGCCAAATGTTTTATTGAATTAGACCAAATAAAAACCAGTGACTAAAACCAAAAGAGCCTTGGATCTCATTTTTACCACCTAATAAAGTCTATTTAGGTGGTGAAAATGTCATAAGAAGATGTAATGATGTTGTGATGTTATCTTTTGCAAGAAATATTCCTCCGATCTGACTGGCTGCTATTTTACAGGCTGTATATAGGCCGTTTAGCACAATTGAGAAGTGACCCAAATTAAATGTCAGAACCACATTTGTCTTCAATACACTTCGTACTTTG
The DNA here is from genome assembly GCA_030674075.2 of Linum usitatissimum. NCBI lineage: Eukaryota > Viridiplantae > Streptophyta > Magnoliopsida > Malpighiales > Linaceae > Linum > Linum usitatissimum. The sequence continues at coordinate 1,679,895 of JAUJYP020001410.1, read as the reverse complement.
TCCGCCCAATGAATAAACTTGAATGTCACCACTCGAACGTCCAATCTTGACAAAAGAGGCGTCGAAGCTCGTTGATACACGCCAATTATCGAATATCACTAATGAATTCCTTACGAGCATAAGAAGCCACCATTATTGAGTCGTTTAATTGAAGCTTAACCTTTCGATATCCTATATATCAAGCAATATGAATGTCATGAATAATTGCACAGAGTTCTAAACACAATGAATATCTTTTTTTGTATATTTTAACTTTGTATGTAAAAATTATTATCATAAATTAATTGCTTAATATATACATCGTCGATATACATATTTCAATTCTGAACTTGTTATCGCTAATGAGAGAAAAGCAACAGGGGGTACGTGTAAAAATTTGGATGGCATGCAAACCTAGTCGATATCTAGTCCATAATTAATATGATACTAGGTGTCATATGATACTCCTTAATTGCATCTAGACTAAAACTTATATCCACCACTTTGTCTTGTATTTAACTCCACAATCAATTCTCAGAAAAGGATATATAGTTTTCGTCGATAACCATTGCATCCTAATAATTTAAGTTATTGGAAGAGAATTCAAATTGATATTTATATTTTTCACTAATATATTCCCTCAAATGAAAGTTCTCATAAGAGCCGAGGTTTGCACAATTTTGATAAGTGATCATGTACACAAATTAGGGGCTACAAGGATTCGAAACAAACTTAATAAGGCTCTGATACCAAGTCAAAAACCGTTACATCCCAAGAACTCGAATTGTTGAAAGAAAATTCTCACTAATATTTATATTATTTACTACCAAGTATGTATCAGGGAACTATGATCATTTATCCTCATTAGCGTGCAAACTCAACACAAATCGGAGCCGCGAGGAATATAAATTTCGGCGTAGTACTCCTGCATTATACTCATGCCCGGGGCAATTGGCGGGTTCCGCGCCCTATAAATCCGACCCAATCCGCTTAGGCTTAGACAGGATCTTTAGGAGAATAGGTTCAACCTCTCGAGTCAATCTCAACTATTCATCATCAAATGTCTGGATTTTAATTCTTAGCAGCGTGTCGGCGGTTGCAGATGCAGGTGATCCGTCGTGCCGCCAACGAAATTGTCCATAAAATAACACGCCAATCTCTTTTATATTTCCCAAATTGTGTGGAGACCAATCTCACACCTTTTGCTAATTTTTAATTATATATGTTATTTGCTATCTTGATTCTTCCTTCCGAAACTATCTCGTCAAAAAGACTTCAGCTAGGTGAACATTAATAAGCCGACAATCCATTCTGAATTCTGAAAGATACTATAATAGACATGAGCACTGTGGTACAGACTAGAACTTCTAACCACTACTTCCAATTCCATAATCAATTTTAAGAAACAGATATGTACTACCCGCCAGCTTTTCTTTTGTTGCAGTTACACTACACATATTTGCACATAAATAAGAGCTAGCTAGCTAGCTGATTTCTTGGCACTTTTATAACTCGTTACATTGCAAGCTAAGTAGCTAGAGTTTTGATTGCAAACATCGATCTCATCAGCTTTATTCGAGTTCTCCATTTTCGAGGTGAGCGATTATCGGATCATTATCGTTATTCATGATCGTTACTTTATTATAACTAGTTATAAATTACTTGCGTACTAGTTTATCTACAAATGTGGAGGCTAAGGGTTGGAGATCGAGGCCGAGAAAACCCGCAAGGCCTTTTGTTCAGCACGAATGATTTCGTGGGGAGGCAGGTTTGGGAATTTGACGATGAAGCTGGAACTGGTGATGAATTAGAGGCGGTCGAAGAAGTTCGGAGCAGATTCTGTATGAATCGGTTTCGGGTTAAGCCAAACTCCGATATGCTCTGGCGTATGCAGGTATATATGCCTATATGATAACTCTTTATATATATATATATATATATATTATAAATAGATAGATCGAACGATTTGAACATAAAAATTAATATGATAGAGATGATGATCTATCAATTTCGTAAAAGTGGCTCTAAAAGAAAACTTGAGATATCGAGTATAATCTTACACTACGATTACTATAAAAAAATTTCTTCGATGAACTTACTATAAATTTAAGTTGAACTTAAGTTAGACCTAATATAATTGAATCTCTTAATTCTGACATTGATTAAGCAAAATATCTACTCTAGATAATATAAACGTCAATACCTACTTCAATACTTCAGTAGCGACCGTAGTGTTTATCCTAATTAGTAAAATACGGTATTAATACATTTAGAGTTTTATACGTTATTTCAACATAAAATATGTTTAAAAATTTGGGCATAATTATAATAAAATATTAAAAATTTATAGTTTTAAAAGTGAACATAAATTAAAAATTATTAAAATATTTATTCAATTCCTTAAAATATGTGTATTAAACGTGTAATACGTGTTTAGTACGTTAAATATTAAACAAATCTGAAAAAATTAAACATTTCTATAATAATATAAAAACAAAAGTTTTGAAGGCATAAAATACATACACATATATTATACGATGTTAAATATATTAACCATTTGTAGGCATCACCTTTGTTGCATGCCATGTATTGTAGGCGCTAGAAGTTATCTCGATTAATATTTCCAACTATTTTAACTTAAACCCTTATCTATCGATTTGTATAAATGAATTTTCATTTTTAAATTTATTTTGAAGTGAAATTTGTGTTTGGAAAATAACAAAATATTTATTCAATTCAAAATTTTTAATTCAACAAAATTGCAGCTAAGTTTAGCAATTTTGAGAATTTGAGCAAAAATTTTCAATAGAATTAACAAGTATTTTATTAATTATGATAAAACAACATATATATTTTCGAATTAATAATTAAATTATCCTGAAATGCTATCTCTAATTACCATCTACTGCCACCATCCCCTTCAATCACCATATAGCATCGCCATCATCATCCACCATCATCCATGGCCGCCATTAACCATCAATAACCCATCATCGCTACCATCATCATGCGTCCTTTGCCACTACAATCGAACCTCCCTCCACCACACCAACCAGTGAGCACTAGCTCGCCTCAGTCCGGGAACGATCAAACGCCGCAATAGCGATGATCAGGGGCTCGGCGCCCAGCATCTCCAACGGTGCAATCGTCAATTGACACCACTCCACTGTCCGGCGTTCCCGTGGCTGTTTCACCGGAGATCCTAATTTCATCGGTATCTGCATTATCCCTAGCGAATATTGTGGAGAAACCCCCGACGTGGGGTTTTTAATTCTACATCGATGATTCCTTTCTGACGAATCTGACGGACACATAGGTCATTACAGATAAGAAAGTTTAGAAGTCGCCACAAAAGCTCAATCCGACACAATAGACGGAGTCCCATCCACAGGAGTAGGAGAGCATAGTCGGAATCACATACGGTCTAGCCCGTAATGAATCCGATTAAGGATCGAATGCTAGACTTTCAGATCGTTTTTTCACATTCATCTTCTTACTTTTGAATATGTTTCCTTTTTCCGTTATCCGTTGCTGATGAGTAAGGAATGAGGTTGTCGTGATTGCGAATACCAGCGTTGAAGGAATGAAATTTGGGAATTTTTTTTTTAAAAAATTAAATTATCCCGAGAGATGCTTAATTTATTTATTTTAGTAATTATTAATAATTTATTAATTTCCTCATAGGCCCATGACCTTAAGCCCAAAATTTAAACCTGAATTTCTTGTTCATCGTTATTTCCGGATCTTAGTTTTTGCGGGAAAAAGGATTCAAGCAGACGATCCCACCGGTGAGAATCGAAGAAGACGAAGAAGAAGATATCTCGTTCCAGAAGGCGAAGATTGCAGTACAGAGAGGAGCTCACTTCTTTTCAGCGCTTCAAGCCAACGATGGCCACTGGCCAGCTGAAAACGCAGGCCCTCTCTTCTTCCTCCCGCCTCTTGTCATCTGTCTGTACATCACCGGCAATCTCGCCTCCGTCCTCTCCGCCGAGCATCGCAAAGAGATTCTTCGCTACATCTACAATCATCAGGTAAGTTAGGTCTTAAATGTATTTGATATCCGTTAGGTTTTAATTTACCATCAGCAGTTTCATTTCTGAACTGGATGATTTGATTACATGTATGTGTTTGGTAGAATGAAGATGGTGGTTGGGGATTACACATTGAAGGACGGAGTATAATGTTCTCCACAGCTCTCAGTTATATTTGTATGCGGATTCTGGGGGAAGGAATTGATGGTGGAAGAGATAACGCCTGCCAGAGAGCTAGGGATTGGATTCTTGATCATGGCGGGGTTACTTGCATTCCTTCTTGGGGCAAGATCTGGCTTTCGGTAAAACACCATACCCTCACTCCCCTTTTGATACTCATTGAGAATGTATATGTGAGGGCTTAATATTTGTCGAATGACATCACAAATTGAATCAACTAGCTATTGGTTCAAAGTTAATTCAATGGTACATTGTGCAGGTTTGATCTGCGATACTGGTTATTGATAAAATTTTACATAATGCAAAACTAGTTCTATGTTTTAGCCAGATGTTATCATATGGTTTCGAAGCATGTTAATCTCTCCTCATGGATGAAGAGAAAGGTCTTAGGTACTGGATTAGCATACTATTATCATCTCAGAACTATAATGAAGTGTTTGCAACTGGAACTTTCGATGATATATGACAGTCTTTATCAAATTGCACATGCTAATGCTTTCCAACTTGGTTGTAGATCTTTGGAGTGTATGATTGGTCAGGGACCAATCCAATGCCACCAGAGTTTTGGCTGCTTCCGTCATTTCTCCCTATGAACCCGGGGAAAATGTGGTGTTACTGTCGCTTGGTTTACATGCCAATGTCATATCTTTACGGGAAAAGATTCGTCGGCACTATTACTCCACTAGTTCTGCAGTTGAGGCAAGAACTTCATACTCAGCCTTACAGTCAAATGAACTGGAGGATGACGAGACACTTTTGTTGCCAAGAAGATCTCTACTATCCCCATCCTCTGATCCAGGACTTAATCTGGGATGGTTTTTCTATGCTAGTAGAGCCTCTACTAACTCGTTGGCCGCTCAACAAGCTCATAAGGAAAAAGGCTCTTGAAGTGACAATGAAGCACATTCATTACGAAGATGAATGTAGTCGCTACATTACTATTGGATGTGTAGAGAAGGTGTTTATAGGCTCTATAACTTAATATTGCTGTTGTTTAGTATCTTTACGATTGACGTTCAGTTAAATGTAGAGAAATGCATCAAATGCAGGTTCTGTGTATGTTGGCATGTTGGGTTGAAGACCCCAATGGCGATTCTTTCCAGAAGCATCTTGCTAGGATTCCCGACTATCTCTGGGTTGCGGAGGATGGAATGAAGATGCAAGTAAAACCTCATACTAAACTAATCTATTTTCAAATTTTGTACTTTCCGAAGAGAATTAATGATCACCCATATTTTGCCTTTCCATTTATTGGTTAAAAAAAGAGTTTTGGCAGTCAGCAATGGGACACTAGCTTTTCTATCCAGGCATTGATAGCTTGTGGAATGAATGAGGAGGAGATGGGAGATGTTTTAAGGAAAGGACATGATTTCGTGAAAAGTTCCCAGGTGAAGGATGACCCTCAGGGTGACTTCAAGAGCATGTACAGACACATCTCCAAAGGATCCTGGACTTTCTCGGATCAAGATCATGGATGGCAAGTCTCTGACTGCACCGCTGAAGGTCTCAAATGTTGCCTTCTTCTCTCAAAGATGTCGCCTCAACTGGTTGGCGAGCCCATGGAACCAGCTCGTTTGTTTGACTCTGTCAACATTCTTCTTTCTCTTCAGGTAACAATCTAACCTTTACCATCCAAAACATTCTTTGTAATATGAGAATGAAAATGGTATCTGCAACCAAATTAAGTCCAAGTTGTGTGGATGGTATTGTTCTTACTCGTTTGCTTTGGATGAAGAGTAAAAATGGAGGCTTATCAGCTTGGGAACCTGCTGGATCTCAAAAATGGTTAGAGGTAAATTCTGACCTTATCTACTATATCTTTTATTAGTTCACGTGTCTGCAAGTTCTGAGCCTGGATGATCTCTTTGGCAGGTTTTGAACCCGACTGAGTTCTTCGAGGACATCGTGGTGGAGCATGAGTATGTCGAATGCACATCATCAGCGATTTGTGCCATGACTGAGTTTAGGAAGTTGTATCCTGGCCACCGAGGGAAAGAGATTAACAAGTTCATCAAAGGTGCCGTGGGATTTCTTGAGGCCGCACAAACTCGTGAAGGAGGATGGTACGGAAACTGGGGAGTTTGCTTCACTTATGGAACTTGGTTCGCCCTTGGAGGGCTAGCTGCTGTCGGGAAGTCTTACAACAATTCCTCTGCCATGCGGCGAGGCGTCGAGTTCCTACTAGCCACACAGCAAGGTGATGGTGGCTGGGGTGAGAGCTACCTTTCATCTCCTCAGAAGGTAACCCCGGATATCAATTAATTTCATTAGGGAAATGAGAATGGACAACTTTTCTTAAATCAAACTTATCCTATGTAGTCACTGATTAGCTATTACTCTTCATTGATAATTGCAGAGATATATCCCTCTAGAAGGAAACAGGTCAAATTTAGTACATACAGCTTGGGGTATGATGGGTCTAATTCATGGTGGCCAGGTTGGTAAACCTTCAATTTCTTTCTTCTCCTCATCCTCAGCTTAAGGTTGAACATGTAATATGAGTTTAGTTGTTTGTATGATCATCTGACTGTAAATTGTTTATTCCTTAATTGGTAACTACAGATGGATAGAGATCCGACTCCGTTACACCGCGCTGCAAAACTGTTGATAAATTCGCAGACAGAAGATGGTGATTTCCCACAACAGGTAAAAAAAGCGATAAGTTAATGTGGTATATTATGGCCAGTAGTTCAGAATCAGCTAAAACAGACGAACCAGCTCTATGTTTTTCTAGTGGGGGTTCCCATATAAATACTTACAGTCAGTTAATTACATGATGTACGTGTGTAGGAAATTTCTGGAGTGTTCTTGAAGAACTGCATGCTACATTATGCTACTTACAGGAACATCTACCCTCTGTGGGCTCTAGCAGAATACCGCAACTGCATATTCAACCAGAAGAAGTAAATGAAGAAAGGCCACTGCTTTGCTTTTGTATGTTGATCTTTGTTAAGAATCCTGTAGTCTATCGTAGAACCAATTAGTGCAATATATTCAACCAACCAAAGTGCAGCAAAGGGTTCAAACTACAATAAAACTGCATCCTTCTCGTGAACTATTCGATCTCAAGATCGGAAACCACGTTAATTCTACTCTGTCTTATTTCTCCTTTATTCTTCCTGTAATCTTTGTTATTTCAGGTTTATTTACAAGAAAACGATTTTGTGTACCAATATGTTACTTCTCTTGTTTATTTTCTCACATTTTGTGTATCAATTTACTCTTTTTTTTTTCTGTTTGTTATACGTATCATTTCGTTGCTATTTACTTACCTAAAGGCCATAAGGGCCCTGAATCAGATCTATTATTGTTTGGAATAGAAACGAACCAAACGAATAACCCGAAACGAAGAGAATGATAACCCGAAATGGTCAAAGGCCAGCAAGCAGGATTAGAGTTCTTCATCTGTTTCTTATAAAACATAGCCAGTGCATGTCCAGAGACTAGCTAGGTAAGGTTATTATACGCTCTGTGACCTTTTCAGTATTGTGTCATGATTCTTTTAATTTGATGAACTGAACTGTTCGGCTCAGGTGAAGGATGATCCTCATGGAGACTCCAAGAGCATGTACAGGCACATCTCGAAAGGATCCTGGACTTTCTCAGACCAAGATCACGGATGGCAAGTCTCCGACTGCACTGCTGAAGGTCTCAAATGATGCCTTCTTCTCTCGAAGATGCCACCTCAACTGGTTGGCAAGCCCATGGAACCGACTCGGTTGTTTGACTCTGTGAACATGCTTCTTTCTCTTCAGGTAAATAAGCTAAGCATCCTTTTTTTTTTAATTGAGTGAATGAAAATGTAAATAAGCTAAGGTTTACGAGTCATTTGTGCGGATGATCATAACACTTGTTGGCTTTTGATGAAGAGTAAAAACGGTGGCTTATCAGCTTGGGAACCTGCTGGAGCTCCAGAACGGTTAGAGGTAAATTCCGACCTTCTAAGCTATATTAGTTCGAGCCTGTTACAAGCTCTGAGTTCTTCCCCAAGTTTTAATTTTGAGCATAGAAAGTATATCATCTCCTTGGCAGGTATTGAACCCAGCAGACTTCTTCGAAGACACTGTCGTCGAGCACAAGTACGTTGAATGTACAGGAGCTGCCATTTCTGCAATGGTCGAGTTCAAGAACCTCTACCCAGAGCACACGATGAAAGAGATTGACACGTCCATCGAAAGGTGCGGTGGGATATATAGAAGCCAAAAAAGTCGTGATGGAGGATGGTATGGAAACTGGGGAGTTTGCTTCAGTTATGGAACTTGGTTTGCACTTGGAGGCCTAGCAGCCGTGAAGAACTATAAAAATTCCTCTGTTCGGCAAGGCGTTGATTTCCTGCTATCGATACAATAAAGTGATGGCGGGTGGGGAGAGAGCTACAATTCATGCCCTCAGAAGGTAATTAATCAATCAGTTAGTTCACTACCAGTAGCGAGTAGTCAACTAGACACATTACCGGGTCCATTGATGTTGCTTGCAGAGGTATGTCCCTCTCGAAGGCAATCGTCCGAATTTAGTACAGACTGCATGGGGAATGATGGGTCTGATTCATGGAGGGCAGATGGATAGAGATCAGAGTCCAGTACACCGTGCTGCGAAATTGCTGATAAATTCTCAAACAGAAGATGGTGATTTCCCACAGCAGGTGAAGATGATTTCCCACAGCTATCATACTACACATTCTGTTAGGAAATTAATTATGGGGCTTGATGTGTAGGAAATTACTGGAGCTTTCATGAAGAACTGCATGGTGATGTTACATTATGCTGCTTACATAAACATCTTCCATTATGGGCTCTAGCAGAATACCGCAAGTGTGCTGCTGCTTCTTTCACCAAGTGAATATTCAAACCAACCCAAAGTGTACAAGTTTGCAAAAGGTTTAAGAACTAGCTTTGAGTATTTGGTGGTGATCACCCTTTTTCTGTTTGTTATACTCGTAGTTTTGCTGGCCGATTGGCCGGAGTTTTTTAAAAATGTATAGTGTTGGAAGGGCGAATTAAGGTCCCATCCCCAATAACAAAGTTGGGAAAGGAGTAAAATGTTAATTTCGGGACTATCTTTCACTGGATTAGTCGGTCAGTGGATTGGATACCAAAATATACATCAAAAAATGGAAAAGACTCTGGTGGTGTATGTGTTTACTTGCCACTCATGTCATGTGTCACACTATAATTGGCCAATCCAAATTAATTGTACAACTAATCATTATAAATACTTAATATGACCTAATTTAAATCAGGGTCAAGTTTTGAGCTAATGCTAGTCTGACGCCTACATGTTGTTTAAATGTTTTCTATTTTTAATTAATCAAAATCCTGAAAATAAAACAAAATTTCATTCATCTTCGTCTTCATAAATATCCCTTTTTCTCATCGGAGTTCTTTTATGCATACCCTGACTCCCCGTCGGCGACGATGGGCGCCCCTGTTTTTGTGCTTCCATTCGGTTCCCGGCCGACTACGTTGGGCGACCCTATTTTTCCTGCTATTCCATTTGAAATAACCGCTGGCTGTTCGGCGATGACGACGGACGCTCTCCCTTCCTTTGTCCAGCGCTTCCTCTCCAAGTTTGAAAGAGGGTAATCTCATAATCAGAAAACCCTAATTGTAAAAGTCGCATTTTTGTAGATAACATTTTTTATTCGGTTATTTCTTTATTTCATTTCTACAACATGACACATGAAATGAGTATCGGATAGCCACATAAACCAGAGTCTCTAATATATACACCGATTAGAAGAGTCCTTCCTAAAAATTTCTATTTCCCAGAGAATAGACTTACTATATCAGCTAATAACCTTTAACTACATAATAGCAATTAAGGTAGTAAAAATATCTATACAGGTTTATGCATACAATATCAATATTCTTCAAGAACAGGTCTCCTTGTTAATGTATGAAGACCTGTGAGTCCTCTGTAACAACTACTTGATTTACACAGATAATAGCTTACCTCCAAATATGATTCTATCTTCTTCTTCTTCTTCTTCTAACAATGATACTACAGCTCTTCCCAGAACCCAGCTGCCCGTTTTCGCTGCCCCTGTTCCTCCTCTTTTCCCTACCTCTGCCCCTCATCTTTTCTCAGTTGCCCCGAAGGTGGACGACCAGATCACAGCAGAGCTCACAGCAACAAACCCCTTTGATGCTGTCCAGCGTATTAAAGATGGCTTCAACACTGTCAAGCTCCAGAAATACCAGTATGTACTACGTATATATACTTGTCAACTACTTACTTTCTGTGTCAAATAACCAGTTATAGTAGGCAGACAAATTGATATACTTGAATGACAGGTTAGATCTGTTCTTTTCTTCTTAAATTGATCGTTCTATCTAACTCTCTCTGTCAATCTGTTGGATAGGTAGAATTAGGAGTAATGTTAGATGAACACAACACAAAAATTTGTTAACGAGGTTCGCGAAAATTCCCTAGTAGTCCCCGTCCCGAAGTGTTAACTTGGGTGGTTTCTCGATTGACTTTGGTAACTGAAATCGAGATTACGATACAAAATCTTAACACCGTGTTGAATCCTTCGAGACAAGAACCTTGACGCCTAAGCTTCTAAACAACTATTATAATCAATTCTTGTTTAATCGTATGAAATATCTCATTCAATGTAAATCCTTACGATGCAGGAAGAACCCGCAACTGTACAGAGAGCTAGCCAAAGGGCAGAGCCCCAAGGTTGGTTGGTTAGTTGTTTATATAGTTTGAGGTTCTCTGTTTAATTTGTTTCTGTGAGATTAAGAATTATGAATGAATCAATGGATTGATGCAGTACATGTGGTTGCCTGTTCGGATTCAAGGGTGTGTCCTTCACACGTTCTGGATTTCCAGCCCGGAGAGGCTTACGTCGTCCGTAACATTGCCAACTTGGTCCCCGAATTCGACCCGGTCTGTCAACCTTCTATCTTTCCCGTATATTCATTCGAGTTAATTTTTCCAATATCGCTGCATCCTAAATAACTCGAATGGTTAGAAGATGGTTCAGATTGGTTTTTTAGATTATTCATTAATTCGCTCCCTCAAACAGAAGCACTCAAAAAAGTTAAGGTTTGCACCGCCTTCTGTAAGTCATGTGCATGAATTGAGAGCTACCAAAGTTCGAAAAGGGAGACCTCTTGGTCTTTAAAGGCACTCAAATAAGATGTCAAAAACCATGCATCACAATAGTTAGTAAAATACGATACAAATATAGTATTACGTTTTTTCGAAATTTTATATGTCATTTCAACGCAGTATTACGTATTTAAAAAGTTCCGCATCATTTACAAAATAATAGAAATTTATAATTTAAAAATTACCAAAATATCTTTTAAATTTTTTAAAATAAATATTTTATACATGATTAGTATGTGAAGTATCAAACAAATATGAAAAAATTAAACGGCACTAAAATAATACGGAAACAGGATTTTTAAACGTATTTAGTGTAGTAGAAGGTTATAAAATTCATAATTAACCTTCTCTCAACCACTCGAGTTATTGGGATGTACCGGTTCTTTAGTCAGTATATATGTATTTTACACATTTTTTGCCATATTTACTAACTAGGATTACAGAATCTTCAAAGATGGAGAAATCTCGATATCCATGATTTTCTAATAAAGCTGATGAATTGCATGGATGTAGACGAAGCAAGTAGGGGTAGGGGCCGCGCTGGAGTTCGCGGTGCTCCATCTCAAGGTGGAGAACATAGTGGTGATTGGCCACAGTTCCTGCGCCGGCATCAAGGGCCTCATGTCTTACCCCTACGATGACGAGACCCGCAACTCGATTTCCGGTGACTACTTCATAGAGGAATGGATGAAGATTGGACTCCCAGCAAAGATGAAGGTGCTAGCTGAGAATCCCAGTGCTGCATTTCGAGACCAATGCACCATCTGTGAGAAGGTCCTACTTCCATATTCAAATTGATTTCATATGTCATAGTTACAAATTCTTCTGAATGTGAAAGAATGCATGGGTTGTGATGCAGGAGGCAGTGAATGTGTCGCTGGCGAATCTGCAGACGTATCCATTTGTGAAGGATCGGGTTTGCAGCGAGACGCTGAAGCTGTACGGAGGTTACTATGATTTCGTCAACGGAGGGTTTGAGGTGTGGAGACTTTTATATGTAATTTGAGTTACACATTCTCAAATGAATAGAGATCTGAGTCATTTTTCCGAGTTGTTCTATTGTAGTTGTTTCGGTTGTTTTGTACTCGCTTTTTATCCGTAATTTTTCATGCTTTGTTTCATTTATATTTGCTCGGTTAGACCTGGATGTCTAGTTAGGGTTTGTTCTCTATTTGGTGGTTCTTGCCGGTATTTCGTTGGGGGGTGTGTGGGGGGGGGGGTGTGTTAGGTCATGTAGGTGGTATCGGGTTGGAATTAGTATATGGTATATGGTTGAGGAGGTGGAGGATGCAAAGTACGATAATGGTCTAAGTTAATTGCTTCTCCTTTGCAATCAGTTAGGAAGGAAATTGATTTTTTATTAAAAAAAGTTGTACTATATTTTTTTTTGTTAGAATTTAATGTATATTTTAAATTGAAGAGAAAATAAATGTATAAAATCATCAAAAAAATATATTTTTTTATGGAGTTAATATAAGCTTTAGGTTTTTTATTACGCACAAGGCTTACATAGGATTGATTAGAGGGGATTCTACCTTCTCAGGACCTCGACCATGTTATATTTTTGTGGATGCAGCATTTCATCCTACAAGTCACATTGCGATCAATGTTGTTCTCAAATATTATGGTAGCTTCAGGACAAGTCATCCAACACATCACAGAGTCCCTTACCTAGGAATTCATGATCATTCGACGGGCCTTAACCATCGTCTCGCGTTGTTAATTGGGACCACTCTCCACTCATACAATCACACAGATTTAATATGGTATCGTCAATTCAATATATATAGTGAAATCGTCAATTCAATATAATACCGAAAAACAACCTGAAATTATAAACATTCTTCTAGTGGGTTTTTTAAATTTTACTTTGTTTCAAGTGACTCGTCATCATCCTTTTGCAGAATGTGCTTTATAAAAATACGTAATCACCCAAAAGGGGCACATGGGTATGCTAGATTTGATGGAAACACACGGTGCTAGTTTAAAGCACAAATCTCATTCGATGATGGCCTATTGGCAAAGCAAGATATTTCAACAATTGTAAATTATAAAATTAACAACCTCCCGCGGATTGATCTCGGTCGTGTGTTTCAAATTAACGATTATTTTGGTGTGTTAATCGAGCTAGTGTACTCTGGCTAATGGATCAAGTCGAGCACTCTGCTTGATCTAATTCGTATTAACAAAATTAGGGATTGGATCTCCTTTTAAAGTACTCGAAGCTTAATTAATTTACCAGAAGAAGTTTTAAGAACAATGACTCCTCAACACCAACTTTGAAATGACTTACAATCACACAAACGGTTTTTTTCTCCACCGAGAGCTTTTGGGGGGTTTTATAGAAGGAAATCGAAGGAGCGATTTAAGACCGTGTTCAAAAAAATTATGGTAATACATATTAATTAAATAACTAGCTCTCGTCAAAAGAAACCTCAAACCAATTAGTTCAAGCAAAGACTTGGATGATCACAACAACAATTACATTGCCTTATCTCACTTTAAAATGTCGATTAAGGTGAATTTAAGATTGAAGAACCCTAGATGATTAAAGAAGCATACATAGTTAAGTAAGAGTGAACCAATTGATAAACCCTAAACCAAATTAATGACCTGCAATTGACCCACCTGGTACCACTAACAATTGTTAAAATATCATTAGAGATGGACAACATTAGCTGTATACTTTTGAGAAAACAATAAACAAATATGGAAGGAACTCTAATTAATTAAGAACTACAAAAACCAATAATAATAATAATAATAATGTTTTCCTCTTTTCAAGCTTCCAATGATGTGGCTGATGAATGCATCCAACACCCATTAATTATGCGATGCCACCATTATTATAAGAGCATGATTGTTTCAAGTGGTACTAGCTAGAATGGTTGGAGGGAGAGAATTAATTCGGCCAAGATGTTCATCATTTGACAAACACGTGTTATTTGTTTGTTATTTATAAATAATTAATTTTGTTTTTATTTTTATTTTTTATTGGTATTTATTGATAACACGCGAATAAAGTACAACATTATATGTCGTGGCGGAAAAAAAAGTGGTTAGCATCGAATAATTCGGACGGGAAGGAGATGTGTCCTTTATGAACCATTATTGATTTCATTTGTCTAGTGTTTGTCTTGAATTCCTTTCTCTTTTGTAAGGTTGGCGTGGCAGGAAACATCTATCATTGCACATTCTCACACTCTCACTCATGTTATTGGCATCCCCTCTTTTGATTAGACAAGTGATGTTGGCATCTATGGAGAAGGAATGATCATGATCATCTTTGTTGTTAAAAAAAATCGAACTTTGACATGGTCAGATTTAACAGTCGTGTTGGTAAACCTGTTAATTATTTATAATTATGACTGATAAAAAATATTTAGTTATAATTACGGGTATAATAAAAAGTGTCAAGTTTGAATATGATCGATTGTCCAACTAAAAGAGTTTAGATTGTTGACTGTCTTGGGACATATTCTTGAAGTTATATGAGAGTTTAATTATGTCTTGTAGTCTATTGATATTTGGTAAAGTAGCTACACCATCAAAGAAGATTTCACAACTTAGAATAACACCTTATCAATTATATAAAAGAATAATTTTTTATTAAGGGAAATTGGGAATTTTACAAGAATCATTAACCACTAAGCTAGTTACTTAAACCAAAGAATAATTAATTCGATGCATAACATTAGCAAACGTTATCATATCAACTTATAATATATTCATATATACTATTGATCATCATTTTTCTATATGCACTCAAGATGGCAACCTCACTTATTGTTGTTGTCTTGGTAATGACTAATTTACCCTCAAGTTAAAGGTAATACTAGTAAAGAAGCCCTAGTGGACAGTATTAGGAATGTCAACAGGTTGCATCAGGGACGGTTAGTGCATACTTTATTCTCGGGGTCCAGCTGCCCGGGGTCAGATAAAACTCGACAGGTTCAAGTAATAGTATTTATGGTAGTGATGATTACATTAAATCGATCCAAATTTAAGCCAGTCATCAATTTGTGTCTCGAAATTTACCATAAAAATTAATTGATATAGTGATCTTAATTATCGCGTGGGATAGGTTTTGTTCTCCTTTCGAGTAGGGTTTGTTCTCCCCATGAGTAGAGTTTTTCGATTTCTTCTTCCACAACGGCGACTCGGCTTCCCCAACGACCTTCTGTGATTCATCATATGGAGCGCAAGAAAGTCTACAGTTAGAAACCATTGAAATCACCGTAAAAGGAAGGTCATGCTCCAACAACTATGATATAAACGGGTCAACCAAGGGCGATCTTGATATAATCGGTAAACTCAAATCTATCATTAATAATTAAAATTAGGTCAAGTTTCAATAGAATATCATCTTAATAAACTTGTTTTTACTAACACATCTATCATCCTAGTCATCTATAATGACTAATTTATGCAATTAAAAAGTAGAAGATGAAGCTGTCGGTTGTTACACAACGTTGCATTACTAAGTAACAAAGTCTTAGTTACGTTCGAATTGTGTAAGACGAGAGTGACATGCATGTTTGTTTCTCAAAATTACATTAAAAATTACCAAACTATTATTAATTGACAATCATCACTCTGAACTAAACTTAATGGACAATAGCCACTCTAAACTTAACTAATGATAAATTGGTCCATCTAAATATGTCGAAAAAATCAGAAGACTTGTCGAGGAATTAAAAAAGAAAAGGTTTCAACCCTTATAAGATGATCCATGATGAGCTAAAATGTTAAAAAAGTCATATTTAAACCCTTTAAATAATAGCTAAAAGAAGTTAAAAAATATATTTTTATCATGCAAAAATAATATCGGGTAAATTTGATTTTTAATTTCGTTTTGACCATTATTTACAGGGTTACCGTGATGACACTTTAATTTCTAGCCATTTCCAAAATGCATGTCAAATATTAGTCGATTTGAAATTTTTTTTAATTTTCTTGTTAAAAATAGTCAAAGTCGGTAGGTTAACCCCTTTGGAAATAGAAAAATTTGACATGGAAATTCAAAATTTTCAAATTGGCTAATATTTGAAATGGATGTTGGAAATGGCAAAAAACTGAGATTTCATTGTGATAACCTTAAAATAATAGCCAAATGAAGTTAAAAAAACATTTTTCAACATGCTAATTAACTCCGAATAAATTTGATTTTTAACTTCATTTGGTCATTGGTTACAGGGGACACCATGATGACACTTGATTATTTAACAATTTTCACCATGCATGCCAAATATTAGTCGATTTGAAAATTTTGAATTTTTTTTGTGAAAATGGTCAGTTTCGATAGGTTAACCCCTTTGGAAATCAACAATTTTGAAAAGAAATTGAAACTTTTCAAATTGGCTAATATTTGAAATGGATGTTGGAAATGGCAAAAAACTGAGGTTTCCCCATGTTAAACCCTTCAAATAATAGCCAAATAAAGTTAATAAACATTTTTCAACGGGCTAAATAACACAGAATAAATTTAAGTTTTAACTTTGGTTGGCCATTGTTTACAGGGGTCACCATGATGACACTTGATTTTTAACTATTTTAAACATGCATGTCAAATATTAGTCAATTTGAAATTTTTTTGAAATCTTCTTGTGAAAATGGTCAATATCGGTAGGTTAATCCCTTCCGAAATCGACGATTTTGACATGAAAAATGAAAATTTTCAAATTGGCTCATATTTGAAATAGATGTTGGAAATGGCAAAAATTGAGGTTTCACTGTGTTAAACCCATCAAATAATAGCGAACTGAAGTTAAAAAAAATTCAACGGGCTAAATAACACCGAATAAATTTGATTTTTAACTTCGTTTGGCCATTGTTTACAAGGGTTACAATGATCTCACATGATTTTTTAACCATTATCAACATGCATGTCAAATATTAGTCGATTTGAAAATTTTGAAATTTTCTTGTGAAAATGGACAATTTCGGTAGGTTAACCCCTTCCGAAATCGACGATTTTGACATGAAAATTTTACAATTGGCTAATATTTGAAATGGATGTTGGAAATGCCAAAAAACTGATTTTCCACCATGTCAAACCCATCAAAAGCCAACTGAAGTTAAAAAACATTTTTCAACGGACTAAATAACACCGAATAAATTTGATTTTTAACTTCGTTTGGCCATTGTTTACAGGGGTCACCATGATCTCACATGATTTTTTAATCATTATCAACATGCATAGTCAAATATTAGTCGATTTGAAAATTTTGAAATTTTCTTGTGAAAAGGTCTATTTCGGTAGGTTAACCCCTTATGAAATCGACGATTTTGATATGAAAAAAGAAAATTTTCAAATTGGGTAATATTTGAAATGGATGTTAGAAATGCCAAAAACCTGAGGTTTCACTGTGTTAAACCCTTCAAATAATAGCCAAATGTAGTTAAAAAACATTTTTCAACGGACTAAATAACACCGAATAAATTTGATTTTTAACTTCGTTCGGCCATTGTTTACAGGGGTTACCATGATCTCACATAATTTTTTAGCCATTTTCAACATGTCTGTCAAATATTAGTCGATTTGAAAATTTTGAAATTTTCTTGTAAAAATGGACAATTTCGGTAGGTAACCCCTTCCGAAATCGACGATTTTGACATGAAAATTGAAAATTTTCAAATTGGCTAATATTTGAAATGGATGTTGGAAAATCCAAAAAAAGCGAGGTTTCATCGTGTTAAACCACTCAAATAATAGCCAACTGAAGTTAAAAAACATTTTTCAACGGGCTAAATAACACCGAATAAATTTTATTTTTAACTTCGGTTTGCCATTGTTAACAAGGATTATCATGATCTCAAATGATTTCTAACCATTATCAACATGCATGTCAAATATTAGTCGATTTGACAACTTTGAAATTTTCTTGTGAAAATGGTCGATTTCGGTAGGTTAACCCCTTCCGAAATTGATGATTTTGACATGAAAATTGAAAATTTTAAAATTGGCTAATATTTGAAATGGATGTTGGAAATGGCAAAAAACCTTGGTTTTACTGTGTTAAACCTTTGAAATAATAGTCACATATAGTTAGAAAAACTTTTTCAACGGGCTAAATAATACCGAATAAATTTGATTTTTAATTTCGTTTAGCCATTGGTTACAGGGGTTACCATGATCTCACGTGCATTTTTAACCGTTGTCAACATGCATGTCAAATATTAGTCGATTTGAAAATTTTGAAATTTTCTTGTGAAAATGGTCGATTTCGGTAAGTTAACCCCGTCCGAAATCGATGATTTAGACATGAAAATTGAAAATTTTCAAATTCGCTAATAATTGAAATGGATATTGGAAATGGAAAAAAAACTGAGGTTTCACAGTGTTAAACCCTTCAAATAATAGCCAAATGAAGTTAAAAAACCTTTTTCAACGAACTAAATAACACCGAATAAATTTGATTTTTAACTTCGTTTGGCCATTGTTTACAGGGGTCACCATGATCTCATATGATTTTTTAACCATTATCAACATGCATTTCAAATATTAGTCGATTTGAAAATTTGAAAATTTTCTTGTGAAAATGGTCGATTTCGGTAGCTTAACCCCTTCCGAAATCGACGATTTTGACATTCAAATTTCAAATTGGCTAATGTTTGAAATGGATGTTGGAAATGGCAAAAAATCGTGGTTTCACTGTGTTAAACCCTTCATATAATAGCCAAATGCAGTTAAAAAACATTTTTCAACGGGCTAAATAACACCGAATAAATTTAGTTTTTAACTTCGTTTGGCCATTGTTTACAGGGGTTACCATGATCTCACATGATTTTTTAAGCATTTTGAACATGCATGTCAAATATCAGTCGATTTGAAAAATTTGAAATTTTCTTGTGAAAATGGTCAATTTCGGTAGGTTAACCCCTTCAGAAATCGACGATTTTGATATGAAAATTGAAAATTTACAAATTGGGTAATATTTGAAATGGATGTTGGAAATGCCAAAAAACTGAGGTTTCACTATGTTAAATCCTTCAAATAATAGCCAAATGTAGTGAAAAAAACATTTTTCAACGGGCTAAATATTTGAAATCGACGATTTTGATATGAAAATTGAAAATTTTCAAATTGGCTAATATTTGAAATGGATGTTGGAAATGGCAAAAAACTGTGGATTCACTGTGTTAAACCCTTCAAATAATAGCCAAATGTAGTTAAAAAATATTTTTCAACGGGCTAAATAACACCGAATAAATTTGATTTTTAACTTCGTTTGGCCATTGTTTACAAGGGTTACCATGATCTCATATGAATTTTTAACCATTATCAATATGCATGTCAAATATTAGTCGATTTGAAAATTTTAATATTTTCTTGTGAAAATGGTCTATTTCGGTAGGTTAACCCCTTCTGAAATCGACGATTTTGACATGAAAAATAAAAATTTTTCAATTGGCTAATATTTGAAATAGATGTTGGAAATGCCAAAAAACTGAGATTTCAACGTGTTAAACCCTTCAAATAATAGCAAAATGTAGTTAAAATACATTTTTCAACGGGCTAAATAACACCGAATAAATTTGATTTTTAATTTCGTTCGGCCATTGTTTACAGGGGTTACCATGATCTCACATAAATTTTGAACCATTTTCAACATGTATCTTAAATATTAGAAGATTTGAAAATTTTGAAATTTTCTTGTAAAAATGGACAATTTCGGTAGGTTAACCCCTTCCGAAATCGACGATTTTGACATGAAAATTGAAAATTTTCAAATTGGCTAATATTTGAAATGGAGGTTGGAAATGGCAAAAAACTGTGGTTTCACTGTGTTAAACCCTTCAAATAATAGCCAAATGTAGTTAAAAATATTTTTCAACGGACTAAATAACACTGAATAAAGTTGATTTTTAACTTCGTTCGGCCATTGTTTACAGGGGTTACCATGATCTCACATAATTTTTTATCCATTTTCAACATGTCTGTCAAATATTAGTCGATTTGAAAATTTTGAAATTTTCTTGTAAAAATGGACAATTTCGGTAGGTAACCCTTCCGAAATCGACGATTTTGACATGAAAATTGAAAATTTTCAAATTGGCTAATATTTGAAATGGATGTTGGAAAATCCAAAAAACTGAGGTTTCATCGTGTTAAACCACTCAAATAATAGCCAACTGAAGTTAAAAAAACATTTTTCAACGGAATATATAACATCGAATAAATTTGATTTTTAATTTCGGTTGGCCATTATTTACAGGGGTTACCATGATCTCACATGATTTTTTAACCATTATCAACATGCATGTCAAATATTAGTCGATTCAAAAATTTTGAATATTTCTTGTGAAAATGTTCGATTTCGGTAGGTGTTCCCTTCCGAAATCGACTATTTTGACATGAAAATTGAAAATTTTCAAACTGGCTGATATTTGAAATGGATGTTGGAAATGACGAAAAAACTGAGGTTTCAATATGTTAAACCCTTCAAATAATAGCCAAATGAAGTTAAAAACATTTTTCAACGGGCTAAATAACACCGAATAAATTTGATTTCTAACTTCTTTTGGCCATTGTTTACAGGGCTTACCATGATCTCACGTGATTTTTTAACTATTTTCAATATGCATGTCAAATATTAGTCGATTTGAAAATTTTGAAATTTTCTTCTGAAATGGTCGATTTCGGTAGGTTAACCCCTTCCGAAATCGACGATTTTGACATGAAAATTGGCTAATATTTGAAATGGATGTTGGAAATGGCAAAAAACTGATGTTTCACTGTGTTAAACCCTTCAAATAATAGCCAAATGAAGTTAAAAACATTTTTCAACGGGCTAAATAACACCGAATAAATATGATTTCTAACTTCTTTTAGCCATTGTTTACAGGGGTTACCATGATCTCACATGATTTTTTAACCATTATCAACATGCATGTCAAATATTAGTCGATTTGAAAATTTTGAAATTTTCTTGTAAAAATGGACAATTTCGGTAGGTTAACCCCTTCCGAAATCGACGATTTTTACATGAAAATTGAAAATTTTCAAATTGGCTAATATTTGAAATGGATGTTGGAAATGGCAAAAAACTGTGATTTCACTGTGTTAAACCCTTCAAATAATAGCCAAATGTAGTTAGAAAATATTTTTCAACGGGCTAAATAACACCGAATAAATTTGATTTTTAACTTCGTTTGGCCATTGTATACAAGGGTTACCATGATCTCACATGATGTTTTAACCATTATCAACATGCATGTCAAATATTAGTCGATTCGAAAATTTTAATATTTTCTTGTGAAAATGGTCGATTTTGGTAGGTTAACCCCTTCCGAAATCGACGATTTTGACATGAAAAATGAAAATTTTCAAATTGGCTAATATTTGAAATGGATGTTGGAAATGGCAAAAAACTGTGATTTCACTGTGTTAAACCCTTCAGATAATAGCCAAATGTAGTTAGAAAACATTTTTCAACGGACTAAATAACACCGAATAAATTTGATTTTTAACTTCGTTTGGCCATTGTATACAAGGGTTATCATGATCTTACATGATTTTTTAACCATTATCAACATGCATGTCAAATATTAGTCGATTTGAAAATTTCAAAATTTTCTTGTGAAATGGTCAATTTCGGTAGGTTAACCCCCTTCCGAAATCGACGATTTTGACATGAAAAATGAAAATTTTCAAATTGGCTAATATTTGAAATGGATGTTGGAATACCCAAAAAACTGAGATTTCACGATGTTAAACCAATCAAATAATAGCCAACTGAAGTTAAAAAACATTTTTCAACGGGCTAAATAACACCGAATAAATTTTATTTTTAACTTCGTTAGGCCATTCTTTATAGGGGTTACCATGATCTTACATAATTTTTTAACCATTTTCAACATGTATGTCAAATATTAGTCGATTTCAAAATTTTGAAATTTTCTTGTAAAAATGGACAAGTTCGGTAGGTTAACCCCTTCCGAAATCGACGATTTTGACATGAAAATTTTCAAATTTTCAAATTGACTAATATTTGAAATGGATGTTGGAAAAGCCAAAAAACTGAGGTTTCAATGTGTTAAACCCTTCAAATAATAGCCAAATGAATTTAAAAACATTTTTCAACGGGCTAAATAACACCGAATAAATATGATTTCTAACTTCTTTTAGCCATTGTTTACAGGGGTTACCATGATCTCAAATGATTTTTTAACCATTATCAACATGCATGTCAAATATTAGTCGATTTGAAAATATTGAAATTTTCTTGTGAAAATGGACAATTTCGGTAGGTTAACCCCTTCCAAAATCAACGATTTTGACATGAAAATTGAAAATTTTCAAATTGGCTAATATTTGAAATGGATGTTGGAAATGGCAAAAAGCTGAGGTTTCACTATGTTAGACCCTTCAAATAATAGCCAAATGAAGTAAAAAACATTTTTCAACGGGCTAAATAATACCGAATGAATTTGATTTTTAACTTCGTTTAGCCATTGGTTACAGGGGTTACCATGATCTCACATGCATTTTTAACCGATATCAACATGCATGTCAAATATTAGTCGATTTGAAAATTTTAAAATTTTCTTGTGAAAATGGTCGATTTCGGTAAGTTAACCCCTTCCGAAATCAATGATTTTGACATGAAAATTGAAATTTTTCCAATTCGCTAATATTTGAAATGGATATTGGAAATGGAAAAAAACTGAGGTTTCACAGTGTTAAATCCTTAAAATAATAGCCAACTGAAGTTAAAAAACATTTTTCAACGGAATATATAAAACCGAATAAATTTGATTTAAAACTTCGGTTGGCCATTATTTACAAGGGTTATCACGATCTCACATGATTTTTTAACCATTATCACCATGCATGTCAAATATTAGTCGATTTGAAAATATTGAAATTTTCTTGTGCAAAATGGTCGATTTCGTTAGGTTAAACCCTTCAGAAATCGACGATTTTGACATGAAAAATGAAAATTTTCAAATTGGCTAATATTTGAAATGGTTGTTGGAAATGCCAAAAAACTGAGGTTTCACCATGTTAAACCCTTCAAATAATAGCCAACTGAAGTTAAAAAATCATTTTTCAACAGACTAAATAACACCGAATAAATTTGATTTTTAACTTCGTTTGGCCATTGGTTACAGGGGTTACCAAGATCTCACATGCATTTTTAACCATTATCAACATGCATGTCAAATATTAGTCGATTTGAAAATTTTGAAATTTTCTTGTGAAAATGGTCGATTTCGGTAAGTTAACCCCTTCCGAAATCAATGATTTTGACATGAAAATTGAAAAATTTCCAATTCGCTAATATTTGAAATGGATATTGGAAATGGCAAAAAACTGAGGTTTCACAGTGTTAAACCCTTCAAATAATAGCCAACTGAAGTTAAAAAAACATTTTTCAACAGACTAAATAATACCGAATAAATTTGATTTTTAATTTCGGTTGGCCATTATTTACAGGGGTTACCATGATCTCACATGATTTTTTAACCATTATCAACATGCATGTCAAATATTAGTCGATTTGAAAATTTTGAAATTTTCTTGTGAAAATGGTCGATTTCGGTAAGGTAACCCTTTCCGAAATCGATGATTTTGACATGAAAAGTGAAATTTTTCAAATTCGCTAATATTTGAAATGGATATTGGAAATGGCAAAAAACTGAGGTTTCACCGTGTTAAATCCTTCAAATACTAGCCAACAGAAGTTAAAAAACATTTTTCAACAGAATATATAACACCGAATAAATTTGATTTTTAATTTCGGTTGGCCATTATTTACAGGGGTTACCATGATCTCACATGATTTTTTAACCATTATCAACATGCATGTCAAATATTAGTCGATTCGAAAATTTTGAATATTTATTGTGAAAATGTTCGATTTCGGTAGGTTAACCCCTTCCGAAATCGACGATTTTGACATGAAAATTGTAAATTTTCAAACTGGCTAATATTTGAAATGGATGTTGGAAAAATGACGAAAAAACTGAGGTTTCAATATGTTAAACCTTTCAAATAATAGCCAAATGAAGTTAAAAACATTTTTCCATTGGCTAAATAACACCGAATAAATTTGATTTCTAACTTCGTTTGGCTATTGTTTACAGGGGTTACCATGATCTCACGTGATTTTTTAACTATTTTCAATATGCATGTCAAATATTAGTCGATTTGAAAATTTTGGAATTTTCTTGTGAAAATGGTCGATTTCGGTAGGTACCCTTCCGAAATCGACGATTTTGACATAAAAATTTGCTAATATTTGAAATGGATGTTGAAAATGGCAAAAAACTGAGGTTTCACTCTGTTAAACCCTTCAAATAATAGCCAAATGAATTTTAAAACATTTTTCAACGGGCTAAATAACACCGTATAAATTTGATTTCTAATTTCGTTTGGCCATTGTTTACAGGGGTTACCATGATCTCACATGAAATTTTTTAACCATTATCAACATGCATGTCAAATATTAGTTGATTTGAAAGTTTTGAAATGTTCTTCTGAAAATGGTCGATTTCGGTAGGTTAACCCCTTCCGAAATCGACGATTTTGACATTCAAATTGGCTAATATTTGAAATGGAGGTTGGAAATGGCAAAAAACTGTGGTTTCACTGTGTTAAACCCTTCAAATAATAGCCAAATGTAGTTAAAAAATATTTTTCAACGGGCTAAATAACACCCAATAAATTTGATTTTTAACTTCGTTTAGCCATTGTATACAAGGGTTACCATGATCTCACATGATTTTTTAACCATTATCAACATGTAGTCGATTTGAAAATTTTAATATTTTCTTGTGAAAATGGTCGATTTTGGTAGGTTAACCCCTTCCGAAATCGACGATTTTGACATGAAAAATGAAAATTTTAAAATTGGCTAATATTTGAAATGGATGTTGGAAAAGCCAAAAAACTGAGGTTTCACCGTGTTAAACCATTCAAATAATAGCCAACTGAAGTTAAAAAACATTTTTCAACGGGCTAAATAATATCGAATAAATTTTATTTTTAACTTCGTTAGGCCATTGTTTAAATGGGTTACCATTATCTCACATGATTTTTTAACCATTATAAACATGCATGTCAAATATTAGTCGATTTGAAAATTTTAATATTTTCTTGTGAAAATGGTCGATTTAGGTAGGTTAACCCCTTCCGAAATCGACGATTTTGACATGAAAAATGAAAATTTTCAAACTAGCTAATATTTTAAATGGATGTTGGAAATGGCAAAAACTGAGGTTTCACCGTGTTAAACCCTTCAAATAATAGCCAAATGTAGTTAAAAAACATTTTTCAACGGACTAAATAACACCGAATAAATTTGATTTTTAACTTCGTTCGGCCATTGTTTACAGGGGTCACCATGATCTCACATAATTTTTTAGCCATTTTCAATATGTCTGTCAAATATTAGTCGATTTGAAAATTTTGAAATTTTCTTGTAAAAATGGACAATTTCGGTAGGTTAACCCCTTCCGAAATCGACGATTTTGATATGAATATTGAAAATTTTCAAATTGGCTAATATTTGAAATGGAGGTTGGAAATGGCAAAAAACTGTGGTTTCAACCCTTCAAATAATAGCCAAATGTAGTTAAAAAATATTTTTCAACGGGCTAAATAACACCGAATAAATTTGATTTTTAACTTCGTTTAGCCATTGTTTACAAGGGTTACCAAGATCTCACATGATTTTTTAACCATTATCAACATGCATGTCAAATATTAGTCGATTTGAAAATTTTAATATTTTCTTGTGAAAATGGTCGATTTTGGTAGGTTAACCCCTTCCGAAATCGACGATTTTGACATGAAAAATGAAAATTTTCAAATTGGCTAATATTTGAAATGGATGTTGGAAATGGAAGAAACTGAGGTTTCACCGTGTTAAACCCTTAAAATAATAACCAACTGAAGTTAAAAACACATTTTTCAACGTGCTAAATAACATCGAATAAATTTAATTTTTAACTTCGTTTGGTCATTGTTTATAGGGGTTACCATGATTATACTTGATTTTTTAACCATTTTCAACATGCATGTCAAATATGAGTCGATTTGAAAATTTTGATTTTTTCTTGTTAAAATGATCAATTTCGATAGGTTAACCCCTTCGGAAATCGACAATTTTGGCATAAAATAATATCGAATAAATTTAATTTTTAAATTCGGTTAGCTATTGTTTACTGAAATTACTATAATGAGCGCTTGATTTGAAAAATTTTAAATAAACTCTAAACCTCTTTACGAGAGTTTAAAAGAACGTATCAGAATATATTTTTTTATAATTTGAGTTATTTGTTGAATTGAAAGTAATAACTAATTTATATTTCGATTCAATTTTTTAAATATTTTTTAAGTTTGCTGACCCGAAAAGATGGACGGTTGGATGTTAAAAAGTTTAATGAAAGTCGAGAGAAGCTAAACCCTAAGCCGCACCGTCGCCTACAACTCTTGATTTCCACCATTTTTACAGTTTCTGATTTCTTAAAATTTATAATAAAATTGAACAGACTATTATTTTTCTTATAAAAAAATTGGACGGTTAACCCAATCACTTTCATATACAAACCTCATTTTCATGACAAATGGTGACAAATACCTCACACGTCCAAATCAAACACTTCCCATTTCCAGGTGGGATTATTATTATTATTATTATTCCATTTTAATCAATTATTAATATTATTAATATTATACTTAGTCTCCTGGAGTGAAAAGCAAGAGTATTGAGCCTGTGGATTGCCTGAATTAATTAAAACGAGTTGTCTGATTGAGTATTTGGTTAAGATCCCTCGTATCAACAGGTAAAAAAGCGGTATAATAATGAGTTCAAAAGGATGATCGTAATAGAGATAAAGAATGTAAAAGATTGAGGCGAGAGAAATATAATTGGAGAAATTTTCCCTCTTCAATTGTGCCTAGCTACCTTCTATAGAGATGGTAGGGCAATATTTATATATTAGTGTTGGTGGCCGGAGGTGTGGCTATATATGAGCGGTTGATACCACCATGTGTACGGAGGGTAGGGGATTGTTTGTCGACTTGGATTGCTTGAGGACATACAGGTCGTTACCCGCATACCAAATAGACCAATGTTCGTTGTTGGGTGATCATCCTTGAAGCGGACAACTCTAATATGATTTACCTTGATCGATAGGCCTAAATCTGACGAGCTTATCATCGACAATAATGACAACCTATATTTAGATCATTTTTATCATTTTTAACTAATCCGAATTCAAACAAATAATTCAATTAAAATTCTTACCCTACCATTAGTGAGAGAGAGAAATAAACCTAATTACACACGAAAATAAAGAAGAATTTTCATAGAAAAGAAAAGAATATTAAAAAGTGAAGAAGAGAAATAAAATAAAAAGGAGGGGTGACGTGGTGAAGTTAGGATCCTGTGTCCGCAAGGGACGGCCAAGATTCCCTCCCCTGTCTCCTTTACCCCTCACTATTATTATTTCATAATTTTATTTATTATTATTATACTTTTCCCCATTCCATTATTAATACAATGTACATTTCCTATTATGCCCTTCCCATTTCCATCACTCACCACCACCATTATTTATCATCACCATTCATCATCATCAATCACTCTTCCTTCTTCCTCCTCCTCCTTCTCAAAAACCCAAAAAACTCACTCACTCACTCTCTCGAATCCTTTTTGAAATCTTTTCGATTCCGTTCAGAAGCTCCGGTGTTGGTAGTTTATATATGCTGTACGGAAATCGGCCACGGCCAGACATGATGAGGAGAACGACCAGCATGTCCGGAATCACCGTCGACCCTTCTCTGCCCCACCCGCCGGCGGATCTCGTCCACGGCGGCGGCAGCCGTAGTATCCAGAGGGAGCTCATGGAGAATCATTACCTGGCCAGTATGGTCTCCCCCCGGAGTAGCTTGACCGCCGCGGAGACTACGACGTCGTCTCATTTCCTTAGGACTTGCGGACTCTGCAGACACCGTATCCCTCCTTCTAACGATATTTACATGTACCGGTATGTACTCCTGTTGTACTGTTTTTTTTCCCTACCGATATAATCATCTACCCAAATCGCGAGATTAATTCGCTGATTGTTTGTCGCCCTGTTCTAAGAAAACACTAAAATTACTAACGCATGAAATTTAATAAATTTCAACTCTTAATCAGTAGACTGCGAGATGAATGTAATATTTTACATGGTTTGATGGGTAAAAAATGGGTTATTTCTTATAATTCTCGTTTTATTTCTTTATTTTCTGATTGGTTCTGTATATGCATAGATCTCTTTTCTTAAATGATTATGAAATGAGTTAATTTGAGAAAAATTCAATTACAACGTATTAAAATTGTATTTCGTTATAATATGATTAAGATCGATTAAGTTGGACAAGGATTAGAGTATGACAAGAGAAATGGATCGATTTGCTGGTTAAATAACATCATCATGATTCGATTTTTTTACCTCATTACGTGAATCATAAAAAGAAAAATTCTTTAAAAATATATTATTGATCAAAGTATTGACCAATAATGAAACTAGTTGTTGACTAAAGCAATTTAGTAAATAGTAAAAAGGTGTAAGGATACTTTCGTCAATAGTGAAAGAATTAACGACTAATCGAAAGTGAGATCCTGAGTCCGTCGATGTCTTTCTTTTCTCTTCGTTCTACTTTTCAACTCACTTTTGAGGGGTACTATAGTACTTTTGCTCTAATTATTGGTGAAATTGTTTTTTGATTAAATATTCTTTTTAATTTGTTGGTTTTTTCACAGGGGAGATACGGCATTCTGTAGTCAAGAGTGTAGAGAGGAGCAAATGAAGAAAGACGAGAGAAAAGAGAGGAGATCCCAACAACGAAGCAAATTGTCCACTAGCTCTGCAGCAGCTTCCAACAGAGAAGACATTTTCATTAATGGTGGCAGCCAATACCCTTCGATTCCCACTTCCACTTCTTAATTTCGAGACGGATATTAATTATCTAAAAAAAAAAGATTTCAACGGATAAAAATCATGTTCGCGGTATGATATAAAATATGGCCCTATAACGATGATGTTATCGGAATTTTTCTACTTCTCTCCTTTAAGGGGGAAGGGTTCGATATTATGGAGAACGAACTTTTTTACCAAGTGAATGGATGGTGAAGCTTGGGTTTCGAGAAGGGAATGGACAAGGAAAAATCGAAGAGAAATTTGGTGTTGTTAGTATATATATGTGTGTGTGGTAGTAATTATTATTGTAGATTATGTATGTGCACCTATCTGAAAAAATGTGTATGGAGATCTCTATGGTTTATCTCATCGTTTCACCATTATGTACATATTTGGATTAATGGATGAAATGGGAAAATGAGATTATTAACCTAATTTGAGCTCACTTAGTTTGAATAAGCTTTTATACATTATAAGATATGAAATGACGCGGTTACCGTGTAATTTATTGGGCGTATTTGTTTAATAGTATGTGCTAGAAATCGACAGACGTTAAAGATAAAAGAAAATATATTGAAAGAGACGACCTAAACGGAAATTTTTCCAAAAAGAAACCATGTGCACATGTGGTGATGAAAGCTTCATTATAATCGGAAAAATATAATTTACGATGGACGAAATACCTCATACATGGTACGACGACTAAAAAAATGTAATTATAATAGGTGAAGCAGGTAGTGAGGCAGTGCTCGCTTATTTCGTAATAGTATTACTCCTAATGAATTGTGTTGCTTTAAGGTAGCTAGTATTATGTCCAAGTGAAGTTGCTCCATGGTAAAGTTATGTACTAATCCTCTAAAGGTTTAAGTTCGAATCCAGCACACTCCACCAAATAAACACTTCTTTTATTTTGTATTGATCGAAAGATCTATCTCTATCCGGAAAAAAATTAACCAATGTTATATGCCATTTGAATTATTGGTATTGTTTTCTCAATTAGGAAATTGGTGAAACAACTCACTTGGATCTTGTCTCCCTTTTGCTTCATGATTTCTCTTCTCTGTCACCTTCACAGTTTACTAAACAAATGCTAGAGAATCTTTTTTTCCATATTTCTTTAGAAAAATTATTGTCACAATAATACACTTTTATATATATATATATCTTTGATATATATTTTTTATCGATAATAATCTTCAAAGAGAGTGTTATAAATATTATATATTAATGTAGTTGAATATTCATTGCGTAACTTCTATACATTGATTATGTATTTTATTATTCTTTTTAAATATAATAATGTAGAGTGTAGGTTATAATTTTATAAGTTTATAAACAGGAGTCTTCATTGTATCATATGTATACATCAAAAAGAATCATTCTCCTTTTTTTCTCTCGTTTTTTCTTCTCGTTAATTAGTTTCATAATACTTTTGGGATTTTAAATTTTTCCAACAAATATATTGTACCGGCCAAGACGGTTTGGCCCGAACTTTCACATCCCAGAACACATAGTGGATCGAGAACCTCTTCAATTTGACGATATATAAGGGTTGAACAAAATCACAAATAATCGATATGCAATGTGATTAATTATGTAAATTTGTTATTATAATTTTAAAATTCCAACTCATTATGTGATAAATATTTTCATTAAAACAATTTACATATATACATGGTCTCCATCCTCCACATAAAAAAATTCAGAAGAAACAAACGATTCCTAATTGAGAGAAAACAAAAAATAAGCAACACGTACACATACTTACATAGATTCATTTCACATGGGTGACATGATTTGACTACATCAACCCTAAAATCCAAATATTTTCGAAATCGAACCAAGTGTCGAGTTGGACAAGTGAAAGGGTTACTATTAAGAGGTTCGGAAGGAGTCAAACCACTAAACTCGATTAGAAAAACTTGTTAAATTGTCTATATATAGAAAAATATTATGCGGGTACCATGTTAATGTTTACAGAGATATCAATGCAAAGCAAAAACACACTAATAATGATAAACATAGTATATTCCAACATTCATGTATACTCGTTAGCTCATCGTCACATTTCATTATCCATCAAACAAACTGATGTGTGAATCGAGCCACAAAACTGTAAAATCACAAATATGAACGAATGGAACAGTTTCATAGCGTTAAGCAGTTCAAATGACGTCAACCCATCAATTCTTTTGCTTTGAAGAGGGCTAATTAAGCGAGTAGAACCATGTTATGAACAGTTCAAATGTGCGTACAGTCTGGCCAATTGGTTATAATCCGATTCTAACGACATACAACCCCAGAACATAGGGAGGGGTATGTATTGTATATAGATGGTGAAATTTTGTGGGAGTTAGCTATTAAATGTGGAAAGGGAAAGTATTTTGGAGGGATTTGTTGGGAGTGATTGATTGATTGATTGGCAAATGGAGAGGAATTAATTGGTTGGTGATGGGTGTAGAAAAAAAATGTGTTATAGGCTTATATGAAAGCTCCAAGACAAAAGTAATTTCCCCATAACTATTTCTTGTCTTCTCCCTTTGGGGGGTGCTCTGGACCACTTTCTCATTGGACAACTTCCCATTTGATTCATTGACATTTGGCTCTCTCTTTCAAGTGTTGCACCTTTCATATCGTCCTTCATGTTCTTTTGTATCCATGCGTTGTGTGTTTGTTATTAACAAACAATTGTGTACCGATCATTTGAATTGTCGAAAGCGAATTTGAAATTGTATTACATTTTATAGGATTTGTTAACACGTTCCTAAAAAAAGAAAGTTCATGAAAGAGTATAAAGTTTGCATAGTTTTAGTGTATAATCAAGTTGTGCAACGTATCAAGAGTTGTGATGAAATTTGAAATGT
The DNA here is from genome assembly GCA_030674075.2 of Linum usitatissimum. Taxonomy (NCBI): domain Eukaryota; kingdom Viridiplantae; phylum Streptophyta; class Magnoliopsida; order Malpighiales; family Linaceae; genus Linum; species Linum usitatissimum. The sequence continues at coordinate 1,647,806 of JAUJYP020001410.1, read as the reverse complement.
TAACTTACTTTATAAGCGTGGATATATATATCATGTCATAAAGTATGGCATTCAAATAAGAAGGGCAAGAATTACATATCCAATGTTTAGTGAAAATCAGGCTAGTAATTGATTGTAGCTATATATATAACATTTGATAATCGATGAGTATAGATTTGGTCTAACAAGTAAAGACTTAAATGAAATTTACGTTACAACAAAAAATTTCGTTGTTCAAAATCACTTCATCAAAATGTAATTTTCACATCTGATCAAAAACATACTCAAACTTACATCCAACTTCTAACCTCTCGAATCAGGTCAAAATTGTTGACCATGTCAAACCACATGAGTTTTGAATATTTGAACTTCTCTACCTCACATCAGTGTTAAAAAGACTCAAAACATTTAAATGAAGAGAATAGAAATTTGATTTATTTATATTTTCATTCATACGTCTATAAAGCAATTTCATTAAAAAAAAGATTCTGAAGTCATTTGACAAATGACAAAGACTTGTTAGTTGAAGATGCTGCATCAGATCTCCACTCGAATCATCAATGGTCTATTTGATTTGTTGATCAGTTTATTTCACAACATTTGATGTCACTCATATTAACCGTTAACCCGATTTTTGGTCTTGAATATCACATAAATATCATCGATCGATTTCTCGATCATCCTACAAACCAGAACCGCCTTTAAATTTCTTTATTTTTAAGGTAGATGACCGATGAGACTGTGTTCCTAGTAAAACAATGTTGTACGTGGTGGCTTACTAGACCTAAAAAAGTATATGATGCATAGCATGATTTTTATGCTAAAATTGTACCTTTTATCTCATTTTATTTTCCAATATGTTAAATAAAGAATTGTCTTAACTGACAATGAATTGAAAAAAAAATCTGTTATGACAAAAAAGCTAAGTACCGTCGAGTGTTTGAAAAAAACTCTGGTAATTAATATATATCGAATACTAAACATGAGTGATATTCGATAGATTTTACTCCACATAGCTGCCATTGGGTCAATGTCTATGCAAATAAATATAGAAATTGTGTATGAATATTCTAAAGGGTAACACTACCAATTACTCACAAGGGAACAAAAGATGAACATAACATCTACATTCCTTTTTAAATGATAGGTAGAAATTAATAATGGTAGCTCAGTTCATTTATAATGATGATAAAATATCTTAGGTACCCAAGTTTTGAGGAGTTTTATTCATGAGAATCCCTCAAAAAAATTCTCTTAAAATTTGCTACTCATCAATTGATATTGATAATATTTGGGTGTCTTAATTTGTTATCTACACATTAATAAATATTGGTTTATGGTTTGACGAAAGTATTGTAAACACCAATAAGAAAATACTTCAATTTCTTAATTCTTTACACCTTAACAGATATTTATATCTCGATTGAAAAAAGATATTGTAAGATTCTGATACTACAATTAAATGTTATATGATGAATCAATTGATTTAAAAACTATGACTTAATGAAGTTCATTTTCTACATACTTATATACATAGCAACATTTCACCTCATCCTGTTCAACCAAAATAGAAACCACCAACACAAAAAGAACTAATCAAAAGTGATAGGGTGCCCATTAAAAGTACGAGATTAAACTTTGCACAAGTATTCCACCAAACCTTATGTGAATGAAAATTGTTATATTAGGGAGTTAACAAGATTTAAATTTAAAGCCTCTCGATCAAATTGGATAGTGAAAAGGCATTCTAATGTATATCATATGAAATGGATTTATATATTCTAATAACTTGAAATTATTGTAAACCTTGTTATTATCAAAAAATTAACACTTAGATATAATATTATATCACAAAATGAGAGGTTTTTTTTGAATTATAATATATTAAACCATCCTACATTCATTGTTGCAAGCAATGTAAGAAGAGTAGAAAATTGCCTTAGAAATCTTTGAGCAAGGAAGCCTGAAAGATATGGCGTGAGTTATTCTAATTGAGGGGTCAATGCCTTCCCCTGTATTGAATCCACCGGCTGCCCCCAATAATGCAATTATTTAAAAAATAAACCCATATATGAATTATTATTTGTCCTTCATTGATATTTACGCCATGCTTTGTTGTCTAATTGGTTGGTCAAGCTTTGGAAATTTTGCATGATGCAGAATTATATGTGGTGTTTTATATTATTTATTCAATATTCAAAGTTTTGAACCCAAAATATAATATATTTGGTAAGATAATGGTATAAAATTTATAATTATTTTTTTTTTAATAATTTGAGTTATTGGGATGTAATGATTCACCTAATAGAATTGTACATTTTGTAACATATGAAGCTCTAAGTTATCCTACTTCAAATATGCTACCGCTTGACTTGAGTTACTATTTGTAGTTTTCGTTGGTCTTTTCAGGAAAATTGAGTTGCCTCTTTACAGCCTTCCAATTCTTGTTTTGTTCTTTTTGTTTTGTTTTTTTTTATCTCGTATGTATCTTGAGTGGTATTTTGGATTAAAAAAAATGTAACGATTTATGACATGATATAAGAGCATGGTATGTGTGAACTTCAAACCTTTAAGTTATGGTTTAGTTTGCGAAAACGTTTAAGATAATGGTATAAAATTCATAAATTTAGTCTTTCCTAACCACTCGAATAATTTAGATAGAACAGTCCATGAAATATTCAATTTTTTTTCTAAGAATCTGAATTTTATTTAACCAATACATATTTGCATTTTCATATTAATAAAACCCACTTGTTGGTTGGGGTTTAGGGTGTCACCACATTTCCATGCTTCCTGCCTTGGATTGGGGAAAAGGAGCCCCCTAAGCTAATCAAACTCATTAAACTAATCATCTCTCACTTTGCTCTCTTTGAGCATGACCCTTTAATATTTTATTTTATTTTAAATTTTTGTATATTTTACTTTAACACATATGAAATTAATTGACCATTAGACTGGTCACCAGGTGTGTTCGACGATTTTGTACGTAGATGTCCATAACAAAGAGTATTTATACCATGGTTGGTAACGTAGAACATGGGCAAAGTAGACTCGTAAATGCACAAGTACTTGTGGTTCTCACCTCTACAAGCTAAGCCAAATTACAATTTTACTTGAACTTTATTATACATTACTTAATAAATAAATATGAAGACAAGTTGAAACCAAAAAATACTCATTTTGGTTGGATTAATCAGATTGCGAGTCATTTGAATATATATGTCCTTTCGGGCTCGGGTGGATCGATGGATTGGGTCTTTCGAGCCCCCACGGGACCTATTCTTCATGTTGTTGGCAGGTCTTATCCGAGCTTTACGGACTCATTCCTACTCGAACTCTTGTTTTTATGCAATGCATGTTTATGGTGCATCGGCATGGGGGATTTACAAGTGGACATTGAAGGAGATGCACAAGCAGTAGCATCACACAGACGAGCCAACAATTTCCACTTATCAAACGGCGGTGCCATCATTCAAGAGATTCATCAACTTCTTGTTTCCATACCAGAGATCCGCCTAGAGATAATTCAAAGGTCAAGTAAAAAAACCGCCCATCAAATGACACGTCTAACTTTTAAAAAGATCCTCGAAATATTGTCGGTCGGGTAACAAAACCGCCTATGAAATGACACGTCTAACTTTTAAAAATATCGCCGAAATATTGTCGATAATCCTCAATTTATAAATTGATGATTAAATATTCTATATGTTTACTATCTTCTTCTCTCCATAAAGAGTTACCTAATAAAAAAAGTTCAAATCACCCGTCAATTGAAATTAGATTACATGTTAACTATAGAGACAGTCTGGGCTGATGGAACTCAGGTGGGCCGAATAGAAAGAAGCAATAAGGCTTGCACTTATTGTTTCTCCGAAGAAGCCCAACAATGGCAGCTTAAAGCTTGCATATGTGGGTCGTCAGTCGGAGACTGGCCCAAGCCTAAGCCCAACAAACGATAAGGCTTATTCGGCCTGCAGCAAAATAAACAATGGGAAAAATATGGAGATGCGGGGTATCGATCCCCGTACCTCTCGCATGCTAAGCGAGCGCTCTACCATCTGAGCTACATCCCCACTTTGTTCTTGAATTCCAAAACCTTTTTACTGATTTTTGTCACTTTTCCAATTATCCAAGAACTGCAAACCACAAGGTTAAAGCTGCTGTACCTATCAGTCACTCATCAAAACAGCAATGGATGAAGATAACTTCCCCAGGTACGTGTTACTCCCTTCATCGCTCATATCTCTTACCGGGTTCCTTTCGCCTTGGATAACGATGATCATCGTATTCGATAAACCATTTGATATAACCTCTTATCTCGTATATCATCACCACGTCAACCTCTGTGTTTTCAATTGTCTTCACAATATCTACACACACCCATGCAATCGAGTGTCAATCTATTTGCCACCCCGCATCTTAGGTGTGGTCTGATCCGGAACGACACAGACTTGTAACCCGGTGACATAATGATGATGGTGGTAGTGGTTCCCATATGTGGACCTGGCATTCTAGCTAGTGGAAGAACACAGAGAAAAGGACTGGTAAGCAAGCTAGCATCCCACAGGCATGGAACTCTGAGACAAATAGAAAAAAGGCAAAAACAAAGGAACGGACCATTCAAAAGCTTAAATCTTTATCAACTTTGTCTTGGTGCTCAATGTGGTTATTGTACTACATTTTCATCACAAGGGCACACCTTAATCAGTGTGTTTTTCTGCTGAGACTTGTGCCATGTGATTTCTCAACCATAGTGGTCCTTTCAAAGGTTAAGACTTTTTCAATGCATCAAAGGGGTAGTAGCAGATTTCATGTTCTTAGTATAGTTTGTCTGGTTTTGACATAGTATCGTTGTAACAATTGATCCTTATCCGGCCGGTTATTGGCTCTCACTGTTGTTTGCGCTTTAGCCATGAATACCGCCTAATTTCATGAGTGTTTAGAGACTTGGCCTTCTATTATTTTTCTTTGAAGCGGCTCCACTTCACACTTGGATAAATTTAACAATGTTGGACCGTCATATATAACTTTGTTTTGAACCAATTCATTCTCTTCGATGCTATTAATTAAGTCTTTGAATAAGACTCACATTTGTTATAGTAAGTGAAATAATGCATTATGTGACATTTGTTATAGTAAGTGAAATGATGCATTATGTGACATTTGTTATAGTAAGTGAAATGATGCATTATGTGACATTTGTTATATAGTAAGTGAAATGATGCATTATGTGAGAATGCCAAATTATGAAACTTGGAAGCACTTGAAAAGGAACAAATATGAGAACCTACACATTTATATAATTTTCCATTCAAATTTCCAACACCACAAGAGAGCCACTTGATTGAAACCATCATCACCACTATTTCAAGGCGGAAAACTAAAGGAAACATTTTTCCACACATTACCAAAGCAAACTAAAAAAAAAAGGAAAAGAGAAACTGGAAAATAGGTTCTTCTTCCTTCATAATCCTTCTAGTTAACTAAAAGTCATCATCTTCCACCACACAACCTCTTGTTCCAGGTACTATACTAGGTGGGAAGGTAAAGTCCCTTTCTTTTCACTTGTATTCCAAGATCATGTTGTTCTCAGGTGCCAGTCCAACACAAGCTCTCATGATGTTCTCCAGCATTGCCCTCTGCTTTGACAGTGCATTCACCACTGGAGTCCCTGGTGGCACCTGTTTCATTAAACACAAACTCACATGAGACTCCTGTTGTAACAACTTGGTCCAAACTTCGGGAAGACAATAATTAATTGGTGGTATGGACTCACCAGAGGAGCCTTGGTAAGGTAACTGAGAATGGTAGCAACAGGGTGGAAAGAGTGGAACTTTCCCTGTTAAATTGAATAGAAATGAACTCAATCAATATCATCAGGCTAAAAGAAAACCAGATATAACAAGAGGAACAAGAAAACTTCACAAACCTCTCCTTCAGCTTTGAGCTGAATCCTAGTGCTGAGCTCAGCAAGAAGGACCAAATCCAGGATAATTGGCGCAGCCAAGAGGGAATCTTCACAGGTGTTGTGCATCACAATTGTGTTAGTCCCTCCAAGGAAGATCTCTGAAGTGTACTCATCCATGGCTCTCTTGCTGTCTGCTACATACGGCACATACTGAACAAAAAAACCAAAAGAGAAAACCAAAAAAACTCAGTATAGGTTCAAAACCGATCCGAATTCGGGAAACGGAGTGGCTTTTGCTGTTGTGTTGTTTACCTTGATGACCACAACATGGTCAGGGTGTTCACCAGGCTCATATAGGATGGCATTGCTGGAAACCATATCATCAACAACGTTGCTCTTGGAGATCTCCTTGGACCTGAATGTCTGTGGAGCCGAGAGGTTCATTCCATCGTTGTTTCCAAGGTGATTGTAGCTTACAATTGATGTTGGCTGTTGATAAAGCAAACAACAAGTTTAAAAAGTGTTCACTAATGTGTCTATCAGTTCTCTTTACTGAAAAAGATTGTACCTTGATACCAGCACCAACAAGGAAATCAACAAGGACTGATTTCATCTTGGTCTGACCACTCTTGAAGTCATCACCACCGATTAAACTGTTCCTCTGGATGGCCAAGTCAATAAGTCCTGTGGAACACAGTTATAACTAAAGTAAGAAACTAAGTCACAGAGAAAGCACAACCCTTCTCATCAAGGTTTGAAACAAAACCTGGAACGAAAGTATTCTGTGGGCTTCCGTTGATGAAAGGGATATTCTCCATGATGCAAGCCAATGCATAGAGAGTAGACGGAGAGATCTCGGACTCGTTCCTGTCTACAGCAGCAAGGAGGTTCTCTGTGGTGTCGTTAAGCCCCACAACAATGTTACTGTACCTCTCTGTGTTGGCAGTCCACAGCACAACCACCTTGTCCACCTTGGTCTTCTCCTTAAACTCCCTACAATAAACACAAAGAGATAATAAATGTAATCACTCATCCACATCCTAGATTCGAAACTCGATTTAGAGAACGGTCCACAAAACAAGTACCTGATGTCCTTGATGACTTGCTGAACTTGCTCCTTCTTGGTGCCCTTGATGACGTTGTTGGCACGGGAGTCTTGGTTAGCAGCGATGAAATCAGGGTCGTAGATACCTGGGAGTGGCACCATGGACTCCATGTAAGGCCTCAGCTGCTTCTGCAGATCAATGTCCAACACTCTTGCCCTTGCCATGGCATCTGCCAAGTTCATGTCGCTTATGTCCCATCCCCCAAACACTATCTCATCTGGGTTCACCTGTTCCAAAATTTTAATCCCCGATCAAACATCAATTCATTCCTTTCTTATTGACACACTAACAAGAACCAATTTCTCTAAAGTATTTTTTTTTACCATAGGGAGGAGGCTCTTGAAAGGAGCATAAATCTCCTCTCCATTGTAAGACCCAACTCGGATAGCTGATGCTTGGGTGAGTGACCCAAAGTAGTTTGCTTGCTGCACCTTATCCTTGGTCGCCCACGAAATCCCTCTGCCAAAACACAATCAATTTCATCAGGGAAACATTGCATGCCGAATTTCAAACCTCCAAACAAAAAGAAGCTGACAAATTCAGGATTAACACAACCAAGGTTGCATGTCTTCCAAGACTGGTCTCCAAACACTCACAGCCGATCTATAAAGGTAAAACTTCACAAGATTGGTCTCCAAACAAGACTACTTGATTGTCACTAATATCAGGATTAGTGCATGCCTAATAACAAAGTCAGGATTAACACCAACCAAGGTCGCATGTCTTCCAACATATCACCACTGAATGCCCTCTTACACTAATCATTTAAGCCTTGGCTATGATAGAAATTTGATCAGAGCACTCCTCAGCACGATATGTAACATAACCACAGTCCACAAAACCGATCTATAGAGTCAAAACTTCACAAGATTGGTCTCCAAACAAGATTTAACACACTATCAGCCAAAAAGACTACTTCTTTATCAAAATCCTTACTCTCGGTTAGCAATGACACCACCAGTGAGGGTTGAGCCGTTGTTTCCACCCCATCCAACGAGCAAAACCCTGCAAAAACCAACATTTACAAAAGATCAAACATCTTAACTCAACAGAAATCACAACAAAAGGGGGTGTTTTTCAAGATTAGGGGGGAAACGAACCCGAGTTTGGGGACTTGAACATCGGTTTTGAACTCGTATTTCACGGACTTGGGTTTAACGACCCACTGGTAAGAGCCGTTACGGTTCTCATGAACAAGCTCAGTGGTCTCGTAGTTGTACACGGACTGTATCTCAGTCTCGGTGTACTTCACATTCGGAGACTCAACCTGAAACTTCTCAATGAACATCCTTTCTGATTACCCTTTGGGAACCCACAAAAGAGAATTGAAGAATGCAAAGGAGGGTGAAGGAAAGGGAGAATCTTTGAAGCAGTTTTGGTGGTGGTAGTCTCTCGGCATTGCAGCAAGCGGCTTAATTTATAGAGGAAAATGAGAAGGGGGGAGGATCGACACGTGGCGTGTGGTGAGTGGACGTGGGACCCCGACTGGGTTCCATCGGGCGCTGCGGTCCGCAAGCGAAACCGAGTGGCCATGGATGGATGAGCGGAAGTGTGGAGAGTGAGAGTGAAAATGAGCTGCTTGAGGATTTGAGGGAGAAGGGTGAAGTGAAAGGTGAGGGTTCGAGAGTTTGACGGGTAAATTTCACTTTTGGTCACTCATGGAGTTAGTTAAATTTTAATTCGATCGTCCGTACGATTAATAATTGGGACTTGATGAAGATTCGAAAATCGATGAACTGGCCACGTGGAATGATTTGTTATTCGATGGTTGTGTAACGGATGATAAAATTTCAATTATGTTTGTCTTGCAAAATAGTCTTTGTATGTTTCGATAGCGCCAAATAAAAATTCCCAACTAATTGAAGTACGGATATTTCACTAAAAAAAGGGAGAAGTCTTTCGAAGACGGCGGAAAATTCTATAAATAAGTAAATATTTTTATAAAAAGTTGGAGAAATAAAGTTTCTTAACACAATTATAACGACTAGATCGGATAATATAGATTTGTATATTTTAAAAGCGCCAAAAATTTCCCGACTGATGAGAGTACGAAAATCTTGCTAGAATAATGAATACCATTCTCTAAGATGATGGAAGATTTTAGAGACGCGTAGATATTAACATGATTGGAAATAACTCTTTGTATTTTTTATAATACCAAAAATTCCTCAACTAATCAAGGTGCACAAATTTCACAGAAAGAATGAAGAACTTTCTCGAAGATGATATAAAATTCTAAAAATCTGTAGATATGAACATGATTAGAAATAACTCTCTAGATGTTTTATACCACCAAAACTTTCCCAACTGATCAAAGTATGGATATTTCATTAGAATAATGAAAGAATTTTTTTGAAGACGGTGAAAATTCTAAAGATGCATAGACATTATTATAGAGAAAAAGAGAAATAACGGTTTTGAATAAAATTATAATGATTAAATTAAATAGATCGTAATCATCTATTGAAGATATAAAAAAGCGGACAATCTGTATCAAAAATACATCTTACTTATTTGTAATCATTTATAAAACTAAGTATAACAACATTAAGAGATTGAGAGTTCCTTCTTTAATTATGAGTTGAGAGGGAAGATAATTAAGTTATTTAACTACTACTTTATAAAAAGAATGTTATTCAACGAGACTTTCAAGCTAAAGAATAAATATGTGGCATCAATTAATAGGGAAAAACAATTAAATATATAATAAAAATAAAAATATTGATATTTGATAATCTATGTAAATAAAGATAAAATGGTAACGTATAGATAAACAACTCTAAATTTAGAATTATATATTTCATTTTAACGAAATTAAAGTTTAAAACTGTAAATTCAAGACTAAACTGACAGTAAATGTTTCAATATATACCAAAGAGTTTCTCAAACAAAAACTTGATGACCTAAAACCAATGAAAAATACCTGAATGCGTGGATGAGACAGAAAATATAGTATAGTGACCCAATGTGTAAAGATAATAAGAAGCCTTGGTTGTGGTCTGTAGCCAATTGGACCGCACGTATGAACCAGACACGTGCGAGAATGGAGGGCCAGAAAGCTTATTGCACTTTACGCGTGGCGTGATCCTGTGTGAAACCAAAAGAAAATTCTTTTTTTTTTACTTGGCCGTTTCATTTATTCCCTCGGGAAAATTTAAACTGTCAGTTACAAATTTTAACCGTTTCTTTCTACTTTTCAGCGAGGATAAGGGGAGGGTCACGTTTTCTACCTGAATCGAAATTTCCCGATTGGATGGAAATAAATGTGATTTAATGCATTTTAATTATAAAATCAATTAACTAAAAGTTACCATATTTTAAACTTATTAATTTGCTTTTACAACGAATCATATGCGTTTTCATTTCATTATAAGAATATAAGCGGTATCTGAAAGTTGTAATCACTAACGAGTTACATCGGGAAATGTATTTAGCCACAACCTGATTAATCTATATCGCATCCTTACACTCTTTAATCTCATCTGAATATAACTAGACTCGACTAAAAAAAAGTAAAAAACCAAACCGCCATTATTCGACACTAACTCAACTGAAACAAAGCAAACAAGTTCATTCCAAGGAAACAAAGGGAAGAAAATAAAACAACCATCGGGTGGCATCGATGGAATCGACTACAAGAATTTGTTGTCGGAGTCGTCACGCTCCATAATCTCTGTCCACGCTATGAAACTAGGTGGGTCTGAATTATTTTGGTTGGGGCCGGACCATCCTTCCTCAAAGGATTCGAAGGCCGCCACAGTGGGGCCCCTTGGCCTTGTCGATTGTTGGCGCGAGAGCTGCTCAGGGAGGCGGTGGAGGGGGTTCATGGTTGAGTCGGTTTTCGAGAGGGGTGGGGGTGGAATCGTCGGAAATGGCATCAAGTTGTGCATTGTGGTATGTTGATGATTTGACTCTAGCGGCATAGTGTTATGGCGAGGTAGTGCGGAGAGTTTGATAAGGAGAGGGGTTGTGCGGGTACAGTCGGCGACGGAGGAACCCCAAACTAGGGAGAACATTGTTGTAGTTAAAATTGAAAAAATTACAATTAATAAAGTTAAAATGACAAAATTGTTGTAGTTGTTGTACGTTTACAAACAATATTTACAACGCTGATTTGAAAACGCTGCCGTGGCTTTTGGAGAGGGAGTTCAGTGGACGAGTTGTTAAGTGTAACTACACGAAGTAGGCCCGGCTTTTATCGAACATACATATATGATACATATGCACAAGTACGAAATAGCAAAATTTGAAAAATAGAAAAATAAATTCGAAGTGTTGTACCTGATCTAACTTGGAAGAGCAGAAGTAAGTCAGTTAGTGTGAGCCAACAAATATTCGTGTGTCGAAAATATAGTAATACTAATCTATCTTTTTTTTTGTAGAAAGAACGGACTTTAATTATTCATCGAAACTATTTGTGAGAAAGAGACGCCCACCAAATTAACAAAAATACAATTAAAAACCTCACGAGGGAGGGACGACAACCGGTGTAAACAAAACTAAGTGAGTGACCGTAGTGAACAAGAGCATCCGCGGCTTGATTCCCCTAATCAAAGGTATGTGAAAGGCGCACATTTCAATTTTTGCTATTTAAGAAGCTGACGTACTTCCATAATGTATGAACGATATCGAAAGTCCTAATATGAAGACCCTTCAATATTAGAGAGAGCAACATTTAAATCAAGTTAAAGATTGACAAAACGAAAACCCATCTTTTAAATTATGTGTAACCCAAAATCTACTATTCGAATGAGGGTTTTAAACGAAATCTCTCCAAATAATTCCAATACAAAATTTGAATCGGGTTAACAATCAAAACCGTTACACCTATCCCTTACTTAAAAGTTTGGAATGAACATTTTTAATCCCCCAATTAATTAACCAAACGTTAATAACCGTAGTGTCAGGATTGAGATTGATGATTCATGTGGGTTTTGAGAATTCAGTCCTTTGTATAACCATTGGAGAAAACAAACAAAAATAAATCAAATAAATGGCCAACAGGGATTATGTCTAATTTATTAATTATTTTTATTATGTGTGGTTGGTGGGATGAGTAAATGAGTGGTTCATTCTTCTCACATTTCTCCTCACCATAATAAATATTTAAAATTAATGAATGCATGCATGCTTTTCAATAATGATATGATTTCATCAAAATAATAATAATAATAATAGTAATTTTTCAAATAATAAAAGCTGCGTACGTTAGCATTGCTGAAGAAAGGAAGCAGCCAGCAGCCTCTGGAATTACATTAATGGTCCCAAAATCTATCAACAATCACCAATAGGGTAAAATGAGTATCAACGACTTTCAGTGACCAATTACTTAGTGACCATGACTATTAATGACTTTTAGTGACGAACTAGTTAGTTGCCATTTTATCAAAACGGTCTCAGATTACAATTCTTAAAATTACAAATTTTTCTTATAAAAATCATACATGCATGCGATAAAAATCGAATAAAAGAGGAATAAAGGAAGAATCATGAAGGAATAACAGCGGAATGATACTGACGATTAATGTGATTTCCGACCGATATAACGCTTAATAGCAGAGAAGGAGACTAACACTCTTTATATGCATAAGGATTGGGTTTCGGTTAATCCATAACCATAACGGTCATAACCCGATACATATTAACAACATGAAACTGGTGAAATTCATCGTAATCGGTTGAAGTGTACAACTAAGTACATTAAACATGATTGATATGAGTGAACAACACATCAAGATACCATGAACACTTGTAACAATGATACCTCCACGATCGTTTGTATTCGACGTTCATAAAGTTGAAGGAATTTTAATATTGTACAAGCATAATCATGTGTAATGCAAAATCAAGACATTTGTTTATAACATAATTGCAAACTATGATTAAATGAAAATAAATATGAAACCTCGAGAATTCAAATAAACCAAAACAGTTATTATATATTGTATATATATGTAAATTTGAGTAATATTAAAAAATAAAATAAAAAGGACCCTACTTGAAATTGTAAACCCAGCTACCTCCACATGATTCTCCCCGTCGTCCCCAGACCTTTCTAGAGTGGCCCTTAGGCTACTTTCGAGTTTCGACCAACCTTCTAGATGCAGCTAGCGCAGTTACACGACAAAAAGAAGAAGCAGAAAATAAAAACCAGACCTCCAAGCGTATGGCTACATTAATGTACGTACGTACCAGAGCTTACTACTTGTTGGTTTTAAAATATTATTATGGAGATGGATAGTCACGAGATGAGAGTCAGAGCAGAGGGGGGGGGGGGGGATTTCAAGACTCGAGAGAATCAAGATCCTGAGCTTATAATATCGTAGCTTAGCTCGAGATCTTCAATATATATGCATGGTGTAATTAGTGTTGTGTGGTTTTTATATTCTGCTTACATGCAAGTTGGATTAATTAGATTTAAGTTCAACCTCTGTGCAAATAAAAAGAAGAAGTGAGGAGTCTTGATTATAATTCTCTCAATAAGAGTTATAATAATGGTGTTTTAACCTCAACAGTTCATCAACTTTTTGACAGGTAAATGATGCAAAATTAAGAATGACGATTATTATGAAAATGACTGACTACAAAAAGCATACATTAATGATTTTTTAATCTTAACCGTCCATTCACCAATTTTGTAAATAGATAAAAGGGGGCATATTTATGAGTTAACTACTAATATTTGACAATAATGGAATGACTAATTGACTACTAATTTCACTTTCATATGCTCAAACATGGACTAATTATAACTATAAGTGCATTAATATTGACAACACTATGGTAGTTATAAATAAACTAAATGTGGCATTATTCCAAACAAATTGAAGTGGCATTAATATTAAAGTGGAACAATATATATATTTTAAATTTAGAAATATATATATATATATATTCGTTGTACTTGATGATGAAATGGCATAGAGATTCCCGTGATAAGAAGACCCTCATAGTTTGGAAGATTCCCCTTATTTGTACAATTGTGTTTGCATTATTATTGAATCATGGTCCCATATTTCACGACGTGGACATAATAGAGAGGAAGTAATGCAATGAACCTGCCGGTGGCAGGTTTCGGAGATCCGGAAAGGATTTATTCGAAAATGTGGATGATAAAATTGGTGAACGAATTGAAATATTATTGTGCTAGTTTGATTCTCCTGATTACAAACAAAACGGAAAGTTTCGTTTTCTTATCGATATATAGCATAGATTCAACAAGGATCGATAATTTTTATTTTGTAAACACCATTGGGACATAAAATTCGACCAATAAGTACTTATAAAAAGTATTTAAAAAGTGAGTGGTGGCTTATTGGAGAAAATAAATGCAAAAGAGTGTATAGTTCTATTTATTAGAAATAAGATCACAGATCATAAAAAGCCAGCTATAAATAATTAGTTATTTATTTCATCATATTGCTATATATTCTCAACCCACTTTAGTCTAAACCGACGATATCATAAAAAAATAAATAAATTATGATAAAAATTGAATAAAAAAGAAAAAAAAATAGCGAAATATCAATAATTAATGTGATTTCCAACTTTAAAGTGAATTAGTCTATAAAAAAATAAAGAAATATTATCTAAAATTTAATAAGAGATATTCTATAGTTAAAAAATCAAGATAACATATCAATTTAAGTTAGAAAACAGATAATAAAAGTACATATTTATGACTCTATGATATATTAATAGTATCATACACAAAACTTCTCTGATTCTTAATATTAGCAATAAGAGGGTTAAGAGTTTAAAATTAGAAGTGATAAATCATATTATAAAATAGTAGTCTACATTCATAATATCAAATACTATATAAATAGCCAGTTAACGTACAAATTTCGATAATCCTGTACAAATTTCAACCCCATTTGATCGAATGATATACCTATAAAATCATAAATATTTTTGTAAGAATTTCGATAATCTTATGCAGATTTCAACTCCGTATGATAAGTTTGTACACAGATCATAACTTCTTTTTTCCTTTGCCTTTTTATCCAACTGACTGCCAATGTACTTGTAGCTTTCTCTCAAATTTTGTGGTGGATATAATGTTAGTTTGGAACATGTGCTTGGTGGAATGCTGTCCCACCCCCTCCTTCAAATAATTGACCATAACATGTTACTTGGCAGTGTGACATCTTATTATTGTTAGCCAAAAAAAGGAGTGGTTGCAATTGCAAACCATCTACTTCTCTTCCTCTTCACTATTCTCGTTGGTCGACATAAAACGGATTTAGGAGGAATATATTTTTAAAACATTATTGGGTTAAAGTTGAAATACGTTAGAATTATAAAAAATTAAACTTTAATAACGTGTGGCCGTGGTCTAAGAAATTCCACCCAAATCGTATTTATAGAGATATCCTTAGTCCATGTTCCAAATTTTAGGTTGGGAGGAGTAGTTTGATTGATTTGTTAATTGTTTTTAATAGTTGAAGATGTCCTTGTAGTTATAAAAGAAAAAAAGAAATAAATATAGCATAAATGTTTATATGTGTAAGATATAATTGGAGTTGAACTTAATACTTCTAGATCTTTAATAAAACTTGTTTGTTAATTTTTTGACTGTTTTGATATTGGTTAGTTTTTTTTATGTAAACTCTGGTATTTGATCCATTAATCGATTAATTCAATCGAAAATGGTTTCGAAATTAATTTTTTACTCATTTTTCAAATTTATTATAAAAAATTAAATTTTAATTCACCTTTTTAAAAGGCACCCTCTAATATCACTACATCAATAACTTGTTGGTTTTTGGTATTGGTTAGTGATATCATAATTCAATCTTCCTACCCACCTCCATCTTGTTGGATACCACCTGGATGGGCCCAACTTGTTGTGCTTATGTATGTAGCTCAATATGGGCCTTCATTCCTTTAGCTGGACCCAATCTCTAAAATACGACTATAGATTCGGTTCCCGCAAGACGCCCACAAGGCCACAACCGTTGAATGTTGTCCACAAACCTTTTTTTAGTTAGAAGATGCACCATGGAGTTGTTTAGGTAGAAAAACGGTATGTTTAATGATTCGGAAGTTTTGGGTTCAAATTTAATATATTTTACAAAGTGGATATTGGTTGTGTTTATTTATGTCTTTTATTTTGTACTGATCGACGAGAAGTTCGATCCCTACTATAACAATAAAAACTACCTTTACAAAAGAAAAAAATAAATATAACATGAATATCTATATGTAGAATGCAGCTGGATTCAAATATCTCTAAATATCCAAACACACAACACAATCAGTCAATCACTACTCCGCGGGCAAAGCACATACATAAATACACTATATCCTAGTATTTACTTATTAAACTTTTTTTTTACATATTGATAGACTTAGTAATGGGCCAGTG
The DNA here is from genome assembly GCA_030674075.2 of Linum usitatissimum. Classification (NCBI taxonomy): domain Eukaryota; kingdom Viridiplantae; phylum Streptophyta; class Magnoliopsida; order Malpighiales; family Linaceae; genus Linum; species Linum usitatissimum. The sequence goes on along the minus strand of JAUJYP020001410.1, from coordinate 1,631,443 downwards.
GGTTTCGGATAATCATTGGGCTTGTTCGAATTGACTGACCTGTGTCCATGCCTCAAGAATAAATTTCGGTTTTGAATATACCCGCGACCCGTGAGATCCGGGCGACGGGCGGTTATGGATAATGAGCTATCCGCCTCATATCCGATCCGTTAGTAATACGACGTCGCTTTATAGAGGTATAAAACGCTTAGTTTTAGTGTTGGGTTACGGTAGCCGCCACACTTTCAGTCCTCCTTCTCCGATTTTCTCCAAAACGACGAATCTCTCTGTGTACAGCTACCAAAACCCTTCGATCCATACGAAATTTCCTCATTTTAGCATATTTCCTCTAAAAAATCTTCAAACCCATCATCAAGACCATTATACTCCTAATCAATCCTCCAGACATAAAAAATGCCTCAATCCACACAAATCATATTCGAATCATGCATGCGAAGGATTTCTTCTCCCAACCGATATAAGTTTTCACTTCTAGCCTTTGTTAATCCCTTCATATTTATGTATGTATAAATCGTAGACTAATTTTAGATTTTATTCATCTCCTGTTCTTCCGTTCATCATTATTTGTTCCAGATTGCCACTGACGAGTCCGTACAAGGGATTAGTGCTTCGAGTCTTCCAATTGAGTTTGCTGAATGGTGATTGGATCTATTGGTTGATGACTAGATGAAGAAAGAGTGAAGTTCTAGGTTGATGTTCAAATTTCTGGTTTTATGTTCATAGTTCTAGGTTCATTTTGCTGGGTTATGGTTCATGTTTCTGAAATTTCGAATGTTGATATAAACAATTACATCTTATTAGTCAAGAAATATTCTCATTTTATTTAGAATTTAGAGTTTAATAATTTTAATGGACATCACCAACAACCACGAATTTACCCAATATTCGTCATACAATGGGTTTGATAGCAAAATTTGTATCCGTCAACCTTAATGAGTCGAGCCCCATCGAAATACGAAACCGCGACTAAGTCGGTTCACAATTCCCCTTGTCGCTATCGTAATTCAAACTTGTAACGAACATTATTCAAAGCCCACCTCAGCACAAGCCCACGAGAGTTCCGCGTCACGCAAAGAAAAACAAAATTTATATAAATAAAAAACAAACCCCCAGAAAAGGAAAAAATTACTTACAAAAAGGATAGAGAAACATTGCGGAGAACCAGAACCTTTTCTCCTCCAATCTGCCCCCTCAGATCTTCAAAATTCGAATTCTTTAAAACTAAATCGGAAAATTCAATCGGAATCTTCACCTACTCCATTTCCCCCCGTTCAAATTTCACTCTTCGAAACTGATTAGATCGTTGTTTGTTCACAGATCTGGTAGAAAACCCTTGGGAATCGAGGTTTCTAGGGTTTCTGATTTTTCTGGATCATTTTTTGTTTCCTGTTTGGGTCGTGATTGTGGTGTTTGGTATTTTGTTTTGTGTTTTTAGTGGCGATGAACGATCAGGGGCAGCAGATGATGATCGGAGGCGGCGGAGGTGGTGGTGGTGGTGTTCAGCCGCCGATGATGAATCCACTCCCGTCTGGTCCGCCTCCTCCTCCGTCGGTTTTGATGAACACGGTCCAGTCACAAATGATGAATGCTGGAAACCAGGCTCAGATGCTGAGCGGGCATAGTCAAGCCATGATCCAGCAGCCGATGATGATGGCGGCGATGAATAATCAGAGAGTGTACAAGCCATGGATGCAGCAGAACCAGCTGAACCAGAACCAGAACCAGCATCCTCCTGGAAAGTTTGGTTACTTTGTGCCGTCCAAGCCCAGGACGAATAACAACAACAACAATAACAATTGGAAGGGTAAGAATAAGGATAGAAGAATGGGGAACAATATTAATAAGCTCAACACCGGGGGCCTTGGCGGCCCCGGTGGAGGAGTCGGAGTCGGCGGCGGTTTGATAACCGGTTCCAGCGCTGGTATTGGTGGCGGCGGCGGCATCGGCGGCTACATGCCGCCGAGTTTGAATGAGTTGCAAAACCAGAACAGGATGAAAACTCAGAAGCATTACCACCATTCCAAGAAGAAGTACAACAATCGTTATGCTCCTTATGCTCCTAGGAATAGTACCTCTTTCATTATCCGTGCTAAGAAATCAGGCGGGATTGCTTCCTTGGTGTCTCCTTGTCCTGTGACTCCAGCAGTGCTGCCGACTCCTGATATCCATATCCAACCGATGGAGGTGCTTGGTGATGTGGCTAAGGAGGAATGGGGGGTTGATGGGTACGGATCGATGAAGGGTTTGATTAGGTTGAGGTCTCCTGGACATGAAATGGAAGGAGGGAACGATGAGGATGAAGATGACGAGAGTAGTGGGTCGAGTGAGAGTGATGTTGAGGAGCATGTGGAGGTGGAGAGGAGGTTGGACCACGATTTGAGTAGGTTTGAGATGATTTATCCGAGTAATGCAGTAGGAGGGGAGTATAGTTTCAATAATGTGTTAGAGAACAGGGTAGATGATCAGGATACGCACATTGCACATTTAGAGGAAGAGAATTTGACTCTGAAGGAGAGGCTTTTTTTGGTGGAGACCGAGTTGGACGATCTTAGGAGGAGGTTGCTGCTCTTGGAGAGGCAGCAGAATGGCAGAGGAGGTATGGAGGAAGTTAACGAAGGGATTGTCGAAAATGTGTCTGAGAATGATATGAATGAGAACGAAAGCCATGGTGAGTCAGATGGTGCTGGGGACAGTAAGATCGATGTGAACAAAGAACACTCAAATGAGGATAGTGGAAATGTGAACCATGGAGATGATGTTAAGCTAGAAAGCAATGGCATTTCTATTCCAGAGTTTGCACATAACGATGAAGATGTCGAAAAGAAGCAGCTCAAGTTTGATGCTTTAGTGGCTAGCAAGGAAGAACCAAGGATTAATGTGATGCCAGAAGAGGTAACTGGTAAAAGAGTGTTGCAAATGAAGATGTCATAGAGGACAAAATGGATGGTGGAACAGGACAAGTGCAGGTATAAAAGGATGTTGGTCGAGACGAGAATTGGCGATGAGGGGACTAATCCTATTAATCGCCCTGCCGTTAATCGTCGGTATGGTTAGGTTTGCTTTTATGTACATGTTCGTTTTCCTCTATCGTTTTGATGCGGTTTTGTTGAACCAGGAAGAAGTCTGAAGAAACTGCTTGATGCTTATCCCATGAGGTTTTAGCTATTTCTCTTTTAGCTTCAGTTTACGTTGGTTGGGATGGAATGTATGTTCGTTTGAGCTTAGGAGAAAAGTACTCTGTGTAGCATTAATCTATAAATATTCTGTTTCGAGTCTGTTTTTAGATATGGAACTATATTGTACTAGTTTCTTCTCTTGTTGTTGATGATTTCATACTCTTTATAAATTCGATCAGAATGGTTTTCTGTGTCCTTGTGAAGATGGTAGGTCAGTTGCTTTTGAATCATGAATTAGTTTCTCTGCAGTGAAAGTGAGAGCTCCTGTTGGGACTGTTCGGGATCTGACCTAAGCTCAACGAACCATGTTCTCTCGGGCTGATGCAATGAGGTAAAACAGACATGTCCGATGATATGCTTTTGATTATACTCGACTGATGGATGAATAGTGTCTTGAGCATAGTTAAGGATGTATGATGGAATGACAGTCATCTGTTGGCATTTGCAGCAGCAGTTGCAAATCGTTACGACGAGCCTCAGATTGTTGTTTGCTCTTACCCAAAGCACGAGAGCTATACTCGTCGAGTTCATTACATTGATGCTGCAGTTGTAGCTGTGCTGGTTCGTTTCCCCAGCGCTTTTTTTACCATTATTGCACAAATGATGGGTGCTAGCAAGTTGTACCTTGTTTAATTCATGATGATGCAATGTGTTGGATTTTGAATAGTTACCTCTACTTGTCGGGAGAAGTTCGCAATTGGTTTATATTCCATCTTCTAATACACCCCGTAAGACGAAAATTCATAAAAAGCGATGTTTAGAATGGGTGATACCCACATTACTATCCTCATCTCGAACCGTCATCTCTCGATCTACTCCTTGTCGACAATTGTTTGAATCCCACGTTGCTTATTTCCGTAATATCTCTATATCGTCGACCATCAAAGTCGTCAGCCAAAATGTCGAGGAATCAGCTGATGCAATCAGGTAAAACAGACAACATTGTCCAGTCTGCCGGGTGCTCGAAGCATCAGTGGTGGATAGAGAGACACGTCTTCAGATTACAACCCATCCCAGTTTCGAATTTTGAGCTTAAGGAAGCTCAAAATCAGCATGGGTTTGATCGTTAGACACAGCAATGGAGCGATGGGGGTTTGATTGTACGAATAGAGCTGGCGACAAAGTCAAAATGTGAATCCTTTTCACACGCAAATACTAAGACGTACGAACTGCGACAAGTTCCTTCGTTAGTCCCGTCAATTGTGCCCTGGACGGAAAGTGCATGGCTTCACCAATCACCATAATGTTGGGTGAAAATATTCAATTACATATTGTATTAGAGTCTTGTTATAACTTACTTGTTTAATGTTATTATTATTACAATTGATTAAGAGATAATATGATTTTGGGTCCGCAGCAAATAGAAGAGGTCTATTTGCTGTGGCAAGGAATAATTTGGATTATTAATTTTATCAGTTAAAGCTGACGGATAAAAAGACCAACTTAAATTAGGAGTAAATATATTATTTTTTCTTTTTTTTATATAAAAAATAAATTTTTAGGTTAGGGTCAAGAGTATTGAGTTTTCAGTTTTGGATTTTAAATTTTGGGTTTGATTTTAGATTTTGAATTTTTAGGTTTCGAGTCTAAAATATTAAGTTTTCAGTTTTGAATTTTAGATTTTGGGTTTCAATTTTAAATTTCATGTTTTTTCTAAATGAAAAAATTACCTCTGAGTGGGATTTGTTTGCCGCAAACATCCCATTTATTTGCCGCGGATCCACACTCAGATAATATCGAATCGTGAAAGACAACTCATTTTTAGATGATCCATAAAAGATTTTTTTCTTAAATGTAATCATCGAATCATTCAATTTGGGAAGCCTAATTAGTAGTTTTTTTTACAAATTTTAGATAATTATTAGCTTCCCAAATGGATATCTATACTTTATTTTAACCCAAACTCATGATAATTACCCGTCTTAAATGAGTAGAACGAGTGGGATGACATTCGTTATATACACTCAAAACACTATTATTATCTCGAACCATACTCCGTCTTGCCCATCAATTTATTCCCTATCATCGTAAACCGAACCACACCATTTTTTGAACCCTTTTCTTAATTGTGTATTACATCACCAAATATGAAATTAACATTTGAACTTATACTCTTCCGGACATCCTCTCCTCGCAAGTCACAAATTAAAATTTGAAAAATAAATTCTACCCAACTAATTATAACATATAAACGATATATCAATCAAACATATAAATACAAAAAAAAAAAGGTAAAATCCGAATTCTAAACCACAAAAATAGATTAAACCGTAGTATTTCCTATCTGCGAGAGATTCTTTGGAATCCCCACAGTCGGAAAAGCATATAGACAATGCAAGAACAAACACGTGTTGCCAATAAGCACGCAGCTTCCACCCGTCAGTACGTACGTACGTACTGCTCTACCTAGGAATCGTCGAAAAGAGTTTTATCTCGAAAGCACCACATGACGAAGTCCAACCGCGTTTCATCAAACTTTGTCTTACTTGGATTCATAGGAGAAAAACAGAAGCCATCTTTGTCTGCTTGGCTAGCTCAGTCCTTTGTGATCAATGAACCAGTGGAGTCCTAGTTTATATGTTTTTTTGACAATTTGGTGCGGAGAGTTGGATGCTATGTCATTACTATCGTCATACTTAACCGGTTCGAGTTAAGTAAGAGTAAGGACCGGACCCGTGTGTAGACATGTTTTCAACTTTGTATCACCCCGGTTGAAGAATGCATGCAGTAGGAGGTCGACGTCACATAAAGCTTCCTTTACAACGTACATGTATCATATAGTTAGAGTCTTGATCTGTTTCGTTCTACATTACTATACTTATTCCGTATAGTTACTAACTATGGATGTACGAATTTGTTCCACGATCTATGTACCATGGTCTATCATAAATACTTCAATAGTCTAGAGTTAGAAAAGTGCAAGTCAGGAGTACGAGTGACCTAATTGCAACTAACTTTTGTTTCCATGACTTGTTTGGAGTTAACACAAATTTCATGGGGGAAAATGAAATCATTCACTAAAATAAGTTTCATGTATATGCCTATATATGTGTGTGAAGCCCTTTCTTCTCATCAACCATCTATATTTTTTTCCCTCAATCTCCCTCCCTCTCCCAATTTCTACTCTAAAGTCACAATGGTTGTACTTAGCCTCAATTTCAACTCCACCCACCTTCCCAAACCCTTTATACTAACTCATCAAACCCACAAAAGATTCAATCCCAACACAATCTCTTGCCAAGCCACCAAGACCAATTACTATCAAGTCCTCTCACTCTCATCGGAGAACGTGGGCCCCGACGAGATCAAGAAGGCATATCGTAACATGGCGCTAACATACCACCCTGATGTCCGACCTGGAGAGGATTCGACCCGTCTGTTCGTGGAGATCCGTGAGGCTTACGAGATCCTGTCCGACCCGGAGTCTCGTAGGGTTTACGACTACGAGCTAAGCATGGTCAACTCAATCGGGACTGGGTTCGGATCTGGGTTGAGTCGGGGTGGCTCCAAGGATGTGTGGGAAATGCAGCTTGATGGGTTGAGAGAGCGATCCCGGGCCAGGATGGAAAGGAAGAGTACTTAATTGCAAGGAAATAAAATTTTAAGCGCTCTTTTTTTGGGTAAACTCTTGGGGTATCATCTTTAATTATTTGTATGTGATGATCCTGAAATTCTTTGATTCATTTGTGTGTAATTTTAATTTATGCAATGTTGTAATCCTATTACTTTGAACATGTGAGTACAAATTCGGGTTACTATATTATTTTTAATTTAACAAAATTTAAATCAATCTAATTTGCAGCGTGTAAATCTAAATTGATATTTCCCACCTTTTACAAATTCAACTTGCAAAAAAAATAATTCATTTTTTCAATTTTAGCCGTTACTATTTCATTTAACAAAAATATGAGGAAAACGCTCGTAAATTTAGCAAAACTAAATGAAGTGTGTACACAAATTTATTCAGAGGTGTAGATCTCACATATCACATAAACCGCGTGTCCTTTGCGAAATAAAAAACGATCTCAATTCTTGCTTTCATACAAGACATTCGACAGATAGAAGAACTATAAAGATGAGAAATTAAACAGATAGACAGTAACCTAAAAAGCAGGAAAGAGATCCGACCAGAGGGGGTGATCGTTGCTGGAGCCGATTCGGAGCTCCACAACCTCCTAGAGACGATTTTGTTCCTGGACGGGTCGTCCCTGGCTGGCCCGCCTGGATCATGATTGTTGGAGCATGACCTCCCTTCTTCGGTGACTTCAACAATTTCTGACTATTGACTTTCTTGCGTTCTATTAATTAAATCGTAGAGATCGTTGGAAAATTAGAACCATTGTTATAGAAGAAAAATTGAAAAACCCTATAAAAAAATAGAAAAAATAAAACCCAACTCGTTGTTAAATCGTGAATGGTCATTGTCGATTCTCTACTAGTCTTGTTCTTTTCATATATATTTTCAAATTTTGGTATGAGAAGTTGTAATGTCATAGTCTCTCACTCAATAACACCTCACCTATTTTCATTAAATCAATCAAATTATAGAATATAACTTTTTACAGAATAATTAAATTATAATGTTAAAAAATGATCATATATATCATAGCCGGCACCCATCTTAATTATAAAGATTATTATCATTCTCATCAACTCTTCGATGCCAGGGTCGGTCAACTCCTGCCTGAATGCTGCATTCTCCTTCGGTCCCTTCCATTAGTACACTTCATTTTATTTCTCGTTCGGATAACTACACCGCCTATTTAATGGCACATGAAACTCTATGTTATTCAAACGTCACTTATTTAATGGCACACATCAAACGACAGGGAGGGGCATCTCGTGGATGAAATGGGATAGACTTTCGATTTGGAGGGAACATGGAGGCATTGGATTCAGAGATCTAAAAGGCTTTAATCTTGCTATGTTGGGTAAACAAGTGTGGAGGCTGCTTTCGCACCAGAAACTCTTGTTACACGGCTCTACAGGGCAAAATACTGCCCGTCAGGCAATGTGCTCGAACAAAATTTAAGTGGACGGCCTAGTTTCTTCCGGCATAATATAACGGCTGCCATTCCTTTGATCGAGCAGGGGTTTTGGTGGCGGATTGGAAACGGGTGTGACGTACGAGTATGGCAGGATCCATAGCTGAAACATGATGAAAATCGCCATGTGGAAACCGAACCACACCCTTCGTATCGGATATAGTGGTAAAGGATCTGTTGTTACCATCGGGGCATGGATGGAACACTCAGTTAATCTCTGCAGCTCTTCTCTCCGAGAGATGTGGCAATTCTCGCAGCATCAGGTATTGATAAAAAGGTATGGCATTTCAGTAAGAACGGACAGTATACTGTCCGCTCTACGTATAGATTATACATGGAGCGAATGATGAACCGAACAATGCATTAAGTGTTTGTTCGGTTTGGCGGGAAAGAAATAATCGAGTGTGGACTGAATTACAACGCCCAAGCCATATTGCTTTGGCCGATGCACTGCAGGTGCTTACTCAATGGCAAATGTGGAACGAAGCTTGCTCGCCGACGGGACTGAAACCAAAAGCCCATTATTGCTCCAAATGGCATTCGCCGCCCCCTGGATTCCTCAAATGCAACCTCAATGCTGCATTCTTTCAATCACAGGGAGTTACAGGCTTTCGAATGAGCATCCGTGATGAAGAGGGCAGGCTATTAAACTTTCGTACGTTCATACAGATTGGTATTTAACTCTTGGCTACAATCAGGTGTTGTTAGAAGGAGACTCACAAATGGTGGAGAAGGGGTTATAGAATTCGGGATGGTTATTCGTGCTTGTAGAAGTATAATAGATCAAAATAACCACTTCTCGTTTAGGTATGTTAGGAGAGAGCGGAATAGGGTTGCTTATATTTTACCTAGCGAATCCATATTTCCGTAGGACCTGCCTGTACGTTTTCCGACTCCTAATTGGCTCACCGATGTACTTGGCAGTTATTGCCGCTCGACTGAGCACTGATTTATAAAATCTCGACGATTTGTCTAAAAAAAACCTGTTGGAATAAATTTATAATTTTTATATGTTTTTTTTTATATTTAATTGGTGATTTGGTGTAAACCCTTAAACCCGATAAGTTTATATAAAAAAATTAATAAACTTGATTGAAACAGGAACTTGCATAACCCAATTTTCGAAACTACATAACAATCAACTATCACTTGATTGAACACATAAACTTTGAAATCTTATTATAATGAATATTACCCATACTCAAAACTACTCAAAGAATAAATATCAATTATTCCCATCAGACTAAACATTTACAAATTATAATTTAGCAAAATGTAATTAGTAACATGGCTAATAAATAAAAGTATATTTTAAGGGCGGGTTGATAATTAAAAATTATGACTTTAAGTTTGGTGTTTTTGTTTACCTTGCTTTTATATATTTATTAAATTATATATTTTTTGAGATATTTTGTAAGACTTATTTGTACATTTGGAGCCAAAAGTGAAAATGTAGTCTTTGTTTAGATAGAGCCCCACAGTCAATATAATTAGTTGTCCATTGCTAATGAGCTTGTTGAGCCTGGGACAATTAGACGGCCATCAGCCATTGGTTTTCCTCTGCCGTCTCTGCATTTGGACTGTTAGTGACGAAGGGTATTTGACATATACATGAGATTCCTTCTAATTAGGTTTTAAAATTATAGCTTATTAGTTAATTAGTAGATTGAATTGATTCATGAATCTTTCATTTGCATTGGCATTTTATTAGGGTATTTTTGTCTCCATTATATTTCTTACTTTTTGGTTGGATAATTTATTGAACGGGTTCGGTTATTTTGTTATTTGAATGCGAGTTTTGATCTAATGAGTGAGAATAAAATTAAAAAAAAGTAAGGGGTAATTGAGTACCTTTGCCTTTGTATTCTCTCCTACTGGTTTCCGTTTCGATTCCATTTTTATTAGTTTGATACCTCAACTTCATTAAAATTGCTTCTCTAGTACACACAGTTCAAATTGCGTCGTCTTGGTGGTCTTCTCGACGAGATGACTCATATGAGGCAGGGGCCACCGTTTGGTTTTGGTGGGCTTCTCGCGACGAGGGCCACTTGGTGTGGTACGCCTTCGATAATGTCTCCAATAGGCCTACGATCATTACTCCTTCGTTGCTCGTGAGGCTGGTCCAAGCAGCGCTGCACCAACTCTCAGCCCCTGAATGCTCTGTATGCCTTACTAATGCTACATTATTGACACCCTTTACGACCTGATAAGTCGGTGAAGTCCCCTCCATTCTCAACGAACTCCGAGGTCATCCAGTTCCAACATGATGAAATCTTATATTAAATTTTCAAAATTGAAGTTTTCGCCCACTCTATACTCTACTTATAACTACTCATCAGTCCCCTCAAACTTAAAATCCCGCCTAGCTAAAATCTCCGACCATCCCGGTTATGCTATTCCGCATCGCATCCACATATATCTCTTCATGTAAATCTAAATTACCAAATGATGGGTATAATCGTAGACGTCCCACCAATGAAGCCAAGAGAGTTTGGATAGATCCTTGGGAATAAGTTTGGTATAGAGATGCGATTGTACGTACGGATGAGAATAAAGAGCTGGAGACAGAGTCAAATGTGCCAAACTCCTTCACACGCAAACCCTAAGACACATCTCTTTGTTATTGTCGCCTACACAACTCGATGATCGATCACCCGTACGTGTGCATGAAGCTTGATGAAAGAAACCAAACAGTTGGCGCCAAAGAATTAGATGGCTCTGTTTTAATTTTAAGGTTCAAACCTCTACATGGAAATTGACGAACTTCTATCTCCAAAGCACCATATGACAAAGTCCAACCGCGTCTCATAAACTACTATACTTTGAATCATAGACAAAAGGAAAAACAAAACAAAAATTCTTGGTGAATGACTAGTTGAGTCCTTCATTTTAATGGTTTTTTACAATATGGTTGGTGGGGGGTTGGATGTTAGTCATTACTTAATTGCAAGGTTTATTTCCCATTTTTAACTCGTATTGACTGAGACGTTTATTCCGACGAGAAAAAGGACTATTTGGGTTGAGTTCTGTAAAATTATATTGTTGTTTGAGATTACAGTTTGATAGTTTTCGGGAAATAGTGTTGTGTGTTGAAAATCCGTAGACATAGTACATATGGACATGCACCAATTAATGTTATGCACTTATGCTTGTTTCCCTTTCTCTTAGTAATGACATTCTGGCCTCGTATATCTTCGACAACAAAAAGGAGATTGCAATTGATAAGCATTGTTTGAATAGATAAAGAGTAAGTCGAAGCATAATATGAATTAAAAGTTGTAGAGTAGTGATATATATCGTTCTCGATAGGTCAATATCTAGAGTTTTCTTTTGGTAAAATATGACTTAATAGTAAAGATATATGTATAGTACATCCAGAGAAATCCATGGCGTGGCCTATCAGAGTGACCTAGTTGCAACTTATTTAAATTTGCATGACCTTTTTGGAGTTCAACCAAATAATTAGATTATTGTGTAAAATGAAACCCTTAACTAAAATAAGTTCCAGAGACATGTCTATATATATCAACCCTCCTTTTCTCATCAACCATCCTACACCAAAAAATCATTCTTGGTTTCCTCTCTATCTTTCCCATTTTCTACTCTAAACTGAAAATGGTAGCACTTGGCCTCAATCTCAACTCCACCCACATCCTCAAACCCTTTCTATCAACCCATCAAACCCACAAAATATCGCATCCCAAAAGTCACAAAACACTCTCTTGCAAAGCCACCAAAACTAAGACCAATTACTATAAAGTCCTCTCACTCTCATCGGAGAATGTGGGCCCCGACGAGATCAAGAAGGCATACCGGAACATGGCCAGAAAGTACCACCCGGACGTCCGACCGGAAGAAGATTCGACCAGTCGGTTCGTGGAGATAAGGGAGGCTTACGAGACCCTGTCTGACCCGGGGTCTCGTTGGGTATACGACTACGAACTGAGCATGGTTAACTCTATCGGGTTCGGATTTGGGTCTGGGTCGAGTTGGAGTGGCTCGAAGGATGTGTGGAAAATGCAGCTCCATGGCCTGAAAGAGCGATCCCGGGTCAGGATGGAAAGGAGGAGTTCTTAATCTACAAGTTGGGGAATATATTTTTATTTTGTGGGGGGTGGGTCATCATGGGTATCTTTAGATTCTTTGATTTTCTTTTTCTTCAATGTATGATTTGTTCTACGTCTCTAGATTCAATTGTGTGTGGGTTTCTCTGTTTTGCATCGTGTTGTTTTTGAGCATGCAAGGGTTATTTTGATTTTAATATTTTTAATAATGCTCGAGTTCTCTGATTTAATATAATGAGGATTTAGCATGGTATTCAATATCTAATTCAGTATCTAATTCCATTAAAGATGACAAATAACTATATGAGCTTTGATTCGAAATGACATGGGGCATCATTTCTTTATTTATGATATTAATTTAGGTACTTGTTCGGTTACCCGCTTGGAAAAAGGGTATCGTCATACACAAGTGTAGCTCGACTACTCGTTATGCATTTGGCTTATTATACCAACGCTTAGTGGTGGCCGCATAGTTTTAGGAGTTAATGATGAAAGTGTGGAAGATCGATCGAGATTAATCATATTTATCGTAAAAGTAATCACACAACTGATTTATCTTGTTGATATTCAGCGCATGATCATACCTTTTAACTGTGTATTTAATTTTTCTTTGAGATCATATTACTAATGTACTTACTAAATTACGATGTATTTAGTATTTCAGAAAGTTATTTAATTAAAAATAATTGCACGAATGTATTTTTGGAAAAGAGTATCCATTACCATTAGCAAACATCCAAGCAAAAACTTTATGATTTGTGACCTTTTGGTTTGTCCCGTTAACCTTTCTAATAAATAACAATTATTTTAAAACTCTTTTAAACTTATCAAATCCATTTGGTTTTTCTCTGCGGCGGCCATCACGTCAACTGCTCTACTCTTTTATTGGCAACCGTTTCTGCCTCCATTTTTAGAATTAGTGCTAAATATCTTTTTACGCTCTTGTATTTTGGGTCAAGCATTAAGAAGCTCTATTGTCGGGGAGATATTTCAACTGCTCACGTCCTCGTCAGAGATTCGCCTCCAGACAGTTTACCGAAATCCGCCACGCTAAAGTCGGAGAAACAATGTCCAATGGACTAGCAGCTCGCCATCGCTCCCAGGGGTCCGTTTGCGGTTGATTAGGGGGCAGGTAACGGGGTCGCCCATTGCGTGGCTCGCATCACCCTTAGATATCTCCCCGAAGTGTTGCCGGTAGTTCTCACTTCGTGAATTGATTAGATATTTTTGATTTTTTGTGTACTATCTTCTTATCTTCGCAAGTAACCTATTTATGACAAAAACAATTATGTAAATAATAATAATAATTATTATTATTATTATTATGTAGTGATGAAAATTAAGAATCTCGTAGGTCAAAGGGCCCTTTCGCCAACCACAACTCCAAATGCGGACGGCAAAATAAATTTTTTATTTCTGGTGGTTGAAAACTTGGTGATCCAATAATTATCGGTTTATTAATTGAGTTTGCGATACAGATCAATCATACTTTGTATTCATAGTTATATTTTAAATTCAATGAGATTAACCACAATGTCACAATTGGTAAGCTATCGGAAATATTCTAATTGAGGAATTTAGTCATCGACAATAAATATTGGTTAACATGTTTTTAGGATCGTTATTCTTCACATTCGCGACACATAAAAAATTAATTTACATTTTTTGTGATATATTTAATATTACTCCCCTGATGTTACTTAATGTTAGACACGTGTCATATATATAATTGACTCGGTAAATACATTTCCAAAATACAAGGCAAAGCTGAATAAAAAGTCTGAATTACAAAAGATATTAATTACTAGGAATAGAAATTCTAGTAAATACCAAAACAAACTCGAACATAAAAGAATACAACTTGTAAAAAACAACCCCATGAAAGGCTACAATTCTTCCTCTTCTTCCCAAATAACTACCATTGCAAACCACACACTTCCATGCAAACCCTAATTTCCCTCCTTTTCCTTCTTTTGCCCACCTCCAATTTACCTCTAATCTTGAACATCTCTCCCTCCTCCCCATCTCCATATGGAGGAGTGGGCCCCACCAGTTGCGGCCGCGATCCACCCTCTTCCTGCCACCACCACCACCACCGCAGCTGCTGATGCGGTCCCTCCTCCACGAAGAGCATCAAGCAGTAATTACAGTAATATCCCTTCTCAGGCGCCTTATCATCCACGTAAGATCTCCAAAGACGTTCCTTCATTCTCCCTCAAGGTCCAACCAAACACCTACATCGTCCAGATCCCTAAAGACCAGATCTTTAGCGTCCCGCCACCGGAGCATGGAGAGATCGTGGAGCGATATCGTGAGGAGAAGAACTCAGGCAAGGGCTCTGCTGGCAATGGATGTTGTTCTTCTCGTTGCTTGACCTACACATTATGTTTTTTCATCCTGGTCGGTGCAATTACTGGGATAAGCATCGGTGTTAAGCACGCAATAACGAAGCCAGAACTCCCTACAATCAAGATTAAGAGCTTCAATGTGAAGAACAATGGTGGAAAGTTGGCGCGATTTTATGTCGTGGCGATGGTGAGAAATGATGGGAGGATGCACATTTCTCCCGATGGAAATAGTGACGCCAGCCTGATGTATAAAACGAAGGAGATCGGGTCGGGTAGGTTTCCAGGGTTGAGAATCGGGTCAGGCGAATCAAAATCGATTTCCTTGCGACTCAAGGCATCTAGGAAAAAGAAGTTTCCTAAGGCAGTCAAGGCTAGCATGGCAGATAAGAAGGGGAAGAAACCAATATCCGTTGAATTGGTTATGAGGATTTCGGTTGTGATGAGTGCATCGGGTATTAAGTCGCAGAGCAAAGAGATCGATGTAAATTGTAAGTTGCGAGTTAGCTCGTTGGGCTCGAATAAAGGCATTATGTCACAAAAATGTCAACTCAATTTTTTGTAGGAGACCAAAAATAAATTGAAAGATTATATATTCATATATATTTTAGGTTCAAAAATTCTTGATTTGTTGGTTTGATTGATCGATTCTATTTGGTAAGTGACCAATCCGAGTAAACACTTGTAACAAAACTCCAAAGACGAGCCCACAACTGGTTCGGCCCGATAACCTTTGGGCTGGCTATTAAACAAAACCATAGGAAGGAAAGCCCATATAATCTCGAGCCTTTCAATTTGTTGCTATTTTGGGTTGGGCCATAACGTTCATCCATAAAACTATTTCGCAAAAGGATAAAAGATCAATAATAAGGTCCATGACTCCTTCCCCTCCCCAACTTTTTTTTAGACAATTAGGACGGTTTACGATACGATTGCATGCTCATATTATTCTCTGCATATATTTATGCGAGAGTTACATGCCAAACACATGACGGTGTTAAGGAAATGATCAATGAGCTAATTCATGAGCGATCAGGTTTTTATCTTTCCTAACAAAAACCAACACTAAAAATAGTATCCGGAACAAGAAAGCACAACATGAAAATCTGACTGAACTCTGTAGAGTTCATGCATACAGCCTGCCACTGCTACTACATCATTTTCCGAGTCAACCGTGAAGATAACATCTGAGCAGGCCAATTTATTGCCATAATACATGTAAGCGAGGGCGACAAAGGAGGGTGTTATGCACTTAAGGAAACTATGAGCCGTTGTCATAGTGATAATAGAGTTCGATCCAATGACTTCTATAAAAAAAATGAAGAACAGTGCTTTCTATAAAGAAATGAAGAAAATGATAAAAAGAGGAAGAAATTTATATGAAAAATTTTCCACGTAGGAAAGTCAAGAAAAGCAAACGTCAAAGTTGGGAAACTTTCAATCAATTAAAGTATAAACTTAATTAGTACTTTACAACTGGTTTAATTATGAAACCACAAAAGGTTTCGAAAGTCTCTTGTCTAGATTCCTAATCCAACTCGTTTCCCCTTTGTACTTTGAAGACTTTTTCCTCACATGCTCAGTTGGAAGGCATTTGCATTTGTCCATTCTTTCGATTTTTTCTCCTTAATTATATCATTACTCATGTGGGTTGTGGGTTTGTATGGAACGATCCGTTAACAACCTCTCGAAAATCGTCTACTACTGATATATTGTACGTAGCAGCTCCACTGCACGTTAATGAGGAGCTAGTCATTTCAGCTCGGTATAAATTTGTTGGGAAAACAACCCAAGTACCACATTGAAAAATTATAAAAAGTTTGCGAAATTAATATGAGGTCTTTTAGGGAGGAAACTCAAAAATAAATATGTGTTGGTTTGACAAAAAACAGACAATATTGTACTGATTGAAAAAATTGGTGGGCTAGCGATCTAACAAAGTGGTATCATAAACTTGGTTGGAAGGGAGGGATGCGGATTGTGGAAGATGGGTGTGTGGTGGAAGACTCTCAAGTACTTGCAGTCAACCCGATGACGTGTATGCGGTCAAGTAGCAAATACAATTGGTGTTAACGATAGTCCATTGGAGCAGAGAACACAAATCGTATGTGGTAAATGAATTCTAATAATAATGATGAAAAATGAAAGAAGTAATATATTTTTGCTAGAAAAGACATTTCCTTTTTGCTTCAGCAGCCACGTACGTACGTCTCAAGAGCTTCAAATTGGGGATTACCATCCGTTGTAAGTAACCTCTAAAAGTTGCCATACTTTTGGAGGACGTAGCTGTTTTACACTTACATTCATTCATTCAATCCCATCGAATCTTATTGTTACCACGCTTATTATTATTATTAGCGTAACTCATTCATGATAGCCATTGACTAATCAAGGATAAAATTTGCAATATTGGATTCAATCGGAAAGAAAATATTTGTGATGATCATAGTAAAGACAAATAAGATGTCGATGTTCATTTGACTAAAATGTCAATTGTACGTTATCAATTTGATGATTTTTGTTCTTAAATTGGGTCATTTATTTATATTTTCTTACTTACAAGTATTGAATTCAATCAAAACATGTATTAAGCTGAATTTGAAAAATTAATAGACATGGTTTTCTAGTAAATGAAAATACATTTGATTTTGTAGCTCTGAAACCTGAGAATTTTGGGGACCCCATCCCCAGGCCTGCTTATGATGATAAGTCGGTATTTGTTTACTCGGCTCAATTTTTGAACTTGTCGAGACTTGTCTACCTTCATACATTCTGATTCGTCCAAACTTTGTTTTTTCTCTCCAATGACGTGCATATCCATACACGCAATAACAACGAGGCTTCATACACTGCCTCCTGATAGCGGTCTACTCTCCATATTCCACTTCAAGCAAATATCCCTAATCTCACATCACAATTGTAACACAAACCCTTAATCAAATCTGATACCTTTACTGAGTCTTAAATTAAATCTCTATTTTCCCACCATACACGTATCAGATAAAGAAATTATAATTTAAACTCATGACTTCTAAGTACGTCTCGATCGCTCAATAGTCAACATTGTTACAGAGACCACAATCATGTGGTTACATTATTGTTGTTGTTTCCAAAAGGTTTGGGTTTCCCTATCCCAAAGCAATTCCTATATTCTCATCACTTAGGGTTTTGGGCCGTCTGAGCCAAAGCAACCCATCGAGCAGTCTCGTCAATGAAGAGAGGAAGACGACAAAATTTAATGCAAAGCTTGATGATCAAAGGCACAAAAGTCTTCCAAGTTGCTATATATGTGTGTATATATATGATTTATCTACATGCATGCATGAACTCAAAAAAGACTTGGCTTTCTTTAATTTGCTCCCATGTTCCAAACCCTACATTTATATATATATGTGTGTAGCTTTCCTTCATTGATTGACCATGTAGTTTGGACATAGTTCATTTATAGTTTGTGTTCTTTCGCCGACAAAATATACATCCTCATATATAAACCTCTTTTGTTTTCGATCTTGAGATCGACTAATCCACAAGGAAAATAATGGAGTTATATTATATAGATACATGTAGAGAAGATATATATACTTAATGGGATTAGGTTAAGCTATATATACTAAACCGCAAGGCCAATAGGACATAATGGTGACCCAATAACCCATATATATCAACGCTAGCGTACATGAACCGTTACAAAAAACCAGTGAACGCCTCGATCTCTTATAAAAACAAGTACAACACATTGTTATAACAGACTATTAGACATTCACCGAGAGTCATAAAACTCTAAAATATTGTCCACGATTTCAAGTTATGGGAGTTTAGTCACCAAAACCAACATTGACCCATCAATGGTCTACAAGATCTCTTTTAACTTCCTACCCATCACCAACCAATCCTAGTTGGTTGGTTGGGTTGGTTGAGTCACCCAACACCATGACAAACGACACAGAAGTTTTAAAAAATAAGGGAGTGTTTGGTGGAAGAGTTCTCAAGCAATGAAAGATGTACACATAGGCAACAAAGGCATAGAGTTCATTTGTTCCCCATAACAAGGGCATCATGGGGTCTCACACCCATTTTTTTGCCAGAGGATTCCCTTTTCCATGTGAACCCCCAATGAGCAAGAAGTCTCTGGAGAAAGACTGACTCATTCATTCATTCATTACTAATATTCATATAGGCTAGCTAGCTAGCTGGCTCACTGCTCTAAGCTCGACCCTCAATGTGGGCGGGGACCATATTCCCATTGTTCAATATACTACTAGCCACCCACCACGTGTTACTTTGTATGGCCACAAGTTATTGGTGAGAGGGAGCGTCGGAGCATGATCGAGAAGGAACCTGGACTGCTTTTGAAGGAAAGTTCTTGAAACTGGACTCTAATTATAGCAGAATTGATCAATGTGTTTAGAGTAAACGGCGAGCCTGGACATTCGAAAGCGTGGTTGCTTATATGTGTCCCTTTCTTAAAGAGTATATGGTTAAACTCTGACCCGGTTATACAGGGTCGACATAAACCCTTATACTGGACGGTTATTGCATCCTAAGACGACAACTTGTCGTGTAAGAAGACTTTTCCAAGTTGTTCCAATATGGAAACTAGGATTCCACAAAGAGAAATTAAGTGCGTTAAGTACATCCTCGAGAAAATGACCAAATAAAGCACCGGTACAAACTAGTCAACAACGGTATCCGCTTAACTAGGTGGCCTTTTCGGGTGATGGGTATTCAACTTAGATTGTTGAATATATGATCTAGCTAGTTGTTCACATGACAAGATACAATATGTGATAGTGTTTTAGGGACATAGTTAATTATATTCATTAGATATGGCCATGGATTATTCTAGATGTAGCAATAAACAAACCCATATAATCAGATCTGAGAGATCATTTGGAACCAAAAAGAAGGAACTAGCTAGCTTAGCTAGAGGGAAATCAAAGAATTTAGTGTTCCATTGATTTGCATTGGAAGAAGGAAGCACATTAGGGCAAAGCTAAAAGTCTTTATAGGTAGCTACCAATAATTGAAGCTTGCAAGCTAGAAAAAGACATATGGCCCATTGGCATTTGTTCCAAATGGCATTTGTTAAGGTTCTACGAATTCCGGGTTATTGATAATATGGTGTACGTGTTTAGAAAAATATGTAATTTACACACTTTTATTCGGAGAATGCGATCAACGAACAACACACAAATTCATGAGATGAAATCATGAAAATGATAGCATTTGGGATTTAATCAGAATTGTCGGTGATTGATGTGTATCGTGTAATCTAGTACTCTATGGGTTAAATGTACTTATTTTGGGTCATTGTTAGTTTCATTTGTTGAGGAAATTATGCACATCAAATTCTTTGTTAGGAGGATGAGATTTATTACGATACAAATATCACCATTCGTGAGATGAAAACATGAAACTGATAAAGCATTTAAGGCATTTTAATCAAAATCGGAGAGTGATTGATGTTCGTGTAGTTGTGGGTTAAACTTGTTGATTGTCGTTTAGATTCATAACCTCAAAGTCTACGACCACGTGTTAAATGGTATTGGGACATTTGTATATTTAACTATAATTACACATGTTGCATTCGAATAGTCGAATATATAAAATTATCTTCAAACCAGACCTAATAAAAAACATTAGACATCTTAGACTACTCTTACAATATTACCATGTCATGAATGACAGTTTCCAAATTTCTATCTTCATATTTAGAAATAAGGGATGAAACCCAAATTTATAAAATGTTGTCCTAAAAATCACCAATTATATACAACCAAGCTACCCAAAAATTGTGTAGTTAGGTTTAAGTATCCCAATAATGATGAGTGGTTAGAGATATTGGCTAGTGGGGTTCCATCTTTCCACGTCCAAAGGAGGGAAACATATTATCCTTTTGTCTTATGAATAGGAGAATTGAAATTATAGAGGTATAATCAAACCGAATGTTGAATTAAATAAATCATAGGCTTAAGGGTTACAAATTAAATCTGTAAAAATATGTTCAAAAGAATTAGTCACATATTGCTATACAAAAAATAAATATAATATAAGTACCAATGCACTAATAAAACATGATACCATATCAAATATAGTAATTTAGCTATTATTGCATTCACTATTATTCAACTCATGATTCGTATTTGTATATACTTTTATAACATCAGATGGGAAGATATGTTTAGAATTTTCTTTTATAAATCCAACCAATCTGATTAAAAATACATGTTTTTAGAGATAAATTGAACATTTAGATTCGAAACGATCTCAACAACCCTGATAATTACAAACACAACATAAAACATACACAATGCTATTTGGTAATTGAATGTCAATATCTTCAACAATTGCAATAATCCATGTGGGAGTGCTTCCCATTTCTTCCACCTTTCTAGTGGAATCCAACTCCTCACTAGCTAGACCATATTATTAGCCCCAATTCCTCCCCTTGGCTTTGTTTGCTTTAAAATTGCTTTGGTGGGTGGTGGGGTTTATTAATTATTTTACTTTCCAAAACCCTAAATAATAATTAAAATTTGAGAAATTGGATTCATTAATTCATTTCCCAATATCTCTTTCTATGTCCCTTTCTTCCCCCACAAATTGCTCCCTAGCTACATATGTCTTTTTGTAACCAATGAGTAGTCCCATTGTAGGTAAGTTTTACAAATGTTAAAAATAAAATAAAATAAAATGATGTATATCTTTTATCCATGAACAAGTATAAGTGAAGAATTTAGTAAACCTTAATTCAATGGTGGGGCTTCCATTAATTCATATTGATACATCAACTCAAGTCTTTTTCTTATTGCTCTAAACACACATTTTCAAATTAGAAAAATATCTAATCATTATAAATTTGAGAAAACCATTACTATGAACTTTGTATGACAGAACACCACCTTGACATGACAACAAAGTTTAAAACCCCAAAGCTGAATATATGGGTGGAAAATAAACACTAGACAAATTGTAATTTAAAATAAAAATAGATGTTTCTATTTATCTGGCAGAATTATGAATGGGCCAATTCAGACCACCGCTAAGGTCATTTGGCTTTCGATTAATGAAATTTCAAGTAAAATTATCGACAATAAAATTCTCCATATTATTTTGCACGAACTGCTTTAAAATTAACCATAAACTTAATTTTTTTCCCAGAATTCTATACCATCCTAGTTCTTTATACAGAACCTGACTATGTTTTCATAATAAAAATGACTTCTTATACAGACTGCTTCGCAGTAAAAAAATAATGCTTTATTTTGTGTTAGTAGAAAAAAACAAAATGAATAAGAAAACGGGTTGCATTAGTAGAAAACAAGCTAAATTATTAAGATGCGGATTGCATAAAGTATTATAGATGTGATAGATCAACTTCTATAAAATACAAGGACTATATGGGTAATGTTTTGGTATTCCTAGGGTATCGGTACATTCTACATTAAAAATCTCACATTTTGAAGGTTTATGGCGACGGAAGTGCCGGTGAATGGCCGCGGAAGTGCCGGTAGATGGCGGCGGAAGTGCCGAAGGATGGCGGCGGAAGTGTCAGTGGAGTGGATGGTGGTGATAGTGCCGGCGGATGACCGAAAAAACGCCGACAAATTTTTCGATGACTGGAAAAAATGACGGGAAATTTTTCGATGACTGGAAAAAATATCTGGAAACAGTGCTGGCAAATTTTCAGTTGCCATACGTTTTGGAAACTCCTAATCTAATTTTCAAAGTAACGCTTAAAGTTGCTAGAGTGTCATCCATAGCTTGTATATTTCAAATTACCACAAAGTTTTTTACATTTAAAATTATAAAGGAATTAGAGACAAATACAACTTTATATATACAAAACTCAAATTTTATCCAAACACCACAATTTAGTATTAGAAATACCAAATACAAATTCCAAATTTATGATAAGTAAATTCAGATAGGCCCTTTGTCTGGGAAAAGGGGGTATGCTGGCGGTTTAGCAGTCCAGAACTGAGGCAGGTATATATTTGAGGAAACAGACAAAAAAATAAAATTATTAATACCCATTTTTAATTAATTTGAAGTAATATAAACCCAAATCTGAAGATCCACATTAGTTTACTTGAGTCCCAATCAGATCTGGATTCGTTGATTTTGATGCTTATAAAGTAATGGCTTCATTAAGCAGCCTATAATTAACCACAAACCTTTCGGCACAAAAATTAAACAAAGTTAAATATTTAGTCTAAGTACCCTTATAGACCATTAGCCTACGGGCACATCACCTACTAATGTAGCTATTATTTTAACTCTTGAGGTTGGGGGAATTGTGTGGCGTACATTCTGAGTTGAGAGAATTTGTTATTACGAGATGGTTTGAATGTCTAATTTGAAATAGAAGAAATTTAAAATAATGAGAGATTTGAAATAGAAATTTGTTTGATAGAGTTTGTTATTTTGGAAAGAGATTGTTTGGATGACTGATTTATTGATAATTTTAAATGTAATTATTATAAAAAAATTAAAAAATTAAAACATCCAAATTTATTTATTTATGATCATATCAACTATAAAAAAATAACAAATATATTTAATTAAAATTCTTAAATCTCCTCTTTTTTCTAAAATTTCTATCTTTTTAGGTGATTTGAGTTCGCTCGTGAAATTCTCTCATGCCCATCAGATGATCCAAAGCTCAGTTGCCAAGTGTGCGGATCCTGGCATCTTGCATTGTGTGATGTTTCATTCGTTATAAGATAACCCTTTTGCAAAGAATTTTCTAGTTAAGAATCCCCGTGAAATCTTTTTTAGTCATTTTGTGTTTTAAGGTTTTAAGTGTTAATGAGTACTATAAAATTAATTTGAATTATTTTTCAATAATTTGATTTATTGGAATATAAGTATTCATGTCACGGTTTTATAGCCTGAAAAGATTGAGAGGTATTTATTTCGAATTCCAGTAGCCCCCATTCATGCATATGACTTACCACGTGAAATTATGCAAACCTCAGTTTGATATGATGAGAGCTACTATTTTAGAGGGACATATTAATGAATACTATAAAACCAATCTAAACCATCTCCTAACAACTCAAGTTATTAAATGTAACTATTCATAACATCAGTAAATAATGAAGAAAGATAATATTTGAATTCATAATATCTATTACCCACAAAATCAACCGATTCAATTACTCGGTGGTTTTGGCTTACTTGTGTCTTTATGGGTGGTTTAAAAGATAGGCAACTATATATGCAAGCCTAGGTATTAGGCCAAATCAAACAAATGATTTTTAATCATTCCACAATTATGTTGCACATAATGATTGTCCTTATACTCTTAATCAAAGACTAACAAGTTCATTTCCATAATCTAAGAGAAGGTGTGCCAATTATATGTCAAGACAACTAGGACTTCAATACAACATTTTGTATGGGGTTGTGGTTAGGGCATGCAACCAGAGATTATTCCAACATCATGGTGGCCACAATTATTGATCTATGTATGATTTCAAAAAACCATTCAAGTCTTAATTAATTCATGTTCCCAATCTTGTGGCATGAGTGAAATGATTGGATTGACTAGCTAGCTCACGATCACATTTCCTTATCATTTCTTCTTCGTATTAGAACCAACAGAGATGCTGATTATGTGGAAAAACAAGTACGGTACATGATTGGATCCATCGTATTATCATTATTTCGAGCTTTTTATTAGACAAGCCTTTTATAAGACTCTTCTCTGTATGGATGAAAGTAAGAATTTGAAATAATCAGTACAAATTAGATTAAACCCATCCTTTTGTGTTATCATACACTTCAAAGGGAAACTCTTTTGACTCAGCATCAATGTTCATTAGAAATGACATAAATAACTATGAGGAAAAGAACAAAATCAAATGACAAGGAAGATGGAGGGGACTAATGAATAATGATTTGTGCTTATTTACTCATAGGGGTGTGGTCTCTCCTCCAACATCACTACCAAATCTACAACTAACCAATCATAAAGTTATGAAATGATCTTATCCCCAAAATGAATGATTTGTCGTTTAAGCTATGTCGACATGATTCTGTGTAATAAGATGTTTTTGAAAACCATGTTCTTTAAATATTACTAGATCTAAAATTATAAAAAAAAATTATTAGTATATTAGATTGTTGAAACAACGGCGGAATCAGGATTGCAGAAAATCCTATGCGAGGCTTAAAGTTAAAAATTTAAGTTTTTTAGGATCCTTTATAGAGTTTTTTTGGTTACTACGAAATCATGTGATCCTGAGTCAATGGTACGGGTTGGTCTAACCCCAATTTCGCCATTGTGTTTAAAGCGGTAATATCATTAAACGTGTTTATGAACTGAAATTTTCCAATATACAAATAATATATGGTATGAATATCATGAACCAATGAGATAATAAAGGCAATTACATCATATTATTTTTAGGAAAAAGACATTGCAAATTCCACATTCTATTTCATTTTCCAACATTATCATACGTGGACAATCTGTTTTTTTTTTCTCATAAAAAAATATTTCTAAGTAAATTCCTTTTTACATGTATTGCAGGTATTAACATGTCCTTTAGCCATAAATTCAAGATCTCAAACAAAATTTACATGTTGGTAATAAAGACAAAAGATACCATGGAATAAGATTGTAGTTTGTATATGGGATGGAATCAGTTATACCTTTTTGATTGTGAGCTTTCTGCTTGCTCCATTGCAGACTCTTTGGGAGGGCCACAAATTTAGGGCACCCTATCAATAATTGCAAAGAAAACAAAACTTAGAATGGTTGGTCTTAAGATTAGGGTTTGTGATGTTTAAACAACGAATATGTTGTGCTATCTTCTTTTAATTGAAATCGAAATATCAATATTTCACTTACTTGAAATATTATGATCAATTTCCTAACTCGAAGTGTTTGTCGGACCTGAGAAAATGACCGCTCGTAAGGTATTTTTATGTACACAAGCAAATCAAGTATCTGTCCTTATAGTTAATGAGTATGATGAGCAGACGACTTAGGGTTTAGCATGTCTTAAGCTAATATGTCAAAATACAAATTGAGTGTATGTAAAGAAAAGATTATCAATATGAAGACTGAGATCAAGGCCAACCCATATATATATTGGCTTAAGACGAATGAAGACACGTATGAATTATGATCATGAGAGATTCTTCTAGTAAATCGAGCATCTGGTCTTACAATTAATGAGCATGATGAATGACTTAAGGTTTAACATGTTTTAAGTATGCATGTCAAAATGAAATAGAGTGAATGTAAAAAATCGGATTCGGATCTAGATATAAAGAATGAGATTTAGTCGAATGTGGTCCCTATACCAGGTCCACCCAAATATATATATTGGCTTAATTAGAATGAAGACACGTGCGAATACGGTCATCAGAGATTTTCTTAATGAATCAAGAATACCACAAAATTCAGAATATGAGAGCATAAAGATGCAATGAATAATTGGTTGAGAAGGTCGCAACCTCTGAAAACATGTCCCCATGCCTTTTATTATAAGACCATGAATGTGGCCTCCAAGAGATTTTGATGTTATTTTCATAGTACATGGGGGAGCATCTGGTCCTCCATAATTGTTTGTTGGTCCTCCATATTTATTACACTATAGTATGTATGTGCATTTTGGAATATGGGGGTGGATTGGTGCCCATTCGTGCTTACAACATCACAAACAACCAAATCCCATGTTCTAGCCCAACCAACTTTCTTTTGGCAACTACAATGATTGATCTATTAATCATTCACCTGAGTTCCATTTGAGACAAACCATTAGTGTTGGATTCATTTGTTATATCACACTGTCTTTTGTTCTTGTTGTTTGGAACAACCATTAAACAGGTTACAGAGACATAGAAATGAACTCTTTTTTCAAGACCTTCTGAAGTCCTTTGCTGACATTGCAACCAAGGTTAGAGGCCCTTTCCGGTGAGTGTCGATTGACGGGCAAGCAACTAAAAGACGAGTGTGGTAAATTAGCTTGCGAGTATTTAAAATAGTGGCAAACTTTTTCTCATCAATACCAGGAAAGTCTCCTCCCCTTAACCTAGTTTTTCGAAAGAAAATGTCGTATACAACCCGAAATTCGGTATGTGGAATACAATTTTTGTAACCTAGTTAAATTGAGTGTGAAAATTCAAAATATAATAATCAATTTGTGTAGCTCAAGCAAGGAGGAGATGAACATAGAAATTCAAACCTTGTTTGCCCTTCATATATAATATAGATATCACATCTAACCATTTTGGCTAGTTACAAAATTTACAAAAGGCCATTTAACTAAAGGCATAGACAAAACACAAATTGGCTTCATCATCCCTTTTCTTTTTTCTTTTTTTTTTTTGCACCTCCACCCATATTTCCTTCAAAATGGAATATAAAATAGGAAGAAAATTACAAGGAGAAAAAAAAAGACTAATATTCTCCCATCCCTAGTTATATTTCTTGTCCACCTCCCCAAGACCAAGGTTTAGGGTTGAGATGTACATTTATCAATGCTTACGCGATTGTACTGTGCCGATAGGTTATATCGATTTTATACGGAAAATCGAATCAATAATATTGTTAAGAGGATGATACTTTAAGAATCTACATCCTGGACTTCCTTTGGAAATCCAGCCTTTTCCAGTCTACCAATCTTTGCAAGAAGTCCATAACCTGAAAGGAATAATTCCCAAAAATTTCATAATCATTTAACTTTTGTCATATTACGCTAAAAATTGATAAGTAATTATTGAATTGTCTTTTTTTTACCTCAGTGGGTTCTTGTAGGGCATAAGAAGCATTAGTTTCCTTTGGAACTTTGGACACCAGAATCCCAAATCCTTGCTCTCTTTCTTTTAATACCTTAAATGCATCCTCGTCTGTCCGATCATCTCCGATATAAATGGGAAAAACATCGTTACAATTGGCAAATCCTGAAAAAAAAAACAACATTTTGTATTGTTATTAATTTTATAATTTTAGTTAAGAAGAACATTAGACCACCTAACTACAAGTGATTAGTTAAAGTACTTCCATAATTTTTAATAATGTCAAGTGGGAATAAGGTGAGATCACTTTCTTGACGGTTGATACTTTACAAAAAGAGATTTTTTAAGAAAACATAACCCAAAAATATAATTAATTAAAAAATTAAAGAATTTGAGAACTAACCCAAAGACTCCAACAAAAATTCAAGAGCCTTTCCTTTGTCCCACTTGATGGTTGGTCGGATTTCCAACACCTGTAAACAAAAACAAAAAAAAAAAACTAAACTGTTAATCTTCGATTCATCAGCTAGATTTCTGCTACGAATTTATGAGATTTGTAGCATCACCGATGTACCTTTCGTCCGTGCGAGAGTCTAAGCTTCGGGTACTTCTTCAAAACTGACTTAACGGCTTCCGCCACCTCGCCCCACCTCTTCTCCTCGACACACCGGAAATGGACCGAAACGCAAAACTTGTTGTTCTCAACTTTCGCTCCGGGCGTCGACTTGGTTTTCTCGATCAGCTCCTTGAACACTTCGTCGATCATGGGGAGAAACTCACTTGCTGGTTGGCAGATCACCGGCTCGTCTCCTTTCGTGTACTTAGACCCCTTCTTCGGCCCCTTGATGTCCATTCCGTGGCTTCCGGCATAGTAGAGCTCGGCCAACCTTACGAAGTTGTACACCTGTACAACAATATAGATATAGTTAGTGTCACTGGTTCGACCACAAATACGATTTCAACCAAAATCGGTTTGTTCGGTTAATTAAATGAATAATTAATGTACCTTGTCTCTGCATCTTCCACTAACTATGGCAGTAGGAAAGCATCTAGCCAGTCTTCTAACCGTAGTTCTCATCTGCATACCCAGAAAAAAAACAGAGCTTTTTAATATTTATAATTTTGTATTCACAAATTAATACAAAAAAAAACTATTGTGCTCTGTTTTTCTGATTATATCAATGGCGGACCTTCTTGGACATGAAAGCTCGATCAGGATCATCGACAATGGGGGAAAGAGTTCCATCGTAGTCCAGAAACATCACAATCTGCTTCCCTTGCGAAGCTTCGATAATCTCGTCGAAAGACTCCAGAGCCGACGGCAGATGAAGAAACTGCTCCTTCCATTGAAAACCCTGCTGCTGCTCTTCAGATTTCGAATTCGACCTCAGACGGGTTGGGGAGGAAGCCCTCATCGAATCGACCCACGAATTGATCCTCGCTCCTCCACCACCGTTGATTTCGAGATTCTCCAGCAAGAGCTTCTTCTTCGTCCCACTAGAAATCGAGACGTACCCGCCGGCGGTGGGAGGCTTCTGGACGGCGGCGGCGGCAGGGAAGATTGTCGAATCCGAGATTCGAACCAGAGGAGGCAGCTTGATCCCGGATTTCGGGTCGGATACTACCACATTTTGATTCGTCATGAATCTCTCTTACAAGTTAAACCCTGTATGGCTTAAAGATCGAATCTTTTTGCACTGGAAAAACAGAGTGGTGAAAAAACAGAGTGTTGGGTTTGTTTTGCTTTCTTCTGTAAGGTGCCCAGAGAGGGAAAAAACCAGTGGGGCTTGGAAGAAAGAGATAGAGAATCAGAGAATGGGAGAGACTGAGAGATTGAGAGAGAAAGAGAGAGTGGGAAATTGTGGGGTTTGGGTAAGGAATGAAGATGAAGGTGGGTGGGGGGTTTTATAGCTGCGGCATAATCACTAACCGACGAAAAATCATGAGTCAATTTGGTCCACCCAGCTGAACCAAACCGCCCCTTCTTTCTGTGGGACCGACCATAGGTCGACTCGCATTGTTGCATCCAGTCATACATTACTTGGATTGTCTGTTCCGGCTGGATGGATGATTCCAGTCCGGTTTCGATACTGAGAGGTAAATAAGTCGAGCTGTGGATGGTTGTTTGTGTTTTATCCGTGTGTTATTATTTATTAGTGTGTTATATTAATCCTTATACATAGGTACGTATAATATGCAAATATCATATGTATGTTGTGTGTGGTGTCGAATGAAAGAGATGCATTGATATAATATTAAGATTAATCTCTCATCCAACTTTTGTTGGAATTAATAACGGGGTCTGCGGTTAAGATTTTTAGGTTTTGAGTATGACATTTCAAATTACATTCAAGCTAAACCTTGGTTCATCTTCAGGATAGGAAAATGTTAAACTGGGCGACGATATTTTCATCATAAGACCATCTCTCATCAAGACTTTTTAAAGTTGGCCCAACGTAGAAGCTCACCAAGAATAGAAATGAGAAAATTAAGTACTTCATTCTACCAATCACAAAATAACTATTAAAAAAATCATCGATCGATTGAAAAGATGACAATCAAATTCACTATTTCTGATTTCCATATAAAATTGTTCTAATAATAAAGTTGTGTGTTGATGATTCAGATTCGATTCAAATCTAACACCTCCCTCCTCAGGTGCCCAACCACTTTATAACAAGAATAAGAATTATTGAGTCATTTTCCAAAGTTTATTTTACTTTTTGGTTAAAATGCTCCAAACTTAGTTAACATACGATCATGTGTCTTTATTTTTTTCTAAGTCCAATTACCAACTTGTGGTCAAAGCATGATTTAAATAAGCACAATGAGGTTAATTAAAATTTTATTCTTTGGATGATTCCTGACCAAACATAAAATCTTCTTTGGATGGTTTAAGATATTTGGGGATACGGATCTATGCCACGTGGTTAATACGCCCCCATCAACTAATTATCTGCCCTTTTCAAATTGCAACTAATAATTCAATAAGATAAAGCATTGTTGTTTCGTATATAATAGTCACGGAATAGTATTGGTGATTGCGTTATATATTGATAATTTATGAGGTTTTGGATTCAAATATAATACACGAAATGTCTTTATTCATACCTCTATATCTTCTTTATATCTTCTTTAAGCTTATGGACGGGTTTGCGGGGTTATATTTCTTCAATTTTGATAAATATAATGAAAATAATATTCATAAAAAACAATATCTTTTTTTATAATTTTCTCGTAATTA
The DNA here is from genome assembly GCA_030674075.2 of Linum usitatissimum. NCBI lineage: Eukaryota > Viridiplantae > Streptophyta > Magnoliopsida > Malpighiales > Linaceae > Linum > Linum usitatissimum. Next base: position 1,600,813 of record JAUJYP020001410.1, on the reverse strand, counting down.
GTTATTGCATTTGACTTTGAATAATCTGTTTCCATCGATTAATCCAGGATTTTCTATGTTGAAAATGGGCTTCTTGCGACATGCATATTATGATATTATAATTAATTTGCGCGGTCTAGAATTACCCTTCTTGTAATTCATCCATCTTCTAAAATCTGAATGTCGGAAATTATTGCGATCATTCTCAGCCGTCCCCATTATTCACATTCGACCCGTGAAGGTCTTTTTTATCCCGATTTTTCTCCCGCATTATTTAAATTTTCGTTATGTTTATCGTTTGTAATGTTTTTCTCTCTATCTTATGTAACAAGACGGGTACCTTTAACAAAAAAAATATTTAGAAATAATAAAATAAAAGCCATGCAAGATTTTTAATCTATCAATGTAGTCCCAAAGCGATACGACCTATATTCATGTCGAACAACTGTACTGAATGGATTGATATGCAACCAATACATGTTTAACAACCGGATTGATATTTGATTATAACCTTAAAAAAATAATATTTGAATTGATTATTTTCCCAATCACTGAACTTAGACCTTTTAGCCCCGCAAGTCATTAAATTTCAAAACATCTCCAAATAGATAGTTACTATTAATCGACAAGTAATTAACCGTAAAGAATGAAATACTATCATGAATGAAAACTTAAGAACACATAACACATAAATTTGTTAATCAATTCCTTTGCAATAGCAGTACGTATTGGGTTGTTGCTAAGCCAGGAATATCGACTATTATATATATTGCGATGATCATGATTAAAATAACCAGAAATATTATAAACGAGTTATCGGATTATCTCTAATATTCTACTGAACAAATTGATAATGGCAACTCATTGGCAAAAAAATCACAAAATAACAACGCAAAATACCCAACTTGACATAAAAATGTGTGAAAACCACCAAAGAGTGTGATGCACAGTATTCTATTCAAAGCTACACTTTTTATATACATGCCGGTCCGTAAACCTTTATGGAGTTCAGGGAGACTATGTGCTAAAAGGAACCAAAATGCGAGCTCTTGCACCTTTTTTTCCAATTATGGCCCACTTTTTTGTACCTTGAACGTTCATTGCTCTGTTATCCATCAATTTTAAGTTCATCGGACTCCATGGCCCAATAGTACTGACTTCCGTTCAAGTCTATTATATCAACTCCCCCGTGCGGCCCTAGCATGTAATACTAGCAAACTGTTGAATCAAGCCACCTTTTAAAGAAAATGGACGGACTTTGGATAGAAGTAATTGATCGTCGATTATAACTCATCTAAACATAGATGATCGTTTAGATATTTTATGAAGTTCAATGACTTGCCTATTAAAAGGAAAAAATTCAGTGACCGTAAGAGTAATCACGCGATGGTAAGTTTATTTATCTATAATAATTGTTATGGCTCTAATCTGCTAATCAACGCAACTTTCACTTGATTATAATATATACATGTTTGTTTTCCTCGTATTAATCGACCCTAATTCTGCTCTTGTTAATTAACATAGTTTTCCACTAAATCTAGACAACATAAAACGACAGGCTACTTCACGTCGTTCTCACATAATAATCATATAAATAAATAAAAAGACCCATTAAATCAGTAAAAAATGTACCTAGTTTTTTTGATAAAAAATTCAGGCGCTAGGTCCTAATCATCAATAAAAATAGCTAACTGAATTCTTGTTGACAAAGAATAGTTAGAACTTAGTTTGGCATGATCGCTGATATTTAGAGGAATTTTCAAATAATTTGTTAGAAATTACGAAATTAACGTGTTCATTGTGAATGACAGTGTGAAGTGTAGTTTTATTCAGGAGGTACTAATATTTCTTCTTAATGTTGTTTCGATAGGGAAATTTCTATTTATTTATTTTTAACTTTATATTATGAAATATCATTGTGTGTTTCCATATAACATCGAGTACTTATGTTTGAGATGTATAAACATATAAAAAGCAAGAGTGAAAAGATACATCACCCTGGATTGAAGATACTATTCCGTCGAAGGCCACAATGTCTACCGTTACCCCATTCATAGAATTGGACACTACAACTATGACCCTTAGCTTGAAATATTCATGTATGGAAACCTCAACCCGAAATTGAAAAAAACTCAACCCACAAACAAAATCAATTGAACCCTGCATCTTTCTAAATTAAAGAAGTTTAGCACCATTCATCAAACAAGCCAACCAAATTCAACACTATATACAAACCAAATTATTAAGTTTATCTCAGAATACCAAATATTCCACAAATAAAATTCGTGTTTTTTACTATTTTTGCGTAGTACCAAACGAGCCCTTATTAGAAAACCATCAAATTTCTCAAAATTTTCCATCTTTGGAAATTGGGACTTAAAAACCTCTGTGGGTTGGCGGTGTTAGAACACAGTAACACGTGTCTGTAGTGCACAGGGGACCATGCATTTCCTTAAATAGCAATTTGGTCACCAATCATTTGGAGTCGCCCATTGTAATACTTTAAATCCCATTATGAAACATTGAAACTACCAGCCGCTTTTTATTTAACAAATCCCCCCCAATAGAATAGAATAACCCAACCTATAATAGTTCTGTGGGAATTCCACAAAACCAGCAGCACTTACAGTACTAGTACACTACGTCTCTTTCTATATTTCACTTTTCATAATTGCTTTAATTAGTGTGTTCTCTCCCATTGTCCAGTAGTGTTCGAATTAAAGAGAGTTTGGTTGACCAATAAAATGATTCGACATAAAGAATCAGATGAATTGTTGAACGACGAGTTTCCTAGAGTGTTCGATTCGTGCAAGAATACACGTACAAGAGAGTCAATATATATGACTATGAGAGTAAAAGGGATAATGTGTATATAAGTTAAGTGAGAGTTGGAGATAGAGAAATACTTGAGGTGGCACGAAAGCGAATGAGACCTAAGGTGGTTAGTTTGCTATTGTTTTCAGAACCTTAGGAATTTTGGGCGGATAGGATAGGTCCATATTGTATATATGTCCCGTAATAAATAAAAGAAATTATTTTATTTTATTGTCTTCTGAGAATTCTGTTTGGATCGCTGTGTATTATTAAGTGTGGGTAGACTCTGATTGAATCAAGCACTTGGTGATGAAGGGTTAGGGCTTGAGCATTCCCTTTCAGGGATTTTGTCTAAGCCTAGATAGATTGAGCTGATGCATCCGACTGTATCTTTTCTTTTTGTCGAAAGAATCGTATACCTTTTTGTGCATCTTTCTTCATTATAGTACTAATCAATTATTATTTACAAAAAAAAAGTATCCAAATTAAAAAAAATGTGATGATGGCCACCATGTAATTAGTGTTGATTATGAATTAATTATCCATATTCTATCACGGGAAAGATCGAGGAAACAACCAAACCGAAAATCATCAACTCACACTTATAAGGAACACTTTTCAAATGTATATTGGTCGTAATTAGCTTCAAAGGCTAATAATTAAATGTTAAATTGATGGCTTTTTGGATCATTATATTATATTATTATAGTAATTATACCAATCACCAAAAGTAAATTAAATTAAATCAACGAATTAGATTTAGATTTGGAGCATATTAATGATTTGCATCGTACACGGTGGAGAGGTTGTTCTACATAGTTAGGTATACGATACGAGGAATCGTTTTAATTAGGCGGCATTATCTAGGGTTTCCATGTGTTATATTCTATTCGATTTCTTTTTTCTATATATTCTATCCGTAACTCGAATTGCTAGACGTTATAATGAATGATCTTCTATTCAAAGCACGAATCAAAACTATTGACGGATAATACCACTAATGTTTTGGTAACAGTCTGAGATTAAATCGACCGACGATACGGAGCATCATGCGGAATGTCTCGACCAAAACTTGCACTAAAAGAGATCGACATAGCCGCATAACATAGAAGAACGGCCTATACCAACTTACAGAAGTACCCAACCAAACCAACCCCATAAAAAATAATACGGTTTAAGTAAAGAATCAATTCGAACGGGTCGAAGTGATCCCGACCTATGTTAACACCTTTTGGAAATCCAACTCAAAAGAACATGTCTACTAGACCACATGCTTGCTACACCATTGGTTAATTACTTGGACACTTGTTAGGTATGCTATTGAACTTCTTTATTTTTCACGTATATACCATATCCTAATATATTATGCTCATAAGAACAAATCTTAAAGATGTTGTGTTTTTTGTGTGTGATTCTATTCATGTATCTAACTTGTCTTGGAGCTCCAAGCATGTGTAACTAATGAATCATATATCACACAGCAGTCGTCATTCTATGCGTAAAGTAGGATTAATTATGACTAATTACTCCACCTTTGTCTTTGTTAATTAATATTCGTATTCCCTAGCTCACAAGGATTATTTGATGTAACTTTATTCTAGAAAGTCATTGACATGCATGGTTAATCATTGACACATATGTTAGGTTGGTGCGTGATTTTAGTTTTTTTGTCAACTTTTTTGTCAATTGAATTGGCGGTCTTAATTTGCGCGGGAGTGTAAAAAACCGACAAACTCGAAATCGGTTAGAGCAAGGACAAGAAATTTGAGAAAATGATCACGAATTGTAGTTTAAGATAGAGAAAAATAAGAAGTAGCATTTTACAGAGAGGATTATATATACCATCGGCCTTTATCACGATAGTTTGAGACAATATATTTGTACACTTTAGAAACAAGTACATAATGACGGGACTCACGTCCCATATGCGTTAGGGTACTCTATGCATGCACGACCTTCCCGTCTTGTTTGGATCGCGATAAGGCTAATAAGATTCAATTAAATTCATCTAAATGAGTCATACGATTTAATTAAATTCATCTAAATGTGTCATAAGATTCAATTAAGCACGTGCACAATTTCAATGTTAGTTCATCTTAGTACGTAATAATTATTTTTCCAACATGATTCCTTAATTATAGAATCTCCCTTAATTACTAGTAAAATTAGCTAGGTACGTGGAAAGGCTAATTGAGAAGATTTCTAGCTTGATTCATCAAAGAGTCGGCTAGTGCATCAAGTAACCAATTAAAGAGTTAAAAGTTTGTTCTTAAAAGCTTAAACTTGTTAAATAAAGAATTAAACGTGGTGAAATGTTACATGTGGTCGTGTGTTATGTATTTGATGTTTTCTACTCTTTCTCTTCTATCTCGATCGGTTGGTTTTATGATTTTTATTAAATGAGTTCGCATATATTTTTTTCTCTCTCGATCTTTCAGATTTTTCCATTTTTTTATTAGGATCTCCATATCAGAAACTTTTGTCATGAGGTGTTGTCCGCATAAATAAGCGTTTGCTTCTAGCCCACGATTCTGATCTCCCTCCTCCTTGGTTTCACCCTTATATATGTGTCGGTGATTCAAAGACGTCGAAGGTTTTGTCCTATGTTACTTCATCGTTGTAATTTGCTTCGCAAGACTATACATTAATGTTCGTGTTAGAGACAACCAATTAGTTTAGTTGCTCTTAATTGGTTGATTAATTTTATATTAGGGATGTCATTTTCAAAGATTCTTTTTTTTAGAAATACAGACTTGTGTCGTCCTATTTTTTATTCGAAATAAATCGGAGAAAAAATACCCATCAATTTTCAAAGATTCTCAAATTTGACTACTCACCCAACACAACACAACACAAATTCTCCAAACCCTTTGATTCTTTCTTCACCCAACTACTACTCTGAAATTTTGAATTACTTTATTGAATGACGAAACAACGTGAAACAAACCCAACATAAACAAATACTACATAGCTAGTCACAAAACCAGATTTCCTTTGCTTGGTTCACAAGGAACTGAAAACCTCGGCTATTATATACATGTCTTTTTGAATTGATCGAGGAAGACACGAGTACTAAAACAATGCAACTTGTTTGAATTTTCCAGTGGCTTTCCCTTGCAAGGAATAAAGTTTTAAAAAGAACAAACGAGGGAGCATGTTTAGAATCAGGCAAAACAGGGTACCAAAATTTTCAGGACGATCTTGAACTGTTAAATTTCATAAATTTTATATCTAACGGATGGTATAAAAAAATATGAAAAGTTTTTTCAATAAAAATTATTTAATTTATTATTTGTTTCGGTTTGAGTTTGGGTTTTGGATTTAGTATTGGGATTTTGGTTCGATTTTTGGTTTTGGATTTTAAATTTTGGGTTTTAGATTTTAGTTTTGAATTTTTAGGTTTAGGGTTTAGAGTATTAGGTTTTCAATTTTGGATTTTAGATTTTGGGTTTGGATTTTAGCTTTTGGATTTTTAGGTTTAGGGTATAAAGTATTGTGTTTTCAGTTTTGAATTTTAAATTTTGAGTTTCACATTTAGATTATTAGAAATACCGAAAATGCCAAAAATTTGAAAATAAAATAAAAATATTTCAGAATTACCAAAAATGCTCCATAATTAAAAATCTTAAAAATTCTGAAACTTTTTTGTCAGAATTTAAAACTGCTTTTACAAAAAAGCGAGAGAGAATATTCTGTATTAATTTTGTATATGTTTTTCTTTTGCAACATTGACTAAGTGGGTATGTAGATCTGAATTTTTTTAATTTTTTCGTTGAAATTAGACTTTGTTTTTTGCTTGTAAAATATTGGGAGAATCAATATACCCATATAATTGGTTCACACTTCACATTAGTTTTTGATTGGAGGGGAAGATCCTTTAGGATTATGCTTCTCACTTAATCCTAGCTCCCAAGTCAAAACAACCCTGCGTTTTTTATTCCTTTGATTTTAGCAATCTTCATATTTTTATAGTACTATTGTAATGTTCTTTGGAAATTAAAGTAGTAATGTGATTGGAATGGTCTATGTTCTTTGAAAAAATATTACAATTTTATCAAGAATTTTTAACCATCCTGATTTCGCTATTGTGTACTGTCAAGTATTAACACCTTAAAATAACGATATATTTCCTCTTCAACCATCACACAATATGAACAAATCTCATTCCTCTTCAACTAGCCACTGTAGAATGTACCACGTACCATTTGGTGGAATCAGGAGTACTAAGCGAATCTAACCCATCGATCAAGATTTAATGGTGTGAAAATACTGAAAAGATCTTAAATTTTTATAAACTAACTCAAAATTTAACATTTTAATCATTTTGATTCCGCTATTGCTTACCATCAAACCTCTTAAAACAACCATGCATTCCTTTGGAACCGGCACACAATATGAACAAATCCCATTCACCAAACCAAGAAAATTGAACTGAAAATTACTCTCAAACATCAATCCCACGTAACATCAGAGCACATGCAATATCACTTTTGACCAAATGGGGTAAAACCAAAAACTGAGTCGAACCAATAATTTGGGTTTGTTTACTTTGGTCGATGGGGGTCATGACACGTACTTCACGCGTGCTCATGCCATTTTGACTTTGGTGTCCGACGGTCAAAGACGAGAAGTCTGATTTCACTATCTCTACTTGACCGGTATGGTAATGTAACCGGTTTAACCATAAACCAATTGATTACCAAACCACAATAATCTCAAAGATTTGTACAAACGAATTCGTGATATTATATCACATTAAATGGATTCTCATAGCTTTATATATGTATTGTTAGCTCACCAATCCAACCTAACTTGTTTAAGAAATTGATTTCTTATGATTCTGTCACGATTGTTCCGAGTGGACAATACAAATATTGGATTTATAAGTACTGAGTTTGAGTTGTATCGCCCGTTTCAGATATGTATGAATTTTCTTCATAAATAAAATGATTGAAGGTTTTAAGTTTATGGATGGCATATATTGTTCGAGTGATGGAGTGTTCGACTGTGAGCTCCCTTTGAATTTATACAGTTTGGCTTCTCTATAATCTGGTGATGGACAGTATAACTTTATCGATCCTGGCTATCATGGCCATCAATTGAGGGGATCAACCAAAATCTTGTCGCATATGTCATCAAGCAGTGACATATCTGTAATATAATTTAGTGATCGTCAAAATAATTTCACAGTTATCTCGACAACACAAATATCGTATGTGTCAAAGGATTCCTCTCGTTATACTTTTACTCAAACTTATCAACACGGTCTATACTTAAAAATTTGAGAAAGGTATCTAATTATCCTATTGATTCAATTAAAACTAAGAATTAAGGTTTGGTCAAAAGGAGAAAACAAGTTCTTGGAAGGGATGATTCATCAAACTCAACTTCCTAATACTAGTCGGATTGAGCACGATTCCTCTTATCACTCGTATGAATCTGCGGCACAATCATGACGCGGATTACCACTACTAACTTCCCAATCAAGGTTGGAATAACCTCAATAGGCTAACCAGTAATGAACACCGAGAAGTCCTACAAAGTGATAAGGTGTTCTTTAAGAATTAAAGGAAAATCACAAGTAATTGAAATTAGTGTTAACTTGGTCCATCAACCCCTAAACCACTGACAATTACACTCAACTTGGTCCATTAGGTGCAAACCCGAGTGCTCGTCAATTACCCGATGAACAACCATTAAAACCAAAAGAAGCACAAAAGATAGAATCGAGCTATTGGCTTACTCCACCGATAACTTTCTTCTATCTTAGATTTTTAATCATATATATGAATTCCATAATCAATCAAATAAAGTATTTCATAGAATTGACCTAATTTAAGTCGTAACAAGAATAAGGTTGAAAAGCCAACAATCAAAGCAATATTTCATTCAATTCCAAATATCCAACAATCGTCGACCCTGTACTTTTAGGGAGAGTATCATGGCTCAAATCCTATATCCCAACCAAAAACTCTAAGGATTGAGCTACTCATAACTCTAGAAGAAGAGAAAATAGAAAAAGACCTAACCACCATCTTGATGAAAAGATAATGAATCAGACTTGAATCAATCTTCACTTTTGATCTTCTAGCTTCAATCCTAGTTTCAATCTTCAATGGGGACTCTTTATGATCTTTAATCGGACTTTTAGGGATGGAAATATAGTGTTTTTGCATAGGAAAGTCGGGGGAAAATCGAAGGAATTGCAGCCTGAGGGCCTGCACAGGGTGCACAGATGCACGACGTGCAATCCTACTTCTTCATCAATTCTTGCACTGTCCTTCTGTTCAAGCTCTAACCGTACTCTATTCCGCGGCCATAGCCTTATAGTCAGACCACATGTGTCTAAAGTACACGTGGATAACAAATACTACAAAGAAACACATCAAATGGACCGAAACGTTCCAAGTGAACGGGTGTAGACATACAATGCCAAAACGTAAAATCACATTAAATTAAAGCACAAACAAATTAATATTCACTCAAAAAATAAACAAATAAAGTAAGATAATCGCTAACAAACCAATAATTTTTCTTAATTTCAATATGTAGGCGTGCAAACGTTGTTAGCTAAAATTTGGCCAAATGTGTTGGTCCACACCTAGTATACACACGTGGTATCCAGTCAAATCTTACTCATCCAACTTGCTCGACTTGTCTCCGACTCTCACATTTTCAAGGTTCACTAGCTACTTTGATTTGTGGTCCACCACACCCAATATGTATATTTCTAACTCATAATTATTCTTTAATCATGTTTTCAAACAAGAATACTTAGAAGATTTTTTGTGGACTACTAATATTTACGAATGTCTTATTCAATAAGTTTTTATTTTTCCATAACAGGCTTAATTTAAATTATTATCTAGAAAACAATTGTCATTACGTCAATTTTATATAACTTAAGTGTAAAAATCCACATCCTAACGTGCGAGATAGACCAGATTTGAACCTCAAAGCCAATTATAAAAAATTATTGTCAAGAGATTTTTTTCTTCATTTAGATGCCTCTTAGTAGAATATGATAAATTAAGCTAATTATACATGTCTTTGATCTTGGCAATGTATTATACTATTTAATGGGAGTGACTTCATGTTATAATCATATCTCTCTTTTGATGAGCCATTCGGTTTTAATATTGACAGACAAATAATTTGATGTGATGATAGAAAATTATTTGGGTATCAATGGAGTATTATCAACTTAAAATAGTCAAAATAAAAGCAAAGTAACTATCATAACCCCTTACACATTATACAAATCACAAGCAAATAAACATGTGACCGCCCCAGCAGATAATGTTACAATACAACCTCCTGGGTAAAATTCATTCTCAAAAGCTATCTTGTGAGAAGAGGGTGCTCAGAAGGTTATATATAAACATATTCACTTGCTAATCACATACTTAACGATGAGGTATTCAATCAAACATGTAACGGGTCAAAAACCGGTCGATACCCTGACCAATTTTGTTTGTTGAGATCCAAATGATGGGGGTGGGTAAGGAGGAATTCAACTGACTTGGACATGAACCATCGTAATCACAAACTCATGGGGAATTTAAAGAATGGAGGGAATTGGCTTAATTTGGTGGTGATTTGAAAGCCAATTTGACAAGTAGAAATATGAAAATATCCCACCTGTTGATACCCACAATTGGCCAACCATCGCATGCCTGTTGATCGAATCGATCAGTCTTTTTCCTTTCTGTTAATAAAAGTTATTAAAAAAAGTAACGATTGATTGGACTCTAGTGATACAAATAATCAACAACCCCACCTACCGGTCCACTGTTTTCTTGATGTGAAGTAAAACCGGTAACTAAATTAATTATAACCAATATTTAATCTCGCTACGAAAAAATATTTAAGTGTACATCGAGAGTTGAACGATATCTATACTCTTTGGTATCTCTTTCTTTCCCAAAACTACATAATCAAATAGAGCCTAATCGTATACCATCTAAAGCATTGTATCGAACTATCAAAGTTCCGCTTAGTAGATTTGTAGAGCATGTTTATTGCAAGCTGATTCGGCAGTGGTTATATCCTTGCTCATCATATATAATACGACTGATGACAAACGTCACCATAATTGCAATTGCTTAGACGAATTATGAAAGCTTATCGCCCAAGATTGGTGTGTGTTACTCACGCATATGTACCTTGAAGGAAATTGGGTAACGGATCGTCTCGCTCACCTTGGTCACTTCCTTGCGTTTGGAGTACATTGTGTTCCCTTTTTTTATCGATATTATTAATTGTATCAAAGCAGATATAATTGGAGTTACTTTCCCACACATTATTATTTATAATAATAATTTATAGGACTATTGTCCGCTTTTTCTACCAAAATAAACTAATTAAGTGGAATTAATATTTATTTAGGAAAGTGACTAGATAGTGTATCTTTCATATGAACTTAGAATAACTAGTTTTTTGGTGTGAAATTTATGGTCCGTTTGGTAGCGGGGATGCGGAATGAAATTTGGATGGGAATTGAGATCTAAATTTCCCCATTCGAATGAAAAATGTTTATAATTTCATCTCACATTCCAATTACCAAACGAACCATTAAAATAACTAATAAACACTAATTGTCGTTAAATATATTTATTATAAGAGGTCCAAACTCCAAAATATCACACTCCACTCAAATATACCAGAAAAATCTATATAAATAAAATACCTATATTAAAATATCCACCTACTCATTTAAAATTCTTTACATATTTATAGTGATCACAAAAACTTGTGTCTTTATTCCCATTAAAAGAAAAAAAAAACAATTTAACTTGGTATAAACAATGGAAGATGATGGGTACTACATATGTTTGGTTTGCAATACTTTTTGAACAAGGTATTATACTTTTTGAGAGATCGTATTTTGATGTACGAAGTGATTGTTTGAATTGTTGGAATTTGTTACAGAGAGAATTCATTTCAAGGTAAAGTGTTGAAGTTTGATAATCGTCCAAACCCTCATATGACGTCAAAGGGACCGGCTAATCAGCCGAGACGAGCCTGTTGTGAGGACCGAGTCGGGTACAACCATAATCCATCAATGTATACATACATATTGTAATTGGTTGATTTTTTTCCCATGGAGGGCCCGAATGTAAACGGGGAAAAACGACAGCCAAACTGAAATAACTGCCGTATTTAGACTGCCTCTTTCCAAAACATTCGGCTACATACATGCTGGCCCAACCATTTTCAGAATGAGATGTCGGGTAGCCACTAACATTCATTCCAAAAAAACTTATGGAATTGAAAATGGGTTGGGTTGGAGATTTTACGAAACAAAAATTGAAAATAATTCTCTTGTGTTCACTTTTTATTTAAAACTAAACGATTTTCGAAAATTTTAGATACATTACAATGTGAGCAATACAACAATAATTGATCAAAATTGGAAGAATTAATAAATTATACACATTTAAAGGTATCTCGTGGAACTAACGAAATTTCAAATGAGTTTTATGAATCTCATAATTGATATATAAAAAATCTACCGATCTCAAATATTTAGGAGGAATTTTGAAGGGATGCAATTCAATAAGTTGCAAAATAAATAAAAAAAAAGGTGAAATTGTTTCACTAATACTAAAACCAATACACGGAACTTTTGTTTGAAATTCCATGTGTGGAGAACATATATAAGTTCCATTTGGGTGTCGGAATTTTCGACAAAAATTCATCCTATAATCTCGTCTGGTCATGATGATCCAGAAACCGAGATGGAAAAAATACGCGCAGCACATCCAGTGCAACACTAGCCAATGACCGTCGGAAGTTCTTCTCGAGTTAAGGAGGTCAGGTAGCACCGAGCCGGCTGGTTTCGGATCGATCTTGACGACCTAGGAAGAAATCAAGATAATGACCACAAACTTTCAATAGCTATAATTAAAGTTAACGAGAAGATATAAACGCATGTCTTGTCCAATAACTCTTTCCGGTTTCCAAACAGTTGGTTTATATGGCGAATCATTGTACATTGAGAAACAAAACATCCAAATTCCAAAAAGAACACAAATCTTAAAGATTTTGATTTTCTTCAACTAACAGACAAAACCAAACCTACATGCATGCAAGAAGACACACACACGAGTGCTCAAAACTACTTGGCGTTTGAGATTAACTGATCATCCTTATCCTGTGAAGATGATGATCATAATCCTCAAAATGGTACCAAATTCCACTAACCTACATACAAACGGTTAATCATTATCGATATATGTATAGTGTGTAATTATGGCAAATAATAATAATAATAATCCCACTTTATAAAGTGATGATTATCTCTGCCCCTCACCATGACATCATTGCCTCACAAAGTTTGGGTCACTGTCCGTGGAAAGAAATACAATGGAGTGAGAAGCTTATTTCGGCCCAAAAAATAAAGAGGAACAAATAGATCGAACCGAGCAATTTAAGAGCACGGTTTTGGTGAGATTTGGAGTGACTTACGGACGTTTGAAGCAAGAGTTTTCACTATGATCATTGGCGGAGAGTAAAGATCGGTGCGAAGTTGGAGATTTTTCAAAGCAAGATGTCATCTTTTTCCGATCATCTTCTTTCTTTTAGCTTTCTTTTTTTCGTAACCATGAGTAGCTAAATCTTTTGTGTTATTTGGATGAGATGAAATTTCATATTAGTTTTTGTGTGTGGATGATGATGGGTTTGCAATTGATGTTATTCGGGATTATGGCGTATTCTTGATAAAGTCTAGTTTCTTGAATTAATCTTGTTGGCGCGATTTCAATTTATTGTGGTTGATTTGTGCGTCCAAAAGGACCGCTAGTCACTAGCATGCGTAGGAAGCCGCCAGCTCTAGAGATGAGCGGTTTATCCAGTTTGTTTACATTGTTTATCGTTGTGATATTTTACCGAAAACCTTCAATGCATTCTTACATATTAAAGATTAACTCAAGAAAAGAATTTTTAGTCGGACAGGATATAATCTTAGGTTAACTGAAGTTACATTGTCATCATACATGCATCCCTAACTAAATTATTATCGAATTTGTACAACTTTTCATCCAATTTTTGAAACCAAATCACTTGCATATATGCCAACAAGTATACTCCCTTAGACGTGTTGCTGCCGTGTGTCACAACAATCTTCCAACTGATGAATTAGATTAGATATGATCCATGCCAATTCTTTTCATTTATCACATTAATTTGTGGCTTTATATCTTCAATTCCCAATATGAAAAATGGTGTTGGATATCGTGATTTCCTTATCAGGTTCGTATATATAAAAGATTAAAGGAGAGTAAAGTAAAGAATCTTCATCTTGCTACTTTCTTTCCTTTTTTATTTTCTTTTCTAATAGTTCCATCCTTTTCCCTCCTTTTGTAATTTGTCTTTTAATGGCATGAAATACTCGATTATGGGTAACGTTTCGGTACATTTATATATTTTGTGTTTAAAATTGAATGTTTAGAGGTTTCGGTTTATACTCTCTAGCTAACATATTATTTTAGCTGAATAAAATGTTTGGACTAACAGATTTAATGAATGTTTCAATTCAAGTTCTTTAATCATCATCTTCAAATTCACATGAAGCAATCCGTAGTGCCTGAGGAGAGGTGTTAGGTATGTTCGTTGCTAATTTAGGATGTTGTACTATTACCTGTGCTGAGCTGTGGGGTGCCTTTTTGGACTACAAGTCGCTTGAAATCAGGGTCATAGAAAGGTTAACCTCTAACATGAGCATGAGTCTCAGTGTGCTATTTCAGAGGTTTTTGGTGATCCCTCCGACGACTTTTACCAGCTATCCTACTGATAAGGCTAGAATTTGTAGCAATTATCTATCCTTATACGCATGCTTTTTGAGTGATTATTAGTGTGTTCGAGCTTCATTCTCATGTGATTTCGTGTTTTGGCATTATGTGCCTAGACCCGTGCATTTGGACCATTTCGGTCCATTTGATGTGTTTCTCTGTAGTATTTGTTGTCCACAGGTACTCTAGAGATAGGTGGTCTGATTATGAAGCTATGGACGTGAAGTAGAGCACGGTTGGAACTCGAATGGAAGATCGAGAAATGAAATGGAGGAGCTGAGGGGCTGCACGCCGTGCAGCCCTAGAATGGTGTAAAATCACAGCCCTTAAACAGGGGAACGCCGTGCACCCCTGCACGGCGTTCCTCTCATTCAAATACGCAAAATTTTGAAAAAAGGAGGTGCACGCCGTGCACACCCCCCCAGTTTCAGCAACTTCCTATAAAAGGGCTGATTTTGAGAAAAGAGAGGAGAACTTTCCCAACTTCTTTTTCCACGATTTTTCCCGAGTTCCTTCTGCAGAAACCAGCACCAAACCTCCATTAGAAGCTCAATTGAAGATCCAAAAGAGTTTCCCTCAAGGATTGAAGATAGAAGACCAAAAGCATCGATTGGAAGAAGAACAAGCTGATATTTCTTTGCAAGATGATGGTTAGGGTTTCTTTTCAATTGCTTTTTTTTAGAATTATGGATAGTTAAATCCTTAGGGATTCTTGGTGATTAGCTATCTACATTTTTTTTACTAAAATAATCAATAATTTTATTTTTGATAGAAAGAGTGGACTCAAGATCCTAATTATAAAATCCCTAATTATTAATAGAAATGGCTTGTGAAAATGAAACGTCAATCATATCAATTCTAATACAATGATTGACTCTATTAAATTAGTTTTTTTTTCAAATTAACGATGTATTCTTTTATAATTTGTAAAATCTTATCCTTTTACCATAAATAAATCTATTAATACACATGAATAAAGTTATATGAAACGCGAATGAATGAGTGTCCCAGTGGTAAGACAAGGAGATTGTTGACCGCGGTAACGTAAGTTCGATCCACTATTCTACTGAGGATTTCCTTTGAAGCATTCGCTCCGAATTCGGCTAAATAAATAAGACAGTATGCCCCGAAATTTAACCTGAATCTAATTTCTCTCAATATAATGACCGAATAGGGTATTCCACGTAAAAAAAATTATATAAAAAAGTTATATGAAACTTCCCCCTTTTCCGTTATACATCAGTTCGAACTGAAACAGTTGGTGATTAGATTTAGTGGGACCTTGTCCACGTCAACATGTTGGGTTTCCACGTAAGAGGATATTATATGGGTGATTAAAATAAAGACTACGCACTAATCATATTATTTGCACCCATTTTTACCAAAAATAATTAATTGCACACACCAATTTTAACTTGATTTTTTTTCTATTTTCTCCTTTAATTTTACTTTGAAAGTGGTCATGAAAATGTCGAAGTGGACTGGTAGGTTGGTAATGGTTGTATATGTATTAAGTTCAATTTTCCAGTGGTGGAGTTATAGGTTATTGATTTAAATGTATCGGGTTCAAATCTAACACATTTTTCACAAAAGAATTATTTGATTATTTTCTTTATATCTTATACATGATTGAAAAATCTAATCCGACAAAAAAAGTGATCATAAAATTAAATAAAATGGATTAATGTTAAAAATATTAGAATGTTGGATTACCGGAAAAGTTTGAAGTGTCGAACAAGTTATCTCCTCCCCTTTCAATCTTTTATTTAATTCGGAAGAACATATATGTGTGATGACGATGCCAAGAATGCAACTTCAGTTTACTAGGACAAGAAATGGCTCGAAATTCTTTTGAGATACTTTTACACTACATGTTTCTGTTAATGTATATTAAATTAGACCTGTTATAATTATAAGTTAATTGAAATATTTATATATATAAAAAGTATTAAAAATGACTTTTTCTTACTTCCCTTAAAAGCCTTCATCATTTATGTATAAACCTTGGTTTATTAAGGATATGCAAGAAATCTCTTTCTTTATAAGTAAACCGCAATTTTTACCAAAAGCTTTAATAATATTTTCTTTTTCTTCGTAGACTAATCAATCGCAAGGTCAGAAACCACGTTAATCGTTAGTATTACTCCGATGTTATTTTCTCCTTTATTTCTCCTTTATTCAACTTTTATCATGGTATTAAAGCTTGCATCATCAGTCTTTTCTTTGATGCTACTGCGTCCGATTCGATGATAAGAACTTTGCGTTGTGATACGTTGACCATTTATTTAAATAAATTCATTCTTTCAAAAAAAACTAACCTAAAATTCTATCATATATATATTCCCCTTTAAAATCTTCTTTTGAGCAAATTTTCATTCCATAAAATTGGAGTACATATGTTGGATAAAATACCACAACAATAAAACTAATTCTCTCTCGTTTAAGTTTGGATCAGAGTGAGTAAGAACAAAAACAATCTGCTGCATGCCACTCCTGCAAATTCACATGCATCTCGTCTTTTCCTCTCAATAGAAAAAACAGAGAAGAACAGAGCAATGGCCGCCATGGGAGCATAGCATGTTCTACGGGGAAACCAAGAGAAGGGGTGAAAGCTTGACACGTATGGTAAGTACGAACTCAATCCACCTGTCGCTTTTAGCAAACCTTAACCATGAAGAGAATTGATTAAACAAATCGATCATACGTACAGAAACTCCATATATATTCTTTACGTCTCTCTGTTATTATTATTCAGTTCGATTTGATCGATGATTACCACCCCATGCACATGCAAAAGAACCGAATATACGCTTTCGATTATTATTGACCATGTTTATGTACATGCATGCATTTGGGTTTTTTGTCGTTAGGCTGAAATGATTGGTTGTGAACTTGTGATCGATCCATATGAAAGTTGTTGGATTTTTATCGTAACCATTACATCCTAACAACTTAATTGAGTTGATGTGAGAGCATGGGTGAAGCCATGTGTAGTGTTGGGACGCCATGGCGACCCCGAGAATTTTCGAAATGTATTGGACATATACTAGAATTTTGAGATATCAAGATAGCTGATGCATTACTAGACCAGAATATATGAGATGTTGTAGTGGTTATGGTGTTGGTATGCCGTTGAATGGTTCCTGTTTCAATAATTCTTTTAAGCAGTTGTTTTTATTATTATTTATGCTTTCCCTAGAAATGAATTTATTATTTTATATATTTCAAGGAATGGGAACTCAAATAATAATTAATTCTTTTTTATTCTCAAACTGTTAAAAGAGTTTGATAATTAATTTTATAGCACTCATTTACATCGGTATCAAACTCATTTGATCGAATAGAGCGTCTGGAAGTTACTTATTGGACACAAGATTCCGTGAGGTGTGAGTCATTGAAACAATTGTGGTTGACCAAATGGTAAAGCAATGAAGTCAAGGTAAGTCAATTGAATTTGGCATCCGATTGTTTAATTCTACGCAGACACAAAGAATAGAATATATTTTTTCACAAAAAAAAGGTCTTTGAAAATTGATGGGATCTTCAAAGATTCCTCCACCAAATTTTTTGTAAGAATTTTCTACCGACAAAGGAAAATGTCCATTCTGAAGATTCCCCTTCACTTCTCCTCTCTCGCTTTAGTTGTATATTCAAATTGCAAACTTTGGTACGTATGTGATGGTTCTTTATCCTAAATTATTTCGAAAAAAATACGGTTACATTACAAGAAACCTCTAATATAACGACGAAAATTTAGCAGTAGAAAATCGAGTGGCTGTTAAATTACAAGCAGCCGCCCTATTTAACGGAGATTAACGGCATTTAACGAAAATTGAGTTAAAACTATTTTATTTAACAACAATTAAATTCGCGGATAAATGATTTCCTGATTGGGTTGAAATTTCAGGTAAAGGTCAACATAACTAGTTGATCCCGACCGATAAGCATCCGTGCAGCGGTAGATGATGCCGAAGGGATGATGCCCATTAATCTAAGGGCTCATTTAGATCTCGTTGCGTACTCAAACCAGGATAGCCGGTGAAACCCTAGTCAATACGAGCTAGGTCTTTAACATGGATTTTTAAGTTTGGTCGTTCGGCGATTCTGAGATAATGTTGAATTTTTTTAAAACTTAGTGAATTATAAACTTCTCTTTGAATACCCACCGAAGTAGGTTTGGAATTCAGG
The DNA here is from genome assembly GCA_030674075.2 of Linum usitatissimum. NCBI lineage: Eukaryota > Viridiplantae > Streptophyta > Magnoliopsida > Malpighiales > Linaceae > Linum > Linum usitatissimum. The sequence continues at coordinate 1,582,040 of JAUJYP020001410.1, read as the reverse complement.
AAAAAAAAGTTTCAGGATTTTCAGGAAGATCTTGGACTGTTAGATCTCACGAGTTTTAGATCTAACGGTCTGTATAAAAAGGACACGGAAGTTTTTTTAATAAAAATATTTAATTTATTATTTATTTTGGTTTGAGTTTGGGTTTAGTGTTTGGGTTTTGGGTTTAGTATTAGAATTTTGGTTTCGATTTTTGGTTTTCGATTTTAAATTTTGAATTTTAGATTTTGGGTTTGGATTTTTAGGTTTAAGGTCTAGAGTATTATGTTTTCAATTTTGAATTTTAGATTTTGAGTTTGGATTTTAGGTTTTGGATTTTTAAGTGTAGAGTCTAGAATATTGGGTTTTCAGTTTTGGATTTTAAATTTTGAGTTTCGCATTTGGATTATTAAAAATGCCGAAAACCTAAAAATAAAAAGATATTTTGGAAATACTAGAAACGCCCCCCACGACCGAAAATCATAAAAATCCTAAAACTTTTTTATCTGAATTTAAAACTACTCTCATACTCAACGGTGACATTGACTCTATCTTAGGCGGTCGCTCTAACAGGCCTATGAACTAGAGTGAAATAGAAGAAGTCTAGAATAAATGTTTTGGCCCATGCCAAATTTCTAGTTACATGTCAATGCACCCAAGAAAATGTTTTTTCAAAAGATTAATTAAGACCTCGTTTAGTAACTGTTTTAGTTTAATTTTGAAAACTGTGTTAATTTGAAAATCAAAACAAAATTTCATATCTAAAATATGTTAAATTATATTTTATAGTAACATAAAATAAAATAAAAAGTTTTTCCAAAAAATATGGATTTAATAAAACAACAATTTTTCGAAAACAAAACACCACTAAACGTATATGCGGTGATGGTGGGTCTCGAAGACAAAACCTCTTTTAATGAAATCAGTCTGAAATCTCGTATACAACAGGTTTTTGAATTGTAGAGAATTTTAAAACAAAATGTTTGGTAAACACGTTTTTTTCTGAATGTTAAAATATATTAAAATGGAAGTGGAATAGAATTATTAGTAAACGGGGCTTAATGGTTCAAATTTCACATTAATTACCAGAAATTCTGGTCTAAAGTGAAAGTCTTCCTAAAATATTGTTTTCTTTTGTCAGCAAGAATATTAGTTAGGATGCCAAACTAAATTTCTTGGTAACATCACAAATTAATTTTCTTGGTAAGATCCAAATTAAACATTAAAGTATGGAAAAGATTATGGTGTATCAATATTCATGGTATATTTTATCACATTTTTGTTATATTTTATACTTAAAATTAAGAATTTTGAAATTTTTGTTTAGTGTTTAAAATTTAGGATATAGTGGTAAGTGTTTAAAGTCTAATCAAGAGGTTTATGATTGGTTAATTTTAGATTTATAGTCAAAAGTAAAAGTTTGGAGTACGATTAAGGATCTTATTTTATGATCAAATGTATAAAAATTAGAATTTAACGTTTAGAGGTTTAATATTATCCTTTAGGGTTTAGGGTTACATGTAAAGTGTTTAGGATTTAAAGTTTATGATTTGAAATTTAGAATTTAAAATTTAGGGTTTTAATATTAAATGTACCGTGTCCATGAATACACTAAATTCTCCGCTCAAAGTATATGACTCAAATTTTTACTTTCTGTGGAAAGTATGAAAAGCAATTAGGTAAGTTGGAATAATTTTTTATGGGAAATTTTGTGTGCGGATGAAATGAATCATATGGAAGAAATTTAGGTCTAAGAGTGGGGAGAATTTTGCGTTGAATAGTCATGACCAATTGTAATATTGAATGTTGGCGATTCGATTATATCGTATTTAAATTTAGTTATACTCCATAAATATATATTTTTATAATAAAGTAAATATTACACACCTTCGTATCTTTTTTATATAATTGCATTGATATGATAGTAATGAACAGGATAATGTCTCAATTAGTCTCTTTACCATGACAATTTAACAAATCCTTTATGTAATATTAATCTTGTAAATCACTGTTTAGTATTTGACATTCATTCTAAATACTAAATGACAGATTTGCCACTATTGGACTGATCTTACACCTCACAGCTAATACACCATCGATCAAATTTGTCTTCACCCCTGAAAAAGATAGATAATCAATTGACGGATTTAGTTGCTACTTCGACGAAATCTCATACTGAATTGTATTACTTTTCTCGATTGTATTAATATGTACCTCTCAAACCCTCGTCTGTAACAAAAATGAGCCTTCATCTAATATTGGACTGGACTTAACCATTCCTAAGATAATTTAAGATTCTCTCCCATCTTAATCCTCTTGCTAATCGGACCATTAATCAAACCCTTAAACCTTCAATAATCCTATTTAATACAACGATTGAAGGCTGCCCTATTAGCCCACGGGCCCTTGATTCAGTTATAACTAGCCCACGGGCCCTGAAATTTTTACTTGGTTTTCGTTGGGTTCTCATTGATGGATCATCAGACTGAGGTTTGATCTCATGACAATCTCCAACACTATTTTCCTTCCGAGGTTCCCGTCTCGATGGATCCCAGCAGAATTCACCAGACGGATTCATCCAAATCGATTCTTCAAACCGAAATACTATCGTCCCGCCCGATTCAGCAAAGTGGAACAACTTCTGAATCCATTCGAATGAAGAATCTCTAGAGGTTACTTGTGGTGAAGTGTGAATGTGCATAGTAGTGATCTTTTGAAACTAACTTACACGTCATAACTACATGTAAAGTGACAACAATGTTTGAGTACTAAAGTTGAAGATCATATGCATATATTCTCTGAGGAATCCTTCTTTAACAAGGATTGCAAACAAAGTTGAAAATTCCAAAATCCCATCCACACCCACTTTTTGTCACCTTGTTGCATTTTGATCATCAATCAATTTATTTTGGGAATCTTTTCAAAGAAAGAAATCTCCAAGAAGGAGAGGTGAAGCTTCATGGATCCAGCTTTTGGATGGTCCAACCAGAATCTTTTAAAGGGAGGAATTTCTCAATGATAATATATAAAGTGGGAAAACAACCACCACTATTTTGGAGAATAAAATAAAAATAGACCAATAAAGAAAATTAGAGGTATGACGGTTCAGATTCAGATAATTTCATGTGTATTTTATACTGATTTTCTAGTTTTTTTTATATAAATACTAGTTTTTTTTACGTAACGAAAAACTTTTTCGACATGTATCATATATAGTGATGATGTCGTTAGACAAATTCTGGAACTGTCGACATTCAGCTCATGTAAATTTGATAATGCCATCATAGGGTGAAATAATTGTGCATTCTGAATCTCTGAAAAATATTTAATTGATGAAAAAGTTATTTCGGACAAAACTATTATTAACCAAATTATTTTAGTAATAAAATTGTATGTCGAGGATTCAGTGGTTTCAAGTTTGAATCCAACATACCTTACGAACGAACATTAGTACACTATTTCTTTACTTTGTTGATTAAGAATTTCAATTTAAAATAATGTTGCATCAAAATCAATTTCTTGAACAACTTGCATGAATTGCGTTCGGACCAGTGCGCTAATTGATGGGAAGATGGCGACCAGTGCACATGATGAACAATATTGAACAACCATTATTTGAGGATTTCTAAATTAGAAATTGTGAACTAAGAATAATTATTGGTTCATATTGTTTGTCATAAAAAATTGAAGAAAGGAGAAATAAAGAAGGAATAAGAAATGAATAATAGTGAAGTACTACTGGCGATTAACGTAATTTTCGATTTTGAGGTCGACTAATCTACAAAGAGAAAGAAGAATATTATTACGGGTTTTGGTGAGAATAACAGCTTAATTACAGAGAATAATATTAATGCTCCTTATATATATAAAGATTTCGGTTAACCTATGACCATAACGGATCTAACCCGATATATATAAACAGTTTGTAATTCAAGTCATTGGATAAATTTGAAACTTAGTTAGTAATGTGATTAAAAATCACAAATTGTGATTCATCTCGAATTGCATCTCGAATTGCATCATTTTGCTTTACACTCCTTGACCGACGACACACTCTTGAACTTATAAGCAGTACATACGTTTTTATATATAACCCACCACATAACAAGTATGAATATTGAGATATCTACCCATAAGAACATTTATTTCTCGAAAGGAAACTTCTTTCTATTTGAGTGATGATTGGAGTTGCTTGGAGTTTTTTTTCTTTCGAAAATCCTATTTTTCTCTATTCATTTGTGACCAGTAAACTTGACTTTAGCATGCAAATTGAACAGATAAATTGTATCTATCGGCCCTGGTGGCAGAAAGTACTCCTTGATTGCTTCCCTTTGAATTTCTCTTTGGATTTCAAAGATTTGCATGGCCCCATGAATCCATACATACGACCAATTCAAATCATAATCATACACTAATCAATTTTTCACTCACCTAAATTCTAACCTCAATACAAAATCATAATTATATACTAATCAATCAATGCAAATTGCAGTTGATACCAACCTTTATAGGAGAATTATAAGCACTTTGTTGTTGTAAATCGAATTTAGGAGTAGATTGGTATGGCGTCAGGATTATTTGTTGGTGTTAGGCACGAGATATCTCCTAATGTTTATTCTTTTCCTATCTCGAATTCCATTTGAACCGTTTGGTATCATTATATGATACATTTAGTGTTTCAGAAAAAAAAATTATTATTCATAAAGATTAGGTACGTTATCCTAAGGTTTCCAATCGCTAAAAGCCTTGGTTTAAAATTATTTTCATTATTATTCATTATTAATCTTACGAATTTCATTGATGGTCTGTTCTCACCTGAATTTTACACATCTCACACTCAAACAAGCAATAAATAAATCAAATAGAATTGTTTCAGTGATAAAACATATCTTTAATAATCCTAAGATAATCCTAAGATGTAATGTTCAAATTTTATATCAACCGAAAATCTCCATCTACTCTAATAGAAAACATACAATTTCCATAAACTAAAGGCACTGCTTGATGATAAATAATAATTACAAAGCTACAGCATAAAAAAAAGTACATTTAAAAAGGTAAAAATGAAACGGTCAGAGCTGGTAGTAAAAAGTTACCAACTCTGAAACCCCAAAAGACCCCAACGGAAAAACTACAAGCAGAGAACAATAACAAAGAAGAACAGAGGATAAAAAAGTAAAACTCTGTCTTCTTTACCGTCACAAAGCAGGTAAAAAAAATTAACCCAACTTCGGACCAAACTAAAAAGTAAAAAAACAAGTTCGTCCCTTTCTGCAACTGTAGAAAAAAAACTCCATTGCAGAAAGCTCCTAAACAAAAATTGAAAAAAATTCAGATAGCAGCCCAATCAATCTCTGCAGAAGGAAACTTCTCCAACCCGAAAGTTTCTCCGATTCCCCACCTCGATTCCGTCTCGGTGAAGTCAAAGAACGAAATCTCCGACTCCGGCGAGGAATTAGAATTCGAATTCGAACTAGAGGAAGAAGAAATCTCTGTATCTTCAACTTTCACAGGGGCGGCTCTGTTTTCCACCTCCCCTGTTTTCTTCTTCTCTTCCAAGCTCTGGCATATAGCTTGGAGCTTGGCTTCCACAGAGGAATGGAGGGTCCTGATCAATTCGCCGTCGGTGTGGACCATCTGCGGGAAGTTGAGCCGAGCGAAGTCGCCTCGAAGCATGTAAGCGGCTCGGTCGTAAGCGAGAGCGGCTTCCTCGGCGGTTTCGAAGGTTCCGAGCCAGAGCCTGGTTCGGTTCTTGGGTAGCCGGATTTCAGCTACCCATTTCCCCCAGTGGCGCTGCCTCACTCCCCTGTAAAGCTTCGTCGGCGGCTTAACTGCGGCCACCGATCGCTTCATCGGGGAAGGAGTAACCGCCAGAGGGTTTTTGTAATTGGTCATCTGGGTTTGGAGCTGAGCTTGGATCTGGAGGATTTGAGATGGGTTCAGCTGGTTTAGGGAGAAACAAGAAGGAGGAGATTTCATGAAAGGTTCAAGTGCCTCCATGAGTTCTGCAGCCATGGTTATGCAAAAACAGAGGTTTTGGAAAACAGAGGAAGTGAAAAAGGAAAAAGGAAGCTAAGAACAGAGGAATTGCAGAGATGGGAATGGAGGGAAGGGAAATATGGGAGAGGAGAAGAGAAAATGAAACGAAAGACTCACTTTCTCTTTTCTTTTGGGTTTGGGGCTGGTGTTTACGCTCTTGTGTTCTTCGAGCAGCTTCCGCCTCCATTTATATACTGGAACCGTCCACCTGCCCCCAAAGGGCATTCACGGTACTTAACTTTCAAAAACTATATATTAATCTCTGGATTATTTGAACGGTCGGTTCAACCGGTTAAATTATTTTTGTCGTAAAAATATTGATTAATGTTCAATTTTATTAACCTGGAATAAATCAAGGGAAACGAAACTCCTAAAGTCTGCTTGGTTTTAATCATATAAATTAGCGGGAAAAAAAAGTAATCGAAGGAAAATCAAAGGAAGAGAGTGTCCAAAGTGGGTAAAGATATCGAACTCAATTTCCTTCTTTAAAAGTGTATGTGATCTGAATATTTCAATTTCGCTGAATGAGGAGTTTTAGCTCTGTAATGTTTGTTGAGCGTCAGACATATTGTCAATGAAGTCCTTAAAAATATAGGCGACGACAACCACTGAATCAACTAGTAAGTTAATTTTCCTATAATCAATATTTCAACTAAAACAAATCTTGTAAATAGCTGCACGAAGCTCCGCTCTTGTAATTTTGCAAACTCCCAAATTTGTAGCGAAAGCTCTAAAACAAATATACCTTGGGAATTGTGGATATAATACCGCTCACAACTATCATTCGACTTGATTGTAAAACTAATCCATCAATATTTATCACAACCTCTACATCACTGGAGCAGAATTTCGTACAACTACCCATAAAATCGTCTTTATAATGATGAAATCCGTTTTTCTTTCCATAAATTAATCGATTTTATAAGTTAAAACCACGTTAACTCTTGTGTTCTAAAAACTCAACTTGTCCAAAATAAATATGCGCACTTTACGGCACAATTACTCTACATGCGGGACAAACTTGCGTTAGATTTGTTGCTGTTGGTTAATTGAATCTGCTAATATTAGTTTTGTCGTGTAATCATGCTTAACTTTCGATTTTACCAATAAGACTTCGTAACGTGCCCGTTGGACTGACACCTGGCGGATCCGGCACCTGGAGCTTACACGTGGTTGTCTGCGATTTGTTGGGAAATATGTTGACCAGGTTAATTGGATGTAAGGCTGTCAGTATTTAACATGTTTTATAATTTATTTTCGTTCCAAATTTTATGTTGCGGCACGATTAATTTTTCCCTCGAAGGAGAAAGGATTAGTTGTGGAAAATGATTTACTTGCACGATTTATAATAACACTTCAAGTAAATGATAAATATTCTCATGAATACGAAAAATTAGTCTAACCCATGCAACTTATTCATAATCATTATCTTTTTAAAAATATGTATCAAAATATATCAAAATAATACAAATAAACTAAAATAGGATTGAAAATATGAAGAAAAAAACACCAAAAGATATCTCATATCTGATGCAAATAAGGTAGTTTGATGCATGATTATTCTTTCGATAAATATGAATAAACTCAATCTCCCTCGCCTTCCTCCTCAACTGATAAATATGATATATAATAGAATGCTGGTGAATCGCCCATGTGTCCTGACGTAGGATTCAAAGAAGCACGTCTTGAAGTGAAGAACCTCCTCCAAGCCACTGACATTAAATTCTACATTATAAGAGCCTTTAACTCCGTTCGAGTGATCGAATACACACTCAAGTTTAAGCTGAAGATTCAAAAAATACAAGTCAGCTGAATTTCGAATCAAACCTTCCACAATTACTTAACCGATCTTCAAATTAACAAAACCATTTAAATTAATAATTATTCATACGTACACCGATAAAGTTTTGAAAAAGAAAACCAAATATTTAATTTAATTTGTCTTTTTGGCTCTCAATGAATTAGGTATACAGCCAGTCAAACAAAACGTCTCCTGGTTCATACATGCAGCCGTTTTGTTTGTTGTTCAAAAAGCTGGAAATTAAAGAGAAATAACGGCCGTAAAAGCCAAGTGAGGGATCATATCAAACGTTTACATCGTTTTCTCTCAATGTTCTTGAGTGCTTTCAGCCATACAAATTTGGTCACAATCAAACGATTTACATCACCAAAAAATTCAAATTAAATTACAGGCGAGTGCGGTCCCGATCGAAAAAAATATAGAGCAAGCAACTATGTTCATGATGTACGTAAATTTAAACGGAAGTCGAAATCACCGGAAACAAATGAAGACAGAAGAGGAGCGTTGGGGGAGTAATGGCCCATAACATGGAGTAATGAGTATATATCAGTGAAGTGCCATGGAAGAAGACAAGCAATAAGGTGGGGGGAACATCTATGGGCAAAATAAATTATTCACCGACTCAACTCATATTTACTAGTTAATATTCTAATGTATCTTATCTATTTTGGACCATTGATGGATCATGACCGGTCAGATCGATAGGTTCGGCCTAAATGTTTTTAGGAGTGCGGTTCTTGACACTGTTCGATTCCCGATGCATTATAAAAAAGGAGGACTCGCTGTTTAAGGAACATGACAGACAACCCGTCACACACACATACTCAATCGACATAGGGTACATTGGTATTTCTCTATTTATTAGTTTTCCTACAAGAACGTAACTTAACCGTCATCTACGTTCATTTTCATATTAGCACTCTTTTTCATACAAGGTTCACACCTTAACGGTCTCAACAAGGTTCGCCAGATAGGATATAGATCAAAATTGATTCTCGAAATTTAATTATTATTGTCCCACTCCGTTCAGCGGAGCAATCGAGTAATAATCAGCTTAGAGATCAATAACAAACGAGAATAAGACTTGTCTGATTATCACAAACCCTAGTTAGTGCAACGTTGCGGGGGGCAGACATGGACATAAATTTAGGAAGAAGGAAGAAGCATGTGAAGAAGGTACGTTATTTCATGTGAACTTCAAACTCCCAAGTCATTCCCATAACTTCACATGCTCCCAACCCATTCCCCAACAAACCCGACACCCCCACTTTCACCGGCCGTTATTTGCGTTACACTACTACTACTACTACTACTACTTGTATTCCATATGGTTAGGAATTCTGGCATCGCCGTCTCCACAACAAGTATTTTGGTAGTGAATTAGGAAAGAGCTAACTCAACATTATTTTTAAAGTTTACCTGCCAAATATATATAAAAAACATCAATTGCATGTCTTATGAACAGACAGGGGCTCCAACACATAAAAGTCAAAAAGGTCTGAGTATGGTCGTTCCGCCACCTGTAAGAGCATGTTTAAGGGGACAAGCCCGTACGGGGGAACCCGAGAAGGCACATCGCCGATAGATTCACCCAACGAAAGAGAATCTATTAAATATAATTTTGGCTCTGTAATCGACACACATCGATCATAATTTCGAATTAAGAATCCAAAATCCATAATACATTTAATGTAATTCAACCATAAATATGAATGGCAACTAATCATAATTTCGGCTTAGTACTCGATACATATTAATCATAATTTCGACTCAGTACTCGTATTTACTATTACTTTGTTAGAAAAAATTATTGGTGACACATTTAACCTTCAAGGACAACTTCTTTTAACTAAAAATAGCACAACAGAATGTTTTTTTGTGTATATTTTAACTAAATATTACGTTTTAAAAATTTATTCATAAATTGGTTACTCGATACATAGATTTCGATTCAAATCCGGCACAGTACATGTTTCGATCCTGGATCCGCCTTTGTCTACGGGTGTCCATTTGTTGGGATGACTAGATTTGAACCCTCAACTTCCAGGTCATCAATTAACTGCTCTACCAACACCCACCCCTACCGATGTATATGAGTGGATATGTAACATAGTTTGATATGTACTGATCTCGATACAATTCAATTTGAAAGGTATAAGCTAGATCGCATTTGGAAATCTATATGAAAAAATCAAGTAAAATTGATTTTTAACTTCATTTGACCATTATTTAGAGGTGTTATCATAGTGAAATTTGATTTTTTAGTCATTTCCAATATGCATGTCAAATATTAGTCGATTTGAAAATTTTGAATTTTTCATGTCAAAATGACTCATTTTCATAGGTTAACCCCTTTGGAAATTGATCAATTTTGACATGAAAATTATTTTTTTAAAATTGGCTAATATTTAACATGCATGTTGGAAATGACTAAAAATTAAGGTTTCATCATGTTAAACCCTTCAAATAATAGCCAAAAATATTTTTGTTAAGGTTTTATTAATGTTGAAAATTTTCAAATTGGCTTAATTACTTTCTGCATGCATTGTGAAAACGACTAGAAATTCAAGCTAAAATTTTTTATAATCAAACTTAAACTCTATTGGCTACCCCTTGTTACTTCATTTATATGAGACCAATCCGACCAACACACACCCTAACGAGGTATATGTAACATAGTTTGATATGTACCAATCTCGATACGATACAATTTGAAAGGTATTAGCTAGACCGTATTTGAAAAATTATATACAATCTTAAAGTACATAATATATATTGTCAACAATACAGTACATTATACAATCTACTTCATATACCAGAGTGTACTATGTAACTTGGCAATCCTATGTCGATCATATGGTTCATATTTCATAGTTCATACTAAAAATGCAGGTTAAACTCTTAGAATGAGACAACAAACCACAAAACCGGTTCGGACTGTTCGAAACGTTTAAAAAATTCTAATGGCTACATAAACCCAACTAGACGAACGAGAAATTTGAGGTTTTCGTAGTCAGAATAATCCGATCCAATTCTGACTACGAAAACCTCAAAGTGGCTGCCCATCAACTATATACAGATAATGAAAAATTTGAGTTCAGATTAAACTAAGTTTCCCTTGTTAATTATTAGCGACGTCAGCAGCTAAAGAAGAAGAAAAAAACCCAGATGATATGATAAAATAAACATGTGGTGGTTGAGTTCATGCTGTTCTCCAGAATATTGGTTATGTAGCTCTGAGTCATTGACCTTATCACAAATGTCAAATTCTGATTCAGGATGACGTGTCCAACAAACCAAGTTTCCGGGTTCCTAATCACGATCGATGCAACTCTACATATTCAAAGTATACAATTCAATAGTAGTCCGAAAAGAAACTATAGTTCTCCAACATTGGTGGTTATTGTACGCACCGTTTAACACGAAAGAGCAACGAAAACCTACTTCCAACTGTAACACTCATGAGTCATGCCAGCATCAATATCAACGAATCGTAACAATAATACCGGCATCAGCATCAAACCGGAGTTTTCACCGGCGACCCAGTCAGAATCTTGGAAAGAAGGAATTATTGGAGTTTCAAGTTATTGCCAACTAAGTGTGCAATGATCATCATCATATAGTTTTTGAAGTCAACTTACAAAGAGTGCATTGTACTATTATTATTCTATGTAAAAAAGTCAACATCTCAAAAAGGTTAGCACACCAAACTTCTTTTGTTCATCTTTGAAGAAAATTAAGGGTCGTATTCACTCAATTTGCCAACATGTAAATCAACCAATACCCACAAGCAGAGCTATCAAGCTTAGTTGGTTAGGCATGCCGCGGAGTGCGATTGGTTAATCAAGTTGTAGATTGGTGGTCAATCAGATCAATTTTTTCGAGTTAGACAAGTTACTAGTTGGTTACATTTGGTAAGTGTACATTCCAGTGGATGTGTGAAAACAACTTTCCACAACTTAGTCCATAAGGAAAGAAAACGATAAGTAGAAGAATCTTAACAATACATCGGTTACCTCCCTTCACACATTTCATCAGGATTATGGGCCGGTCTTCGATTGGATTAGTGTTTGAATCATGTAATCAGTTGGATTCGAGGTTCGTCGATATTCGAGTCAACTTGTAACAAATCGGTTTGAAACTGAAATTCAACTGTGTCAAGTCAAGTTGTAACAACTCAGCCTTCTGGAAGACAACTCTACATTAGAAGATAGAACCTTAACCATACAAGTTTACTTCTTTTCAGAGCTTTATTCCAAACCAAATCCACCAGAAACTCACTGTCATGTACCTAAAACTTTTTGACAGACAAACAGTGTTTATTCAACTCAAGAAACTTCCATTCTGAGGCCAGACCATGCTGTTAGGTGACACAACCCAAATCATAGGTGGCGTGTCACAAGTCAACTCCTGCCAATTGACAAAAAGGATTCCACTTTCCACCATTTTGTTCAACAAAAACAAACAGATTCAAGCAAATATCTGGACAGCATCTTTGTTGAACAAGCACATTACTTCCACAGAGGGATAACTGAACAACCTCTTCTGTTCATTGAATCACGTCATTCTAATAATTCGAGTTGGTTGAAAGAATTCTGAGATGAACATGTATTCTATGAGTTCATTGCAGTAACCATGGCAACATAATGTTGTAAAGAAGGTGAAAAATGGTGTTAGGAGTGAAACTAAGGGAACCCAGTTGTTCTTACAATGTCCATCTTGCAACTCTCTCTTAAGTCTTTCACTGCAAGGAAGTTCTCTTCCAGCAAGAAGAAGGCAATTTGTTAACAAAGATTCCCTTCAAATGAAAAATCATGAAAGGTATTAGAAATTTGTACAGTTTCACCACGGAACCAACTCTCGTGCAAGTAAATTGGTTATATTAGGGGCTAGCAGGACCTTTTGGTCGCAGACTCTAATAAATAGTCATAATTGGTTTATATAACATTCCTCAACATGTATATTATCGACAACATTCCTATTGCAAAACACGATTATTGTACCCTATATAAGCCTTTTGTGGTTATAGTCATTAATGTGATTCGATTTCCTCTTTCCAGATGGTCAATGATGCGAAACCTAAAACAAAGAAATGGGAGTTTGGTTGGACTCACAAGGTGGCTGCTTTCATGAACAAGTATGTCCTCCATGTGCTTAAACAGAGATCTCCATAGACATGATGTGTTGAAGTTTCCTTGTTTTTGAATTTCAGCCTGCCTCCCGCTTATATATTTGATCACCAAGATACTAGCTTCTTTCTTGCTCTTCTTCAAAACTATACCAGTAGAAAGAAATCAACAGACTCGAAACTCAGCAATTATAATGTAGAAGTTCAAGAATTGTGGTAAGGATTTATTTTTCTCCCACAAAACTTACACGATCACCGACCCTTGATGTCCTGGTAGTGAAGGTCCAACCACAGAAAAGCAGCTGATCATCATCAACACATAAACAAAACAAAGTATAGATCAGTACCACTGTTATAAGAGCCCTAGACATATGAATGATCATTTTAAAACAGTAAGCTAGACACGATAATTCTATCACGATTATACGGATTAAATGCCGAGTAGTTTCACAAACAGGGTTCAATCAATCAAATGAAGCAAACTGTAAAACATGCACGAGGGAGCTAACACGGACCTGTCAAACAAAATGAACAAGAGCAGGTTTTCAGGAACTCAGCAGCACCACCTTCTTCATGACTTGTGCATCTATCAATCCCGGAGAATTTCGAGTTCTGGAACATTGAACTCTCACAATGCTTAGTTTCCTCACCATTCGAATCGTCAGAACAGTGACGGTCATTTTGATCTTTGCTACTTACCTTGACTACCACTACCAAATCCTTCTTCAACCGATTGACTCAGTGAGACATTACAAGTAATTCTCACTTCGTCATCACTACCAGTCCTGCTAGATCCACAATGAGAAACGTCGCAACCAATTTCACAACGATGAAGCTCTGAAGCTCTAGGTTTCTCTCCCACCGAATTCTCAACTCCTAAACACAACTTCTTGGCCGGACCTGAATCTGACGAAATCCCTCTTTTCAAATGAGGATTATCAACAACACCCCTAAAAATTATTTAAGAATTAAACATGTTACTGGAAGAACAACTTCCTTACCTGACTGAAGAACAATCTGAAGACAAAATGTATGGTATGGCTATCTGGTGGTCCCGAATCTCTCAAATAATAGCACCTCCAGCTACCAAAAATGAATGCCCGCACGAATGTGTATTACGATGTATCACCATAAACAAACATCACAGATAACTAATAGTTACAGACCTAAAATCGATCCATATAATTAAACAGATTCATTTTGAAGTAAATGATTAGTACGAGTCGTCAAAATAGTGAGACTACAACAACTAAAGATTGCCAACTAGTAAATTACGATGACGATACATGGATTGATGCCCATGCCCAACAATCCACTTGTTCATATATTGCCAATTCCTCCAACAAATAAGTTAAATTGAGTATTTGAGTTGGTTGCATAAATTTTTCAAAAAGTTAGAACCAAATGGGTTTAGTTTAGTACTAACTCACTCGATTATAATGTAAATATATGTATATTAAAAGATAATAATAAATTTTTTATAATCAAGAACGTCACAATACACTGATTATATGAATTATGTTACGGTTAATACATAATTTAGTCAATTTTTTATTATTCGGTAATTAAATTAACTCACCACATAAACCGGTTAAGATATGTGTTGCACAGCTGTAATTAGTTGGAACTATATGAGAATGATAGGAATAAATACGTATTATATACACTATACAGTGAAAAAATTGATTGCAATTTGCAACCTTAATTAAAACTTAAAAGATAAGAATTTAGATGGAAAAAATCTTACTCTTAATTATGCCAGGAATATGCCACTTATTCCTCATTATCAGGAGACCTATATAAACACTTAAGATTTACAATCGGGTCATCCACTATTCATTTCGGGTACCCGAAAACCTTGGAGGAAGAGAAAAAAAAGTAACAATGGCGTCCAAGAAATCCCTAGCTGATCTTCTCCTCAAGCTCCCCAGATCATCGACGATCCAATCCCTAACCAGCCGTCGGATCCCTCCGTACCGGAGTAAGGCCAGCATCGCTCCCGATCCAGGAGACAGCTCTGTGATCCGTCGGTTGCTCACGACGGAGAAGCTCCGGGAGTTCGGCGTCGGCAGGGATCGGATCCGATTAGAAGGCCTCCGGCCTCCTCCGATTGAGAAACCGGAGCCGGATGTGGACGAGGTGGTAACGGTCGACGACGCGAGGAAGCTGCTCCGGGTGGCGCGGCTGGAGACGGTGAAATCGAGGCTGAATGACTCGGCGGGAAGAGATTGGATGCTACGATCGGAGTTCTTCAGGATCTGCGGGGAAGTGTGTTCGGATCCGGAGGAAGGGAGTCGGATCGCCCGGACGCTTGACGAGTCCGGAACCGTTCTTGTATTGGGAGATGCGGTGTTCCTCAAACCGAAACAGGTAAAAAAGAAATTCCATTTTCTAATTATCGAATCACCTAAGAATAATCTGCAATTTCATGGCATCCTTTTGTTGTTCACTCATTTGTTTTGACAGAGATTGGATTGGTCCTTCTCTGAGAGTTAGGGTTCCAAAATTAACAACCAGATAATCACAACCGAGAGATTATATGAAAAATTCTTTCTTTCACAAATTCAAATACCGAAAACTGATATGTTTTTTCTCTATTTTATTCTTTCGGCAGGCCAGAAGGGACCCCCAATAAACTTCAGTTGTTTCCAGAGTGACAAAGATTGATTCTTTCAATTAATGTTTTTCTCTGTGGGTGCATGTGGTCTTAGTAAGGCTTGATTGTGTCTCTCGTTTTGAATCCAATTAAGTCTTACTATCACCATTTGGATCATCATAGGTGAATCGAATTTGGTGACCATAGTCAAGTTCATCTATGTGAGAGGGGAAGTTAGAACTTGGAAACAAAAGAGGGGAATTAGAAAGTTGGGTTAGAGTCAGAAGGATATGGCGAATTATTTAGGTTGAGCTCAGAATTCTCAATTCATCCTTGTTAGATTAGGCTTAGGATCCCCTTGTGT
The DNA here is from genome assembly GCA_030674075.2 of Linum usitatissimum. NCBI lineage: Eukaryota > Viridiplantae > Streptophyta > Magnoliopsida > Malpighiales > Linaceae > Linum > Linum usitatissimum. The sequence goes on along the minus strand of JAUJYP020001410.1, from coordinate 1,566,136 downwards.
CCTTTAGCTCATAGTAGGAGTCGTTCCCTTTTCAGTCAGATAATCAGTTCCTGCTATTGATAGTCTGGGGAAATGGAGGGTTGAAAGAGGGGTTTGGGTATGAAGAGAGATTGGCAAAAGAGTTTATTAAGAAAGGCATAGATGATAGCTGCAGGTGAGGGAAAAACTGAGAGTATGAGCCGAGGTTATGGGGATTGAAGTAGTAGGTAGCCATTAGAATCTCTATGATTAACTCTGCATTTGTTTGTGTCCTTTTGGTTTAGATACTGTTCTTCCTTCATTTCTTATCCTGTCTGACCTGTTCTTAATACTGGTGGGTTTATATCTTGCGGCACACTGAAACTGAGGGTAAACCCCATATATGCTCATTGTTCGTGTTTGTTTTAAACTTCCCAGTAAGCACTTTTGCAGTTCGAAGTTTTCTTTTGAACTTCTATTCATCGGTTGTGTTTGCTTTTGTTCTTCTTTTCATTACCTTTTCCAATTCACTTTGTTGCTCAAACCTTTTTCATCATTCTAGCATTTGGTTCATCAGTCTTTCTGATTTCCATTACATTCATTCATTCATTGAAAGAATAATTCAAATCCGAACAGTGAGTGATACATGGAGCAAGCTTTTACCCCAGCCATTTGCGCTTTGTTTTTGCTTCTCTGTGCATACAAATTACAGGTTGTCAAAGCCATCGGAGGACTGATCCCTTTCCCAGCAACGAACCCAAACGACCCAAGAAAGAAAGAATTCGAACAGCTACAACAGCAGAAATCATCGATCGACGAGAAGGCAAGCGCCCAAGTCCGCCGAGAGCTATGGGGAGGACTGGCTTTCCTAATTGCCCAAACGGCAGGGTTCATGAGGCTAACCTTCTGGGAGCTCTCGTGGGACGTGATGGAGCCTATTTGCTTTTACGTCACCTCGATGTACGTGATGGCCGGGTACGGTTTCTTCCTTAGAACGTCCAGGGAGCCGACGTTCGAAGGGTTCTTCGAGAGCCGGTTCCGGGCTAAGCAGAAGAAGTTGATGAAAGCTCGCAACTTCGATCTCAAGAGATATGACGAGCTTAGAAAGATTTGTCACCCGTTTTCGGAGGACGAGCAAGGACATGGGTTTTTGTTCTCGGGTAGTAAGTAAAATTCTTTGTGGAATTTGGTGATCAAGTTGGGAAAAAAAGATTTGTTGATGATTAAGGACAAAAATGTCCGTTGTTTGCTCTGTTTTTTTACGTTGTTTCACCAATGTAACAACAGAAAGGGGAAATCGAAGGGAGTAGCTAACTGAATGAATATAAAGGGCCGTTTGGTATATATGACATTTTTAAATTCATGTGAATTAGTACGATTACAATTCTTTGGTGCCTAATCCTTCCGAACTACATAGCAGACCAATAGGCCAGCAATGGATCAGAAATAGGAAAATCATAATTGGCATTTTGTGCTTAATGTGATTGTTCTTTCTATAAATATGAATAAATTCAATTTCCCACACCTGCTCTATCAATTCTTGAATCTCGTTTTGATCATCGAAATTGACATCTGATTAATTACTGCTCTGATTTCTGCATCGGCACAAACACCTTTTGTAGCAAACTCATGGGGTCAAGTGGATTGAATCAACAGTAGTGTAAGAACTCTGGTAATTGGAAGACAGCAATGAACTCCTACACTGTATTTTACGCTACAAGTAAATGCAGAGAACATGGATTTTGATAGGAAATCTTTTGGGTGATTTATTTAAAGTTTGTAGCTTTTTGTGATTTTTAATGTACGCCTTAAGAAATCATATGTAAAATGGCGGTAAAGAATAAATTTGAAATATTGTGTTGTATATTTATGAGATACCAAAATTATCCTTGCGATATGGCGGAAAGTTTTAGAAGATAAGTGAAGATAGATAAAAAAAAATTTATTATAGAAAACTTATAACAACAGAAAGCAATCTGGAAATGGAGACAGACGCTAAGGTGGTGATGGCTTTGGCGGTGAATTGTGATTTAGCAGAGAACAACCTGGAGTTCAATGACATCATTCGTAACGATTAGGTAATCTTATGCTCGAAACCGTTGTATACGGTTCGCTTTGTAAGAAGGGAGTACAACGAGACGGCTCATGCATTAGCTAAGCAGCCTAAGTTCGTGACGTCACCCATTGGGATGACATCTCTTTTATTTTTACAATTTTGTTTAAATAATGTTTGCTTTGAATCATCAATAATATATAACTATTATTTTGTTAATAAACTTATAACAAATAACGTTTTAATTCGTAAAATATAAGATTGAGATTATTTAAGTTATATCAATTAAAAAATAAAAATATATATACTTTAATATTTATGTATTATTCATATCCAAACATACAGGTTTTAGATTTATCCATATACTAAAAATATTCGCTCGCTCAACTCAAATTATATTTTCGAATAGTTAAAAAAAATTCAAATTTTATTCGGTTTGACTCATTCAAGTTCAGACAAATAACAAGTTTAATCACTGTAGTATTCATGGATTAATGTGGTCATGCTTGTTTTTCTCCTTGTCATTTTCTTCTTCCAATCAGAAGAACGTAGAGGACCATCAGATTGAAATCATTGATCAACTTAACAATAATTACGTCTTCAATCATGCATCAACTTGCCTTTAATTGTTATCTTAATTGCAAGCAAACCTTCACCATCAACTTGCCTGATATCTCTCATTGCTCTGGTTCTTTGTGTTATAGTATCGGAGTCTTTATAGACCGAGATGAATTCTAATAACCCTCCATCAGTGCACGTATTTTCAAAAAGGACGTGCTGATGAAAACTATAAAAGTCTATCTCAACCCTCTCCCCCAACACTTTTCTATTAAACCTCTACTGGGTTTGGACAACTTTCTCCAAAGCTCTCATAACAATGGAGCCAATCTCAAAACTAATCTTCTTGGTTCTGCTCTCTTGTAGTCATTCTGCAACTCTTGTCATATCACAGTCTCCACCAAAAACCACTGGATTCACCTGCTCCGATTCTGAACCAACTCACCCATGCAAAACCTACGTATCGTACCATGTCCAGCCACCAAACTTCATGAACCTCAGCAGCATCTCCGACCTCTTCGGTGTCAGCCAGTCGTCGATAGCAACCGCGAGCAACTTGCCTCACAACGAGAATGATCTGGCTCCGGACCAGCTGTTGCTTGTGCCTATAGATTGTGGATGCAGAAGGAACAGTTCATTCTCTAATCTCACTTACCAAATCAGAGGAGGTGACAGTTTCTACTTGGTCTCCACCACTTCCTTGGAGAACCTGACCGATTGGGAAGCCGTAGCAGGGTTGAACCCTGGTTTGATTCCAACCGGGCTGCAACCTGGTGACCAAGTGGTGTTTCCTCTCTTCTGTCAATGCCCTTCCGGGGCTCAAAGAGAGAACGGAATAGGGTTACTCATTACTTACGTATGGAGGGCTGGAGACACCCTCTGGGATGTTGCTGACGAGTTAGGTGCATCTTCGGTCGATGACATTGTAATGGCTAACAACTACAGGTAGAAAAAATCTCGATTAAAATATGAGAATCTTATAAAATCAACGATAATCATAACAATAGCATGAAATTTATTTACGTTCTTCTTTATACTGATGTCAAAGACTCGATCTTTACTCTTATTATCTTACCTTGTCGATTGTATATAAGAAAGATCTCATCTTTTTCAGGTATTTATACGTAATGCATTGTTGTCTTAGATGCCTTAAACAGTTGTCCATACAATCGATGTTTGACTACCTTGCAGGGAATTCGACGAGTCGATCAATCATCCAGTTCTGATTCCGGTACCTGGATTACCGGTTCTGAAAAGGCCCACGAATCCATCTGCACAAAGAAGGAAAGGATCAAATCACAACTGGATCATCATCATCATCATAAGTGTCAGCGTAGCTGTAAGTGTGATTTCTGCTCTTTGGATTCTATATCTAGTAGTCTTCAGGATTGGCTGTGGAAGCTCATCTCAAAACAAGAAGAAGAAACTGAAGAAGACAGTTAGCTATGAACAGAAGCTATTTTCAGGAGTCTCAGGGTATCTAGACAAGCCAACTGTTTATGATGTTAACGTGATCATGGAAGCTACCATGGATCTTGATAACTATTACAGGATTAAGGGTTCGGTTTATCGAGCGAACATCGAAGGAAATATCTTGGCAGTTAAGAAGATGAAAGAAGCAACTGAAGAGATTCAGATTCTGCAGAAAGTCAACCATGCTAACCTGGTCAAGCTGATGGGTGTTTCGTGCGATGCAGAAGAAGGAAGATTGGTCTTCTTGGTCTATGAATATGCAGAAAACGGCTCGCTAGATGATTGGCTGTTCCGAAAATCTGCATCGACATCGAGAACAGAAACTCGATCGTTCCTCGGTTGGAGCAGGAGGCTGCAGATAGCATTAGATGTAGCAAATGGCTTGCAATACTTACATGAACATGTTCAGCCGAAAATCGGTCACCGAGACATCAGGAGCAGTAACATACTGCTGGACTCCAGGTTCAGGGCAAAGATTGCAAATTTCTCAGTGGCAAGGTCTATATCGGCAGATTCCATAGCCACAAAAGTTGATGTGTTTGCATTCGGTGTAGTCCTCTTGGAGCTGCTTTCTGGGAAGAAGGCAATGGTTGGTGAGGTTTCACTGTTGGTTAAGGATTTCAAGACTGTCATGGAAGTTTCAGAGAGAAGGGTGGAGAAGTTGCGAAATTGGATGGATCCTTACTTGGAGAACTCGTATCCCATTGATGGTGCTTTGAGCTTGGCAATGCTGGCAATGGCATGTACAGTTGAGAGAGCTTTAGCTAGGCCAAGCATGGCAGAGGTTGTGTTTAACCTCACTGTTCTTATGCAGTCACCTCCCGATTGGCTGGACGACGAAGCTTGGCCTGAGAAGAAGCTTGACGGGGAAGAGATTCTGCAGATCTGCAGTCCAGTTAGTGCTCGTTGACAGTTCACGAATCGTAAAAATCATACGATTCGAGCTTTGTGATTTCAGTCTTTACACAGAGGTTCTATCCAAAAGAATGTCAGGTAGTAATATTAATTTAATTAGATCACAATGGAAGTACAACTTTTGGCAGCTTGTATTTCAGCAGCATTTTTGTTTATACCCTTAACATGTACACCTACAAACATTTACCTCTTGACAAATTTCAAACGACAATGATCAGAGAAAAACATCACAAGAAAGATGATTACTTGTCAAGAGCTAACCATCTCTGAGATTCCTATAACCCGAGATGTTATTAGACAACTCCCAGGACAATGAAGTAGTCAAGATTCTAGAAAGAGTCTGCACAATCTCATTCATAGCCGGTCGGTCCAGCGAGTTCTTGTTTAGACAGCCATCAACCAGCTTCACTACAAATCCAGCAATGTCCAATGGATAGCTTCCTTCCATTGACGGGTCCATGAACTGCTCTGGATTCTCTTGGTTCAAAATATCTGATAATAACCCATTAGCAGCTCCTCCCCCTTCCCTATATAATGTAGCAGCTTCTTTCCCAGTGATCATCTCCAGCAGAACAATCCCAAATGCAAAAACATCCATCTTCGTGGAGACCAGACCGTTCTCCAAATACTCGGGAGCCATATAGCCTTTCGTCCCAAAGATGTGCCTTGTCAGGTTGAAACCATCGCCATCCTCTCCTGCAGCCGGTCTCGCCTGTGCGAACCCGGATACTTTAGCCCTGAGATCACTGTCGAGAAGCACATTCCCGGCTTTGGTGTCCTTGTGGACCTGTGGAGGTGTTGTGAAACTGTGTAGATAGTCAAGTCCCAAAGCTACATCCAGAGCTATCTGGATTCTTTGAGCCCAACTCAATGCCTTTTTCTTCCCACCACCATTGTTATTGGATGAATTATATATCCAGTCACTCAAAGCTCCATTAGCAGCAAACTCATAGACAAGATACCAGTGTCCATCGTGGGAACAGACACCGGAGAGACGAATGATGTTGGAATGGTTTATCTTGTTGAGTAAATTTATCTCCTTCGACACATCCACTCCGTCGTCGATTCTCTTGATCGCAGCGAGATCGCCTTTGATCTTGCCGTGAAACACAGACCCTTTGATCAAGCATTTGGGACTGAAGTTATCAGTTGCAGCTACTAGCTCATCAAATGTGTAAACCTGGATGGAGTGAGCAATGCTGGATATACTCTCCATGAAAAAACTGGCAGACTCTTCATCATGCACTTTCTTCATTGGCTTCTCCACACCTTCATAGCTTTCAGAAGTTGCTAAAGGATCTAACTTTACCTTCCTTTTGCGGAAGCACATAAAAAAGGTTATTGTTCCAATAGCCAAAGTAACCATAACTCCCCCCAAAACCCCGGAAATAGCATAAACCCACGATTTGTTTGAGCTCGAACTCGATGCAGGAGGAGTAGGCGTCGGTGGAGTAGAAACCGGAGGAGGAGGCGGTGATGGAGCTACCGTTTGGTTACTAGAAGGTGGGGTTTGGAGTGGAATTAGAAGGGTTGTGAAAGGGAAAACTGTGGCACTATTCTCACTAAGTCCATTAGCTTGGAGTGCCGATCTCAAATCACCACGAAATCTCAAGGTAGCTGCTGAAACAGTATCTCCCCAAGTAACCAGATAATTCAAAAGATAATTGATCCCTTGATCAGTTTGGTTCCTTGTAGGGCAAGCACATCTAAGAGGAACCTCAAGTGTTTGACCTGGAAATATATTCACTGTCCTGCTGCCATTCCCAATGGCTTGGCAAGTCGAGAGACCTTGTAAAGTTTCATTAGCAATGAGGAACAAGTTATCTCCATTTCTAACAACAAAAGACGAGTTTGCTCCATAGTACGAACCGGAACATGAGCAAGTGACCGGAACAAGTACCAGCCGGTCGGTATCAAAGGTCGAAGTTTCATCGGGGACGGAGTTGATGGCAGCAAGCTGAGAAGGTTCTGACCCCAAGAGGGTCGAGATCGAAGCGACGGTGGTGTAAGGAGGTTGAGCTCTGAAGGTGAGATAGCTTTGACAGGTCCTGTTGACGCCATTGCAGGAGTATCCTAGAGCTGAGTTTGCTGTGGTGGAGCAGTCATTTGTGCCTTGCCCAATGTAAGCCTGCTGCGCCTGAACAACGAAAGAGAAGCAATACAGGACACAGAGGGAAAGACAGAAGAACGATGAAGAAAGAAACTTCATTTTCGAGGCATTGAGCATCTTTGTGCAAAGGGGTAAAGGGGATTTAACAAGTTTATGTCTCAGCTTGGCAAGAGAAAGCATGTAAAGAAGTCAACTCGTTGACCACTTCACATGCATTGAAATCAATCATCCAACAGAAAACTAAAACCGCGTTTTCTTATCTGCAACAAGTTGGACCAGAACAACTTGTAAAGACAACTGCTATTCCTCGGCACAATTTGAGGAATTGTCTACAGAAATGAAACCAGCAGACTAAACTGATATAATAATGTAATTAGTCACCAAACTGCAACATTATTATAAGCTATAAAGAAAGAATAGTCGATACGTCTAGATATTCCAAGAATAGACTAATCAGTAATCATACAGAAATGGTTTCCTGCCAGATAAATTGACATCATAGCCGCCATGTCCGACTTCTTGAACATTGTTTGATTCAAGGTTAATTGCTAGTTGAAGCAAAGAAGCTAAAAATAAGGGCCCACAAACTATAAATGTTGGCAATTTGCAGCAATTTCTGGAGCGTTTATCATCCAAATTCCAAAACCACAAACTGAGTTGAAAAGGTTTGATGGAAGCAAAACTCAAAGTGAAAAGCTTTACAAGCGTAAGGAGGTTACTGCAGCAGCAGGAAATCCAATACCGGGTCTGGGCCTGCAGACTTGGCGTCGGCCATCGATGAAATATTGAGCTGACTACTGAAGGCCCAATACGAACAATGGCCTGATTTGGATCCGCTTACTCGGTATAATTAGTTAATTACCATACAGCCCTTTATGTGTTATTTATTTCCGATTCCATCTACGTAAACGAAATGGTTAAGGCACAAATTAAAACGTTTTTATTTTTTTCATGTAGAATATGGTAACGTTTAATGAAGCCTATAAATATATGATCCAAAACCTCCACGTCCTTTATAAAATCACGATCCAATCAAGTCGAACAATAAGGTAAGAAATAAAAAGAAAAATCAATTCAAGCAATTATGAGACAATTGATCACGTCGGCATAACCGACTGGCAAAAGTCCGAAGCCAAGTTTCTTATGAATCTCATTCTTAACGAAAGACAACAAGCTTTGTACGAGGAGGACGGGGGAGGGTTTCGGCCGAATTTAGGTCGAGGAACGAGATGAGCAGTCCTGATGAGTATGTGTGGAGGCAGAGGTACTTAAGAAGCTATACTTTCACGAGGGAGGAGGAGGATTGTTTCGGAGGTTTGAAGAAGGTGAAGAGATGGATGGTGAAGATGATGATGATGATGATGACGACGATGACAACGACGAAGAATGATTCTCGTAGTGATGGTCTTCGTCGTGTTGTTCGTCTTAGGTTCTTGCTCTTCTTTGGTCGCGTCAAGGTTGATGTTGTTGTTGGTTGATAAAATTTGTTACTTCCATAACATGTTACTTAGAGCAATGGGATCTTATGGTTTCATTTAGTTGGGTCAAAACCCTCAAATACCACAGTGTAACAAAGATTCTCTGCAAGCTAAAACAGAGAGCCAAGTTTGGATCTTTGAGCCCTGTTTGTTCTTTTCCTCTTCTCCCACCTTCCCAATAACTTAGTTACATACACAGTTACACACACACACAAGAAGATTGCAAGTCACATGCTGAAATGATGAGTTGCAACTCAAACATCTGCGTAGATGTAGCAGTAGTAGATCAAATCACAAGAAGAAGGTCAGCAAAACCAGAGTGGGACAAGTCACAAGCCAAGTTCATCATCAGCCTCTGCAATATTGACAAACAAAGGCATGAACAACTTGGAGCTTCCAACATGATATTCTCATCATCATCACCTTGTTTCGGGTCGAGGAACGAAACGAGCAGCCCGGATAGCTACGTGGGGAGGCAGAGGTTCCTGGGGAGCTATACCTTCTCTAGGGAGGAAGATTACTCTGGGAAGAAGAAGAAGATGGTGGTAGGTTTGGTGAGAATGGTTTTGAGATAGACATACCATTTTATAATTATTTTCATCGTCTAATTTCGTGGTTTGAGTTGTAGATTTGTGATGAGTTGAAAACAAAGTTTTGGTGGATATTATGAGTACTTATAATATCTGAACGAAATTTACGGGTAACCAACATATAATTTTCAATTTCAAGTCCCAGCACATATAAATATTATGGGTATTATAGGTACTCAAACCCTTAAAATAATCGGATGGGTATGAATATATCCAAATACCTGATACCCGTTATCCAATCCTAAAATAAATATTAGAATGGTGTTCGTTCATAGGGTGTGCTGAATTTGTTACATATTTGAAGTGAGAAGCAAGCTTTGTTACATATTTGAAGTTGTGGATTCGTGGTGATTTGAAAAAAAAATTTACATTTGTATTAAAATAAAAAAAAATATAGATGTCCATAAATAAGAGGAATTAAAAAGTGATGTTCACTATAACATTGAAAATAAGATAAAAGTGAACCCTAATCATATGTGACATTAAGCTGACCAAAATCTAGCTTGACTAAACCCGAGCCAACCCAATCAGTCATTTTTATTAAAATTAATAACGTTAAATTTTATCAATCCAAAATTCTATAAGGTGAACGGTCAACAATTTAAATCACAATACGTCATTAATTAATAACCTAATAAATCTCCAAATTCGATAAACCCGCCCGACTAATCCGACTCAGGGAAAAGTCCAAAAGTGCAGTAATCAGTGAAGTGTTTTTTCAACGAAAAGGAGTTGACTTTCCTTTGTTGTTATCACCATTGATCCGATCCATCCCAAAAATCAAACCTCTCTTCATCAGCAAAACCCCCCTCAAAGAAAAGAAACTGAAAAATGGCGGCAGTCACAAAGCTCTTCACCGCATGCTCTGTTCTAATGGCTACACTCTTCGCTTACTCTGCCTCCGTCCAGTTAAACGACCCCGGTACGCAAATTCAAACACCCTTTTCTCTACCTCTTCTTCCTCGTATCGAAGATCAAACTGGTGAGACTAACTCGTTAATTTGTATGAAAAGATTGGTACTTTTGGTTCCCTCTGTACTTAGGCGCCTCTGCTGTAAACCTGACATCATTATCCACAAGATTCAACGGCGTCAGAGGAAGGGTTGGGAGGTTGACTTTCTGGGGTGGTCAGCTGTTGATGTGGAAAGTTGTGGCGGAGGATCTGCTTGTGAAGGGGATGGCAGCGTTTTGGTGTCTGGATCTGAGGGAGAGAGTTGTGAGGGAGAAAGTTGGGAGTGGGATTGTTGTTGCCTCAATGGCTCTGCATTTAGTGAAGGCTAATTGTGATGATAATGAAGGGAAGAACAAGAACAAGAAGAACAACAAGAATAATGGGATTTCAAAAGCTGTTGAGTATGGTAAGATCGTTGATTTTGATTTCTTTTGATGTTTGTCATGTCTTGAATGTTTGTGAAGTTTGATGTTTGGGGGGGATTGTTTGTTGTTGTTTTGCAGGGATGTTGGGTTTGGTGATCTTCAGTTTTGGTCTCCCTTTTGTGTTCTTTGTTGTGAATGGTGGAGAAATGAAGTTTTGAATGTTTGACATAGGATTTCGGATCGAAACACTCTCAATAGTAGATTAAGTTTGCTCACTCTTGATTTTTCAATTGATGTAATGTACGCGAGATTATGATTGATTTTGAAATAGAGAGTAGGATGGATCTGCTTACATAGGATTTCGCCATTTTATAATCGAAAGATTTTAGGTAGTGGCCTAAGTATGCTCCCCGTGATTGTTGTTATGATAGATTTTGAGATAAAGAGTAGGATGGATCTTTTTGATACGGTTATGAAATATGTTGCATCTCATGTTCTTCAACATTTATCCTTGCGTAGTCACAGCGATGCCACCTCTCGAAATCATCATAACCGTCTAGACATTTGCTATCAAATCTATGAAAGGTTTTGGAATTGAAGCTACACGAATTTTGATTGTGGTCTCATTTGCAAGGGTTCAAAATAAAAGATTTATACGCATTGACGATTTTATACTATGCAACGTTATCAAAGACGACACTCTTAAACTATATTCCAACCGATTCAACTCGTATATTATGACAGTTTTTGTTTAATTACTCATTAGATTAATTTTTCAATTCGATGTTAACTTATCCTATATTTTTTTTATGGATGTTGTAGGATTCGAACTTGAAACTCGACTTCATTTTCTTTTTCTCGTAAAATTCTGGATAGGATATAGGACTAAGCCCATGTTTGTCCTCTAGGCCTTCATATCCAGCTCACTACTATCAGGTCTTTTAATCCAGCCCAATCAAGCCAACATTTCATAATTGATTCGTATTTACAATAACTTGACTTAATTCAAAGTAAAGTAACTTTGAGTTATTAAAACTAAATCAGAACCATTAAAGATAAATACAAATCTTTACAACCGTTGATTGAAATGTAAATTTAAAAAAAAAAAAAACGGATAAGGTGTACCGGCAACCGGCTCCGTTGGTTATTTTGCTCAAGTAACAATCAATTCCTATATTTTGGCCGAAGATGTTGCTGGACGGCTAGGTGGAAGGATTTTACAAATCATCACATCTCAATTTTAAACAATAAAATAATAATTTTTTCCTCCAAAACAAATAACAAAATAATATTTAATCATATTGCATTAAATTTATTTACGGTTATGCATCTTTTTTCTCTCATTTTTTAAAATAATAATTTTTTTTTTGGTAAAGCTATTATTGATATTTAATTATGGTGAATTTTTCGGTATGTCTGATATACTGAAAATTTTGGTATGTCCAGTTTTTTTTAACGTAAATACATCACCAAAGCTCATTTTCAGTTTGCGATCTCGACAGTTCATAATTATTAAAAAATTAAATCTCTATTTTACATTTTATTTCTAATCTCATATGTTTTCTCAATTTATAAACTAATCACTCTCTTTAATTTCTAATTGATACTCAAATATATCGGTGTTGCCATATACAATTGATTTTTCTGAACTCAGGGTCTCTTCCTTTCCTACAACACCGCCGTTGTTGCCGTATCCTTAAAATCCATGCCCTGATGTAAATAAATTTTCACCGGTGACCTATCTTTTAAAATTACAGAGTTTTAATTAGATATTAAAGCGTTAATTAATACAGAATTTGCTCACAAAACAAGAAAACAATTGCAGAATGGCTAAAGAATATACATTACTTCATGACCACATGAGAATGAAGCTTCTTCCTTTCTTTAGCTGACAATATTATTCATTTCTAATGCATGCGGCAATAGATATGGGAGAAGGGTTGATTAGATCGAGAGTAGAATATTGGTTCTAGCAACTCGATCGGTTAGGGTATGTTGACGGCTGCTTCCTTCGAGATGTGCATAGCGATTGCTTCCTCCGGCGGAGAGAATTGGTGATGGTGATGAATGATGTTAAGGATAATGAGTCATAGATATCATGGAAAGAATCAGATGGGAAATAAGGATGATGGGAAGGTGGGATGTGCTATCTGTTAAAGAGGATGGAACAATGTTAATGAATTGTGTTTGTGTATTAATAGAGATATATGAAATAAAGAGGGTGATCGGTATAAGAATTGAAAACAAGTATAAGATCAAAAACAAAATGTGAAATAGAGATTTAATATTCGAATAATTGTGACCCTCGAGATCGAAAACTTAAAATGGACGTTGATGATGAGTGTACGTTACCAAAACAAAACTGGGCACACCAAAAGTTTCGATATACCAGATATACTGAAGAATTTACCTTAATTATGTTACGTAAGGGTAAAGGTCGTTACGTAATGACAGTTGTTCCTTACGTAACATGCAAAATTAAGCATATTATGTAAGAATAAAGGTTGTTATGTAAGGTTTATGTAAAAGGAGTTGTTCCTTACGTAACAGGGAAAATTTTGCTCGTTACGTAAGAGTAAAGACCGTTACGTAAGGCTTGCGTAACGGCAGTTGTTCCTTGCGTAACAAGGAAAATTTTGTCTGTTACATAAAAGTAAAGGTCGTTACGTAAGGCTTACGTAACGACAGTTGTTCCTTATGTAACAGGGCAAATTTTTTCCGTTACGTAAGTGTAAAGGTTGTTACGTAAGGCTTACGTAACGATAGTTGTTCCTTACGTAATAGGGAAAATTGTGCATGTTGCGTAAGAGTAAAGGTCGTTACGTCTTACGTAACGACAGTTGCTCCTTACGTTTTCCCTGTTACGTAAGAGTAAATGCCGTTACGTAAGGCTTACATAACGACAGTTGTTCCTTATGTAACGCAACCTGCTAAACCTGTTATAGCAGGTCACTAACTCAAAATCACCTTACTTTGAGTTAAGACAAGTCATAGTAGGAATCAAAAAATTCATAAACTTATAAGTACATTACTGGTATTATTCATTCAATGTTTGGTAACAAAATTCATATGCATACACCTTTGGCTTCACAATCTAAAATGTCACGACATATTAATTTATTACGAACGTATATATGACTTATTAATAATGTCCTTAATAATATGGTGGGTATCGACACTATTTTACAAAGTCCGTTAATATAGAGCTTAGTTAGCTTGACATCCTCCCCTCCGTCCAGCGACACTTACGTAAATTCCGACCCTAACATCTCACACAGCGGTATTCACTTATCTCGAAGATACGTAATTACGTCTGGTTGTTTCGAATTGGGATACATACCCATTTGTGGAGGGCATTCAACAGCTGAAAAGAGTGTAGACAACACATAAGATAGCTAAACCTAACATCAAATGTCGACCTCCAATTTTATATGGTGAAGGGGAAGAAAGGTCTAGAAACCCTAAATTTTCAATTTTAGCCTTAAGAATTAGTTAGGAAATATGTCCCCATTGGCTTTAACGCTAGTGCTCAAGTGTTGAGACTTTGCCTACCGAACTTCTGTTGAGGAGTGAGTACCCATTACTTTATCATATTGCCCCAAAAGTTCAATCTTTTCGAGGAAAACAAACAAGAAGGAAATAATTTGGATGTCCCATTTGGCCCCTTGGAAATTTTGTATCATTGTGTTGGTCTATCATCTAAATTTAGATCACTTTAGTTAAATTTTATTGTTGTTGTAGTATAGTATCTCTAATCCACGATTTTGCGTCAAATATGTCATGTCATGTACGGTCATGTTCGAGTCAAAGATGAGGATTGTATAAGGTCATGTTGGAGTAGAATTTCTTTTATCATAAGAAGCCACTCAAAACAAACATTTCACCCACAATCAATGTTATGATATGACGGGGTTGTTTCCATTTTGAATTATTAATCGGACATGTTGCAAAAGTATTAGTTTGACGATTACGTTTCTAATCCTTTTTGCATACAGGTGTTGCGAATCAAACCATATCGCGAGCTTCTTAATTAGTATGCCATCATGCAACCACTAGACCAACTTGATTAGTGCACCATCTTTTATTTTTTTTCTTGTTGGTTATCAAGTGTGGAACTTCAATTATTGAAATGGTGGCCATTGAGCAGCTGGAAAGTGCAGGTGGGGTAGAGTAACCTAATGTGAAATTGGACCTCAAAATTATTTTGGTGGACCAAAAAGGACTTGTATTGTAGCCCTAGCTAGTTCTAAAAGGATCCCTTTCTTTCTCCTTTTGGTTAGAACTTTTATGATACGATCCAAAAGTTCTAGGCAAAACAAACAATAAGGGAATGATTGTGACCTCCCAATTGCCCACTAGGAACGTGATTTAATTCGATTATTATATACAAATATTACACTACGTCGTTGGAGTTGGAGTTGTGGTGAGAGACTCGATGGACAACTTTATTGCTTGGTGAACTTGATTATGATATTTTGTAACATTGTCGTCGTGAAGCGAATAATGCAGCTTATATTACGACGCATTGTATACAAAGCTTTCCAGGGATTTGGTTAGTAATTGAAATGACATTCTAACTGATCAAAAAGCAAGTAGACAAGTTTAACATGGAACAGAAGGACCAATTGTAATCATCATATGGGTTTAAATTTGTTCTATGTCGAATCAATTAATCATACATGTGTGTTCAAATTACATTTGTTCACTGTCTCTTTACAAGTGTACATTCATCACGTGTTCTTTCAAACTTTCAAGCATTCATCTTTTCATGTTTGTTTTCCCGCCAGTAGCACACCCACCCTTCGTCAATTACTCTGCCAAATTGTGAGTGGTTTTGCATTGGGAGGAGGTCCCCATACAGGGAACACATGTTGTTTGATTGACCGTTTGAGTATGATTGCTTAACGCACCCCTAGCTATATAGAGATGGTTCGTCCAAAAACTTTGAGCGACTATAAAATTAAAAGCTTACAAAAAACTTAGTTCATCCTAACTAGTTAGGATTTCGCTTACCATAATATATATAGTAAGATCTTAACAAACTATCTTTCTGAACACATCTACCTATAACATAGTCATATAGAAAAAATTATATAATAGTGAAATCCAAAAATTGAAAGTAGAATAGCCGTGAAAAGAAAGAAGCCCGTGTATACGCCACTAAACATAACATCAAATTGCGAATATAACTCACTAGTTGTAATAAAATAGATAACTGCAACCATGATGAAGTGATACAAACTCACTATTTGTAATCTAATTCAGTCAAAAGATTAGACTACTAGAAGACATCTTGTCATGTTATTTTCAGCAAAAATCTTGTATAAGCTTCGCAGTAAAAAATTAAGGGGTTGTTTGTTAACTTTTCATGGTAAAGTGGCTAAAATGTGTATTAACCCTTTTTCAAAATTACTTTGTTCGCAAGTTTCAAGAACTTGTCCGACGTGGGTAAACGACAGAATTAACTCAATGTGTTCGAGAAGCAGGGGCGAAATCAGACACTAAGGAGTTAGCCAATAGTTCGAAATTTCCAAATACATATATTACATTTCATAAGTTCTCGGGGACGCCATGGCGTCACCTACCATACACGTAGCTTCGCCACTGTCGAGAAGCCAACAATTTAGCTGATGCACTCACAAACTAGGGTCATTCCCTTAACTTCGGACTCCACATTCTTGATAGGAGTCACCCTGTTATGGTACGTTAGAATTCATATGATCGTCTGAAATCATCCCAACCTCGATTGGTAAATCATTCTCTGATTTTGAGAAAATGACACCTCAATGGGAATAATGATAAGAGGTGATTATGCCAATTGACCACTTTAACTTTGGGTTGCATTATTGGCCTTGTTGTTATCACCTAATAATAGGAAGTGTGTGATTAAGTACTCTACAGCAATAAAGACAACCTATGGAATCACTGACTGCGAAATTGGAATTATCAAGATGATATATATATAATTGAGAAAAAATGTATCGACAAATTTTGTTATATTTTGTGTTTAAAATTATGATTTGTGAGGATGAAGGTTTTTGTTTAGAATTAGGGTATAGTGCTAGGGGTTAGAGTTTGATATATAGGGTTTAGGATTTATTAATTTTGATTTATAGTCAAAAGATAAAGTTTGTGATATGATGTTGCGTTTGAATTTATGACGTAGTATTTGAGGGTTAGGAGTTAGTGTTTAGGGTGTTAATACCATTCTCTAGGGTTTAGTGTTTACTATAAAGGATTTTTAAATTTTAAATCTTAAAAATATAAAAAAAATTAGTATAGAAGAGATCGAAACGCTTTCTATATAATTGATAAAACGTTATTTATTAGAATGATTTTAATCACTATCACAAGGGTAAGCTGTCTTCAACTTTTGCTGTTTAAGTTTCATTCACAAACAATAATGGCAATTTAGTTTTGCAATTTAGCAACCGTGCGAAATTGGGAATTACCAAGATAATAATCGTTATTTGTTTCTACCCGTTATAGGTAATAGTCTCTCGAGTAGTAAAGTTACACACTAATCGGTTGGAGTGATTTGGTTGAAATGTCATGTTTGATTATGAAAATGAAGTTATCAGATTTAGAAGTGATTTCAAATATCATGCCTGATTACGAAAATGAAGTGGGATTTGTAATCTCTTTGAGTGATTCGGGAGGTGATTTAAAATTTACTCAATTGAAAGAAAATTTGTCAAATTTCAAATAATTTGAGTAAAAAAGACCCAACTATCATATTAAATTTAAGGAAAGAAAATAATTTTAAGAGTGTATTAGTAATTTTTTTTTTAATTTCTAAAACTTCACCAAACAAACAAAAGATTCACGCATTTTCAATTTATTTTAAAACACTAATAAAATCACTTTCGATTAAATTTCAAAAGAGTATAAAAACATTTCATTCTCATCCAGGGGTACAATTGGTATACAACCCGTCAATGCGTGACATAACACTACACGAACATCCCCAAACCACCCTTCTCTTTCCCTTTAATTACTCCGGAATGGCATTCAACTTCGTCGTGAACTTCCTCCCCCTACCGCCGCCGCCGCAGGATTTTCCGACACCGGAAGCTCCCAATTTCTCTTAACGAGGCCTCTCTGGGTTTCGTCCATGGCCTTTGAAATGACGCGTTGTAACTGAAATGATGGGAAAGCAAGCAGAGAAAGTCAACTTGGCGACAGAGGAATCCTCTCTGGGTTAAATTTGTACTACTACTGGTTTGCATTAATGATGCTCAATCTATGAGCTGGTTTTTACAGGGTTTAAATGCATTAAATTACAGAAACGGTCTCAAAGTTTTCGATCCGTTACATTATGGCTATTCTTCTTTTGAAACCAACCAATCATCCAACACGTAATCTGTTAAGATATAGGAAGACATACCTAGTCAACGTATAAGCGACTCAATTTATACATATACGAACGGATCAAAAGAATTTCGATCTTTGTGACATTCGCTTGCACATCTTGCACCATACCTTGAAAATGCTCTCAATGATAACTCTAAATCAATGGAATTTTAATTCGCATGTACATACATTAATTATGCTACTTCTCAGTTATGATAAAGTGATATGAACTCGCTTGAGTCAAAAGATTTTGAAAAATTAAGTTATTACTCAAAGTTCATGTGGTTACTTGGTAGTATAGCCGTTAATAGTGCCCATGCATTGAATACCCTTTTCAAAAGGTTGGGTTTTTCATATTATTGGACTTGTTCTTTTCACCTAATTATACTAAAATGTGTCATTAACTCAACATAATTGGACAAAACATAGCATCCCATGAAATGTTGTGACTACTTTCTTGTTCGTGTAATAGCATCAAAGGGACGCAAAGATAATGGTGGTCTACATTAACATCAGACATATACGATTGATCGTTGGAGGAGCAATTGTTCAGGAGATCAGTTAGTTTTGCATTCTTTTCAGAGGTCCGTCTGTAAATAATTGGGTAGGTAGATAATAGGGTTACGTTGTCCATTTTTTTATTTGCTCATATAGCTTCGCGAGGAGATGGAAAAATAAAAATTTGTAAAACCTAATTATCTATCCAGGGTGTGAGGACAGAAGAATCAACACCCTGGGAGATATCCATGAGTCAAGAATACTACAAAATGGACGGCTCCACTAGCTGATCGGCGAAGAGTCAACATGTGAAAGCTGGAGGAGGCGGCTAGCAACTAGAGAATTTCCCAGATGATGGCACCACGCCACCACCTGCGCCTAGGAACACATGCCTTCTGCGGATGCGTGTGGCCATTAATTTAGCATCCCTTTCAATATCCACCTGCAAAAACTAGAGCGACAACACTAACTACAAGCATCTCGTGTAAGGAGCTCTAAAAGCAATTGACCTAGCAAGATTGTCCATTTAGTAATTCGTATGACCCTTAAATATCTTTCGAAAAGTGTTACGAATAGTAACCCAAAATGGAACCGATCAATTACCCAAAAGAAGAATCATTCATGGTTAACTAAAATAACATATATACACACTCTAATAAGAAATTTTCATCAACTCATCCAAGGGTAAAATTGTAATACAACCCGTAAATGCTTGACATTTTCCCCATAGGGGCATACATTTTCACTTCCTAAACTAAAAGATAGAGATCGGATTTGAACCAACCCACAAATCACCCATTATCTACACTGATTAAATCCCCAAACTACCCTTCTACATCTCCCCTTTTCACTCCGGGATGGCACTCAACATCGCCGAGAACTTCTTCCCTCCGCCACCTCTCCTCCTCCTTCCACCGTCGCCGGTGGAAGTCGATCTCTGACTGGATTTCGCCGCATCGTAAGCCCCCATTTTCTCACCATCGATGACGAATCCGCCGCCGTGCTTCATCAAGGCGGAGCTGGCCTTGACGGCCAATGCGGCCATTTCCTCCGGCTGCAGAGGGTGGTTCAGCCAGCTCACCGGAAGGGCGAAGTAGAGCTGTCCCGGTTGGAGCTCGTCGTCCTCGTTGACTGCAGACACAACATCGTCGAACTCCATCTCGTCGGCGTTGCAGATGAAATGGGTCGCCGGATTCCTCTGTAACACATAAGAAGCTTTTACAGAGTACGCGTACTCTTGGAGCTTGCCGTCCGGGAGGATCAGCTTCGCCGTCGACGAGGATGCAACACGTGTCGATTGAGAAGATCTGCAGTTTCCCATTTTAAGGAGATCGCCGGAAAACTTTGCTAAATGGTAAGAGAAATCTGAGAGAGAAATTGATTGTGAAATGTTTTTAATTTTAATTTGGAAGAAGAAGGAGAAGAGAAGGGAAAGGATTATATAGGACGAAGAGAGAAAGAGGACAAAATATAAGAGAGAGAACCGTGGGTGCCACGTCGGAAATTGGTTTTTGTCACTCTTTGGAATTTAATTATTGAATTTTAAGTTTTACTTCTATTTTGAATTTATTGGAATTTTAATTTTTGATAAACATCGCGGAAATTTTAAAAAGAGGTATACAATAATATGATAAGTTGTTTATAGTGTTCATTTTTTATCATAGTCGAAATTAAGGTACTTTTTATGGCCACATAATTTGTCAAGAATTTTGATTTGCACACCATTATCAAGTCGAATTGTTTGGTGATGATTTAGGCTAGCTATTTCCGATAGATTTTACTGGATTAGTTTATTTTCTCCTGATTGAACTCATAATCTTATATAAATTTCTTTTATTATGTCGGTTTGATTAGAGAGGAAAAAATGAGATTTGTTTAAAAAAAACATTTGGCTAGAGTGCTTTCTGAAAGTTGTAAAGTTGAATAATGTTGTATTTATAACCAATTTTGAGAAAAGTTACGTACAGAAATAATCAGACTAATACAATGAGCCGAGAGCTAGAATGAATCCATCAAAATAGACTATATAATTTGAAAAATTTTACGGGTTGTTTGGTAGGTGATTTGTACAGATGATTTAGAGATAATTTGGACTTTTGAAGATATTTTA
Organism: Linum usitatissimum; assembly: GCA_030674075.2. NCBI lineage: Eukaryota > Viridiplantae > Streptophyta > Magnoliopsida > Malpighiales > Linaceae > Linum > Linum usitatissimum. The sequence continues at coordinate 1,545,723 of JAUJYP020001410.1, read as the reverse complement.
TTTTAAATTATTTGTTTGGACATAAAAAAAAAGAGATTTTGGAAGACTAAAATCAATTTGTAAATATGGAGAAAATTTAGTAGTGATTTCAAATCACTCTTGAGAGATAAAGATTTATAAGAAGATGAAAAATTTGAAAATTTTAATCAAAATTATTTTTTATCTTTTTATAATTGATATAGTCATAAATAAATTAAAATTATTTTCATAAATTTAGTTTTCATTTCTTTATTTATCTCTTTACACCAATTATATTAAAAATCACTATCAACTTATCCACCCAAATAAAAAATTTATCTTGAAAATAACAAGCTTTATCCACATCTCTTATATTTCAAATCTCTTTTATTGAATTCTTTATTCATTATTCATTTAAATTCGACCCGATGATCTTTCGTTAAATTCCATATCTCTATTAAGTAAAGAATCCCCCCTTAGCAATCTAACAAGTACATAAATCTCAACCCAATACAAGAATAATTTAGTTGTTAATTACATTTACACTATTAGAAAAGTTCATTTCTTCTTGTTAGGTAACCGATTGTAAGTAGTATTTGGTCTCAATTTTTTATTTTAACGACACTCGTTAATCTATGATAGATCGAAATTTATGTAAATAATAATTTTAGTTTTATCTTTTATTTTTGTTAGAACAACTGATTCTCCTCAACTAAAATTTTATTTATGAATAAAACACTCTTAAAATTGTTTTAATATTATTATCCGATTTAGTGCATGTACCGATTACGTCGATTGATCGTTTTTTAATAGCACAAAAAAATCATTGGGTAGAGAGGGCGGGGGTCACACACTTGACAGGCTGTATGTTGTTGGAGACAGGTTGTCTTTGGATGTAGTACTACTGACTCACTAGCAATTTCCTTCTTCCACGAAAATCTAAAATTATTAAACAAACAACACCCTTCCATAAGAAGGTTGTAATTGTTAGAGAGAAAAGAAAAAGGTTTTGACCAAAAGACCCTTTTGAATTTTGATCCCATTTCTTGAAAATGATCGATTTTTGCTCGAGCAGATGGGTAGATTGGTGACTCTTCACCTTATAATTATAGATACATCCCAACATTGGAATGATTTCAAAAGTTGTATGTAGGATGTGGTGTGTGTTCAATAGAAAGCTTGAATCGATGGTGATGAGATTAGATGGTATGGAGTTGAACATTCAATTTTTATTGTATCGTGATTTAGGCGGAAAATTGCTTTATGTTCATTAGCCGGTGGCCGGAAAATATTCATGAGTAGAATTCAACTTACATGTAGGTTTATAGATGTGGAATAGGATCTAGTTTTGAATCCATTTCTATTATATATGTATGTCTATTGTGTCGTATAGAACCCACATTACGAAATTCTTCTATACAAGCTGATGCGCTATCAGGACCAATGATACATATGACCATGAATGGTTGTGATGAGTTTTTTGAAAGTCGAAGGATGTTGCTCCTGAGAGAATATTAGGAGGTAAAAATTGTGCATTCGAAAAATAGCACGAACTTCAGAAACAATAACAGACGAGCAGTAAAACTATTATGGTCTTTTTTCTCTTTCTCTCTCCGAGAGTCGAAAAATCCTAACCGTCAAAAAATTCTAGCCATCATACCTTCATCTGTTTATCCCTTCCTTCTTCGATTTTGATTGTTTTTACCCGTTGTTAAGGTTTTGTTCTCTACCCTCAAGTAAGGTTTGTTCTCCCCTTGAGGAGAATTTTGTTTCTACCCGACGATCCTCCACAATCCAACCAATGGAACGCAATGAAGTTTACAGTAAAAAATCGCCGAAATTAATGAAGAATGGAGGTCATGCTCCAACAATCATGGTACAGGCGAGTCAACTTGAGGTCACCCGTCCAACCATGTGAGGAATTTCGGATCAACAACACCCTTTCATGTTTTGCTTGTGACGGTAGTGTTATGTTAGGTTATGCAGTCAGGGGTAGTGTTAGTCGAGTGTCGTTTTCTTCTTTCGTCGAGTCTAGAGCCGATCTTAATCAAAGAGATTGAGGATGCAAAGCAAAATATTTGCAATAATTACCAGTTTTTTCCTTTGTAAAAAAAACAACGGAAGAGCAGTAGAAAATTTAAATCGTATGAATTCCTAACGAAAGCTAAAAGTAGTAAATCCAAACAACTTAGTTTACACCGTTAATTAGTGGTTTAATCAGCGAATCAAAAGCAAATCCCACGCATTGAAAAGGGGATGGAAGCATGAATCTTAACTAATACTAATAATTACAATACTTAACACATGCAAGAGCATGCAGGGTCAATTCAGTCATGAAATGTGATAAAGACATGGGGCTTAAGGACATTCTAGGAATTTTCCTTCGCAAACGATTCAAGATATTTCGAAGCAATTGTCAAGTCAGATTGTCTTACATTTATTGAAATGAGAGTTCTTTAGTGAGGAAAAATTATGGACTTAATAATGATACGTTTCGATTGATCGAATGAGAGTGAGCTTAACCCAAAACGAGTTTATTGTTTGTTCCTTTATCCGTAAGAGGTTGAACTCGTAAGCCGGTTACCAAAAGCTACCAGGATGAGCTATCTTACCTTTAATTGGATTCAAAATCTTATGTAAATTATATTATAATGACTTTGTTTAAAAAATATATTATTGAGTTGTCTAGTCTTTGCAATTATTTTTAGTTTTTACTGTGGATTTGAAGGAATAATATATAGTGTATATGGAGTGGGAATCCATGTTTAAAAGCTAATAAAACCCACATATTTATCTCCTATTTAATTTAGATGAAAAATTAGATGAAATTATTTATCAGTATTCGTTGGTTAATAAGAGAAATGTTCCACATTTTATCCAACTTTTCATTGTAAATCCGATCGTAATGAAGTTTTTCTTTCTAAAATATTATATATACGGATTAGGAACTAACCGCGGTTGAACCGATGGGTTCGGCAGAGACTCGAAAAACAAACTTATTGGGGGATGTGTTTGATAAGCTGTAGATAGCTAGATTATAAATGAATTGAAATGCATGCAGAATTATATCATCGTTTTCCTTATGGTAGACAAAGGTGGCAGTGAATAGTCCAAAGCTACTTCATAATTGAACTCCAGAAACCACACAGAACCAGATCATGTTCATCACAGATCTCCACCTTTGGGGAGCCAGAGAAAGCAAAACTACGTACAAAAAAGCACACCATAAATTATTATGCCCAGAAAACGGAAGATTGATACGTGGCGATCGAGAGAATACGTTGCATGGAAGACTGCGTGACACGTCGATCGGCCAAATACAAAAATGGTTTAACCAAAGGTGACGACCACTACGCCATAACAATAATTAAAGCACATTGGGACGAAAAATGAATTGACAACCAATCACTCACTACGTTTTAAACTTTTATTTTATAAAAACGGTTACATTTCAATAATTTTAATTATTAAAAAATTAATAAAAAATTTTATATCATTTTTTAATACATTTTTTAAATAAAAATCAAATGATAAGATTAAAGTTTGTTCATACCCATCATACGTTATACTTCGATTAATTGCTAATATTGAAGGTAATGAAAATTCGAACATTTACTGAGAAGATTGACTAGTCCAATACAAAGATGGACTTATCATTTTCCAACATTTACCAAGTAGAAAATTTTGCTTAGAAAAACATGTTAAAAACTTTATAGGTATGGTTTTTAACTCTCTTTTTCTCAACCATTCGAATTATTGGTACACTCTCTGTTCTGTAGTAATCCGTGCCAAACCTTTCCGATTGAGCATTAACTATATTGCGGGTTGATCTCGGGCGGTCTGGAGGGGGCAATGGATCGACAAATACTGCATGGCGTAATCAGATATATAAGTGTCTTCATGTCGTCCAATGCACACCGCCAAATCTTATGTCGTTTCATTACTCAAAAACTTGTCTTTTTCACTACTTAGTTAATTGATAAGTTGCACATATCGCATTAACTTGGGTTAATTACCATATCAACCGATCTAAATGCCACTATATCGTATGATTTAAGATAATGTACGTATCTCACAAAACTTTGTCTGGATTATCGAAATGTGAGCTACTTGTTTCAATATAAAAATGTTTGATATGGGTAGGTCCTTGAATTAGCCCTCAACGAATCGACGTAACAATGTTACATTTGAATGAGGTTTGGTGTACCTTTACAAACTTTCAACGATATTATAAAAATGAACTTCGTCCAACCCTAGTGATCACTTAAAATGAACACTAAGTGGTCGGTTCCCCCCACCCATCAAACTTATTATTTAAACCTTTGAATTTCGAGCTAATCGAATTTCGGACTATCCGGATCGCAATGATCCGGCTGTACTCGGATTGACTTGACCCGATCTTGGGGAGTTTTGTCGTGTTTCCAGTTAGAAAATGAATGAAGTTGCATGGAAGAAGAGAAGACACGTCGATCGACAACACAAAATGGTTACAAAAAAAAGGTGACGACTGACGCCGCCATCATTTAGAAAGCAAATGGACAAAGAAAAGAAAGCAAAGCAAACAAAAGCGATGTGAATAAACAAGCTAGTGATGATGCTGCTGGTTAAGCAAACTGCAGTCATCAATGGCTTCCGGCAACTCTGCCTCAATTTCTGAGCCTTTTTTTTGTCGTGTTGTTTTCACTCCATGTCGTGTAGTTTACTTGCGTCGTTTAGTTTTGGTCCTGGTTCGTGTACGTGTACGTGATCAGTTGATGAGTTCCGTATACGTGCTAGCTCGACATCTAGCTAGGAGTAATAGTAATCACCATATTAGTGACCATTTTCGTATTTTAATTACTGTTTTATATGTATTGGCGACCGTTTTTATGGTTCCTAATCCGGTTAGATCAGTTATATACTTAGGTTGGATCGAACTCCAAGGGTTGGTATTTTTTGAACAACGTGCTTCACGTGACGATCAAGGAATGAAATTTTTGTCCTCTTGTATATGATCGATTCGGTTTTTTGTACGTTATTTAATTTTTAATAATTGTTAATTTATATGTCCAGAGTCAATGTAACGGACTAACGGGGTTTCAGAAACGGTGTTAGGTACAATGTTCTTGAAATCCTACAATTCAGACTCGTTAAGGGGATCCTATCTATCTATATATATATACAAATTGATGTTCCCGTTTACTGAGAGTTAGTTTATATAGTTAGATTCCTAACGGCTCCGCGTGAACTCGAGATAGAACATTTTAGCTCGTGTTGAGGTTGAGTTTAATTCGTTTACTACGTTTTGACAAGTTAAATTCAAACTCAACTCAAATTTCGTTTATTAAAATTCATTGATAAATTAATTTTAGACAAAATTTAAAGGTTGTGTACACTAAAAATTAAAACACCAAAGAATCCGGCTAAAACTTACCAAGTTATAACCTTAAATTTACAAGTGTTTACTTTCTTCATTAAAATAATTAGAGTTAAACAATGTATCACTTTCATTTTCATTAACACAATAAAAAACTACTTAGGATATAACTTTTTATATCACAAACAGGCGCCGAACGCTACTACGTCATATTATTAGCAGGACGAGGAGTCAAGACCCTGATAGTATCATACAAAACCCAATACTGAATCACAAGGTCATCGTTCTGGTGCAACGACTCCTTCGTCGTCTGCAAGATGGATAATGCTGCAGTCGAGTTCATCTGCAAGGTCACCCTCCGATGTCCAATCTGCCAAGTCAAACAAAGATCCTCAACAGCGCCAAAGTTTCGTGCGAATAATGGAACAACTCTCCAAGTTAACAACATACGCCCTTAGCAAGCGACTCTGCCAGTCTCGAATCAATCCCCCGACCGCCGCCTGCCGAGATGATGGAATTGATTGTCTAGGAGCATCTTTTTTCACTAATGATGGATAGAATATAATGATGGTTAATTATTATATTTTAAAAACGCATAGGTAACGTTAGGGGTGATAAAACATTGTTTAATTGCTTTGTAAATTAATCATGTTCAAATATTCTTTGCTTTTAAAACAAGAGAGAAAATGTCAAAGGCAACCCAAAGTTAATTAGTACATTATTTCGTACGTACTTGTTCATCCTCCTAAATTCGATCGACCAAATTCAATCCTCCCTTTAATGATTTATAATTTTCTTTGAATTTATTCCCAATTTTTTAGTTACTATATATATTTAAGTATTTGATTGACCAAAGTTGTTAATTAAGTATCCAACACCATGTTTTCCCTTGTTAAGATGCTTTGCCAACATTTCTCCACATTCTAAGCTTTCTTTTCAACATGATTGGTGTGTTTCCGTTATCATGGAATAACAACTATCGTAAAATGAAATTAAAATTACTATAATTACAACATTCAGTCGCAGCTGATTAGAGAGTTGTTTCAATGGACATTGCTAGACGCCATAATGTGAGCCACCCCGTTCACTTCATGTTGACAATATTGTTGAATACCAAAGTGGTCAAATTCGCCAACCAATTTGCGAATACTCTGCAAAGTATACACATTTCCGAAAGGTCCTCATCGGCAGCCTGAACCCACGTGACCAACTCAAGACAGTCGATGACTAGTGGATGAAATGTCAATAATTTGGTGACCATTTTAGTAAATCCACCCCAATTTTCTTGTGAAAAAAAAGAAGTATGATCATATTCACAACCCTAATTAAGTTTCAAATTACACCAAATGTTGCTTAATTAGCTTACACAAATAGTTAATGATGGGTGATAGTTGGACCAATAATTGAGGAATGAAGCTTCATTGTATCCTTCCTCCATGGACAAAAGAATATCTGAAAAAGAAGAATGTGGCACTCATATTCAAAGTGGCCACAATCATATTGCTTTCACTATTCCTTTAATTTCTTTAACCTAAGATTCCTCTGGTTCCCACTCTTCCTTCCTTGCAAAGTAAATTAAAACCCATGTTGGGAAGTTTGTTCATTTCTTGTCCACCACTAGTGGATTTGATGGATGATATTTTAAATTCTTTTCCAACCACTTGATTGGTGATTAATGTTATAAATATAAATTAAAATTTTTTTTTTATAATTTGAGTTATTCAGATACAACGGTTTTTTACATGGTATTAAAGTTTTATATAGTTGCGAAGTCTCTATTTCGAATCTCTATATATAGCCTTCAATTCGTACATATAACTTATTAAAATTGTGCAAACCTCAACTAACTCTTATAAAAATTTCTGTTTAAAAATACGTATTAGTGAATAATATAAATAATGGGTATGTAGGTGTTCACTGATTTTTCACTACATCAATGATTCTATTTTACTTTCATTTCATTGTGGTTTTACAGAATATATCAAATTATTAAAATATAATAAGGTTTTCGACCAAGTGGCGAATTCAAGTACCTTATGGATATGTAATTTCTTTTAATATGTGGAGCCACGGGGAGGGAAAGCTGGATTCAAAAAGTTATACTATTAATCAAACAAAAGCATACCGAGTGATTACAAGGAAGAAAAGACTAGACTTAAACTCAAAAAGAATAATAAAAATCAAGTTAGAGAACATTAAATAATAGAAAGAAGAGAAATAGAGGGATTCGACCCCCAATCTAAGTTGTTGAACAACTTGTAAAAGTTCCCAGAGTCATGAACAGGGTCATCGGAGCATCAAGGGATCACCAGAATACAGATGGATGCTTCGTCTTCTTTACGGAAATTTCAGGCTAGGGTCTAATTTAAGTAAGGTCGGAAATTGTACTCTCTCTATTCTCGTAGGCGGACTGACGCTGATGTACTAATCAGTGATCTAATGTTTCATTAATCTGCAAAACGAACAAACAAAACGAAACGGTCTAACAATCTAACCAAGTCAAGTAATCAGTTTTGATCAGGGTCGGTTGCAACCAGGATTATAACAAGTTTTCCAAACATCTAAAAGCCCACAAACCAACAAATAACTAGCCGAAAAATGCGATTATGTAGACAGTCTTTTCTATGTATAGCCGAAAAATTCATAATTGTTTTTTGTGAGAATTGAACCTAGAATGATCAAGTACTCAAATCACCATCTGGTGCCAACCTAGTTGAACCTAGCTAATTGCCAACAACCGGCAAAACACACAATGCACCCATGCACAATTATTCAAACCAATGTACTGTAATGTTTCACAATTACAACTACCCAAATAATAACAATAATAATAATAATAATAATAATAATAATAATGGTCAACATTGCATTATAAACTAGATTTTTGTCTCCAGCTTATGTCTCTCAATCATTATTGGCCAGATTAATTTTGACATTGGTCTCTCATTTGGATCATGATCAAATGTTTGTAAAAGTTTGGCTTTGTCATTGCCAGGAAACTTCACAACAGTTATTGATCAAACTCCAAGTTCAACTAATGCAAGGTTGTCACAATATTGTATATAGATCATATACTATAATTGGCCATTTGTTGCATATTAATCGAGTGTTGTCTCATATTCTCGACGACGAAGAGTAATTCAGATTTGAGGAGGATGGATCATCTTTGTTCAGTAGGGTCGGTCATTAAGGTATGTCAAGAGGCACTTTTGTCGAACATTTAATGGATTTTACACCGATGGTGCAAGATATATCACAAAAAAATCGTGACATCTTCCTCTAGGTGGTTACATTTCCATAGTCATTCATGTTCGGCCTCTCCGATCAGTACTCAGCCACCGTAACGCCTCGAGGAGTGGTCTCGTTCCGCCCTTCCCGACCCCGTCAGCCACCAATCTTCATGTGCTCGAATCCAAATAATCATGTTACTAATTTCATTTAAAGAATCACATATAAGATACATTGAAACCATGATCTATAACACATGATCATAAATTATCAATTGTGGATGGACAAAGACTTGGGTGTGAAGTTAGCCAACGAACGTTGTGAGGCTGTCATGTCCCACCAGGCGAATACACAATTATACATTAATTGATTTATTAATTAATTATATAACAAGATTAATAATTGTTCATGAATGATTTGCAGTACTTATAACTCTAATACTTGTAATTTAATGCATGGATATGGACCAACGACGCACGCATGATCATCGTATTATAATCTAATTAACCTATATATCTCAAGTGGGATATCCCTTGAAATTAAAGAGGGAGATTTGGTTGTTGGACTTGATCATATATATATATATATATATATATATATATATTTATTTATTTATTTATCAATCACCATTTCAAATATATTATGTAAAAGGTTTTGAGAAAATTTAAAAAAATCATATGATAAAGGAGGAATAAGGAAGCACTAACAACGGAGTAATATCGGCGATTAATGTGATTTCCAATTTTGAGATCGACTAGTCCACGGAGAGAAAGGGAAATATTATTAGGAGTTTTAGTGAGAATAGCGGCTTAATTATAGAAAAGGAAACTAACACTTCAAATTTTAAATTGAACTATTGAATTATTTTGTAACCGGAAAATTTGTTACGTTTAACTCGAGTTCAGCCCAGATACGGATTGAGCTCACATTGTAACTGGTTTAGTGCATTTTAACCAATTTCATAATCAATTGACGTTAACCTAATTCACCAAAAATCAAGTTTTAGTTAACCACACTTGATAAACTAATTGAGCAACTAAATTGCAGTTACACAAAAGTTTGGATCTTAAAAAAAAAGTTTATAATTACTTGATTTGTTTTCTACGTAATTTTCAATTTAATCATATCTATAAAAAAATTACTCTTTTAAATCTGGATCCGGTTATATAATAAGATTTTTATTGCAATAAATTTCTAATGCGGGCTCAGATGATTGGACTTTCTCTAATAAGTCTATGGGCCTTTCTCCAATAGTTATCCGCATCTCAAAAAACTGACGCACATCTATGAGGCCCAAACGATACCTCTACAAACTGATTGCTTAATGTGGGCTCCTGAACCGTGGCGTTTTTGACCTTGCTCCGCCTATTGGACCGTTTTTCACAGAAAGTTTTCGAAGTAGGGGGAGATGGGTCTTTGGAGCTGGTTATGGTGGTTGAGGATTCCTCGTCGTCTTTGTTTGTTTGTTTTTTCTCTGGTTGAGGATTCCAACTGTCCAATGATCCTTGCCTACGGGAGACATGTCTTTTCGCCAGCATGTTCTCGTCTCCTATGTTTGCCTAAGTTGCGAGGAGGAAGCTGAATCCTTGCTTCACTCTTTACGTGATTGCAGGTTTGTGAAGTCCCAGTGACGGGAGATGAGGAACCAGATTCTGTGAATTGGATGTCTAGCAATATTATTCATCATGGCAATAATATCCAGGTTTGTGGAAAGAGATGGTGTGATTGGTTCATCTCAATTCTATTGAATTATTGGACGCTGAGAAACCAGATTTACCATGGCGGCCAAGTGTGGACACGGAGTTCAATTCTGGCTGATCCTGACAGGCTGACTTTGTCCAAACTTTGAAATTCAGTATTTTGACACAAGTTCCTCTTCACAACGGTAAAACAGATCCCCAGAAACAGTCCTCTGACTAACTCTGTATGAACATTTTTGCTCCAGGTAGACAAGGAATAAGCCCAGGTGACGCCGGTTAGTAACAACAAGAAGACTTTTGCATGGATGCTATAGTGGAGTTTGACCATGGCAAATTGAAGCAGTGGGAGCCAAGCATCCATATAAATCTTCTTTTTATTACGAAACAAAACACCTGATAATTAAATACCATTATAGCTAAATTGTTTGTGGAACTATTACTACAGAGCTAGCAATTCAACCGTTGAATATTAGAAATAAAGCCTAGTTTAAAGAAAAGTGCTTGAAACAAAGAATCACAGGTCAAAAATTGAAATCAGACCTCAACTTATGTACTCGATACATTTTCTTCATCACAGCTGCATCAAATATCAGAACGAAAACTCAAAAGACAGAAGATTTGCAGTAAAGGAGGCAGTTCAGAATGAGTAGGAGGTTGATATCAGATCATCACGTTTTAGTAGTAGTAGATATGACTAAATAATCAACTTCATCACTACTGCCCACCTTACAGAAACCATACATCTTTAAAACAGAGATTTTGAAAACAGTTTTAATGGAATAAGATTTCTCTCAGACAAATGCCTCGTTTGTCGTCAGGGTTTGAATGGATAATCGGACTCGTCATCTGTATTTTCTTCATCACTGAGAAATCGAAAAACACTTACCACATATAACAGAAAGCTAAAGGAAAAGAACAGAAGAATTTGAATTGGCCATCGCCGATAAAAATTGAAGAACAGAGGTAGAGAGTAATCGATGAACGCTGCTGCTTACTGAGGTTTTAGCTATTTGGTTATTTATAGGCTGGATCTCGGCTGCTAGGGCTAGGGTTCATGTTTGCGGCAAACTTAGCGGCAGGAGAGTCCGTCCAGCCTGGGCTTTCTTAACTGGATCTGCCTACGGCCTGTTCAAATCTCGTTATAGATCACAGCCATGTTCGTAATCGTAATGTTAAGCTCGAGCCAATTCAAACCAGAATAGTTTCATACTATTTATTTCGATTTGGTTGAAAACCAACAATTAGTTAACCAATAACTAAATTCGATTCAGCTTAATTAACCGACATTACAAGCATACTTTTCCGGAGCCAACCTAAATCTCACCTTGCATATTAACTTTTGAGTTGTATTAAATTCGAAAAAAACAAAAGTTACCGCGATAAAATCGGAGTCAATCTGGAAATCAGCAATGCATCTCTGAATTTTAAGACCTAACCGAACAAAATTAAGAACCAAGCTCACCATTTAGAGTGTAACAATTAACAACTCAACAGTAGAAAAAGGAGGAAGTTAGGACATCACACAGAAACATGAACAGAATATAAGCACATACAACATCCTATCTCACATTAGCAGCCTCTCCATCTTCCAAATCCGTCCTATATAACAACTCTACGACAAACTTTTGAGGTTCCGGGATTCGAGCCGTTAACTGGCATTGCCATCGTCAGAAGATGGTTCGAGAGCAGCCTTCTTTGCAGCACTTGCTTGTGTGGGGATCGGGCTCATCAGGACACGCTTGACTCCTCTTCCCACGACTCCCAAGTTCGTGACGCTGCTGCTGCCACCTTTGTCGCCGTTCGTATGAGCAGTGGAGACGGTAGGAGACTCCACCGAATCTCCAGCGATTCTGTTAGTAGCCATCTGAGAAGAGCTCACTAGACCTGGGGAAGAATCACTCTTCTTCTGAGCATCATCTCCTCTCGCCCTAGCCATTCCCAGGATTTCTTGGAGGATGGACTTCGGGTTAACTGCAAGCTGCTGAAGATCCTCAAGCTGCAAAAATGGGGAATCGGAATAAGCAATGCGTGTTATGAGTAATGTTCATGCTGGCTGAAGATCAGATCTTTACCTTCTTCTCTAGCTCAACGGACAGGCCAATTAGCGTTTCGATCTCTGCTTCTTTGTCTGATGCAGATTCTTCAGGCAGAGGTCCCGTGGATGACTGCTGGATGCCGTCCTCCATATCTGTGATAGCCGAAGGTGTTGCTGCTGATGCTGATTCGGAAGAACTCTTTGATTCAGCAATGAGACGATCCAGACGTGACTTGCACACCGATATAGCTTTCTGACAGTATGGGATTGCTTCCTCTGCCATTGATCCGACTTCCAAACATAAGCAGATACGGAAGTTTCTGGGTAAGAGTAAAGGTGAACTCTTTGAACTATGGTAACAGGAAATGCAGTATGTAGCAATTCAGTTCAAAGTAGCTAAATAACCAGTCAACAGGATATATGAGAAAGGATACAATTCAGCTATAAGCCTACTGTCGGGCTCAACAATGCGCTCTAAGATTGACAAAGCAGTCTTGTAGTCAGCGAGAGAAGTTTCAATGTCCTCTGTAGGTTAGCCCAAACCAAGAAAAGATTCTGTTAAGCGATTGAAATACATATCATCATCATTGCATATTCCAAGAAAAGGACAAGACAGCTAACCTCTCTCTAAGGCAACTTCACCCAATGCAGATAACACATCCACTTTATCCATCGTATCACCGGAGTGCTTCTCAGCAATTGCCCTCGCGAGATCCAGCATTTTCCATGCCAAATCAAGATCAGACTCGTCCTCATCCGCTTCAGTCGTTTCCTCATTGTCGCTTCCTTCTTCTTCATCGTCTTCCTGTTCTTTGTCACCTGGTGCATCAAGGAAATGCAGAAGTTACAGCAAGGAATGGTGAGGAGAATCTCAAACTGGCCTTAGATGAAGCTATTTCAGATAACAAACACTGACCATCATTTGACGATTCCTTTTGATGGCTGGAACTCCCACCCTCTTGAACGTTGCTAGATGCTGAAGCGGTGGAAGATTCGCCATTCACTGCATTCTTAACTGCTTCATCTTTACCAGATACCGGTCTTGAATCTCCGTCTTCCTTCTTAGGCATTGCACCTAACGGATCAGATTCCTCTTGAGCTTTAAACAAGAGAGCTCGTCCATAGTGATAGTACGCAGTGATGCATTGAGGAGCAAGTTCACCATAGTGCTTAACCCTAAGTTTGTTGAACAATCGAAACAGTCAATCAGCTAATCTTACACTAGTTCTCATCCCACACTGCTAATTAACATCAAACAGTAAGAAAGAGAAAGAAGTATTATTGGAAAAAAATTCAAGAACCCTAACCTGATTTCAAGGGCGCGACTAAAGAACTCAACGGCTTCCTCGAAATCATCTTCCTTAAGTGCCTTGGTTCCTCTCTCCTTCAACTCCTCAGCGAACTCCAGTGTGTTATTGTCTTGACCTCTGCCGCCCTCGGAAGTGACCGCCGAAGCCTCTCCTCCGCCGTTGTTGTCGTTGTTACAAGTGGACTCAGCGCCTCCCAGAGCGTTCGACTCGATTGTGGCCTCGATCGAAGTTTGACCGTGGAGTACAGTATTCCCCGCCGCGCTCACCGCCGGCTGGTCGTCGGCCATCGTCGCCGAGGACGATCCAGAAGCCGTTGCTGCTGCTTCTTCCGCCATTTGATTCCGAGAAATGAAGGATTTCGATTTTCGAGAGGGAAAAGGGAAAGGGGGTTTGAGCTTTTGAGGTCTTCGGTTTTTCAGCTATCCACACATTAAACGACGGCGTCGCTTGGATCGTATTATTCCAAATATACCCTTCCAGTAAAACAAACAGAAACGGGTATTATATATTGGTAACTGGCAAGCCATTTTGGTCATTTACTTATTGCCCCTTAGTAATTTGGTAATTTCGTCTTCAATGCACCCTACTAATATCATTTACCTATTCAATCGTAATATTTGGTCAGTTCATCATTTCTTCCGCTAAGTTAACATATTAGGCTTCTTTTTCACCTCCATGTCATCATAATAATCCACATCATCTACACATTAAGCCTGAATAAACCAAATTAATCCAAACCAACAACCAAAACCACCCAAGCGAACCAACTCATTTTCCTTCCGTATATCTCCATCCTCTCGAAAATGGAGATGACAATTAAACGTAGCATCAAGATAATTAGCCAAATATGGAATTGTGAAATAGAGAAATTTTGTTCATACTAGATTACTAGCCTTTTAGCTCACTTCATTAGAGCGAAATAGTAAAAACAAATTGGAGGGTTTTCAAGGTTAGCTCAATTGCAAAAAATAAATTGGTCCATATAGATCTCAAATCTGACATTCGCGTTATTAGCATGACGTTTTAATCAGCTGAGTTAATAGACCATGTCGATTGTAAATGTTTATCTTTTTTCTAGTGGCATTTTGCACATGAGGGTGCCTAAAATCTTAGGAAGAAGTTACAGATCAAATTCCTAGAACGTTCACCAGGTTTCCAATCCTAGAAGCCATGGACTTGAAACTTGATTGTGACCATACATTGCAGTATAACTATAACATACAGTTTCCACCCAAAAAAACTATTACATAGCTGCAGTTTTCTGCACTGTAATCCTTCTTTATATATTCACAGGAAGAAAAATGAGTCCACTATATACAAACGCCACTACTAAACTGCATTACTTAGCAAACTGTTGGACGAAGGTGAGCTCTGCTCGCTAAACCAAGGATCCCTCACCGAAACTGGGGAGCTATCTTTCTCCTTCACCACCTCCATCGAACCCAAACGCTCAGGAACGATCAACCTCTGACTCCGTACGCTTCTTGCCTTCTTCACCGAACCATCGTCCTCCTCCGACATCGAAATCGAGGACCGACCGGGAGATTCCATGAACATGTTATTAGGAATCCAGCCGCTAAGCCTAACATTCTCTAGCTCCTGCGCAACTTCCGTCATCGTAGGCCTCATGTCCCCGTGGAACGCAAGGCACCTGAACGCCAGCTCCGCGACATTGTGAATGGATGACAACGTCCACGCGTCCCTATCCGGTTCGAGATAAGGATCGATCACCTCGTCGACACACCCTCTCCCGATCCTGTCCACTGCAAGTGCGGCCAAGTTGACTTCGCTGTGGGGGCGGGAGAAGTCCACAACTTTCAATCCGGTTATGATCTCGAGCAAGACCACTCCGAAGCTGTAGACATCACTCTTGTCCGACAAGTGGAAGTACTGATGGTACTGAGGGTCTAAATACCCCGGCGTGCCCTGTGGGGCCGTCGAGATGTGGGATGACTCAGTAGTCATCCCGAGCCTCGATAGGCCGAAATCAGCCACCTTCGACTTGTAATTGTAGTCTAACAGTATGTTGCTGGACTTGATATCACGGTGGTAGATCGGTGGGTTCATCGAATGCAAGTAAGCGATGGCGTTGGCAGTTTCGGAAGCTACCGTCAGCCTTACTTGCCACGGAAGTATCTCCTTCCCGTTCTCTCTTTGCAGGTGCTGACACAGAGTGCCGTTGGGCATGAACTCGTACACCAGAATCTGCTCACCTTCTTCGATGCAGCATCCCAAAAGGCGTACGAGATTCGGGTGGCTTACCGAAGACAGCAGCTTGATTTCGTTCATGACTTGATCAATGCTGTCGGTGTCGTTGTGCCTGATCTTCTTGATAGCTACGCATTCCTCGGTGTGGTCGAGTTTTCCCGAGTAGACAGTTCCGTAAGCTCCCGTTCCTAGCCGCTGCTTATCGGAGAATCCGTTTGTGGCCTTCTCGATCTCTTTGTAGGCGTAGAACGGGACGCTGGAGTTTCCCGCGGCTTCTGTCAGAAGCCGCCTTGCGCTCCATTGGTGTCGTAGAGAAGTGGAGCGGCGGGTTATGCAGTAGCAGAGGATTGCTGCTCCCGCCATTAATGCAGCTCCTGCAACTAGACCTGCAATTAGAACGCCGATTCTTGTGGTTCCTCCACACTCGCCGGACATGTACTTTGATGGGTTGCATTTGGAAGCTGCATATATAAAATATTTAATCTTTAACCTCATAGCTAGATATACCCATTGACCGTAAAAGAACAATGTGAACATCTGGGATTCCTTTGAATCATACAATTGATTACATGAATAAATATTATTTACTAATTTTCGTGCGAAAAATGGAAGATTTTTACCATATTTAAACATATTATTTACCTAATAATTTGACTTATGTATACTGCGTAAACTATCAACACGTAATATCGAGATATCTTTCGGGTTTGTTTTTTTTATAACAAGTATTAATTCTGATTTTCCACGTGGCTTTGGCCACCATGGACCAGCAAATTATTTGGAGTACTTGTCAAGCTGTTATTGGGTGAAAATGCGCCCCAATTTTCCTCATATCTCGGTCAGGTCAACAATAATCCAGTATCACGCCAATCTTGCACCTCACGCGCAACAATCAAAGACTTTGACTGAAGATTTTTTTTAAAATAAGAATGAAAAATAGAAAAGACGAAGAAAAGTCTAGTAGTTGACTGACCTCTCCGGCAACCACTGCCGTCGCTGTAACCATCTCCGATCATTCCTTCTCTACACCGGCACCGGAATCCGAACTTCCTTTCTTGTCCACGGCCAAGCCTAACATTTTTACAATGAGCAAGCCGGGAGCACGAGCTACTCCCGTTAACCGCGCAGCTTCCATCTAGCCACGACTCCAATTTCATCCTCTCGAGCTCCAGCGACACCAACGAGTCGTTGACCAGAGCCGGAGTAACCTCAACCGCCATCGATGAATACAAAAACGCGCACGGGATATCCGTAACCTCTGTATAAATCATCGCCGCGAGGCCGGATTTCTCACCGAATGGGAAGCAGGTGATGTTGTCGCTCGTCGAATCGCATCCGCTGCTGTTGTTCATCCCGCGCCCGATCGAGTTCGTCCGGATCTCGCACGTACCGCTTAATTGCTCACGGCTGCAATTCTGGAGTAGCAGGTTGGTGCTCCGGGAAGGCGCGAAGTTCGAGCCGAAGAGAGAGGATAGTGACTCTTTCGGACGGTTACATTTCCCCGGGAGATCGACGAGGATCCCCCCGTCGGAGGTGAAGTTCTGTACTCGGAACTCTCCGATGTGGATCTCTCCTGTCTGCTCCGTGCAGTTGAGCTGAATCGGACATCCGGATGAGAATCCGAACGGGTAGGGAACACGTTGCTTTCCTCCGCCGGCGCCGCAGAACTGTGAGCAGATCGTCAAGTTGGCTGCCGCTGCTTGGAAGCCCCAACTGAGAATTGAAGTTGCGAGTATCAGAAGAGGCAGGATTCGTGATTGGGAAGGGACGATCATCATCAATCGATCTTGTGGAAGTTCTTGCTTTCGAGTTGGTTCAATGGTTTCCCATTTTGTCTCAATTTTGAAGCTCTGTTTTATTATTTTTGTTTATCTTATCACTCTGGAGGAGCAGTTTTCGTCTGGCTCAACCGGCTTCATACATCAGTGTTTAATATCCGACGGAGACAATTTCAACGGGACGACTTTCTTTTCTTTTCTTTATTTGTTTTATGATAAGTCTTAAAAATGTTTATGAACATTTAGAAAATCACCAAGTTGTCCTGCTCTAGTATACACGGATTATGTGTGAACGAAAAAATTAGTTCGAGATTTAATTCAATTTTAAATAAATTAAAATTGAGCTAGTGATAGAAGATGAAAAGAACGAATCGAAAGATGCAAGAGACACTTTTATGTAACGTTCCCAATAGTGTGTTGAGTACATCCTCAAGTTAAAGGAAGTCGACTTTATTATCGAAGAGGAGCCGAATACAATAAATACAAGACATCCCTAGTTGGCTGAATATGCACTGTATATATAGTATAACTCAACCAACTCTACACGCCTATACTCCTAGGCTTACAACTCACAAGCCAGCCGAATACGGCGGCCCAACCATGACAACAAAACGGGTGTTGACTACAATAAATTCAAACCCAGATTACGATAGTCTAAAATAGGCCCAACATACGGATACATTAACAACTAGAGCGTATTTCACTTAACAAGTCAGCTTAACTTTTTCCTCAAGCAGGTTGTACAAGATGGAGGTCGAGAACTAACTTGACTATATTATTTGTTAATAGGCTCAATATTGTAATTTGTAATTTTTTTGAGTACCTTGTGCCTTATATATGATTTGTGATTGCTTGATTTACGTGCTAATATAAATTCAACATAAGATAAAATAACTTTATATACTATGTTATCCATTTAGCATACTATTGCATAGTAAGTTATTGGCAAAATATGTTATTTATGTTTAATTAATTAGCGATTATTAACAAATTAAAGGTTTATAAATCTTAAAATAACTTGAGCTATAATCTCTTATTTGGGTCGTCAAGAATTGTATGTATGCATGTATCGAACTTGAGTTACTGTTTCAACTAGAATACAACTTTGGGGTTGCCTAAAAATTAACCAACCTAGTTTTTATATAAGGTAAAGTTTAACATCACTCATATGTAATCCTTAGAAGAGGGGTTACATTGAGTTTGATTACTTGCTTATCGTGTATCAATTAATTGAAAATAAAACTTTGGTTAACTCAATTATCCAAAATTTAACTAATAAGACTAGAGGGTTTAGTAGTCCAATATAAGATTAGACATAGAAAATTGTAGGACCTACATAAATTACAACAACTAATCATTATGTTTTAAAATGGTGATGGTGGTAATGGTGGATTTATCACGCAAATTATAATGGGGAAAAAAGTAGATTTGACTGGAATATATGATAATTTAAGACTTGATGGTGAAGGCTTTGCCATTTTTATTTAGTTGTTTATTTTCTTTGATGTTTTTTATATAGTGGGTGTCCGGATAATGGAGAGGTTGTCTAGCTACAATATGAGCGATGCAATTATCTCGACTAAAAATATCTCGAATTGAAATGGAAAATAGGGTGGAAACTAGAACACGGCATTCGTTAAGACCTTAAGAGTTAGAGATATCCACTTCATAAGATATGTGGGTAGTGTCGTGAAATTCCAACCATATAATTTGCCTTTATTTTCAGCCATATCTGTCGATTTAGGCCTGGTGAAGGTGATAGCAAGCTAGCATCCAAAGACTAATGTGCCCCCAGTCCCGCGCTGCATGCATGACAGTCGTTGCATACTCGCATATGGTTCATTAGTAATTACAAATCAGAATAAACCCGCTGCTATTGATCTGACACCGGCCGTTGGATCATGCAATTTTGGGCCAACTTTCATCCAATTATTTAAAATGAATTGATTTGAATGGGTAGTTTCGGAAACAAAAAAATTGAAAAAATCACATCAGTGTGGTCATTGTACGAGCATGTTGTGTCACTAATACGGTCATGTTATGTCGATGATACCGTCATTTTACAGGCTCGTTATGTCGTTGTTACGTCCACCTTACGAGTAGCTAAATTCATCATCGTTATGTCCAGTTTACAACTCTTTTATGTCGGTGATATATATACTTTACGAGTTGTTATGACTTCATATGTACATTGTTATATCCACATTACGTCAGTATTATATCATTATTATATCTCATTTACGTGAGAAGAGTAGAGAGAGGAGAGAGAAAGAAAAGTTGAAAGAGATAGAATATTTTTTAAATTCCCGTTATCCCTTGGTAAAATTCTAACCGTCATATTGAAATTGGCGAAAATAATTTTGAACCGTTGAATTGGCTGTTAGATTAATCCGAGAAAAAAGGACTCTCATATCAATAGCACTTTCGAACTCGGATCATGCGATAAATATTATACGTAATTCTTGAAATTGACGTTGTATAAGTATTCGCACGATTACACTCATCGGTGTTACATAACTCTACTTATGAAAGCTTCTTCATATAGTATGAAAAGCCGTTACATCAAAATAATTTGTAGGATATGTGATTCATTATCATTGGTGTATTTGTAATTTCGTATACAACTTCATTCAAGTGGCCACACATGCATATTACCAAACCAAACACAAGTAGTCAACTAGCTAGAGCCTCGACCAATTACAGCTGTGATCATGATGTTCATTTATATTTCCCCTTACAGAAGTCTTGATGCCGCAGCTTTGTTTGACCGGTGGGCCGCCGCCGACAGCGAAATTTGCATTGTAACGAGGAAATTGAACGGTTGGTTGGTTAGTTAAGTTCGAGATTTGGTGACTATTTGTCGACTTCTCCAAAAAGTCGGTAATGGTAATCCAAATCCGGATTGATATGGTCCACAAAGGGGAAAATATTGTCCATGGAATGTAACTAAACTTCCATGATCAAATGTCTTGTTATTAGGTATATTAGCCTTGGTCTTAATTATGATTAAATGTATTATTAGGTCGTTCTTAATTTTAATTAGGTTGCTTTTCTGCGTTTTACCGTAAAGCTGATTAAACGTACTAATTTATGTATTTTAATATATATATATATATTAAAATGTATGATAAAATATTTTGGTTCCCACATAATTGTATATGATCGAAGTTAATAAAATACTATTCATGTAACGATGGCTAAATACATAAAAAGTAAGTCCATTTCAAAAATTTGAACACACATAACACCAAGAAAAATTAATTTTTAATTTCATTTAACCATTACTTACATGGTTATCATAATGAAACTTGATTTTTTTTATCATTTCTAACATGCATGTCAAATATTAGCCGATTTGAAATTTTTAAAATTTTCTTGTAAAAATGGTCAAATTTTCATAGTATAACACACAAAAATGCCCAATTTTGACAAGAAAAATAAATTTTTTAATTTTTTTTAATATTTAACATGCATGTTGGAAATAATTAAAAATTAAGATTTCATCATATTAAACATTTCAAATAATAACCAAATAAAATAAAAAATAATTTAAAGAATTTTGACCCTGTTTAAGTTCAGATGAGTTATTATAATAAAATAATTAGATCTCTGCTATCCATAAACATGTCAACTTAAGTCATTATGTTAAATTTTATTTTATATTAAGGACTACATTGCTTTTTAATGATATAATAGGTAGGTGATGGTATAAGAAATATAGTGAGCCGGAGTGCTCATAGTTTCAATGATTCAAACATTCAAATATTAGATGTTTTCTTATAAAAATAAAAAATATTAAGATCGACGCAATTTTATTCAGAAAATATAACGAATGATATTTGTGAATGGAACAATATGTTTAAAGTAAAACATAAAATGTTATGAAGGAAGAGCTAATTAAAAGAGAAAAGAAAGACGTGTGAGAGAGAGTTTAAAAAAATAAAATAAAAATAAAGAAATTAATTATCTTAAAGAAATAAAGAGAAAATTATGGGAATAATTTTATTATTAAAATATGCTTATGTGTCAAAATTATTTTTAGTATAGAGTGAGATGAGATAACATGAAGGCTAACTATGTTCGGTTTATATAACACCACATATGAGCCCCCACACATTCATCTCTGGCCCATGAGCTGGCACGAGTTCAAACCATCTCGGCCCAAATTCGGTACGGACTTTCTCTCCCACCTCAAATCTCCTACTTCCCGCAATCTGTCCTCAATTTGTCTTGCATAGACCCTAGACCTCAAATTCGTAGAAGCCAAGCAAAATTTCTAAGAAATTCAGCATGTCGGCCAGAGATGAATCGGATTCCGACGCACCGGAGGAGTTCACCGCCGATCAGGTTTGTCTCTAGAGACTCTTCTTTTCTTCGTTACCTCCTTGCAAGCTGTTGATAATTTTTTATGCATTGCGTCTTAAAATTTGGCTTCCTTTATTTATGGTTGCAGGGAATCGAATTAGATGCGGAGATAAGGAAGATTCAGAAGGAGAACAAGTCAAGGTTTGGCTTCCTTGTGCTCTTTTTCTGTTGCTCTAGAGTTTGGAACTTTACCAATTGCCATGGTTGGTTTGCCAAGTGTTGCAATTTCTATGTGGAACAGTTTGTGAGCTTTGATTCAGCTTGTGGAGATGATTACTGTGTTCTTATACATGATTTCATTTCTGTGAGAAATCATCAGATGCTGCAAGTCACTTAGGGTTTAGAAATTAGAATTTGATACTAGTTACGTCATAGTATGAACAATGCCTTGCCAATCTAGTAATTGATCTTAGTTAGACTCAGCTAGTTCCTACTGTTAATCTCTACGTAGACTCAGCTAGTTACTACTGTTAAGTCTCAGTCTCTACTTATACTCAATCTAGTTATTTTTTACATTAGACTCAAGCTAGGTACTAGTGTTAAAGTGCTGGAAAAGATCTATTGATTAACGAAATGATTGCTGATTCGTTTGCTCTCTCCATAGAATTACTCGTGAGGGTAAAGAACGGCGAAGGAAATGGGCAGAGAGGAAGACGCCACGATCATCCAAAAAGGAAGACAAAGAAGAAGTCAAAGAAGCTATCGAAACTGAAGAGGAAGACGAAGAGTCTGCAAGTTCCAAAGGGATGCTTCCAAACAACATTGTTCAACTACTAGCTGCTCGTGAGAAGTATGGTTCTACCGTGCGTTGTGTTTGGAGGTGTTAACTAAACTCTGCTGGTCCATGGAACTGATTCTGTCTTCTTGCAGGAAAGTGTTTTCTGCAAAGTCTGATGATGATGATGATGAGAAGACTGGCTCAGGTGCAAAGCTTCCCACAAGGAAGAAGAAGAAGGCGAGAGGCTCCGGGTAAAGCTTTATATAACTAATTTTTATCTTGTGTAAGATGGTTTGCAGATAGAGTGATTGAATGAGTTTTTGAAATTGTTATTTGCAGGCCACATACTGTTATTTTGAACGAGGTATCCCCGCCACCTTGTTTACAGAACGCGTTAGAGTTCCTGAAGGAGAACAAAATGCGGGTTGCAAGATCGTCAGCTGTTCTCAACAACTCCAACCAAGCTCTCCGCCTTATATCCGCTTCTGGCTTGTTGAGTAAGAACTGAATAAACTTGCTCTGGGTCTAAGTTCAAGTCTCTCGTGGAAAAACGCTGCAACCAGTTTCGATGTAGGAGTTGAATACAGTTTCCCTGGTTTTGTTGTAAAGGCGTTGTATCAACAGTAACAAAGTTTTGATGCTTTAGGGAGAGAGCAACTGAATCAATCAATGGTCAACAGCAGAATGACTGCCTGCCTGGCTACTCCTTGATGATTTGTTTCTTGGTTAGAGTTCTATAATGGTTACTCGAAAAATTTCGTGTCGAACTATGGTTGAGTGGTTGCTTTCTTGATTTAAAGTTCCGACCGATTATGATGAGAGAGCAAACTGCTTAGAGACTCTAACAAGTTCATCGGACTTCGCACCCCCCCACATCACAATCAAGTTAATTTTGGTTATTCACGGTCCTCAGACAACCATCCAACCGAGAATTCAAGATGGTCTAAGACGCTAGGCGAGATTATACACATGGTTAAACCTATAACAACATTATAATCATTACTCAACGTCCAATTAAGACCCAAAATTAAGGTGTGTTACGTCCCAGGGAAGGCCACATTCAAATTCGAGCAATGTATCCACCTGAAATTGATCTCGAAATTATTAACCACACTCTTAAGAAAGACAGTCAGGTGCATTCTTTCGTATACTAAAGTCGCTAGCTGCTTCCCATCTCCTCGAAGTTACATCCAACCAAATATTTTAACAACTCTAACTCGAATCTCTTCGATGTTCAGATTAGCTTCCACCTCAATGTGATCGCAGCCAGAGAGCTCTATACTAGGCTACGACTACAAAGTGCGAACCCTAATTTTCTATAATTAACGAAGGCCATGGTTAATTTACAATATGATTTCTCATGAAACACGAAGACAATAAATTAATAAAAACCTTGTGTTACTGCATGCAGAAAAATTTAAAAAGCACCAATCTTTCTTCTTCCATATTGAGAAAAATATTTCTCTCAGATTCCCCCATCTCCAGCTACAGCTCCTGGTTTTCTTTGCTGTCATTTTCTCACCCTCTCTCCACTTTCTCAGCACATTTTCCTTCTCCCCAAACATTCCCTGTTTCTCCTCCCTCGAGTTCTTCCACTACCTCCACTTTTCTCCCCAACCCAAATCCTATTTCTCTCTCTTTTCTCCTTTTTGCTTTCCAATTTCGAAAATTTCTCCCCCCAGCTCCCATCTTATCTTCATCCCCAAATCTTCCATTTCCCCCCTTTTGTTTTTCAATCTCTCCATGCGGGTAATATCAGGAGTTTTCAGTAGTTAGTCAGTCAGTTGATTGAGCTGTAATCTGGGTTCTCTCTGGTTTTCAGTAATTTGAGCTTTGGTTTCAGTAATTTGGACGGAGTTCCATGGGGGCTCGATTTAGGGTTTCGGTGTAGTGATTTCGGGGGGTTTTCTTCTGAATTGGGGAAAGGGATTTTCGCCTTTTTCGGGTTTAATTTACCAATTATGCCACTGGAGGATGAAGATCGAGGTGGAGGAGGAGTTCAGTACTCTTTCGCTCTGGAGTACGATGGTCCACCGCTGCCGTACGATCTCCCGCAAGCTGTCCCGATCAACATCTGTGAAATCCCTGTCGCGGCTGTGGTGGTTTCTCAGGTCGCTGATGAGGACGAGCTACCGTTGCCGGTGGTCAAGCCGCTGTTGTCATCCGTGATAAGCGGAAACGATGAATCGTCGGCGGCGACGACTGTTTCTCCGACGTCGGTGATCGAGAGGGCGGCGGAGAAGAGTCTGGATTCGGGGCTACTTTCGGGGGAGCTGAGCAGCTCCGGGGCGATTGATTTTTCCGAGAGTTTGTCGACTGTTAGGGTTTCGGAGGAGTTGAATCACGATTGGGGGTCGAATCTATCGGTTCTGAGTGCTGAGTATCCTTCTTCTAGGGTTTCTAGTGTGAAGCCAGCTTCAGGGGAGTGTGGTGGTAATAATGGAGATGGTAGGAGGGGGCAAGTTGTTAAGTTTGTTGATGTCGATTCGGATGGAGAAGACGAAGAAGAAGAGGAAGGGGAGGTTGATAATGATGACGAAGAAGAGTATTACGAAGATCAGCAGCAGCAGCCGAGGAGGGCTGTGGAGCAAGTTAAGAGAGAGCCTCAGAGCAAAGGGAAGAAAGGGACGTGTTATAGATGCTTTAAAGGGAATAGATTTACAGAGAAGGAAGTCTGTTTAGTTTGTGATGCTAAGTATTGCAGTAATTGTGTGCTTAGAGCTATGGGATCAATGCCTGAAGGGAGGAAGTGTCTGAATTGTATCGGCTACCCTATCGACGAATCGAAGAGGCCGAATCTAGGGAAATGTTCGAGGGTGCTCAAGAGGTTGTTGAATGATTTGGAGGTGAGGCAGATAATGAAGGCCGAGAAGTTCTGCGAGGCGAATCAGTTGCCTCCCGAGTATGTGTGTGTGAACGGGATGCCTCTTTGTCACGAGGAGTTGGTCCTTTTGCAGAGTTGTGCTAACCCGCCGAAGAAGTTGAAGCCCGGGAACTATTGGTATGATAAAGTGTCCGGTCTTTGGGGGAAGGTATAATCTTCTGTTTTCCTGCTTTGTGGTTTCTACCTGTCTGGCATTGTAGAGAGATCTGATGGGTTTTTTTTTGCGCGAAATGTAAAAACTTTGCAGGATGGACAGAAGCCTTCGCAAATCGTGAGTGCTCATATGAATGTGGGGGGTCCGATTGATTCGAATGCCAGCAATGGAAACACGCAGGTTTACATTAATGGCAGGGAGATTACGAAAGTCGAGCTTAGAATGTTGCAGGTCAGTTACTGTTATTTGGATTTGTATCACTTGATTGATCATTACGGTCAGATTATTGATCTTTCTATTGAACATTGCAGTTGGCAGGAGTTCAATGTGCTGGCAACCCACATTTTTGGGTGAACGACGATGGATCGTATCAAGAGGAGGGACAAAAGAACACTAAAGGCTACATTTGGGGCAAAGTATGGTTTCGTCCTGTTATAGTTTTCTTGTTCGATTATTCGTTTTGTGAATAACTAATCAGTTCATTTTTGACTTATTTGAATCTGATTACCAGGGTGCAATGAAGCTTGTATGCACGTTCCTTTCACTGCCAGTTCCATCCAAGTCTTCTAATGAATCTGAGGAGCAAGTGAACAGTCTACCTAGCAGAAGCATGCCGGATTATCTCGAACAAAGGACACTTCTGAAGATTCTTTTAGTTGGATATAATGGATCTGGGACAAGTACTATTTTCAAGCAGGTAGGTTCTTGGAGATTATGCTTCTAATTCGATTTAAACTTATAACTCTTATCCTATATGCATGCTTTGTGTACGGATTTGAGAATGACCAATCTTGTGACCATGCATTTCAAAGTAGGAGATTGAATTTCGTTTATCTAGACGATGCTTGTTTAACTAATTGTCTTTTCAGGCCAAGATTCTTTACCAACCAACCCCTTTCACCGAGGATGAGCGAGAAAATATTAAAATGACTATCCAGAGCAATGTGTATGGCTATCTTGGTATTCTCTTGGAAGGACGAGACCGGTTTGAAGAGGAAAGTTCAGCCAAGGGAAAGAAAGATCAAGTGTCTAAACAAACTGAC
The DNA here is from genome assembly GCA_030674075.2 of Linum usitatissimum. Lineage (NCBI taxonomy): Eukaryota > Viridiplantae > Streptophyta > Magnoliopsida > Malpighiales > Linaceae > Linum > Linum usitatissimum. The sequence continues at coordinate 1,518,986 of JAUJYP020001410.1, read as the reverse complement.
CCCAGTGGTAAGCTTAGGCTTTCTATTTCTCGTTCGATATATAGGAAAGGGCTGAACTTGTCGAATAATCCAGTACATGTTTTCGCCTTAATAGGCAGTGGCACTAGCAATAGCTCAAAAACTGTGTACTGTATTGGGCCGAGGCTTAAAGCATTCTCAGACTGGCTTCTCAAGACCATGGTGTCAGGAAATCTCGATGCCATTTTTCCTGCTGCCACTCGGGAATATGCACCATTAGTTGAAGAATTGTGGAAAGATGCTGCCATTCAAGCAACATATAGTCGGAAAAGCGAACTGGAAATGCTTCCCAGTGTTGCAAGCTATTTCCTAGAGAGGGTATGGTCACACTTAATCTTAGATATCTTACCTTAGTTATCATTGTGCTTAAACAATATGATAATTGCTTCTTTCCTTACAGGCAGTTGAGATATTGGCACCAGATTATGAACCCTCTGATTTGGATATCCTCTACGCCGAGGGTGTTACTTCCTCGAATGGTGTGGCTTCTCTGGATTTCTCGTTTCCCCAGTCATCATACGACGATAAGTTTGACCATGATGAACAACACGATTCCCTTCTTAGGTGAGTTTATTGGATTGATTTCCTTGTTCATGATCTAATAAAGCTAATTGTTTGTTTTTTTCTTCAGATATCAACTGATCAGGCTACAACCACGAGGAATCGGCGAAAACTGCAAGTGGCTGGAGATGTTCGAAGACATCGGGATGGTCATTTTCTGTGTCTCCTTGAGCGACTACGACCAGGTGGCAGTCGACGGCACTAACAAAATGATGCTAAGCCGGAAATTCTTCGAGACCATAGTGATGCATCCAACCTTCGAGCAGATGGACGTCCTCCTGATCCTGAACAAATTCGACACTTTCGAAGAGAAGATAGAACGAGTACCCTTGACAGAATGTGAATGGTTTGACGATTTCCACCCTCTCGTGAGCCGGCATCGTTCCAGCACCAGCAGCAGCCGAAGCATCAATCACAATCCTTCGTTAGGCCAGCTGGGTTTCCACTACATCGCGGTCAAATTCAAGCGACTCTACGCTTCACTCACCGGCCGGAAGCTGTTCGTCTCCATGGTCAAAGCGTTGGAACCCGACAGCGTGGACTCTTCTCTCAAGTACGCGAGGGAGATCATGAAGTGGGAAGAAGAGAGGCCGAACTTCAGTGTGAGTGAGTATTCGATTTACAGCACTGAAGCCAGCTCTTATTCGCCTTGATTTTGCCGATGTGATGTGTATGTATGAAGGTGCCACTGTACATAGAGTGTTCATGTAAATGAACCCCCCAAAGTGAAAGAATGTGTTATATTTGGCAATAGTGCCGATTGCAGATATACGATTTGTACTTGTACAAGCCATATTTCTAGGTACCACAATGCCTAGGGTTTTTGTTTGTTTGATTCTGTTATTAGATTTACAAAGACCTTTCCACAGATTTGCAATTGAAAAGCAATGATTTTTGTTTCATGATTCTACCCTGCTCCATTCTTTTGACATGATTCTATCATTCCTCTGAAATTGTGATCTGAACTCGAGTTAATTTCAGTTGCGGTAAGCTCCAATTGTTGATCTTCAGGCGAACTTGAGTTCAAGTTAGAACACTGAAGCTCCCGTTGACCTCAACTCTGTAACAATTGAGGTTGTTTCTTGTCTGGAGATCCAAACAAGAAAACCTTACACTGATGTGAAAACCTAAAGGCCAAGGACTCGGATTTAAAGAATTTAACGACTTCAATTATGCCATGTTGGCTAAACAAGTTTGGGTGTGATGACTAACCCGATCCTTCTGATTAGTATAAATGAATTTCTCCAAAATTTATGGAATTCATTTCGAAAAAAATGTTTTTGTGAATGGTTTGTAAAATAATTCATTTTCACTAAATTTTGAATTCTGCAGAATTGAGGCTAGTGTTAGCAATTCCGTAGAATTGAGCAATTGAGTAAGTATTTCGAAATGAATTCCATAAAAATTTACTAATTATATTAAAATGACTTTTCTACCCTCAACTAATAAATAAATTAACACCATAACTATCAAACCTAATATATATAATTAGACTTAACCGACTCTCTGTTTGCTCAAATTTTCTCATTTTTGTTGCCGGCAACAAAGTACCAATGTGAAAGAGGTTAGATACCTCATTTCTTCTTCTTCATTCAATAACCATCACATTTTTTAAGTTTTAATTGTTATAGCTGTCATCAAATTCGTTCTTTGTTAATAGCTGTGATATAGTTGCTGATTCAATAAGTTATTCCACTCAATGAGTAAAAATAATGTCTTGACCGTGGGAAGGGTATTTGTGGAAACTTTTGATTTAATTCAATTCTAAATTGTATTCCAAACATGATTTGAAAATTCAATTTAATTTAATTTTAAGAATTGAATATGACATTCCAAACATAAGAACTCATTTTAAAATAAATTCTACAAATAATTTATTTTGAAATGAAATAAATTTCTAATTCATTTAATATGCAAACAACATTACGGTCAGGATTCTCAAGGTCAAATACTTTAGGCCCAAGAATTTCTTATTAGCAACCAAGGGCCCACACCCATCTCGAATATGGAGCAGCATCATCGAAACCCGTAGCGCGCTGGGGAACGGACCACTCATGGCGGTGGGCAACGGCCAAAGCATCTCCCTGACAGGACAACCCTGGATGCCTGGCATTGGGACAACCGCTCCCCTCAACGATACGACAGAGACCGTTGCAGACTGGATTCTCCCCAACGATCGATGCTGGGACATGGAAAGAATTCGCCAATCGAGCCCTAACCCTGTAGTCCAAGCTATAGGATGTATTCCCATTTGGACACCACCACCAACAACAAATGGGTTTGGACTAACACTACCAAGGAAGCCTTCACGGTGCGATCATCCAATCACAGCATACGACAATGGCAGGGGCCCGACCCTAGAGATGCACCGTCCCCTAACCTCTCTGGAAGCTCATCTAGAACTCCTTCCTTCCCCCTCATATCCGCTTCTTCATGTGGAGGTGCTCCGCCAATGGGATAGCTACCAATCTCAACCTTTATCAGCGAAATGCAACCCCTCCCCAGTATGCCCTATCTGTCCCAACAATGAGGAATCACTCTCACACTGCTTGAATCTATGCCCGCATGCGATATGGAACTCCCATACGATTAGAAGGAACCGTCCAAGACACGATCAACAGTTTTCCACACGTGGTGTGAAAACTTGCTTGCCAACTCCACAGATTCGGATATTTGTCAAGCCATGGTATTGGATGTAAATGAAATGATTTTTCATTTCCTTCCTTTCCCGCCAAATTCCACTACACTTCACCATTAAGTGAAACGGTGCGCTCAAGCTTCAGTAAGGATAAGAAGAAAACGTCACCATTTCAAACTTTTGTATCTAGAGATGTGCATTTTTACGAAAACACCTTCCCCTTCCATGAACATAACTAGCCTACACCTGATGTAACACCTTCTGTTGATGTGCATTTCAATGATCCACTTGATGACATAAACCCTACTAACCCTTCTACACCTCCTACGATCCCCTCTGAGGCAGAACCAACACTTCCCAATGAGCATGACCATTCCCCTAGCAGTGATAGTGACGAAGAACCAGCCATCCAACAACCTCTCCCCACTCAATCTTCCCCACAAAACAGAAAAAGCACCAGATCCCACAAGCCACCATCCTACCTGCAGGACTATCACTGTCAACTCCTTGTGCAGCAAGGCAACGCCAACTGGGGTGCTCCAAAGGTATGTCCTAATCTGCATAATGCTGGAAGGGTGGTTCATCCTCTCAGTACAGTGCTTTCTTATGATGACTTAAGCCATGACCATAAACATTTTGTTTTGAGCATAACTTCTGAAAAAGAGCCTAGATCTTATGCAGAAGCAGTTAAGGATCCCAGATGGAATGCAGCCATGAATCAAGAAACTCAGGCCCTTGAAGCCAACAGGACTTGGGAAGTGGTTGATCTACCTGTAGGCATGAAGGAAATTGGCAGTAAATGGGTCTACAGAATCAAATACAAGTCAGATGGCTCAATTGAAAGATTCAAGGCCAGAACTGTGGCTAAGGGTTACACTCAAGAGGAGGGTATTGACTACCAAGAGACCTTCTCCCCAGTGGTGAAGATGACTACAATCCGAACCTTTTTGGCTCTTGCTGCTTCCAGGGACTGGTATGTGCATCAATTGGACGTAAACAATGCTTTTCTACACAGTGATCTACACGAGGAAGTCTACATGAAACCTCCTCAAGGTCTGAAAGTTGATGGCTCATTCAAAAGACCAGTCTGCAAACTGCTCAAATCACTATATGGACTCAAGCAAGCTTCCAAACAATGGTACTGCAAGCTCTCTGATAAATTGCAAGAAATAGGATACACACAGAGCAAAGTTGATCACTCACTCTTCTTAAAAAACACTGGTATGTAATTTACAGCAGTTTTAGTCTACGTTGATGATCTGATAGTTGGAGGAAATGATTTTTCTGAGATTTCGATGCTCAAGGAAGCACTGCACAATGCTTTCAAAATTAAAGACCTAGGAGAGTTGAAATACTTCCTAGGACTTGAAGTCGCAAGAGATGTTACAGGAATCCATCTGTCACAAAGAAAATACATACTGGAGCTCTTGGAAGAAACAGAAATGCTGGAAAGCAAACCAGTAGCTACACCAATGGATTACAAAACACACCTCTCCTCAATAGGTGATGATGATTTTGGCAACCCTGAGCTATACAGAAGAATAGTAGGAAAATTGATTTATTTGAACAACACAAGACCAGATATAAGCTTTGCTACGCAACAAGTAAGCCAATTCATGGCCAAGCCTTTGAATGTTCATTACAAAGCTGTTACAAGAATTTTGAGGTATCTAAAGGGAGTCCCTGCTACTGGAATTTTTCTGTCTTCCACTTCAAGCCTTCAATTGCAAGCCTATAGCGACTCAGATTGGGCAGCTTGTCCAGACACTAGAAGATCAGTGACTGGATACTGTGTGTTTCTAGGGAATTCACCCATCTCCTGGAAAAGCAAGAAATAGACAACAATATCAAGGAGTTCATGTGAGGCAGAGTATCATGCCCTTGCTCATACAGCCAGTGAACTCCAATGGCTGCTCTATCTGCTGGCAGAATTTCAAGCACAACACCACCAACCTGCAACCATCTTCTGCGATAATCAGTCTGCAATTCATGTTGCAGAGAATGCTGTCTTTCATGAAAGAACAAAGCACATCGAATTGGATTGCCATTTCGTCAGAGAAAATGTTCAGTCCAGAACCGTAAAGCTCGTTCATGTTTCAACCAATCATCAAGTGGCAGATGTGCTGACGAAGGCCCTCTCTCCATCTCCATTCATCTACCTAAGCTCCAAGCTTGGTTTGCACAATCTGTGCCCACCAGCTTGAGGGGGGGGGGGTATTGGATGTAAATGAAATGATTTTTCATTTCCTTCCTTTCCCGCCAAATTTCACGACACTTCACCATTAAGTGAAACGGTGCGCTCAAGCTTCAGTAAGGATAAGAAGAAAACGTCACCGTTCCAATCGTCTTCTCCAGCTCATCGTCCTTTTCCTTTCTCTGCTCACCTCTGCTCACCTCTGCTCACTTCTGATCATTTCTGTTAGAGCTCTAACGCTCCTGGCCAGCTAATGAGCTGTGCAACTTGTCGTCTTCCAATTTCATAACTTGTATATGAACCAATGATTCAATCAATGAAAGATGAGAGCTGAATTTCTGTAATTCCAACCAAACTAACACATGGCGACATGCTGGAACATCTAGAAGAATCGCAACGACCATGTCTTCAAACGATCCTGCCTCACGACGACACAACACGAAGAATGGATATCATCGGATGCCACCCTATGGAATCACAACAACCACAACCAAACCGCTACCACCAACATTACCACATCCCACAACTCGAATCCCCACCACCCGCCTCAGCATCAACCCCCCACTTCCCAAATGCGGTCAATCCACTGCCATGATTAGGTGAAAATCTAATCCATTGTGATGGATCCTTTCACAAGGATTCCAGGATGGTACTTCAGAATCATTGTCTTGAACTCCAACGGAACGATCACGGATGGGAAAGTTGGTGCCTTTCTATGCTCCTCTGCACTGGCCGCGGAAGCACGCTCCAATCACCATTCACCATTTACACCGACTGTCTTGAGCTTGTCCATACAACCCGCAGCCCCAAACACCGGTGGCCATGGCAATTCTATGTCTACTTGAGCAGGATAGCCTCAGACATGCACCTCCACCCGAGGATCTCGGTCTCCCACATACCCAAGACCATGAATACTAGGGTTGATCGGGTAACAAACCTAGCTAGGATCAGAAACTTGGACCAGGACTAGCTCACCTCGATGATAGCTTAGGAACCGCATGAGCCTGTAAAAGAAAACTGATATTTGTTCCTTAAATAAAATCTTCATAGTCAAAGGGGTGATGGTTTAAAATAGAGGGTTACTAAACACGGCATGATTTTCAAATTAGACGACGCCGTACATTTTATAATGACATAAACATCCATTTTGTAAAAATAAAAAATCTACAATTTCAATTCAAAAATCTCCTTTTAGTACGTTCTAGTATGTTATAGTTGTTCGAAAACACTCTCCACGAATCACGATTAAAAATTTTAAAGTCCGAAATTAAATTTTGAATTGAAAAAAAAATGGACTGACCAACCGGACGGTTCCGTACGGTCAGACCATCAAAACGGAACCGATTTACGTCCGGGTGGTCTGACCGGACGGAACGTTAGTCTGTCCGTTTCATTTGGCGTTCGTCCTGTCAGACCACCCAGAAAAATAGATCCGTCCAGTTGCTCTAAACCCTAAATCCTAACCACTAAACACTAAACTTTAAATCCTAAACTCTAAACCCTAAAACCTAAACTCTAAACTCTAAACACTAAAATTTAAACCCTAAACCTAACACTAAACCCTAAACACTAAAATCTAAACCCTAAAACCTAAACACTAAACTCTAAACCCTAAACACTAAACTCTAAACCCTAAACACTAAACCCTAAACCCTAACCACTAAAATCTAAACGCTAAACCCTAAACACTAACCTCTAAACCCTAAACACTAACTCCTAAATCCTAAACCCTAAACACTAACACTAATAAACGGCTTGGTCAAAAAACGCTTCAGTCTAGTATTTTTGACACAACTGATCGTTCAGATGTCCGATTGATGCAAGACCGGCGGCATTGGAAAGCTAGTTCGATTGTCTACAACTTTCATGTTCATGTCAAGGCCAAATTCCGACAAGAATAACCAGACGGACCGGATTTCTGTCCGGGTGGTCTGACCGGACGGACAACCGGTCTGTTCGAATGGTCTGAGCTGACGGACGGTCAGTCCGTCCGAGTGGTCTGACCGGACGGAAAATCGGTCCGACCGGTTGGTCCGCTCGTTTTTTTAAAATTTTATATCAAATTTAATTAAATCTCTTAATTCGTTTAAATCGGTTTTTTCTAATTTCAATATTTGAAGCATCGATTAGATGCACGATCGCCATGAATATGAGAATGATTGAGTTTGTCGAAGATTGAAGTTCGTATAAATTTTCAAAATTTATTAAATGATAATTTAGTAATTCACTGTTGTTTTAGACAGCGTTTTCATCCTCGCCCAGCAACCTTGAAACACTTATCTCGAGTCATCCTCGAAAGGAAGGGAAAGGGAGATGGACGATATCGACGATATCAAGCAAGCTCCCGACGTAGACAGGTCTCAGTCTTCTGTTTCGTTTTTTGGCTGCGCTATTGTTCTGAAATGTATGCGATGAAATGTTTATTTTTTCTGTGTTGGTTTGTAATGTAAGCTTTGCTTCGATCGCAATCCCCTGTACTGAATGAATCTAGTAGCTATTGGTTCTGATTCCGCATATTTTGCCGACTTTTGATGATTTCACTCTATCAATAGCGAGTGACACTGTTGATTGTAATATACTACTATGCATCAGCGTTTATGATCCAAATCTTGGCACTGGAATCCCAGTTTCATTTGATGTTAAGCATTTCTTACTCCCGGTATTGGATTCTCGAGGTTCATGCGTGATATGAGCCGGATGAAATCTTTCTATTTTAGTGTTAATTCGTTGCAGAAGCATCTAGGCTTGCTTTGGCGGGAGGATAGTAAGCTTTGCATTGATTGCAATACCCTAGTAGCCATTGGTTCCGATCCTAAATTGCCGACTTTTGATGATTCTACTGAGTGATTGATTTATCACTACCCGGTGACTGTGTTGATTGTAAATATTCATCGCCGTTTATGATCTAAAGCTTGGCACTGGAATTCTAGTTTTTCATTTGATATTACACATTTCTTACTTCCCGGCCTTAGATTCTTAAGCTTCATGCCAGTATTGTCCGAAAAGTTTCCATTCTAGTGTTAATTCCCATTCTAGTGTTAATTCGTTTCAGAAGCAACTAAGTTTGTGATAGTTTGGACACATGTTTTGGTATTAACCATTTCTACTTCCTTTTGTTCTAACAGAGCTAGAATATCTGTAATGACTCGTCAGTACAGTGGGGAATGGGAGTTCGACGCTTTTGTATGTTTCGCAGGCGATGACACACGCCATCTGTTTACCAGCCACCTTGCCGGAAATCTGTGGGACCGGAAAGTCAAAGCCTTCACTGACGAGATTTTTGGCAGAACAATTAACATCGACGAGATACTGCCCCTCATCGGGAGAACTCCTGTGTCAGTTGTGCTATTCTCCAAGAATTTTGCGAAATCAATGTTTTGCCTAGATGAGGTGGTCAGGATTTCTCAACACATGGAAAGATGTGGACATAGAGTGCTGCCAGTTTTCTATAGAGTGGATCCGAAGGATGTCTCAGACGACGAAGACCTTCCTACTGCAAGGTGAGGCTCTGCCCTTCCCCGTCAATCCACTCCGGGTCGGAGGAGCAGCTAAGCTAGTCCAACAGGAATCCTACAGCGATAAATAGAATCCCCATAAAAATACCACTAGATCGAGCACCAGTGATTTCGTATCCGGTAAAAATCTTGGCTAATTGATCGATAAATAGAATCCCCATAAAAATACCACTAGATCGAGCACCAGTGATTTCGTATCCGGTAAAAATCTTGGAAGCTATGCATCTATCATTCATGCGCTTAACAGCAGCCAGGAGGAGAAGGAGAGATGGCTGAAGGCATTGAAGTATGTGGCTAAACATGCTGGGCATACCACGATAGAGATCAAGTAAGTACCTGATATACTACTTTACTCTACTCAGATCAGATCAGATGTTTTGCTTTATCTATTGTAATTCTCGTTTTGTGCCATCTTGATTGTTAGAGACGATTATCAACTGTGTATGAAAATTGTAAACGACGTATTGAAGGCTCTGATAGACGTGTCTTCAAGTGGGAAATTGAAATACTTGGTTGGTATGGAAGCTCGTGTCTTGAAGGTTGAACAATTCTTAGCCATGCAGGGCAACAATTCAAATGCTACTCGTGTTATTGGGCTTTGAGGAATGGGCGGCTTAGGTAAAACAACTCTGGCCGACGCTTGGTATCATAAGTTGACATCTCCGACAAACTTAGTCAAACATCACTTTGTTTCAGACATCAACGGAAAGTGCAAGGAACGACATAGAGTTGAGGAACTAGTACTGGAACTATATTCAACTTTATTGTCTGAGAACAACCTTAGTCTCAAAGATTTGGATGTTGTCTTTAGAAGGGAACGCCTGTCCCGCTCGAAGGTGGTTGTTGTTCTTGATAATGTGGAGACTCGACAGCAACTGGATCACTTACTTTTGGGGGAAATTCTTGATCTGAACAAACTTTTTGGTTCCGGAAGTATAATCATTATAACGTCTAGAGACCGGGGAGTGCTTAACCATGCAACGGAGGAAGTGTTCAACGTTGAAGGTTTGAGTTCCCCCGAGTCACTTCAGCTCTTTATGTTGCATGCATTCAGGCGACCTATATGTGCCACTGATGATTTCATGAATCTGCCCCGTCGCATTGTATCGTATTGCAAGGGAAACCCTTTAGCATTAAGGGTTTTGGGAGCTGCATTGCATGATAAGGATGAAACCTACTGGAACAGTTTCTTTTCAAGATTGAAAAATATGTCAAACCCAGACATTCATGATGTTCTTAGTACAAGCTATTATTTCTTGGAAGGTGAATTGCAGAGATTATTTATGGATGTAGCTTCTTTCCTCTTCAACACTCGTCGAACCAGGCTGATGAAGTATCTTGCAACCAGTTATAAATCAGCTTACAGTCTAGTACTGGATCTAATTGACAAGTCCTTGCTAAGTGTACATTCTAACAGCGATCCTGATGAGTTGATCGTGGTGCATGATCTTTTGAAAGAAATGGCTTGGAAGATAGTCAAATCCGAAGGGAATCCTAGTAGGTTAAGGAATCCTAATGATCTTTGCGAACTGTTTGAAGTTGAAGAAGCAGAACAGTACTGTGGGAAATGCTCCGAAGGCAAACCCGAATATGTACACAACAAAGATGCATTTGATGGAGGTAAAGGAATCGAGAGCTTGGTTTTGGACCTTTCTAAAGCGAAGAAGATAGATTTGGGAGCTAAAGCCTTTGATGGTATGAACTCTCTTAGATTTATAGGATTCCACAACCAAGGAGTAGTGCCAGGAGAACCCAAAATCAGGCTACTGAATGGAAGGCTTGACATCCTCCCTAAGGAGTTAAGGTGGTTGGAGTGGTTTGGATTTCCTTCGGAATATCTTCCTGAAAAGTTTCTTCCTCAAAAGCTTGTTGCACTTATTCTACGTCACAGTCGAATTCAAAGGTGCTGGGAAGGAAAACAGGTAGCTAAAACGAAATACTTTTACTGCTTATTATGTAGTTTCCATACTTGCATAATCTCAAAATTTTCGCCTTTCATGGTTTTTTTTAGCAGCCAAACCTTGTGCATCTTGTTACCCTTGACCTCTCCTACTCCATAGATCTAAAAGCTCTCCCAGATTTGTCCCAGTGCAAAAAACTGGAGGTACTCCGTCTCAAGGGATGCAAAAGCCTAATTGAGCTACCGTCCCATGTTGAGAATTTGGAAGCGCTAGTTGAGGTTGACGTGTCTGAATGTCAAAATCTTATGTATCTTCCTGCTAGGCTCATCTCGAAATGCTTGAAGTATGTTCGCTTGGCCAAGTGTCCGAAGCTCACTTGTTGTCCTGAGATCGTCAGTTCAGAAGAAGGGGATGTGCTGGAAGTACTGGATTTGGAGGGGACTCCAGTCATGGAACTGCCAAGTGCAATATACAATGTCAAGCGTGGTGGCATCCTACGTCTCTGCGGTAAACATATCACTACTTTCCCTCGAGTTTCGAACTGCTTGCAACTGTTTCGGCTGTGCCATACCGCAATGAAACAGATGGATGTTTCTTCTTCTACTACTTCTTTGGATGACTCATTACCATTGCTCAGATTCGATAAGCTGGAGCTGGTTGGAAACTCCCAACTCGTGAGCTTGTCGAATAGCATTTGGGATATGGTAAAATACGAGCTTTATGTCGTGGATAGCCCGTTGCTTGAAAGCTTGCCGGATATTGAGAACTCTATCAATGACTTAACAGGGGTTTTTATAGAAAGTTGTGTGAACCTCAAGAGTTTTCCATCTGGGATCGAGAATCTCATCAAATCTGTGCAGACTATCCACTGGTTGGGAACAGCGATACAGTCCATCCCTTCCTCTATTTACCTGCTCGACAAGCTCAGTGTTCTGAATCTGAGTTTCTCACATAGCTTGGAGGAGATCCCGGATGGTCTTAATAGACTTCCCAAGCTATACATGTTAGCTTTGAGGGGTTGTGCCAATTTAAAATCATTGCCTCGACTTCTCCCACCAATGCTGCAGGTTTTAACAATAAGTGGGTGCAAGTCGTTACAAGCTCTACCCAGCAACATTTGTGAGCTGAAATTGTCATTTCTACGCTTTGAAAATTGCCTGGAACTTGAGAAAGAGTTGGGCGACCAGATTGTGGCAGGTTTCCATTCTTGTGCTAAGATGTCCCAGAAACCTAAGGTAGAAACTATGTACATCTTACTTTCTTTTACTCGTTGAGTTTGCATTCATGTGTACATATATAACCGTTTGATAGACGACTGAAGCTGGTTTCTGTCTCTGTGTGGGTGCTAACAGGGTAGCGTTTTATACTCGGGAAGCTCGCTTCCCGCATGGTGCAGCAACGACTTCTTGAATCACAAAATGGAGTTGCCTACTAAGCAGCAACAGCAGCTAAATCCTGTGAATAGAATCGTGTTCGCTGTCATTTTTTCTTCGGATGCCACAGTAGTTGAGCTGAGTATGGAATGCAGTATTGTCACAGGCAACAAGACTACCGTTGCTACTTTCTCGAGTCCAGTCATTCGGATTTGCGGTGGAAGTGTCGACTCCCCTTCTGATTATGTGTTTTTGTGGTTTGACAATAAGTTATCAGGCGAACCCAAGGAAGCAATGGAAGACGATGAAGAAGAGGATGAAGAAGCACCAGCTTGGTATATGAAATATGCTGGGAAAAGTGTTTCGTTATGTGTTCGCGCTGTTCCTGAAGAAGAAGATGTCCACAAAGTAAACAGCATCGAATTCAAAAGGCTTAGCATCTTGCTAATGTAGTTCGTTGTTGCTGAAGCAACCTGTACTAGACCCTCGTCTTGATTCCGGTTTTCATACGCTCGACCTCTGATATACGATTAAATTACTAACGAACGTGTTTATTCCTTTCCTTGGAAGGAAGTTATGTTGGCAGACATTTATATTGAGATGTAACTTTTCTTTCACTACAATTCTAATAAACTAATCGATTATAATTGGACATTAACCGTCCGACCAACTTGCACACCTATAAAAATATGTTTAAGTCTACTAACTAACTAAGTGAATTGTCAAACAAATTAACAGACAGTTCAGTCAATTGTTTGCGACCCAATAACCCGTGCCTCAGCTTATCTAACTGGCGAACCACTTAACCCGTCCGTTTCACGGTATACTCATCCTTCCGGCCTCAATATCTGAACAAGCATTCATAGAATCGGCCAATTAAGCTAATACCAGGATGAGCTGAAAAGGAACCAGCAAACAGATCTCAAAAACATTATACACACTGTCTGAAAAATTTTGAGACTTGACGAAGTAAACAACATTAACGTAGTGATCGATTAAAGATCAAGCAGATTTCGCAGCAGCAGCGGCAGCTTCTGCTGCAGCCTCTTCCTCCTTCTTCTTCAATGAAGGAGGCGGTCTCACCACGATGCTTCTCTTCCATTGCCGGTCCAGCTTCCTCGATATCCTCTTGTTGATTCCTTCTTCGATCTCCCTTTCCCGTTTCACCGTCAGCATTCGTGCAATCTGCCATCGGAACATCATCACAATGGTCAACACAAAGGAATGCACAAAACCAAATGATTGGAGGAAGCACATCAGGTTATAGTACAATGGTGTTGGTGGCAAATCCAGGCCCGTTTTCATGCTGTCCACACCCTTACATATGGATCCAGTATCGCAACCATATATGAAATACTGAACATGAACTCGATCTGAACTCCAGTTCATCCAGTTCTTGTTCACATGAAAGATACTACAAAAAGCATAACAATTGCCTACAGAACATTTCATTGGTGGCCCTACAATTACATTCATTTGCTCATTCCATCCAACTCTATCCTATCCTTATCAAAGTCCGAAACAGACAGATCTGCCAACTAAAGTGCATCTTTTCAAGACAGCATCTTTGATGAACAACAATGACCTCTTTCCAGCACCGAAAGCAAGACATTTCGAACCATTCACGAAGTTTGCAACAATAGATAAGCATCTCACAGTAATGAGCTTTTGCTACTGGTATTCATAGCAGCACATGAAATCACTTACTCAGCTACCGCATTGCATCGCATTTCAAATAAAGTTGGTAATCATCCATCAGAATGGAGATAAATAGAAATGATAAGACAGTAGACTTCTGCAACAGAAATGTTACCACCAGAAGTAACCAAAACCAAGTAGAATCATCAAACAACAAATTTCTCCTATCAAATATATACCCTTCTTCAATCCAACATAGCCAATTTTCTCACCACAAACCAAATTCGCAATCCAATTCAACAATGTAAGACGAAAAAGAGTCGACCTTTTTACGCATGCGGCTGAACTCGCTGGACTTGAACTCGTTCCTGACGGACTTTTGTAACCGAAGCATAAAGAGCTCGCCTTTAAGGTCAACGACCTGCTCGTTGATCTCGTCGGTGGTCAGCGTTCTAATCTCCTTCAGCTCGTCGTCTTTCTTCGCCATCATTACCACCGAAGCCGCCGCCGTTCTACGGATTGGGAGGAGGCGGCATTTCTGCGGGATTTGGACGCCGGCGAATGAGGATTTGTTGTGGGTGTGGAATGGGAGGGAGAGCTTGGGTAGTGAAGTAGCAGCAGCAATTGACAAGCTCAACATTGCTTTAGTTCTCCTTCTTCTTCGTCAGTCGTCAATTTCTCTCTGGGTAACAGAGCTCAACGGATATGGTTTCCCTTCTTCCTATCCTATTCGCTCGTTTGTTCAGTTTTCTTTTATCAGTTCAGTTTATATTTTGGCCATTTGTTATTGTATTGGACCGAACCAAACCGGAACGGCCCGTTCGGCCAGAAGGCTAAATTTTTAAACCCGGATTGTGTTGGGTTGGTTTGAATTGTTATATGAAACAAGTGATGTTATATTGTTATTGGACTATTAGAACTTCGAAAAAAGATGCTTGGATTATTTATCTCGACTTTTCGGTTCAAAACATGAATCTTGTTTGTTGTATGAGCTACAAATTTGATACCACGAGTTGGACAATTATAAATGTTTGTTTGTTATGTTAGTGTAATTTGTTTTGACATCGATATTTGTGAACACAATAAAGTGTCGATCGATTGTAAAAAGACTTGAATTACACTAAAAAGTCTCACTCTAAAATCGAAAAATGTTACAGCCCGAATTCATCCGTTCATAGTTTCAACATTGTTATGCATGGCATAGATTAGATATTTGAAACTAACATTCACTAGTACAAATTAATTATAAAATCCAACCCTTAATGCCTCCATTGACGAGTTTATCATGATTCTCATTTCCAAACCTTTCTCCTCTTCTCTTCACCACCTCCCATTTCCCCCTTTCCTGCATGCATTAGTTTTGAACACAAGCATAAGCACACAACGGGACGCCACCTACGTAAAATCTTGACTACGCCACTGTTCTTTCTCGATCGCAATAAGTACCGAGTATGCATCATGATTAGAAAGCTATATACAAAAACTAGGGTTTCATTACAAACCTGTCTCATTCCCAACAACAAACCCTTCCTCAACTTCCACTTGATCATGGCTAAAGCACTTGATCCTTTCAGAGACAGTACTGGGATCAAACACCATGACATGGAAGTAGCTATCTTGCTCCAACCTGAAAACCAGAACATCTCCTTGCTTCAAAAATTGGTGCTTTGCGAACTCTCCCCATCCATTTGCTAACCAGATCTTCCCATCTCCGCCATTTTTCACCAACTCAACCTCCCATGTTTCCCCACTAGCAACCTCCAAAGTTGCAAACATTCCAATTAGTCTTTCCCTGTGTCTCCCCTCAAACTCCGTTGGTATGTACTGATATATCATTGGGAAGAAACAACAACAATTTGAGATGAATCTATGAGATTCCAGAAACCCAAGATTTACAGAGACAAGAGATTCTTACAATTCTGCCATCTTGAAGCATGAAATGGAGCATGACCTTGAAGAAATGTGGCTTGTTGTTCATCTTTCCTCCTCTGGCACTTCTTTGATGCTCTGCAATGTTCAGAATTCAATGAACCACTGTTGTTTCTTGTAATTAAAAGGATGCTCTGAACTCTGAAATGTGACATCTTTCCTGACATAGTTTGTTTTGATACAGTACCTTCTTTTGACATCAATTTCTTTCCTTTCTAAGGACTGAGTGCCCTTTTGAAAATTTTCACCCTTACTTTTTCATCTTTTTACTGTTATGCCACCATAAAGAGCGATTGATAGAGAACCCAGTTTTCTAGGTAGGTAAAGTTTTGATTTGTAACTCGGGCCGATTAGATTTCTTTTGATTTCGGTTGGTCGGGGTTCATTGTTTCGGAACATAAATTGTCGATGAAGCAACGTGACAAGATTCTGAAGTCACCATCCATTCAACATTCATGATCAGTTTCTAGGGTAATATTAACATGATTTCAATAAGCGTACGGGAAGATCGTGAATCTAATTGTATGTGATTGAATTGGTTAAATTAGTGGGCCAGACTTGGTAATTAGGGGTGCTCATGACTTGTTGGGGTTGGCCACGAGTCAAGTTGCGGATTACATTACATCACTAATCCTCTTACCTTGGAGATGATGACAATCAAACGAGCTTTTCTGGTGGTCAGACAACAAGCTACTTCATCAAGAACCATTTGAACCGATGTGTCTTCTTACATCTTCGGTCCTTGACATTATGGTGGACTTCTTCTCATGAAATGTTACATCTTTCTTTGCTTCTTATTTTTAATTTTTCTTAATTTTGTTTATTATTGAGATAACTGTGTCGCTCATTTTGTAGGTTGTGAGACTCTATATATCTAGTTTTGATACTTATAACAAAAATAAGTGTTGAACTTCAACTTCTACCACAACCACATTAATTGAACCTCATTTAGTTCAAGCATTATTCACCTATACCAACCTAACCTAAACCCATCAATGAACAAAATTAAAGCCATCAACTTTCGAGATTGTGCCTCCGGTCAAACCCGGACGGCTATAACCTAGCTTGATTAGTGGCTCAATTCGACAAACCGGTCCAATCTATCCGACTTGACCACTTTTCCAAGTTGGAATAAACATCCTTAAATATTTATACACACTTACACAGCATGAAAATAAATGAAACTAAATAAGCGTTGTTACACCATAAAATCCTACGTCCGTTTTCTTACCTTCACTCCTAAACCCTAAGTTAAACAGAGCAACCATCAAACCCAACAGTAAAGCTCCTTCACTCCTAAACCCTAAGTTAAACAGAGCAACCATCAAACCCAACAGTAAAGCTTGAACCTTTCCTTCAAATCTCAATCAATCTCGATGACTCCTTCCTTCTGAATCTTCACCTCAATGACACCCAGACTAGGATTGAAACAGAAACTAAGCTCATCTCCATCTTCAACCCCGTTCTTCCTCACGAACTCGCTTCAGCTGCTGCTCAACCGCTTCTGACGACCCGTTGAGTCTCCGCGGGTAACTCTGATGATCCAAATTTTCCCCGTTGGATCTTTCGGCAGAGCATTTTCGCCCGCCTTTAGCCCCGCAGTTTCGGAAAACTGCAGCATAAAAAAATAGAAAGGATCATATAAGAATCGAAGTGAATCCCGGTGCATCTTTCTTTAAAGTGCAAACCCTTCTCAATTAGGGCATTAACAAACTAATTTTTTTGAATATTGTGACCTAATCCCTATGGCAATTCAAACTCTAATCACTACAATTTTGAGATACTTTGGTTATGTTATACTTTACATGAAGAAGAGAGCCAAGAAAGACAAAAAAGGAACACCCACTAAGCAGAACTCAATGGTGGGTGTGTGGCCCAATCTTTTAATGATTGCAGTTGAGAAAAAGAAACCACATTAGCTGTTCCATTAGACTTGAACTGATGATGATAAAGACACCATTTTTCCTTCTTTCATTGTTGTAACAGATAAGATTTGTCTCCAAGATCAGTTATTACTAGGACATGAACTGAATGATGGTAAATCCAGTTGTTACTGTTGGGAATGAACCTGAGAAAAATGACACTGATATGATTTCATGGATGATCCTAAACCAGTACGATATCAGGAACAATGGTCCAATCGCTATAGCAGAAGCTGAATTCATAAGAAGACAATACCAGAAACATCAGTATGATGAAATCATTAACCAGCTCAAGCATTTAGAAGCAAATGAGGTTCTGATCCAAACTACAATCTGAAGAGATTGGCATTGAATTTGGGTGGTATTACAGACTAACTGGTGGAAGTAAAGTGAGATTCTTTACAGAAGAAGCATTGAAGAATTTGACATTCTTATAGAGACCACAACCAGAAAGTTGCCAACATTCTTGATTCAGCAATACATTAAGATTCTGAGCACAAGAAACCCAGAAACATGCAAAAGAGAGACAATCAAAAGGCCAAAACAAGAATGAACAAAAGGTCTAATCTTCTCCAACCCCCCCCCCCCCTCTCTAACTTGCCACACCTTCGAAAGAGTCTCGAGGAAGAGCAAAAGAATCTCACCATAAACATCAGGCTTTCGATCTTCAAGCTCCGACTCTCTCCAAAAAGTTTGCATCTTTGATGTCTTGATCCTCAAGTTTCGTCGCCTTCTTCAACTGTGGGGAGGGTACCTTCTCTTGTGAATGCAGGATTGAGGAACTTGGAGACAAAAGCCCACAGCTTGTAAACATCTTCAAAGTTGGTCAGAAACCCGAGTGAAGCAGTGACAACTTCAACTCTAACGAAACCTGTTTTCCCATTGATCATCTGATGATGACCACCATTTTGCATAGCCCCCGGTGGGCTATCGACAATTCGTATGTGACTGAGAAATCCAATGCCAAGAGATATACCTTCCTTTTCAGCTAGCCTTTGAACAGCTTCAGGGCTCACAATGCCACCACCACCACGGTTTCTGTCTCGAACATTGAACGCCACAGCAGCACCTCTCTCGTACTTTATCTTCGGTCCATAGATATGGACGAGATGCGCTCCTCCTCCTTCCTCGCCTTCGACATTCGGTAATCTCAGCTGCAGCAACGAGGTCACTAACCAGTTGATCAGAAACCGAAGCCTCAGAGTCGTTTTGTTGAGCCCCAACATATTCACATGATCCAAATGGCGGCAAATGATCTCAGGCTCTCTCCTACTGTCCAACTCTTGCAACCCGTCTCCAAACTCGCCATCGCTCGTGTACTCATCATCGTTATCGTCTAGCGCAGCTAAATGCACTTCGGTCGGCTCAAAGTTTCGATCTTTTCGACTCTCTTCCGCTGTAAACGATACCCTTCTCCCCCTACTTGGATGCTGCTGTTCACTTTCATCCACCCCTAAGAATCTACCACCACCTGCAAATCTACTCCCTTCCCTTCTCCCCAACAACCGAAACTCTCCTTCTGTTTCTCTTCTTATCGCGCTCTCCTTCTTATCTTCCGAGCCATTGTGTTGGAAGCCATTACTCGATTCTTCTTCAATCTCGGAAACATAGGTATGATTCGAACCGTTAGCATACTGCTCTTCTTCAGGAACCTCTTTAACCCGGTCCAGTTCATGAGAAACTGATAAAACTGCAGCATCAAATGACAACACATGTTGATGATCATCATGTGAGTTCATCACTACTTTGTGATCATCATACAATGGACTGCTATAGATCTTCGAAATGGGTTTAGGCGATGAGAGCTTCTTTTGATTATTAGCCTTCTTGCCGGAGAACCAGAAAGGAGGCAGTGGAGAGGCTGATTTATGCTTGCCTCCATAATCAGACCCTAATGGAGACTGCCCCAAATCAATCCAAAACGAATTGTCCGAAGAACCATCTTCACTAAAGACGGGACTTTTCATCACTTCTCCAACCGAGACACTCTCAGTCTCTTCAAATATCGTGCTCGTTCCATCTCTATCCGAACTGTTGTCGTGCTCCATCTCAGTCTCGAAAACATCCCTCACTTGAGCGGACGTATATGCCCCCGAGAATGCAGGCATCTGCATTCCTCCTGGACGCGATTCAGTAGCGGCATTTTCGTCTTTTCCAACAGCTTCTTCGTAATCATTTTCGTTTCCTACCAAGCCATCCAGACCATCTACCGAATCGCTTAAATAGAGAGGATACTCCGGAGTTATCTTCACTATACCGGACCCTGTACTTCCCGACTGATGCTGAAGGCATCCCATGACCGATTTCTTAATAAGAAGACATCCAAACCCGGTAGGATCGAACCCAAACACCCTATAGAACGATGTGACTATGAAATCAGGACGAAATAACGATAAACCGAGTGAATCCATGTCTTTAGGACCTAAAGACCCCGCATCAAGCAACACATGCCAATTGTTCTGCTGAGCCAATGCCATCCATTGGTATGAATACTTAGCACCGGTAACCCTCGACTGCACCGGAAACACAAACAAACCGGTAGCAGAATCCTTCTTACGACGCCTTTTCTTGTCTGTAATTCGCTTCCTCAAGTCGGTCGAACAAGGCTTAAGAGTAGGCCACTTGAACCAAGCACTGTGGACTTTAGCACCTTTCTCCTTGGCACTCTGAGCCATCCAATTCACAGACTGGCTCTCGTAATCGAACATGGTCAACAGCTTCTTATTCGTATGGAAAGGATACGATTCGGCTAGCAACTTAAATGCAGAACCTCTACTAACAGTAAACACAAATCCATACTCATTCTCAGGTATGTTCAAGTAATCCATTATCCTAGTCTTGATATCATGTTCCAATGTGCCCTTTTCAGCACCACCATAGAGAGCATGATTGCTGAAATTCGCAGTGATCTCGGATAAGCTAAAAGTAGAGGTTTCCCAGTAATGTAATGTCTGAAGATAAGAGAACAACCCGAACCCGCAGTAATCGAGACATACCTTGGGAGGAGACAGATGACTGTACTCATCTGATCTCAACTGATCAACTTTCTCAGAAGACTCATACTTGGGGTACATGGTTAAGAACTTGGAGAACGATTCGTTCAGCTCGGGGATCGATTCCGAGCTCTCGAATACTCGATCTGCAGCCATTGATGTAGCCCTGAGGAACTCTCTCTGGGCGTGAAGCCTCGCCAAGGACCTCGACCGACCTAGGGTTTCTTCCTCTTGGTAGTTTGCGAACTCTGATTCATCAATGTCTTTCGATTTGGACAGTGATCCATCTTCTGAAGCTTCCTCCAAAGCTTCTCTAAGCTTGTTCTCTTGGATTTTCCGGAGAAGTGACGGATTTTTACTGATTTCCAGATCGGATTCCTCTTCTGCGCCATGTTTCCTCCTGCTCCTCTTGTCTAATAATAGAGCTGCACAGTGTGAAATCGGCTTCCACAGCGAAAGATGCATTCTTTTTTCAACTATTCAACAGTTACTCGCTCTAGAGAAAAGAAAAGTCAGAACCTTTCACAACCAAAACCCCATTCCGCACCAAAAAAAAAAAAAGCTCCTTTAACCGAGAAACACAAATTTCCCAGAAGAATCAAACCCTAGAAACCAGAAACAAGTCACCTTTTTGCAACGAATTGGCACAATTTCAAGAGGGGTTCCCAAGGATTGAAGACAAAGAACAAAAGGGTCTCAGCCAGATTGGCCAAACGACTCCATTTTTAGCACACCAGAAACCCAGAAATGTGCAGCAAAAGCAGCACAGAGAGACAGAGACAAAACCAGAGTCAAACCTTTAGAACCCTAAAAAATCTCCAGGCTTTGGAAACAAAATTTGGGCGCAATTTCAAAAGGGTTTCACCTAGATTGACCAAAACTCCAAAATAGCTATTGAATTAGCTCCTCAACCAATATACACCGAGCTCAGTGAATCCAATGAAACCTCTCTCTCTCTCTCTCTCTCTCTCTCTCTCTCTCTCTCTCTTTCTCAGCTCATTTATTACACCAACAGCTTCTCTGGGCAGTAAAATCCAAAAACAAAAACATCCCAACATTGATAACCCCCCTCCACTTTGGCTCTCTCTCTCTCACTTGACTCCAATTATAATTTTTCTCCCCCCCACAATCATCCACCATAGGAGAAAAAGAAACAGCCTTTGAGGGAGAAAGGAAAGGACATTGACTTTTTGTAAAGGGCAATATTGCAAAGTAGTGATGTTTTACTGTGTTCCTAATCTGATTCATGTTTGTTTAATCAATGTGCTGTCTGTCTTGTCTTTAATCAATTTAATAAAATTAGATTATTGAAGGTTACCAAATTTCTTTTAATAAATAAAAATTTAAGTCAAGTGTTAATAATATGGTGGGTCCCATTGAATATAAGGTCTTCCTTTTTCTCTTTTACCAGTGGAAAGGTCAAACATTCAGCTAGCTGCTACTTGTCTACTGCCCCCCCCCCCCTTTTTCCTTTACAAAAGTTGCTTTTTGAGTTTAATTACTATTTATAATTAGTTATTGTAAAAAAAAGATTTATAACTAGAAAGTGTAGCTTTCTGTCCAGGTGGACTCGGGCTTTTGTTGATTAAACACTAAATTGTATGTAAATTTTAACATTAGTATTTAAAAATGTTTTTTTATTGGTATTTAACATCAAGTTGTATATAAATTTTGATATATTTATAAATAAATGATCTCCTGAATTTAATTAAGACTATAATCCACATATCAATAAGCAATAGTCTTAAAATTTCATTTAGAATAATTTAAAGTTAAAAAAAAGTTATATTATCAACTAGTTGTACAACATTGGATGAAACATAGTTGTACGAAAATATGTTTCTTAAACATGATTAGAGTTTATACTTGGTTTGATTGTTGAAAAATAACGTTCATTACGATGGCCAGGTTGATGACCTAATGGTGGAGTACTCATTTTTATTAATTATTGTCATGATAGCAAAATAATATGTAAAAAAATTAGAATATGGCTCTTTGTATTATCATATAGTTTTATAATTGGTAGGAAATTATAGTCTACTCATTCAAACTTCAACTAATCAATGGATCAAAATAAGCTTTTAGAAAGGTGGGAAGAAAAAGATTGTTTATATATGATATGATGCCTATGTTTCTCTTTGAAACATTACACTACTGTTCCTTGGTCGTAGGCTTATGAGTTTGTTGGACCACCGTATGGGCAGTTGTTGCTAATGATAATAATGGTTTACTCTACAATGATAACACGCAAATAATACATATCCATCGCAACGGAAAAAAAGGTCGTCAACTAGTATTGAGGAAGGTTAATGTATTGAGTAACTTCTTTCGATGGTCAATCCATTACTATGTTATATATATTTCAAAGGGTTTTATACTTTTATCTTATGAAAGGTTAGAAAGTGATATCGAAATTATAAACTAGACATGAACTTTAAAATCATTCAACGATGGATGATTGTACATGGACTTATATTCATCTTACACACACCCCAAAGATATCATTTATCACGAACGGGAATGCCGAGCAGATTCATAAGTAACTCGGTTACAATTACAGATCAAAACAGTTGATGATCAGTCAACGTTTGTTTTTTCAATTGACGCTGACTCGCGCGTGCTTGATGTTGAAATGGAATGGTTCGTATCAGTTTGTACTGTTTGTCGCTATATATGCATAGTGTCCCCATGCAGATTGAAATGATGTTTTACTTTTACTTTTAAGGATGAATATGAGTGAAAGATACCAAAAACATTAAAGGAAAAGGGACTTTGGATTTGAATGGAATTCAATGATGATGATGTAGTAATAATAGGCATCTACTATAGAGATGATTATTTGGATGCCATGGAGAAACTACTTACATTTATAGCCTTCATGTAGCATCGGGGTTAAATTTCGATTTCGTTACAAAGTATAGATATCAAGAAAAATATTGAAATGGATTATTCTTATATAATGGATTGACCACTGATGGGTAACTGAACCAAACCCCAACACTATGGCGATCCAATTCTTTGGTAGCTTGGATGGGGTTTCAGAGTACATAAATGATGTATATGTGTCGCCATGCATCTGATATGTATATAAAGCTTCAGTCATCCATACCTAATTATATGGACTTGTGAAATCATGTGTATGGTTGTTCAGCTCTATGTTAAACGGGTATCACATATTTATAACGAATTATTTGATTCTTGACATAATCTCTTTTATAATTTGATTTTTTTTATTATCTCAACTACAGTTTCTTACCAAAGACATTCTGTTATATACAACAAAGTATTTTAATTTAAAATTTGAAATGGGCACATAAATGATGTATATGTATCGCCATGCACCTAATATGTTTATAAAAGCTTTAGTCATCCATACCTAACTATATGGACTAGTGAAATGTGAAAAATTATTGATTCATATAGTCTAAGGTAAGGGAGTTTAGCTCACATCCGACATTGCAACGATACATCGTGGACAGATTATTTGATGATGGTGCATAGACATGACACACCAACAAGTTGTTGTAAAACACTATAAGGAGAGTCGTCTAAACCTCTATTACTAAGGAGGTGACACTTTAAGTAAATCTCACATCGACAAAGAAAAGATAAGATTTATAAGATATATGTAATTTTAACTAACATTCTCAGGTTTTTCAGATCTAATAAAGGAGTTCTTGTATTTTGAAGTTAAATATACTCAGAAAATTTACCAAATGGGTGGAAAAACTTGTTTGTTTTTCCCCCACAAAAATAAAGCATAAATAATAATGTGATATATACCAATATTTATTAGCAAAATATTGAGGTTGACATAGGCTTAGACACTCAACACATTTAATTAATATTGCCTAGGATATTTTGGATGGGTACAGTTTTGGGATTTCCTCATTATCATTTACTCCATTCTTTTTCTAAGTTGAGCTGTCAAGGCCCATGATTCATGGATTGTTATTCTCCAAAAATTGGATGGCTAATGTGGTCCAACCACATTTGTCACACACACAAAAAATCACATGGTTCTTGTACACTTCCACACGTCAAAAATTTCGCGATTTAGATGGCTTCGTGCAAACATTCACGACGAAAAGAATCATGACTAAGTACCGGTAGTATGTATCAATTTTTTCTCATTCGAGGTAGCAAAGAAAGTATCAATCGGTAGATTCCAAGAAAGTTTGATGCATAAACAAACCCTAAAGGTAACAAAATTGATCGAAACCAATAAACCAACGCCTAAGGTCTCTTCTATCAAACGGTTTTCTTTTGTCTAGCGAAAGCATCTTCATGCTCAACCTGATTACGAACGACCGAAAACCAAATAATAAGAATTTGTGCATTAGGAACAGAAGAAGTAGGAAGAGCATATCATGTCGTTTTAAAGCATGACTATTCGTCGATACTAACCTCGACCATCACACGTGTTTTCTTCGACTTAGCATCAACCTTTTCATGATGATCGGAATCTAAGAGTCTCCTTTTCATCGTCTCATCATCTGCATCACAAACTTTGATGTCAAGAGCTAAGAATATATAACAAGGACCTCGAAATCCTTCTGTAAAATATAGTTCATATTTTACTTGGTGTCGTATGTATTTTTAACCCAAACTAACTAATATTATATTCTATATTCATAAAAATTAGTAACCACAAACCATGAACGTAGTAAACACAAACCGTGTGAAAAAAACGAAATATGCATAAAGTAAATACGAACTGCTTTAGTAAATTTTTGTAAACATGAATATACTTGTCTGTTGATGTTAAAAATATACCGCGAGAAGTAAAATACATACTATATAAATAGCAATCGGCATAATCCAATGCATAAATAACAAAGATTGAAAGTTTGAACTTTACCATGATCCTGGTAAAATCTAACTGTAATATTGTCAAAATCTTCAATGTTATCTTCCTTTTCCAATTCATCATAACCTTCAACGTATTCGATCTCAGGATCCTGGAATTAGTTCAAAAACGTATTTGTCACAGAAAATCGAACCATTTAATTTCGAAACCTCCATAAAATTGACCAGTTATGACCACTGTTTCATGTATATACCTCTTCTTCTTCCTCGTCTGAGTCAATAACCTTGAGGTACTCCTGCTCATCCAGTTGTGTTTCAATAGTAGTCTGTGCAAGCAATGAGTCAGATGAATTAGAGTATTAAGACCATCCATAATGATAAGTGTTAAATCGTCAGATTAAAGAGTTAAAATTTGATTTTTTAGAGCTAAATTTGACCCTAATCGTTTATATTTTTTAGAGCTAAATTTGACCCTAATCGTTTATATTTTTTAGAGCTAAATTTGAAGGAGGCATATTGATGAATGAATAATACGAAAATCAATTTGAACCCTCTTCCAACAATTTAAATTATCGGAGATGCAATGGCACATACATACCTCTTCTTCCTCCTCTACTTCTAAGTCAGGAACCTTGCTGTTGTTATGATGTGGATACAGTCCTGTCATCAGCCGTGTCAACAACTCTCTTTCAATACTCTGTGAAACAAACGAGACAGATCAACTAGAGTTATCATAATATATAGCTAGTAATTAAGAAGAATGCTCTAAATTATAACAATGTTGTGTTCTCTTTGTCTGTGTATGAACTGCCAACCTTGTCCAAAACTGCAGCTTTTTCTGCCTTTTCCTCCCTTCTTGCCTCCCTCTTAATCTCTTTTCTAGGAATTGTCATCACCCTCTCCCTGCAAGAGACACAATTACAATGGTAACTTTGTTTAGCAGCTAGACCAGCATATATAATGGCAAATGTATGAGCTATTCCAGAAACCAGAACCTGCAGAAGTCTATCTATATATCGGCTTGAGACGTTTTATGAAACTCACATTCAAAGCCAAGATTCACAAAGTTAACGACACGAACCTCGTCTTACGAGCTAACGTGTGCATACGAATGCGCATCTGAGTCATCTTAGTCAGCCTCTGCTTTGTCTTGTGAACAAGCAACTTTGGCCAGTACATCTACACCAATGAAACCAAGATAGAATATGATTTGGCCAAGTAATTATACATAGGGCTGTTAGACTAGCCAAGTTGTTTGCCAGCATCTCAACGGTCAGTTCGAAAAAAAATCTTTCGTAATTCGGCTTGATTTTAAATACTGACGCATACTCGAACTAGAGATTCAACTCGAATACTAGCTCGAGTATATGGCTCATTACTAGACTCAATAATGCAATGTATGTTGCCTTAGCTTGAATTTCATATACAATATAGAATATGTAATTTGTGATTGTGCTAGTAAAAATACAAGTGATACATTGTCAAGGTTTAATTAATTGACAAGGTAGAAACTTGTAAATTTTAGGATAACGTGTATGTTAGCCATGAATGTTTCAAATTCAGCTCAAATTGGACTCATCATGCAGGTTTTCATGAGCAAAGTTCGAATTGAACTCAGATTTGGCTTGTCAAGGTCAATTGCTTCGAGGTTGACACAAGCTAAAATTTTCTTGCTAGAGCTCAAACTCGCTTAAAAAGTAACAAGTCAAACTTAAGCGCATAGTGAAATTCAACTTGACTCGATTGGTTCGTGAACCGCCCTAAATACACTCGAGAGAAACGATGGAGAACAGAGTTAATAATTACCATATGCTTGTTAATGAGTTCAATCGCCTTCTCGTAGTTCCGAGGCAACTTCAATCTTTCCCATAACTGGTTAGGCTTGTGAGCTCTCTCTATCGTTTTCATGTACAGATAGAACACACCTATATCCAGAAAACTATACCTTTTAAGTTCTAAGTTCCAGCAATTGCAAGCAATCAATTGGAAGAGTATTTACAGAAGAAACCAAGCAAACATTACCCTCGTGTTCGCGGATGGTGGCGTATCGACTGTTGGCGAGAGGGCAGGAGCTCCGATTGCAGATTCCGGTGACATTGTACGGGTTTGTACAGAAGTTGCCGGTCGTGATTCTGCACAGCCAAGGAACGAATTAAGACGGGAGATCAACAAGCAAAAGCTTCAATTGAGAAGAAAAGGGTTACTAAACATACTTGGCCATGAAACTGCAGTGGTTGTGTCTGATGGCTTGCCATATGACCTCGTCGTGCTGCATTTTGGCTCCCTGGTGTCTGATTCAGAAGAGCGGACGAAGGGTTTTTAGGGTTTTGCAGGGGAGACGGGTTAATTGTGTTGCAAGCCACCGGAAACAACGAAACTTTACACTCTAAAAAGCTAAATTTCTATATATACTGTAGGTGTTTTACATGCATCCATAAAATGACTATTGTACCCTTAAGAAAATATATTTATTATTTTGTTAAAATAACTCATATTGTATTAATCGTTAATGATAATTCTCTCACTTTTTTGAAAAAACTATGAGTTTAGCAATAGCGTATTCGGAAATTTCTCTCTTTGTCGCTTCGCTTATGAGAAAATCTTTATTGTATTGGTAACTAATACAATAAGAGTTATTTTAGCAAAATACTAAATAGATACTTTTATTAAGGACATATTAGTCCATTTATATTAAAATACGGACTGCACAAAGTAAAATACGGACTATATATAGCATCATGATTTAGACCATACGTCCAATTTTCAATTATAATCACCTATAACTCGGCTTGTTTCTGTAACGTATAAACACACTTGCGCACGAGCTTGGTCACCGCTCTCGTAGTCTTAGGCATGTTCGGATGGGAATGACGCCTCCGATTGATGTAATGAATTTGTTCACAATATTTGCTTCAATTTAAGTCGTTAATAAAATCAGCACTATTTCAACGGGGGATCGGAGGGTTTCAGGGATAACCTTGTAGGGTGGGTGAACCAGCATGCTAACCGATGTGTTCGATCCGGAACTGATGAAGGAGGACCCGGGGCTGGTGATCGAGCTTTTGGAGCACTTGAAGGTGGCGAGTGCTTGCCTCGATGACCGGCCTTGGAAGCGGCCTAATATGATCCAGGTCATGCTCAGAGTCAGAACCTTTAAACTTACGTTATAGTTTATCGATGGCTCTCTAATCTTGATTATCTCGGATTGAGAAAACAAGTAAACAACTACAAAAAATTTATGTATTTACCGGAAGTGTTTGTCTTCTACAGTATTGTAAATGTAGAAAATCATAATAAAATATATGAGTTATATTTCCTTATATTTTTCTTACATCCTAAAGAGTTCGTCTTTCTCTGTTCGTGCAATGAACTGGTGTTTTTGAGTGTTCGCAATAGCAACAGCCTGGCAGTTGGAAACCCTACGAACCAAGGGTGGATCTATTTCGATTTGAATGGATCCCGATGCATAGGGAATGATGGGTTCGCGTATGGATCGACATTCGATATCTGTGATGGTTCAGCAACGGTGATATGCTCAGCAGTAGATGGAATGCAGCTTGTATTTCATACATACTCCAGCATGACCACGAGCTGGAACTCATCACTTGAACCAGTAGATAGCCCTTGATACTTGCTTAGGAAGGAAAGACCGTCTCAAACAAAGTGGGTATCTACTGGCTGTTTGGTGAAGATATACTTCCCTTGGATGTTCAAAGAGATGGAGCTACCCATCTTCCAGCGCCAAATTCTCATCTCTCACGCTTTATCCGCAACGACTGCATTGGGGATCCGGAGGGGATATTCCAGGACATAGTAGTGATGTCGGATCATGTTTATGTCTGGAATCATGAAGCATGTTAGTATTTAATCACTAGAGTAACTCTTTAGATAAGGCATGCATAGTCCAGCTCCAAACTTGGTACAGACATAATATTAGAGATGATCCATGAATGTATCCATCCATATGGATTCTAGATTTCAACACACTTTGATCCATAAACCCTATAGGTAACAAAATTGATCTCATGAGCAATGAATTTACAAAGTCACGCATTTCACTCCTCCACTCCATTCATGCTGCTACTGTGTTTGCAAAGTTGGTTTACCAACCCAGTGCTTCATGTTCGTTCTAATCAAACTGTTCTCTTCTGTCTTCCGGGAGCATCATCATTCTCGACCTGATACACCAGAACAGGAAACCAAATGTAAGCATTCACGTATTATGGGACAGAGTAAGCGGTATATAGCATGAATTCGACGATACTAACCTCAACCATTACGCGTGGTTTCTTCGGCTTCTTAGCTTCAACCTCCCCACGACCATATCTCTTTTTTGTCTTCTCTTCCTCAAACTCGTCATCTGCATTTAAATAAATGATGCCAGGCCATAAGCATACAAGGACCTCAGAGGTCTTCGGTCATTACAACACATCATATAGAATTAGGACTTTACCATGATCCTCCCGAGAAGCTAATGTCATATTGCCAAAATCTTCTATGTCCTCTTCCTGTTCGTCCTCAAATTTACCTTCAACATATTCGATCTCGGCTTCCTATTAGTTCAAAACATACTTGTCAGCAATTGAACCATTGCTTAACCTCCACAAAAACTGACGGGTAACAACCGCTGTTCCATCTATATACCTCCTCTTCTTCAACCTCAACCTGGAGGTCCTCACGGTCAATAATCTCCAAATACTTATCAACTGGATAGTTATATATATCCCCATACACTCCCGTCGTCAGCCGTTCCAGCAATTCTTTTTCAATACTCTGTGAAACAGTGAGTCAGAAACAAGAGTATAATAGCAGTAAGAATGCTCTAAATCATGAAAAGGTTTTGAGTACCTTGTCCAAAACTGCAGCCTTTTCGGCCTTTTCCTCCCTTCTTGCTTCCCTCTTAATCTCTTTTCTAGGAATTGTTTTCACCACCTCCCTGCACACGCAATTAGAACAGT
This sequence comes from Linum usitatissimum, assembly GCA_030674075.2. NCBI lineage: Eukaryota > Viridiplantae > Streptophyta > Magnoliopsida > Malpighiales > Linaceae > Linum > Linum usitatissimum. The sequence continues at coordinate 1,488,537 of JAUJYP020001410.1, read as the reverse complement.
AAGATGAGCAATACATATTGGACTTTTGAGTGTTAAAATAATTTGAAAGGAAGTGACATATAGTCACTTCAACCATGTCGTGTAATCAGAACAAGGACATAGAAAATGTGGTACTTTCCCTGTTCATATTAGACCTAGCTTGCTGTGTACACCACTGCTAGTAACACGAGATTTAATTGAAATTCATGGTTGTAAGAACAAATCATTGGACATATGTATTTAATAAACTACGAATGTATAACTATCTAGTAACATAAAGTTGCACATCATTGCCAGAGCACCTATAATGCCATAACCAGAATAATTGTCTCCAATGACATCACCCTGTCTGTTATTTAGTTGTTTTGACTATTGCATATATAGAGTTAATGTACAAAGTTAGCCATTAATTATGAACCATCTTGTACATTGCTCAAATCACGGGGGTAGCAAATTCCGAAGAGTAAGCAGTCATCCCAAAACAACTTTGTTTAGAAGCTAGACCAGCACAAAAGCAAATATATGAGCTATGCTAGAACTTAGCACCTATAGAAATCGATAGTCGTTAAAATACTAATCGGGCAATAGTGAGAAAACCTTTTATGCAACTAAACTATAGGCTTACTATGTTGGAAAGTACGGAGAACCAAGGAAGACAAACCTCGTCTTAAGAGCTAACTTCCGCATACGAATGCGCATCTGAGTCATTTTAGTCAGCCGCTGCTTCGTTTTGTGAACAAGCAACTGAGGCCAGTACATCTACAAATTCCACAAGGATGCAAAATGAAACCAAGATGAGAAAAAATAGCTAAGATTGATCAGGTACTACACTTCAGGAAACGATGGACAACTGTGTTTACCATATGCTTGTTGACAAGTTCAAGCGCCTTCTCGTAGTTCCGAGGCAACTTCAATCTTTCCCATAACTGATTAGGTTTATGAGCTCTCTCTATAGTTTTCATGTACAGATAGAACACACCTATACAGCAATGAACCTTAAAGTAAGAATCTTATCCCGAAAGGGTGTGATCCATCGTTGATAAACAAAGCAAATGACAATCTATGCCGACCAAACGACGCAAAGGCAATCTTAAAACCCTTCAAAACTCATCCCTTCAAAATCTAAGCTAAGGGAGCAACAAGTTGAAACTAAGATCTATGATAATTTCACACACAAACATAATACCATCATGGTCACGGATGGTGGCGTAACGACTGTTGGCGAGAGGACAAGAGCTCCGATTGCAAAGTCCGGTAACATTGTACGGGTTTCTACAGAAGTTTCCAGCCGTGATTCTGCAACAGAAGCAAAAGATCAAGACTTTCACCATGATGGAGGAAAACAAATAAAGAGGAACTAGCTCAGAGACTGTAAAAGTTTGTCAAATGGAAGAGGGTTACTACTTGGCCATGAAACTGCAGTGGTTGTGCCTGATGACTTGCCATATAACCTCGTCGTGCTGCATCTTGCCTCCCTGTTGTCTGATTCAGAAGAAATTCGGGTCGTCGAGGAACGAATAGGAGGAAATTTTCGGAAGCAAGCAACGACTCTGTAATGGCGGAAATTTCCCTCCTTTTTTGAGGTTTTAGGGTAACAGAATGGGCCGGGGCCGAGGCCCGGGCCTAATTTTACTGAACGGCCTCTAAATGTAGGTTAGTTGAATTTGGAATTTGGGTAAAGTCCAAATTAATAGTAATTTTTTCATCAATAAAATAGAATTTATAATTTGTATACCGATATACAACGTCAACCATGCATCATGAGCAATCAGATTTCCACTCTTCCTAAGATATTAAACTCGATAACTAGATGACAAGAGCATTAGATTCGAACACGACCAACTAGTAAAAGCACGACTTCTACACACACAAAAAAGGTTTCCTGTGAACTCTCTACGACATAACGAGTGAAACTCTTGCTTTACAATTTTTCTTTCATTTCTCACTTACGAAAATAGATCCGATTGTCCTTTATTTGACGACGGAATAAGCTTCTTGACATCAAAATCTACCAACCAATCATATAGTAGAACGTTGCATTATAAATCAACTACTAACAACATTGTGGAACTACTTTAAGTTTAAATTCGAAAGCTTAGTACATCTTATGACCAGCCGTTTCCGTGACACTGAAGGACCAAAAAATTTGTCATCAAGGCTGCAACGATTCCCATACTACCAGACCTAGAACCCACCGTTCAAACTAAGCTACAACATTACATGTCCTACAGAAGAGTACTTCACAAAAGTTAGTTCATTACATGATACAACTTTGGCTCATTCACCAACATTGATTGTTGTCCTGCGCCTCTGCCTCACTCTAGCGCCAACGCTATCAGGAGCTTCGATAGCTGATGATGATACATTCTTCTTTGAGCGACTTGGATTTGCAGTCCTCTTTTTGCCATCCAACTCTTCCTCCTCGACGACGACACCTTTGCGTTTGTCCCTTCTCACCTCGGACTTGGGTGGAGTAGCTGACACGAAATCCGGATATTCAGTGCCTGCTGCTTCGTCATTGGAAAAAGAAGAACAGGGTGATGTCTTCTTCTCGCGATTAGCCACTGGAGTATCGCTGCCTAGTTTGTGTACTTCCTCTTGTTGGTCAGTCTTGATCAATGCAACATCGTGCAATTCGCATTCGGTGTGGGGCAGAGGAGTATCACTGCAGCCTAGTTTCTGCTCTTCAATCTTCAAAACGTTATGCAATTCAGAATTTGGTGGCCCCTCTGAATTCGAAAATGGAAGTGACCTTTTAGCAGAGGCTTGAGTTGAAAGAGGTTCGTCAGAGCTGTTTGCAGTGTTGTTTTCTGGACGTTTGGTCTCGATGAGGTAATGAGCAACTGACTTGTAGCCCAACTGTGTTATCTGGGAATACAAAGAAAGAATCACATTACCTTTACCTCAGCTGTATATGGCTAAGAGTTATGAGGTAATGGCTTACCTTTCGGTAAAGAATTCCGGTGGGAGCGAGTCCTTTTGATTGTCGACACAAACTGCAGTTGCAGATGCCGCGGCAGACAGGACATGTCCAGTTGGGATTCTCTAAGGCTTCAAGGACATGCTCACCATATCTAGTTCAAGAGCAAAAGAATAATACATGGTAATGTTTTAACAGAGTTTCTGCTAGCAATATCATGTGTAGAATAATTTACTGAAGGGGGTAAGAACGAGCTATCATCAGTATTCAGTGTGTTTTGCATAAAGAATCACTTTTTGTGTAGTGAAATGTTACAAATTATAGGAGGAAGAAATTGTGGAGCAAGAGATTGTTGTTTCGATAGATTGAATACGATAAACAAGTTTAAGACTATGTAAAAGATGTGATGAAAGTATGAAATCACATTTCGACTAGCAAAATAGTAATATATTTTAAGAAAGTATCAATCCCAGTGGCCGGAGATCGAACCCGGGTCACAAAAAAAGAATAAAATCGCCGTTGCCGGGGATCGAACCCAGGTCACCCGCGTGACAGGCGGGAATACTTACCACTATACTACAACGACCTTGATGCTAAACATAACTGGGATTTCAACACATTCCAGGAGCATCTACAACCTAACTAGGAAGCTAAAGAGCAGCCAACAAAAGGTAAAGGAAACCCATACCTCATGTACAAACAATCTCCACAAAACTGCCCTTGCACCATCTGGCATTCGCTACAGTGAGTTCGATGACCAAGAGTTTTCTGCCTGTGTAACAAGTCATCTTCATCACCATAATTCCACAAAATGCATAAATAAAGAGGCAAACAGTTCCTATTGACCAGGTTTCTTTAACCTTAAGCAACAAACTTTACTTAGATGTTGTTACAAGAACTAGCAACAGGAAAAGAACAATCCAGCATCAACTAGGAGATGAAAGATTTCCGAAAACTGACCTGCATTGGTGGCAAGTCTTCCCTTTGACAGAATCATAAATCCTTCTCCCGTCTTTCCCATATCCATCAACGAAAAGAGTCCAGCTTCTCTCTGTGCCTCCAAGTCTCTTGGCATATTCTTCCGAGTAAACCTCCCGCTTTCTGCATTTCAACCCTTCCTCCTCTATGGCATCGTTCTTCGATAAGTTCTTTTCGTTGTAGCTAGGCTGATCTACCTTCTGCAGCCTATGTAAGTTAACAGAATTAAAGCATATGTCAAGGAAACTTCAAATCAATTTTCATATAGAATCAATCCACAATATTGTAGCCAAGTCCTCCATTGGCTCAAACTATCTTCGATGCGTCTAATCGGTTCAATGATCTAAGCCTACGCACTTATTTCCACATTCTTATGCCTATTAAGGTTCATGCAATTGGAAATCAGCAATTTACACAAGTGATTGATTGATGATCTATACATACTAGCTCAATTCCAGATTCTCATGCCTATTAGGGTTTCATGCAATTGAAAATCAACAATCAAAGGATAAACAAGGGAGCAGGATTTTTTACTACTGATTGATTAGTTCAGTAAACCTAATTCAATCAAACCCCCAAAATCAACCAGAGTTCACCCACTCAGCCAAACAACAGAATCACACGAGGAAAAAAGAGGAAACCAAGAGGGGATAAAGAATCGGAACCTAGAAGAGCGGCGGAGAGGGAGAGGCGAAGGAAGACGCTCGAGCTTCTCGTCGTACTTGACGTAGCTTCTGGGCTTGGGGTTCCTGGTCCGGGAAGTGGAACTGAGGTTGAGAGAGAGGTCCTTGAGACCTAGTTTCTGCATTCGCTCTAAGTTGGCTTTGATCCTCTCTTCTCTCGTCTGTTCGTAGACCGACCTCCCCGTCTGGAGGAGCTCGTCCGGTGATCGGAGCTCGCAGTTCTCGGGAGACGACATCGTATTTGCAGCTCCGTGAGGAGAGAGAGAGATATCAGTGGTGAGTCAGTGTGGGAGGTGGAGTGACAACGGTCGAATTTGTGGCGCTTTTATAGCGAAAACCGAGGGAAAAAAATAGGAAAGATGGAAAAATAATGTACAGTGACGTTATTGCCATTCTATATGTTATTTGTTTTTAAAATTGTTGATTAATATTTTTAAGATCACCTCCATCCTAAAATAATAGAAATTTTATTGTCATATTGATAATATTAGTAATTAATTTATTTAAAAAATAATAATTATTTCCATCCTAACAATTGTTAGCAATTTCTATCCATCATTTTTATAAATAAATTAAACATAATTAAAATAAATTAATGAAAAATCATTATCTATTATTTATCTTTAATTTATTTCATTCATAAATACATTTCTTGAAAATGTAACACTTTACAATCTTGTTAATCTAGCAAGCAATCATTTATCCCTAACAACTTTTTTTGACAAAAATCTCTTCTTTATTTAAAAAAAGCGCTCAAGGCGGCTGATAAGATACATTACAATTAGCATCGATAAAATAAGCGCGGTGTATCCAATCACTGCCATGAGTTGCAGCTTTTGCCATTCGATCAGCAAGAATATTATGACTTCGGGGCGTGAAAGATACCTGAATGTGCGGGTTGGCTTTGACGGTGAGATCCATTGAGTGCATCCATGTCACGCATTGACATGGCTAGCATGTTGGCCCCTTCCTGAGTCCATCGACTATGGTGATGCAATCCAAAAGGATCGTGGTAGGAAGACCCGACCGACATAGCTGCGCAAGAGATAGCAGTAAAAAGGGTTTTTGCTTCTGCCACCACTGACTCTGTATATCTAATTGTGCCTGAATATCCTGACACAACCTGTTTATGGGTATCTATGATGATGACCTCATAAATTATAAAAAATAAGTTCGATATAGCAATTGCTTATTGCATACCACCCACTCTTTACATTATTTAACAATAACTAAAAATATTTAAAGTATTGATTTGATCTTTATCTTTCTTACCATCTTTATGCCACTAATAAATGTTTCGATTTCGTGTCTTTATAACAATTATTGATGGAATAAATAGCAAAGAAGTAAATCTCTGATTATTATTTTGATAGGTTCTATGTAAAGTACGTGAAAAGTACAAAATTGTATTTTGACATTAAAAGTAATAAAGTTTCTTTTAAGAAATCGTTAAAACGATATTGCTGTTATCGAAGATTGAATTCAGATCATTCAAATAACAGGTAAGAATACTTATCACTATACTACAATGATCTTGACCAAAAATTTAACTCACTTTTTCATCAAATCAACATCTAGAGACATGAGACACACATTAATTTAACAAGTAATTAGCTAGCTAGAGATCATCTCATCATCAACCCCCATCCACCTCAATTAGTATGTAGGGCTTGGTTCCCGATCGGGTCAAGGTAATTAAACAATATTTAGTTTGACCAAGTTTCGGGCAACTTAACAGGTTGAGCCCAATCTTGGCTTGAAATCAGTGGACGGATAATCGAAAGTTTATGTCTAATATAGATTTATATGTCAGGGTGTCAGATGTGAATTTAGAGATTGCCAACATACAACGTGTCACTCGCGTGACAAAAAGGAATACTTACCACTATATTACAACGATCTTAATGAAAATTTTAACGGACTTGAGATGGGCTTCTTACAATATGACTTAGGCCCACTACTAAACAGACCAATAGTCCAAAGCCTTACTAAAGCAGAGCCCAAGTAAAGTATTCAAGTTTGATAACGAAAAAAATAGATATTATGAAAGTTCAAGTATCCAAAACCTGGTGAAAAATAGTTATCCCATGAGATATTCCCATGAACGAAACTAACACCTTTAAACACGCATACTAATTAATTATAAATCTCTCCTAATCACTCAATTTATTAAAAGAAATAATTCTTTAATTTATAGTATTATCAATTCAATTCGATCGAGAGGTCCATCTATCACCTTAAATCTGATAAAATAGATAAAGTCCAATAATATAAATAATCACCACAAAATGAAGAAATAATTAACCAATTAACTAGCAGGAAAGTCAATAAAATTTATCCTATATTAATAGAGTTCACCTAGTTCTATATGTAGCTAGCAACTAACTACATATAGATCATCTCGTGATCAACCCCCACACCACCTCAATTAGTATGTAGGGCTTGGTTCTGGACCAGAGTAATTAAACATGGCCTAGTTTGACCAAATTTTGGGCAGCTCGGTAAGTTCTCGAAAGAGCCCAAATCTGGCCTGAAATTAGTGGCTGGATAATCGAAAGGTTATGTCTACTTTTTTGTTGTCAAACTGAGACTAGACAAACATGTCATTATAATAGATAAGAAACCAAAGAAATAATATATTATTAGTGTCTAATTATAAAGTGTGCTACATTTAAACTCAGAACCTCTTAAGTTATCAACATACAACATAATCAACTGTATTACTTCACGAAAATAAAGGTCAAACCCACGTACATAAATCACTGCCCAAGATCTCTAATCTCTTGGCTTCGTACGAATAAAATTCTATGTAAATTTGTCAAGATTAAGATTTTGCTCAACAATTCACATGGTATGTTTTAAAATTCACCCCATACTTGAAATTTTGCTTAGGATATCCAATCAACTTGGTTCCGATGTTGACTCCATGGTCGTATCGTTCTGGTCTGGACCCGGTCATACATCATCCACAAAACCCATGCTCGACGCGGACATTCATAACTGACCAATCTTCCGCCGCCCAAACCCAGTTTGACCCAACCAGGTTTGGTTAAAACTCAGGTCAAACGGACCGGATCACTTCCCTCCCTGGCCCTACAATTGTACATTCCTCTATAATAAATTTGAACACAGAGAAGAATCTGATGCAGTAAGAAGAGACTGAATCAGGGCACTGATCAGTCCAAGAGAGAGAGATAATGCAGCAGAGATAGCCAGTGGAAGTGATGAAAGGAAAGAAAGCGACTGGAGAATATGATAGATGATTCCATACAGACACACACGAAAAATAACCAGACGCAGACCAGACCAGAGCAGACCAGGCCAGACAAAGACAAACGTTACGTACGGTTCATGTGGGAATTGGATCATCATCAGGTTTGGATTTTTGTCCTTTGTTTGGAAGTCGCGTGCCGGCCCTCTGGAATTCTAGCTTACTGTTTGTATGATCTGTCTCCATGAAAAAACCAGACACTTATATATAATATAAGTGCCCAGACATGTCTCCGAGCTCCCGTTTTCCCCATGCCGGTTTTTCCCCTTCTTGGACTTTTGCATGCATGCCTCCCCTTCCCCGTCATTTTCACCTTTAATGTTATTGTATGTGGCCGAACCGTTTCGGTTTTCGGTCTAATCACACGAGGCACTCGTCGGTTATCGCTAATTGTACCGACAAGGAAATCAGCAGTCATGAATTAAAACAAGAGCGCAAAGATTTGTTAACCCAATTCTTGATTTTCAAAATTCTGTAGAGAATAAAACTTAATCACAAACAAAAAACAAAAATAAAGAACATAGAGATTTATTAACCCAGTTTTCCTTCACAAGAATAATACTGAGGTGCTATTAAACCATAATTTATTGTGATAATGATTGCAATGACCAACAATAGGTTATATAACAACCTACCATATTAATCATAATCTACTACTAAACAAACAACCTAATTTGGCCGACCCAAAACCCATAAGCCTTATCAGATTTTATAGCCTAACAAAATTTGGTCAAAGCGGAGTCGAATCCTCAATACGTTGGTCAATCATAAATATTAAACTGTCCAAATTCGACATTTTTTATGATATGTTTAAATTTTCAGGTGGAGTTATTTTACTAATAAAGATTAATTTTAGGCGGGTAAATTCAAATTCAATCCATCCCATAAATAAATAATATTATGAGAATTAAATTAAAAAGGTTAAACGAGAAATATATCAAAAGGTTAGTCTTTCTTTAGTAGACGAAATTTACAACATACTCGATTTTTTCGGTGATCTTAGTTTAATGATGTGACAAGAGTGGGTAATTGTGCATCATAATTAATAATAATAAACCTCTTGTCATTTTCTTAATTATAAGCCATTTCGTCAAGAACTAGAGATACAGAATCGGATATGGGCGGTTTGAAAATGGGAAATCAGTCGTAAGAAATTGAAGTAAATAAATAGAAAAATGGCGAAGAACAGAGAAAGGACATGACAAAGCAAATTGTTTTGCAGTATTATTAGACAGAATGGGGAAGCAATCTTTGACTACCTACCACCCAACCAATGGCCCAGGCTTCCCCCCCCCCCCCCCACCACCAGTAGGAGAATATAGTTTTGTCCTTATGCTCTCTCGAATTCTGGGGCGTTGGATGGATGGAACATCTTCATCTGACGGGGAATAAAGAGCTAAGATTCTGCAGGAGGTATGGATGAGGGGCAACAGTTTGGGTGCCTGAGTGCGAAGGAAATCGATTGGTTAGGTGTTCGGGTTCGAGTCAGTCGAATATCCGTTTGGATGGTGTAGTGTTGGAAAAATTTATAGTTTGATGAGCAAGTGTCTAATTCAATAGCAAAGATTTTCGAACTTAACCAATACTTCCATCTTATATATCATTGATCGAAATGCATGCATCGAAACAATAATATAATATCCAACGTGGTCATCACCAACATATTGGATTTGTAACGATATAGTCATTCTATCAACCTATTAGGTTTTTGCAAATCACCAAAATAATTTACTATTTATGTTCAAACAATCTCATGTCATGTCACGTATATATATATTCTATCCTAAAAGCCAATCTATTCAACTAGTCTAGGTTATTAGGTTAACATTGCCTATTTGACCGAAACCGAACTCAAACGTGTTAAGTTGTGTTTGTTAGTATATATCGGGTTAGACCCGTTATGGTTATCAGTTAACCAAAACTCTTATTTATATAAAGAGCGTTAATCTCCTTTTAAACGTAATTAAGCCGTCACTCTCACCAAAATCTCTAATAATATTCTCATTTCTCCTTGTGGACTAGTCGACCTCAAAGTCAGAAACCACGTTAATTGCCGATGTTACTCCGTTGTTATTCCTCCTTTATTCTTCCTTTATTCGACTTCTATCAGTATTAGTTTAATTTGGATCAAGTGAGTTAGATCAAGTTAGTTTGACTGAATGATTTGGGGTTATGATAAAATATATGTGACATGGATAAAAATGAAAAGTTGATTTCGTTATATATCAAATTTTTGGACGGAATGATAGCAAAATGACCATATTTTTACCGTCAAAGATATATATGTTACTTTTTTAGAAGTTTGATGACCATAGTGTGTAGTGTACATACCAAATTGGTTGATGACCTGGATCAATTGACTGACCGGTTCATGGTCGAACTGGTTGAACCGGTACGGTTCCAAAACCACGTTTAAATAATCACATTTTTAATATTGAAAAAATCATAGCCAACCGGGAACAAAACCCCAGCAAAATTAATGATTCTCCACGCTGCTCCGACATCATCAATCATTCTGTCCCCCACAATATATATTCCATTCCATATTACGAAATTCCTCCCATTGACCAATTTGTAAACTTCTGCATTGCGGCTTAATGATAATATATGTAATTAGGAAAACTCATCCAAATCCCCTCATCTTAAACTGAACTCATGACAGATCCGCCGCAAATTTAGAATGATTTATATTTCGATTCTTCACATCTCAAACTTCTCTTGTATACGTTCACTACAAAAAAAACCACCATTAATCACGATTTTCAACATTGTTAGTCACGATTTTCAAATCCGATCATGTTGGCAAGCAGAGATCAACTGAAAAAGTATATTGATCATGTTTGGTTATGATCTTAAGAGTCGAACCTCGTCATCTTATATTAAATGTGATTTCAAATATTTATCTCCAATTAAATAATTTGGTTTTCATCGGCGGCACAGAGAACCGACATCGTGCTTTGGATTTATATAGGATCGCGTGCAGCAGTGGCTTCCAACCCAAAACCCAGTTGTGGGGGACCCTATTAATCAACAATCATGCCAGTTACAACAGTGTTAAAACATATCTCCTGCAACAGATTTATATATGGTGATCTTTAACCATTGAGAATTTTCAGGTGGATGATGAGGTTGTCGATCGTTAATTTAAACGAGATTAATGATTCATGTATATTATAAATACCAACATATATACTTATAAGATATCTATTCGACTTGAATTTATTGATATTTTACGTGCATAAATCTTAGAATTTTTATATTTGTTATCATTAGAATATTATTAGCGGATAAGTACTGAATATCTAACTAGTTGGGATAGGATTTGTCTATTAGGTTATTTTAATTAGTTATTATTATAATTTGATTATTTGCAATCGATATAAACCAAGTAATCTTACAGTTCAACTCAACCCGTCAGCTGTTCAAACTTGTAATGAACATAGGCTGAATGTATATAATAATTCGTCCCAATATAACAACTTATCTACAAAAATTATAGTAATTCAATTATTGGATTAATAATGAATTACATTACCAGAAAAAAAAACAGTTTTTAGTAACAAGCACGTTAGTGACTGTTTTTCAAAAAAATGGTCACTGCTAAAACTGAAATAGTCACTACTGACCTTTAATGATGAACTGATTAATGACTTTTTAATGAAACGGTCACATAATTATGATCTCCAATACTAAATTTTAACGTAGTTTGTTATATAATTTAACTCAATTATCTATCGATCGCCATCATCACATCTTTTGACAAATTGTTTACACAAAAATTAGAACCCCACAGTCTATATTTTCACCTTTTTTTATTCAATAAATATGCTTATCCGTGACACAATCTTCAGTCTTGTTCAGAGAATGCTTCATCGTGAAACGTCGGTAATTAAATGTAGCTGCCGCAGCACAGCTAGACAAAACGGCCAGATATCTAATGCTAAAACGGCGCCGCTCCTCGAACTGGAGCTAGTGCTACAGTATATAATTAAGCCACCGCACACCTACCCAGCCGCCGTGTAGCCCAACTGATCGGATCTCCGTCCATATATATAGCCTCCACAGCAGGTATATTAATTGACTAATTAAGTGATGTTTGTACTGTTTTTTTTTGTATTGATAATGTAGTATAGGTCGGCTAAGGTTCATACCTTTCTCTTAACATGGTCGGTTCAATTTTAGAGTGGAGGTTGTTGATTCATCTATTTGGTAATTAATCGGTTTTTGGATTGAAATTTCGACTAATTTATATTGTCGACATGTGTTGGGGTTGGTTTTCTCCAATGATGATTTGGGAATAATGAGTCTGGATCTAGACGGATACGTACGTATTTTGATATTTCTTTTTTTTTGTATGGTGAGTTGAAGTTAGAGTGAAATTGTCGAGATAAACGACTTGCAAAACCTAGACAAGAAAACTTTGATTTGTAAGCGAAAATAATAACACATACTAATATACTTATCAATCCGAAATCTATAGAATGAGGGTTGGATGGATCGAGGCATGACAAAGTTTATATTCATCCATCAAGAGTCAAGTATCATCTATTTGTAAAACATGTCGTATATGAAACTGCTTTAAAAAAAAAAAGGAAACTGCATTAAAATTTACTAACTGAAACAAAATACAAAGAGATCAAATGGGAAACAGACTACAGACAGCGTGACCCACTCGTGGGGAGAGTCTCTGAACGAGTGAATCAGACAACTGAGTCCGTCGAATAGTAGCTAGGGGAGCCCTTGAGAATTTTCTTGATGCTACCCGAAAGTTTGTAACATTCTCACGGTTAGGAGGACTAGGATCTATTCAGACAATTCACAAATGTTAGACAATCGAAGAGGATAACTACTTCTAAATTGATATATATATATTAAAATGTAATTACAAACTTTATAAATAACAATCATATATTTAAGAATGTATATTTTGATTGAATGAACATGAAATAGTTGACACACATTTTTCTCTATTTTTGTCCATTTTTTGCATCACGTAAACAATTCAAACTAACTTGTGACTGGATGCAATTCAACCTATGATCCTTATAGTCATAAATAATTATTTTATTTATGGTGGATCAAACAAAATAACCTGGTACAATCTATTATTCAAACAAAAATAACAAGAAAATATTAAAGAAAAACAGACTCTAAACCCTAGAAAAGAGGAAACAACTAAAGCTGCAAAAAATTCTGCTCATCTCCTCTGTACTCTGTTCCCTCTGTTCATAAAACCCTCAGAATTCGTTTCAGAGAAACTCTCTCTTTTTCTCCATATAAACCCCCTTCAACTTTCTCCCTTCCCCACCAATTCCCATTTCCCACACAACAACTCTCCTCCCTTCCGAGAACAGAGCATCTTTTCAAATACCCATCAGTCATGCCTTCTGCGGAGACGACGAAACGGGCCGCCGGAGCTGCTCATCTGCATCCTCATCCTCCACCGCCGCCGCCGCCGCCGGAGCAAGAGCAGCTCCCTTGCCCTCGCTGCGACTCCACCAACACGAAATTCTGTTACTACAACAACTACAACTTCTCCCAGCCCCGCCACTTCTGCAAGTCCTGCCGCCGTTACTGGACCCACGGCGGCACCCTCCGTGACATCCCCGTCGGCGGCGCCACTCGCAAGTCCGCCAAGCGCTGCCGCACCTCCGCCAGCTGCAACACCACCTCCGCCAACACCACTTCGTCTGATCAGTCTCCTGCCGTGGTCGGTCCTGTTTTTGCTGCGGGGAGGAACGGAGCGCCGTCGCAGTACGGCGGCGGCGGCTGTGTCGGCGATGAGCAGGTGGAGAAGGCGAGTAATTTCTTCTGGGCTTTGGGTGGGCCATTGGGACTTGGGCTAGAATCAAAGGGGAATGGTGGGCTAGGGACGCTTTGCGGGAACTTCACCTCTCTGCTGAGTAACCATGGGCCTGGGTTTGCTGGTAACGGGTTCGGGCCTGGGTACGACGATATCGGGTTTGGTTTGGGCAGAGGCATTTGGCCGTTTCAAGGAGTGGAGCACGGCGGTGGAGCTGGCTTCGGTGCCGGAACCGGAGGAGGAGACAGTAACGCGTGGCAGTTCGACAACGGAGGAAATGGATTCGGTGTTGGTGGTGGTGCCGGCGGCGGTGGCGGAGGTGATTGCCTCTCCTGGCCTGATTTGGCGATTTCAACTCTTGGGAATGGACTCAAGTAATTTTTTATATATATTTTTAATTCTGAGGGGCTGTTTCGTAATTTTCTGTTTCTTAGTTAGTCGTATAATTATTAGCTAATATGAACAAGAAAAATTCAGGGTTGTTGAAAATTGTCACTTGTTGGCTTTTTGGTAATTTTGTTGTTATTGGTGGGTTGGTGTTTGTGTCAGTGACTTAGTGTTACGTGTTAGAGTGTACTTGGTCATCATCTAGTTCTATATATATGTAACAAAATTGTGTAGTTAACATGACGATTTGCTCTGTATTTTGATTGAACTAGCTACTCTAGAATGAGTTGAGTATTGGGTGTCGCAGTCTGGGCCGACGTTTGATTTTATCTTTTGCAATCGCAAATGATAAGTGATAGTGAGTTCTAGGGTGATGTACGAAAGATAATTAAAAGGAGAGTGAGAAAGGATCTTTTCTATTATGTTGTGTAGTTGGTCAGTATTTGTGAAGTATTTGTGAAGAGTCTGGCCTCATATGTGAGGTAGATTTTTTTAGGATAATCTGAACTCTTGGACTGAGGCGGTCTATTTGAATGTTACCGCATATGTAGATATTAGGGTTTGATAACCACTCAAGAGTCTCTAATCCTTGTATAGTAGGGGGTGCACTGAGCGAATGAAGTAGACAGGGTAGGCCCGTGGCTTCGATAGGACGACCTTCCTTTGCCGTAATTAACCCGAAGGCGGCTCCGTCAGGATTATGGGCTACCTATGGACTCTAATTGCACAAGGGATTGCTCAAATTTTTGTCTAATGATTTCACTAAATAAAGATGTTCCAAGTTGTTAGCTAATTTGAGGTACAAACAAAGCAAGATCAATCAAACGGGACCTTAATCCCTAGTATTACGGATCCACAAACATCCTTACAACTAAACACTATATAAAAAGTGTCACAAAAAAATCTTCACCTTAATAATCAAACATATGAAGATGTCGATGCTGCATCAACTCTTCGTCTCCGCTACTTGTTGTTTCCTCCTCTTCCTTCTTTTCCTCTCCGATTCTCGCCATTTCGTAGGTAACATCTCGTCTAACTCCGAGTTTCAAAATGTCTTTTCTTTTAGAAAACAAAAATTAATGTCGAGTCTCGTACAATACGCTATGCCAAAACAGGGGGGCAAGGGATTGGAGTGACGATAGCAAGAGAATGCGAAGTGAAGCTAGGCATGAATGCTGCAACAAAAACAGCAACAAGAACCTTACTAGGGAACTTCTCCATGGCCAATGAAATCAAAATTCCGCCATAGCTATGACCCACAAGGATGACTCTTTCTTCTTCAGGAAGGTCGGCCATGAACTGAACCAGTGGGTTGACATAGTTAAAGATGGACAAAACTCGGTCAAAGTTGACTCCACTTCCTCCCAGGTCCAACGCTGTAACGATGTGCCCGGCTGATTCGAGCCGGGCCATGACCTTGTACCAGCACCAGGCTCCATGGTTTGTTCCATGAACTAGTACAAAGTGTTGTTTCTTCATCTCTGGATAATGGTTTGGTGAGGCTTTGAGAAGAATAACAAGTTCAATGTTTGTTTACTAGGTGACGTGATGATCATGAAATCAAAGACTTTGGAACCTACCATTGTTTAAATGAGAACCGTTCATTTCTTTCTTTTTTTTGTGTGTAGAGAATACCGATTCGAGATGCCACTTTTTGGACAGTCTAACCTGGTTAAACTCCATACAAAAGACGTTTCTTTCCCGTGTTCTGGCAGTTGCATACTACCAATAGTCCAGGTCACTCTCCTAAAAATGACTATGCTCACCGCTCTCTTTTAATAGTTAGAGTTTAAATAGTTAGAAAATTTGAGTGTATATGTTATTTAGAAAAATAGATTGTTTGGATGGTTGATTAGAGAGATTTTTAGTTTGGGTGATTAAAAAAAATATATTTACATTAACAAATCGAAATAGACAATGACATAAGTATCCATAGGTAAGCCAAATGAAGTAATGACATTCATTGTAATTTACAAAATGAGACAAGGATATATCAGGAAATTAATATCAAATCGCTCAAAATTTCATATGGTTGAAAGAGAATTTATTTTGATGGAAAAATCACCAGAACCAACCATGAGGGATTTCAATTCCTACAAAATCACTTTCATTTTTTTTATTCAAACATTATATTTCGAACCAATTCTTTGTCATAAATCTGAGACACAAATCACCTAAAAAATTTCTCGCTCAATTTTACTATATAAACAACTCCAAATGTTATAAACCTCGTACAATTGTTCAGTTGTTGCCTTGATGGGTTTCCTTTACTTTAAGGATTGAGTAGGAGACTTTGAGTGATTTGATGAGCGCTCTAAAGTCATTTCACAATACCGTAATATAGCGTTTCGAATACCTTGGGCCGCCACATAGTCTTCCGGGCTGACAGCAACCCTTCACCGTCCTTTTTATACGCCATACGAATCTCCCACTGCATCGATCTCAAGAGACTCTCAACCTCACTTATAGTCTCGGCATTGTCACGGACGATAAGTTGCCCTTCCGGTCTCAGGATTCGATCGACCTCGACAACTAGAGGAACTATGTTGCACCTAAAAAACAAGGGCCAAAGTAATTGATGAGATTGGTCACTTGAGAAAAGTACACAGCAGGAAGGTTAAAGGACATTACTTTTGCTTGATGTTTGAGAAAAGGTGATCAGCATGTACAAGATCATACGATCTAGGGTAGGTGCTAAATGATTGGCACCAATCATGGTATATGCCTAAGAGGCCACGTTCATAGATTGCAGGGAGAACATCAGGAGAGCTGATTGGGACTACATTCATCACCCAGATGTTCACATCCTTTAAAGCTGCTGCAAACCTACACATCATGGTAATGGAACAATTACTAGGACTGTCGAAAGCTGGCCCGAACTCAACTAGTTCGAATTTTACTTACCCTCCGTAGATAGCTCGCATGTCCATGGCATTCCTCACAGCTGCCCAGTTGATTCCAATCCCATTACTATACGACTTGGACACAACTCTCTTCCAGTGCTCATAATCTGCAGCAAAGTCTTCCGGCTGAGGTTTGCCATAAACTCCACCTAACATCCAGTAAGGGATCTTCTCCAGCCTAGCTGGCCATAGCTCTGGCCATTGATACCCACGTTCCAAAGAATCTACTGGGACCTTATGTATGCATGTTTGCAGAGGTACATTCCTACCGCATCATAACCAAACCGAGAACTTTAGTTCTCGCAACCAATATAAACAATTTCACATCTGGTAAGAGTAGAATATAGTTTTACCAGGCTGCATTAGGATCATCAGTTGATGCTTCACAAAATGGAGGGTGTTGCTCTGATTTATTGTCTTTTTCATAGCATGTGTTATTCATTGGTTTCCTGTATATCGCTATACCGACTCCATTAAGCCTATCCCTAACTCTTGCTACAAGTTCCCAACACATTGAGTCCAATAAACGGTTCATGGCTGTAAAATTCAAGTGTTATACAGAGTCAATCATCTAAAAAAAAGCAAGTGCTTACAGTTTTGTTTGTGTGTTTCAGTTCACTTTACTTACCTCTCCATATTTCTTTATCTTCAGGATGCTTTCTGTAAGCTGGAGTAGCGGACCATACGAAGTACCCTCCTGGCCTTAGCACCCGATTCAACTCCATAAGAAGTTTACCGTCTGTCGATTTTGGTGTGGAATCAGGATCGTTATACACCAACGAAATCGTTAAACCATAAGATGTTAAGAACAAAATCGAGATTTCGACTACATAGTAGGCGAGAGACTAGCTAGTCAGAAACCTATCACGATTTTGACTGAATCGGGTTTTCGGAATCCTTACCTTCGATATGCCATGGCACCCTACAACGTGCACAGTGGACAACATCAAAGACTATGGCTGGAAAAGGGAGTCTCGTTGTACCCATAACAGCAGAGATAGCAGGGATTCCTCTCTCGAGAGCAAACTGGACTTGGGCTTCATGCTCATCTTTAGGGGCAAATGACATTGTCAGGACATCTCTTTCGAAGAGGAAACCTCCGAAACTAGCAACACCACATCCAACATCCAATACCACACGGCTCCGTTTCCCCCATTCAATACCAGGTACATTCTGGGAAAACAGAAGAATGAAACCTTATATATAAAGTAAAAGATCAAATGGCTGCAGAATACAGGTACGTCTTAAACCTCGTTTATAAAGTCGATATAGTGAAGAGCGCCATGCTTGAACTGAGTTCCACCACCAGGGAAAGTAAGGTACTGACCATCAACTTTCACCCAGTTTTGACGCATTTTGAAGTCGACAAGCTTCGTATGGGGTACGTTAGAGTACCAAATCTGCAAGCAAAATAAGTTTTTCCTTTTTTTGCATGATTGTCTGATAAGAGCAACAGCAAAGAAGAACGTGGAAGAAGTAAAAAACTTACCTTTTGCCTACTAACAGGCCACTGAATCGGGCGTTTATAGCCTTCCGGAAGTGGAACAAGGCAAGTTGGAGACTCCTCTGGACAATGCCTCTCTCGATGTTCATAGTGTTTTGTAGAGCTAAGACTCGAAATAGCTTTCCAATTGTCGAGACACGGAATGAAATCCGGTCCAGCTGTGACATTGCACAACTTCCAGTCGTGGAATACACCAATTTTCTGCTGTTCCTCTTGTCGAGTTTCCTTCTCGTTCCTCGATTCTGCTGCCTGCGTTGACCATGACCCGTTCTCGGTGGACGTTTCATTCATAAGCTCTGCCTGAGCCCCCAAGGGGGATTGTTTATCAACTGGTGTCGTACTATTGCTCGCTGCAAAATCACGGGTTTTTCGAGATATCTCTTCTGGTTTCTTCGACACGTCGAAATCATTCCGTTTGTGACTACCGGTGTCGATCACTTTGTCTGATGTCACTTCATTCCTGTTGGCTGGGATGCCCAGGTATTGAAGAGGAGCAATGAATGAAGAGACCATTACCCAGAGTCCAAACGAAGATAGAGCAACAAACACCAGAAAGGTCACTGTGGAGGAGTAGCTTCGTGACTCAGTACTACGCATCTTGTCGTCTATCCGATTGTATCTAATTACTTGCCCCATCTTTACGATCAACAATCAGTACGTGAATCAAACTGGAAATGAGAAGAACACCCACGAGAGCAAGAATGGGCCAGTGAATCAAGATCAAACTAACCGGAAACAATGATTCATATATACGAATTCCATGATCTCTACGATCAAAGGAGAAAGAGAAACGTACCCTGTTCTTCAGTGTCATCTGTTCTTCCATAAACGAACATGACGATGAATTCCCGAGCTCGTCGTCACCGACATTGACAAATGACAAACACCCTGATCTCAGTTTCCGTTTAGGGACCAATCAAGATTCAAAGGCGAGTGATTTGATTTTCCCTCTTCTTCTTCTTCTTCCCGGGTAATGCGACTCGGTGGAAATTTGTAATATTACATTTTCAGACTTAAATATGCCAGATGTCATTACTATTTACTGACGTGGCATGCCACGTGGATTAACAAAGATGAGGAATTCATGATATTTTCTTACTAGATGGATTAGCAAAAGATCCAGGAAGTTATTTACAGTTTCGTTCTTTACATGGACATTGATTCTACTAAGCACCACCAAAGGGGTAAAAGAGAAGTGAAAACTCCCAAAGTTCATATGTACACATAGCTACACAGAAACTAGCTGCAACCAATGTTCATGCTTCTAATCTTCTCTTTTCTTCAGGCTGGTTGAATCACTTCAAGAATCAGCTGAGCATGTTTGGCTGACCGGTGTGGAGCATTCTCTTGATCATGTCCATCCCAAATGCAGAATCCGACGAGCTGTTCAAAACGGCAGGATACAGCTGAGTCAGAAAGAGCCGCAACAACAAGCTTCTCTATACCATGTTTACAAAGATTGATTATATTGAAGTACTGAGGAATGAGAACCCACCTGGGAATGGTGATTTCATAAGGGAAGCATGAGACACCATCCGATATTGGAGGGACGTGATCCTTCTTCTCGTTCACAAACTTTATTATTTGGAACAAGACCTCGCGAAGAGACGACTCTAGCGCTGCCCTGCGAGCACTCCTCTCGTCCAACGAAGTTTCTGCAGTTATCAAGCAAATCAAGAACGATAATTTCTGTCACTAAACAAAGAGTTTCAAAGCTGAAGGATATCGGAATCGAGGAATCAAACAGTATACTACCTCCGGGATCCACTACTATCTTCGAATGATGCGACTTTCCAAGGTATGCTTTTGGTTGTTGGCTTACATTCAGGTTGATATACCATTGTTCCCAGTAAAGACGTTCCGTCTTGTTCGTGAACCATGAAGGGTGCTTGTTTTTCACCTCGTAGAAGGATATGCAAACCTGCAACAAAGAAGAGGATAAACGATAGAACTACGAAGATAAAAATGTGCAACACATCAGAGAATGTACCTGGCTCTTCTTATTCGGGCGTTTCTCCACCCAACTAATGAACTGCTCAATCTTCTCGTCGATTTTCTTTTCTAGCTCAACATCTCCACATTGCACCTTCATGATAACGACAATGTCATTGCGAAACTCAACGGTCACAAAATACGAATCTGCATCATTTACTTACATATGTAATGTCAAAGAGCTCCAAGTCAATGACTTTCGGCCGAACGAGCCCCAAAGCTCGATGGAACACAACCGTATGCAATATGCCTACAACCCCAACATCACACCCAGAAATTCACACACCAAACACTAAAACTCCCAAAATCACACAATCTTTCCAACAATTTAGCTGAATTCTCAAACAAAGAAGCACCCAAATGGAATCATAAGTTCCCATTTTGAGATTGAGAGCAAAAGAAGAAAACTTACAGCGAAGAACTTCCCGTATCTCGAAATGCTCCACTTCCTACCACAAAGATGAACCCAAACAGTTCGATAAATCAAAACCCAAAAAAATCGAAGCCTCTAGTGATTTAAAAGACGGAAAGAATTCTGCGTACCAGCTCTTTGAGTTGGCAGACTTCGCAGTTCATGATTCCAGCGATTCAAACAGTGATCTGAACTTTTCCCGCTTTTTTTAGGAGTCTGACCAAGATTTTCCAAACCCAAACCTTGGACGAGCTTCAGAGCTATTGGAATTGGGTGAGGAGAGCTGGGGAAGAAGAGATTTTCCGATTGCGATGGCGCTTCCTGATGAGCTTTAGCGTGTCATAGTGATCTTTCCTTTCCTGCGGTTTAGTAAAGCTGGAAATTTGTTTCTTGTTAAAGCGAACCTGCAACGCCAGATGGCGATTTCTATGCAATTCCAAAACTAGCCTTCGGCCCAGCCTGAAATCAGTGTTAAGTAACCCATGGGCCAGGCCCACTTTATTTTAATATCTGAGAATGAGATTCTAGGCCCGAACTGAGGGCTGAATGTTATTGTTGAGATCATAGGAATAACCAACAGCTTAATGATTTAATATCGAGAAGTGTTTATTAAAGATTTTGTGTGACAGTTTTTTATTAAAAACGTCGAGAAAGTAGAAATTCGGGTCATTAGTGTGAACTCTGAAAGTCATATAGTTGATGGAGTAGCTGGTCGTTTTTTTTGGAGAACTCTGATCGTTGCTGAGGTTAGAACTGTGTTTGATGCTTGTCTTCTTGCTTCTCGAGAGGGAGATAGAGCTGATATTTGGTCTGATTGTAGAGAGATGGTTGATAAAGCTTATTGTTCAAAATTTGAGGAATATGCCCATGAGAGTGTGCTGCTGATGTAGCTGATGTGCATGAGATTTTGGAAGCTTTTCCTCTAATTCAAGTTCACCACTGTCCTCGTCGTTTTGTTGCAGCAGCAAATACAATAGCAAAGGCAAGCGAGAGACAATATATTGAGTTTTTATTAGTTGAATGATCTTGTTACCCGTTCAATTTTTGTGTAATTCTTAGTACTTTATTTTTTCCAGAGTTTAGGCTGAGTTTTATTATGAGATTCCAATGATATATTGCACAATTAATTGGGATTCTTATGTTCTCTTGTTAAATTCCATAATTGTCGAATGGATATATAACTCGATCATATAAACTTAAAGGTTTGGTTTGGCATATGAAAAAACGGATAGAATGAAAGGTTAATAATTTTTTATTTTCATCAAACATTCATGGCAAAGAGCTCCAATCATGCAACCTTCTATAGTAGTTATATAAAACCTCTATCCCTTGCTCCCCCTCGTAACTTGGAAGCGTTTTTACAACAAATTGCACGTAAAAATGTAATCAAACAGCTCTATAGAAGTATAACAAAAAGTTACTGCTACAACCATGAATCAAAGAGCAGTAAGTAGTCTGGTCTTTTACGGTTTAGCAGAACCACAGAACAGAACATTTGGGGGCGGATTGGACTCCGTGAAGAGGCTCCTCTCATCGTTCCAGACTCTCATGTACAGTTGCTGTCCAAGGTATCTCTTCGCCCAGATTGCAGACCTCAAGTTCCACATCCCTTTGTTGTCCAGCGACACGAGGATCGCACTCCACGACGTTGGATACACCTGCCACGTCACATTTCGAAAACATAAATTAGCCGGACCACATAAAATTGATTACTCGCTTTCCTGTTGTATTTTACAACATGAGCTGCCAAATCTATTTACCTGGACAGTGTGTCTTGGAACGCCATCAACTAGATTGTACCTCCTCCTCATCTTAGGTGTCCATGGTCCATTTCCATATCTGCCAAATGCCAATCAAAACACGGCTAAATTTGATAACCTCACAGTGAAAAGTTTCAAACTTTCACAAACTGTGGGTTTTAACAAAGCTTACCCAACAATGTAGAAGCTGGACCCATCCATGTGCCAGGACTGGACAGTGTTTTCAGTGTTCTGGAAGATAATCTCCACGAAATCATGAAGCTCGAATCCAAGGACTGCAGGTGCGAGGATAGGAGTTGTGTTGGTGGGTGTGTCAGAAACAGAGTTCAGTTTGTAGACGCCGGGGATATTGTACCAATCAGCAAGCTTCAATGGCGTAGGTGGATCAACATGAGAGACGCTGTTAACAGCATATCGCAGCTTCCCGTCAATCTTTGATGCCGTGTTGGTTAGGAAGATGGTCTTCATGACTTGGATCGTTCCGTAGTGGAATGACCCTTGTGGGTTTGGTCTGGCTGCATTTGCTGTCAAATTTAACCTGTGAAATCGAGACAGCATGATAGTTAAAATCAAGAGTCAAGTTTTGTTGTACAGATAAAGTTGGTTCTTTATGACATCTTTAGCTATACGGAACAATCCAACACGTGAAGACCATAATCATAGGAATCAACCTGTATTTAGTGAACATAGCCATTCTTATAACTAGTAGAATTGATCTTAAGAGCATCAACTATTGGAGACTTGGAGTTTAGATTCTTACTATGATTGTATTTCTTTTTATTCATGAATTCTAAATGTTATTATTTGACAAGTCAACTTATACAAATGATTAGTAAACTATGACGATTCCATTTTGACCAACCTTTCCAAGTTGACTGAAACCTATAGTTTGAAATATCTTAGCAGCCAAGATTACAGGAATGATTGTTAGTGATTGAAGAATGAAGATAAATCAGGAGTCACGGATTTGAAGATTAACCTTAAGGTCCTGGCTTGCTTCATAGACCAGTGGAGGTGGTAAGTTGGTCCAATAGGCAATGGCAGAGACGCTGGAGTAGTGGAGCCAGCATACTTGATAATTGCAGTGGTGGTGAGGATCGGCTTGGTGAAGCGCGTGGAAGCAACGATGAAGTAGTCTTTGGTTACTGGTGCGTGAAATCTGACCAAGACAGAAACAGATTGGCCACAATGAATGTCGAGTGACTCGTAAACTTCTTGCAACGTATGAGCACCTTCAACTTCAATTAGGGACATTGTGTGGCCCTGGATTCTGAAGTTGATTGACGTTGCAATACCCACGTTGGATATCCTGAACCGGTACAGCTTGTCTGAACATAGTTCAAAATTGATTGAATCAATTAGTAAGGTGGTGAAATTATAATTTCTTAGCGGAATGGAAATGATGAGAAAAGGTGAAAATATCAATCATGTGCCAAGTTAAAGCATGAAAGATCATGATTTTGGGAACTAAAGAGGGTTTTTCGACTAATACGACATTAGTAACGTGATTTAGGAAAATGTAAGTATTACCTTTTTCTCCTGTGAACACTGCCTTGCCATTAGGAAGTCCATTTATCAGAAGGCCATCAGGAACAGGAAGAGCAATGCCCTGGTCCAACGTCTGTTCCAACACCTGCAGAATAGATAAGTTCAAAAAAAGTACTCTGTTATTCCACATTGCTTAACCAATTGAGGACGTATCAGAAAAAATGTTAAGAGATGTGACACAGACCTTGAAATCCGTCTTGTACCAGTCACTGATAAGTAAGGTAAACCCTTCAACAGGTATGGGGTACGGTTTGAAAATCACTGATCTCTGGTCAACGTTGAGAGCTCCAAACCCTCCAGCAGCTCTTTGCAACCCGATCGAAGGGAAGTAGTTAAAGGTTCCAATCTGATCCTTCACTTGGAACTTGTATGTCCAGTTGGAGTTTGGAGGGATTGGACATTGTGTCCCAAGGACTCCATCTTGCCATGAAGTTCTCCTTTGTTTAATCCCATTCCTGAGAGATTTCGACACCAAATAAACAAGTATTCACTTCAGTCATTCAGCAACCACTTTATCAGGAATGGTACATCAGACACTGATAGCTAAGCAAATACCATGTTATTAGGAATGGTACATCCAACTTGTTAATGACATCTACAAGGATGTTGTCATTTGTCACAGCGTTGATAGGCGGGCCAGGGAATTGTCCATTGATGAGAATACCCTGAAATATTCTTACACCACAAGAACTATTAATCTCATTGGTTTAATCTCCGGTACGGTTTATGGTGAAACAGCAAAAACACTAAAAGTAAAAAAAAAAGCTTACTCTTTGAGGGACACCAAGCGGAGAAATAGTCCCATAAGTGACTTCCCAAGTGTAATATCTATAAGGGTCCTCTGCTTGCACCAGGAAACACAATGCTCCAAGGAAATAACATAAGAAGAAACCGGCCTGCCTCATCTTTAATTTGCACCTGGACAAACCGAAACCGAATATTCAGAATTCATATGTTAATTCAAAGACACCAAACAACAAACAGATGGGAAAAGGGACGAAATTTCATACCAAACAAATGTGGTTGAGGCAATGTGTCGAACACTTGGTGAGCATATACTTATATAACAGGACTACTGAAGTGATTATATCCTTCACTTGACCACCCATTTCAAAATTCAAGATGGTGAAGCTGCCAGCATGGATTTCCAGCCCAGTTGGCGGCGCAATCCATGCAGGTAATCTTTCTGTCTCCATTGGAACAAGCGCCAGGACAATCGGAGGAAAGGGGAAGCGAGAAGGGTGCAGCCATGGACGGATCGGCATTGATTGCAGAGTGTAACCGAGACTTCAGCGAATCGACAATTCACAAGGAAGCGCGTCAGGAAGTAACATGATTATTGCTAATTTGGTGTTAATGGTGATTTTAAAATGTGCTTTGAGAATTGAAGTTGATTCACATGCTCACATGCTTCATTCTTCACAGTCACTCCACGGATGGAAAAAGGTTTCGCCTTTTTATTTTTTCGTTTGGGTTTCCCGCTAGAAATCGCAATCTATTGTTCGTGCTTTTGAGAGGAATCGCTAAATTAAGTTGCGAGCCCTTTGACAATGTAGGAGTGGGACGAATGGATGCGGGTCGGGTCAAACGGGTTAGTCGGACACTAAGACAATTTATAGAGCCTCGTGTTCATCGGGTTCCGTGTCAATCAAGTTGCGGTCATTGGAATGCATGTTGTTTTAATTAATTTCGGGTCTAGAATTGGGTTTTATCTAATTAAATTGACAAGGTCTATGAGTTACATAAAAAATCTATCAGTTATTATCAAAAAATTTTAAAATAGTATTTTAATTTGTTAAAAAAATGTCAATTGGGTGAGATAGTTGGGCATATCGAATTGAGGTAACTTAAGTCATATATCAAACGAGTTACAAATTCATATTTATGTTCAAGTGGAATTGTTTTAATGATAGAGCATTATGTTTGATGAATAATACGAACATATCACAGACTTAAAAAAAATGGTAAAAATTACAAAGATAATACGATGGATCTAGCAAGTGGTAACATCATACCAATATCCTAGAGTATGGTTCTAGAATATAACCACACCACACCGTTGAAATCAACGTGTAAAATTGGCCACACATAGCCAACAAGCAAACAACTTGGCAAACTAGTATGTCAATGGTTCATAAAAGACTCCTAATAAAGTTCTAATCATGTGATGAAACGAAGGCACGTACAATAATGTCTACAAACCCAACACGATAATGCACCACCGTGGAATTGTACAAGACTCAGAGATGAGATCTCAACCAAATAGAGGATGAGGTATCACACTAAAAAGTCTTATTCTATATGTTTTACTTCAAAGCATAAAAGTTTGTTGTTGGATTATCTCACAAGAATAAAAGGATTGGGGACCGTACGTATATGTGAGGAAAAACGTCACTTTTTAATCTAGTTTTTGTGATGAGAATGTCCAATAGTACCTAATAATGGTAATAGAATGTTTGATAAAAAAAACAATGGTAATAGAGTCTAGATTGATAACACTTCTTAAATCCGATTTGGAAGATTGAAGTGAGCTAATCAGAGTTAGTAGATGAATAATGTCTACCGAGAAACCAATGTGTAAAGAAGATGTTAGATTATCACACAACGAAAAACAAAAAAAGTTATGTTTATATATAAATGGGAAAGTCTTACTCCTTATTACCTTTAAAGCTAGCTTTTTGAAATGAAAAACCTAATAACATCCAACAATTGTCTACCCCAAATTTGACCAAAACCCAACAAATGAAATGAAGGTAATAAATTCTCCCACTAGAAAGTCAACTTTACCCAAAGCTTGTAATTTGAGAGGCAAATTTATGAAGAAGCTCACCCTTTTGTGGGGAAGTAAGAAAGTCAACTATTGGAAATTTATTATGAAAACTTAGTCATAGAATGGATCCCTAGGTGAGATCAAGAAAGGATGAAGAAATAGCACATGCTAAATAAAGGGAATTGGTGCATTTACTTGAGTCCTTTGGAGTTGGGACTTTGGAATCATCTTCTGCCCACTAGTTACTCATCAAAGTGCTTGTGAATTCCCATGCATTCTTTAACTTTGCACCTAGGTAGAACTTAACACTAACTTTATTTATAACTACGAAATTGTTAATGTTGTTACCAAGTGGATCCTTAGGGCAATGGTAGCGCATCCAACTCCAGATTAGAAGGTTGCGAGTTTGATTCACTGAGGTTCAATCCCCTGTATTTGTTTTAATACTTTCATGAATTCTTAGGGCAATGGTAGCAGCCTGAGCCTATGTTCCTTTCAGCCCATGAAGATTTCCCAGATTACAACGTGCTGTGTGGAAGAGTTCGTGGCCGGAGAAGTTGGTGGTTAAACTGGTTAGAGATCAAGCCGAGGAATGAGGTCTTGCTAACCAGGTGCAGCCTGGCGGTGTTGGAGTGCGCGCTTCAGTGCCTTGTGGGAAGTTCTTCCAACAGCAACGTTGTCATGGTGTTGGTGCGGTTCTATGTAACTCTGTTGGCGGCTACTTGGGACGGTGCCAACTACTCTTTGCTCCAGATTTGAACAATTTCTGTCTGATTACAGAGCATTAACAAGATTTGAACAATTTGGATTTTATAATAATGTGAGGTTAAAGTCTTCAAATTTGCGGCATAGGTCTTCAGAAAGTTTGATGTCTGTGTCCGTCAGCAATTTTTACGTCCATTATCTGATATGATATGGTAGCAACGACTAACAAGAACAGGGCAACAATGGAGATGAAGAAGGGTCAGAAGTAGCTGGTTAGTAATCACTTATAGATTCAGTGGGAATCCGAATGATTCTTTTCATCATCCCCTCCTTCCTTTTCATCCATCAACACCACTCGATTTTGCGACTAACGTAACCAGAAAAAGCCTTAATTCAAAACCCAGTTCAAATTTCGAATTAATTGATGCTACAAGTAAAAATGTGGACAAGCAACAATCAGATCGCCAATCGGAAAACCCGCAAATGACGACTGAAACGATATCTCGGCCAGCTTACTGTCGAAACCGCCGTTCGATTCCAAACCGAGAGACTATCCAATGAAGTCTCCCGTCGGTTGTATATATAACAGAGGAACGGCGGCGGAGGTTTTGAAAAACCATCTGTACAAAGCAGGAAAAAATGAAAGCTTAAGGCTGTAGGAGCTCTGAATTGGGACGATGATATGAAACTGACGCTTGGAAACTTGGTTTTATAAAGGCGCAAATGTCAAAACCCTACAACTGCTTGGGCAGTCTGGATCAGAAATTGTAGTTTGGGCCAAGATAGGCCCATGTTCCATGGGGACAATTGTTGAAGCGGTACAATTACTCAGCCTAAAGCCCACTATTGAGATACTGATGATCAATATTGTCGAACTAGTATTTTTAACTTCGTTTTTTATCACTTAATAGAGTTTGAACTAACGAGTTGTTGGTGTTGTCGTGTCAGAGGTTGCACGTGGAAGGGAGAATCAAAGTTCGATCCCTCACAATAACATTGATAGAAAAGTAAAATCCTTAACTCAAAACAATTCTTCAACTGGATTAGTCAGCCAATAAGTCAAATACCAAAGTTTTTACACAAAAAAAATTGATAGAGTTTGAACTCGAATGGTTTTATAAATTGTCATAAAGGAAATTGTCTTGTTTTGAAGTGATGGTTCTCGTGAGCTTCATACTCGAACTTCTAATCGAGTAAATCATCGACATGACAAGTCATTATATGTTATATGCTCAATTGAATACCACATCACTAAGTATGAGATTAACGGGTGGGTTCATAACCTTCTGGGCATTTTCTTCTTACAAGTTAGCTTTTGAGAATGAGTTTTACCCATAAAGTTGTAACAGTTGATATCAAAGTCTGGCCCACGTCCGATCTATGTTTGTGGAGGGGGCGACCTGCGAAGGAACGACCCGTGAAAGGGGCGACTTGAAAACAGAGTAGGCCAACCGTGGACGTCGGTTCGAAAGCATAATGATATGTTACGTGCCCAATTGAATATCACATTGCTAAAATTATAAACCTACCCACAAATTTCATACTCAATGATATTCAATTATATAGGACAAAGTCTAATTGAGTTACTCATCAAGATGGCAAGTCGGATCCAATACGCGGTACGGATGGAAAGTCAGAATTGCAGCACACGCTGAGGCTCTTGTTCACATACATGTAATTAATTTCACGGCAGAAAATTCCACTAGCATTCATTGAAGTGCGGATCGAAGCATCAGTAGCAACGGAAGTATTCAGAACGCCGTAGCCAGGGTGCTATTCTCCATTCCTGCACTGATCCCTCTTCTCCTTTGGTTGAACTGAAGAGCAAGAACCAACAAGAGAGTTCATAAAGGATATGGACAATTTTGAAAAAACAGAAAATTAGAAACTTAAAATGATAACAACAAGTATTTTTTTATATTTTTAACATGTCTAATTTGTCAGATTGACTATTAACGGTATAAATCTAAGGTTCCGTCTTACATGCGGTTATCCCAATCTTAACGAACACGTTACGTTTAAAATAGTCGTTACTGCACTAATTTGGGGATCTCAATTTCTAAACATGTTGATATATCTGTTCGCCTTTCTATTTATATATTTACCTACAAACTAATAATGCTCCATCTTTGTTTGAAATATATTTACTACCGTTTCGAATACATTCAATCTTTTGTTCACGACTTATATTAATAATTTAATAATTTAATAGCTATTTATTACCATATCTACATCAAGCAACCATCCCTGCAATTTCATAATGCTTAGATGCTTTATACATTATGTTCTCTAAAGCTTGATTATTAAGTTACTAAGGGTACTTAAAGACCATGTAGTTACATAGCAGCATTGTTCTTCCATTCACCATAACAAAGTTAGTGATGTATCAAACACACCGAAACTAGCAAGTACAAGTATACAAAAGGATCTCTCTCGAGTATAGCATGCAGACAAAGATTCGACTTTTGGAGCATAAACTTCATACAAAGCACACAGCCACTTCACAGATACAAACACATGCAAAGGGGAATACAAGAGGACCAAATTTATCCATCTGGATAAGACATACATAACAAAGGCTGCTTTGTGATGCTCTGTGGATATTTCATTCTTCCAAACTTAATAATTAAACAATACATTTTGCACTCTGCCTATTGCCCTGTTGTTTCCCCCCTATGGTATAAAAACCAAACACCCTACAACCAACATTATGATCATAATGCATAGACAATCTCCCCGCTGCTGTCGATATCGAGCTCAGATTCCGAGTCCAAGTCCTCCATGTCATCGTCGATGTCCAGGTTGTCCGCCATGTATTGGCTAAGACGCTGCGAGCCAGCTGGTGGTATTGTGGCCTCCGAGATTATCTGCATTATCGTGTCCACGCTCTGGAGGGGTTGGTCGGCCTCTACGAACTGGTTACCCATCGTCCTTTCGTCCATCAGGTCCGCTGGGAGGTTCCTCAGAAACCATACATGGTTCTTGATGTCAGGGATTGTAATCCGCTGCAAACATTCAAAGGGTTATCACCAAGCTTCAAACTTTGACAAGATTCATTTGAGCTCTAACTCACTACTGAAACTTGGAAAGATATTAGAACAAATGGTACTTACAGTAGCTGGGTCGAAGACGAAAATCCTGGCTATGAGGTCGCGGCACTCTTGAGAGAGGTGAATAGTGTCCGGAATGGTATATTGAACACTAAGAATTCTCTGCGCCGGACAAACATTTCTGTATGTATAAGACAGCCACCAAGGATTTTTATGCTCCAAAGTTAAGATTTTGAATTCAGAAGAAGTACCTGTATGGTCTTCCTGAAATCTTTTGGCTCTTCAGGATCCTCGAAGGGATATCCACCGATCAGCATCACATATAAGGTGACTCCGCAAGACCACACATCCGCAACCTTCAAACCCCGAGAACATCGACATTAGCAAGTTCACACAGACCATGGTGAAAACTTAGCTACAATGATTGTGCATTTTTTGTTACCTTTCCATCATACTCTTGCCTTAACAGAACTTCAGGAGCAATATAAGCAGGAGTTCCCACAGTAGACTTTGGTTGTGAATGAAGCACCGATGACTGAAAATTACAAACAGAACTTCATGAGCAATAAAATCAGGAGTTTCAATTTGCTTCATAAATTCATCAAAGTAACAGAGGACTACCTTTGAGTACCCGAAATCACAAATTTTTAACCGAGGAGCGGGGCTTCCATCTAACAACGTATTCTCCAACTTCAAATCACGGTGACACACTTGCTTCATCAAGAAATAGTAAGTTAGAAAATAGTAAGGAAGTAAATAATGAGGAGCATGCAGGAAAAAAGGTTCACATTCAATTACCATAGCATGGCAATAGCTAACCCCGGAAATCAGTTGTTGGAAGAAAAAGCGAGCCTGAGCCATGGAAATCAACAGAATCAAGATTTAGGACGCTACACCAAATCTATTGGTTCTAATCAAAGGAGAGGAACATAATATATACAGACCTCATCCTCACCGAAACGGCTAG
Source organism: Linum usitatissimum (assembly GCA_030674075.2). Classification (NCBI taxonomy): domain Eukaryota; kingdom Viridiplantae; phylum Streptophyta; class Magnoliopsida; order Malpighiales; family Linaceae; genus Linum; species Linum usitatissimum. The sequence continues at coordinate 1,456,905 of JAUJYP020001410.1, read as the reverse complement.
CACTGGATATTCGCTCAAAGAGCTCTCCACCGGATGCATATTCCATTACGATTGCCAGATGAGTAGGCGTCAGGATGACCTGAACATTATTACACAAGTTCCAGTACACAGTTAAAAATCCCTCCACCTACTCGAAGATGAACAACGAGAGAAGAAACTTTGACGGAAAGACAAACCAACCTCTTTAAACCTCACAATGTTGGGGTGCCTCAGAGACCTATGATTAATGATTTCCCTTTGAACGTTCTCATCAATCTGCACATCAATATCCAGCCCCCACACAACACAAAACTCTATGATATATATGGTCAGAAAATTCAATGGCAACAACTACTGCAGATCAAAACATTGAATGCTAGACATCCAATCTAAAACGAAGCCTCGACCGACACCAAATCAATAAGCTTTAACAGTTCAAAATTCAAAGGTACAATCGCGATAAAACCATCGTAAAATCATTAAGACACCACACACGAATCAAGATTCAACCAATTCAACCAGCTTGGTTGATGAAGTTACTAACAGAAGCATCCATTCCTTTTCCAGCAAACAATAGTTACATTTACAAGTGCTTTCCTTTTCTTAAACCCTTAACATTATTATCGAATGCTGTACAAACCAATTATGATTTATGAACCTCTCTCACATCAACTCAAGTAATTAACACGCATAGTTCTCCATATGATATCAAACACTTTGAACAAAAGGTGCTAAAACAGAATCCTTTCACCACAATATAACCAATTCACTTCTACAAGACATGGTAGACCTTCATGAGCTTCCCTTTCAGCACAACATCACATTATCCAAAGCTCTGACCAATTTCCAACCAACACAGATCCAAACCCCTTAGCTCACTTCATCAAAGCAAGCAACTTTTTTTTCCCTATTATGAAGTTCTACCAACCAACAAAGCAGCTGAAAATAGCATTAACTGCGTACACAGCCATCAAATAAACCGATTAAAAAGCCTAAAAAGGGGAAGATAACAACAACCTTATCAAGAGAAGAAAAAAAAGCGGGAAAATTTTACCATAAATCACGATTCCAAACAACACAGAATAACAGAAAAATATCAAACCTTTCCTCCCCCGGATTCACTAAATTTGGCAAAATCAAACCCACCAACCCCCAAAGCACAAAAACCCTATCCAGTTAATGCAAAAACAAAGCAAAAAACCATCAAAAACTAAACCTTATCTCCACGCTCGATGTATTTAACAGCGACAAGCTCCTTGGTGACCTTATCCCGCATCAGCCTAGCGACCCCGAAGTTCCCGGACCCAATATCCCTGACGAAGTCGTAGCGGTCGCTGTCGTGCATGATCGGCATATCCATCCCTGCACCAACCATCACCGACGACCGATCCATGTCTCCCGGGAGCCGAATTCCTTTCTTGGTTTTTCTTGTTTTCTTTGCGCCGATCGTCGGAAAGTCGGCGATCACATTCAGTTTGAGATCGAGGAGGAGAAAGTGTGAGGTGGTTCCAGGAGAAGTGGGGGTGGAGTGGAGAGATATTTTTTAGATGATCGGCGAATGGGGATTAACGGAGTTGTTTATTTGAGGATTTTTATTTATATTTGTTTTGGGTTTTTCTGTGTCTGTGTGTGGAAAAGAGTGAAAGTGTGAGGAAGAAAGAGTGAAAAAATGATGGTGGAAGAGGAGACATCGGGAAGTGCGGATATTTCTGTATTTTACTCTCAGAGAGAAGAAAGGTGGAAGACGACAAATGCCAAGTTGGCTTATGCGGTGCCGTTTTGATGACGTTTAACATGATGAAGAAGAAAAGAAGAAGATTTCAATTGGCTATTTGGAATTTCGAATTAATCTCAACCAAATTAAATTCTGATTGCATTGATATTTTTTATATTTTATTAAAAGAAGATTATTACACGAGTCTAAATTTTAAAATTGTTACGCTAAAATCGACGATGTAGCTGCAACGAAGTTCTTGGCCCTTTAAGAGTTGTGGAGCTCACATTAAAGAGAGAACACAAGTATCCGAGGATAAAGCAGCAAGCAAAGGCCACGAGCCGAATTGAAGGAGTGGACCAAAATTTTGAGAGTTCAACGAAGTTGCTTAAGGGTATTCAGAAACATTTACAAAACTTGAGACGACAGACTTGCTGAATAGGTTCTATTACGAAGAATAATTTACCGGCAAAATCGATCCTTCCGGGAATTTGATAATTTGGGTGTCTCCATTTTTGAATTTCACTAGCAGTTAATTTCTTTCTTTATTTTGGTTGCATTATTTTTGTTGAATTTGTTTTGTTTGTTATGTCTTGTAATAGGATAATTCTTACTTCTTAGTGTTTGGTTTATAAATTTTTATTTAATTTTTTTTATTTGGAATGGCTGGTTGTAATTTATAATATAAATGTGTTAATATTTACCAATTATTATATATATATGTTTTATTTTTTAGGGGTGATAATTTTTCTAATTATTTGAAATGGACTTTTTTTGTCAAAAGATTTAATAATACGAGTAGTCTCTTTTTGAGGAAAATATAATTGGAATAATGAAATTATAAATCAATTTCTCAGTTCTATTTTATTTGTTTAGTGGAAGTACGGAAACACCTCTGTGTTCGGATAATTTGTGGCGGTCATGTGATAAAAAAAAGGCCTAGAGTATCTGCGTCCTTTTCGAGGAAAAAACCTTTGTTGACGGTCACACAGTCGGAGATTACATCTCCACGGCTGTAAGCCTGGTAGGTGGAGATCGACGGCAATAATTAGGTGGGTTTGGATAAAATGTAGATAGAAAAGGATTGGTAAGATTTTTTTTGTGAGTTCAGTTAGCAGCATTATATGTTTAAATGCACTTCACAAATGGACATCACCTTATATTTTCTTTCTATTTTTTTGCCTTGTCTAACTATTCAAATTGAGTTTGGATCGATATAGCTCCTTATATTCGAAACTCATCATAACTTTAAAGGAGGGAAAGTCAAATATATTTGGATAAGATTTAAGAATAACGAAATAGAGTATGATTAATTGGTTTATTTGTGATGGGGTGAATTGATTGTTGGAGCATGATCTTTATTTTTTGTTGATTTCAACCATTTGTTATCGTAGATTTTCTTGTGTTTCATTGGTTAGATCGTGAAAAATTATCGAAAAAACAAAACTGCCTTCACTGGAAGAAAAAGTTAAAAAATCTATTGAAAAGAAAATTAAACTCTATTCAAAAGTAAAAAACAAAATTCTAACAACAAATAAAAACCACAAAGTGTAATTAGTTGGGATGTAAATCCTTGTTTTAATTAAGGATTAAATATTCATAGAAATTAGCTTTCTTTTCTCTCGTTCCTTTCTTTAACCGTCTTCCCCAATTTGGTATCTCTTTTGCTTTACTCTCACATCTTCTTTACCCTCTCTTTTGGATCACCATAGCTATCAAGATGGATACCATCACCCTAAACACTTCTCTCTATCCCTATGCTCATACCCAAGTGACTCTTAAGCTGAACAACCGAGAATGAGTACAGTTGTTGATTAGTTGTGACCATGGGTATTACGTGTTTTGAACTTTAAACGTTATTGTTTTTACGTTGATTAGTGAACTTTTGTCATTTATTGATATGAGTTTGATCGCCTCATGTGAACTATTTGTTGGACATATCGATAGTCTGATTAGTTTTGCAATGAAAAAAGTGTTTCAGTGTTAGGCATAGTTGTTAAATTAGAGCTTGGCCATCTTATTATAGATACAGTTTGATCGTGCACAACAAAAATCTTCTGTTTTATATTCAATAAGTATTTAAAATATATCACATCTAATCGATCGTGTATCTGAATGAATCATGAAATTTTAAACATTCCAATTGGGTATAGTTTGGTATGATTGTGTTACTAGTTTCTTGTGTTAATGGTGGTATACAATATGAGACAATAAGAGTTGCAAAATGTCAAAATCATATTACAACGGGTTAAATACAATATTTTTTTTCGATGAACTAAATAAAATATTAATTACTAGCAAAAACAACTAAAAAATAACCAACTAGGACAATTTTTATTAAAGAATATGACCAATTTGACAAAAAAGAATGTATACTAAACACAACAATTAACAATATAAACTAACCTCACCTGCATTGTTTATTACTAGGAACAATGGTCAAAAGCCAATATCCACCCACCTAACTTATATAAAAATGCATTTTAGAAAAATGTATAAAATCATCTTAATTTATGTCACAATGTCAACAATAGTGGTACAAAAGTAAGAATAAAAATATCAATACTTTTTTTCGATATGATTATGTCCTAATGGTATAAAATGTTCGTTTTATTTGACACAGTCTCATATTCAAATATTACAAATAAATATCTAACTAGTATTAATTCATTTTTATCTCAAATATACCAAAACCATTCAATAACCAGAATGTGGTTAACATAATCAAGTAATTAATTCAACCATTTTCTCATTCGATATCATCCAAACTCCGTGTTGTCAATATATCTAAAACTTCATTTATCTCTCGATACAACATAGTAAATACAAAAATTTAAAATTCACCATAGAGAACGAAAAATCTTCTTAAATTAACTTGTTATTTAAATGCATAAGTCTCGCCTCTTCGATCATATTCTTCCTAGAGTCGCACAATTGCATCACTTTCCTCAACTCAATGGAATCTTGGTCGGAGAATATGTTCTACAGAAACCATATTATCGACATGTCACTTCACCTCGTGACAAATATGAATCAAAACCGAATTACTTAATGAGGAGGAAAATAGTAGAGAAATAAATATAAGGAATAATATGGTTTTATCATCATTGTTGGGCTTGGCGATATAAGTCCTAATTGGGCTTCCGATATCCATTACCGCAGTATGGACCTCCCGATCCATCGGATAAATTATTATCCACACCAAGTTGAAAAAAATTAAAGGAAAAGGAAAAGGAAAAATCCTAATCAGGCCGCCACGCAACCAAGTGGGTGGGGCCCTTCTTTATATTTCGGTTTTTAACGAGCGAAACCAACGAGAAAACGGTGAAGAAAAAATAAAGAACGAAAGAGAAACCAAACCAAAACCAAACCCTTTCGTTTCAATTTCCTTTCTTCAAGCCACAGCCTCCGTTTCCCAACTTCTTTCAATCGCAATGGTGTCGGACTCGGAGCTCATTGAAAGGCTGCGGGAGTTCCTCAAGACATCGGACCTCGAGACGACGACCACCACCATCGTCCGGCGGAAGCTGGAGGAGGATTTCGGTGTCGATTTGTCCGATAAGAAGGCCTTCATCCGGGAACAGGTCGACTTGTTTCTCCAATCGCAGCTCGAGGAAGTGGCCGAAGGCGGCGGCGGCTGCGATGATCGGAAGTCGGAAGGCGGCGATGAGGTGGAGGAGGAAGAGGAAGAGGCCGATGAGGAAGAAGAAGAAGAAGAAGAGGAAGAAGAAGAAGGAGCTCGGCGATCGAGTAGACGGAAGCCTCGAGCGAAAGGCAGGTGCGTAACCACGAATTTGGAGATTCTTTTCTCTATTACGTTTGTTTGGGGTGGTTTCTTGACTAGTGAGATGATTCTTTGCAAGTTTTGTTTCGGATTGGAATATTTTGAATTTGAATTTGAATTAGGCGATGATTGATTAGCTTCTTCTCCATTGTGCTAATTGGAATGTGGTAAATGAATCTCTAGGGTTGTGCATTTCTTTCCTTTTTTTTCATTCATGGAATGTGTTAAATGTTTAACTTAAATGGTGATATTCGTTGGATCCTAGTTCAGTTGAAGTTTGTTAGGGAAAAGGGATGTAATATTCATTTGGTGTGCAAGTTAAAGTTTGCTTCTCGTGCGCATTTAGATTGATTCTTTGCTTCTGTTATTGGTAAAGTGCAGTTGGGTTGCCGGTTAATATGCCTAAAGTTGTGCTTTTTATTCTTCCTGTATTTATGAAAAGTAGGAAAGTACAGTCTTTCGATTAAGAAACATTGAGATTATCTGTTTGCATTTGAAACAGGTCCTGTTAATTCGGTCGGTTTGCTGCGTCAAGCTTAAAACCAGAATGCTGTGTTTCCTCATCCATGCTACTACTCTGTTTATTGGTTCTCTTGCTTTAGTATCTCTCTCTTACTTTGCTTGCAAACGGGGGAAAGTTCGGTTAGAGATACACTAAAATTTTTGAGTTAAAAGTTTGCTTATTCGGACTAGGCGGATAACCCTTTCAAGAGTAATGCAGGTGGTTAAATTTTGAGGTCGAATGAACCCTGGAACATATCTTCGCTTTGCTTTTGATTCTATTCATCCACAATAAATTTGATACAAAATGAAAAGAACCCATCATAGGCATCATTTCATCATTCATAGTATGCAGTGGTCTCCTAAGCGATTACGACTAGGGTGCATTTAAAGATAATGTGTATTTTCAGCAGTTGGTTCTTTATCTGATTCCAGGATTTTATATGAATTTGTGAAGCATATATTGCTCGTTATCTGATTCGCTCTTGCTTAAGACAGGTCTAAAAAGCCAGCTGAAGAAGGAAAAAAGAGAGGGGGAGGGGGCGGGTTTACCAAAATATGTGGACTTTCCCCTCAACTGCAGGAGTTTCTTGGTGCTCCTGAAATGGCCAGAACAGAAGTAAGCTACAAAGCAGATTGCCTTCCAGTATTTCCATCAAAAGTTGGTATCATTGAGTTATGAAACTTTATGAACGTTCTACTCCTTTTTTCATAGGTGGTAAAGAGAATATGGTCTTACATTAGAGAGAAAGATTTGCAAGAGCCCAGCAATAGGAGAAACATACTCTGTGACGAACCTTTGCGCGCCCTTTTCCATGTGGACTCAATCAACATGTTTCAAATGAATAAAGCCCTTGCTAAGCATATATGGCCACTGGATTCAGATGACGGTATGCTTCCACTTCTGTTTTCTACTGTAATTGCTTCTATCCCACTTGCTGCTTCAAAAGGTTGAGCAAGAGTTGCACTTTAAGATTTCTTCAGAGGTAGATCAATCATGATGACCTTGCATTTGATCTGCTCATATCAATAATGTTCTTTTCAAACATCTGTATTAATGGATTGCTATAACTATACAGTTCTTCCGGCCAAGCCAGCACCAAAGGAGAAGCAAAAGAAGCAAGAGAGAGATGAAGGTATGGATTACTGGTTACCATCTATTTTGACACTTATTCGCAAAGAAGTACGATTTTTTTAGTCTTATGTTCTTTGTCAGTGAGATCTGGTCTCTAGTCACTTGCAAAGCTGAAGTTTTCTGCATTTGTACACATGTTCCATCTAAACTGTTTTGGTCTCATTATGATACAATGGCCTTCTCTGACCACATTCTCAGAACCTGATGATTCTGGAAGGAAAGAGAAGCGGCAGAAAGGAGGAACTTCAGGATTTATGGCCCCTCTTCCGCTTTCAGAGCCCCTTGTAAAGTTCCTAGGCACTGGTGAAAGTGCATTGTCTAGAGCTGAGGTTGTCAAAAGAATGTGGGACTACATTAAGCAGAATAACCTCCAGGTATGCCATTGCATTACCTCGGCGAATCTGACTGTTAACATCTGCTTTCTGAAAATCTTGCTCGAAATCTACCGTAATCTGCAATTTTACGCTTACTAAATACTTGTTACCTTTTGCTTGTGCGAAGGATCCATCCGATAAGAGGCAAGTGATATGCGATGAGAAGCTAAAAGAACTGTTTGATCTCGACACCTTCACGGGGTTCACGGTATCGAAACTTCTATCTGCTCATTTCGTGAAGACTTGACACCCGCCTGGATTTCGGGTGTCCTTTTTGAGGTCTCGAGAAGAATGGAAGAGGAGTGTTTGGGGTGGATAAACCGTTTAAGTGCTAAAATAGCAGAAAAGAGGCACTAAACACTCTTTACTAGCTCCTTTCATTCTTCATTTTGTAATCTTACGTTTCTCCTCTGTACATTTCTTAGTCTCCTCATAAACAACAGAGGGCAGAATAGGAGAGATCTGGGATCTTGTTCCACTGTTTACCCTTTTCTTCTGTTGTGTTCAATCTTAATGTTGAAGTTTTCTTTTAAGCTTAGAGAGCATGAAACACAATATCAATGTCGTCATAACCAGATAAACAGTAAGAGGTTCGAGGGTTAAAGGTTCAACGAGGTTGAACTTTTAAAACAATTTCGAATAACTGGTCACATCTATATTTATAAGTTACACGATGAATGACTGTATTAGTTTGAGTTGGATCAATAAACCAAACCGACCAAAAGTTTGAAAGTACTAAACCAGTCTAACTGAAGATTTAAGGTTTTTATGGTCAGACCAAGAAGTCTGGTCCGGTTCTATTCCAGCTTTACTGCAAAAGAACATAAAGATGGAAAAAAATTTGAAATACATTAGGATAGAAAAAAGATTCCATTGCCAGGAATCGAACCCGGGTCTCCTGGGTGAAAGCCAGATATCCTAACCGCTGGACGACAATGGAATTGTTGAAGTCGTGGTTGATGAACTATTATTGAGTTTCCCACCAGTGATTGAAGGCCACGTTAAGATCTTACCTTCAAGATAAACATGCCATTGCCATTATAAGAGGTATGAAACTAAAAAAATATTATATTATCGATGTTTATATGTGGCATATTGTGAATCCATAGTCAAGATTTGTAGAGTTGTTAATTCACATCGTAATCAATTGCGTTACATCATTAAATTGAGATATTTCCTCTTCAACTTTAAAGTCACATAATACATAAATCCTTATATAAATTGTAAATGTTCTAATACCAAGCACTTTTAATTCAATTGTGGCATAATATTGGACTACGAGAATAAGTCAGTTGGTACTATTTTGTGAATTGAACATACCATATTCGATTATATATAGTTGCTTCTTACAAATAGACACCAACCGAATGTTTATTTCACTTCCATTTCCTCGGTTAGTACGTCTAACTTAATTCCAAATTTTCATGAACCATTATATCTCAATAATTTGAATTATCGAAAGAAGAGGACTAATTATGAATTTTATACACATACCATTCTATTAATTCCATCTACTACCCCCATCAAATTCTCTAATGTGAAGTTACTATTTTGGCAGAATACAAGAATCCAAGTCTGTGATTTTGTCTCGACACTAAAATCTGAACAAGAGGAATAGTATTCTCACCAGACGGCCATGGATACAATAAGAATCTTAGACGTACAGTTACTATGTATTATCTTTCTCTCTTAGGGGAAAAAGAAGAGAAAAACAAGATTCCATGTTCATCTCACCAGACGACAACTGATAACACAAGTCACAAAACTACGTGTGATCATTTTACGCGGTGGATAACACACCCGACAGTTTAAGGAATCTTCCGTCGTCCAGCGGAGGAATCTATTAAATCGCGATGCAGTCCTATTAAACCGAGAACCAATAGCCAGCCGAGTCGCCCAAACGGTTCGCTCGGAAGATCAAGACCCATCCATGGATAGATCCAACGACACGGACTAAGAGATTCTTTGCTGGTCTCGACTCTCGAAGACTCACAACTGGGCCTTCAAGAGACTAAGTAGGGGCGGAGGATGAGCACACGTAGTTTAGAGTTTTCTTTTTAGCTTAATTACTTTCGTAATTGGATGTCTAACAATCCATATCATACTTGACACATCTATTGGATGTCTAACGATTCATATCCCAACACAAACATGTCATGTGGAGGCTCAACCTTGACCATGAGGTGCTATGAAAGGGTCACACACTCCAACCAAATCATTATCTCATCACATACACTTACCGTTTTTTGGCCCAAATTTGGCCGGGAATTCATCGACCGATAATTCTCTATCTTTCGCACCCACTCTTCATTCATACATCAAAGTCTTAAACTATAAACCTTATACTATACCTACCCTCTTTGTCTTCTAAGAGGTTCTCCCGCATGTTTGATGAATATGCCGTATGATTAACATCAACATTCATAGCAAAAATACAACGTACAGATTTTACAACTAACTCAAAACACATAGTAATGTTTTTTACTAACTCGCAAAGTGCATTGAATTGTCTCTATGGCTATATTTGAAGTTCCTTAACTATTGTTTTGTCTGTTTTTTTTGTCTCGAATCGGTGGTCTTCATAAATTTAATGGAGCAATTATTTATAACGAACGATATATTTATTATTATTTGACTGAGATAAAAACTCATAATTTTGATATATTTTTATTTAATATTACCATTTCAATGTAAAATCAATCTCCGTCACTTCGATATGTGAATTGTATTATATTTCTCCTTCTATATCTTTTAATGCCTAGAGGAGAATCTTTCATACTTTACTATGCATCCAAAATTTGACTCTTATTTAGCCTTTTTTTTATAATAATAAAAGAAATCCACTCAATTACAGCATGCAAATCCATGGTCAATAAAAGCATTCAAGGTTTGGTTAAAAATAAATATTCAAGTAGATTGTTTTCTTATTTATTTCCTCAGGCTTTTATCCATTTCCAAATAAAATACACAATTTTTTAAAAATAAATTAGGTCTAACAAATATATCAACATTGGAGAATTTTCTTGATAATCACAATATATCCTCCATAGTCATTTGACTCGATTCTACTATATGTGGAAAAATAACTTAATTGTGCATATTTTATTGTCCTATCTCGAAGTTTAATTTCTTTTCCTTTTGTTCAACGATTTTTAAACTCAACATGTCCGTTTAAATTAATAAATCCACTCTACTTTTACACGAAGATAATAGATATAAATCCGATAATTTTGAGGCGATACCAATTTATCAATTCCAAATATTGCACATCAATCGTTGTAATACATATTTGAATACCACATTAATAAATCCACCTAAATGAATACCACATTGATAAATCCGCCTAAATTACATATTACGGGAGTGATAAACATCATTTAGATTCGACCCGATAACCATAAATTTTTTTGTTTGAAAAATAAATCCAATTAATCTTTCACATTAAAAGGAAATAAATCCCTACTTCTAAAGACCACACAATTCGCCGCATACGTATGGGAATTCACAACCCTCCATAAAAACAAAAGATTCCAAATTTCCAAAAACAGCAAAAACAAATTAAAAAATAAACAAAATCCAACTACCCAACTCGGCCACCTACTGACTCACTCCCGAGTCGACTCAGATACGCGGTGACTCGTAGCCGATTAGCCCGAATCTTTTCATCTACTCTGAATCTCTCACCTTCACTTTCTCACCCCTTTCCTTCCTTCCATATAAAGACCTTAGCTTTCTTCTTCTTCATCGCCTTGGAATTCAATTTGACAGAAAAGAGAAGAAGATCAGAAAACCCAAAGAAAAAAAGCAGAGCAATGGAGCTGAGCTTGGATTTGGGTCCGGTCTTTGTACCGAAAACAGTTGACCAGTGTCTGAAAGAGGTCTCCAAGCTCAAAGACTCGAATCAGAAGCTGTCCAAGCTCGACGATTTTGTGAATCGGCTGGAAGATGAGCGGAGGAAGATCGATGGATTCCGTAGGGAGCTCCCTCTCTGTTTCCTCCTCTTGACCGATGGTAAGCAAAAAAGAAGCAAACTTGTGAATCGAACCATTTTCTATTTCTGTTTGGATGATGCTGAGATGATTTTTCTTTTATACCCTTTTGTTTGTTTAGTTATTTTGAAGCTGAAGGAGGAAGCATTGGTGGTGAAGAGGAATTGTTGCGGCGAAGATGATGAAGAAGGGAAGAATAAGAAGCAGAGCTGGATGGAGTCTGTCCAGCTATGGAGAAATGGAGATTCCACCTGCAAATCTGAGCAGAAACAGGTATCAATTTTTCAACAGATTTTAAGTTTGGAGAGAGTTTGAAAGAAGAATCGCAGAAATTCGAAAACACAGTGGGCAAAAGCTTAAATTTTGAAAATTTTACACATAATTTCATCGTTTTGGAACTGGAGATTCTTCTTGAATAGTTTTGTTTGTGGTATTTCAGAGGAGTGATGAAGAGGACAATCGGTCGACATGTGAGAATCCGATCAAGAAGGGAAGTAGTGGTGTAAGGAAGGAGGAAGAGAAGGAGGTGGTTTCACAGGCGACTGAGCTGTCTCTGATGACTCCATTTGCTGCCGCTACACAGCAAGTGAAGGTCTTTCATGAAACCGTCAATAATAATAAGCCAAGGCTGGGATTAGGACAGCAGTTCAACAAGAAGCAAAGGAGGTGCTGGGCGCCTGAGCTTCACAGGCTGTTTGTGGATGTGCTTGAAGAGCTTGGAGGGCCTCATGGTAAATTGAAATTGTTCTCTGCATAATTTTGGATTGGATTTCTTGCGTGGTGTTGTTTTTGTGGTTGAAATGTGGCTATATTGAGGGCTAACAGGATTCGATGCTAGGGCCTTTCGTTCAAAGGTTTGTTCTTTGACGGTAGCTGTTAGTCTAAGGCTTGGTTTGATAGGTGGAATTTGGGTTGGAATTCTGAGCATTTTTTCACTCCAACAGGAAACTTCCGTGGATCCTGGGAGCTAACTTTCCCATTCCCATTTCACATCCCACCTGCCAAACCAAGTCTAAAGTATTGTGCCTTTGATAGGCGGGTTTGTAGATTTGTCGAGTATTCATGCGAGTTCGAGTTTGTCTCTCTACAGGTAGAAAGTTCACAGTGATGGGAAACAAACATTTCATACCTGCATTATTCTGAATGATGTGATTTCTGATTTATTGATGCATATTTCGAAGATGGACTAGGAACAGTTTTGCAGCTATGATCTTGACTTGGATCTGTGTTTTTGCAGCGGCCACTCCGAAGCAGATAAGAGACAAGATGCAAGTAGAAGGACTCACTAATGATGAAGTCAAAAGCCATTTGCAAGTACGGTTTTCGAAATCAATAGCCTTACTAGTTTTATGTTTTGTAGATGAGTAGTGAATTGAACATTAATGAAACTTCTTCTTGGAGCAGAAGTACAGGCTTCATATCCGCAAGCATTCAGCTTCTCCAACTGCCCAAGCTAAATATGGAGGCAATTGCAACGAGACATCGAACGATGTGAACCTTCTGCAGTCCAGTTCTCCACAAGGTCCTTTGGTAGGAAGTGACGGGATATCGGAGAGTCATGATAGCTCGAATGGAGCGATCGAGAAAGCGAATGTATGAAAAGGTTGTTACAGAACGCGGTATATGCATACAAGGTTGGTGAGAAATTGAGAGTGTAAAGATGATACAAAATAATGGGAGAATAAAGTAAACGAACTGAAGTTGCAGCTCTTTGGTTTGTGGACATTAGCGGCTAATGTAGTTTTATAGAGAGAGAAAAGTTCGAAGCTTTTTTGCAGAAACTGTGAAGGAAAACTCCCCCCAGCTGGGTTTATGTGTGTTGTTGTTTGTAGATTGTTGAAATCTGACCAATTTTGAACCATCAAACAAATGTTCAGTGTTCTTACTTGTTACTTGAGTCTTATCTCTGTGGTTTTTTTTTGCTATTTCTTTTTGACAATCTGTAAAATGGAATTGTATGCAAGTTTGTTCCACACCACTCCACCTCCAGGACAGGGGCTCCCGCCAATAACGGAACCAGGATTGTCCGATACCCTTTATGAGATTTCAAGTAATTCATATATAAAGATTTCAAGTTTAAATGTCTAGCTAATATATAAATTTGACCTAAACTTCAATTTCCTGTATTTTAAATAGAATTTCCATCCGTTTCAGATTAGGGAACTCTAGGCGGCGGCCTAGGTTGCCCCACCACAATTTCTTGGCTCCCGCATAGGACACTTCTCTCGACCTTAAACGGCATGTTAGCCGGAATTAATCAAATTGTTACGGCATGTTATCCGTAGTTACTCGAATCGTACCAATCTAAAACCTAATTAGGAGTCCATATATAAGAAGCAATTCAGTACACTCCATTGATTCTAACGAAATGATAGAAAAATTAATTGACACTCCAATAGTCCTAAACAAGTCATAAAAAAACATTAAACAATAAGCTTCAAACTCAAGTACCCGCCACTAGAAATGGCATCAACTATTCAACATTTATACTGACTCGGCTAAAATGTTTTAAGTTCATAGTCTAATATTATTCTCAACAATGTACAAATTTCACGAATCCCTAAACTCGAACTCTAAGATCACTCCACATAGTTGATAACCCTCTTTTGATAAGCATGACCTATCATTTTCAATGAATATTATCTTTTAGGTGGAAGCTAGAAGGAGATTGGATAATAAAATCAATTATATCTAAAACCTTTGTCCCCATTATGATTTGGGATAAAATTTGACCAAAACAAGCATAATTGTATTTATTATTTGCTTAGCCTCTGATTTTGCCAGCACATCTTATCCTTTGATGTTTCTTAACCTAATTAGGAATCTCACCCAAACACTCAACCAACCAAAGCTCTTACAAAAGTTTGATTCCTTTATTTTTTTCTTTTTCTTTGAAAAATAAAAGCAAAAAGCTCTAGTCCTTTCCATTGAATTATTTAACATGAAAAAGGAAATAATTGAAAAAAAAAGACCAAAAGTGAGACATGAAAGGTAGTCATACTCATAGGAGATATGGTGAGCCCACAATCAAGATTTTGGATTCCTATAATTATAAAATCATCGCTCATATGGTTTAGTGTAAAAATTAGAATCTAAATTCTAATCATTGATAACAATAATTTGAGAGAGAAAAATTCAATTCTGATACAATTAAGAGTATTTGTTAAAAGAAAAAATATACGATGTGCTTAAAAAAAAAGAGAATTACCATAATGAGCGATGAGATGAACAATTCGATTTCCTTCTCGATATGTGCGGGTGATCTGTACTCGTTCAATTACACTTGAAGAGCTGTTGCGGTTCAGTAATGCAAGCTTGATGCCGTTGAGTCTACTTGGAAGTTGACTTTCTTATATCCCATTTCACATGCAATATAGAGACCTTGGATGGCTACTCGCAATTCCTCCTACGTTAGAGTACATATACCAAAATTCGTTATGAAAGCCTTGACAAATTCCTGTCGAATTTGGTATAATACCTCATCCCGCCGCTACACCACTCGGTTGCAATACCGAATCATCGGTATTGAGAGTTCCACTCAACTATCAACACGCGATGGTTTGTTTTTAGAATGTTATAGGTTGTGTGGTATGTTAGCAATTTAAAAAATTTTGGGTTTGAATCTAGCACCATATGTATGGACACCGATAATATAGTATTTTTTCGTTTCCTAATTATCTCTTGTAATTACATTTTTGCCAGGTTTGCTTCGACAAAAGAAATCTAATCTTATAGTCCGAATCTATGAAATTGAGTTAAAATTCGACGATATATAAAATTAGAGAATACCTATAGCAAGATAAAAACTCATGATAGGCTAATATAACTTGAAATTCACAAATAATTCATCACTAGAGGAATCAGTTGTCTTCACCAATTTCATCATTTATTTATTGGTAACTTGGTGTTCATGTGTTTGTTCATATATAGGAATTGTTCCTTTGTGCACTATTGATGGTTGCAGTTTTAAACAGCCAAGTTAACACATTGCAGAATATTTTGTTTATAGGCACAAAATGATAGTAGAATATTTTATTTCCTCGGAGATTATCCGATTAGACATGTTTATTTTTAGACGGTTTGATATACTAAACAAGGAAATGCGTCGATATGAGAACGTTTCATGTATCATTGTGACCGATATTTATTTGTTGAGAGTACGTTATCAAAATTTGACGGAGATATTTTGGTTCGTTTCGAGCAGAGAGGAGATGCAATTGATAATGCTATAGCATTATCATGGCCGGGATCGGTCGGAGAAATGACATTCTCAACAAGGAGGACACAATCCGAGAACACCGTACAGGTAGCTTGAAGTCTGGACGCTAGGAGGATAACTTCTTTGAGCGCACAAACCTCGGCAACGATAGGAGACGAACAGAAACGTCTACAATTCCCGTCGACCACTTGTCTGTCGGAGTTAATAACGATGACTCCAAAGGCCGCCTTTTGAGAATCATATGCAAATGATCCATCACAATGTACACTAAAGGAATAAATACTCGGCGGAGGGCAAGTGGGATGGCGGGTGTGAGACTTTTGGACCGGGACACGGTTGGGGTTGGGAGGATGGACGGTGGGGAATGGAGCGGAGAAGGCTGGACATTAGAGCAAGCGTAGTTCCATTCACGAGCGTCTGCTGAAGCATTCGAGTTTGGAGTGTAGATATTACCAAACTCGGATCGTATTCTACGGACAGAGGCTTACATGAGAACGCTTTATTTACCATCTTGACCGATTGTCACAGGCTGTCACCACTACTGGATCCAAGGTGGAAGCCCAACCCACAAGCTAGACAATGGGCCAAGTTCGCTGTCTCTCTCAACCAACTAGTGCTGAACCCACCCTTGAAAGTTAGATCCAGTGAGAACATTGGGCCGATTTTGAAATATAAGCCCATAGTTATTTTCAAACGGGCGAAGCTTATCTGCTTTTTATTTGCCGCAGCAGAGATTTGAATTTTGAAAAAACCCTAACCCTCTTCTCCTCCGAGTGACCGATATCTCGCAGTTTCCTCCGGTGATAATGGACGATGAAGCGCACGCAGCTTTGCAGGAGAGAAGGAGGGCCTATGTCGCATCCTTAAACCTGGGTTCCGGATTCGTATTCCGCCCCACCGAGAAGCAACTAATCTGCAAATTCCTGATCGGCAAGATCAGACGAGGAGACGCCGTCCGGGAAGATGACCTGATCAAGGACCTCGACGTTTACTCTATGGAGCCGTGGGATATCTGGAATGGGTTCTCACAGGATGAGTTGTCCGATCTATACTTCTACACCAAACTGAAGCGGAAGCCGTCGAACAACAAGATCGATCGCGGAGTTGCTGGAGGGAAAGGTCGGTGGCAAGGGGAGACGTCTAAATCGAAGATCCAAGTTAATTTAATGAAGAACCGAGGGTTGCAGGAAGAGTTGACTTGTATCATGAATTTTGTGATCAGGAAGTTCAGGTACAGGAACGCTGAGAACGCGGAGCAGGACGGTCATTGGATCATGACTGAGTACAGGGAGAATCGCGCTGGAGCCGTTGATTGGGTGATATTCCATCTCCGTAGAGATGGAAACTCGTTAGCATCGTCATCACCAAGCGGATCTCCAACAACATCAGAGAGTGGCGATAGTACTTGTACCGATGATGAAGATGATGATAATGATGAAGATGATCCGAAACGTCCGAAGATTTCTGATACCTGGCAGAGCAGAAAATCCCAATCGAAGTACGAATGTTCGTACTAGTAGAGTAGTAGTGGTAATACTAATAGTGGTACTGCTGATAATCTTGAAGATCAAAATGCCGCCATATGGATGAACATTGTTGTAATCGATCACTACTGCTGCAACAATTATCCAATAGAATGATTGTATATGAATATGACTAATTTCAATCACTATTATTTCTTCTTATGTCCTATGATCTTCATTTTATTTCTCTGCGAATAAGGTTATTGATCCTGAGGACAAAATGCTGGCATGTAAGCTAGCTAGCGAAAGTGTTAGTGAATCGGCTTGCAAGCTACCTCGACTGTAACTTTTGAGTTTCGAGTTAGGAATTGCTCGATTAGTCGGGCTGATGACTTCGTGAACCACCTCTGTTACATAAATTCACTGATGCCAACTTATAATTAAGTGTGACACAACAATACAAGACCAGTAGTTGATCGTGTTGTGTAACATAAATACCATATGTATTATGTATCACCATTCACATCTAACCATACTTCTCGTGTTTACCCATCGGCTAATGCTAAAATATCCGATCAAGTCCGAGTTTACTTTGTTTGACCGGGATCCGCTGGTCCGTACCAGTCCTAGTCCTCCTCCTGTATCTGGACCACTCTTTCGGTCCCTTCCCGCAATGAATTCAGCATTGCAACTTAGAAGCGGTCATCATTATGAGGTGATGTTGCTAAGTAGATACACATTATTGGTTTCATTCATTGATACAAATATAACCTTTTGCCACTGACTTGGAAAAATCCCTCCAACCAACTGATTCAGGAACAGCTTCATCTGGTTCTGTTTGTGTTCTTCTTAGGGGAGCTCTATCAAACTAACTACAATGGAGGAAGGAAGAATGGCTTCACAGCCTGAGTACGGAAAGCTGGTTACGATTCTGAGCATCGACGGAGGAGGGATCAGAGGAATCATACCTGGAGTTATTCTTGCGTATCTTGAGTCCAAACTTCAGGTTTGTCGTGAACCATTTGCATCCCAATATATTGTTCATTAACATGTACGCCCCTCTCAAACGGCTATGCTTAGTTTCCGTAAGTCTTGAGCAACGGATTGGGGGCTACATGGATTCGAAACGGTGACCTTTGACCCTTTGTCAGGCAAAGGCTCTGATACCATATCAGGAACGATTTATGTCCCGATAACTTGAAACGGTTGGGAAAATGTCCAAGATGGATCTATACTGAACTACGTCGACGAGAATTTTTTTGCAGGAGCTTGATGGGGAGGAAGTGAGGATTGCAGACTACTTTGATGTGATGGCAGGGACAAGCACAGGAGGACTCATTGCAACAATGTTAGCTGCACCAAATGAGACCAAACGCCCTCTCTTTGCTGCCAAGGAACTTGTCCCTTTCTACCTCCAACATGGTCCTAAAATCTTCCCTCAGAACAGGTAATCCCAACATAAAAGGGCAGATTATATGCCAGATACTGATCGATCCACCGGTTTAGGGTGGTTTCTTTGAGTTAGTGACGGATCTGGGCCTCCTCTAAGTCACAGTTCAGCTCGTTTCCAAGTTTAAAGTTCAAATATTGTATAATCTGGCCCAGTGTATTGAATAATTCTGAATCCGCCGCTCTTTAGAGGTGTATTTGCAGGAATGGTGAAGCTATGGAAGGCTGTGAATGGGCCAAGATATGATGGGCAGTACATGCGGGAGTTGATAAGAACAACGTTAGGGAGCTCAAAGCTGCATGAGACCTTGACAAATGTGGCCATTCCAACTTTTGACATCAAGAAGCTTCAACCTGTTATCTTCTCTTCCTATCAGGTTTTTCCTTAGTGGCCCTATATATATGGATTTTTCTTTCTGGTCTAATTTTGGCTTATGAATTCTGGTGGGTTTGTGATCATTAATGTATGTAGGTGGAAAGAGATCCATTTCTAGATGCTCAACTTGCAGACATCTGCATATCAACTTCTGCAGCTCCAACATTCTTTCCTCCACATCACTTCAAGAACCAAGTTTCAGAAGGGAAAGTCAGAGAGTTCGACCTCATTGATGGTGCCATAGCTGCTAATAATCCTGTAAGAATAGTGGTGTAGTCAGGATTTTGACCACGTCTCCGCCCCTTCGTAAGGACATCTCTCACAAAGCTCGAAAGAAAATATAGTAGCACTAGAGTTAAAAAATGTTATATAAGTTAATTATAAACCTCCTAATAACTTGAATCATTGGGACATTCAACGATTCTCCACGAGGTATTAGATTCTTTGACCGAGAAGCTCATGGTATCAAATTTTGTTAGCCTCTAATCATTTCACTTGCACAAAATTTGTTGGACCTGTATTCAAACCTCAATCCTCTTCCGCGCATTTTCGTTTGAGAGAGTCGTGTTAAGGAATATTATATAAAATAATTAAGAACGTAATTCCATCAGAAAAAACTTGTGTTCAAATGTCAATCCCCTCTCATACGTTTTTATTTGAGGAATGAAACTCGAGTTAGTGGGATGCAACAGCTCCCTGCAACCAGACCAGCATTGTGATTGGTTTCTCCTTTTGGTTTTCTGCAGACAGTGGTAGCCATAAGGGAAGTGACGAAGCACATAATGAAGAATCCAAGTGGGTTTTCGATCAAGTCGACGGATTACAACAAGTTTCTTGTGATCTCACTAGGGACAGGGTCCAACAAGACTGAAGAGAAGTACAATGCAACAGTTGCTTCCAAATGGAGTGTCATAAGCTGGCTGTATTACAACGGCTCGTCTCCATTGATCAGTTGCTTCAGCGATGCCAGTTCGGATATGGTTGATTACCACAATTGTCTGGTTTTCAAGTCTCTGGAATCTGAAGACAATTATCTCAGAATAGATGTGAGTATGATGTGATCATCACTCTATAACACTCGTAATGGCTCGAGCTGAATTAGTCGGATCACGAGTGAGCCAGTTTCGGTGACAAGCTGGTTGGTTGTTGGTTTTCAGGATGACAAGCTGCAAGGAGATGTCGTGTCGATGGACTTGGCTACAGAGGAGAATCTGAAGAATCTAGTGACAGAGGGTGACAAGCTATTGAAGAGCCCCGTAACTCGCCAAGATCTAGATACCGGTCGATACGAGCCTGTCGAAAATGCTGGTACCAATGAAGAAGCACTCCAGAGGTTTGCCAAGCTACTTTCAGAGGAAAGGAAGTACCGAGGCTCACTAGTTCGGAATTCGGCTTGACAAATCAAAATTCCTTTCAAAACATGTATTCATTTCTATGATGTACTTATCACCGCTCCGGTAGGATCTCGTCCTCGAACAATCCCTACCGGAGTTCCATTCCCCGTTCTCAAAGTGGGAAGGGGAGAACGTCACGACGCCTTTGTAATTCTCCAGGCTTTGAAGGTAGCTGAAGGTGGTTCGGAAGTCCGAGTTGTATCCGTAGTGACTTGGTACAAAAGTAACGTTTCATCTGATTTTATCACAATCTAGCAAATATAAACAAATAAAATTTTATTTTTCTTTCTTTTAAGCAAAATTTAGTGAGACAAAATGACGAACCAAAAAACTTTCCACTTAAAAAGTGGAATCATAAAATATATGAAAATCGATTGATTTTATAGGAGTTTGAGATTTTAATTTGGTCGGATATTTACTTGATTCCACATCCCACATATTTTGTATGAAATCACGATCGTTATATAGACACCAAATAAAAACCTAAAACCGTGAAATTTCAAGAGTATCATGAACATTGTAAGTATGCAATGATCTAGGGGTGCTTTACTTACAGTAAGAGACAGAGCAGCGACTGTGCTTGATTCCACCTGACGGAGGCTCCGACAAAGGCCATGGACTTCCCTCGAACTAGCTCTAGGAACCGTACCACATCGAACAAAGACAGGTCGCATTCCTCTGGCTTCCATCTCATATTTATCGATCAATAATCCATCTCCATTGGCCCATTCACATATGAGTTTGGTTTCCGTCATTAACGTACCACACATCATCTATTTTAAATAAGAAAATTTGTCTATGTGGAGTAACGCAATTAATAGCGTACGTTATTGTGTTATACTGTCATGTGTGGCTACCCGTAGTGATGAGTTCGTCACGTTTCAAGAAGCAGGGACAATTATGTAGAGACGCAAACATTAAGGCACCGTTTCACGAAATTTCCAAACCTTTCATCGGCAGTAAGTTTTCACTAATTTCACTTTTAACTGGACTCGGCAAGTAGCTCCGGCGAATCTTATTTGTTTTCTCAGGCTTCCGACCAAACGTACGAGTGCAAAATGAGCAAGAGACCGCCGCCGCCGCCTGATCCCATCGCAGTCCTTAGAGGCCACCGCGCCTCCGTCGCCGACGTTTGCTTCCATCCCTCTAAACCCATCTTGTTTACCGGGTACCATACGATCTCTCTTCACCCTTCCGTCACCGTTCTGTAAATAGTATTCATCTCTCTTAAGTCTCCTCGTCATCTCAATTGCTGCCGCAGCTCGTCAGACGGTGAATTGAGGATTTGGAGCACGGCCCAGCATCGAACACTGTCATCTTCATGGTAAAAACTTTCTCAGTCCATCAAACAGCTTGTTCAGTTTTGATCATCTCATTTCACTTGTGTAGTAACTGATTTTTAGGGGTTTGTTGTTGAATCAGGACTCACAGTGCTGCTCATGGGATCCTAACTGTTGCTAGCAGCTCTGCACATGGAGATAACAAAGTCATCAGGTGTTTTTTTCTCCCTTCCTGTTTGAAATTTTGATCATCTGTTTTTTGAGGTTTTCTTGCAGTAAAGATGTATTATTTTTGGTGCAGCCAGGGAAGGGATGGAACTGTGAAGTATTGGGATATTCAAGATGGTTCCCTCTCCAGGTAATCTTCCATTGCACAACTTGTTCCTTCGTGATGATTCCATACGGTTGTTGCACATTGATGTAGGATGGTGTTTATTGGTTTGGTAATTCTAATCGGTTGCCGATCAGGGCGCCCTCTGTCACAATCACGACTGGTGCATACCACTTCTGCAAAATGTCGCTAGTCGAAACGCCTTCCACTGGTGGAGCTAGCATTCGTTATGATCGACAAGAGAAGGAGAATGTGGATGTTTTCCGTGATGGTGAAGAAGAATCAGAGTGCTCTAATACTGCAAAAGGTTTGTTAGATTGAGATTCTATAATTGTTGACATTCAGTAGGGTTGATCTGTTCAAATATTGATCTTTGTCTATGTAAGCAAGTATGGCCTGAGTTATAGTATCTTTTTCCTTCAGAGAATGGTCATTGCAACGCATCAGAGTGTATTGCTGTAGCAGGGGAGTTGGGTTCGGAGGTGAAAACGTAGTTTGAATGGTTCTGCCTATTCTTCTGTAGCTTTCATTTTTGGGCATCTGCAACCAACCTGTAATGTCCCTTCTTTGGATGTTCATGTATTAGGTTGAGGTATGGGATCTTAAAAATGCGGAGAGGATTGTACGGTTACCTGGAAACAACTCCAGTGGCTCTCCTAGTACTTCTGCCACCAAGAGAGGTATCTATCCAAATCATTAATAGACTTCAGATTGTCAATATCTTGTATACTTTACTGCCGTAACAAAAGTTGATTGATATTCTGGTATTATCTTCTAATATGTTCCATTGATGGGGTTTTTTTTACAGGAATGTGCATGTCAGTTCAGGCATTTTTACCTTTGAGTTCACATGGATTCCTGAATATCATGGCAGGGTTAGTGATATTGAATGTATGATTGACTTAAAAATGCTGACTTTATTCGAAACCTCAGCAAAGGTTCATGCTTTTTAGGTTCGTTGTTTTCTAAAACTACTGACTGAATAATCTGCTTCTAACCCACATACCAATTGACCATATATGATGGTTGAACTTGGAGTGTTTCAATCTGGAAACTGGAAGTTGACCAATTTCCCTATTTCGTATATATTTTTTATCGAATATTGGTGGATTTCCTTACAGAAGTGGTCTTCTTTCTTCTAATCGGGCAGGTACGAGGATGGTTCCATGCTTTTGTGGGATATGCGCAGACCTCGGGAACCTCTTACGTCTGTGAAGTATCACTCCGAGCCAGGTTAGGCTCGCATGATGATTATACCTCTTCTCTATTCAGTTCCTTCATAGAAATTTGGTTGTTCATGACGTTTTATTTGCAGTTTTAAGCTTATCCGTTGACGGATTGTGCTCTGGAGGGATCTCTGGATCTGCTGATGATAAGATTATGTTATTCAGTTTGGACACATCCACGGTACTTCACATATGATGGTTATGATGTTATTCACCACCACTTATTAATTTTGCTGCTTCGCCCAGTAACAATTTGACTTCACGAAACAGGGTTCTTGTGTTTTAAGGAAAGAGATCATCTTGGAGCGACCAGGCATATCCGGCACCTCAATTAGACCAGACCGGAAAATCTTCGCTACTGCTGGCTGGGACCACAGGTTCGTCGCAACCCTTCCGTCTATAGATTAGACCGAAGCATGTCACGATCTTTTCACATTCGTAACTTGTCACTGGTGTCACCTTTGTATAACAGGATAAGGGTATACAACTACAGGAAAGAAAATGCATTGGCGATATTGAAGTATCACAAAGCCACTGTATGATGCCATCTAACCCTGCACTTCCGCTCACAGTTTTTCCAAGTCTTGAGTAGCTAAACTTTACGTCTTATGTTCATTCCAATTTCGTATCTGATGACTACAGTGTAATGCTGTGGCATATTCGCCGGATTCGAAGCTTTTGGTCTCTGCTTCAGAAGACTCGACGATTGCTCTGTGGGAACTGTATCCCCCATCAACCACCATGTAAAGCACCCATGATCCTAACCTTATAACTTGGTGCGTTTGAAATCGTATTGTACTAGTTCAATCAAGCACGTATCATGTACAGAGCCGATATGATGTATAAATACAATGATCTGAAATTCCGAATTTATCGTACGAAGCACTGGCGTTACCGATTTGATATTCTGAGAGAAAAAAGCACACTTTTCCTCTGCTTCAATGTTTCAATCTATATAAAAAAAATCTTCCATTTCGTTTTGCCTTTTAAAATTCGAATTTTAAACTAGTTATTAAGTCGTGTAATTAATTACAGACAACTCTAACTAGTTATTGAAAGTCGGGCAGACTCCACTTACGAGTTGGATTAATTTGATGGCTAGTTACACGTCAATTTCACTGTTGTTTATTCGACTACACATCAATCATGGAATCATCAATCACTCGAAGTTGGCAGTTCATCAGATTGTCACGTTAAAATCGCTCACTTTTGATCATCCCAAACATGTGTTCCACGTTTGGGGAATTAGCTACTAAAGATCCTAACTTTTTCTTTCTACCACCAACTACACAAACAAAACTATCCATTCCCATGATAAAAAAAACCAGAGACCAATCATTCTACATCTGATGTAACTGGGAATGACGACAGAAGAGCCAATTAGTCTGAGCCACAGCAGATGAAATCCAGGCAGACCTGAAAGCATTCATAGCAGCAAGAACAGCTGTGCCCAGAAAACAAAGAAGAAAAAGAAGAAGAAAACCCATCAATCAATTAATAAACAAACAAGAGAAGAGAAGAGACAGAACTGATGATCAATACTTACCATTCGTTGATAGCTTGGTCTTGGCTGTCATCTCCAGCCTCCAAATTCCTCTCTATGGATTGTTCTGCTGGTGGATCCATCTGAAACTCTCTCTGCTAACTTTCTGGGTCTGCTGTGCATCCAAGATAATAAGGGGTTGAAGAAGGAATGAATGGGAAAATGACAAAGGAATTCGGTTGGACGGTTTGGATGTGCAGAGAGTGATCACGTGATTGTAGCCTTAGCCAGAGAGCTAGCTAGCTGTTCATTTCTTACTGGATTCTTCTTCTTATCAAATCCAAATTGTTTCCTTTGTCCTTCTTCCTTTCCATTTTTTTTTTGTATTTTTGGACTGATTTTTCTGTATCGTCTGGAAAACAATCCTCATTCATTATGGAGGATTTTTGTTTAGAAAATAAGGTAATGTAGGTTGTTTGAAGTTTACTGATTCGTAACTTTGTGTGTTAAAGCCGCTGAGTCAGTTGAGTTTGTGAGTTGTAAAAAGTTATTCCTTCCTGATTTTTGAACCATTTGAATTGAGTTCGATCTCTGAGATTTTGTTTAGCAAGTAAGGTAATATAGGGCGTTTGAAGTTTATTGATCTGTATCTTTGTGTGTTAAAGTGGCCGAGTCAGTCGAGTTTGTGAGTTGTACCATTCGTCTATCCCATTTTGATTTTAGACCACCTCTTGTATATCTCTTGTTTAGAGGTGTTTACAGGTATGAAATATTTGAATTAATGGAACTCTCTGATTATAGTAGAGATTTCGTCTCCGCGTGCGCTCATGGTCTTTTCTTGATAAAATCGCTTATAATTCTAGTCCGACAGCTACAATTTGGCGTAGTTTTGTGATGTTATCAATTCAATGACATCACACTTAAACAGAGCGAATCCGACTGGCCGACGGTGCAATCCGAAAGACTACCCGGCCGGTATGCTGCTGAGAACACTACCCAAACCCAGTATTTTCACTAGTCTCTGTTTCCAAATTTTTACATCTCAACATATAAAGTTAGTTACATGGAGATGGAGAGGCAGAAACACCTAAAACACTCTTTTTTGTTTACGCCTCCAAAAGAATAATTACATCAAATGATACAACAGGCTATATTGATCCGCGTCCGGTGGCCGGGTGGCTAGAGAGAAAAATCAGTATGTATAACAAACCCCTTGAATGCGGGTTTCGAAAAATGTTCCGGCAGCTCTTCTTGTCGCCAACTCTTCTAGTCAGTCTAAGCTTCCGCCAAAAAAGGAAGAAGTGAACAGAGCCGAACCTTCTTACATTGAATGGAGTTTCCTTGCGGTTCAAGGCAGTGGGTTGTGACTACGTCGGAAGTTTCATGAGATCGTTGGATGGTCTTTCCGGAGAACACATGTAGTTTGACATTGTTCCCGAGCTAGAAAATCATTCAGAAA
Organism: Linum usitatissimum; assembly: GCA_030674075.2. Lineage (NCBI taxonomy): Eukaryota > Viridiplantae > Streptophyta > Magnoliopsida > Malpighiales > Linaceae > Linum > Linum usitatissimum. The sequence continues at coordinate 1,430,749 of JAUJYP020001410.1, read as the reverse complement.
AAAAGAAACACATAAGCTTAATATTATTAGAAATGATGCTTTGTTTTGTCAAAGAGGCAGAAGATATGTTCTTCTTACTTGTCTGGAACCACCTTTCCTTTCGAACTTCGCGAGGTTTGAAGTTGTTTCAATGGGTCGCCTCTAGTGTTGACGTCGCTCACCCTAATACTGCAACTCGTGTCCTGCCATATCAATCGAGATCCGATTAGCACTGTCTGGACTTGTTGAACTTGGTAAGATCGAGGTTATTTTGGGACTGTGTAGAACTGTTTCAATAACTCGAGTTGTTGACAGAAACGTGAACGAATTACTTTGTATCAACAACTTTACTTACCATCGGTTTGGTCCCATTGATTTGCGGGGTAGGTGAAGGAGGTGCAGCAGCATCAGGTAGCTGTTTCAGCCACCGGTGCTCTAGTAACAAGCAAGCGGAGGGCCGCTCTGCAGGGTTTCTTTTGAAGCACCAGGAGAGGAAATCCTTGCCGTCAGGTGACAATGTTTCAGGTACTGGTGGAGTGTCCTTTATGACTCTAAACATAGCAGCAGCCTGCACCCACGGATGAGACAAATAACACTATAGATTCAACAAACAGTACCATCTGTATTATTGCAATTTCCATAAACCAAGTACAAGTTCTTAGTTCGAGGAAGAGTTCGGTACTACTTACACCCTCGTATTCGCTCCAAGGAGGTTTACCGGTGAACATTTCAATGACGGTGCAGCCTAAGCTCCAAATATCGACAGCGAGTGCAAGATCGGAGTTATTGTCCTTCTGCATAACAGCTTGCATAAGCTGGCATAGACAGCAATAATGTCAGGCATGGAAACCAATAATGTGTTTGAAAAGATTTTACAGTGGAAGAAGGCTAATATTACCTCTGGTGCCATCCAGTAAGGACTCCCCTTCAATGAAAGTTCAGCTGCTTGTCCAGTAAGCTGATTGAGAAAATAGATCATCTACGACATGATTCTTTCCCATATGATGAAAGAAGGAAACATAGAATGAAAAAGCAGTACTCACATGCTTTGACGTCCCGAAATCGGCTAGCTTAACAACCCCAGATGCATCCACCAGCAAATTTGCCCCTTTTATGTCTCTGTAGAAGACAGAGGAGTGACATTACTGAGATGGCATTTATCATGAATGCATATCAACTTTCGACGCAAAATAAACTGGCTTTACCTATGTACTGTCTTCATGGTATGCAAGTATGCCAATCCGGATAGAATATGACGCGTAAAACTACGAACAATGGATTCTGTTACTGCTCCACAATGTTCACGGACATATTTGTTGATTGAACCGGGATGAACATATTCTAAATAGATATAGAACTGGTCCTCAATCTACATGAGGTACATTTTGGTTGTTAGAATCCACAATAGAATGATCAAACAGATGCTGAATCGACGAACTACAGCAGAGCTGGAGAGGTGTGACTACTCACTATTTCACTACCATAGTACTGCACAATGTTGGGATGCTTCAACTTGCTAAGAACTTTAATCTCCTGTGGAAAACAACCCAAATTTAGCAAGGGAAGACTGATATAGCAGCAACAAAAATGGTTTTTTTTCTCTTGTAAACATACCTGCTCTAGTTGCTTTATGCACTCTCGACATTTAGGATCATCAGGGAACATGTCAACCTCTTTCATTGCACATAATGCCCCAGTTTCCCTAAAAGAGAGCAAACAAATCAATTAAGCACTTCCGTCATGAGAGAAATAAAGCTAAAGAAGGAAATGAATTCAATACCTGTTGGTGGCGACATAAACACTTCCGAATGTTCCACGCCCAATGAGCTTTCCCTTCTGCCACTGACTCTTCATGGGTACAGGCTCTTGTTTAGCAGCAGCCACGGGAGGGATAAGAGGAGGAGTCGACAACGAAGTCGGAGATATGAGATTTGCTCCAGGAGGAAGAGGTAACTTGTGGACCTCAACATTTCCACTGCTATTGTTATCACGCCTACCAGTTGGGATAATCTCAAATGACGTTCTAGCCGTCACAGGAGACCGAGGACTTCGATTGGTCGCCATCGGGTTATTATGAAGAGGTGAAGAACTATCACTGCTAGTATGTGCTATGAAATCAAAACACGCTGGAGGGGGTAGCCCTGGTATGTCTAGTGTCGGCATCTCCGGTGCAGACCAAGCTTGGATCCCTCCAGGAATCTGGTTTATGTAAGGCGAGGTGGTGAAAACGTACATTAATCTCTGTGGACTGACTTCAGGACTTGCATATGGACTGTTGCACGAATTCCTGGCACCATTGTTAACCCCGAAATTGTTCAAATCAATACCTACTGCTGCTCTATCTGATCTTGTCTCCTGGTGTTGTTCTGCTGTCATCTTTGTTTCTCGCCCTCCCAATACACTGTGATTTTGCAAGCCAAACAAGAAAGAAACGATCATATTCAATACAGGACAAGTAAGCAATTGAAGCTTTTTGGCTTGTATCTATGGAGCTAGCAATTGAAGCTTCAGTTAGACATGATTATTAATTGAAGAATTTTCCAAACAGCATCATAATTGATGTCTTCTTCTACCTACTGAAATGGTTTTAGGGTTGAATTTACAGGAAATCAAGTCAACGCAATTACCTGGAAGGAGCGGAAGCGGAGAAGGAGATCCCGATTCCGTCACCATTGCTCTTCTCTCTAGAACCATCGCGATCCTTCTCCTTCGGAGACCGCAACCGCGAGTCCGCCTCGCCGGGATTCGAAGGCTGAGGCAACGGCAGAGGAACCGGGAGAGGTGCGGTGACGGACCGGCGCGGAGACGAGGAAGCGCTCTTAGAGCGGGAGAGCTCAGGCTCGTAAGAGATCTCGTCGGAGAAAACATCCCTGTCGGTTAGGTGTCGGAGCTTCTTCTGGCGGGTGAGCTTGGGCATGCCGGTAGAGCTGGAACGGAGGCGGAATCCAAACGTGTGGCTAGGGGCGAGGCTCGGCGATCCATGGTGCTTCCTATTGTTGTTCTTGTGGTGAAGCGCAGGCGATGGCGATGCCTCATCGGCGCCGGAGCAAGAAGAGGAAGGTTTAGGAGAGGTTACGGAGGCCGAACGAGCGGAGAAGGAATTTAAAGAGAAGGATAGGTTTGGCCAGCGCATGGTGGCGGAAAATTGCGACGATCAACAACAATCATGTTCCTCCGTAAGGAACACGAAAAATTAAACAAAACCCAATTCACAAAAATGGCGAGGCTGATCGACGACAATGGAACATTTCAAAAATTCAAAAATGCCGGTCGATTAGCGCCGGTGATGAAGATGAAGAAGAAAGAATAAGACGAACGGTGACCTTAACGGCGGCGACCGGAACAGAGCCCGGAATTCCATCTCATGGAAACGAAATGAATTCTGCGACGAAGGAGAAGGTCAGACTGATCGGTAAGCCTTTTGAATTTGAATTCTTTCATCTTCTTCTTCGTCTTCGATTATAATTTCTTTCTTCCCTCCATTTTTTTCTCTCTTTATTTTATTCCGCGAAAATCAAAAGAAAACAGAAAAGAAAGTCAAAGTCAAAGGCTCCCTTCGTTCTTCCCCTTGTGATTTTTGTTTTGTTGGAATTATTTTCAAGTGAAATATTGTTTCTGTGTTTCTCACAAAGGGTGTGGTTACTTAAATATGTTAACTCTCTACAAACTACAAATCAAATTCAACTACTAAAATGTTATATAACTTGTATGGTGTACAAATCTAATTAAGGTCAAATTTTCGTCCGACTTCATATAAATAGTATTTTGTGCCATTGTGTTCTTTTTAACGTTATTGAGATCGACAATCATATGTTACAGATACTCATTGTTAGTTCAAGATGGATGGTTAGTTAATAGACGGAAAGCTAGCTATTGAGTAGCTGAGCAAACATACCAAGGTAACAAACTTCATCCTAGACGCAAATGCTAATCAATAGGTCCAAAATTATCACCTTTGAATATTCAATCCGCTACCTTAAAAACGAAATTTATACTAGGTAAGATGTTTGTGCAAATTCCTAATACAAAAAACTATCAACCGGCACTACTTTAATTTGTCTTGTAATTTATATATAATTGTGAGTGAGCTAATAAATTGACTAGAGCCTCCATTTTACTAAAAATGGTGAATAAATAATGTGTATTTTTCCTCTTTGACAAGAAAACTTGGCACTAATTAATTAGTTTTGGACTTTGGTTTGTTAATTTATTTTTTTGAGTAGGAATCAAGAGACTCTCGATCAGTATAAGATAGAAGGCAAACATAATATGCGTCCATTTGTGGGGTGTATTAAATTCGAACTCGGGACATTTAGATCATCAGACACACATTTTTACCATCGGAACAATTTCAATTCAACGACTTTGGTTTGTTAATTGTTCATGATCAAATTGGATGCAACGGACCTAGGCAGATTTTATGACTGCTGAGCAAGGCTGATTACTGATTAGTGACCAATTTGGCTTATAAAAAAGATTAGTGACCAGTTAAGTGCAATAAATTAGTCTAATTATGTAGAAGTAGAATAGTAGATATGCCTACCCACTCCAAATACAAATACACAAATAAATAAAAATACCAGCCTATGAAACCATCCAGCAGCCTTAATTAAGTAAAGCAAACTTGTAAGGTGAAGCCATTCACAAGTCATAACCTCGTAAAACCCTTGTTTTTTATGCGGGGAAAAACATTGTATTGAAATAATCGGTTGGAATCGGAGAGCAGGTGATGCACACGCAGGCCAGCCTTTTATCGGTATAAACAGTAAGAGTTTTGCGGAGCTTTGGTCATCTAGCGCGCATTGAGGCATCGATCAATACTTTTCTTCGGTTTGTTTTTGCAATTCGAGTAGTAAACGTTGTTGTCGGGCCAGTTATCTTTGAGTCGGGTGTCTGAGTGTCGTTGGTTTGAGTTAATTCGTCTTATCAATAGGATGACAAATGTTGCTCCTTGTAGCCTTGTATGTGGAGTATGCACCTCCCGATTTGGCTTGTTAATGTTGAACGATATGTAACTCGATTTTTCAGCATTAATAAGAACGATAGGCAGTCGTCTATTTATTTTAAAAAAGCGTTGGAATCGGAATCCAAAAAGTTCATGGTTTGATAGCAATTTCTAATACAAATTCAGCTCGATGATAATCATTATGACTGAGCTCAACTCATGAGATGATCTCAAAGGGTTATAAATGAAAGAGGTTACATAAGCAAGCTCATCACAAGATAAAAAAGCGAGTTGGTCCACCAGCTAAATCATCGAGCAGGCTCACAAGCTACTAATCGAACCCCTTATCAAACCAGCTCACTAGCTATCTAAAACAAGCCACCTCACAAGCTAGCTACAGCTATAAACGATACGAGCGCCCGACTTGGCCAGCCAGGAGTATATAAAGCCGAAAGTAAGAGTTGGCTCGAGCTCGACAATATGTTTTAACATCGAATCGAGTTTCGAACCAGATCTTTTTCGTAGCTTTTACCGACGGGCTCGTGATTTGTCAACAGCACCAACCTTCGATATTGTTCGAAAACTGATCGTTGATATCTAATTCAACATCTAAACTTACCAACTCGTCACGTCAAAGAAGTGCCAGAATCGTTAAATGTATCCGCGTTACAGTGTTGACCTAATGAAAATGGCGATGACTGATATTCCTAAATTCCATACACGACTTGGTATTACAACACTATTTCAAAATCCCAACAGAAAGTCATTGCCCCACAAACAATTCGAACAGAAAAATAGCTACTTTGACTAGTGTTAAGAGTAATATCCATCAATGGTGATTACCAGAACCCTAAATAACAAACTCATAAAGCTGGAAAGAACGTCATATGTTGAAAACTGGATGGCAAAAGAAGAAGTTTTTCCATACATTTCATCAGAATGTAACAGCTTGAACTGACCAGGAACAAGTTTCCATGAAAAGTTGCTGAATTTTGGTCACGGGTTCTTGTGTGATCGATTGTCTAGATCGATCGATCAATTTTTCAGGGAATTGGGTCACTGCCCATTTGCTTACACCAGCCATGGGAATCTGGTAGACGATTTTGATGGAGGTGAAGAATCAAAAACCCACTATACCGAAACAGGGTCTGATGCTTTCGAGTTTGTTGAAACGACCTTACATACAGGGAGGGACTCGTCCTTGGTTAGAAGCTTTAGTGTGGGGTCGATATTGACATCATGCACCGATACTCTCTCCCCGGTGTCTAGGTTGCTCAGGTCCACCTCAATCTTTTGAGGGATGTTTTCAGCACGGCATAGTAGCTTGAGGGTGTCTCTTAAACGGTTCAACCGGCCACCTGTTACAGCATCGAAAGGATATCACAGTAGTAAAGAACATTCGACCATATCATAACAGGAGCCGGAGACAATAGGCACCTATTAAATTGCCAAGGACATGGATGGGAAGTTAGAATTTTCATCATAGGCTACAGCAGAAATAATAAATGAATAGAAATGGTGCTCAAGGTTTGCGGGCATCATCCTGATAAGCTGCAAAACTAGAATTTTCATAACAGTATTAGCAATTGTGCAATAACCAGATGGTGCTCAAGGTTTCCGGACATCGTCAGATCCTCGCGTCACAATCAACATCGAAGCTAGAATTTGCATAACACTCTGCAGCTTACTTCACCGAAATGAATGCGACTTACTAGCTAACTACTAGAAAAAGACTGCATTTCTGGATAAACTACTGCAGATGAGCTAAAAAGGGTGAGGAACATTATGTAAACAACAGTTAAACCATATGATTTCCAGTCATCAGAGACTTTTGCAGGGAACTTGGAAAAGTTTACCTTTCAGTAGACCAGGGCAATTCTCTTCTCCTTTGAAAACAACCGGCACGTCAACTTTCAATTCAGTGCCTGGATCAGCCCAAACAAATACCAAATTCATAATCTTTCCAGTCTCTTTATCTCTATGTACCTACGTAGAGCACCGAACTCAAACATTTCAACAAGAGACCTCAATTCAAAACGCATCAAGCTCAATCGGGAAAATCTAAAGGATAAGACGTTTACCTTAACAGGAAGGACGTTCCCGGACTCGAGCAACACGGATGACCCGGATCCAGCCCGAATCTGGAGCGGAAACGTGGTGGAGCAGAAATAGGGAGAATCGAGTGACTTCAAGATGGACAGAATCTGCTTCTTCTCCGTAGTCAGCAGCCGCTTCCTCGACGAGGAACGAGAGTTAGGGCTCTTATCGAGGATGCTCTGGGAGAAAACCACGGCCGGAATCCTACCTTGAGCTCTGTCTCGATCCGCGACTCGGCTTCCGGTGGCTTCACGAGGGATCGCCTGGATCGTGTGGTATAGATAGTACTGGGACTGGGAGTAGAGAGGGGATGGCGGAGACGGAGTGAATTTCGCTGCCGTTTTAAGTCCGCGCCAATACTGTGCCATCGCCGCCGTAGTTCGTCAGTAAGAAAATATTTGCGCCTTGGAGAGGAAATGATGAGAGGGTTTTTGGTGGGAGTTTGGGTTTAAGGTGGAAGGTAATTGGGCTTTCTACTTTGGGCTCTAAAGCCCACCAATTCGCCCATTCATAATGATCGGATACAAATTGATATGACATGATCGTCGAGCCACTTAAATGTCGATATTAATGATATTATTCGGTTTGAAGTTGAAAGGGATTTTTTTTTGGCTTGCTTCGTCTAATTATAATTATTAGCGAGACCAAACAAGTAGTTATATGAGGCTTGTTGTTCCACAATTTTGATTGATGGTTGTTGTTTTGGTGTTGTACATTCCGAGTTGAGAGGTTGTTGTAACTTATGACATTATTACATTTAGTTTCGAAAAGATGATGCATATGCAGCTCAACTTGCACCACTGTGATCCAACAACTTCCTGTAGAATGTGAGATTATGAGATCATCAGTTTTCATGAGATGGTCATTATAAACATTGAATCGAGAATACTTCTTATGAACATTGGATATCTTTATCACAAGACCAACTATATCGTTAATTATCTTGTAATTTCATGATCGTTTTTATCTATTGATGTTCATGATATCTCAAATTCTAATCTTTCATAAGACTTGTTTAGAATTTTCAAACCTCACGAATTATCTTGTTAATTCTAATTAATTTTGATATATTGATGTTGACGATGTGTTAATCTAATACTTTATATAATCATTTGATATATTTATCAACATATATCATATTACAAATTATCTTGCTAATTGTGATTATTTTTTCTATTGATGTTCATGATATTTTAATTTCTAATCTTCATGTCATCACCTCATCTTTTATAAGACTTGTTTAGAATTTTCAAATCAGACGAATTATCTTGTTAATCCTAATCAATTTGATCTTTTTTTAAGACAAAACACAAAAACTACATCATTCGAATGACTCGAAACTCAAAGCCACCAACGTTATCCAAAAGCAACCACCTGCTAAGTGTTGGATTAGGAAGACAAACATCATGGTATCCAAGAGGAAGCGAGTGGCCTGTATTCGCAAAGAAGTCGGCAACATGGTTGGCCTCGTAATAGACATGAAGAATACAAACATTCCTCTCATATTGCACTAAGTTACGGTACCTCACAACCATGTTAGCATGCCGGTGTGTACAACCCCCTCTGCAGTGAAAAACCTCACCGCCGTCATCAAATCCACATAAACTTTCAAATGTGAGATCCCCAAATTCCAAACACGTTACATCTCTTCAACCACACCACTCATTTGATCTATTGATATAAACGATATTTTAATTTGATTATTTCTCGCTGGCTCGTTAATGAAAGATAGAAACACTTTAAATTTTGAAAAAACACAAATAAACCAACCATATATATACCAAAAATTCCAAGTAAAATCAACTAGATCTCGATATCTCATATATTTGCATAACCATATATGACTTGTTCACTTACCAAACAAAAATCATATCTAAATAAATAATTCCATATCCATCAAAAAGATAATGCAAAAAAAAGAAAATCATTTCTCTGATTTGTCCAGAGAATCTACAAATCCAAACTATATATATTTGCATTCTGTTGGAGTTGTTCGGTTGCTGGAAAAGAGAAAATCATTTCTCCGCATGCAGTCGCCATATTTTCAGAAAACAACCGTCTCCCCTTTTCTTTCTCCTCCTCCAGATATCCATGGCGGAACCAGTTATATAGAGTCCTATCACTACTCATTCCAAATCCCCCATTCACTTATTCCAAGCAAAATCTCCCTCGGATCTCACTTCCTCCGGCGGCCTTTCAACCGTCGCCGCCGGCAGGTAGACAACTCGAGTCTAGTCGGACGGACTACTGAGATTTTCTTGTTCGCCGATTTTAACTTTCTTGGTAATAACCTTACTTCTTATTTGATTTCCAGTTGTCTCTGTAAAAAGTAAAAAACACTCTGTTTTCTGCTGATTTTCTCTGTGTTTGCTGGGTTCTTCAGGTTTCGAGAAACCAGGACGGAATCAAAACTCGGATATAACAATCTCTGTAGTAGATAATCACCGGCGAGGTAGAGTCGTGCTCATCGTCTCCGATTATTTCTCTGGGTATTTTCTTTTTCTTCTTCTTCTTCTCTCAGTTCCTCTGTTTCTAGAGTTTTCCGTACAGAATTCGGAATCGTTAAATTTTCTTGGATCCCGAAGCATCTCTTCTTAACTTATTACAGAATCCGATGGCAATGGCATCGCCGGTGTCACACAACTCGCCATGCGCGGCCTGCAAGTTCCTCCGCCGCAAATGCACGAGCGAGTGCGTGTTCGCTCCCTACTTCCCGCCGGAGCAGCCATCGAAGTTCGCCACCGTCCACCGCGTCTTCGGCGCGAGCAACATCGCCAAGATCCTGAACGAACTCCCGGCGTCCGACCGCGAGGACGCCGTCACGTCGCTCTTCTACGAGGCCGATGCCCGCCTCCGCGACCCAGTCTACGGCTGCGTCGGATACATCTCCCACCTCCAGCAGCGGCTCAAGGAGCTCCACTTCAATCTCGAATCCGCCAGGCACCAGCTGTCCTGCTACGTCTCACCACCACCAGTACCGCCAGTCACCTCCAATTTCAACCCCAATCCGACGCCGTTTCCTCAGCAGATGCCGATGATGACGAGTGTTCCCGGCGTCCCCGGCGGGCAGATAATCAACAACAACAACCTGCAACAACAGCCACAACAGCAACAGCAACAGTTTCACAATCTGATGCAGGTGCAGGAGTTGCAGCAGCAGATGGGGCCAGGATCCTCTATGGCGCAGCAGGAGATGATAATGAGAGCCTACGATCAGCAATTGCAGCAGATTCAGCAGGAGGCGATTTGCAGAGGAGGGGATAATGGATCTGTTACGCTGGCAGGGTACAACCAGATTGGGAATCATCAGCATCATCAACACCAACATCATCACAAGAGTGTGTCTCCAATATCGCTAGGGATTGGAAGGGATATTCATGATGGGAGTAGTACTGTGGCGCCGCCAGCTGTAGGAGGGATTAATCATGATGATGATGATGATGATGGACGGTTTCAGCTTTTCCTGCAGCAGCCGCCGCAGCAGCAGGAAAGGGCAGAGGAGGAGGAGGAGACTGGTAGGAGTAGGAGCAACCTCATTGGTCCTTAAACTACTGATGACCCAGATACAAAGTTTGCTGTTCTTGGTAAGTATCACTCTCTCCAGCCATCAGCTTTTTCATTTACTGCATCAAGAAAGAAAGCATCAGTTATTTATGGAGACTCTACATCTGTAAGTAAATGCAAAATTTGACTGCAACCTCCAACACTAATCGACATTGCTATATCTGTGAGCGATTCTTATCTTCACTGTCAATTGTGTACTGCTTAGTTTATGCTAATTGATTGATCAATTGGTCTTGATTTGGTGAAGTGAGCAAGGCCATTAACTTGTTATTTCACATATTTTCTTTTATAACTAGTTATATTTCATGTTCTTTTGTATGTTAGTAACTAGTTATTTCATGTTTTTTTTCTCAGATGATACAGGTGGAAGTATAGAGAGATGGATTGACACAGAAAGAAAATATTTTTTATAGGGTTTTAGAGGAAATGGTACGTATTGATTATGAGATTGAGTGAATTTGGGATTTGATTCTGACGTACAGGTTTTGCCTTTCCATACAGAATCTGAATGAACCATTCATAGCCACCCTTTTGTTCCTCCTGTTATGTGGGAAAACCAAACCAAAAAAATAGTTGATTGAAATCTGAAGCTCTGGTATTATAAAATCATATTTGTGTCCATTTTTAGTAAAATGATTATTTTTTCAGATTTCACAGAATATAATCAGTTAATTAAATTACTGCCTATTATTTATCACTAAACAAAATCCCCAAACGAGTCCTATGTGTATTTGATGGGAAAGGGCTTGAAAGTTGTCAAATCCAAACATCCAAGCCCATCACCAAGCCCATCAAAGGCCTATCCTTTTTGGCAAGGTAGCATCCTGGGCTTGAATTTACTAATTTAGTCACGGGCAGATGTTTATTTCCTTTTATTTTGTATTTTTTATATTCATGGAAAAAATTAAGCATAACGACTTGACAATAAGTTGAGGGGCGTTATGCCTGATCGTGTTAGTTTTACTATTGCTCAAGACTCCATTTATACGTGTTAGGAGCTATGGCTTGTCGAGCGTCGACCACTATTCCGCCTCCTTGGCTTCTACGACACATTCGAAATACCTCCTTGCGACCATCGCTGAAGTGAGTCATGAGTTTCACCCTACCCTCTCTAATCCGTCTCTCATATGTCACTGAAAACATACTCATCGATCACTACTCTATATATGTTGGTCCGGAATAAACCGCGATTCATCTAAAATCGGTCCGGATTCTCCACTATTCCAATCCTCCATCAGTAAGTAGGTACGTACTGCTACTGCTCCAACTACAGCAGCTGTACTACACGTCCCAACTCTGCATATACATCATGATGCGGTCCTTTTTTAATTTATTGGTGTCTTTTACCTTCACGACAATTTCCCCTTTACAAATGTAAGAGAGCTACGATTAACCAGTGAATTAATTTATATCTCGAGTTCTAGGGTTCTTGTTGGCGATTAGATTATGTGCAGTCGGAGTGTTCGGAGCTTCTGCTGTTGCTCCAAGCCCAGGGAGCATCGATCATTCTTCTTCCGCTTTTGATGTGTCTTCTCTTAGTGTTGTATTGATTGTGTTTATTAGAGTCATTGATAGCTTGTATCCGGGTTCTGGTTGTGCTTTGACTATATATGTTTGCCTTACATGAGCCTCCAGAGGGTAGGAAAACCGAACTGCACGAACAAGAAATGCATGTGTAAATAGTTATGTTTTAGATATTAAACTTACACGTTGTACGTAGAAGTGTAGTCAAAAGTCCAAATCCAGAAAAACGTGGGTATATGTATTATCACCAAAAAACCATATATATCATCATATTGAACCATTCTCCACTCCTCGATCGATCTATCTGTCTGTTCTCATTCTCGTATCGAATCGATTGGTCAGGCATACCTTTCAACCCAATCTCATATCTCGGTGCTTCTATTCCTCGATGGTTGACTGACGTCTGCCAAAAATCGAAATCCTGAACTCGTGGTTAAGGAAAAAGGTGAACCATCAACAATACCACACCTTGTGGTTTGACGGATCAACTTTTGATAAGTTTGGTTGGACCGTCTAATTGGCCGATCGGTTCATTCTAATGGGCCATGGCCCATCACTAGTAGTGGTTAATTAATTACATGATTTCCCACATTTAAAAATCCATGGTCATTGGGATTGGAGGTGGTTGGGGTGAATTGAATGGTGGGGCGTGGGAGGCAAAAAGGAAGGAAGGAAGGAAGGAAGCATTCCCCATGCAAAGATTTTTCAAAAATAACAGGTTTTGCAATAGCACAGTGTCCATTCATATGATCCATCAGTCACCACTCTCTCTGTCTACCTGTGCTGTGCTGTGAAAATGAAAAAGCTGGCTGGCTGGAGATGAATGGGATCCTGATCTTCCTCTTCCTTCTCCAAGGTTTAGTCACTTCTCGCAATCAATGGTATCAGACAAAAAGCTAAGTCAGTCCCCACCACCCCCTAACCACAACACACCACCACCAACCAGCAACGTTCCTTCTCTGGCATCAGCGTTGAGTCAAAACCCACACACAGAGAGAGACAGAGTAAGGGAAAATTCAATTACTAGCTTCTGCTACCTAGCTACCACTGCACTGTTTTATTGTCTACGCCCAATAGTTGCGAGAGAGATACCTCTAGCGGCCAGTTGTACTTGTGTTCTTATCTTTTATTTATTCCATGTTCGTATTTTGAAACAAAGTACTTATGGTTCTACTTAGTACCAACTAATTAGGAGAGACTCCGATCAATGTCTATCGGTACGTAGCGTATTCAGAATGGTTTTTGGGGTCGAAATGTGGTTCGGATTTGAAACATCACTAATGCATCAGATGCCACCAATGAAATTAAGTACAAAACATTATAGTGTTAGCAAATATAAATGAAATAGTAATTGCAAAGGTGGGGAAGAGCTAGAGAAACGCGCACGGAGGAGATCAATGCGCGCATTGGCATACGCGCTGAACGGAAGCAGCTGATGAGGTGCGAGCTACGTAACGTTACCAAATGGGCCAAACATTGAAGGCAGTGATGGCCTCCGATTATTCTGCACTCGCCCTACCTTGAAACAATGAGACTTGTCTGTCTGTCTTTGATATCCCAGATGCCAAGCTGCTATATATTGAATGCTTCCACACATTCAGTGACCATGCACACCTGCATTGTCAAAATTACAATTATGTACACACACCCCCAACCTCCATATACACTAGAAAGAATTAATATGTCACCCTAGCTAGTCTCAACCATATATCTTGATTGGGAGATCGAGGTTCGATGAATTTATCAACGCAGTTAAAATCGCGAAAGTGAATCAAAAGTTTTGGGGGATTGGTAGATATATGTAGCCGATCACAGAGTGTAATACTCACTATCAATAGAGCTTCCAAGAAAGAACAACCGACGTTAAATTGATCCACTTAGTCTCGACAAAACTCTTTTTTCTAAGGCTTCAAGGCTTGAAATGTAAGTACGCACAATGGGTCCAATCATATGGGAGCAGATCCAGTCTAGTTTGCTTATTAGGTAAAAAAAAGCACAACAATGCCATGGCCAATCATCCTTATGATCTTTAAGGACGAGAACAATTAAGCGTGGGGCTGTCTGAGAGTACCTTGCAGATCGAGTCTAGTTTGCTTATTAGTCACATAATCGGCTGCTCGGTTGGTTTTAGGTACGAGGGATGAAAGATAAAGAGAATATCATGCATGAACAGGAGTCAAGCACAACAATGCCATATATGGACAATCATCCTTATGATCTTTAAATACGAGAACAATTAAACGTGGGACCCTCTGAGAGTACCCTGCGATCGACTTTTAATTTCGTTGAATTCCGATAATGGAGGAGGACTATAAGATGCATCCATACAAGGTATATATAGCATTGCCAAGTACCCTTTATATATATTATCAGACCTTTCAACTGAGTGAAGTAAACCAAACCATACATAAGAATGAAGAGCTGAGATCACAGAGGGAGAGAGGGGCAAAATGGGAAGAAAGAAAGGACAAATGGAAGAGACAAAGAGGTATATAGTCAGAAGGAATTAAATGTTGGGGATCAGAATAATAATATATATAAAAAAGAGGGACCTATCTGACAATATACTCTCTGCCATTCTTATTTATTCTCTCCCATCACATCACTCTTACTTACCCACTCCCCCCCCCCCCCACCTCAATTTAATTCACTTTTCTACTTTCTTTCATTTTTTTTACCAACAGTAACAATCTGTTGATATGTACTCAAAATGTTATAGTACTTGGTAAAAAAGTAACTGATAAAAAAATTACATAGATTAAGAAACAAAAACACAAACTTTATGATAAAAAAACAGATACGCTTCCTTGCTCAGAGTTCATCACTCAAAAATTTATAATTTGTTACTCATCCTCCAAGGTATATAATAATATTTTTTGTCGGATGTATCATTCTTGATATACAAAAGATACTAAAACGACAATTTAAAAAGCGTGAAGTCACAGCAGGGTAATGGAGAGTCTACTATGTCATTAAATGAATGGCGCATATGCAATTATCCCATCACGGATCATGACGAAAAAAGAAAGGGACACCGGTTGATGTTCATGAGGAAGATGTGAAGACGTGGGTGGAAAGGCTGCGGAAAGTTGAGTGGATGTCTCTCGAAAAAGGCTTATGCTATTTCGGATATGCTAAGGCATGCTATAAGTACTATATGTGAAATTAGTGGGCATGCATAAAACTTAAACCACAAGTACACCTAATTAATTAATCCTATGGATCTCAACTGATTGGACCAAAAAAATTTCTTGATATCCCCTAATCATAAGATTAACTAATTAATCCGTCTGGCAGGAAAAATGTGAAATGATAATGAGAAAATTAGCTTTTAAAATATATTTCGTTAAGATTTAGATTTTCAACTCAAATGAAAAACTCATAATAACTTTTCCATTTTGTTTGCATTAATTCGTAGACTGTAAGCTTGACCAATGATTAACGGAATTAAATTTCTACAACACTGCAAATATCGCGGGTGAAATCTTTGAGCACAGTGAAAAGGAAGTAGTAAAGTAAGTTATTAGTAAATCACAGATTTCACCGACAAGATTAACCCAATAACAAGACGGTGAAATCTATGGTAAAAAAATTAAATTGATTGGTCTTCAGTTGTCAACTACATAATAAAACAATAATAAAAGTAAAAAAAAGAATAGGTTTATTAATTAATATATTTTGTTGGGATCTGATCCAGGGTTAGGTTATCCCCCTCTTGTGTTCTTCTTTACTCCCCCACAAATTACTCTCTCTCTCTCTCTCTCAGCACAAAAAGCTCTCAAACTTTCTTCCTTCTCTGCCATTTTCAGTCACCCAGAAGCCAGAAGAAGGGAAGAAGAAGAAGAAAGAAACAAGGTAAACCAAACTCATTTCCAGGTTCTTCTTCTCAACTTACTTGTTGATTTCTTTCATGGGTAATACCTGAAGCTTTAATTTGTTTGTTTTGACAAGGAGAATGACCCACATAAACAAGATAACAAATTTAACCTAATTCATCACGCTTTTTTTTTTCTTCTATTTTTCTTTTAACAGTTCGAACTATTGGGATATAGAGTTTATAAAACTGTTTTTTTTACTTCTTAATTCCTTACCATCTTGTCTTGGGATCGAGTTGCTTTAGTTTTTCGATTAGTTATGTACTTCTGTTGTTGTTGGGTTGATTTTTTCTTCATACACTCGTTCGCGTCTCGAAATTTCTAATTTTTATACGGGTAGGTTCGATTTTTTTGAAATTGTATTGTATTTATTATAATTTTTATTTTTTTCCGATTTGATTTTCATGTACGATTTGGTGTAGACAACTAGAACTAGTTGTCTGTTTGACCTTACAAACTTAATTTTTCTTCAATTTTGGGGGAAGAAATCAAGAAATGGTGTATTGGGGTTTGTTTCAATCTCTCATCCCCCCATTAGCAAGTCTCCAAATACCTCTTCCTTTGCTTCAATTGAAAGTTAATGTCTTTCATTTACATAACATTTAATTATAACCACACTCAAATTAATTTAATTATCCCCTCTCGTGATGATCACCCTCCCCCCCTGGAAAAAAGAAATTGAGACTTACCCATTTTCTATTTTTCATTCTTTTTCGAGATTTCAAATCTCGGTCAAAATCCAGCTCAAAATTATTAGTGAGTTTGCAAATGTCAAACCCACCCGTAATTCTAATCCAACAAATCAAAATTTTCTAAATATCTTTAAATTCTAGTGTATTTCTTTTTATTTTCTTGAATTAGTCATTTGATATGATGACAAAAAATACAATATTATAGTTTAAAAAACGATAATTTTGACCAAATCACATCAAATTTCTCAAATTTAATTATTTAACTACTCCAAAACTACATTTTGATCTTATTATGTTCTGTTTTTCTTCTTCAGTCTCTAAACTCGTATAAAAGTATAAAATACAGTATTCATCCGCTTTCGTCCTTTGTATTCATAAATCATAATGCATGACGAAACGTTTCGTACGGAGTGATTATGAACTTCAACGTTTCTCAGGTACGAGGGGCAAAACCGCCAAAACAGAAGAAAAAAACACAACTCGGATAATGATGTCGTCGAACTCGCCGTGCGCAGCCTGCAAGTTCCTGAGGAGGAAGTGCACCCAGGAGTGCATCTTCGCTCCCTACTTCCCGCCAGACCAGCCGCAGAAGTTCGCCAGCGTGCACAAGGTGTTCGGGGCCAGCAACGTGGCCAAGCTACTCAAGGAGCTTAGCGCCGTCCAGCGAGAGGACGCAGTCAACTCCCTGGCGTACGAAGCCGAGGAGCGGCTTCGGGACCCGGTCTACGGCTGCGTCGGGCTGATCTCCATCCTCCAGCACCGGCTCAAGCAGCTCCACCACGACCTCGAGCTGGCCCGCAGGGAGCTCGCCAACTACATCGGCGCTCCGATGCCACATCAGCAGCAGCAATACCAAAACTACCCTTCTTACCCTAACCACAACCAGCAGGAGGTGAGGTTTAACGGAGGAGGGGTGGGGGGTAATTACGAGATTAACCGTAACTACATTAATTATGAGCAGATTCAGAGCCGTAATAATGCGGAGGCTGCTCAGGTGTTTTTCCAGACACGTCAGCAGGAGGGAGAGACTGGTCATTTTGATTATAACCGGAAGATGCTGCGGCGAAGGACGGCGGCGGCGGGGGATCAGGAGGAGGATCGTGAGGTGGAAGTTGATAGGGGTTTGTTAATGAGGCCCACTTGTTGATCATCTACGTGGAATATTAGGGTTTTGGAAAGCTTAATTAATTTCTTGATGAAGAAAAACTATATATTATTATTATTATTATATGTTGTCATTATGCTTTATGTTTATGGTTTTTGAAACCATGCATTTGGCCTAAATTAAAAACCATTGTTGGTTCCCAACAAATAATATGAATTCTAGTATGGATTGTTATTATTAATTATGTTACATTTTTTTATCATCGAATCTAAGTATTTTAGATGTTTATTGGGTCGATTCTCACGACTGAGTAGATGGTTCTAAATCCTTTGTTTCGAGTAATTGGGTGATGTTCTTGTATCTCACTATAGTTAATACAATATTGAACAAATCCCCCCATAAAAACTCAATGTTCGAATTTGGTTTGACGGGTGAAATGTTTTAAGGAAATTAGATATGACACGGGGAAATTTTTTTCCACAAAATCACTTTATCGATATATCCAACTTTTATGTGCGTTCGGGAAAATGATCAAAATTCTATTCAACTTTCCAGCTGCCAACCAAGTTTTCAGCGATCTTCTCCACATCATCGGAAACACTCTAATTCCGGCATCAACATTAAAACCGGTTTCATCAATCGAGTATTATTCAGACCCGGTTTACGTAATGCTGATCATTGTTAGGTACTGACTAAGACGGTTGGGAGGGATCATAAATGCAGGTCAGGGATAGGGTTTCAGATAGAGGAAAGGCTACATCAACCTGCCGCATAAAACATAGAAGGCAATAACAATGAGATTAGGATCCCTTTGGGTCAAACCAATGAGACCAAAACCCTAGCCTAGCTAGGGTTCTGGAGACAGACAGAAGGAAAATGAAGATGCTTTATGATGAAGCTGCAGACATTAATGAGTAAACATGCATTGATGTGTCATGAAATGGATAGATAGATGAATGAATATCGTGGGAATCAATGAATGAGATCAGCAGCAGCAGCAGCAACAGCAGCTGGGGATGGATGCAGTTGAAAGAAGAATAGAGAAACTAAAGGTCATTAATGAATGCCAATGATATTGCTGATTCAGATGAGCTCTAGGGAGTGGGGAACTTGGGAATAAGGAGACCATGATGATAACTTATCATGAGGATGAAATGGTTGAGGTGATGGATCATAATAAATATCGTAGCCTACTGATTGGCTGGTTATATATCTCGATTTAAATCTCGCCTATGTGTACCTGAAAAAAGAAGGATTTGGTCATGGTCACTAGCGGTATATCCACATGTACTTAGGGAATCAGATGTCCTATATACACAAACATAATCTCTAAATGCTTATTTCACGTTTGTGAATCACGAATTCAAACACCAGAAACCAACATCCCTGGCATTGCCAATATAGTACTTGACGAAATTACGAAAATCTTGACGACGCTATCGAAGAAAAGTTTGAAGGTGATGAAAAGAGTCATACTCAATTGTTGGTATCATATTAGGGTTTGGTTGTTGGTGAGTAGTAATGCCTCGTGCGAAGTGTGTAGGTGAAAATGAAGTATCCGAATTTTGTTACATAAAAAAAAAAGAAAATTAGGGTTTTGGTGACATTTATTACTATCTTTCTATTTATTGTTTGACTTTAATTTTTGAATAGGAAATGGCCTACAGACAAAATGGAAGGAATATTTAATAACTCTTTGTTTAATTCCCCACCACCATCATCAGGAATAATGCCCCCCCCCCCTCTCAAAGTATCTCCTACCTACTTATTCAATTTCCATGAGGCCATATTTGGAAATAGTGAATAAAGCCTTGCCCACAAAAATAAAATCATAAGCTCACTCGAAATGGTACGAACTAAAGAACCGATTTAGTTGTTGAGTTGTTGATCTAAGGTGTTTAACTCAAAGATCTAATTCTTCGTTAATTTTTTGTCAGACGAATAAAGAACGTCTGTAAATTTTTTTTAAGAAGGGGTTAAGGCGTGTAAGAGTAGTGTGAAAGACAAAAATGTATAGTGGTATGTTTATAGACATATGATCTTACAACATATTAGATTGGGGGCAGTGTCCAGACTCTAAATATATATGGTAAGTGAATAATGTCTAATTTTAAATAAAAAAGTTTCTTTTTTATATAGAGTTTGTTGGAAATTGGGTCGGGTTGTCGGCATCGACTGTTGTTTGGTGATTCGACTCGAAATAAATCCTGTTATGAATAATGGAAGGGCCAAATTTGCTTCTAGGATTCGACTTGAGCCTGACCACCCAAGAGGTGACGGTTGGGCTTGTGGAGCACCCCGTTTGAGAAAAAGTGTGGGCTTATTTTTCCATAACAGTCGCAATAAAAGTTGAACTAAATCGCAAGCTTGATTGATTCCTAACGAGTAAAAGTGCAGCTTATACATATAGTGTTAAATTAATGCATTAGATATCGAATACTATTATATTTAAGATTTTATATATGATGTTAATATAGTAATAATTTGAATATATTTAACTCTTTTTTATAAGTTTTTAAAAATCTAATAGGTTATCAAATTAATGTGGTTGTTATATAATTTACAAATAAATTTAAAAATTAAAAATTAAAAAAATATAAACTAAAAAAGTGTAATAAATCTTCATCCTCTCATATTCTTCTTCCTTTACAGAGGATTCTAAGTTTGACGAGTACCTAATCAATGTTATTGTCTACCTCCATAACATCTTCTTGAATCAATCAGAGTCTTATAACTCTAAAAAATTCAATTTCAAAGTTTAAGTTCTTAAAAAATGTGAAGGAGACGCGGCTAGAAGAGTCCGCTCACATTAACAACGATGGCGGCTAATGGCAGTGGCAATGATAATCATTTATTTATTACTTTTTAGTTTAGTTTTTTTAATAATTTTTCATTTATATTTTTTATTTTAATTAAAAATTTGGATTTTCTTTAGTCTATGTGACAATTAACCATATTAATTTAGTAACCTATTAGATTTTAATAAACCTACAAAAAATGGTAAGTCCATTTAAATCACTATTATAATAACATTTGATGCATAATTTTAAATATAATGAAATCCAATGTACTAATTTAAGACTATAAGGATATAAGGATATGAGACGTATTTTATTTGATTCCTAACTCAAAAATTAATCTAATTAGTGTTTTGTTAAAAAAGAAAGTAAAAGTGGGAGGAAATGCATGGGTGCACTCGGTTGATTTAAATGAACGGCTGAAATTAGAAGTAAACGTGGCTACACCAGAAGAACGGGGAAAAGCTTGACCGGCGGAAGGGATGGCCAGTGGTGGAAGTGCAACTTGGAAGGAAATCGGATTTATTGACACCTCCTTCAACTGTACAAGGAAGAAAATCGGCGACAACGATCGGATTCGCAATTAACAGCACGATGGTTATCCACTCCGGCACTGCATTTCTTCGCCTGACGCGCAGCCTTCAAGCCGCCGGTGCACCCTCCATCCTGAAGCGTGGCAACAGGCTTCACTTGGAATAGCTGCCGACGGCGTTAAGGATGGTAGATGGTGGAGACTGGGTAGTGGTGAGGCGGGGAGGGCCGCCGAGCAGCAGCAGCTACGAAGTTTAGTGTTCTAATCGTCACCACCTTCACTTCCATAAGGATTTCGGATAAGCTGGACGATGAGTACTTAGAGGAGGTAATTAAGGCTATTTGAAATTGGTAAATTTGGAAATTTCTTTTGTTCTTTTGAGAGCTAATTGAGCTTTTAATTTGGGGGATGGTGTGGTGGGGAGCAGCTTGAACTGAACGAGGCGATCATGGAAGCATAAGGAATCAAGTATGAAAAAGATGAAGATGAAAACATTGATTTCCAAGTCTTCGCCGGAGAAGGAGGAAGTGCAGCTGCCGCAACCTGCGTTGAGTGTGAACAGAATTCGCAACCGACCGAAACCGCAGGTTTGAGCTGATAACCTTGCAACATATCGTCATTCTCTATTCCATTCCAGCAGCTACGTTGTAATCACGAACGAGTTGATTTTCAAATTTTTTCATGCGGTGGATTTAGGCAATGGAGGGAAGGGAATTGGTCTGGTGGGTGCCAGATGATTACACCGTTGGGTTGCGACGGGGGAAACGGCAGCGACCAGTTTAGAGAGTTTGAGAAGTGGGAAGTTGCAAATTTACAGCCCCGTCGATTGTCTTTTATATTTTAATGAAGTAAGGTATGTATATATAAGCCATCAGGTGGGTGTCCGTCACACTTTCTACTTACCAGTTTGCATGCTTTCCGATTAAATGATTCAAATTTTGTAGATAAATGATTTATCGATAATTTTGATTTGTCCGAAGTAAAAATATTTGCCTCTAAAAGTTGTCTTAATTGGGGTAAGTAA
Source organism: Linum usitatissimum (assembly GCA_030674075.2). Taxonomy (NCBI): domain Eukaryota; kingdom Viridiplantae; phylum Streptophyta; class Magnoliopsida; order Malpighiales; family Linaceae; genus Linum; species Linum usitatissimum. Next base: position 1,408,614 of record JAUJYP020001410.1, on the reverse strand, counting down.
AACAAAAAAAAGAGTAAGTGAAGAGAGAGAAAGAAAGAAGGGAAAGAATTGACAAAATTCGACGACAATTAATATTGCCGTTATTTTATGCAAGGGAAAATGAAAATTTTTATGTGGTAAATTTGAGGCTTACGAATTTTTAAAGTCTAGTGATTTTAAAGCGCATTTTTTAATCAGAAAATATGGAATTAGTTTTTACCAAAAACCGGCCTATTTGACAGCGGAAAACGCAGTCTAAAGTTGGAAGTGTCTACTTCTGACCAGCAAGAATGGGAGAACTCCATGAAGCTCTTGCTACAAGAAAAGGGAGACTTGGCACTGGTAACAGTACAAAGTTGTTGGCTGATAGGTGAAGCAATTCATGTTACTATATAATACTTTCAATCAGCCAAATGTGTGGTTCATGTTCTCAGCGGAGTTAGTGACTGCCTTCTGGAAATGGAGGACGAAAAGGCGATTTGAAGGAAATTACACAATGAGAATAAGGAAATAACCACATTGTACAAAGCACTGTTAGAAGTAAGCCTTCAAGTTTCTCTTTCCAAATTGTCAAATGGAACTGCTTCGTCGTTCCATTGCCTTCATATAATGACACATGTATGACTAGGTACGAGGAACTGGAATCCTACCAAGAGGAATGCACCATGGTAAGAGTGTTCTGGCATGGAATTCTACAGTTCTGGCACCAGGAGACAGGTACAGGAACATACTTCGGCATGATCTTCGTCTCCCGAGTGACTACGTTAGGAAGCTTGTTGGTCATAAATCTGAGGTGTGCTGGCTCCGTTCGAACCAGGTCTATACTCCCACAGTTTCAGGGACTACAAATAAGTTAATACTGATTTGACTTCATCTTTTGGTAGATATATCGGCTAAAATGGTCACATGATGACAGAGAGCTTGCATCTGGTGGAAACGAAAATCAGGTAGCTTTTGATTCCAACTCGAAATGGTGTGAATGCTCATAGTTAACTGGATCACTAACTTGACTTTGTGGGTTTCTGTGTACTTTTGCCGCTCCTAATATGAAACATTCGCAACAGCTGATTCTCAAGCTCACAGAGCCCACGGCTGCAGTGAAGCCGATTGCATGATCACCTGACCACATTGATGTCCTTGCATCTGGAGGTGGAACTGCAGACAGATGCATTCGCTTCTGGAACTCCATCAGCGGCCACCAGTTGAACCATATGATGCAGGTAGCGGTAGTTCCCCACATTACTACTTTTCACCGTCATTATAGCAGTGATGAACATGGTTCTTCTTATATGTTAATGCAGCATATTTGCTATCACTACTCTACTACAATTTCCAACTTCCACACTGCACTGTTAAGCCAAGTACCAGTTCCCATTTTTAACAAAGAAATCTACAGTTTATAATCAAGCAGAGTTTGATCATTGTTTTCACAACCTATTCGATTCCCTTTGATTAAAGTATAAACCGTTTCTCTCCCAGATTACCTGATTTGCTTATTTTGTCTTGTCAGCTTAAGAAAAATGAAACTGAAGATGCCTCTGGAGGTGCTTCCAAAGGGAACCGATGACAAGGTATGCTCCCTTCTATTCCCTAATTAATTCAAACTAATCAATTTTGTCATCGATTCTATTCCCTTTTAACCAAATTTTTTACAACAACTTAATAACAAGTATGCTTCTCTCAACAAGCTCGCAAGTCTGCAACAAAACCATCTCATCATCTGCAACAAATTAAACGATTGTACTTGCTAAACTTCTAGCTAACGGTCGTGGAATCAGATCATATTATCATAACACATAATTAAGGAAGAAATGGTAGTGATTGAATCAGAATGAACGAATGAATTAATGATCAATTACAAGGAAAGAATAGCAGCTAGCTAGCTTAGTCCAAATAATGTGGGAACTGATCTTGCATCTTGATCATTAGACGAAGCAGAAATCTCGGGGCGTTTCGTCAACAAGTTTTGGTTATCTCGATCTCTGGGTTTTTTTTTCTGGGTTTTTACGGAGACGGAAAATCACCCAATCAGCTGCGGAAACACCCTTGTACTCCAACATGATCCAACGGCGGTTCTCCGGGTGTCCGGGGTTCCTGTAACTGAACATCCTTATCTCGAACTTGAGCCTACACGTGCTCAACACTTTCTTCGTCTTCTGGTTCTTCCGAATGTAATTGACTTCAATTTTCTTAGCGGCTGTCTCCCCGTGCCAAGTCGCTTTCCCTCGGGCGATTACCCGCTCGATCACCTTCGGGGACTTGCGCTTCAGTTTTATGTAGAAGTAGAGATCCGCCCCTTCGTCGTCGGCGTCCGAGAATCTGCTCCAGAGATCCCACGGCTCCACCGAATAGGCGTCGAACTCTTTGATCGGATCTTCTTCGTCGACCGCGTCTCCTCGTCTGATATTGCGGAGGAGGAATTGGCCGATGAGTTGTTTATCGGTTGGGCGGAACCTAATTCCCGAGTGCAGGTTCAAGGATGCAAAGAAGGCCTTCCTTCTCTCCATCAAAGCTATCTGCGAGCTATCATGATCCATTTCCACCACCGGAGAAGAAAGTGCCAGAGAAATCGGAGAAGAAATTGAAGACAGAAATGAGAGTTGAGAGCAACGAAGAAATTCTTCTGAGCGTTTATGAATCCTAACTCAGTGATGATGATATTTATAGGAAGGAATAGGTGACTTGAGAGTGAAGGAAGAAACTTGGGTTTAATTAATTACTTTGTGTTCCCTTTTCCTAGTCATATCGGGAACTGGAAGGTTTAATTAATTAATTAAATTTCCTATCCTATTTAATTAAGGAAATTCGCGGTTTCACCCGCTTGGATATTTCCTTTTATCAAAAGGAATTCACTAGATTGGTAAACATACAAATTAGAATTAATTTTTTTTGACAAATAAAAAGATTTTTATTCGTAAAGCAAGAATTTGAGATTTACATCTGACACAATTGGAAGGCGCTGCCTAGACGATAACAAGAAAGAAATATGTAACTGAACTAGTTAGAATACTTCATATCTTCAATCTTCACGACCGTGATCAATTTTAGACTCGATAAACTAGACCAATATCACTACTACCCGACTCTAAATAAAAACCGAAAGTAAAACTTTTATCAAAACCAAATCAACAGCTCAAACTAAGAAGAAACAGAGGGGTAGCCGGTTGCACAATCGCCCATGGTGGATTGACCGGTGATCCACCAAGCTGATGTTTTTAGAGGGCTAGACGAGTTGCTTTCGGTTGACTCGCCTGTACTTCATTTCTTGGCGGATCCGGCGGTTCCGGTGGGATAGCAGTGATGATACGGCTGAACTTTTGAACTTGGAGAGCGACGAGGTTATCGGTGGTCAGCTCCCCAGATTTCGCCAAGACTGCCGTCGTCGGATTCGCTACCCTCGACCCTTGAGTTGCAGTCTTTGGTCATCGGTGGTTAACTTTTGTTGTCTGGCGGATGCGAAACCCCTTCCCCTTCGATCCTCCTTCCAGCATTGTTCGATCTTTGCTTCGGAGTCAGTTAGTTTTGGATCGGCTTAGCTGCCGCCGACGTTGCCATAGCTTTGTGCTTTGGCATGCTTGAGGGAGGCGTAGGCCGAGGAGATGAAGGGAATACACCGTGAGAAGCCGTCAATAAGCGGCGAATCTCACAAAAGAGACGAGACAAAAGCCCTACACGAGGGCGATGAAGATCCGAATGTTTCATAACAAACTTGAATTAATAATTAATTAAAAGGTTAACGATTGTTACGAGTGACGTGGAAAAAATTTGAAGTTGTTTTAATTATATAAATTTGCAATATTTTGGAATTTCCAAATATCACCTAATTGATCTCAATTGTCAAATTCATGTATATATATATATACTCGAATTATTTTAAGATTATATATATATGTATATTTTTCAAAAACCAAGAAGAAAACATCTACGAACCTTTGGAGTGCTTCTTCGTTGGTGCCGCCCTTTTCGATCGGCTCATACCGACCAGTATCCAGATTCGTGCGAGTTACAGGGCCCTTTAGTAGATTCTGCCCCACTTTCACGAGATTCTGCATATTCTCCTGAGTAGACAAGTCCGATGATACCATGTCTCCTTGCAGCTTGTCATTCTATGATCCGATGAACCATCAACTCAACACAATTCTAACTCGGCCCGATAAAAGTCATAAAACAGACAAGCGTTGATTGTTCCTCACATCGATTCTCAGATAGCTATCTTCGGAATCCAAATCCTTGAACACCACGCAATTGTGGTAATCAACCATGTCCGAACCGGCATGGCCATAGCAACTGATCAACGGAGATGAGCCGTTGTTATACAGCCAGCTTATGACACCCCATTTGGAAGCAGTCTTAGCATCGTACTTCTCTTCAGTCTTGTTGGATCCTGTTCCTAGCGAGACCACAAGAAACTTCCCATACTCAGACCGGATTAATCGAACACCCACCTGGGTTCTTCATTATTTCCTTGGTCACTTCCCTTATGGCAACCAAAGTCTGCATTACCAAAAAAAGAACAAAATCCACAATAAGACTACTAGTCTCGTGTCGAGGAGTTCGTCTCGAGAATCGATGCTTACGGGGTTGTTGGCAGGAATGGCTCCATCAATGAGGTTGAATTCTCTGCCTTTGTTCTTGAAGTAATGTGGTGGGAAGAACGTTGGAGGGACAGCAGTTGATATGCATATGTCTGAGAGTTGAGCACCTAAAGTTGGCTGCTTTTCTACCTAGCTTGCATTGGCCAAATAAAAAATTGGGTGACTAATTTGGGTACTATTAGTCAAATGTTCTTTTGTAAAAAATTTAATGGGATGAATCGTTGCATCCCAATTTTGGAAATTTTACATAGAGTTTAAAAGCTATATTTCGGAAATACAAAAACACACTGGACGGTAATTTCAATTTCGGAAAGTTGACATAGAATTTCGATACTCTGGAACCGAGGCCCTGGGGGTGGTTTAGGTTCGCCCACTTTTGGTTCCGCTATTGTCAATAACTCGAATTGTTAGGAGAGAGTTGATTATATATGGATCTTATATCATTCTCTTACTCGCCTCCTCAAATGAAAATCGACTGCTGTCCCTCCAACGTTCTTGAATAGGAGGAGAGTAAAAAGTCTAATGTTAATTTTTTATTGAATAGTTTGCGATTGTGTCCAGTTTATTAAGCTGTCTTTCGTGGAGTAGCACAATATTTGTGTTATGTAGTTGGAGATTTGGAGATTTCAATTCGAATTCAGTCACATCCTACATATAAATAAATATTTTTATTATATTTATTTCATTTCTTTTTTTTAAAATAATTTTACCTGATCAATCTTTAACAAAAAAGTTTACTAAGCTTAGTTATAACAAGAAACCGATAAGATAAAACAATAATAAAATTAATTAATGGCTTGCTTGGACCAATATTGCAGATCCCGATATTTCTAGCAGGGTCGAATTCAATCCATCCCTCCTTTCTCCACTGTTAATGGGCTTCTTCGAAGAGCCCATACAGGTATGGGCTGTGAGTTCGCCAGACAATGTTGGACTTATGCACCCTTAGTATTATACGATATTAATACGTTTGGAGTTTCATACTTAATTTTGGCGTAATCATACATTTTTAAAGTTTGGAAATAGTTATAAAATATTTAAAATATATAATTTTAAAAGTGAATATAAACTAAAAAATATTAAAATATTTATTCGATTCCTTAAATATGTGTAATTACGTATTGTAAAAATCATGGTAAAATTACACGGCTTTACAATAATATGAAAACGGAAGTTTTAAACACATATAGTATGTATACGAGTATTAAACAAATTTTTTCTAACTAAGCTAATATCTGCCATCTTGATGTAGCCGAGGTGAGCGAGACTTTAAAGAGATGGAGCCGCTCTCATATGAGTTCGAGTTCAACCAAAAAAATGACCTATAAAGAATAGTTTGATTTAGAGATAGGAATGAGAAGTATTGATAGAATGTTATTGAGATCTATTTAATGAATCATCAATAATGTAACTACAGACTTCCAATTTATACAAAATAGATTTACAATCAGTCAAAAACTCGTCAAATTAAACATCCAATATATATCTTTCTTCGCCGATTTTTCTAACATTAAATGTACTTTCACCCTTCTCGTTCGTGTAGCATGTGTTAAATTAGCTAAACTCCATTCGTGAATGAATGAGTAAGACAATATAATTAATCATATTTGTTATATGTGGTTGCATGTTTTGTATATAAGTATGGTTCAACCACATTGAATAAGATTTTAATTAATATATATATGAGGATATTGTTGGAGTGTTGCTCTCATTACCCCCAAAATAATTTAGTTTTAAAGTGTCAGTGGGAATGGGATTATATTTAATTTATATATAATGAATGAGATAAAGTTTTTAATTAGAGGCTTCTATTTCTGACACTTGATATGGACTGACCCCATATTTAATATTTGTAATGATAAAGTTACGGGTGTTCACAAAGACCCTGTGATGTGGGTTGTTTTTAACTTCGATTTCCAAAATACACTAAATATGAAAATATTCAAAATTTCATTTCGCATTTCATTTTATAAAGATATCACAGTGAAAATTATACCGTTTTACTCCCGACTAACAACAAAATTCAAACTTAAAAAAGCATCCAAAGCTCATCATATATAAATGTAAGTTATACCGTTTACTCCTTAGCCATCTCACAATCATAGTTCAAACATTATAATGTCCCAAGCCAAGCATGATGGAAGAATTAAAGATACTTTATGAAAAGTAAACAATAAAACATAGAGTAATAATTTTGAAAAATTCAGCAACTTAGCTCATCATGAGTGGACCGTTGGGTTTTCTTGTGAAACAAGAAAGTAATTGATTGTCAATGATGGAAGTTAATCAATGTCCAATAGATCATATCGATTTAAACTCGATTAATCATTCAGTGGATATATATCGATATATTAGGTTTTGTCAAATAAGATGTTTAGGGATATATGTCATCTACCATTTTATAGGTCATAAATGCGAAATGATCGAGGAAAATAAGATCCACTGTAAATGTATAATTTGGAGTCTTTGGACATTCTGATTTTAATATATATGTTTGGCAACTTGAATATATAAACCATGATGATGGTACAATAACAGATAACACATCGATATTTCCAAATTTTGTGATTTTTTTTGTAATTAAAGCATATTGTCGGTAAAGTTATGCACAATGCGACTTAGTTGCTGTCGGTAAAGTTATGTATCAATATTTTCCGAGTATCGGAATTATGTGATTGAATTGTGTATATTTTCTTGGACTACTACATAGTAGATTATCTTGCAAGTTGTAATTACTTTTTACATACTAGTGTTCATAATGTTTCGGTTTTAAATTTTTTGCTCGTATCTCACATAATTTGTTCATAATTTTTTAATTTGATTTTAATGAATAAAAGATACGCATTATCGGTTATATTCAAAATAGTGAATATTCTAATTAAAACTGAAAATAACAAATTAAGAAATCACAACTGTATACCGTTTTCAAAATTCGTTTGGATAGCAATAGCCTCCAGCTCACTCCCGTGGCAATTAATATTATGGGAGATGCCTCTTGAAATTCGGGTTCTTTTGGTTAAATATTTTTATTAATTTTTATACCAAAGAGACTATTTATATTATTAAATTTATTAGTTAAATGTGTTCATTTTATTAATTAAAATTTTAGGAGGATTGCCACTTAAAACGGGTATAGTGTGGCGCAGAGCTAGCACATTCGTGCTATCAGTCGACTTAAATAAAGAAAACTTTGAATGAAGTCACACAACCCAAGCGCGAAAAAAAACTCGACGACCAAGGTAGGAAAATAGAAATTGTTCAAACATCTAACAGAAAATGAAACTAAGAAAAACATAAACGATCGCTGAAGCCCGAATCGGGGTCACCCAAAACATTAAACACTTGAAAAGGTCGAAATCTCGAGTGAGTAGCTGCCATCGATTTACTCCGAGTAGCAGGACCCCGAGAGGCATGTTGTTGCCAGGTGTTTTGGGTGTTCATGGATACCCTCGAACGCAACCGTCGTTTCTTCTTCGCCCAGTTGCAGCGCATCCTTTCTTCGTCCCTCTTCATCATCGTCTTGTCCTACCGACACTATTGCCATCTTCGATTTGTAGCAGGGTGACAGAAGCAAAAATTCCAACCCTCTTGTTATTTCAAGAAAAATCCTAACTGATTTTTGCTTCAAAAATCTTAATTTATATCGAATAGGAGTTTACCGAAAAATAAAAAAATAAATGACAAAAAAAAACGATAAACGATATTACTACATACCTCTCAATCAAAGAAACACTAAATTTTGAATTATCGAAAAAAAAGGGGAAGCCGAACCTAAGAAGAGAAAGCTCTCGACTCCAACTTTAGGTTGTTTTTTAACGTTTTTGTTAATTAATTCGTAGAATACCCTTAATTTAATGTATAAAATAGTGACAGCCATTATTAAATGTACCAAGTGGGAATTAATATATGCTTCTTTAATACTTGTATAAATGTGGACTGTGGTTCATATATTGAATGCTAGACATGAGGCAGTAATCCACTGAGTATATCTTAAATCCATACATGTTCTTCTACCTAATTATGTCATGTGTAACCTAGTTATAATTTGTAGTCTGATTGATAGTCGAGAGCAAGCGATATAACTTATCGAGGAAAAAGAAATGAGTTCAAACTATGGCGATCACGACACCAACGACAACAATGTGCAAATGATCAAAATGGAAGATTGATTTAATAAGACGAGGGTATAATTTAGGAATGGTTTAGTAATTTTTAATAAAAATTTTATCATTACACTAATAATTTTAACAATTAATTTGTTCAGTAATTTCTGAACACCTCCATTTCAAAAAAAATTTACTAATTTCTATTAAAAACAAACAATATAATTTTCTTTTGAAACTTTTGTTCTATTAATTTATCCTTATAAATTAACTTTATTTAAATATTTTACTTAAAAATTTAGACTATGTAATATTGATAAGAAACTTTCTAATTTAGAAATTTCTACAAAATTTTTAAATTGATAATAATATATTCATCCAATTACTAAAAAAGTGTCACCTCACACTCTATTTCACTTTAGCAATTGCTAAAATTTAAAGATAGAAATGCTCGATGTACTATAATTTCAACAAAAACCAATAACAAAACCTAAATGTCGTCTAACATAACGAAATTGAACCAAACATTTCGATTTCAAATAACTTACATAGAATTTCATCGCTGTCCACTTAAAACCCTTATACTAAATAAAAACCTACATACTAAATATTTCATCGCTATTGTAGCTGCTCCATTACGCGAGCTGAAATGACAGGAATAGTCAATAGTTTAGAGCTGACGGTGGTCACTTGGAATTCGACGGATTCAGGTCCAATCAGACTCCAAGGCCACTTTTACAATCCTCTTTCAGTCTCCTTCTCTTGATCATCGATATGCTAACCTTGTCCTGCAGTTTCAAGAACTCTGCAATCGTCAATGGGAGATTAATGTGTCCCATATTTATCGCGAAGCCAACTGTGTCGCACATTATTGGGCCAACCTGGATCACTCTTACCTATATGGTTTACATATTTTTGATTCATAATCGAGACTTGTCTCAATGATTTAATTATGATAGTATTGTTGTTTCTCTTCTACGGCTCGTACTGATGATTTCTAATAACATTTAAACGTGCTTTCGAGCGTATTTTACCAACAAAAATCTATAAGTGAGCATTTCGTAAAACAGAAAAGGTAAGTAAGTGACCATTCACGAACATAGAAAAACCATGTTGACGTCGTCGTCCTGTAAAAGAAAACAAAAGTCAAAATCGGAGCTGGTCTGATTCTGAGTGAGTGGCATACCACCGCTCTTTCCCCAACCCCCAAGACCGTCTTCTCCGGTTTGTCAGATTCTCCCTCGAGAATCGAATATTAAATTCTCTATTTTTGTTACAGAGTCCCTGACACTTACGCTACGCCATCGATCTCCGCCCCTTCTCTTCTCCTTCCCCTTCCATTATTAAACAACTTGCAAGCTCTATTACTCAGCAGGAAGGAGTTTCTTTGGGTTCTCCCCCCAAAAACCACTGTCCACTGTAGCTCCAAATCTGACTTTTTTCTTCCGGCAGCTCAGTGAACGGCAGCCTCTGTTTTTTCACTTCTGGGGAAGCTGAAAAGAAGGCTTCTTAGACTACTCTCTCGTTTCAATGGCGGAATATATCTATTTGCTCAGCAAGGTAGAGCTTCATTTTGGTTCCTTCTTATGCTCTTTTCTTCTGGGTTTGGGGGGAAAGCTACTGTCTTTGAGCTCAATGCAGCTGGATATTTGAAAAAATAAGTTTTGGGTTCTGGTGGATTTGCTTCATCTGATTTGGATTTGCTTTTAGATTTTCTCTGTAGATTTTTCCTCACTCAACCCTAGTTTAATTAATGTGGGGGGTTCAAGTTTAAGATTTAAGACCACCTGCAATTGCTGACTGCATTTCCACGCTTATTAAGCTGTGTTTAATCCTTATCTAATGGCCCACGGCCATGTTGTTTTCCTTAATGCCTGTGTGAATTGATGCTGTAAGCTTGGTGCTTTTCCTTTCATCTATCTTTGCTGAGCTTGGATTTGGCTGAAATTCTGTGTTTTTGTTCAGCTTCTGGTCTTTGTTTGTTAAGGAACGTTCTATAACCTAATAATCCTCTTCCAAGTTCCAACCACTTGAGTTACTCTATATGGTTTCAGAGTCTTTGATCGAGAGATTTCAACAATAGGTCTTGCACAAGATTTGGTGGAACCACTCAAACTAATCCCCCTTTGACTAGCTTTTGTTTGAGGGGCACATTGTTAAGGAATATTATATATATACCAATTATGAATGGTTTCTTGACACTCTTTGGTTCTATTGTTTCTCACAGGATGCAATAATCATCAAACCTCCTAAGAAATCCTCTATGTTATTGAGGATGGTGGTTCTAATGTTTGCCATGGCCTTTGGTGTGTACATCTGCACCATTTGCCTACACCAAATAACCACACGTAGCAAAGTCAAGATACAAGACATACAAGTGATCGAGAGGCCATCAGCTGGCGGTGGTGATGATGATCTGTTTCAAGTGCCTAAGCTGCATTACCCTAATCCGAAAAGTTTCAGCAGGTAAAACGAACAGGCTGAATATAGTATGTGTGCATTTTTAGCTTTGACATATGAGGTAGGTTTAATGTTTGGTTTTTTGGTCAGGGAGGAATGTGTCGATAATCCTGTACGATACTTTGCGATTGTGTCGACTCAAAGATCAGGTAGTGGATGGTTTGAGACCTTGTTGAACAGTCACGTTAATGTGAGTTCGAACGGGGAGATCTTCTCTGTTCTGGACAGGAGAAGAAACATCTCTGCCATTGTTCAGACTCTGGATAAGGTTTACAATCTGGACTGGTTCTCCAGCGCTTCGAAGAATGAATGCTCTGGTGCTGTTGGATTCAAGTGGATGCTTAATCAGGTAACAATCATATTTGAACCATTCAGAAGTTTCCTTTTTGGAGTGTAAATTCATCAGACTATGTTACTCTTTTGTTGAATGGTGCCAGTGCGTTACTTGCTAAAAAACACTGCATCTTTGTCATGAATCATTGCATCCCCATCACTCGAATTGCTGATTTATATGACTAATCCAGTTATCTGTGCATATATGGGATGTTTGAACCGTTCAAGAAGTTTCCTTTTCGAGTTCTATATCATTTTCTCGAGTGTAAATTCGTCAAACTATATTACTCTGCCTTGAATCGTGCCAATGTGCGTACTAAAAAAGACTGGATCTTTGTCATAAACCGTCGCATCCCAATTACTCGAGTTGTTGGGAGAGGTTCAAATTGACGTTTATATTATTCATCAGCTGTATTCTACTGAACTAAACCCTTCTTCATATTTAAATGGCGAAAGGAGAAACATAGATGCACATTTTACCTTACAATGTAACTTCTCTTTCAAAAAGGGATTGATGGAGCAGCACGAAGAAATAGCGGAATATCTGAATCGCAGGGGAGTGTCCTTAGTATTTATGTTCCGAAGAAACCTACTCCGGAGAATGGTGTCCCTCCTCGCAAACTCTTACGACAAGTCCGCAAAGTTACTCAACGGAACCCACAAGTCTCATGTTCATACTGCCGAAGAGGCAGAAATGCTATCCAAGTATAAGCCGACGGTTAACTCCACATTGCTCGTAGCCAATCTACGGAAAGCAGATGACATGGTCACCGCGGCCCTCAAACACTACAACACGACAAGGCACATTGTTGTCTACTACGAGGATCTCGTCAAAGACAGCAAAGTAAGCAGAAACTCGATATCAATGCTGCAGAAACTCTATATAAATCGTTGTTTGAACCTTGATCAATATCATTGCTGCAGAAACTGGAGGAAGTGCAGGAGTTTCTGAGGCTACCTGTGAGGAAACTGAGAAGCCGGCAGGTGAAGATCCACAAGGGACCATTGTCAGAGCTGATCGAGAACTGGGAAGATGTGAACAAGACGCTGAACGGAACAGAATTCGAGGATTTTCTCCGAGCCGACTATTGAAGAAAGGCACGGGTTAGGTTTTTGCTGACTTGCAGGAAGTGTGAATATCAACTACTCACCTAACTTGTTGCTTCTCTCTGTGTCTCTAATCTTCTATTTAGGGTTTCAAATTTTTTGATTGTAATGAGGTGAAAAAGATGGGTAAAAAAATCTGGTCTTTCTTTGACTTGGGTATGAATGATCTCAACTTTGTGTTGAGATTTAGTTCCCAGTGTAGTTGAAAGTTGACAGCTTTGGTCACTGCCTTTAAGGCTCTGGTTGATCAATGTAGTAGAGATCAGATTTGTAGATTAACATGTTAGTGTAACTGATTTAATCTAAGCAGTTACCAAGTCGTGGTAACAACGAGTTACACGTGTCTTTTTTTGAGGATTTATTGTAAGAATGATTGAGGATCATTTGACCAGTCAACTGGTGGTGAAATAGCTGGAATCTTGTGCTTTCCTGCAATGTGCAGAGCTGTGCCTTCTTCATTTGTCGGTGGTGCAGACCCCACAAATCAAGTTACATTGATCGCGGATCTTCGTAGAGGAAGATGGTCTCAATCCTTACTCTTCAACACTGACATCAGGGTAAGGAAAAGTCCACCGCTAAGCGGAAAATGGGCAACTGATGACACAAAATAAGCAATCTAAAGCAGTTTCACCAACTTCAAACCTAAGCTAAACAACTGAAAAAGAAAGAGCCTAGCAAACAGGGATATATAACCATCCTTATTTAAAAATGCTAAGGGAGGTTAGGATCTTAACTATCTAGTTGGAGCAATTAGTGTGACGGGCCGGTCGTTGGAGGCTGACCGGTTGGTGCTGAGGTGTGGTGGGTCCTTGAGTGACATAGAAGGCCTACTGGGCTTGTCAATAAGGCCAACTTTACGGGGGTGGTTCAAGTCCAGCGTAAGCCGAAAGGAACAACGATTCAGCTAACGTTTGGGCTTCAGAAGCTACCTGAGCCCACAAATAGTGCCATCAGAAAACATTAGGAAAGGGCTTTACCAACCCACACCTCAACTTCTCCTCTAGTTTATTTTTTTTAAACAAGTAATTCCCAATTGTATTAATGTTGTGTGGATAGGCAAATCGTTGAGCGCCATTAACAAGTTAAATTGGAATTATATTCCTCGGGGATGCATGGAAATGAGAATGTTGAGCTAGCTTATGTGCGATGCCGTTTCTTTCTCTCCTAACAAAATGACAGCTAAAACCCTTTCAAACTCGAAACAGTCCCCTACACATTTGAATAATCTTATCAAACTCTGTAAGGTCTTCTTCTGTTCCTTCCAATGTGTTATTGAATCTTCTCATCCTAAAATTTAGCTAGCTAGCTCATCATGATCCGAGAATAGTTGCTACTAATACATAAACACCTAGTCCATTCAAACCAATATGTAAGTTCAACAACCTACTTTTACACATCGATCTCTCGACATGCTATTGCATTCACCGAAATCAACCAAATTGACAGAAATACACATGTTGCTCAATCAGATTTGAACATTTTCATCCTAAAAGCTGGCTTAAGAAGACATGCTTATCCTCAAAACTTACATTAAAAAAAACACCAAACCACTTGCATATGTGGGAATATCCAGCTATTGTAACACTGAATAGTTAATCTGACAAAAGCTAATGACCTAATTAACCTTAATTAAGTATTAAATTGCATCAGTTGGGACCACATGCTTTGGGCAAATCAGTCTATAAATAGCTTACTAGAACCAAGGAGCAAAGAGCACACCAAGCTAAACACTGCTTAAACCATTTAACTCTTAACTCTTAATCACTTGCTAGTAATTAGCAGCATCTCATTCGTCCTTAATTGTAATTTCTCACCATGGCCAAACTAGCTTCTTCCACATTCCTTCTTCTTTTGATCCTCATTCTCTCCCAACACCCTCACTCCATTGGTGCTGCAAGGCACCTCAAAGTTTACCAAAATACCCTTACCAACACAGTTAGCAACACTAAAGAGTATCCTGCCATCAATGTAGATGTATCAAAGTCTCTCGACGTGCCTGCTCCTCCGTCTACCGACAAGCCACAACCACCGCCGTCTCCAGCTGAACGTGGGGTCGACGGTTTCAGACCCACCACCCCGGGCCATAGCCCGGGCATTGGACATGCCACGCATAACTAGGCGCAGATGGCGGGTGAACTTGAAAAAAAAAGCATGCAAGAAGTACGTAGTACATGCAACGTGGGACTTTTTACGGCTGTGATTGGTTGTGTTAGTCAAAATTAATTTGCGGCTGTTGTTATAATTAATTATTTCCTTTTAAGTGTTTTTATGTTTAATTAATTTATTGTTAGGAGTTATTGATAACAAAAAAAATTGTAAGTGATCTGGAATATGCTTGTAAATGGTTTAATTTGATTCAGAAAATTATTATCAATCTATATTAATTTTTTATTTGGTATAATTAACTAAATTAGCTTGATAAAATTTAATGATCAAGTGGTGATTCATAATGAATATAAAATTATTTTTTGGAAAATAATTAACTATGTTAATGATCGGTTATCTAGTTTTACAATGCGACCCTCCGAACGTTCAATCCTGGTTCCGCTATTGTCGAGTAACGATATTATGGTACATTTTCAACATGCATGGCTTCAATTTATCTCTATGTACTGATGAATTAAGGTGAAAGTATCAGAAAATTTATGTCTATGATTGAAATGTACGGACGGAGTACGAGGAATCTTACACTATGAAACAGTTGGGAAATCATGATAAATAATGAAACTATATTATATAATACCAAACATATGTACGTAAGAGTTAATGAGCTCCTCGCCTAGCGGAAGAGCCAATGCATAATTCATATCTCTTATTATTACCGGAGCCTCTCGACCGATTTTAAAGTGACGAAATTTTATGCAACACATTTGGAATTGAAGTTTTTGTTCGGTGTTTTTTCGAATCTCGGTTATGGTACTTTCCAAGTATATACACACCTCAAACACGAAGTGGATGATTGGAGTCAAAACTCATGTTGTGATCACGAAAATTATTATCATTTAAGTTATAAAATTTTTTACTATCATTTAATATCAGGGTTGCTAAAACCCAAACACAAATAAATTATTAATTTGTACAGAGTATTTGATGATTACGTTTTTATGTTCTAACTAATAATTAGCTGGAATAGCTCAGTTGGTTAGAGCGTGTGGCTGTTAACCACAAGGTCGGAGGTTCAAGCCCTCCTTCTAGCGTTTTTTTTATGTTTGACGTATTCGCAGAAGTTTTGTGGTTCAGCTATTTGGGAGGGTGAGAGAATAAATTCATACACCATTGCTCTTTTGAGGTAATCGGTTTGTGTGATATGAATAAATTTGGGATGGAAACTTGACAACATAATTTTTAGTTGGCCTTCCACATGATATGTAGCTTTTTTTTATCATACTAGACTTCTTTTAAAAAATAAAAAATAAAAACCACACAACATATCCACGAACAAGAGCATGACAAACAGAAAGACAAGAACATCAAACATTCCCACGACATCAAGAGGAAGCGAGCTTAACTAACTAACACTTGCTTCCGCAACGATCGAAGATGAGCAAAAAAAAACCATACTTCTACCGTCGTGATGAATAATACGATATTTTCCTGACTGAATTTTACCAAAAAAAGAATTGAATGGTTAATAGTACAATATCATACTGGAAATAATAAACTAACTTAAAACAAAATCGACGGTTAGGATTTGGTAGCAGACTGGTGGTGAGAAGATTCCTCATGTGCCACAGCAGCCACTAGCTACACAGGTGGTGTTCTGTCTTCAAGCCGCCACTATTAATTAATTAATTAACTAATTGTTGTTTAATTGATTAAAAACCCTTCAACGGTTTACAAACCAAGCTCGTGCATGCTACAGCCTAGCTAGCTATATTCTCTTAACTTTTCAAACATGCTATTAATTAATTAATTAATTTCAATTCACATTTGTAATTAATTAAATTTAATTAATTAGTGTTAAACTGTTAGCCTATATTTATAGTTCACATAACCTCACAAGTGCACACTATTACAACATCACTCACTCACTTGAAAGGTAGGTATCGATCGATGATGAGTAGTTCAGATGTTTGCTTTTGTAATTAATTATTGATCTCTACTTTTGATCTGTGAGAATCTCTTGTATAATTAAAGGATTAAAGTACAAAATACAAATTACGGTTGAAAAGTATAGTACTATAGGGTAGGTTGTTCAATTTTGTAACCATGTGTAGACCTCCAAGTTGCATGGTACAGCTGACAATAAACTACATTAACCATACTTGAATATTTGTGGTGGGCGCTTTGATAGTTTCGGGGATACGAATATCCCCTACGCGGCTGCTATCTAGGTGCCACATTGTTGAAGCCGACGACAACAACGTAGGAAGGTATCTCCATACCCTATGAGGGTATTAGAATTTCTGATATCCCGAGGCATGAATACCTTTCTACGTACGTGACTGTCACCGAGCCGAGAGGTTGCTCGCGAAGAAGGTTTTGTATTAGAATTTTTTATACTCCCGCCTAGAGGGTATGACTACCCCGATGTGGCTGTCATTTAGGCGCCAATGAAACGCAACATCGTTGAAGTCAGCAGTCGCGTAGGGAGGTATCCATATTCTCATGGGTGTCTGTACCCACGGAGATACGAATACCCTGTGCATGACTACCATCTAAGCGCCACATCGTTTATACTAGCAGCCACATAGGGAGGTATGTGTACCCCCAAGGATATTGATACTCTCAGCACGAATACCTCTCTATATGGTTGTCACTTAGGCGCCAATGATGTGTCATATTGTTGATGTCAACATACAACAGTCATATAAGAAATATTTGCATTGACGAGTACTAAAGTGTCTAATAATTAACAAATTAACTACAACCATTGCAAAAAGTGCAAACAATGACAGGGAATATTAGAGCGTTTGGTATTCCTGAGAGCAAGAATATCGTGATTATGTCATGTTGTTAATGTCAACCGTCATAAAAGTTAATATATAAAAATTATAAGACGTATATAAATCCTCTTTCAACAACTCTCTTTATTAGAATACAACGATGATTACACACTATAATCCACGATTAACAAATTAACTACAACCATGCTTTTGGCGGTGAGCAGCCGGCCAAGAACCTTGGAATAAACAAATGGTAGGATAATTGGCTGCTGTAGTGGACTGGACAGAGAGCTGAGAGCTTTCCCCATTACCAGGAGCCAGCCAATCAGACCAAGATTCTCTCCCAGGACCCATGAATATTCCATCGACACCACTCACTGTCTTTCTTTTTTCATTATCGGAACAAACAAAGTTTGCAGTTAATTAATTTGTTTCACTTAATTAATTAATATATAATTATATATAAACACTGACAAAGATTTATGGGTCGACCCCATATATAGAATTTTAGTATTTTGACTTTGACCCATTTTCTTAAAATTTTAGTATTTTGTTTTTAATATTCTGGTGGTTGGGGTTTAACGTTTATACAGCTAATGAGATTCTCTAAGTGTTTGATTAATAAGGTAAAGTAATAATGAAGATGACTTACTATATTTGTTGGCTCCTTTAATTCCTTAGGGAAAGCCAAACTAGCTATTCAAGTTGTGTAGATGGCATGTTCATGCATGCTAGCTATCTATCATCAACTTGGTTGCCTTAGTTTTTTCTACAAACTATAAGAATTTATTGTCGGAACAGGAACATTGAGAGATCGATGTAAGTATACTTTATTGATCGTCACTTTAATTAGAAATTTGTTATCTCTTTATGAGCGGTTGTATATATATAGAAGTAAAAAACGTGGGTGGAATTTGTCATCTTTAACCAAGTGCTTACTAGCGATCGGGGAAAGTGATTATGACAAATATTCAAAAG
Organism: Linum usitatissimum; assembly: GCA_030674075.2. Classification (NCBI taxonomy): domain Eukaryota; kingdom Viridiplantae; phylum Streptophyta; class Magnoliopsida; order Malpighiales; family Linaceae; genus Linum; species Linum usitatissimum. The sequence continues at coordinate 1,390,173 of JAUJYP020001410.1, read as the reverse complement.
CAAGAAACAATAAATTCGGGTATACATTTGTGGTTTTTTGGAGTCCGAATAAATGCATTTTTAAAATATTTAGTATGAATTAAAATATTAGCTTCACAAATGATTAAAATTACTAAAAAAAATCGCTGGTTCCATAATCCAATTTTTATTTGACAAAGAGTACAATTGATGAGGTTTTTATGAATAAATACAATAACATTCGCAGTGAATTTGTGACGTGTAGTATCGCACATTGAAAAAATTTAATAACATTTAATTCAATATACATGTTTTAGAAGTTAATATTTTAATTTATACTAAATATGTTCCTCTAAAAACTACTATGTTATATACTAGCAAAAGTCAGGTAATTGGTACAGATTTTTCATAATCGATAACACTTTTTTATCTCAAATCGAATTTTTCATAATAGTTAACATTTTTTATCTCAAATTCAATTCAGAATATCGTTAAATTCGGGTTTAGCCTCTGTTTTTAGAATTATGCCCGGTTGTCTTTGGAAATTGGTTTTCGTCACTGGTGTCGTCATAGGTTAGTCATTTACAATTTAATTATATTATTACGTGGTACTTCTAAATTTCTGTGTAGCCTAAACTTTTTTATTTTTTAATATTATACACAAAAAATAAAAGAGGTAAAGGAAGAACGTACGTCCCTTGGAAATCATGCGGCCGACAAGAATCATAATCGGACTTAATATTAATTACAATTAATAATAATAATAAGTATAATTAATACTATAATCCCAAGATTATAAGCTATAGGCTTGATTAATGTAATTGACACCTATAGGCTATAGGTTTGGATCCGAAAGGATGCCAGAAAATATTCACATCACAATTCGGCATATTCTCATAGCTACATACATATAAATTATTAATAGCGTAACGGTGAACAAAAATTTAACAATATTATGATACTGTTCGTTTTAGTTTAAAAATCTCAATAGATTTATTTATGAGATAATTAAATTTACCTAAAAAGGTGTTATATCAGGTAGTTGGCGAGCTCTTTTAAATTAGGTAGAGTTTCCTCCAAAATTGCTACGTGGTATTTTTAGAGTTTCCTCTAAAAAGATATTATACTAATGATCGAACCCTCCCTCAAATCAAGGACCATCATTCGATTTTCTGTATTTGGCTCTTGCGATACACTTTCCCGCAACGATTTTGGACTAACACCAACGAGATACACCACCTAACATCAACTCACCAGGAAGACTTTCAACACAAGAAACCGTCACATACAAAACCTTCTTCTCGAGCAACCTCTCGGCTCTCACACATCCAACTTCTACGATATCCATCTCCTTATCTGCCAACCAAGCTCTGATACTACTTATTATTAGGATCCCAACCACCAACAATTCAATACTAATATAAATGTTAGTTTGATCTAAAAGATTAAGAAATTTATTTCCACAACACCTCATACTAGCACATTATTAGATCTTTTAAGTTAGTGAAATGTACCACAATCGATATTTGGATTATAATTTCACTCCAAATTATACCTTTTAAAGTTAGTGAAATGTACCACAATTTACCAAGTAATACTTGGATTATTATTCCAGACAAAAATAATAATTTTATTTTTAAGAAACCTAAATAAAGTGATATGAAAGGGAGAGTCAAGAGTCAAAAAAAACCCCACTAATTACATTAAAATGTAAATTAAAAGCATAAGAATGTCAAACAATTGTTTATGGTAATAATAAACTAACGAAGTGTGATTATCAGTTGGCACGACCACTGGTTCAAAATGGAGTCAAATATCGGCTGGAGAAACAGAGATGGTTGGGGGTTAATATTCAGTGGTTCTGGTCCGTCAAGGTTTTGACATTTGTGTTTTCCCTTTTGAGATCTCAATCTTTCAAAGTGCGCATTTCCATGTATACAAATCCTGTTAATTAAGAAGAGATATATAGCAACAGATGGCACATTCAATCTCTTTGTGGGACCAACACTAATATCACCAAATCTCAATAGAACTATGTCGTTTTAAGGGAATTTGAAGATACCCGAGTTCAGAAATATTACGATATTTGGAAGTTGAATATGATCTACTTCTTCATTTTAATTTTGTTTTGTACGTATTACAAAATAATATATAAATTAGTAGGTGCATGATTATATATATGTATCAATAGATTTCTAATTTTTTTTCAAGATATTTGTAAAAAGTTAGCTATTTTGAAAACTTTTAAAACTAAATATAACACCATTACCATACAGTCTTAGAGAAAGTGTTTTTAACTTTATTTGGCTATTATTTGAAAGGGTTAACATGGTGAAACTTGATTTTTTAGCCATTTCCAATATGTATGTTAAATATTTGACAATTTGAAAATTTCAATTTTCATGCGAAAATTGTCAATTTTGGTGTGTTATAACCCATGGAAATTGACAATTTTCACATGAAAATTAAATTTTTTCAAATCAGCTAATATTTGACATACATGTTGGAAATGGTTAAAAAATTAAATTTTACTATGATAACCCGTGTAAATAATGATCAAATTATTATTAAAATTATATAAAAATAAGACATACTTTACTATTTATTAATGGGCTTTTTTCCCTTCTAATTCAACTCTGTTGAACCCAACTAGTTGGGTCTTAACTCAACTATATTAATGAAATTAAATATTAACTAAAGAAATTCATTTAGCAGCCACTCATGTAATTAATTAAGCTTACATGAAATATATTAGTACCAAGTTTGCGATGGACTCGTAATCATCGGCTGCTTTACCATCTTCACATCTTTAAGTTGATGTAGCCAACTTCAATGCTCATTAAACCCTCCTCCTCCATTGTCCTCGGTGCAAGGTTTTAGTGAATACTCCGAACTTGAGTATGACCTACTTCTTCATCTTTAAAGGTTTCCTTTGAATTATATAATAGCGACAAACAAATTTATGTAGATTAGTAGGTGCATAATTATATATATCAAAATATAGTTTCAGATTTTCTACATCATTTACGGGTGAACAAACACACACTATAAATCAACTGACGAATAAATGACATCACACGCTTCTAAACCTAGTACTATATTATAAGTGTTTATATATAAAATACATATTATATACGAAATGTAAACTCAAAACCTCTTAAATTGTCATCACGTAACACTACCATTTCCGTCATTCTCAACCGACCTAACATTTGTGTAAAGTAATGATTGTAATAATTAGTATAGTAGTCAATTTTACTAAATGAGATGGGCCAGCCGTCGGGCCGACATTCTGAAAAGGAAGGGTGGAGGAGAATCACAATGATGTGACAAAATAATTAAATAGTTACAATCAACCAAAACAAAATTAAAAAGCCAAACCTTATTCTTGACTTTCCAAACGACCCATAGACCGCACGAAGCCAACTAATTAATGTTTGATTCATTTTATTTATATATTGAGTGAGTTACTAAAGCAAAGTTATAAATTAATTTGTTTAACCATTCAAATTATTGAAATTTAATAAGATTTAAAGAGAGTCTATCAAATCACAATCTGACTTCAAGATTTAGAACTCTTATTTCGAAATAAAATATAATGTTTTCGTATATTAAATATTTGTATATGCAACATAGAGCATTTTTGTTTTTGGATCCGCAACATGCATAGTATTGAGAGGTCATATGTACATCAAAATCATCATCTTCACTGGCACAAGGCTTAATTAACCTATTTATATCCTTCTTACAGTCGAGCTTTCGTTTAAGGGGACATGCTAAGGGATGTTTATAGTTTATACAAGCTCAATTCCGTACTTTTCTATAACAAGATGGAACCCCTTCGAAAAAGAATCTATATATCAAAATATGAAATCTTGTTGTGACTTGTTGTAAGAATTATGCATTGACTATAATTCGATTATTATACAGTAACCTTTTAGTTTCGAGTATATATGTCAACGACTCACTGGGGATGCCCCATCATTTGGATGAGGTAGTAACTAATTAGTTGAAATACCGTGTATTTTAAATATTACAGTTCCAAACTACTACTACTAAAAAAAATGCAAAAAACGAGTTATTTTAACCAAAAAATGCATCGAATTATATCGAAAGTTGAAAGGCAAAACTTGGGTACATGTGTGGTCAGCCTGAGATCGATTGATTAGTGAATAGTTTTCTAAACTAGCTAGCCAATCTTTTGTAAAGATGGACGAAGCTAACTTTTGTGTGCTAAACCATCAACATTTTATTAATAAGTAAGTGGACACTGCACAAAGAGAATCCCTATCATTTTGGAGTATTCTGTAGCTGTGGGGGAACCTGCGTTTTATTTTATTATCTTTATATTTATTTTGGAGGTTTATTATCGTTCTCATACACAAATTAATTAGTTTTTAGGAACAGTTAGTGGAGATGTTAGAGAGAAGTGTTAGAATGTAAAATTATTGAAGTTAAAATTGTTTGGATATATATATTCATAAGGATAAATAATACGTAAATTTTGTTATTTTCTCTTTATTTTTTTATAAAAAAATAAATTGTTAGGTTTAGAGTCTAGAATATTGGTTTTTCTGTTTTGAATTTTAAATTTTGGATTTCGATTTTAGATTTCTAAATTTAGGGTCTAGAATATTGGAATTTTAGTTTTAGATCTTAAATTTTGAATTTCGATTTTAAATTTTAGATTTTTTCTTGAAATGATAAAACTGCCCCTGTCATGAATTTATTTGTTCGCGAATTCACACTCTTTGCACACAAAATATAAGAAAAACTTAAGCCATCCTCATATTCATAGTTGATAGAACGATATTATCCACTTCGACATACCATTATATTCATACTCTATTTTCACCATAATATTTCAACTTCTTTCTTCTAAATTTAAAATTCACGCTCAAAATCTCTCATTCGGAGACTAGTTAAATGGAGAGAAACCAATAATAAATTTGGCTAATATAAGCTAAATCATTACACGAGGGTCCACAAACTAGTGGGTATATTCAACTAGAGATCAATGGAGGGGTTTTCATTTCCCTAATTCCCTCCCTTTTTTTTATCATAATGCGCCTATAAATACCACCTTCCATATTCAAACACTTCCCACATCACTCCCAGCAATCAAATCTCCATTTGCAAACAATCAAACACTTCTTCTTCTTCTTCTTCTTCTTCTTCTCCATTTTCACAATCCGCAAGCCATGAGGACTACTACCTTTTACCAATGTGCCATTCTTTTCTCACTACTAATTTCCTTCCACAAAATCTTCCTCCCCACCCAAGCCAGACCACTCAGAAACCCCCCTCCCGCCGCCCTTCTCTCCGACAACAACACTCCATCTTCCGACGATGCAGGATCCAAGGAAGACTTCCGCCCCACTGCCCCTGGTGTAAGCCCTGGCGTCGGACATCCCGAAGAAGGTTTTCGTCCTACTGCTCCAGGGTTTAGCCCCGGGGTGGGTCATCCCATGTCGGACAATGGAGCCGTCAATATTACTGATAGTGATGATTTCAGGCCGACGGAGCCCGGGTACAGCCCTGGGGTGGGCCACTCCGTGCCAACTAGCGCGGATGTTGAGTCGACGACGAATGCCAGTAGCGATGATTTTAGGCCGACGGCTCCCGGCTTCAGCCCCGGGGTTGGCCATTCCGTGCCGAATGATGTAGCTAATGGTTCAGAGCAAGAGAAGAGCAGCGGTCACTATTGGGTTTCAGGACAGGCTGAGGGTTTCAGGCCAACTCAGCCTGGACATAGCCCCGGAGCGGGGCATCCTTCATCGGCGATAGAGGTGGCGGCGGCAATCCATGTTAATGAGGATGGTGACAAGAACGATTTCAGACCAACTCAGCCAGGACATAGTCCTGGAGCTGGGCACCACCCTGTAGCGCCGACAGATGTGGCGATTGTCCACGTTAATGAAGATAATGACACTCCGTCACAGAAGAATGATTTTAGGCCAACTCAGCCTGGACACAGCCCTGGGGCGGGACATAAGAACTAGGAAATTGCTAGTTAAATCAAGTAGAAAGTATTGATAGATTAATTAAATGCATTCAAATCTAAGAAAACCCTAAGAATTTTTTTATATTTTATAATTAATGTATAGTAGTGGTAATGTAATTTATTTCCTTTGCATTGCTAGGAAACAAAAGCTGTACTTTTGGGTGCTCATTAATTTAAGTTTGTTATCATAAGGTCACTAAAAGATATTAGCTTTGCAAGTTGATACTCTCCATGCGTGCACTATTTTTTTGGGTCCCTAATATTATTCAAATTCAAATTCTTTCATTATCATTTGGAAGTTAGTTAATAACAAATTGTATGACCAAAATGATAATGAAAAAGAAGCAAATCTTCACCTTTTTGCACATGATTTTCTATTCTACCAGACTAGTTGCCTTTAGGGTTTGTATTTGGCCAAAATATTGGCTAGATTCTCAACTTGCAATTACATTTGAGAAAAATGTGAGGATTGATGTCGTAAAAATTAATTTAATCCTCTTTTAACATTTCAAGTATTGTAACACAATAGTTTTTCTTTATATGATATCAGATCATTTAATGATTAAAAGTTTTTCTAGATTGTGACGCATCGAAATATCTAATAGGGACGATCGATTTTATGTATGACGCACCGAAAAATCTAGAATTGTAAACTCATGAAATTTGAAGATATAGATCTAGGTTTTCACTACCTTGAATTAGACGGTTCCATTCATATAATATTAAAACATGAACAAATCGTTTGGATATGCGATTTGAAATAGAAGAGATTTGAAATAGTTAGAGATTTAAATGAAGCTGACTATTTTCGAAATAGACCGTTTGGATGGGTGATTTTGAATGTAATTATTTTCGAGAGAGACAAATAAAACAATAATAAAAAATACAAAAATATGAAAATGCCTCTAATTTATTTATGATCAAATCAATTACTAAAAAAAATAATGCGTAATTTTGGTTAAAATTCTCAAATCTCCCCTTTCTCATCCGAAATCTCTACCTCAAATTACCCACGAAATTCTCTCAGGACCAACAAGGTGATTTAAAATTTCTCCAAATCTCCTCTTTTTATGTCCCAAACAGATGATTTGAGGTGAAATCTTTTCGAAAGGTCAAATTACCCGTCAAAATCACCTACCCAAACAACTCATAATAATTCTTAAAGTGTAATATTATATTGATCAGATCAATATAATAAAAAATGTTCACGACATATATAGTTCAAAGATAAGGTCCAATGGGCTCCCTTACGACCCAAGCAAAAAAGGACTGGTTTCTAAAGTGAACCAAGCCCTACAAAATAAAACTAAAAGTTAATATAATTATTGTACCTAAAAAGCAATTTTGAAAACTCAAATTGACATGGTACATGAATATTTTGAAGTGCTATTAGTGGTTTAATAAGCGGTTTGATTAAGAGAATTGAGATAATTGTTTAGTTGTTGATTTCAGACGTTTTAGAATAATCCCCCGGTGATTCCTCACAAGAAAAATTTATTAATGATTGTAAAAAAGGAAATTAAAGTGTATAAAAAGAGAATATGAGAGATAGAGATATATCAAAGTGCCTTTAAACATATGAATTTAAGGTAAATTAATTGAGTAAAGCGTCTAGACTCTAGGCTTTAGTCAAATATGGTACATGTACAGTGACCCACACATTTAAAACTACTATTTTAATAGCGGGTTTTTGTCATTTTAATCGCGATTTTATTTGATGTTAAATCTTTTAACAGCGGTTTCAAAATCGACGTTAAAATGTCCAATGCTAAATATTATAACAGCGGTAAGACCTTCCGTCTTTAAGTAACTAAAGTTTAATAGCGGATTTAGTACAATCGTTGTTAAATTTAACAGCGGTTTTAGCAAGACCGATGTTAAATGATGTTCAATTTAACAATAGTGTTGTTGTGGCTGTTGTTAAAATAATTTCAGTAAAATAATGTAATTCTCTTTTATTATTTTAGCCTCCAACGCTTCAATTGTAAATCAAATCCGTGGCGTTTAGAATAGAAAAGAAGTTTGGAAAGTTGCCTTATCACTAGGGTAATGACTCGTGTATTGTTCAACTGTCAAATCTAAATGTCTATAATTTGAATTTTTCTGGATTATATAACAACGGATACCCACAATTCCGTTGTTAAAAGTGAACCTTTAACAGCAATTACAAAATATCCAATGTCAAAATATTGACATTTTAACGGCGGTCAAAGCAAGCCGTTGTTAACGTACACTTTTAAAAACGTATTTTCAAAACCGTTATTAAATGGTTACTTTTAACCGAGGTTTATGTTTATATAATGCTAAATTGACATTTTTAACTTTAATTTTTTCCATCTGTTGTTAAATATGAACATTTAACAACGGAATATTTAGCTGATGTTAACATTTTGAGATACCAATTTTAACATCGGTTGTGATAATCGCCGTTAAATATCCGCCGTTGTAATGAGAAGATCCCCATTATTATTATATAGTCCATTGGGAATCATGTAGCGGGCTGGTTGACGACCCAACTTGCGATAGATCCCGACCGTTGATGCTGGAGAACGGAAAATACCTTTAAAATTATATTTGAAATAAGAGAGGGAAACAATCATAATTAATTTCTTAAAATAGGAAAGAACCACCGTCCCATGAACAATTGGTAGCACATAGCATGAAGAGCTCCATGGCTAGAAGAATCCTGGAACTTTCACTTACCAGCTAGAAACAGTCTATTGTTGTCCACTTCTTGATATCTAGCTAGCTAGCTTTTGAAATATTTACTTCTTCTTTCCCATAATTTTATGTATGACATATGCATAAGCATATGCTCTCCGATCTCTCTTTGTTAATTAAGCAATGTTGGACTTTACTTGCTTCCAACCTACTACTAAACCCTAGCGGACATCGACACATAGTGAAATCGCTACGCGAACGAACATGTCCAAAATTCTATATACAATGTTGTCAGAGCTCACCAAACTGCGCAATCAACAATGATCCATCATGTCGAGAGGAGAACATTTATAATTGACCTCTCTTCTCTAACGATGAACTCTGGCTCATTATGACACACGAAACTTCATACGCAACAATAACAGACGGTATCGAGCCACTAAAAAGTACTATATGGGTATTTTGCATCTATACACAAAAATGTGTCCACGTACAATGAGCTAGCATACATACATAACCATTAAACACCCCTCTCTTTTTTTACAAGCAATCATCAACTCTTGTATTTCCGAAGGATAATAGCATAGTAGCATACAAGACACCCCATCGGAGGTGTAGACCTTACGGACAAGGCTACATGAATTGCGGGTTCTCAACTCTTTTTCTCCAACCTAACGGGCAGTCAAAATCAAAATGACGAAAAATTTAAGAAACTAACTATCAAAAAAATTGACAAAAAAATCAATCCAAATCATAAAAACTAAACTTGGCGAACATGAAAGAAAATCATTCTTATTAGGCTACCGCCGAGAAAAACTAAGACCTAAACTGGCACTTGGGCATCAGTGTGGCTGACCAATCGCTCAATACTGACTGACTGTTGATGTTGAGAAGACAAAGACGGCCGGACTTTGACTCTGATTTACGATGATTTGATGATTAAACACCCCTCTTAAAACAACAATTAACTAAAACTAATACATTAATTAATGACAAAAACAAAAGTAGAGAGAAAAGTACCCTCTTCCAAGAAGCAACCAACCATCCTCCCATGTGAAATTTCATCTCAAACATAACTAACAACATAAGCAAATATAGTACAGACAGGACCAGATTGGCAATGCAGCCGCAATTTTTCAGCCAGGCAAAATCTCGTGGGATTCACCCCTGGAATCCCATTGTCTAATTTGTGGTTGTTGTACTATATAAAATTATTCAATATTCTTACCTAGATTCAGAAATTCCATGATCATTATAATTATATAACCAGCCAAAATTTCAAAATAAAATAAAATTATTGCCCGTGTGTGTTGGGACAAAATAGTTATATATGTATAGTAAATTCAAGCCAAACAGCCCCCATGTGCATTCTGCAAACCAAAGAAATTGTTTGGCGGGTGAGGTTGTAGTGGCGTGGTTGTAATGTTTAATTCAATAATTTGGATCGTAGGTTATTTTATATTATTCTTTTACGTCGCCCATCAAACGAAAGCTGATTAAAAGATTTGGAGTTAGAACAGTGCCATCATATTATTAGTGATTATGAAGATCGAATCCGCGATCATTTGATCAAACTAAGCTTTGATATCATATCATTATGAATCGTTACATCTCAATTATTCAAATTGATGGGAGAAGGTTAATTATAGATTCTATATTAGGATTAGTACACCACTAAACCATACAGCTTGATGATGAATGAATCGCCATTTTTGTTGAAACAAGTAGAAGTAAAGCTTCCCACCATTGTTGCCCTGTACTTGAAAAATGCAGGTACGTTTTGTCTTTGTTCTTTTGTTCTTATTGATTAGTGGTAGGTCGGGTCATGGAATGATTATTCATTATTTTGTACAAAGAAAATTGACAATGGAAATTGAGTTATAAAGTAGCTCACCGTGTCGATCGATGACATGCAGTATACCTGTACTGCTATAATCCCAGTGTTGTAACTTGTTAGCGTATGAAATATCGAATTAATGAGTGTAATGGTATGAAATTTATTTTAAATTGTTTGATTTTTGTAGGTTGAACCAGTATATAGTCGAAATGTATTTTAAACTGTTCAAATCGGAGGAACGTGTCTCATAAGGGATAAATTCTGCATCACAGGGCGTTGAGCGATTTTCATGCTCAACACTGTCGCAACTCCTTCCTAGTAAAGGTACTAAATTGACAGCTCTAGATGTATGAGTTTTCGACTATAAAATTTTTAATTTTGGTTCCCTAGTTGTTTCTCACCACATGCATGCAAAAAATAAGCCGATTTGAAAAATTTCAACACTAACATAACACCAAGTAAAATTGATTTTTAACTTCATTTAACCATTATTTACTGAGGTTACCATAATAAAACTCGACTTTTTAGTCATTTCCAACATGCATGTAACATATTAGCCAATTTAAAATTTTCCAATTTTTCTTGTGAAAATGACCAATTTTTCATAGTATAACACACAAAAATTGACCAATTTTGACATGAAAATTAAAAAAAATTCAAATTCGCTAATATTTGATATGCATGTTTGGAATTATTAAAAATTGAAGTTTCACCTTGTTAAACCCTTCAAATAATAGCCAAACGAAGTTAAAAATATATTTTTAAGGGTTTTAATTATTGTTGTTAATGGGGATGTATGTAAGGTTGTCATTATGAATCGGTTATCAAGGTAACAATTTTAACCGATATCATTTGATTAATTTGATTTGATTAGTATGACTGATTGGTTCAAATGGTCAATTTTACTAGTTAATTTAATTGTACAGGTTTAAAACGGTCAATACACCATCTAATGATGTCACCAAACTCGATCATATATCCGCGAAAACCTCCTTAAATCTACAAACAACAAATTGTGCATCTGCCTCGAAATGCATCTCCCTATAACCAGCATACGCACACCAACGCATGGCCGCCAATCCGTACGAATTGTAGTTCTTTATAATCGTAATTGTAGTTGTATATTTTGAATTAAAACTTCCCTAAACGTAGTGTCAAACAGAAATACAGAATGATCTCTCTTTTAATTAATTAGGTCCATTATTTTAATGCAAAGGGGTGACCTTTCAGCTGCAGTTGAGGCAAATCCACGTTCATTAATTTAATTAATAATGTTATAAAATTAACTAGGAAACCGACAAGATAAGTGCAAGTACTTCTTAACCGTTAAATGCAATAACCTTCACTAATTTAATTAAACACTTCAAAGTTAGAAACTAATTAAAGGGGGCTTAAAGCTATAGTTGTCAACCCACTATGTGTATTTCTTAATTACTATTTCAAAAAAATAATTGTATTGATTAGGTTAAGTGGGTAGTACAACTTCTTTTGCCAATGGTACAAAACACTCTACGATGATTGATTTTCCTAGGCCACCAGTCTCAACAAGCCCCAAAGTACCAAGTAGGTGAGTACCGGTTTAAGGTTGTATCGTTTGATCCAGTCTTGTGTAAATTCCTTATTAATTAAATGATGTTAAGTAGTACTGAGTTCAAGAATGACGTAGGATTACAAAGGAGAAACATATGAATAAAGAGTACATATCGGATAAATTTTTCCTAATATGACAATATGTCCCAAACATAGTGGGTAGAGTATATAGTATTTATATTTTGGCATTGGGCTGTGTTGCTTCATCTTAACTGTTGCGGCTATGATCAGAATGATCCTAACTATCGGTCTGAAGCAGCCGATCAAACAATAATAATCAAAACTTTAATTTGGTATGGGCTCTTGTCCTATAGAATTTATCAGATAGTTGTAATTAAATGCATTAATTATAAGGTCGGGAATTCGATCCTTACCTATTAAAATTAAGTATATTTTATGCAGTATTCATAATAAAAGGATCAATTAATAAACACCCTAATTACATCCAAAACCATCCGAACTCATTACAAAAATTAATTAATAGTGAATGTTTTTCTTATCAAGAATTAATAGTGAATGTTATTGGTGCCCATATGCCTCCTTTACAATCAATCAAAAAACAGAGGGGAAATTAAAATGTATTAGAAAAACATACGTCGACATTGTTGAGTGTACTTCTGTCGTCATTGGAGAACTGTTAAGAAACAGAACCTATGAGTGTTCCAGCTTACACCTCAAACTTAATAATTAATTATAACTACTTGCAACGAATCTTCCTTCAAGCTGGGAACTTTAGACGCAAAGAATGGGAGATGCATAGAATGCATAGCTTAATTGGAGACACATGCATGTTTGTACAGTTGTATTGTACAACTCACCACTCCTAATGATCATTCAGAATAGGCGATATAGTTGTGGATCTCTTCGTCCATTATGGACATTTACTTAATTTTGGGTATCACGATGTTTCGTCGCTGCTTTGTAATGTCTCGGGCTGTATTTGTGTTGATATGTCTGGGATCATGTATGCTCGTTCAATTATTTTAAATAATTAGGGTCACCCATCATTTCTAAAAAAAATGATCATCATCCAGTGTTAGCTGGTCAACAAGGAAAATTGGTGAACAATTCACCTAAATAATAAAAAAGTTGTGGTAAGTATTACTATGGGTCATAATGCTACGTGCTTAAATCGAAATTCAGTATATTAGAGACGTGTTTAAAGCATTTCCGAAGAGATCTATCAAAACTATCGGAACAAATGTTGGTTACTGTATGATTTCACCATACAAATTCGGTTGAATCACATGTTCAATCTATAAAAGGCAAATACCAAGAGAGTTTTTTCTCTTTATAACCCATTGCATCCTGATAATTGGAATTGTTGAGAAAGAGTTTAAATTAACTTTTATATTATTTATCATCACGCCTCTTTCATATCAAAAAACTTAATGATTGTATAACTTAAATTATGTACATGGAATCATAATTACTACTTACTAGTGTTCGTAACGAAAACCTCTCGGTTTTCAAAAGCTCCGAGTCTCGAATTAGCATTTTACTTTCTGCGGGCAGCTAATCTTTGCCATTAACTGCAAGTCTGCAAAGAGGGAATCCCCTTTTGGTATATCTAGCTAATGATGAGAATTAAAAGATTAATTAATTAGCATAAAATTAATCACTTTTCCGTATGTCAGAGAAGGGACATTTTCATGTTTTCATATTCAAATTAAACCTTATTATTATAAGAAATAATGACAGTTGGTAATTAATTAAACAGTAGCTGGAACCGACTAATTAAGCTAGTGATGAACAGTGTAATCATGTTCTCATCTCTAAAGTGCACTCGTATTAGTGGGGAGGTGCATGAGTACTCTTGTCAATTTTGAAGTCCCAGCACTTTGGACCATATTGGAATATAACGGTTTTTGATATAGAATATATCAGAGTTTTATATGATTGAAAGGTTTCCGTTTCGAATCTTGATATCTCCAATCCGTGCACATAACTTATCGAAGTTGTGCAAATCTCAGCTCTTATGATAGCTTCCGTTTGACAGGCCGCAACGTGTTAGTAAATAATATAAATATCAATCAAAATCCTCTCCCAACAACTCAAATGATTAAGATACATTGATTCTTTAACAATATTGATGGACCTTAGCTACCTCCGCCCTTCGAACCTTTGCGGATCTTACCACCATGTTATGTACTTGTGTACATGTGCTACGTAATCTAAAAACAAAGAGTATATGTTTGTACATGCATGTTAAAAAATGTACCATTTACAAAAGACGAGCATATATTTTTAGAAACAAGCATAAAAGAGACTTCATCACCAAACTTTCACCGCTAAACTTTCGCTAATTGTGGAGATAAGACGGTCGCTAACTTGCTAGTCACAAGATCATTGGCGACCCTTTGGTCTATTAGTGACTGCTTTTACGAGTTCTAGAAATCAATAACTAATAAACTAAAAAAGAAAAGGGCAAGAGTTAACATCTTCCAAATGCATGGGCCAAAGGAAGGGAGGGGGGGGGGGGGCAAGGGGAATATTGGACAGAAGCAAGTAGCACAACCGTGGATGGCTATAAACTATTGTAGATAGCTCTTTCTACCACTTCAAACCTTTTTGGTTTGGCTTTCTTTGATCCAAACATCTTCAACCAACCGAGTTTAAAAATGTCAAATTCGATGAGACCTTATGGGGCTTCATGTGCATTGTGGTCATCCATTTATTGGGTTTGTAACAATGCGGTCATCGACTTTTAGAACATACCTTACATACTACTCAACCTGTTTCAATTGTAACAATGTGGCCATTTCTTCAAATATCCATTCACGAAACTCGGTTACATTGACAAATCATAATTTCCGTCCAACACCATATCCATGCCATGTGACAAAAAAACAATTATACCATGTGTGATTCGACTGTACTCACCCAAATGAAACTCCGTTTACTAACAACCAGGGATTAAGTCATTCAATGCATTCCAAGAATCACCCACTTCTAGAACTAGCTACGAGGTGGTCCAACTTGAAAATCCACCATTGATACCCGTAAATAGCCATGGCTCCGCTCAATGTGTTTCTACTTACCACATATAGCCCCTTAAAAAAACAACTTCGACGAAGTTTGCCTATATGGTGAAGCTATGGGATCGAGTCGACCCCGTAATGAGTATGCCCTAGTAAAATATCGAATCAATGGTTGTCAACACTTAGTGATCACCAGATTTTACAAATCGCTAACCAAAAATGTAAATACCAAGTAAAAATGTTTATGTTACAAACTGATGACCCACAAATTTATGATATGCAAACTACTCATATTTGATATTTCTTACCACTAGAGGTTGGTTATAACCACACTACACAAAACCAATTTCAAAATTTATTTATTTTTTCAAAATTGAGATTAATTGTACTTCAATGAAATTGGAAGAATCTCTTCCCAAGTAGCCTGGACCCTTCACATGCCCCCTGTCTCTTTCAAACCAAAAAACTTATAATAATTAAAAACAAAACAAAAACAAATGTACATGTACCAAATCCTTGTACCATGTTGAACCATTTATTTATTTATTTTTCCAAAAGTCGAATATCTTATTTCTTTTTAATTTTATATTTTTCTTTTGGCCACTACCCCCCCCCAATAGTACTATAAATACCACAGCCTTGGGAGATGAAGGTTTCAAGCCGCCAACTCCAAGAAATCTCTCAACTTTCCACAATTTCCTTCAAAATCTCATCATATAATTAAATACCCAATATTCAAATCAAGCATGGCAATCAACAGACGAATAGCAGCTTGTATCTTTGTAGTCTTTCTCATTTTGTCCCATAATCATGATCTTTCGTGCGTACAAGGCAGACATTTGAGGCGGCCGGGGAGAAGTATCAACCACCACCGGACATCGGTGAAGACTCTGGTCGTTATTGGTGGGAAGAGGGTGACGAAGATGGATTACAATGTGGACGATTTCCGACCGACGGCTCCCGGGCATAGCCCTGGGGTTGGCCACTCCATCAACAATTGATTACTTTTGATAACATTATTTGCACCAATTTTCAATTTTTTTTCTTCTTCTTATTCTGGGGTTCCTCCACTTGTTCTTCTTCTATTAGGGTTTGATTTATGTTGGGATGTATTTTTTTTTTTGCAAGTGGGGATTGGGGAGAGTATTGTAATTCTGTCTTGGGGAGTATTTTAATTTTTAGTGTAAAGATGAGCTTATTAATTATGAAATATAATCACATAATATTTTAACGTTTTATTTTGTTTATCTCTGCTCTTCAATTTGCGTTGCAATAATATGCAATAATATGCCATAATAGCTATGCTTACATTGTCACCTTTTAAACGAGGGTCGATCCAGAATAATTTAATGTATTTGACTGTGTCGCATACATAATAATATAATAATTTGGAAGGCAGATAAGACTATGATCTGGATTACTGGACAGACTCCACTTGGATCAGCCACGACTTTTTGAATGATTATTATGTGTATTTTATAAGTACTTTGGTCGATCGGACTGATCAAGTAAAAGCTTCACTTTTAAAAAGGAGACGCTTCGCCAGTGGCGGATATACGGGCCTTTTTCATGCCCCGACCAAGTCCAGTTATGGATCTTAATTTTCGATATTATTTAACCTTTTTTATATTTATAGAGTTGATTAACATATTTTTTATATGTGATAAGTTTTTTCTAAGTCTATATGATTCCGCCCAGTGCATTGAACCATCGTGGATTTACCTCTACATTTGGTATACTTTTGCTTAGTGTACGTCTTCCATGTATTGTTATTCGAAATATATCGTTTTCTGAATCACATAAACCAAACGGGCCCTTATATTTGTTGTCTCTTATATATGTTTTATTGTTTTTACTTTTACCAACATAAAAGAGAAAAATCAGAGCTCGTGCTTGCTAGCTAGGTTTGCCTTATCTTCTTATAGTGATCATAGTGGTAACAATGATGTATGTTGTTGACGTGATCTCTACCAAAATATTGTCTATATAGTAGATTGAGCCGTGATATTGATGTTGTTCAACGTTATTTTGATGTGTTATTCTTCGAAATGGATGTCATTGTGACGAACAAAAATACAATGATGGTTTTCGAGGTGATATGATGGTTTCGGTTTGTCAATGACTCGGCCAGACCGAATAACGGAACCCCAACGTCGAGCAAGAGAAATGATGCCATGTTTGATAAGTGATGAGGGTAGTGCAAATCAGCAAGAGAAATTTAGCATTCTATTTCCTATCATGCAGCCGCAAATCAGCTGGCCGGCCGGCCACATGTCTCCATTCAAATTCTCTCTTTCCCTTTTGTTCTGATGGGAAACTATTAACTCACCGGCCGGCAGGCCATATCTTCATGCACCCCACCCATTATGGGACTGTTTGTTCTAATATGCCCTTACCAACAAATCTTTTTCCATCATCTCCCATGATTTTATGATGCCAAAATTTTCGACCAACATATCATTAGTGTATACAACAAGGATTTCGGCTTATGTTATGGAGTTTGATGGACTGAACAGTGAACATAGATAGGTAATTGATTGCAATTCAGGTTCTCGATTTTAGGCCTATTAATCGCTGGTCAATGAGGTCGGCCTAATTAGTTTTGTCTATTCTCGTAAAGAATTAAGGGTACTTCAGTAGTCTAATAATAGTTGATGCAACGATTTTTCACATGGTATCAGAGTCTTAATTAGATGACCGAGAGGTCTCCGTTTCGAATCCCAGTAGCCCACAATCTGTGCACATGACTTATTAAAGTGTTGCAAACCTTAGCTCTTATGAGGGCATCCATTTGAGAGAGAATGTTAGGCATATATATATATATATATATATATATGTATATATATCAATCAGAATTCTCTTCAAACAACTCGAGATATTGGGATGCAACGGTTCTGGACAGGTTATACATGATAAAAGTCTAATAAATGAAGAATAAAGGAGGAATAACAGCGGAGTAACACTGGCGATTAACGTGGTTTCCGACCTTGAGGTCGATTAGTCCACGGAGAGAAAGGGGAATATTATTAGGGGTTTTTGTGACAGTACGGCTTAATTACAGAGAAGGAGACTAACGCTCCTCATATACATAAGGGTTTCGGTTAACCTATAACAATAACATGCCTAACCCGATATACATTAACAGCCCCTCAAACTGATGGTGGCTGCAAAACATTAATTTGTGTAACAAAAACCATAACGGACCTAACTTTATATACATTAACAATACATCAGAGATTAAGGGTTAATCTGGAAAAAG